>LWDY01000019.1:1622500-2922500 GCA_001624995.1 Puccinia horiana
CAAATTGATTATACCCAATTGCGTCTTCCCAACTCCTTGGAACATGTGTCTGCGTTTGGTACTAAGAGGATTACATGCATTCTAGAAACCATCCGGAAAAAATATTTATCCCAGCTGTATATCAACCGTCTTGTTTTGTTGCCTGTCAAAGTCATCTTCTGACATGCAATGGTCAGAGTTTCCTTATCTCTTTATCACACTCATTCTCTCTGTAGGCTATAAATAGCCATTCTTATGCTGGCTTTTTTTATCATCGAAGTATCACCTTTTCTACACATTCCTTTCATAATCAAACCCGATCAACTGCTTTTACACCTTCTCATTCCCTTTTTAACCCTTAACCACCTAAGCCCCTGAGCCGATTTGATCTTTCTATTTGAAAGGGGTTGTTTTCACCCAATCAACTGTTTGTTTTCACCCGATCGTTTTTTTTCACCCGATCACTTTGAATTTGATTGACAAGGCTTCTGGACCAGCACAAGAATTATTGTAAGCAAGATGGCTAGATTTTTGTTTATTTTGAATTCTCATACACCCAACATTCACCAACTAACCAATCGACTTTCATCGGTCAAGAGGCACTTTGGACGGAGTTGGACAAATGTTTTGTCTTGAGGTAGCGTCTGTATCAACCAAATCTTCTAAGGTCGTTTCTGAAAGGCCTCATTTTCACCGGGTTGCTTTCAATCTCATTGAGAAGGCGTCTGGACCAGCACAAGACCTATTGTAAGCTCTTTTTCATTCCCTTTCGCATCTACATTCACCAAACTGACCAATCCACTCCTGTGTAGGTCAGGAGACGCTTCACACATAATCGGACAATTGTTTTGACTTGGGGTGGAGTCTGGATCAACCAAAACTTGTAAGGTCATTGACCAGCAGAAGACCAATTGTTAGATTTTTTTCACTCTCTTTCGCATCTACATTCACCAACCTAATTGATCTACTCCTGCGTCGGTCAGGAGAGGCTTCACACAGATTTGTACAATCATTTTGACTTGGGGTGGTGTCTGGATCAACCAAACCTTGTAAGGTCATTTTAATTTCTTGAACCACATGTTTTTAGCTGATTAATGCTTTCCCTATTTGTTTCAACCAAATGATTTGATTCTGGAAAATTCACCTCTTGTAACAATCATTTACTGATGATAGCCATAAAAATTCAAGTAGAAAAGAAGCGAAAAGAAGGTACAAAGCCAAAAAAAAAGAGCAAAATCGAAAAAAACTCCTCAATCAATCTCTCAACCCAAGTGATATGTTTCACTTTGTCAACTGGAGAGATGTGAAGTTTTCTGAGCTCAACCTGTATCCAACAAACCCTCTTAAGAAAGAAAAACCAACTTGTTCACCATCCACCTATGAAATCAAACTAGCCTACAAAGAAGTCAAATCATTCCATCTTTTCAAGCTAGGACAAAATATTGTTCAAGACCCCTTGGATAAGGAATCAATTATTGCCTTCATCAATTTAACCAAGTTTAAAGATCTCTCTGAGAAAGATATCACCAATGGTGGGTTGCTACGCTACCTGTAGCAATAATTGCTAACATCTAACGGCTTTTGCCGTAGCTGTTAGCGGTTTAAGCGCTATTGCTACGCGCTGGTGCCGCTATGCTGCGCTACAGCCCTTTTTAGAGGTAAAAACCCTCTACAAAGGGATGTAACACAGAGTAGCGGCCCCTAGGACCACTAATAAAGCGCTAATGCTACAGCGCTGGTGGCGAAAAAAAAAATCGCTACACTACGCTATTTTTGGCAAATAGCGTAGTGACCCAGCGCTGATATCACTGATCTGAACTTTTTTTCAATCTTTTGTTGTTGCTGGAGAGAAATGGGAGGCGGCTTAGGTCTGGGAGCCGCTCCGCCCCGGGTAGCGCAGCCAGCACAAGGCAGGCAAGCCAAACCACACTCAGTCCTTAACTTTCCCCCTAACCACACACAACCAAGGTTACCCAGGCGCTTCCATCCACCTCGACACTCGACACTCACCGACCCAATCCAATCCAATCCCCCCTTTTTTCTCGATCCTTCCTCCACTTCTTTAGACTTACCACCCGGCGTTATACACAGATCCTCTCCAACAACACCTTTACCCGAACTGTCAGTCACAAGGAAACAATGGCAAAAGAACCTCTAACTAGTCAAATGAAAGAACTAAGTTCAGCTCTGAGACTTACTATGTCCGAGAATAATTCAAAAGACGATGAACCGAGCGGAAGAGGTTCCATCCCCAAAGGAAGCCAAAACTCAGAGGAGGGAAACCGTGTCAACCCGGCAAAGTCTCCTAGAGACCGCCAAAGGAATGACAGTCACAATGATCCGGAAATTCAAATACTTGGGGAACAGGTGCCTCACGAGAAACGTATGTTCCAATCCAAGCCCAAAAAAAAAAAAAAAATCCTCGTCAAAAAATTCAGTCCCAGAGATTACCAAAGAGAGCAAGACTCACTAATTGGGAATGATATTGGGTTCATAGGAACAAAAAACGCCAGCCTGGCAAAATCAAACACAGAGCTTGTAAGGAACATTATCACGAAGGCAATGGAGGCCGAGTCAAAGGGAGAGACAACCCGGGCAGCCCTCTTCTTCAAGATGTATGAGGACTTAACATCCACGACAAAGAAAAGCAGTCGTAAACGGGCCAGGTCGACTAACAGCCCAGAAGACCCAAGGGACAACAAGTCAACAGATCCTTCTGGAGGACAGGAGGACGCGGAGACTAGATCTGACGACGGCAAATCTCAAGTCGGGGAACTCGTGTTTGCCTCAGGGGCAGTCCCCAAGCACGATAAATGGGGTTTACCCCATTTTTTGACAAAAATATTCAGGAGTTGAAAGGCCCGCTGCCTCTCACAATCTTCAATTGTGAGTGGAAAAACGCAGCCATTCTCTACCATAGCAAGAAGCGGCCACGCAACAATGACCCCTCCAGCGATCAAAGCTGGTACACCAGATTCCCGTACCCACACGTATGGACCCAGTCGTTCAACGAGTGGACGACAAACCATCAAGGGTTCTACGCAACCCTCACAACAGAATACAGATTCACTAAGTTCTCCGGCTGGCTCTTACGGCACAAAGCACATTGCGACAAAATAATCGTGGAGGATGGTTTCATGGTGGTGCTCCGCTATGACATCCAGGTACAAACCAACTACTTTGCCACCAGGGTGACTCTCCCGGATGGAAGGAAGTCTCTAAACGACATCTTGGTCTTCCAAAAGAAAGCCGCGGTGTGCCGAAAGTTCAGAGAACTCGAGTTCTCCTACAACCCGTATGCGGCAAATGGGCCCAGAGAGAATTGGGACCCGACAACCGGCAAACCAACCACCGGCTATGACCGTTCCAACCCTGTCACGAGCCACTTTGGCCAAAACCCGATGCCCAGACAAGCAACAAAGTCACCCAGACCTTTGGGGTACCAGGGCAACAATTTCAATCCAAACCACATACCCTGCCAACCGGAAAGGGCAGGAAGTCTTAGTAGGCTCCCCCAGCCGCTACTGTTTCTTTACACGCATATAATTTGTAATTAGCTCTACATGCAGGAAGAGAAATAGGCAAAAAAAAAAAATATTAACTCAAAAACGTTGATGATACTTATGCGCATGATCCTAAAAAGTGACATGTTGTCGCCACCCACACCCTGTGTAAATACCTCACATCCCAAAATGAGAATCACGGAAGTCCCTCAAGGTTGCACTCCCACGGAGTGGCCAGGAAGCGTAAACTGTGAGATGAACATTAAAGCCTGGTAACAGGTGCTGGCAAAGCATGACCTCCTAAAGGATTTCGGAGACGTGATCATCGGTTTTAAAGAAGGGTTCACCCAAGGAATACCCACCCACTTGCTAAAAGGACAATTGTTTTTTACACCAGACAACCACTAATCTGCGCTACAGGCACACACCGAAATAGAATCAAACTTCAACAAAGAACTGGCGGCGGGCAGGATGTACGGCCCATTCACACATGAAGAGGTCGCTGGTGTATTCCCTTTCTTCAGGACTAGCCCACCAGGGGCAGTTACCAATAGCAATGGAAAATTTAGGCCGACAAATGACTTGTCGTACCCATACGACGATCCCGCAACCCCCTCAGTAAATTCTTTCGTCAAAGCCAGTGATTTCTCCACAACCTGGGATGATTTCAACATTGTCTCCAGATTCATACGGGCTCTCCCATACCCGGTGTCGCTCGCTCTATTTGATTGGGCCAAGGCCCACCGACAGATCCCGACGGCCCCGGATCAGTGGCAATATCTGATGATCAAGACCTTTGATAACAAAATCATCTTAGAAACTAGGATAACATTCGGCGGGGTCGCAGGGTGCGGCTCTTTTGGAAGGCCAGCCAACACCTGGACCAAAATCATGGCAGCAGAGTTTGACTTGCTTTGGGTATTCCGATGGGTAGATGATAACTTGTTCATCAAGACCCACAATTCTACCGCCAAAATGGACAACATAGTGCGACAGTCAGACAAAATAGGGGTGAAAACTAAAATCATTTCATTATTAACTTATGTTGAGCTATAACGCAAGTAACAAGTGAGAAACATGAGAATAAGCTGAAATAAGAGGTGTACCTAAAAGCAGGAGTCGATTTGCACTTTTGGAGACAACTGAGATGTAAGGGATAAAGAGAAAGAGATGGACTAGAGAAGTGGAGATCACGACAAGTGATCTTTCTTGTTTGATGAAACTAATGGAGCTTCATACATACATCTTGTCAGTCAACATTCTTGTCACTGTCTCTTAGTCCTAAACACTACTTTGGAGATCATTTTTTTTATTTGTTCTGTACTGCTGCTTTCTATAGTTTGTTGGTCTCATTTCTTCTTATTTGTTGGTCTCATTTCTTCTTATTTGTTTTTAATTTATTTCCATTTTGTCTTCTGAAATAAATTTACAAACATATTATTAAAGAAGAGTTTGATTCACAGGAAAAATGAATGTATGAGGTTAAAATGATCTTGACAATAAAATAGAAATAAAAATTAATTAAAATATCATGTGGTTCTATGGTAATCACAGAAGAATAATATGCTTATACAGGAGTGGGATAGCATGTACACCAAGTGGGTGCTACGTGTCCAAGATTAGTAAACTCTGCACAACACACTTTCCAAAATCACCAAACCACCAGTGACTACTATTCATCAACCTCTTAAAATGCCAGCCAACAAATCAATTCAAGATCTTTTTTCCAAAATACTTACAGTATCTCAATCCGCTTTCCAATTCCCTCAAGTCACACAACAAGACTCCATTTATCTACAATTCTGCAGCCCTCCAACTATTCCGGATGATGAAGAAGATGAAGGAATGTGTTTTGTTGTCAATAAGAAGATGGACTCGCTATTTGGGGTTGAAAACTGCAAGCAACACCTTTGGAATCAAAGTGGTGATTGACTACTTGAAGAGAGCTCGGGAACACCCTTCTTGCAACGGTGATGAGCTTGTTATCAAGCTTGAACACATTTTTGAATGCTTCAAAGGTGAGAATTTCTGTTGGCTAATTAATCTTTATCTTAATGTAATCAAAGTCATCTGATGTTCACATATAGATGCCCAACCACATCTGGATAAATCAAAAATAACAACTCAATCATCCTACACTCCAAGTATGAAATCCGCTTCCCAGTCTCAATCAACTCAAGCTGGCCCATCAAACCTGGATGGGGGATTGTCTGATACCTCCGAAGGACAAATCCGCCGTTCAAAAAGAGTCACCACTCCTGTTAAGAAATCTGGGATGGTTCAGCCATCACCAGATTCCCGACGCTCGATCACCCAATTCTTCACACCTACATCCCAAAAAGCTCCGGCCCATATCTCAAAAAAGCGAAAAGACCTTTCCTCAGACTTGGAGCCAGAACCCAAGGCCAATTCACAATCAGCATCCAATCTTTCTAAGAAAAAGGGCCTGGCCAACGAAAAGAGTCAATTTAAATTCTCCAAATCAACTCCTGTCAACTCCGAGGAACCGGATTCTCAGGCTGTTGACCTTGCTCAAGACTTGGATGAAGAGAATGCCAAGGCCAAAAACAAACGCCAAAAGGTTAATCCAGAATTTGATGATTTTAAAGACTTATTTTCTGATGCATTCCGAAAAAAGGATGATGTATGTGAAATCCTTTAGCCTTTTTATTGGAAGCAATGGCTGATTTGTCTTTTCAGCCAATTGATAAACCCGCATCAACCTACCATTATGTGTGGTGTAAAAAGGAAGTCAGAGTTTCTGGCAGTAGTTATTCTAATCTACGAACTCATCGGGATGGCTCACGTCAAGCTGGAAGGTTCTCGAATGGCTGCCCAAAGCGTAAGGAAGCTATTGCAGCTGGAGCAAAGCTACCTCCGACATCCTCGGAAGAAAGCAAGCTCAAGATTAGTAAAACCAGTGGAACAATATCCAATCATTTTTCTCAACTGGGAAAGTTTGATAACACGGTGTTCAATCAAATCATGACGCTCTGGCTTCTACGCCAAGTCATTCCTTGGAAACAAGTAGAAGACCCTTATCTCCGAGCAGCCTTCCACTACTGTGAACCAGGATCCCACTTGTTTAAACGGAGATGGGCAGCTGATTTGGCACGAGATTTGTACTTGGAGTTACAAGAGGCTATGATAAATTGTGTGAAGGTGAGTAACCTGTTCTCATGAGATTTTACATTGAATAAAAATTCTAATTTAGCTATTAATATAAACAGGCATCGAATAGCAGGTTCAACCTCATACACGATGTATGGACAACCAAAGGAAACCAATTTGGATTTATTGGTGCTTCAGTATTGTTTATTGATAGTGATTGTAAGTACAATGTGCTCCATTTAACCCTCAAGCTAGTCACCCGGCAACATAAGGGTCACATGTTGGCAGTACCAATTGTGAACACGTTGAAGAAACATGGGCTCCAAAATAAGATATGTATTATTTTCACCTTTTTATTAACAAATGCAACAAAGCTAATTTCTGGCTCTCTCCAATCCATGCTTTGCCAGACTACTGATTCCAGTTCCAACAACACTACTTTAGCTGCATACATGCACAAAGACTTGCGTGATGTGGCCAATGAAAACAAGTTGGGATACTCTTGGAACAGAAAAACGATGCACATCAAGTGTTTTTGTCACAAAATGGCATTGGTTGTTAATTCTGGATTGAAGGAATTGGGACTCAGTGCTCCATCACCCCCATAGTTAAAGAAAGCTTTCCTTATTCAAATCTCAACATGGAAGTGATCGCTGAGGAGGATGAAGACAAAGAGAATTCTGGTGAAAACATGGTGGAAGATGACAGATCAGATCCTGAACCTGACCCTGACGAAGTTATCTTGGAAGGTTCAGATGATGATGACAATGAAGATTTCAGTCAAATCTCAAGGACTAAAAATCAATCGGCAACCAATCACAACTCGGCAAATGAGTTGACCTTGCAAAATGGTGAGTTTTTTTCCTGCTTGTTTGGCTAAAATTAAACTAGTCCGCTGACCACCTTCATTTGAATAGCTGTATTTGGTGGTGAAAAAAATCACTGGTGACAAGAATTTGAATGGCGTGCAGCAGGGAAAAACTTGAAAAACCTGATTGCTGGATATGGTATTTGCTGGGACATCAAATATCAAAGCCGAAAGTGTGCCTTCAAGGCAAGAGAAGTAAGTGCTTTACTGTGTATTTATACAATACTTTTATTGACATCAGCATGGTAGGTTATTGATTCAATACTCAAAGATGAATATGAGAAATATGAAAATCAGATTCAATGTGCAAGGCATGACAAAAAGCAAAAGAAGTTTGGTCACTTCAATGAGATTCAATTCAGCAAACAGGACTGGATGCTGATCAACAAACTGAATCAGGAATTAAAAGTGAGATATTTCCTCAAATCATTTATCTTTGTAATCAATATGATGCTGAATTGCCTTTCAGCCTTTCAACCGTCTCATGAAGATAATGGAGGGTGATGGTCCTACTGAATTATTTCCAACTCATCACGGATTTGAAGAAGAAGGAGGCAGGTGGAAGTTGAGGAAACACTTTTCATATAATGTATCATAAAATGATCACGAAGCTCAAGGGTTATCAAGACGAGGCATTGGAATGTGAAACACTACTCATGGTGAAAATGCTTCATCCAACTTTCCAGTTGAAATTAATTCAGCACTGCTGGCCAGAAAGAGCAGAGGAAGCCAGAGCATTACTTGAATCACATTTCAACAAACGGGAAGCAAGCTTGAAAAATGACAACGATGGTATCGAATTCTTAGAAAACAATTTATAAGAAGACAGTCGAATCCAATAACATATTTGAAATATTCAATGCCCCACCACCTACAGATGAAAGCAAAGAGTTGGAAGTCTATATCAAGAACATGGACTGACTTCCACTACCGATTGCAAATGATGTAAATAGCATTCTGATAATAATATGGTGGAAGGTATGAAAGATCATTCCAGTACTTACAGACTTGATGTTTCTTTACTTCCAGGACCATTCACAGACTTAACCAGTCCTCTCATCATTGGCCAGGGACTACTTGGCATTCTCTGCATCATCTTGTGCAGCAGAGCACACCTTTTCATCAGCTGCCAATGTCTGCTCTACTGGCAGAGGAAGCTTGAAACCACGTACAATTGAACGGTGTGTTAGTAGCCACATGTGGCTGAAAGAGGGTATTAAACCAAGTGGAAAGTTCTCCAAAGCGCATGATGTTGTCACTTCGTATACAGATTTTTGTACAAAAAAAGCAATCAATAAAAAAATAAGTAGCTCATTTCAAAAACAAATGTTTTCTTTTTCCATGTTGTAATTTTCAGTCGCATATTTTGTTTTTATTTAATCTGAATACATTTCTTCACTATGCTAAATCAACAAATCCATCATCTTATCTAATATTTAGAGCAACTCCATCAGCTACGCTAACTTGTTGCGTAGTGGGCCAATATGTAGCATAACTTTTGGAGCCGCTAACACCGCTACACCACCGCTAACACAGATTTCTGGTAGCATTAGTTGCTTCTGCCTGACCCCAGCTAACGCTACGCTACCAACTAACCAAAAAAAATCCAAAAGTGTAGCATAGCTTTTTGCACCGCTAACACAAATTTTAGGTAGCATTAGTTTTTTTTCCCAACCCCCAGCTAACGCTACACTACCAACTAACAAATTTTTTTCGAAAAAATGTTAGTGTTAGTTGGCTGGATGGTACCGCTAACGTTAGTGGTGTGTTAGCGTAGCTTAAAAAGCTAACACTAACGATACGTGTGGCATAGATGACCCACCGTTGACTCTAGTCTCGACGAGTGGGGGGAATCCTCCCAGTCATCAAGACACTACAGTCTCAATGACTGGGAGGAAATCCTCCCAGTCACTAAGACTGTAGAGTCTCGATGACCGGGAGGATTCCTCCCAGTCATCGAGACCGTAAAGTCTTGATGACCGGGAGGATTCCTCCCAGTCATCAAGACCATACAGTCTCAATGACCAGGAGGAACCCTCCCAGTCATCAAGACCGTACATACAGTCTCAATGACTCCCAGTCATCGAGACCGTACATTCTCGATGACCAGGAGGCTAACCCTCCCAGTTATTGCGACTGTACACAATGACTGGGAGGAACCAAGACCGCACAGTCTCGATGACTGGGAGGAATCCTCCAAGTCATTGGAACCGTAGAGTCTCAATAACCCGACCAAATCCTGCAAGTCATTTGAACTGTATAGTCTCAATGACTGGGCGGAATCCTCCAAGTCTTGATGACCAGGAGGAATCCTCCCAGTAGTCGTGAAATAATGTTATCCCATTGTTATCTATTGAAACGGTGGATAACGTAACTTGGGGGACTGGATAGTGTAATGCAGGGCTGAAAAATTGTAATGTAACTCAAGAGCGTTATAAAAAAACACAACAATAACGGCTAATTATATGTTATGTTAACGTCATCTGGCGTTAGCAGTAACGTAACTTCCCATCTTTGATGTCTATTCATTAAAAATGGCACCATATTATTTTTATGGGTAGATGACATAATTGTCATAGGACCAGAGAAAGAAGAGTTGCTCAATATGATCAAAAAGGATTTCAAAATTAAAGATCTAGGTAAAGCTCAACATGTTTTGGGAATGAATATTTCTCATAAGCCAAATGGTTCAATTAGAATTGACCAAGAACATTATGTCAAAGGATTATTGACTAAATATAACATGGAAGATGCTAAAACATTTGGAACTCCTATGCAATCTAATATCAAGTTTGAAAAATCCACAGAAGAAGAAGTAATAGAGTTCAAGAAAATTGAACATGACTACAGAGCAGCAATAGCATGTTTAAATTACCTGTCACAATGCACCAGGCCAGATATTACCTATACTGCAGGAATATTATCTCAGTTCCTAGAAAATCCAGGACTGAAACATTAGCAAGCACTTAAAAGATGCCTTAGATATTTAAAAGGAAATCAGAGCTTAGGACTTGAATATGTGAAGAGTAAAGATTTTAACCTTGTAGGTTACACTGATGCTAGCTGGGCTGAAAATGATTTGAAACAATCCACTTGTCGATTTACTTACTTTCTGGGAAAGAATCTTATCTCATGGAGATCCAAGAAGATATCAGCCATAAGTATATCATCTACAGAATCAGAATACAGATCATACTTATCTGCTGCACCAGAATCAAAATGGATCAGAAAGATGTTATAAGATACTTATAAAGTACAAACATATGGGATATTATTTTCAGATAATCAAGGAGCCATTAAACTAGCCAGTAATCCAGTATTTCACTCAAGGACAAAGCATATAGATGTACAGTGCTCAGAAGGAAGTTTTCATTACAACATCTTTCATTGCAGAGGTTCAGGACACAAACCTCAATTTGTGAGATTGGCTACAGGGGTGTAAAATAGGTTCCCAAGAATGAATATGAAATAAAAAAATGGAAAAGTAAACAAATGTGGGTGTGAAAAATACTTGGATTATTGCAAGATTTTCAAAAATATTTAATATTGTTCCAACCAAGCCAAGAAAATTGGAGATCATAGTATGGCATGTGATAAGAATGATAAAAAATGAAAATTTTCAAACCCATTTCAAATTATTTTTTTGAGGAGTGGGCCATCCAAAATTCAGGCACTGCAGGCCAAATCAGCACCAAGTTGTTTGGTCCAATAAAAATAGGGGCAGGCTAAAACCACACCCCCGATTTGCTAAAAGGACACCTCCGGTGAGGCATAATTTGGCATGCACACCCCATTGGGGGCGTCCATTGACCATGGAGGCCCCAAATGGGGCGTACCGGCCCTCCAAGCCCCCGATGGGATGTGCACGCCCCAAGGGTGGGACGTGCATGGTTGTGCACATCCCGGAGGACAACTTGGTGCCGGATCGAAGGGCATGCATCGGCATGCACGCCATGGGTCGTCCTCATCCAGCTTGGAGGACATGGACGGGGGTAAAACGCCAAGCTGTGGGGCGTGCGGGATGATGCACGCCCCACAGCATGCCTGAAGGGGCGTGAGAGCAATCGCTCCTCATCCCTCCAGGACCGGTCGGTCTTGGAGGGATGAGAGGAGAGTACTCTCTCCTCATCCCTCCAAGAAAAATCAGTCTTGGAGGGATGAGAGGAGAGAAATCTCTCCTTATCCCTCCAGGACCAATTGGTCTTGAAGGGATAAGGAGAGAGAACGCTCTCCGTATCTGATCAAATTC
This sequence comes from Puccinia horiana, assembly GCA_001624995.1. Classification (NCBI taxonomy): domain Eukaryota; kingdom Fungi; phylum Basidiomycota; class Pucciniomycetes; order Pucciniales; family Pucciniaceae; genus Puccinia; species Puccinia horiana. The sequence continues at coordinate 1,634,211 of LWDY01000019.1, forward strand.
TTCAGGCACATCCAAATCCAAAGGATTTGTGTCGGCTATGGCTGTTTCTTCTTCTGTAGGGTTAAAGAGATTGTTTTGCATGAGCAATCCCATCAAAATATTGTAAAGGAATGGCAAATATTCTTTGGTGAGTAGTGAATCATGAGCATTCTTCTCATCAGACAAGAAGAACTCTTGCCCCACAGTGGAAGAACTGTTGAAGCTTCCAGAGGGGTAATTCCCACGTGGTGGCCTCTCTGTCTGGAGTATTCTGATTGACTGCCAACATCTATCAGAAAATTTGAGCTCATTGGTCTACAGATTGTATGGCAACTTACTTCCTGAAGAATGAAGTTTGACCACGCAGACTGTCCTACCTCAGACCGCACAATTTTTCAGCAAAGCACATCAACCAATTTCATTTTGGAATCAATCCCTGTTGGTTGGGACCAAAACCTTCACAGACTTGCTATCTCCAAGTTGCCTGATTTGATGTAATGCAAAAAGAAGCTTTTGGGTGTCATTTTTGTTGGTAGACTGTTGATCTGATGGCATATCATCAGCACTTTTTTATTGTTTGGCGAGGGCTTCGTTGACATGTTCTGGAAAAGTTGAAACAAATGTGTAAGGGTTCAGTGGTGGTACTTAATAAGACAATAAGACCTTGAGGACGGACAGTGATATGTAATGAGCCGTTATCATGAGACATTATGTGTGTTACACATTTTCTATGTAGACCAAGAAGAATACATGAATACAGAGAGCAGTAAAAATAGTATGGAGTTTGGCTGCAAGGAGGAAGGGAACAACAGAATTTTTCTACACCAAATAAAAAAGGAAACTTTTGAGGGAGGGGAAACAAGTTTGAGGATAACATGGGAAAGAAGCAGGCCTTTGTATTGGTACAACAGGCAGCCCCAACTTGTGAGAGGAAGATGGCAAAATTTAAGGGGCAAGTTTCACCCACCAAAACCTGCCTCTGCTCTCAGGCCAAAAAAGGGACTTTATTGGCAAGCCCCTCGCTTCACAAGTGGCGCCCCGCCAGCCTTAGGTCACCGGCCCTCCGAGTGAGGGGCTTGTGATAAGCTAGAGGTTAACAATGCTTGCAGCAGTTTGGGGGAGGTGGCCTCCCTTGGAAAATGCTTTGCTGGAGAGGTGGGCTCCATTGGGAACTTCTGCAAGCATTTTTCTGGGGGGTTGCCTTGCTCAAAAACCTGCTTGCAGAAGTTTGCTGGGGAGATTTCCTCCCTCAGAAATCTGCTTGCAGCAGGTTTCTGGGGAGGTTTCCTCCCTCAGTTGCAGCAGGTTGCTGGGGAGGTTTCCTCCCTCAGTTGCAGCAGGTTTCTGGGGAGGTTTTCTCCCTCAGAAACCTGCTTGCAGAAGTTTGATGGGGTGGTAATTTCTTCGCTCAGACAACTTCTTGTGGCAGTTTTCTGGGAAGGATTCCTTCTCATAAACTCCTTGCAGCAGTTTGGTGGGGAGGTTTCCTTCTCAGAAAACCTCTTGTTTCAGTTTTCTGGGGAGGTTCCCTCCTGCAAAAACTGCTTGCACCAATTGAAAAAGAAGCCACACACGCTAACAAAAACACCCAGCTCCTCCATGCAATCTAGTAAGCAGACTGCTTGGACCAGGAAGCTTTGAGCCAAGTTTGGAAAAAAAAGTCTGAGCGCCACACTGCCCAGGCCATTGTGGTGTTTGATGCCACAGGTGACTGATTGCAGCAGTTTCCCGGGGATTTTTCCTCCCTTGGAAGCATCTTGCAGCATTATTCTGGGGAGGCTGGGTAGGTAGCCTCCCTTGAAAACTTCTTGCAGCAGTTTTCTGGGGAGGCTGCCTCCCTTGGAAAATGCTTGCAGCAGTTTTCTGGGGAGGCTGCCTCCCTTGGAAAATGCTTGCAGCAGTTTTCTGGGGAGGCTGCCTCCCTTGGAAAATGCTTGCAGCAGTTTTCTGGGGAGGCTGCCTCCCTTGGAAAATGCTTGCAGCAGTTTTCTGGGGTTTGCCTACCTGGGAAACTGCTTGCAGCAGTTGCCTGGTGTGGGCACCACCCTTGGAAACTGCTTGCAGCAGTTGCCTGGTGTGGGAACCTCCCTTGGAAGCTGCTTGCAGCAGTTGCCTTGTGTGGGCACCTCCCTTGGAAACTGCTTGCAGCAGCTTGCTGGGGAGGTTGCTATTGATATGGGGGTTCAACTTTAGGGTATTTTAAGCTTTCAATATATATCCAAGTTTAATAAAGCCACAGATCCAGCAAAACTGGATCTGAGAAGGGAGGGTGCCTGGGTATAATCATATCTCAGGTCGTTGAATTTATATCCACAAATTTTTTTTGTGCTCATGTTGGCTTCCACCCCATCCCCAGCGACAGTTGATGTAACCATCATGGTGCAGGGATTGTTGTCCCTTACACCACGGGAAAGAGGTGTATCCAGCACGCCCTCACCTTGAAAGCAAGGCCTGCGGTGCTGGGTAGGCCATACCTCGTTCCCCAGCTGGATAACTTCCACCAACCAGTCATCGAGCAGGGTTTGGCCCAGCTCGATGACTGGTACAATTCAGTCATTGAGCTGGGCCAAACCCCACTCAAAGACCCAGTCATTGAGCTGGGCCAAACCCTTCTCAATGACTCATGGAGCTGGACTGAACCCTGCTCAATGACTGCTATTTACCAGTCATCAATTTGGGCTGACCCCTGCTCGATGATTGGTATTGACCAGTCATAAAGTTAGGTCATCCCCAGCTTGACGACTGGTAAAGGTTTGGCCCACCTCAATGACTGGTATTTACCAGTCATCAAGAAGGGTTCGGCCGTGCCCAATAGCTGGTAATTATCAGTCATTGAGCTATGCCGAAATCTGCTCGATGACTCGCACATACCAGTCATCGGTCGCTGATCAATGACTGGTATTGACCAGTCATGGGGCTCGGCTGCACCCTGTATGATGACTGGTAGTTGCCGGTCATCCTCTTTCTACGACCAAACAGTAGGGTACTAACCTCCCTTTCCTTCCCTTAGGACCAGTCGGTACTAGAGGGAAGATGAGAGAGTATACTCCCTTCCCGCTGTCCTATGACTGGTTGGTCCCAGAGGAAAGATGAGAGAGTAAACTCCCTTTCCTTCCTCCTAAGACCGGTGGGTCCCAGAGGGAAGATAAGGGAGTAAACTCCCTTTCCTTCCTTCTAGGACCGGTCGGTCCCAGAGCGAAGATAAGGGACTACACTCTTTTTCCTTCCTCTTAGGAAAGGTGAGTCCCAGAGGGAAGATAAGGGAGTACACTCCCTTTCCTTCCTCCTAGGACAGGTTGGTCCAAGAGGAAGGATAATGGAGTAAACTCTGTTTCCTTCCCCCTAAGACTGGTCTCTCTCCCTCTGGGATGGACCGGTCCCAGTGGGAAGATAAGGGGGTACCCATCCTTTTTTAAAGTTTCAATAGAATACAATGTGAGGTGCAAGTCAAGCACCTGATGGAGTTGATTATTTTGAAGGTTTAATCCCTGTAGAAGAGAACATGGCCAATGTGGCCACAACTGCTGAGCTCTATGCTTAGCACAGTACAAAGTGCTGCACCAGAGGAATGGTGCATTCCAGCCAAGAGGATTAAATGCTGATGTACTTTATCAAGAGTAAAGTACAACTGCTTTCCTGGGAGAAAATTAGTAAGACTTTTCTCTCCATAAAGCTGGAAAGCTTAATAAAGCTTTCCTCCATTTAATGTCCACAAGACAATTTCTCCTCAGCATTTCTTCTCTATAAATACCAGGACCTTTTTCCCCATCTTGTATCCTCATTCATTCACACACATTCACTCATCCATCTCCACAATCCCATCACCATCCATCACCCTCACATCACCCATCACCAACACCATCATCATTTATATATCAGTAATATATGAAGCCACCGTGGTCACAATCCCAATTAATTTATCCGTCACCCTGATACATTACATAAACCCTTAACCCCATCACCAATGCAACCAACAACCCATCACCCTGCACTCCCCTGCCATGCCTTGCCTCATCCCAACCACCATTCAGTTGGAACAGAATGAAAACAGTACTGAAAAAAAAAAAAAAAAGCATGAAGCCCTGGGATTTGGTCATTGGAAAAAACAAGACACGGGACCTCCCAAAAAATTTGAATGCATTTGTCTTTTACTCACCCCCCTCCAACTTGTCGTCCAGTCTCACCCGCGATTAGAGTTTACTAACCGGAGATATATTGCCAATGAGGTATTGGTTTGTATTTTCATCCTCTCTTGCCTCTCCTTAAATCATCAAATTGCTCACAATCATTCAAATTTGGTACTGATCAGGATTCCCAGCTACCGAACAAGTCCACCAGATCAATTTTCACCTCTGCTCCCCTCAAGCAAAGTCAATCACAATCCACATCTTCATCTGCCTCACACTTCAAACTTTAGCAATTTCACCCCCAAGAAAAACTTGATTAGTGATGGGGAAAATAATACTTTTTCAAATATTCATTCCACAAAAAAACAAACCCGCATTAATTTTGGCCACATTTTAGTGACATTTCATCAACATCTTTGTGACATGTCCAACAGTGTTTTCTGGTGATTCTGGAGCAAATTTGTGACATATCTGTGACAGCTATGTGACATTTCTGTATCTTAGCTGTCACAGGGCTGTCACAAAGGTGTCAAGGGGAAAAAACCACATGGTTGGGAAACTACCAGAAAACAGCATTGGACATGTCACAAATATGTTGATGAAATGTCACCAAAATTAATGCAGGTTTGTTTTTTTTGCAGAATGAATATTTGAAAAAGTATTACTTTCCCCATCACTAATCAAGTTTTCCTTGGGGGTGAAATTGCTAAAGTTTGAAGTGTGAGGCAGATGAAGATGTGGATTGTGATTGACTTTGCTTGAGGGGAGCAGAGGTGAAAATTGATCTGGTGGACTTGTTCGGTAGCTGGGAATCCTGATCAGTACCAAATTTGAATGATTGTGAGTGATTTGATGATTTAAGGAGAGGCAAGAGAGGATGAAAATACAAACCAATACCTCATTAGCAATAGATCTCCGGCTAGTAGACTCTAATCGCGGGTGAGACTGGACGACAAGTTGGAGGGGGGTGAGTAAAAGACAAATGCATTCAAATTTTTTGGGAGGTCCCGTGTCTTGTTTTGTCCAATGACCAAATCCCAGGGCTTCATGCTTAAGGCCCCCACACCAATTGTGGGCTCGCATCTTTCAAGTACAACATCAATAAGTAAACGTAGTTGGAAAAGCTTGACCACTACCATCATTACCGGCACGCCCCCAATGAAGACGGTCCAATGACTGTCAACGATCGTGTTCCGGATTCCGAGTCTGGATAGATGAGATATGGTAATTCACACCTAAACTCACAAGCCCTTGCAAACTTCATTATAACCCAACTCAAACACGAGCACCTTCCTGCTGACAATTCCTCCTCCCAGTCCATACAACATCAAGGTGCCTTATTGGATACGACTATTGCCCAAGACTTGCATGCACTCAACTTGGATTCAATTGAAGCCCAACTACAAGCAAACCAATATTCTTCCATGGAGGCCTTTGTCAGGTGTTCCTTGATGCTCAGAAAGTTTACAGTAATACTCCTGGTTGATTAACTGGTATATACGTTTTGAAACACCTCTATCAAGAATTGACCCAAGGTGATGATGGTACACAGAATCTCAGAGACCAATCCCTGTTGGGGCTGCTAAAAAGCTAGCACGTGTGACCATGGGCCCGGGAAATTGACTAAGAGTTAAGGATAAAGTCTCCCCCCCCCCTTCCCTTCCAGGCTGACCGTCTCTGGAGGGAAGCACTACATGCAAGGATCCATTTCACCTTGGGGGGTTTTGTCCTTTTTTTTTTTTGTCAAATTTAGCTGGCTCAGCATCCTCTTGATTTTATAGCTCAGCATGCTCAGCTGTTTGGGGGAAGGTTTTACTACTTTGTAAAGCTCGGCACCCATGATTTTCCACATCCTTTGTTTTTGAAGCTCAGCATTCTCAGCTGTTTTAGCCAAATTTTTACTACTTTGTAAAGCTCAGCACCCGTGATTTTCTTCAGCCTTTTTTTTTGAAGCTCAACATGCTCAATTGTTTGAGTCAATTTTTTTTCTAATTTATAAAGCTTAGCACCCATTATTTTCCTCAGGCCTTCATTATGGAGCTCCTTTCATCATTGTCAATCTTGCTCAACACTTGAATTTGGTGACTGAAGTGCCACTCTTCCCTGGAAGTGGCAAAGCCTCTGCCCTGGCAGTGGCAAAGCCTCTGCCCTGGCAGTGGCAAAGCCTCCACCCTGGCAGTGGCAAAGCCTCTGCCCTGGCAGTGGCAAAGCCTCTGCCCTGGCAGTGGCAAAGCCTCTGCCCTGGCAGTGGCAAAGCCTCTGCCCTGGCAGTGGCAAAGCCTCTGCCCTGGCAGTGGCAAAGCCTCTGCCCTGGCAGTGGCAAAGCCTCTGCCCTGGCAGTGGCAAAGCCTCTGCCCTGGCAGTGGCAAAGCCTCTGCCCTGGCAGTGGCAAAGCCTCTGCCCTGGCAGTGGCAAAGCCTCTGCCCTGGCAGTGGCAAAGCCTCTGCCCTGGCAGTGGCAAAGCCTCTGCCCTGGCAGTGGCAAAGCCTCTGCCCTGGCAGTGGCAAAGCCTCTGCCCTGGCAGTGGCAAAGCCTCTGCCCTGGCAGTGGCAAAGCCTGGCAGTGCCCTGGCAGTGGCAAAGCCTCTGCCCTGGCAGTGGCAAAGCCTCTGCCCTGGCAGTGGCAAAGCCTCTGCCCTGGCAGTGGCAAAGCCTCTGCCCTGGCAGTGGCAAAGCCTCTGCCCTGGCAGTGGCAAAGCCTCTGCCCTGGCAGTGGCAAAGCCTCTGCCCTGGCAGTGGCAAAGCCTCTGCCCTGGCAGTGGCAAAGCCTCTGCCCTGGCAGTGGCAAAGCCTCTGCCCTGGCAGTGGCAAAGCCTCTGCCCTGGCAGTGGCAAAGCCTCTGCCCTGGCAGTGGCAAAGCCTCTGCCCTGGCAGTGGCAAAGCCTCTGCCCTGGCAGTGGCAAAGCCTCTGCCCTGGCAGTGGCAAAGCCTCTGCCCTGGCAGTGGCAAAGCCTCTGCCCTGGCAGTGGCAAAGCCTCTGCCCTGGCAGTGGCAAAGCCTCTGCCCTGGCAGTGGCAAAGCCTCTGCCCTGGCAGTGGCAAAGCCTCTGCCCTGGCAGTGGCAAAGCCTCTGCCCTGGCAGTGGCAAAGCCTCTGCCCTGGCAGTGGCAAAGCCTCTGCCCTGGCAGTGGCAAAGCCTCTGCCCTGGCAGTGGCAAAGCCTCTGCCCTGGCAGTGGCAAAGCCTCTGCCCTGGCAGTGGCAAAGCCTCTGCCCTGGCAGTGGCAAAGCCTCTGCCCTGGCAGTGGCAAAGCCTCTGCCCTGGCAGTGGCAAAGCCTCTGCCCTGGCAGTGGCAAAGCCTCTGCCCTGGCAGTGGCAAAGCCTCTGCCCTGGCAGTGGCAAAGCCTCTGCCCTGGCAGTGGCAAAGCCTCTGCCCTGGCAGTGGCAAAGCCTCTGCCCTGGCAGTGGCAAAGCCTCTGCCCTGGCAGTGGCAAAGCCTCTGCCCTGGCAGTGGCAAAGCCTCTGCCCTGGCAGTGGCAAAGCCTCTGCCCTGGCAGTGGCAAAGCCTCTGCCCTGGCAGTGGCAAAGCCTCTGCCCTGGCAGTGCAGTGGCAAAGCCTCTGCCCTGGCAGTGGCAAAGGCCCTGGCAGTGGCAAAGCCTCTGCCCTGGCAGTGGCAAAGCCTCTGCCCTGGCAGTGGCAAAGCCTCTGCCCTGGCAGTGGCAAAGCCTCTGCCCTGGCAGTGGCAAAGCCTCTGCCCTGGCAGTGGCAAAGCCTCTGCCCTGGCAGTGGCAAAGCCTCTGCCCTGGCAGTGGCAAAGCCTCTGCCCTGGCAGTGGCAAAGCCTCTGCACTGGCAGTGGCAAAGCCTCTGCACTGGCAGTGGCAAAGCCTCTGCACTGGCAGAGGCAAAGCCTCTGCACTGGCAGAGGCAAAGCCTCTGCACTGGCAGAGGCAAAGCCTCTGCACTGGCAGAAGCAAAGCCTCTGCACTGGCAGCGGCCAAGGCACTACCAAGGTCCCTGAAAATCCCAGAGGCTTCCTCAGAGTGTGGGAATACACTGTCCAGTGGAATCTCTGCAGTTGCCATGGTGTGTTCTTGGGAAGTGCTTGAATTTCAGTTAGCAGCAGCTTCAAAGTGCCTGTCAATATTGACCTGCTGGTCAAGTTCTGTTCTCCTCTATTTTCATTTTATTATTCAGAAAAACCTACCAAAGGGGGAAGAGGGTCCATAGTGCTGTTTGTCCACAGCCTAACAAAGCCTCTTGTGAGAGAGCCCTGCAAGAGCCTTAGTTTGTGTTTCCCTATCACGTGAAGATTGCGCTGGCAATTAAATACATCATTGGATAAACCAATCAGATGTGGTTGGTGTGTCAAGTTGCAGCCCTCCAAACAAACAACACACCTCCGCGGCAACTTATACATAATTTTCCGATCAGCCTCCCCTCTAATGTCAGTCATTTCTTTACATGCAATATGACTTGAACTATTCCCGCCTTGCCCCCGCACTTGTGGTAAGAGACGGCCACCACCCATTAACCCTTCACCCCACCTCGGAAAGAGTTTGCCTTATTATTTTTGAACATCCTGACCCAAGACTGCATTCCGGCTTCTTTTGTCCCACTTGGCAGGACTTAGCCAACCTCAAATAGTCTAGTCATGTCACCCATCCAAGTAGAGCCCAACTCGCAAGTTGGCTCGGGGTGAGGAGATTAATCCAGACAATTGAGGATTCTTTGACTCAACGCTTTATTCATACACTGGCTGATATTTTGACTTTTTTTTTCAGATATATCCGACATTCTTTCCATTGGACCAATGGCTCCTTCAGATCTCTCAAAAATCCTTCAGCACTCCCTGGCATTTGGTTATACTCTTGGCATCTTGGCTATTGGTCTGATTGGAACGCTCCTGGTGACACTTGAAGTAGTTCAGTCGAGACCTCGCAAACTGTTATGGCTTCAGCTGGCACTTCAACGGCGCTGACCCAGTGCTATGGCTTGGGCCCAACAACGAAATGCTTTCTGTAAGTGAAGAATTATCCAGCGAGTCTTCTGGATGGATCTACAGATTGATTAAAACCATTTTTATACATAGATATCAACGATTGTTCAACTTCATCAATCATCATGAAAACAGCTACCTTTATCTGCCTCTCTGATCTTGGGTCAAACCGCCAGGAGTCTGCTCAAACCTTTGACACAACCGATTCAATCAGCCCTCCAAGTTGTAGCTCTGTGGTCGGCAATCTGTCCTATATCCAGACGATTTGTCAATGGCTAGCGTATCATCCAATAAGGGCAGACCTGAACCTTCTCATATACAACATGGCCGTCTCGACGAAGGGCTGCAGAATACCGGATCAGATAGTGGCCTTTCTTAAGCTTTACCCAAAATTACTGCTGCCAAACCTAGCTCAACTAATCTCAACAACACCTCCGTCAACATCGCATCTGTATTCGAACGCGCTCAGTTGGCTTCTCGCTCAAAAAACAATAACCCTGACCAGAACGACAACTCTGAAAATTTTGTGCACCCATAGATTCTCATCCCCGTCCAAAAGACACCCAACTATTTTACAATCGTCAAACTTTCAGCACATGAGCTTTTCAAACCCAAAAAACCATCCTCAAGATCTGCCCAAATCTTCAAGCTGCACGTTCCCGGACGCAAAACATAGACGTCAGTGATGGTGGGGCCCGGATGGAGAGCGTAGAAGAGCTGTGGATGGACAAATACTCGCCGGAAGGGTTTGGCAAGCGGGACTTTGCCCCTTGCAGCGGTGGGGGAAGAGTGGTACCCCAGCTGACCTCGAAGACCTACGAGATCTATGTCAAGACCTGGCTGGAGCCAGAAAATTATCCTCCTGATCACGAAACCTGGAATGGCTGCGCTTTACTTCCCAAACTTCACTCTCAGCGAACTTAACACCAGGTCCTTTGATGCCTCCCGTCAAGAGAATAATTTGGTACAAATTGTCTCTCGGACTAAACCAACCTTGTATCAGCCTCACCATCCACCCACCTGCGATCAACCGGCGCACATCCTAACGCATCACACTAAATCCTGACCTTTGCGGATCTTCGCCTTAGATGTCGGAATGAAGTACAATCAAATCTGTTGCTTCTTGTGTCATGGAGTCGAGGTGCACGCCGTTCCTTGGGACCACAATTTTTTAAACCCATCGGTCGAAGAGCCTGGCTCTTTTGATGCACTTTTTATCTCAAACGGATCAGGTGACCCCAAGCTCGCCAAAGTGCCCATTCTTAGGGTCCGTCAAGCTGTCGAAATGAAGGCTTTCCCTATCTTTGGGATTTGCTTGCGCGACAATAGGTGACAAGACACTCAAACTCAAGTATGGAAATCAAGGCCAAAACACTCCCTGCACCGATCTACAATCAGGTCGATGCTACATCACTTCGCAAAATCACGGGTACACCGTTGACAACATCACTCCCTGAAGAATGGAAAGAACTTTTTGTCAATTTGAACGATCAAAGCAATGAGGGCATCTATTCCACTCGCTATCCTTACTTCAGTGTGCAATTCCACCCGGAAAGTGCACCTGGTCCCCAAGATACCGAATTCATCTTCGATGTTTTCGTCAAAAGTGTCACTTCATTTGCTCACGATGGCACCATCTCCGGAGGCAGTGCCCATGAAAACAGTTTGAAAAACCCAAGAGTGCATGTCAAGAAGGTTCTTGTCCTGGGTAGTGGAGGTTTATCAATTGATCAGGCCAGCAAATTCGACTATTCTGGCAGTCAGGCAATCAAAGATCTGGAAGAAGGTGTATATACGATTCTGATCAACCCCAACATTGCCACCATCTAAACCAGCAAAGGATTGGCAGATAAAGTATGTTTCCTTCCCGTCACTCCCGAGTTTGTCCGGAAAGTTATTCGACATGGACATCCAGATGATATCTACTGTACCTTTGGAGGCCAAACCTCCCTTTCCGTCGGGATTGCCTTGGCTAACAAGTTTGGAGGTTTGGGAACTTTGATCTCTACTGTGGTGACCACCAAAGACAGGGAGTTGTTTGCAAGCGCAACGGCCGAGATCCGAGAGAAGTCCTGTTGGTGGACAGCTCCCCCCGGCGGGACCAAAGCACATTCAAGATTCCCGGCATTCCCTGTCGCTAGCGACGAGAAGTTTTATGACTCTCTCTTTGTCGCCGCCTTGCAGGAGATCAGCTCGATTGCTACCGAGATCCTCAATACTCCCGCAGGCGTCCTTGCCGCCAAATTGCACTCTTGTGTAGAAGTCATCCATCATCCAAACCCTTGCCTGGACCTCAAAACTTGGACAAGGACTTCACCAAGTCCATCGAACTTGCTTGTATTGAGACCATCCTTGCCGAGGTCCCCTTGGGAAACGCAGTGATTCTTTTGGATAGACCAAAGTCACCCGGTAATTCTCTTGATGATTAATGTTTTCATCCTTCCATGTAACTTACACTAATAATCATCCCTTGTTTTTACAGTTTGGACCCCCAATCTGTAATTGGTACAACATCTGGAGAGCTCATCGACGGCAATTATGAATTGTTCAAAGAAGCTAGCCGACGCCTTATAGAAGATGTAGGCAATACGGTCGAACTTCAGTTCACTATAAAAATCTCGCTGGCGACTAGTGATCAAGAAGATTCCAATCGGTCAATGACCACTTCCTGCCGATGACGGCAAAAGGCATGTTGATGGTCAACCGGATCACAGGCGAAGGCCTGCATTCTATGTGGTTGATCAGATTGAACTCGCACAAAGCGGTGGCTGCGCCTACCGGAACTACTTTTCTGTCCCATCGTACATGAAAAATTGGGATGTCTTGTTTTGGACTGTTTGAATATATATAAGCATCAGTTTCTTCATGGTTTTCAACCCTTCCATTTGCGCCGGTGATCTGAAAGCAACCTTCAAAATCAACTGCCAAGCCTTTTGCGGTACCGTTTTCTGCTACAGTTTCAGCTGCCACGAAGTCCAGCCTGGCCCTACCGCTTTTGCCCCTGAGGATGATTGTGAAGTTGCTTCAAGTAATCCAACTAACCGGACAATGCACATCCCCGGCTCTCAATGCTCCAGCTCCAGCTACTCGGATTTCGAAGGCTCCCAGTGTATTTCGCTCGCAAAGGCGGATTTCTCGCAGCTCATGCCCCCAAACGCATCCCTGGAAGCTCCAACGCTTCTGGCGTACGCGCTAGTACTCTCAACCCATCATCTAACGTAGAGAAAGTTGACTCTAGCCTTCCAGGTTTTAAGCATTCATTACCGGTGATGCTTGCTTAAACAACAACATTGAAAGGACTCGTCCCCTCCAAAAACTCTGGTACTCTTAATAAACATTTGAAAAAAGGCTGGACCAGCCTCCGCCTCTCACCTTGCCTGGCGATGAGTTTGGGACGGGAGGGGGTGGGGACGTCAATTGATTTTCACAGTCACAGGCCGGTCGAAAATTGGCCCTTTTAGAAACTCTAAAAAAGTACGCCATCCTATGAATTTTTTACCATGAGGGCACAGGATGCCCCAAAGGTCAAAATACCTAGCTGGTGGATGATGATCTAATTTATGGTTCAAGTCCAAGAAGAAGGGCAAAACCCGTGAAGTAGACCCCCCAATCTTGTTTATGGAAGATTATGACCCCGCCCGACCTAATGATTGTGTTAGTCTCTTGCTTTTAAAAACAAATTGATTGGGAAAGATATAACTGATACCTTCATCCCCCACCATGGCCTGGTGGTCTGGCTTTGCTTCTCAGAAAAAATGGATGAACTTCATCAAACGCCGACGAGAAGAGCGACACCAAGCCTTGCGACTTGAACGTCAGCGTCAACAGCGACAACAGCATGAATAAATTTCTGTGAGTTCGTACTACAGCTCTGAAGATGATGCTAGACCAGTGCCTCGAGGTAAGCCGAATGGAGTCAATAGTATTTTTTTATCTACGTTCAATCTTGGCCCAGGTGGCTTGGAGAAAGTTCTCTCCGAAGCCTACCAGTACCGACAGAAATGCTTCGAGGCTAAGGAGCGGCGCCGCGAGGCTTCGGAATTGGCCGCCGAGAACAAAAAGGCTCGGTACGACTTCAAGATACAAAAAAAAATGGAATTAGCCGAGATGGAAACCCAACTCAAGCTTTGACAGGCTGAAATGGCTGAAGTACGAGAAAAGATCAGGTTCATGAACGACCTCAAAGCCTCTGGCTATTTGACCGAGGAGATCGAGCAGTTCCTCTCCAAGCAATTTGTGCTTGGTAAAGGAGGAAGCAGCACCAATGCCACCCCAGGGGCTGTGATAGATTTGACGGACAACAACGACGATACGGAAGACGCCGATGAATAAATTATTTTCTCCTTTCTCACTCTCCTGTCTCTGTTTTACTTGTTTTATTTATTTATTTTTCATTTTGTCTTATGCAATCAATCGCAACAAAGAAAGATGATTACATCAAACATGTTACATAGATTTCACACTATGTGACAGCTCAAGTATAGTCTATCAGCTGGAGCAACAACAGTAGAAGGATTCTTTTCTTCATCCTTCCACACACTCACCACTTCGTGTACTGTTTCTCTAGGGAACTTCATCTCAACATAAATCGGTCCCTTTAGTGGCGCTGGCCACATCTTTTTGAGATTTCTAACCTAGGCTTCCTCCTTCTGAGTCGGAGCAACTCCTCTTTCTCATAAACCTATCACGTCCGTACCAATCCATCCTTCACAAAAATGGCCCCCTCCTTTTTGGATAAGCTAGTTTTCAAGTTTCGATACCAACCCTCCCTGCTCACCAAGAAAAAAAAGGCAAAGGCAAAAAGAAATCGTCAGCGACATCCGGTCTAGGAACCAATAATCCCAAGCAACCCGATGGAAAGATTCAGCCGGACAATACCGATGAACCTCCTACTCGGCCTGAAAAGGATACTCCAGGCCCAATTTCTCATGTTGAGGTAGGATCGGTCTTGACTCAAGCAACCGATACTACTCAAGCACCGAATGCTCCTCCTTCAACCGTCCCTTCACTCGATCGGACTTCGTTGAACCTACTGGCCGAAATGAAGTCAGCTCTCATGGGTCACGGGATTACCTTCAAAGCCATGGACAACAAATCACAGATACACCCGGCTTTCCGAAACATGAATTCTCCATTGGTCGACCACAGTACTCTCTTCGCCGACTTGCCGCCGATTGATGATGACTCAACTGAGGCACAACAAGGTAACTTGTGTGTCTTCTGTGATGAAAGCTTGCCGAGCTTTCCATCTAAAGCTTTGATCGATCTCAAGAAGCGCCACAAGAAGAATCCCAAGGTCAAGAGGAGATGGGAACCTACAAACCCCAATGCCTTGCATCTACCGGTGAGCCGTTCAATTTGTCACAATCATATCTTTCCTGATGTGATCTGCTGAAACGATGTCACAGTTCCCTCTCACAGCCGAATATTGTCAGTTACATCGAGCTGAGCAGATCATCATCCCCACTGGTATTGAGAAAGGCTGGCCGACCTCTATTGACTTCGACACACTCCATCGGTATGTTTTTGTATATCCTTGAGCTTTAAGGCAGCCTCATCACTGATCACCGATATCTAGCCGGTTCCAAGCACTGCGTGGACATCTCCTATTGGCTATCTCCAAGGCCACTCCCTAGCACTTCCTATATCAAGCGCTTTCAAGTTGGAATACACTCGGCCCTCGAAAGGCACAGAGTGTACATTATGATATATCTTCTTTTGAGGTGGAGCAGCCCGGATAGTGAGTACACTCTCCTTTAAATCCATCCATTCATACCAAGCTGATAGATTGAATTGCTGCAATAATACAGCTATGGTGTTCAAGGGTTTGAGGTCATATACCGCACCCTTCATGACATGTTCCTCAGCACATCAGTAATTCAAGATACCACCCACATGACTCAGCAGAATATCTAGTACGCAAAGTTCTCCTTCCTGAAACCGCGCTGGGTCTCATTGGAGAAGATATGAAGAGAGACATCTAGAATCCACTGGTGCACAAGACATTGGAGGATAGCCGAGCATTTGGAAGATCATTGTTTCCTGACAAAGATTCTTGAGGATTTGTAGCTACAATACAAAGGTATGACATAGGTTCGAACAAGATGTGAGGTCATAGGGTCAAAGCAGAAGAAATGAAAGAGGAGGTCAAGCAACACCAAGGCGAGTGATTCCATGACTGGAGGACCAAGCAGGGGTAAGTGTGATGGGTGCGAAAGTGAGTGAAGTGAAATTCGAAGTTTGAGGACTGTGCGTCAAAGTTTGAAAAGTTCAAAGAAGGAATGCACGAATTGGGAAAAGGAAGTGAAGCACATGAAAGAGTAATGCTGAAAAGAAAGGAAGACCGGTGAGAAGGTTAGTGGTCTTGCTTTTGTTCACATAACTGAAAAGCAATGTGCTATTGAATCTTCGAAGGTTTGGAAAGTAACTTCAAGAGAGCACTGAAGATTGCTGAGGGTGAATAGGTGATGTCATATGCAACCCGAGGATTAACCAAAAGCCTCAAAGTTGCTGATGGCGAAAAGCATCCTTAGCCAAATGCAAGGAAGATCCAACTGCGAGACATGAGTGCTGAGTCTGTCGTATGACAGGTGCCCGGGGTATAAAAGTGAAGGTCCCAAGAGCGATATCGTCCAGAAAACCATCCACAATCATCATCCCAACCATCCATCTACTAAACATATCCAACATATCCACCCAACTTCCCCTACTAACCACTACTACCACCAATAAAATCTCCAACAACACACTTTGTAACTGTCCTACCACCCCATCAATGAAGTCACTCCACCAAAAGGGCTTTGTCCCGACCATCCAATTTCTCCCCGCATTCAAATATTGCGAAAAGAAAGGCTTGGTTGGTCTGTGGACAATCAACGAAGGCAAATGGGAAGAAAAAGGCCGGCAAGTGTGAGTTGTCCGGGTTCGAAAAACTAACTGCGTTCAAAACACCAAAGAAAGAGGTCCGGGATACGGTTGAGAAGTGTGGGCCGATCCAAAAACCAGATACACAAGCAAATGGCCGTACCACGCATACGCCATGTCACCGCCAGTTTTGACGGTTCCAGACAAAGAATTGATTGGACTTGAAATGTCAAGTGAAGTTGCAGGGCTTTGCAACTGGATTGAGAAGATTGATCCAACAGGTAAGTGATGGTTCGAAAAAAGAAGAAGGGATTATTTAATAATTAGAATTTTTTTTACCAGGGGATGATGCGGGAGCAGAAACAGAAGAAGAGGAGGAAACTAGAAAAGAAGAAAAGTAAGAAATAGAAGGAGAAGAAAAGGAAGAAAGAGAAGGAGAACAGAACGGGGAAAGCGGCAAGGAAAGTGAGGACACCGTGAGGGAGCTTGAAAATGCGGAACTAGGAGAAAACGTCGAAGAATTGGCACAAAAAAGGTGTTGAAGTTTGATTGAAGATAAAACTGAGTCGGTTGAGGTTGTTGTCAAGAAGCCAAGGGTTTGAATTCTGGTATCACCCGAAGTTGAACAGTTTTCCACTGCAAACAAGATTGTGCGAGATCTGGTGGGGCTCTCCGGGGGTTTCTTGGTACCGGATGAAGGATTTCCAAACCCTGAGCAAGAAGTCGGCGGGTCGAAGGAGAAGGGAAAGGGGAAGGAAAAAGATGGAGCGCCACAGGAAAAGGAGGGAGAAGGAGAGGTGCAATGGTCATCGGACATCAATGGCAGAAATCAAGGCCGAGGTTGCAGGAACAGTGGCGGTATGATGAAGATGGTGCTGAAGGGAGCAAAAAGATTAAGAGAAGTTTGAAGGATTGTCGAAGAAGATGGGGAATATAATAGAAGAGATGTAGATTTTTTTTTATTCTTATATTGAGCCAAAAAAATTTCACAAGCTTCAATGATCTCATGAATAATTGCTGTAAAATTTTTGGACCATTTGGATCCTCTGTTTCAAAGTTATAATCCTCTTTGTATTGGTTAAAGTAGGAAATTTGGAAATGGGGCTACACCACGCAAATCGTTTCTGTGGGTGAAATGGGATTGAGTTATTTTCATAGAAATAATGGGGGGCTCTATTTTTGTATTTGAAATTTTTAGGTCATTTGGACCAGCCATTCAAAAGTTATAATTTTTTTTTCTTTGCTAAATTTTCATGAAACTTTGGCCATGACTCCCATAAAAAAATCAAAATTTGACCAACGACTCCCATGGGAGTCGTTCGTTGAATTTTTGGGAGTTGTTTTTTGAAGTCCCTATTTTTTTTAGTTATTTTATTTTATTTTTTACTTGTGAATATTTTAATTTTAGATTATTTTTTTTGAGAAAGAAGAGAAAGTGAGAGAAATAAAAGAAATAACAAATGAAGAAAAGAAGATAAGAAAAAAGAGGGAAGAGGATGAAAAAAAAAGAGAAAACAGAAGGGGAAAGATTATGGTTGAGGAGTGAAAAGCTTTGAGTAGGTCAGGACAGTTCGTGAGAATCAAAGCTGGTTCCCACGATGTGCGATCAGTGTCCTCCATATAACCAGACCATTCAACTAGGTATTGGATTTTTCTGCCTTTTCTGGGAGTCAAGGATTTTGGAAACTTCCCACACAAGATGATCTTGAATTTTGACAGGCTCTGGAGGGGGAAGGGATTTACCAGGGAAATGCAAAACGGAAGGGGACAGAAGAGAGACATGGAACACTGGATGGATGCGAGACCAAGAAGGGGGAAGCTTGAGTCAAAAGGTGTTCTTCGAAACAATTGATTCAATTTCGAAGGGGCCGAATTTTTTCTCTGAAAGCTTCTTTGAAGGTTGGGTTGATCTGATGTTTGAGGAGTCGAGCCAGACAAAGTCAGAGGTTTGAGTCGAAGTCAGTCAGCGGCGATTTTGTATCATTCATTGGTGGCGTCAAGATTCTTCTTGATGTCTTGCTGGGCGGAAGTGATTTTGGTGAGGTAGTCGGCAGCCAGCTTTGAGTTGTCCACTTGGATGGAGTGAAAAGTCGGATGTTGTCCATACAGAGTGAAGAAGGGAGATTGCTTCGTGGCCAAGTGAGTCGAATTGTTGTAAGAGAATTCGGCCAAAGGAAGCCAGAAACTCCAGTCATCTTGCTGGTAATTGACCACCATTCAAAGATACTGCTCCAGGATCTGATTGATTCTTTCAGTTTGGCCATCTGACTCAGGGTGATATGTGGTGGAAAGATTTTGAACAATCTTGATTTGGTTGCACAAACCGGTCCAGAAGGCGGAAACAAAAAGTGACCCTCTGTCCAAAACTATGTTCAAAGGCAGGCCGTGTTTGGAAAACACAAATTTGACGAACAGATTGGCCAAATCTTCAGAAGTGGCTGTGGTGTGAGTTTTGAGAAAGAGGGCCATCTTCAAAAAGTTGTCCACTATGACTAGGATTGCGTCAAAGCCATTTGAGAGAGGCAACTGCGAAATGAAGTCCATTGAGAGGGAGTCCCAGGGCCTAGGGGCAATGGGAAGGGGTTGGAGAAGTCCAAACTTCTTATGACGAGGAGTTTTGTTCCATTGACAAGTGTAGCACGTTGTGACCTAGTCTCAAATCTCTTTGGTCATCCCAGGCCAGTAGAAATCCCGCGAGACAAGCTGTTGAGTTTTGTCTTGGCCGTGATGACCTGTGAGGGGAGAATCATGGCGGGAAGACAGGATTTCGAGCTTCATGTCAGCGTTGTCAGGGACATACATTCGCTCAGCGTAGAGGAGAAGATCATCCAAGGAGAATTTCTTGTGATTTCTGCCTTTCTGAAGGTCGAGGATGATGGATTCGGATTTGTAATCATTCAACTGTGTGAGACAAAAGGTCTCTACGCAGTCTCCGACCTCATTGGTAGAGATGGAAAACAGCCTCACGGATCCGTCGGGCTGTTCTTTGAAGATTTGTCGGACATTGTCTGGGTTCTTGTCAGAAAATTTCTTCCCTTCAGTAGGGTAGACATCCTCGCTTCGAGTCAGGGCATCTGGCAAGCTGGAGAGGTGTCCGGGACGGAAGATGATGACAAAGTTGAATTGACCAAGGAATTCAGCCCATCTGGCTTGGTGCCGGGTGAGGACCTTAGTAAGCATGAAGTACTTCAAGACATCATGATCTGTGATGACTTCAAAGGTTGAAGAAACACTAAAAAGATAGGCACACCATTTCTGCAAGGAGCTCTTTGTCATGAATTTCATAATTGAGCTCAGAAGCCTTGAGCTTGCAGCTTTCAAAGACAACAAGGTGCTTTGAAGAGGCCACCAGAGCTTCGGCAAACTGTGAAAGGACACCTGCGATAGCATAATCGCTGGCATCAGTCTCCACTAAGGTGCAGAAAGCACTGTCGAAGAATAGGAGCAGTCATAAAACAATGCTTGAGTTCCTCAAACTCTTTGCGCGCTTGCTCAGTGAAAACATAAGGAGTATCCTTTTTCACAAGCGTGGTCAATTTCGTGATGGTACCAGCATAATCCTGAATGAATCTGCAGTAGAAGTTGGTGAATCCAAGGAAGGATTGAACAGCTTTCACGGAAGTGGGGTTAGGCGAATCCAGAATATGCTGAACTTTGTCCTGGTCCATGGTAAGACTGGAACGGTTAAGAACATAACCAAGGAAGGTGACTTCGGTGGCATGGAAAACACACTTGGTGCCTTTTGCATATAGATTGGTCTTGGGAAGTCTTTGAAGGACTTCCTTGACATGGTCTACATGTTCAGTGCGAGAGCGTGAATAAATGAGGATGTCTTCCAGATAAACAACAACACACACGTTGACCAAGTCTCCCAAGATTTCATTCATCAAGGCTTGGAAAGTGTCAGGAGCGTTGGTTAAGCCAAAAGGCATGACCAAGTACTCAAAAGCACCATGATGGCAACAGTGGGCCAGTTACACTAACAGTATCATTATTGCAGTGCATTGTTAGTTTTTTTATATACACTAACAAAAAGATACTTTTAGTTGCAATTTTGGCCAACTAACACTACAGAATTTATTGGTGAAAAAAATTGCTGTTAGTGTATTATTATTTTTATCCAGGAAAACAAAACTAACAATAACCAAATCCATTTTTAGTGTTAGTGTATCTATGTTAGCAGAAAAAAAAGATACACTAACTGTTAGTGTATTGCTTTCAAAAACTACACTAACTGTTAGTGTAGTGTTTTCAAAACTACACTAACTGTTAGTGTAGTGGTAGTGGCAGAATTATTAGTAGATAATCAAAAAAATCACCAATTAAATGTTCATATCCATCCATTGACCAATCTTCAACCTCATTTAACATTCAATATATTAGTTTCATGCTGTTCTGAAACCAAAAAACAAATCATGCATTTTTATTCTCTATGTCTTATAGATTTACTTTCTTTCTTTGACTATTTCTAATAGGATAATGAATCTGATAATGAAATGATTGATCATCTCAAGGGTGAAACCACCTGAGGAATTGAAATTACTTTTCACTGTTATCATAAAAGAATGAAAAGAGCCCAAGAAAGCAAACAAGAATAAACCACATCATTTTCTTGTTTTTCAGTATTTCTTTTGGACTGAGTTTTCTGAATTTTTAGCTGTTGTTAGTCTTTGAAATTCATTGTAGCGTAGTGTAACTTGTATTAAGTTACACTAACTGTTACCCCAAAAACCTGTTATCGAAAAAAAGTTACGATATTTGTTAGCGTAGTAATGATTATTTCCAACTAACAATAAAAATGTTTTGAAACAAAAATCTTTCACTACACTAACAGTTAGTTTATCGAAATAAAAATCCGAATAACAATACATAATTCTGTGAGAAAAAATAAAACAATACACTAACAGTTATTGTCCATTTATCGTAGTGTAGCGTAGCAGCTCACTGTTGATGACGGGTATTAAACGCCGTTAAATATTCATGGCCTTCAGCTTTCACGGCGATCTTGCGACCCAACCAATTGGCCAGGTTGGATCCGGGATCCCATTGAGAGAACACGCAGGAGAGGAGGGGTGTAAACCCCGTCTCCCTGAGTGAGCTGAGCTGGTTCCTTTCCCCGCTGCCAAGTGGGTTGATTTTGCTTATCAGTCTTGTCTTAACCAACCCCCAGCCTTTTTCTAGAAAATTTGCCTCATCAAAGAATAAGCAGTTTTTGTCTGATACCTTGACCATGAACTCCCGGTTGCCCTAAAAATTGTAGGGCAGTTTGCTGCGAACTTGATTTATTGGCTCATCAGATGTGAGCCTAACATGTATTGTCGCCGAGTTTACCTAAGAGGAGGTGTTTAGCTTTTAGCTTCCATCGTTGAGCTTGAGATGACTCAAGTCGACCACAAATAGACCATTGCTTTGCCTGACACCTTCAAAGTATCCTTCACACCACATCCTTGCCCCTTTTGCGGAGATCACCCTCTCCTGGTGTCAAGCAGTTCTTCTCCTATAAAAACCAGATCACATCCAATCTGCAGTCAAGCTCTTCCTGAGAAAATTAGTATCAAACTTGAGGTCTAAATCTAAGGAAGCTGACCTTAATGCATTTTTCAACAACAACTTCAACGACTAATTGAAAGTTGCCATTGCCAAATTCAAAGTACGACGGCACCTCCTGGATATAGCCCATACCTGTCACAATCACCCTTGACTCTCCCTACCCCTTGTTTTTAAAACTTATGAGGCTGGCTAAATGCCAGCCCCCCTTTTGCTAAAAGAAATGCCAGCCCCCCTTGTGCTAAAAGCATGCCCCAAAAGGTGTGCTTCGGCATGCATCTCCCAACTGGGGCGTGTTAGGCTTGGACACCCGATGTGGGGCCTTCCTGCTTATGCACACCCCATGCGGAGGCGTGCATACCCCCAGCAGGACCCAAGTGGCTCAGCAACCCACCACTGGGTCTTGCTTTGGGGATGCACACCTTGATTTGAGGTGTGCACCCCCCAAAGCCGCCTCGGCTTGTCCAAGCCAAGGCAGTCAAGTCCCTACATACGCCTTGGAATGTGGACTCTCACCTCATCCCTTGGGGACCAAGTGGTCTTGGAGGGATAAGGAGAGAGTACACTCTCTCCTCATACCTCCAGGACCGAGCGGTCTGAGGGATAGGGAGAGAGTACACTCTCCCTCATCCCTCCAGGACTGACCGGTCTTGGAGGGATGAGGAGTGGGTACAATCTCTCCTGATCCCTCCTAGACCGGTTGGTCCTGGAGGGATGAGGAGAGATGCACACTCTCCTGCCTTCCAAGACATATTGGTCTTGAATGGAGGAGAGAAAGTATCCCTCCAAGACCGATTGGTCTTGGAGAGAAGGGAGGAGAGAGAATATCTCTTCTACCTTCCTTCCAAGACCGATCAGTATTGGAGGGAAGGGAGGAGAGGGTGTATCTCTCCTCCCTTCCCTCCAAGATCGACCGGTTTTGGAGGGTGAGGGGACTGCACCAACCCAGAGGCCCCTTTTCCTGGCCTACTACCCCCGTCCACGACCTCTAAGCTGGACATGGACAATGTGTGGCGTGCATCAGCATGCACACCATGGATCGAGGGCGTGCCAACTTTGGCACGCCGTTCAATTGGGACCAAGGTCCTATGGTGCTTGCATGTGTCTGGATGCCCCATGGATGGGGCAGACAGGGCCATGTAGGTCCCATGAAGGACGTGCAAGGCCGGCACGCCCCATTGAGGGCGTCCATCTTTAGGGAAGCCTCTGTTGAGGCGTCCTTTTAGCAAAACGGGGCTGACATTTAGCCGACCCCTTCTTTTATCGCCTCTTACCCACGCGAAGTTTGCCCAATGGAAGAAATCAGAGCCTACGACATGGCCCTCCAGCCAGTAGCATTATCCAATTTCAAGCCGTCTGTTTCTCTCAGGTTGACATTTTTGCCAAGAAATGATCCTGTCACACAAACAATGCTTTTTAGAGACAGGTTGGATTTTCTGGCCCACAAGTAACCTTCTGAAAAATTGTCTGCAGGAGTCAAAACAATGAAGACGTGACACCCAGGGTTGAAACGGCAACAAATTTTCCCAACAACTGCATGAGGCTTTCAATCGGTCAATGTTGAACAATTGACTTTGACTTTTTCATTTTTGTCTCACGTGTGCTAAGGGTTCAAACAAGCCCATAAAAGTCATGAAATGGTTTGGGTCAGGGTGAGTGGCGTGGCTTCACCAACAAAGAAGCTTGAGGCGTTGTAGTGTTTAGGTTGAGAGAAAATGATGGTAAGATGAGGAACCAACACAAACTCAAAAGGCTGAAACAAGCCTAAATTATTGTTTAACTCAGAATATCTTCAACTAGGCTTTGTATTGGCCTGAGGCATTACTGGTAGGCCAGACTCTCAACCCAAAAGCATGTGGCGGCGCAGCTGCCCTGGCCCCTAGTTAATATTGAGATGCTAATGACAGCCTCACATGCCCATTCTGATGTCACAAATGATGAAGCAGGTAGCACTCTTTCTTTCTATACCAATTTTATTATATTTGTGCCAAAAGTTTGGGTTTTATTGAATTAAATGTTCAATATTACACCAGTATGTATGACTGTGCCAAACAGGGCCTAATAATAAACTGCTGATGGCAAACTTATTGTTAGTATGATGGCTATAAGGCTACTAATAATCTACTCAAACTCTCAAAATCACTACTATCACTATCAAACTACTTCACTACTCAAACTAACACTCACACTTTAACTAAATACTAAATGCACCAATCACCTGATTGATAGCACAAGACCTAATATATTCTGCTCTTGGAGACTGATATATTGATAGATGGATGGGTGACTCAAATTCCCTGGGTGAGAGAGTGAGGGAGTGAAGGGGGATTCTGGCTGGGAGAGGCCCTCCTTTTATACTGAAGAGGGAGCCCAAATTTCTGCAGAGGAATCACTTTTGGCCTGGTACTTTTTGTTACATGTCTCAGCAATGCATGATGTTTCATGTAGTGCTTCAGCACAGCATTATGTCATTGTTGCTTGGAAACCAAGCCACAAAGCACATACATGAACATTCCATTTCATACATACACACAATACTTACAGGATAGCACTTGTTTCAGGTGTCTCTGACCTGTTTCAAGCCTTGTGACCTTTCTCACCTAGTGAAACATGTTTCAACACTTGTCACTCGTCTCATCTCAAGCATCCTCCCAGCTGAATTTCTCTCAGGGTCTCTGCTTCTTCTTCCCTTTTTCCTCCTTTCTCAATTATTTCTTCCCTCCAAATCTTGAAATCCTAACTCCAGACCCTTATAAAGTACTGTACCACCTGTGTAACAGGTAGTAAACCCTTATAACTGTCTTATCCTACTAACACTCCTCCTTCCTCCAATCCAATTACATACCTCCTCTTCTGTTCCATCCCTAATAACACCATTTCTCCTCTTAAAACCTGAGCCTATGTCCATCCCAGATGGTGATAAGTCTGTGTCCTTGATTCCATACTGTCCAAGCTGTATCTCAATACTAATAAAACTACTTCCTCCTCTTCTACAGTGTCCTGTGCATGCATATATCCTATCACTATCCCTCTGCTGTGTGCTTTTGGCATTGTAATGGAAATAGATCACCACAGCGGGGGGCTAGGTGGCCCAAAAACAGTGTCTTCTGGGTCATTTATCTTGGTTTATCCATCAATTTCAACTCAAATTCACCCAGAATGACTGAAAAAGGCCCACATAGCTCAGCGGAAGAAAAGAAGAATGGATTTTGAAGTCCATACTATTGGTTCAGGGGGTCTAAGTACATACATATGGGCTTACAGGGCTTCCTAACCCCATGTGTTCGAAATTTTGCCCACAAAAAAAAAAGAAAACTTGAACCACTGCAGCAGCACCTTATTCCTTATAGACATACATAGAATCTACAACATGAGAAAAGCCCAAATCTGTGTTCAAACTGAACACATGACCCCTTGGGCCAGCAAACATTAGGCCTGCGGGCCGAGACTAGTTTTGGTGGCAGGTGTGTACAGTAACATGCCTATCGCCACTGTATTACTACAAATGACATGAGTATGTATTGATTTTTACTCTACAGGATGGCTGAGTAGTGTCAGGTGATATCCCAAAAGGAGAAAAAGCTCAAGAAAACTGGCATTCAGATTATGTGGGCACTCAGATTATGTGAAAGCTTGAAAGATTGAAAAAGTGGTATCTATTATGCTATCTTTTCTGAATTAAACATGATGTATTGTTGCAGCTGTGTTTTGGCCAATCAATGCAGCATATTTTGAGCTTGACTGAGGATGAAGACTTGCCTTGATTCTCTTGGGCAGTGAGGCTTGAAGATGGTGAGGAGAGAGCTTGTAGAGTAGTTCCGGTTTCCGGTGAAGGTTCAGCCTTCAGTGACTGTGGAATCGGCCAGGAACCAATCAGAGGCAAGTCTCCTTCCCTCCTTCCCTCCTCCTCTTGACCATCCTGTTGACCGTTCTCTCTGTTCGCTCACCACAGTCCGAGTAGGAAACCCTCGATCGTTGGTCAGCGTATACCTGGCAGTCATCATGCTCGTCATCAGTGCTGCCCTGGTCGTCTTTCTGTCGACATTCCTTCAGCTCTTCCTATCCCCGTTCACTAAAGTAGAGGAATCCTTCAACCTCCATGCGATACACGACTTCATCCATCAACCCTCTCTTACGGCCGTGGCTCATTCGGGTGACCACCTCCAATTCCCTGGTCCACTTCCTCGGACGTTCATCGGCGCACTCTTCATAGGATCGATCGCAAGAGCTTTACTCCCGATCTTCAGATTCGTCGGCCTCGTCCAATCCAAATTCGCAGAACAAATCTTCGTCCGCGCCTTACTAGCCGTTTTCAACTCGAGCTCCTTGGTCTACTTCGGACTCTGCACCAGATTAGTCTTCGGCGACCTGCTCTCTGTCTCCATGCTATTACTCTCCGCTTCCCAATTTCATCTCCCCTTTTACGCAAGTCGCACTCTGCCCAACATGTTTGCCTTCCCATTCGGTCCGCTTTATCTTCTTTTCATTCTATCTGTTAAATTTTTGCACACATTTCCAAGATCTCCCTGGCCCGAAAAAAACGACTTCGTATTGACGATAACAATACATGCGCAGTAGAAAAAGGAATTGACGTGTTTACCTTTTCTTTTTTTTACATTAACCTGGCAGTTCAAATCGCATTAGGTCAATATATGGTTACCATGAGAAGGGGAAAAGCAAGCTCGGTGCGGAAACTAGGAACATTGAATGCATGTTCATTCTTGACGTTTGCAGCGGTTGTTTTTCGACTTGAATTATTGGGTTTATTGGCCCCGATCGTCCTCCTGAGTTTGATATCTAAGCGGGTCACGTTTTGGCAGCTTGTGAGTCGAGGATTTTTGGTTACTTTTGCTGGGTTAGGTCAGTGATCTTCTTTAGCTAATTTGAATTGTAAACCTTTTAACTCAAAAATCTCTTTTTTTCTATCTTCTCGTCCCTACCACCCTTGGACCTATTCACAGAGATGACCTTACCTATCGATTCGTACTTTTGGCAAAAGTTGACTTGGCCCGAAGGTGCCTCTTTAATTTTCAATGTCCTTGAAGGCAAATCTGTCCAATGGGGTGTGAGTTAGCTTTATCCTATCGGATTTTGAGAATCGACGCGGTTCATCTATATTCAAGTACTTAAGAAATTCCTACACGTTTATTTCCCCACAGGTCATGCCATGGCACTTTTACTTCACATCTTCGCTTCCAAAACTCTTAGGGATCACTTACCCGTTAGCGCTCCTAGGATTCGTCTTGAACCGCAAAATATTCCTCTTGGGCGCATGTACTCTCGTTTTTCTGGTGACTATGTCATGCCTAAGTCACAAGGAGAGCAGATTCATCATCTACATCGTTCCTGTCTGGAATCTCTCCACTTCAGTTTGCGTGCATCGTATGTTAGTCTAAAAATTCATCTTACCTCAGCTTAATTACACCCTTCACGGTGGAAAGATCAAGCGTATTAACTTGAACTCTTCACACTGTATAATTAGTAGCAGCCCTTTTCGTCACTCGAGATGGATCAAGTTGGGATTAATGACATTTATTGGCGTGGTAGCTGCGGTGAACATGGCCTTGACAACTTATCTATCGATGCACAACTATCCCGGAGGAACAGCAATGATAAGATTGCACTCCCTCGAAGAGTTCTCTACCCAAGGTGTGTATAGTCTATGGTTCGATTGGCCGGCCAGATTGACTGATGATTTGGTGACGGACGCCCAGCAGGTTTGAAAATCCATCTGGATAATCTGGTGTCCCAAACAGGCGGATCACGCTTTCTGCAATTGGAAGACTTCGATGGTATTCGAACCTACCCGCTGACTACGAAGGGTCAGGTATGGCAATACGACAAGCTGGCCAACTTGACACAAGCGGCCAACCAATTCGATGTGATCATTTCGGAACAGTCAAAGATTCAACACTTCCAACCTATAGAGCATATCTCGGCCTTTGATCGTATTCGTCGGCGACACTTCCAATCCTCCCTTACCGATAGACTTGCCGTCTTCTTCCGAAGCTGTTGGGCCAGAAAAACTTGCTTTTCAATCTCATCGATATGGGAGACTTTCAGCCCCGTCGAGGTCACATTCAATCAAAAACAAATCACTATTCATCTCAAAGAAGGAATCCAGTCTGCCCAACCAGCCTCTCCATAGATCCTCTCTCACTTGATCAATGTCTATTCGTCTACATTTATGAGAAAGAAAAAACTTACTTGTACTTTTCCACACAACTCTCCCTATCTTTGATTATTGTATTATATTCAAACACAAAGTAAACATAAATAATGCAGTGGCCGTCTCAACACATTCATTCCAAGGAAATAAAAAAGTGAACAACGTTCCAAGTAAATAAATGGGATCGACACATAGTACTACTTTATCAGAGGACATGCGTATTGAGAAGCGAATCGCAAACAATCAAGCTTACCATATTAACAATTAACAAAGTAGAACCAAGTTCACCGCTGCAAAACCCCTTCACTACAAACCAGTGGAAGAATGCCCAGAGCAGCATCACATGTGGCTGAGGGTCACCTTACATATACTGACACTTAATTTTTGGCGGCGAATATGTATGTCAGACAATACAGTCAAACCGGGTTTCTTAGATTTTCATCATGACAGCTTGATTGTGTTGCCAAAATACAGTTTGGCCTCACAATTGCTTTGTCCACTGCTTTGCAGGAATCAAGGTTAATTGGAGGAATGTTTTTGCAAATTGCTTGGTTATGAATTTATTCAACGAAAATGAGTCTATGAACATCCAAAATATGGTGTTCAAAGATACATAAACTACAGAATTACATAAATTCTTAACAACATAAGAAGCATGATTTGGTAGGGACCTGTCCACATGCATAAAACTTGGTTTGACAGGTCCCAGCCAAATCACCATTTAAGAAATTATGTAATTCTTTTATTTATGTAGCTTTGAACACCATAAACGTATCTTGGGCAGTTAAACTGCTCCAGAAAATCACAACATATATGATCGTGAAAGTTTCATGAGTATTTCAGGGCCTGTTGAAGATCTAACAAGGGCCATGAGATCCTTTGGCAGACAAATGATTCATTTCATTTTGAAGATGCAGATGGCACACAAATTGGTACAGGGGAAATGATGATTTCAAGCCGTGGAAGCCACGAATTGACTTGCAGCCTCATCAAACAATGCGCTTTGTCTGTCCAGATCCACAATCAGTGGATGCTTGGGATTAAGGGATTTCAATTTCCTGGACCAAATCAGGAGCGTAAGCAGACTATAAAACAAATCCCCCATCAGCTGTAAGAAATTGAACATACTCGGTAAACGTGGCTACGTCCGATGGAGGTGTGTCCATGCGTGCACTGATTACAATCGAATTGGCCAATGTGCTCTCGTTGTCTGGGTTCTGTGAAAAGTGAAGCGACCGACAACGATCAGCAGGAGCAAACGAAAATCTATGGGAGGCTGACTGACCACTTTCAGCGCCTCGGTCAGGTTCGCTTGTGCCTCCTCGACATGACCCATCGCAAGTTGGGTGATGGCCTTGCCGTTTAAGCCAACGACGTTGACTTGATTGGGTTTGGAAAGAGCTGTGTTGGTGACTTCATCGAACACATAGAACGCAGATTGATAACCTCCCGGCTCTCGTCCGTTACTGTTTCCAGCAGCAGATCCTGTTGTAGCGCCGATCCAGGCTTCGGCCATCTGGATGAGAATGGCGTCATCGGCCCATTCTTTGGCGGAAGTATAAAGGCTACGGGCAAGATCGGGGCGACGAAGTCGGGGAGAGAGGTAGAGAGAGATCAGAGCAGCCACAGCCTCGAGAGACTTGAGTTGGACGCCCTGTTTAAGTATAAAGACCGCCAACGATAGGTTCTCGGCCAAAATCAAGATCGTTGCGAGGGTGACCCGTAGTACCGAATCCGGACCATCGTTTTCTTCGTCTGCGATCTCTTCTATTAAAGCTTCTGCCGCCTCGCCAAACTTGTCCATTTCGGCCTTCGAGCTGGGAGACTTGTCATAGAATTCCGCTAGAAGAGTTAGCGCTCGAGCTGCCGGTTCAGTCTCGTAAAATTCTTTCAGAATCTTAATCGCTTCTGTAGCTTTCTTCAGACAAATCAAACATCTCGCCGAAAACAAAACTAGTTGGAATGTCGGATTGGCAATAGAGCTAATGGCGTCATGCGAGGCCGAATATGCGCCTGTTATTGTGGCCATGATAGGTAAAAAATGTTTCCTATCAGCCTCTAATTTCGATTGATGCACCAAGGAATGTATTACTACTTACCTTGATAGAAGAGGGTTTTGACATGAAAATCTTGGTCTGAATCCTATTTTTCTAGTTCCAGTCAGTCATCTTGATGTCGGACACACTTTCATGTTATATTGCATGCTTACCATTGCTCGCAGATTTGCAGTTGTGTGTTGTCGATGGGTTGTCGGTGGGTTGTGGTGGCTCTGCCGAACACGCATGTTGTCATCATCAAGTAGCTGGGCGCGCTGGAGCGCGGGAGCAGCTGCGGGCCGGAGTCTGCCCGCCGCACGATCAGCAAACCTGGATTCGAACTTAACACAAGTCCCGGCCCTGCTGCGCAGGGCGCCGACCGCAGGGAGGGACTTGCATGTAAAACACACTTTTCGGGGGCCTCTCACGAGAGGCTTTGTTAAGCTCGACCTGGATTGCATTCACACACTTCTTTCTTTTTTCAAGTGCAATTTCACTATCAGCATTGTACCCCATGAATTCGATGACTTCTGCTACAATTTGATGAGTTGTAGCAGTTTTTTTAGTACTTAGGAAGTGGCTCTAAGTTCCGTGATAATGATAGAGATAGAATCATCTACTTTTTTGTTTTTTAGTGAGGAGTGTGGTTTGTATTTGTAGCCATGTTTTGGTCTAGTTTTTGATTGGGTAACGGGTATAGAAAGATGAAAGGGGTTTTGTTGTGAATATCAACTCTTGACCTCAAGAGTTTTTAGCCTGCAACTTTCTATTTCGATTTTCTTTTCATTCATTATTTTCTAAAGCCACTGTCCCACAAGTTGGCCTTCTTAAATCCAGTGTTATTAATTCTGGCTAAAACTCAAGATATAGATCATCTGCTATTACTCAGGCAGTTCCTGCCTAAGAGCTTTTAAGCTTCTCAGCCATCTCACTTGAGAGCTTTGGGCTATTTAACCCCCTAAAGCTGCAGTGAGGTCTCTCTATCTTGAGCTTAGTCTCCTCATCTTTTGACTCAAAGTACTTGCCTTGAACCTAGGCTCTAGTTTCAACAGTTTTTTTTAAAGTGGAAAACTAGTAGGGGGTTTGCAATGAATAGTGTATCTTGATGTTGTTCAGTGGGGAAGGGGTAGTGGCCAGGTGTTGGGCTTTCTGGAATTCAAACACCCAACTTGTAGCTCTCTTGAAAGAAATCATACTTTTTTGTTGCAGGGGTACATACAACTGAGCTTCCATGGGATATGGTTACTGCTAGGCAATCCAAGGTCATGTCACTGTCACACTGCATAGCTTGGTGGGACTGTATAGAGCAAGATATGTCTACACGCAAAGATCTTGTTATGAGTAAGAAGTTATCATTCCCCTGGGGAGTCAGTAAGTACACAATCCACAGTATTTATAGCATGTAGTAAAATCCACAAAGGAGGGGGGGCTTCTTACACTAAACCACAACCTCATTACTTTTAGAAAATACCACTGTTTGACATCTTATTTATCTATGCACTCCTCTTGGCTTCTCCTCTGAGAAACCGCCCGTCCACCCATGCAGATCCCTCTTCCCAACTGGACTCGGTTCTTTAAGGCACTAGGTTATGGCAAAAAACATCAAGACATCAGCTGGTGGTCCCAAACCAGTTCACCATAAACATTTGATATGCTTTTTGACACCTTTCGGCAGTCATGACTTCAGACTAGCCTGGATAAGATAGAAGCTCTCATCCAATGCATATTGTTGCCAACATGAGCCAAGCTCTCAGTTACATCAACACTGAAATAAATAAGACTCCAGTTCAAGATCAAGCTGTCACCTGGCTTCCTATGGGTGACATCAAGTTTTTTATCAAGAATAGAACAATGGCAAGGTACTCAAGCATAAGAACTCTTGGTCCTGAAATTCAAGACACCAATGCCCGCACATTTCAAGGAAGACTTCTTCAACTGGCAGCAGTTGACATGCAATAGTACAAAGGCCCCTTTGTAATATTTCATGTCAACTGCATCCAGTTGAGGTAATTTATCTTTCAGTGAAATTCACAGTGATGATTCATTCCATTCCAACCAAGTTCAATTTTCATATTCACCTGTGACATGACTGAAAAGAGTTGAGGGATGGCAGCTAGCTACCCTTTGTTTCCAGCACCTGTTTCTCAATCTTTGGTCAAATTGCTGGTCCTACTCACCTGAAAAGAGTTTAGGTGAGGTGGTTAGCTACCCTTGTCACAGCATTGGTTCCTCAATCTTTGGTGAAGAAAAGAAACTGGAGCCTTTTACTTGGATAACTAGATTTATAACAACAAGCTGTGGCACAGTTAGATCAAAAAAGGTTGAAACTCCAACACCATTAGGTTTTCCCTGGATCTCCTTGACATTCCATAAATTCATCACCCACTACTTTAAGTAAAGTTTGACACAAACATCAGCAATATCTTTGAAGATGTTGTGAATCAAAACAACATACCATACAACATGATAGAAAAAGCCCAATTTCTGGGGCAACCTCTGAAGAAGAACAAACTACATGACAATCTTTTAACAAATGTAAAGAAAAAAATACATGCTCAAGACATCAAATAAGGTATTTTAATTATTGATAGTATTCCACTCAAGGCAGCAAAATACACTCCCAGTCCACCTCAATGCTTCGATTGCCTAGAGCTGGGGCACCCTGCATATGCAATGGTCCAAGCCATGCTTGTTTGCAATGCATCAAAACAGACCAAACTAAGGATAAATTCACCAGTTTTGTCCAATACAAATTATATTCATTCCCCTTTTATTACCCAGTTCCCCATAAAGTGTATTGAATTCAGTGAAAAGAAATGTGATACTAATAGGTTCTGGGTGTTATTCAATCATTAATAACTATTTTCAGAGGGTGGTAGAATCAAGAGAGTTTATAACATGAGATTAAACTTTGGGACTTCGAAAAACAACTCTCAAAAATTTGACAAATGACTCCCATAGGAGTCATTTGTCAATTTTTTTTTTTTTTTTTTTTGGGAGTCGCAGCCAAAATTTCACAAAAAATGACCAAAAAATGATTAAAAAGAAAAAAATTATAAGCTCAATGTCATTTACCAAAAGCCTTGGAGAATTTAATTTTTTTGTCCACATAAGTGGAAAAAAAAGAAAATTTGCCAGCTTTTCGGAAATGATGTTGAGCTGCAATTTTTTGAAAAGCTTCAATGATCCCTTGAATGATTACTGTAAAATTTTTGGACCCTTTGGATCCTCCATTTCAAAGTTATAATCTTCTTTGTATCAATTAAAGTAGGAAAATTGTACACCAGGCTACACCACACTAATGGTTTGTGTGCGTGAAATGGGGCTCAGTTTTTTTTCAGAGGACTCATGAGGGGCTCTGTTTGGGTATTTGAAATTTTTAGGCCATTTGGACCGGCCATTCAAAAGTTATCATTTTACTCTTTTTAATCAAATTTTGGTCATTTTTTGTGAAGTTTTGGCGACGACTGCCAAAATAAATGGCTAAACCTTGACGAGCGACTCCCCTGGGAGTCGTTCGTCGAATTTTTGGGAGCCGTTTTTCGAAGTCCCTAAGCTTTTAAGTGAGATATGCAACTGCGGCCGGTTGCTGGGCTGGGATGGATATTGCATATGGATCGCACCAAGAAAGTCAGACTGACTTTTGGAAATGGTCAACTGCCAACACTGAAGACGACCACGAAGAACTCCAAACAGTCAATGGCTGCTACAACCATCCAATCACAAACGATGGCATCCACTGCTCAGCAGCAGCGGCCGGTCATGGTCTCCGTCAGATTAACAACCAAGTCGAACCGATACTCAATACCCAACGCCAAGTACTTGGTTCCATCTGACTGGAAAAGATTTCAGCTCAGTCAACTGATCAACAAAGTCCTCAATCTTGGTCCGTAATATTTCCCTGGCTATGATCTTCCAGAAAAAACTGTCTCGCTGACCCTGTCGATTCTATGACTTTTCCTCACAGCTCAACCTGTACCGTTTGATTTCGTGGTCAACGATCAACTTCTGAGGACCTCCGTGAAAAACTTCATAGACTCACACGGCCTATCAACTGAATCGGTCCTTGAAATTGAGTATCTCGAAAGCGTCCTGCCGCCTAAATTCGTTCAAAGTTTGGAACATGATGATTGGATTTCTGATTTATCTATCTCCAAGCAAGGGTCAGTTGGAACAGGATTTCAATCGATTTTAAAATACCCTAATGAATCTCTTTCTCTTCCCGCTCAAAATAAACAGAACATTCCTAACTGCTTCGTACGACTCAAACCTT
Organism: Puccinia horiana; assembly: GCA_001624995.1. NCBI lineage: Eukaryota > Fungi > Basidiomycota > Pucciniomycetes > Pucciniales > Pucciniaceae > Puccinia > Puccinia horiana. Next base: position 1,668,142 of record LWDY01000019.1, read on the forward strand.
CGATTGTTCTCCGCCTCTGACTCGACCAAGCCGGTACTAACGATATCAGGTCATGAGCAACCGGTTCTTTCGGTTAGTTGGATTAACGATCTTCACAAGGACTCTTCAGGGCCAAGCCGGCTTGCCAGTGGAGGATTGGATCGGGTTATTAAAATTTGGGAGATTACCTCCCCCGAAACAAACCTCCTTCAGCTCGAGCAGAACTATACGTACAAAAATACCCATGTCCTACCGCTTCACAAGTCACCCGTCAGTACGGTTCAATCATGCGAAAATGACCAATTTTCTGGTCAGTTACTCACTGGTGACTGGGAAGGAATCCTAGCTCTCTGGGACCTCTCTTCTTCGACCGGCGATCGTCAAACCGAACCTGAGAACGCCGAATTTCCAAACGAAGACCCCCGAAACTTGAAACGACGAAAAAAGAATCAAAACCTCAAGTCATCGGGATCATCGGTGATCTCCAAGGAACCAGTGCAGATTATCAATGCCCATCAATCTAAGATATCTCGAGCAATTTTTTCAAAGTCTGATTCTCACACGGTCTTTACTGCCTCACACGACCACACAGTCAAACGATTCGATCTGGAGACCGGATTAGAAGAATGGTCTAAGCTGGCTGGCCCAGAGAAGTGCTTACTGGATATAGACGAATGTCAAGGACGAGAGGGTCTACTGGTTACCGGATGTATGGACAGGACAATCTGCTTTTGGGATTGCCGAGATGGTATAGTCAAATTCCACTGTTCGCTACAAGCAGAGACAAAATCAACATGCTGACGACACCTTTCCTGTTTTTGCCATCCGCGGATGTGTCTAAATTCAATCCCAGCCACTCAAAATATTTCGCTGGTATTACATGGACACACAGCACCAGTGTCAACGGTATCGTCCAATCCATCGAGAGCGAACTCACTCCAAATCCTATCGGGCTCCTACGATGGTACATGCAAAATCTGGGACACTCGTTCGACCAAACAATCTCTCTACACGATTACGAATTCTAATCAATCACCTTCTAATTCAAACCAAAAATTATCTAACCAAAAGATCCTCGCTGTTGGCTGGAATTCTGAGGGTAACTTGTTGGGCTCCGGTGGTGAAGATCGGAAACTATCAATCCACTCTGTTAATTGAATGTTTTGTTTATTAAACCTCTCTTTTCTTTTCTTTTCTTTTCTTTTCTTCTCTTTTCTTTTCTTTTTTCTTTTTTGGAAATCTTTCACATTTTTTTTTTTCATGAAATCCATTTTTCTTGGCTCATTTCATTTTGTTGCTCAGAGATCGACCATCGCGAATCACGACGTCTGGTCAAGCCAGACGGGAATATTTTGTGTGGTGTATTCACGCATACAACTAATCTGAAATTGCAGGAACGCTGCCACTTCTGAATGAAAACCTGCCGAAGCAAAGCATGATAGGAGTGTGTCATGGGCCCGTAAATTTTTATTTAATTGAGACCCCTTCTTCCTTCAAGACAACACGAAGACCAGTGATTACAGTCCCTCCCCAAAATCTTGGAGAAAGCCATACCCAACCTATATTCAACTAGGTCATCCACGGTCGCTGGGGTGACCAAGGAGAATTATTTACCAGAGCTTGATACAAGACCCCCATTTTCACTACTTTATTCACCTGGCGTGCCAATTCCACTACATACCCCTCTTGAGTCTTCATGCTGTCCTGGGGAGCTAGTTTGAACCAGCATGTACCCCCCTTCTTGTCAACAGCTCATTCCTCTTCCTTTCCAATCCTACCCTCCTCCTTGAATACTTAATTTCCATTTCATATGGGGGGGAGAGACTCTAAAGTTAAACCCACAACCAATTTTGTGTGGTGCCTGTTCTGTCTGTTCTGCCTGTTGAAGATCAGTGAAGTACATCAGATCATTAGATGATTATGATTGTAAAAATTTGCACATTGGTATTTTCTTGGAATACTTTGAAGGCATCAAGGCCTCCTTTTGATTTGCCCTGTTCCATGTGAGAATCCTGATACAAGGCCATTTCCTTCTGTAAGTCAGGTTGTGATTCACTTGAAAAGCAAGCATTTTGCGTTTTGGAACAATGGATGACTTCCCTTCAATCTACAGCCCCCCTGTAGAGCCAGATGCCAGAGCTTATTTGCAGTTGAAAAAGTAAAATTTAAGCTTTTCTGCTTCTAAATTTAGATCTGCAGGGGCTGCAGATGGCCAAGGGAAGTCTTCCAATACCCAGCTTGATCTTGTTAGTTTTAGGGGCTGGCTAAAACCACACCCCGGATTTGCTAAAAGGACGCCTCCGGTGAGGCGTCCTTTGGCATGCATGCCACATTGCGGGCATCTGGAATGGGATGTACCATTCTTCCACGTGCAAGGCTGGGCATGTCCCATGGGTGGGGTGTGCATGGTTGTGCACATCCCAGAGGACGTTTTTGTCCCAGATCGAAGGGCGTGCCAAAGTTGGGATGCCCTCAATCTGTGGTGTGCATGCCGATGCACGCCACGGGTTGTCCACGTCTACCTTGGAGGACGTGGACGGGGGTAGCAGCCCAAACTGAGGGCGTGCAGGATGATGCACATCCCACAGCACACCTGAAGGGGTGTGAGAGCAATCTCTCCTCATTCCTCCAGGACCGATTGGTCTTGGAGGGATAAGGAGAGAGTGTACTCTCTCCTCATCCCTCCAGGACTGATTGGTCTTGGAGGGATAAGGAGAGAGTACTCTCTCCTCCCCACCTCCAGGACCGCTTGGTCTTGGAGGGAAGGGGAAGAGAGTGTACTCTCTCATCCCTTCCCTCAAAGACGATCGGTCTTGGAAGGAAGGAAGGAGAGAGTGCTCTCTCCCATCCCCTCCAAGACCAAAGGCGGACTTGAACGCCTTGGCTTGGACTAGCCAAGGTGTCCTTGGGGGATGCACGCCTCAAATCAAGGCGTGCATCCACCAAGCAGGACCCAGTGGCTGGTCACTGAGCCCCTCGGGTCCTGTCTGGGGCGTGCATTCATGAGGACACTGTAATCGGGGCTTGCAAGCCTCTCACGCCCCCAAATGGGGCGTGCTTTGGCATGCACGCCTTTTGGGGCGTCCTTTTAGCAAAAGGGTGGCGTGCATTTAGCCGGCCCCTAGTTTTATAGATAGCCAACTGAGCACTCAATGGCATTTGCAACAGTCTGTTGGTTCTAGTGTCATCAAGAGAGACAGGCTGATTGACTAGGGTTAGGATTTCTGCCTCAAAATTTTGTTGGCAATCTGCTGACACAGGATTACCTACACCCAAATCAATTGTAAGAAAGCTGTGTGAATTTGATTGGAAAGAAAGCCAGACTAAATAGAAAATACTTGAGTTGAAAATTTAAGAAGATATAACAAAAAGAAAGAGGATTTACCACCAGTGGAGGACTTCCCTTCAATCTACAGCCCCCCTGTAGAGTCAGATCTAGTTAGATGCTAGAGTTTATTTGCAGTCAAAAAGCTAAAAATTTAGCCTTTTGACTTGTAAATTAAGAGCTACAGCCCCTGTAGATGGCCACAGGACGTCCTCCAGTGGTGTTTTTATATGTAAGAACAAGACTGAGATGCCTAAATAAAATAAACAAGAGACACAGGAGAACTAAGAAAGAAAATTGCTGATTAGTAATTTTGAAGAAAGTGATCAAGAAAGGAGATCTTGATTATTTTTCTCACCCAATTGGAAGTGAGCTATTGAAGTTGATGTTTTAAAAGTGTACTATGAGAGTGGAAGTGATGATGCATATTTGCGGCTGAGTAACTTGCTCGCAAAGTATGTGTCTTGCCTCACACCAAAATGAGGGGATTGGGACCAAGTTCCTCCCTGGCGGTCGGGCACAGCGAGCTGCTGGCTCACCGCCAGGCAAGGGACTTGAGTTAAGTTTGGAATTGAATGGTTGTGGATGCAAACACCCACCCCCAAAACAGGGGGTGGGACGCAGGTTCAAAAAAACCGTCGGAATGATGGGTGGGGGCTATAATACCCCAAAAACAGTCCCAGCTTACATGCACACCCTAACTAAGTCTTTACCACATGCACACCAAAAAAGGTGTGCATGGCAATGCACTCCAAGATTTTTGGTGTGCATGACTGTGCTCCAAGATTTTTGGTGTGCAAGGTGGCGCAGACCAAATTTGTGGAGTGCAAGGCCATGCACACCAAATTTATGGAGTGCACAGCCGTGCACACCATAAGTTTGGTGTGTATGGCTGTTGTTCAGACTTGATAATAGATTGCAAACTGGGGAAATACACAGGGTTTCAGATGCTGAAGATAATCCCTGGTAGTGGAGACCCCTGGCAAGTCCAAGGGGGCCTAATGTGGCTACAAGGTCATAACAGCTGTGCACACCAAAGTTTTGCAGTGCACACAAGATTTTGATTCTCTTTTTTTGGAGTGCATTAGCCTACACTCCAAAACTTTTGGGGTACATTAGCCTGCACTCCAAAATTTCCTGGAGTGTATACTATTGCCAGCAGTGGAGTGCTACACTACAATGTGCTTTCTGAAAAAAAAGTGCAGTGTAGCAGCCTGAAAACACTGTATTGTTAGAGGCCTTTTGTTTGCAGCCTGAAAACACTGTAGTGTTAGGGGCCTTGTAATGCTGCTACTCTTAGTCGATTTTAGCAGGGTTTTCCTCTGAAAAGTGCTGTAAACGTAAAGCAGCATAAAAGCTGCTTTTTTTTGGAGCCGTGTGCGTAGCAATAGTGCTAAATCCACAAACAGCCAACAGAAAACCATTAGCTGTAGTGGAATTATGCTATGGGAGCGTAGCTGGCCCACTGTTGTTATTGCACACCAAGTCATAATCCAAGCACTTCTTTTTTGGAGTGAAGGCCCCAATTCATTATCTCAGCAAAAACCACTTGCATCTCTTCAGGAAACAAATGCATCACAGTCATGCTTGAAGGATTGGCTCAGCTTTGATTTAAATTTGGTATGATCAAGTAGATGGTCAATTTTGGGGATGCTCTTCCTCAATTCCTGTGCCACATAATTCTTGAATCCTGAGTCCAGTCTTTTTCCTTTCTCTGCACCTTGAAAATACAAATCCAAAATCATCACCTCCATTGGCCTGGTCCATAAGAAAATTTTTTGAGAGCTGCAAGCCCAGTAGTTTTGCTGAGATAAGGTCTTGTTGTCTGCACTGCCAACATAATTGGCTAGATTGATGGTATCCCAGTTAAATTGGGATACATTCAACCAAGTTGGGCTTGGTGAGATTCCAACTGATGAACAAGATATCCAGGCAATCCAACCAAGTTTAGCTTGGTTGGGTGTACTCTAGTCTCACTGAGATACCACCAACCTAGGTGATTATTCTAGCAGTTCTGGATGCACATCATCTTTGCCTTGATTATCAGAATTGATGTGGTCAAAAGCATGATTATCTTGAGGTGAATTTGAATGAGCCATGGCCTGGAGTGTTGCTGCCTGGCTTTCAGTGAATGATTGGGTAGGTCCTGCTTGTTGGTGAAAATTCTTTCAGATTGATGTTTTCCCCACCAAATAAGATTTAGAATCTAGAATTACAAGTTCTAAATTGGTCACAGGAAGTCCTCCAGTAGCACCCTGGGTGGGCGCTGTTTTTCAGCTCAGGTTGCTAAAAGTTGGATAGCACCTTGGGTGGAGATCTGGTGGGGGTGGCCCCTAGCTTATCACAAGCCCCTCAATTGGAGGGCCGGTGACCTATGGCTGGTGTGGGCGCCACTCACAAAGCAAGCCTCTGAAGAAGGGGCTTGGGACTAATGTCCCAAATTTGGCTTGAGGCCAATTTGATGACACTTTTTCAATCAGAAGGTTAATCCTGCCCAACCAGGCAACTTACAATGATGCAGTGAAGAGGCCCTAATAGGCTGGAATGCTGTCATTCCAGTGCTGCCCTCACTGTCAATGGCCAACCAATATTTATATCCCTTCCCTGCCATCAAAGGAAGGGGGATTCTGCTTAGGTGGAAAGCTACCTATATGAAAAGCTGTATTTGGACTTTTTTTCCTTGTACAGGCTTTCTGGGATGGAAAAGTCCCAAGTTTCCATCTTATTTTCAAAGATGATAGAGGGGATTGACGGATCTGTTTCGGACCTACGGGTACGCATCATCAAGGCCTTTTAGATGGTCCAAACGGCAGCCCAAAAATCCCAGAGGAAGATAGCTTGAAAGGGGAGGCAAGTTTTCCCGTACCAAACTTGCTTCAGCTCTCACGCCAAACTTGGGACATTATTCCCAAGCCCCTCCTTTGGAGGCTTGCTTTGCGAGGGGCACACGCCAGCCATAGGTCACCGGCCCTCCGATCGAGGGGCTGGTGTTAAGCTAGGGGTGGTCCACGGGCTGCCCGTGGTCTGCCCTCTGAGACCCCACCCAATCTTTGGGCCGAGATTGAAAAATCCAATGGAATCCAGGCCTGAGTCCGGCCCAAACCCGCGAGGATTCGGGCCGCCCGTGGGAAGCCCGGCCCTATAGCCATCCTGACCTCAAATCTACAAAATTGGGGCAATGATGCCCTTGTCAGAACGTAAAGAACGATCAGTAGAAATACCATATACAGAGGCTTTTCCATCATAGAGGGCCCGTTGGTGCCTTTCTATGGAGTTTTAAGCAGAGACAACAAGAGTTCAATTTAATGATTCATTTGCAAAACATGGGTAACAACAACATCGATCGAGTAGATAAAGAAAACAGCAATTGAGGTGATATTTATTTGCATGCTAAATAATCCTAGACCAACCAATTACAAACGCCAGACTTAAATTTATTCAACCTTTCTTTAACGTGAAACCATGAGTGATGATCAACCGAATCAGGATCAGACAACAGATTGAATTTGCTTTTGAGAGACTCGAGAGAAATTTAAACAATAGTCGACAAAACCGGAGTGTTGATATGTTGAATATGTCCAGTAGGATTAGCATTGTTGATTTGGTTATGTGTCACTGGGCCTTGATCCGATTCAATCAGAGCAGCTTTCTCGTCTAGCAATTCAAGGATCGGTGGAGATGGCGCAGACGTCTTATCACCGTCGAGGTCTTCAGGAACCGGGTTTGTTTTGTTGCTATCCACTGGAATGGAGTCACTTCCCGGGTCTATTTCAAAAATATTTGACAAAGATGGCCCTTGCGGTGGGCTTTGATCAAGTTCCTTCTGGGCTTGAAGATTGGTTGATGCTTCATCCTCTTTGCGGTCTTTTTGTTGCGAATTGTGGTTGTCATCATCATCATCATCATTTTCTGCCATGGCTTCTAGTCTTGCCTGCAGTACTGAAAGCGAGTGCGTTGTCGAGGCCGCGGCGTTTGTTTTCTCTGAATCCACTACCGGTTTGCAGGCATCTAGAAATTGAAAAGTGGACATTAAATGATATCCCTGACATCCTGCATATGACGAAAAGACTTTACATTTATTGTTTCCGGCCACATAGATCAACTTCCCGCGACTCCAGACACTAACGTTCTGGTTCGACTGGCCGGGATCCGCGCTTGGCTCTTCTACGATCTCACTATTCGATGATGAAACTGGAGGCTTCGAGCGGGACCAGGTGGATTCTCCGGGTTGTGGTTCTTCCTCAACGACTGGTGGCTTGGGAGGTTCTTCTTCCACTTCAACTTCTGTTTTCGTGCGCACCCTCAGACTGCGTCTCTCGGCTGGAGCACTTGCCTTCTTGGGACCACATGCGCGTTTACGTGATGGACGACCTGTCTGGTTAGTTCCGTCCATCTCTGTAGTCTCGCTACCCTCGTTTGTTCCAGCCACACTGCCAGTATTGTACTCCGAGTCTTCAGAATCACTATCTCGACTATCGTTCGGTCTTCCTTTGCGCTTGCGTTTAGAGGGTTTAGATTTTCTACCCGATTCAGATCCAGCGGTACTAGATTGCTCATACTGTTGTATCGCGCGTTCGAGTTTTCGATCGATTAGGTCGGAGTCAACAACGTAATCTGGTTTGGTCAGTTGTGATCTTAGTCGTGATCGAACGCCAAATCCAGGCGTAGAACGGGTGAGATCCGGATCTCGTTTTGGAGCATTTGCCAAGGCTAGTCTACGCTGTTTTCTCACCTCCAGTTCTTCCAATCTTTGTGCTTCTTTAAGTAGTTGTTGAACTCTCTGAGGAAAAAGCAGAAGAAGAATCCAACTCGGCCATAAATCTTTGTTCGATGCCAAACGTCAATTGCATGGATGAATACAAATTGAAAATGGACACACTTGTTCTCCTGCTTCGATGTTCACCTGTGCAACTTCGGCTAGTGTCTGGCTCAGTTCCCATTCTGACTTGAAGCGTTGATCTTGCGCAGAAGATTTTTTACGACTGCTTGTAAACATCGAAGGTATTTTAACTTTATGGGTGGAAGATCGTTTGGTCGAATGTGGATCAGATGTTACTTGAGAGGGATCAGAAGATTGTTGTGATAGGAGTGCCGGGTTAATGTCTAGCTTATTTGTCAATTCCATGTATTCGGGTTTGGTAGTTGATAAGACTGTCCAAGTGTCATCGGATTTGTACGGGTTTCCAGACCCATAAATCCTCGGGGAATCTTTGCCAACAAATGTCGGCATCAGATGAGAATTAACTGCACTCAAAAGTTCATATGTTTCTTACCATCAATCTGCCACCAAGTACGTGAGTGACGATCGACACCAAGTGGCTTAATCGAAAGTGGATTCTGTAAGGCTTTTCCGTCGGCCTTCGTCGGTAAATTGGCCGGTTGCTTGGTGGGCTTGCCTGAGGCTTTATCATGATTTTCATCGATAATTGATTTGATCTTCGGGGAATAAGTCAGTTGATGATCGACCAGTATTCGAAGCAAGTGGACCTGTGAAGCAATACCAAAATTGTTAACTTGTTAGTTCCTTGGGGCGAAAACGGGGGTAGACTACGGCTGTTTTGGATTTTATCGCAAAAAAAAAAGAAGAAAAAAAACACGCTTAGACAGTCGGCCTCCAAGAGACTTACTTTCTCATGCCAATCCAAGTCCCAAAAGCCATTTTCTCTGGTCTTGATGTAGTTTTCTTTCCATTCGAGTATTGAAAACATTGGCTGTTGAATCTCATGCTTGACAAGATCTTCGATGTAAGTCTTCAGCCACCTGACCCACGTACTGCCGTTCGCCGTTTTCAAATTATCGTGAAAAGTAGTCAAAATAGCTGTAAGGATTTCGCGTGCCTCTGATGAATTGCAGCCTGGGTCATCAGTTGGTTCTGATGGGCCTATCCTGGTATCTACTTCCAATATTCGCTCGAACTGCAATACATATCAAGAAGCACATGTGAATTAGTGGTGGATATTCAATGGCCAATTTTTTTTTTTTTTTTTTTTTTTTTTTTTCATTGACAAAAAAAAGAAATATCGGCAGAAACTATCAATGACAAATGCGGAGGACGAAATGATGATTACAACTCACATCCTGAACTGCCGGAAGTTTCAACCCGATTTTAAGATCGTGGCATAACGAGGTAAACTTGTGAATGAAGGCAAAGACGTACTGTTCGAAGTAAAAGAATATATAAATTAATGATTGGACGCTCCGAAAAAAAAAACAGGATGTCACTCACCGCGGTCTCCCAAGATCCACTCGGTTTAGAGGGAACCGTCTCTTTGCCCAGAGATGATGAAGCGGACTTTGATGGAGTCTGGGGACGAGGACGAAGTTGCTGAGACGCGCTGGTTGGAGAACACAGCCCAGCTGAGGAGCCAGTGGTTTGAGTTTTCGCTGAGGGTTCCATGGCGAGTGGATAGAAGTGGTAGGTGGTTGGGATGAGATTGGCAGTCAGCTTGCGTATTTTGGTGGAAGTACAACGCTGGCTGAGCTGGCAAGAGTCTGCCCTCTGCTACTGGCATTTTGTACCCAATCTTGCAGTTGGTGGGCTTACATAATCACAGTACCAACACAAGTTGGTTTAGGAAATCCACCAGATTTGGATGCACTGCTGATGGTGATGGATGCTCCATGGAACCACACTAGAAGTTCTAAGGGCGCACCCCAGCTGGAGGTCAACACGCCTAGCTTATCTGGCCATCAAGTACGACTGATTGGAAGGACATGAACCAATGTTTCAACCATAATTGGCTTGATCCAGCCTCTGCTTGTAAAAGCTGTTCACATTTTGATTTGCTGATGCTTCTTAGAAACAAAGCCTGATTGTGTCTAATTGATTGGGATCCAATTTCACTACTTACGACAATGGGTGAGTCTAAGAAAACATTGGAAATTACTTGTGATGTGGGTGAAATAAATGCATTGTAAACTGGATAGTAGTGGGAGGCCAGCCATTCAATACTAGGAACCAAACCACACCATGATCTAAGACTAAGCCCATGCAGCTTTGAAGAGAGTTTCCAAAGCAGTTTGCTTTTGTTATCAAAACCCCTGAGTCTGCTGATGAAAAAGCAGCTTGTTTATTTGACTCCCAAGGATTGGTCAAACAACCTCCAAACCTTCATGTTGAGAGTTTTCCAGCATTGCCAACATAATTAGCTGGGTTGAATTCCAACAAATGAAGCACAAATCCAAGGTTCATGACTCTTATTATATTGGTTGAGATGTAACCAAGTTTGAATTGATTGGGTACATTACAGGGTTACTGGGAGACCCCCAACCAGGCCAATTATTCTGGGAGTGTGCACACAATGGTACATCTTCAACCATAAGTAAGAGCATCCGCATCAGTTGAACAAATTTAACCGGATTAGCGAGCTCGGTTTATGCCCGGAGTAAGCTAATCCCAGCCTCCAAAAACATCAGCTGGGATAAGCTGATGGTGTAAGTATGCGTTATGTACCTCAGGTGGTGTGATCCCCCTCGGTATGCATGTTTTAGTGTTGTTATGTCATCCTATAAGCATCTTCAGATGCTTATACTGATTAATCCCAGGATTAGCGGGTAACAAAGTTGTTACCCACTAATCCAAAGCGGCCTCTTGGTAACAGTTACTCCCGACTTAACTTGGCCTGATGTGGTTGAGGCCTGGGAGTAACTGTGCTAATCCGAGCTAAAACTCGCACCAATGCAGATGCTCTAATAGCCCAGTTCACATTGGTGACTTCAACACCAATTTTATGACTCTGATCATAAAATTTCCAACTTTTTTTTTTCAAAAGTTCTGCTCAATTCCACATGATGACTTGATCTTGATGGGTAAAAGTTGTATGAAATTGTATGTGTAACTTTGCTAAAAGTGGTGTAAAAGGTCCCAATGTGAACCGAGCTTATCCCTTGTTGTTGTAGAAGTATTAATCCTCAACAAAAATTAAATATTTCTGATCAAAGAATAATTACATCCTAAACTTGAAAGAAACAAGGAAGAAATACCTTCCGGTTGCCAAGGTACCTCACTGTATCTCATCAACCAGCCAGAAACCCTGCCATTCAATGAGGCAGAAGTCACTTTTCAATTGGAAGGGTTTTCTTATGATCAAAGTACCTTCATTGCCAGAAAGAAATCTCTACATGAGTCGAGGAGATACTGTCTGGAAAACTGCCAAATCCACAAAATCAATATGGGAGCTTTGGTCAATCAGCTCCAAAAATTGAGGTTTGGAAATTTCTGCAACCCCAAAAATATTCTATTGTGTTTTGAATATTGCAACAGGACAAATCAATGATCACCAGATGACAGGTGACATCAGACCAAGTACAAAGATCTACCCATTGTTTCAGTTGGTGTTTAATACAGCTCCCTGTGAAGCACAAGGGGCCAGTACCTGGGTTATAGTACAACCAGAGTAGAAACAGGGTTAAAACCAAAGTCACTCAATTTCACCTGACACCAAGTGATCATTTAATTATTCTGGTGCTGCTTTCTGGAAAAATAAAATTTCTTTTGAATCTTGTAGTTATGTGCTTACACACATCATGTCTACATTCTGATTGCTTCTGCCACGCAGTGCACACAGTGTGAGCCTGTCTCTCTAAATTGACAACAGGACACAAAAAAATTGTGTTGTTTAAACAGCTTCTGAGAATTGCAGCTTCAACTCCTGCAACATCTACAGCACAAAATTTGGGAGTTGTGGATCCAATTCAATTCATTGTTTGGAAGTAATTGTCAACCCAAAAAGGAAAAACAATCATTACTTATCTTAGACTTCAACATGTACAATTGACCTAAGAATTGTACTAGTTCCTATTTCTGCCAGGATGGTCATGAAATGTAATTTTTGAATAACTTTCACCCATCAGGGAGAATGTTTTTTTTTTTAATTTCCTACTTTAATTCCAATACCACAATAACTTTGAACTGAATGCCCCTAGGTGTTTCAGAATTCAACACCATGGAGAACTGCAAGAAAAACTGCTACAACTGGAAGCAGTTGACATGCAATAGTACAAAGGCCCCTTTGTAATATTGGATTTCAACTGCTTTCAGCTGAAGCAGGTTTTCTTGCAGTGGAGGAAGTTAGTCATTGTAAAATTCCTAGAAATCTCAGAACCAAGAAATTAACCAAATGGAAATGAGGCCCATCTGAATAAAATGAACAATCTGCAAACCAAATGAACAATTATTTCTGAAAGAGAAATCATAATCAACACATGGAAGACAGTGAACCAATGAATGAATGCAAATTTTTGTGTAATGAAAGCAAGAGAAAACCAAAGTACATAATCAGAGAATGTACAGAGAAGAAAAGAAAGAATCTGGAGTTTAATGGTTTTTGTTTTTACTTGCACAGCCTCAGATTTAATCTTTTGAGCCAACTGGAAGCAGATGGAATATTTTTCCTTTCCAGAGAAAGCTTCAGGAACTGCACAGTTCTTCCATTTCCTGAGGACTAAGGGGATCTTTGAGTCACAAACATGTTTTAAAAATGGTGGATTTTTACAAACCATTCAATTAGGTAATTGTGGATTTGGTCATATTTGATACCCCCTATCTCTTGCTGCTGCATGGAAGGTGCACAGAACGAGTTTTACAGGGACAAGAAAAGTGTAATGTGTGCCTCATATGTTCTCAGCTGAAAATTCAGGGTGGGGTTTCTAAATTTCCACAGTTTAGAGAACAACCTGTGGGCTGGGAGAAAAAAAAATCTGGCTTAGAGTGGTATGAAGCAGCCAGGGGCATCTAAAAGAAGCATCAGAACTTTCAGGGAATTTTAGGGAAATTAGCACAGCAATCACCAATCTTTAAAATTGGTGTATGTTGTTTTTAAGTTTGAACTTTTGGAAAACAGAAACTGGTTTCAAAAAAGCAAGGGATATGTTTTCAAATTCTGATGAAAACACATTAAACTTTAAGTTTCAAACAAATGGTACAGATTTTGGTCAGAAAAAACAAAGGTTTGGAACAACCAGGATCAGATGCACTATTGTGATGTAGTCAGTTAATGAATACAGATTTGGATTTTGAATAGTTTACAACCATTTTTGGAGTAAGGCCAGCTTGGAATGTGGAGTTTTTTTCTGTTTCATACACTCCTTGCTCCCCTAGACCAATCCCATGTACTATTCAGAGGGAAGAAGAAGATTTCTGCCTTCTTTCATTGATTGGTACAATGGACTAGTCAAGGGAAGAATAAGGTATCCTCCTTTTCTCTCTTTGGTTGGTATATGGCATTGATCAAAGGGATTCGGAGGAAGAATTTCCACCATAGGAAATATGGGGGATATGGCTGACCAGTGAAAGAAAAATTACAAAGGGGTCCTTTGTACTTTTTCTGTCACTGTTCAGCCAGCTCTGGGTTGCTACACTACGCTACGCTATTTGCCAAAAATAGTGTAGCGTAGCGGCCTTTTTTTTAGCCGCCAGCGCTGCAGCGTTAGCGCTTTGTTAGCGGTCTAAAAGGCCGCTACAGCCCTTTGCAGCGGATTCTTAGCGCTAACAAGGGCTGTAGCGCAGCGTAGCGGCGCCAGCACGTAGCGATAGCGCCTGAACCGCTAACAGCTACTGTCAGCCGGCGGCGTCTCTAGAGTGACGGTCAGTTGATGATGTGAGAAATGCAAAGCCGGTGTCTTGAACGGTGATTTGGATATTTATTGAGGATTGGCAATCTTCAGACAGTGATTCGGATGAATATGAAGAGGAAATGTTGTCGTCTCGTCTTGGATTTCTGAGGGACATAGAAAATACAAGGAGTGTGGCTTATAACTAGAGGATAATGACAAACTCTACTATAAGCATAAAAATATGATAATACTGAGAAAGAATAAATAAAAAGAGTTAAACAAGAGGTAAGTGATGCAGTCTGTGTAGTAAATGAAATGTAAGCTTAATCAAGGTACATTGAGTTTACTTGCTGGCTGACATTTGCTACCTCTAAAAAAACAGAAAAAAAATGGGTCTATGAAAAAGGAATAGAATCATGTTTTATGAAGTGAAAATAAGAGCCAGCGATCTTTATACCAACACCATCGGTACTTCTTGATCTTGTCGGTTATCTTTACTGGAATATCCTGTTTTGATGGGGGAGAATGGCCAGGAGGGCCTACAGTTGCCCAGCCAGAGAAGCGAGCAATCAAGTTGGGGGCTTGAGATGTTGATTTCTTCTTTTGCAGAGATCGATAGTTGGCCGCTTTTTTCTCTTCATTCCACAGCCAAATCCCAGCGGCTCCCTTCTTGACAAGCTTGGCCGCACGATCCTGTATCTTTTCAGAAGAAACGGTCCATCGCTTATCTTCAAGGATGTAGTCGTTGTCCATCTTGATGTCTGATGGAAGACAAAGACCTTGGAAATCCTTCTTGATAATGTCGCGTAGTCGAGCGAACACCGCTATTGAATGGAACTTCTTGACCGATACTATCCTGTCTTCATTTCGCTTAGATGAATTGGTCGTCGTTGAATTAGATATCGCCTCGACAATGTGCTGTTTTCGCTTCGGTACTGCGATTGAAGCCCCAGGAACAAGGATAACCACCCCAAAGGTCTCGTTCTCCTCCATAACCTTGTTATAAAGAGCTTTTCTTGCTAGTAACTGGTATTCACCAGTTTGCCTCGACGTAGTAATGGAGAGGCCCTCTAATAAATCGAAGTATTCACGAAACGACGATTGGATTCGACTCCGGGCGTTGGTTATGGTCGGTCCCTCGACAACAGCAGCCCAAAAGGGGCCGGACTTGTCTTGCTCTTCAACATCAATCTCTGGATCCACGACGAAAGGTGAAGAGGAAGTACCATCGCCAGTTACATCTTTGAACGATCTCGCCGGGCGAGACTCGATGGATCCAAGCGCGTGCTCCAATCGATCCTCTCTAGGATTCCTTCTTTTACTAGAGAGGATTGGAGCATGCGCTTGGATCCATCGAGTCTCCCCCGGCGAAATCGTTCAAAGATGTAACTGGCGATGGTATTTCCTTTTCACCTTTCGTCGTGGATCCAGAGATTGATGTTGAAGAGCAAGACAAGTCCGGCCCCTTTTGGGCTGCTGTTGTCGAGGGACCGACCATAACCAACGCCCGGAGTCGAATCCAATCGTCGTTTCGTGAATACTTCGATTTATTAGAGGGCCTCTCCATTACTACGTCGAGGCAAACTGGTGAATACCAAATACTAGCAAGAAAATTTATTTATAACAAGGTTATGGAAGAGATGGACAAGGTCTTGGCTGATGTAGTTTAGATGGAATATTTGATGAGATGTAAGAAAAAAATACTTATTCTAACTGCTATTGAGAGATACTAACACACTACTTTTATTTTTTTAAAGAAAAAGGATGATTCTTTTATTTTTCTTCTTTTTCTAGATTTGATTTCCTTTTGTTACTACTATGTACTCTTCACCATCACCTATACTTAATTAGACCTAGAGTAAAAGGGTTTAACCTGGCTTGCTGCAAATCTTCTTTTCAGTAATGTGCCATCCAATTCTTCCAGGATATAGGCACCACCTTCTTGCTGGGATCTGATCTTATAGGGTCCATTCCATCTGTTTTCAAACAACTTTCCCCATTGCGAGTCCAAGGCTTTATTGTAAGTTAAAACCAAAGTTCCAGGGGCCAAGGATTTTCTGACTGATTTCTTGCTGTTGATTGGTTTGACTGATTTTTCTCTTGTCTCTTTCAGTTTTTTGTAAGCTTGCTGGAGGATCTCTTCTATTTGTTCCAATTGAAGGGTTCTGGCTGATAGTAAGTCTGCAATAGCTTTCACTTGTGTCCAGTCTGTTCCCAAGTAAGTTTCCATTTCTAGGTCAACCGGAAGAATTGCTGGTTGACTAAAGATTAATTCATAGGGGCTGTAACCTATTGTCCTTTTGATGGAGATTCTGTCTGCAAATAATAATAAGGGTAAGCAATGCCTCCAGTTTTTACCATCTGTTTCACATAATTTGACTAGAGTGTCTTTCAAAGGCTGATGTCCTCTTTCTATCATTCCATTGGCCTCAGGGTAGTATGGGGTGGTGATCTTGATTTTTGTTCCGGCTTTAGTGAGGGCCTCTTGTAAATCATGTCCAAATTCTGGTCCACCATCCACTACAACTGTCCATGGCAATCCATACCTATATACCCAATGCTCCAGGAACCAATTTGCTACCTTGAATGCTTTAAGTTGATCGATACCAATGGCTTCTACCCAACCTGATAAGTCATCTCTGTTGAGCAAGTACCCTCAGTTAATCTTAGTATGCTATCAACTAAATCATCTGTCACTGAAAACATGTCACAAAGCTGTGAAATCATCTGGGCATCTGAACTGGATATCAATGACCCCCGATTACCCGAGATACAAGCTGAGGAACACTTAGCCCATGCACGAATGGCATTCAGCCAACAAAGAAAGCAAAAAGCAAATAGTACTAAGGGAGGAGATACAAGCAAGGAACTGGCCAATAATATTGACCAGAATGCAAAGGAAATAAGCGAGAAAGTGCGAGTAGCTATTGGTCTAAATGGAAGGAAAAGAAAGCATTGGTCAAGCTCAATGAGTAAGAACAAAAAAGAAAAGTACGAGTAGTTAAAAGAAAAGAAACAGGAAAAGAACTAAGCATTCTATTGTGCTTTGTCCTTGAGCATCCATTGATGACCCAGAGGCACATCCATATACGATGGAAAGGTATAAATACCAATTGGGTCTGGGTGTAAATAGAATATATCATTATCTCATCATTTTATCATTATTACATTATTGTAAATACAAACAGTAAGACTGGTAGCTTTGCTCAACAGTTCTTTAAATACTTAAACACACAAATTTATCAAAGCATCATCTTAACAATCTCTTGCTACAACCAAATACTTCCATTTACCTGCTTTTATATGAACTGTGTCAATGCTGATTCTTCCAAAGATGGTTGATGCTCCAGTTTCTTTCTTCAATTCCAAGAGTTTTGCTGAGCTTCTTTGTTGACAGGGCATGTAAGACTGAACCCATTGTTTGATTGCCCTCTTCATGTTAGGCCACCAGAATCTGAGCTTCGTTCTTCTGTAAGTTTCATCCATACCTCATGTCCTAGTTCTTCATGGAGTGCTTTGAGTAGAAATTTTTTAAGAGTTGGGCAGGAGACTACTATCTGGGGAAAGGGTTGGTTTCTTCTCTTCAATTTACCTCCAGGTATAAAAAAGAATACTGATTTTTGCTTGATTTTATTCCAATCTTGATTTGAGCATCCAGTAGGCCTGTTCATAGTTTCCAAGTAAGTCCAGAGGAGTTTCCAAAATACAATTTGTTCTGAGGGGCTTGTGCCCACCCCCCAATCTGTAGTGTTGACTTCTTTTCTTCCAAATACAGGGTGAGGCTTGATCCATTTCTCTTCTTCATCAAAATCAGTTGAGGGTTCTTCTCCAGGGTCTGGTGTTCTTTTTGATAATCCATCTGGCATAGTGAAAGTTTTTCCTGGGACCTGGACCATATTGAAGGAGAATAGTTGGATAAAGGAAATACATCTGGTCATGGGGGCATTGGGAAGACTGGGTGAGTTGATCATTTCTATAAGGCTCTTGGCATCTATTAGTAATTAAAAATGTTGTCCTGTAAGAGTCCTGTTTGGACTCTTCACTGTCTGTCAGATAGGCACTAGCAAAGGAGCTCAATAGCTCCTGAGTGAAGTTCTAGTACCAAAATAAGATGAATTGCGGTTCTAGACGGGAGAGAAAGATCTCTCATTAGTATCTACAAATGAATGATAGTGAGAAAAGTAAATGAGAAGAGAATGAAGGGAGATATGGTACCTACCTAGACAGGAGAGAAAGATCTCTGCTGTCTAGGTAAAGGTAAAGGATGAGACTAAATACAAGAGAGAACAGGCTTATGTAATCATGTGACATGTTTGTGTGAGCCTGTCAGGAGCAGGGCTCACATGTTCCCAAAGATGTGTTTGTAGTTTCTTGAGGATCCTGGCCTCACCACAAAGCTCCAGTTTTTACTGAGTAGGATGATTCAGTTGGGGAAAAGACAATGGATTCATATAAGACTGGTCTGTCCTGTCCTTTATCTTCTTGGGTGAGTACTGCTCCTGCTGCTATATAACTTGAGTCCACAGCTAATTTGATGATTCCTGCTTCTTCAGAGTAGTCCAGTTTCTTGAGGGTAATGTCATATCCTACCGATTTCTTGAGTTGATCAAAGGCCTCCTGTCATTTTTGGTCCCATGTCCATTGTGACTCCTTCCTGGTTAATTTTCTGAGGGGAAAGGCTACTTCTGATAATCCTGGGATAAACATTCTGACATAAACACATACCCCTAGGAAACCTCTGATTTCTGATGGACTTTCTGTAGTTGGCCATGTTTCTACTTTGTTGAGTTATTTCTTGGAAATCTTCCTTCCTTCCTTGCAAACTAAATGACCTACCAAGTCCAAGGAAGGAACACAACAGGAAAACTTCTTTCCAGATATGGTGAGTCCAGCTTCTTCTATTATGAATAAAATCCTTTCCAGAGTGATGGCATATTCCCAGATGAACTTTCTGATTCATGGGTTTTCTTCTAAATTTGCTTGGTTGTAGTCTGAAATAGGGCCCTTGATGCCTCTATCATCTATGAAGATTCCTACATTGTCTGGTAATTCATCTTGAAGAATCCACATCACCTGGTCCTGAGCCTGGTAAAATGCAACTGAATTGGTGGCTCCTTGAGGTAATCTGGTGATATGAAATCTTCCAAGGGGGTTTCAAAGGTAGTAAGAGGTCTAGATTCATAAGCT
The DNA here is from genome assembly GCA_001624995.1 of Puccinia horiana. Classification (NCBI taxonomy): domain Eukaryota; kingdom Fungi; phylum Basidiomycota; class Pucciniomycetes; order Pucciniales; family Pucciniaceae; genus Puccinia; species Puccinia horiana. The sequence goes on from LWDY01000019.1 coordinate 1,687,187, forward strand.
AATTACCTTTCATCATACCCTCCCATTATATCACTCAAGCCATAGCAAGCTCTTCCAGTGAAAGATTCAATGAGCTCTTCAGGGTTTGGTGGAAGTCCAGAGTCTTTGATGGTTACCTTGTTAAGCTTTTGTAAGTCATGAACTACTCTGAGCTTTTCATCTTGCTTCTTGACAAAAAACACAGGGCTGGAATAACTGGAAGTAGATTGTTCATAGAGGCCTGTTCTGATTCTTTCTCTTACCAATTCTATAAACTAATTTTTGATGGCTGCTGGTATAGGAATTGGCTTCTGTTTCCAGGGCTCATGTTTGATGACTGGGATGATGTAAGGTTTACCATAGGTGTGTTTCAAAAGTCCTCTTTTTTCTTCACAAAAGGCCAGGCTGTCTTGTCTGATCTTGATGATATGTTTCATGAGCTTGAGTTCTTCTGTAGAGAGCCATCCAGGGGTGCCAAAGTTGACAAACTTCAATCTTTCTTCTGTTACTTTCCAGGTTGGAGTGAAATCTGGAGGAAATGGGGTTAGAGGGGTTTTATAGGGATCTCTTGATAGGGGAGGAATCCATAAAGGTGAGTTGAGATTATGAGGCATAGGTTCATTGACTGGTTTGATTTTCTTTGTAGTTGATTTATATTTTGCTGATAATACTTCCTTGTCTTCTTCTTTTTCAATGGAATATTTAGGCACCTTCCATTTACTTACTGTGGGAAGGTGCCAGAGGCTAAAAAATGACTTGAGGTGGAGGTGGTGTTGACTGGAAATGTGACTTCCCAATTCTGATTTGGTAGATTGAGTATTGGTACCGAGTAAGTCCTTCCAATGTGCTGTATTGAAAGAGATTCTTCTCCATGACTGTGAAATTTGATGTTGGCTGAAACTGATACTAAGAATGGTTTGCCTAATATAGGTTGAACATCTCCTGAGGAGATCCAAAAGTTTACTTCCTTGGTGATTTGGCCTACCTGAACAGGAACATTCTCTGCAATACCAATGATTTCATTCTGATGGCCACCAATAACTTTGAGATTCATCCTTTTTTCTGTGACTATGAGGCCAAGTTTCCTAGCTAGATTTTTGGAGAGAACATTGACCTCCATCCACTGCAAGTCTCATTTGATTGTCTCTGATGAGTTCCCTGCTGACTGAAACCTTGATGGGATGTTATAGAAAGTTGAGTATTGAGTGTCTGATTTCTTCTGAGCTTCCCATGTGTTCACATCTGACCAAGTATGCTACTCTCTTTTCTACTCTAGCACTGAAGTCCTGGAATTCCTTCTAGTTCTTGATTCCTGAGGCCATAGCAGTGGAAATTAGTCTGTCCAAATATTGTCTGGTATATTTGAGGAGAGGAAGGGCATTTCCAAATCTGGTGAGTATTTGTTTCTTGAGGTCTTCCCAGTCACCTTCTTCATGTCCTGGCATTTCTTCTACTTCATCTTTGAGATCAGCTCCTTTAATAAAAAAGATCAGTTGATTAGCCAGATCCTCTGGGCTTGCTACATCAGCTCTTCCATCTCTTTCAAACCTGCTGATAAATGTATTGATGTGTAGGTTGGTTCCATTGAAGAGGAGGTCTGGATCTGTAGGCCTGATTTTGACTGCTTTGATCTTGCTGACTGAGTAAACTGGCATTGATGGTTCTTTTTCTATGAAGTGGATGGGAGAAAGGAAAGGGTTGTTTCTGGGAGAATGATTGATTTGGGGTTTTCTTTCTGGAATAGGTTTTTTAGAGTGAGTTGAAGGGGGAGGTGTGTTGTTATTGTTTCTGGAATAATGTTGATCTTCTGGATTGTCTGAACTAATTGATGACTGATAATTGTTTTCTCTGTATCCACTGTAAGGCGGGATGTTGAGGTTGGCCATATTTACACGGGGAATGGCTCCAGAAATTGAGTTTCTTCTTTGGATTGGCATTTTGGGAATAGGTGAGTAAGATTTGTTATAGAGGGGAATTGTTGATATAAGAGATTTTAAACTAATAAGGGATTGTTGATGACTAATAAAACTTTAATTCTAATTGACTGAAAACTAAAGACCTTCAGGCCACTGTTGGGACACCACTTGTGGAACTACTCTTCAGGAGAATAGAGCTTGAGAGGGATAGGTGCTTGAAGGGCTTCCTCTCTGTTAATAGCTGGGAGAGTAAATTGTGCAAGAATACGAGTATGGACTCTTAGAGAAAGATTTGGCTGATAAAGATTCTAGATTTAGGGGAGAGAGAGGTGAAAACCCAGACTGGTTACTGGTGTTATCAAGGGAGGAAGAAGTGAAGACCCAGACGGGCTACTGGTGTAATCAAAGGTAGTGAGATTTCTACTAAACTGATATTCTAATAAGACTGTGACCAAAGATAATCAATGCTGCTGAATGTTTCTAAATGACAAGGTGTAAGTAATAATGACCAGGGCTAGTAATCTATCTACTAATTGCTAGGGAAAAAGGTGATTGACCAGAGGACTGATGATGAACAAATGAGGGAGAAAGCAAAGCTGCTTATAAAAGGAAAGAAACAACTGGGGAGAGGCCACCATGTGTGGACAAAGTATGACCAAAGAGGAACAAGGCTGAAGCCAAGGGGATGAAACAAGTGGCTGTTGAGTATGCCATGGAAGTGAAACAAAAGACTGATGGGTATACCATTGAAATGGTGGGCAAGGAAGCACATGTCATTAGAATGCCACAAGGAGGCATCTGTAACTGTGGTGTAGGATACTGATTGGGATGAAACAAGTCTGGAGAGGAATGTAAGAGTGATGGGGTATGATACTTTACATTGGTCAAACTTGTAGTTGTTGAATGTCCAGGGTATTGGGTGTTGCTAAGCTGTCATGTGTCTTGTGATTTGTGTTTGATGTGTGATTGCTTGTTGATGAAATATATCCAAGATTTTATTTTTATGTGACAGCTGACAACAGTGGGTTGCTACGCTACCCGTAGCAATTATCGCTAACAGCTAATGACTTTTGCCGTAGCTGTTAAGTGGTTCAATCGCTATTGCTACAGCCATTTTTAGTGGTAAAAAGCCACTGCAATGGCCTGTAGTGCAGCGTAGCGGCCCTTAGGACCGCTACAGCTTTGGAAACAAAAAATTGGGGCCGCTACGCTACACTATTTTGGGCAAATAGCGTAGCGTAGCAACCTAGCGCTGCAGCTGAGATGAATGACTGAAGTCCAAGTTGTTGTGTGAAAGTTGGAATAGAGGTGTGCTGGATATGTGTTTAGGATTGGCTTACCACACTGTTAAAGGAGTTATGTACAGTGAGAACACCCTTTCTACTCCCATTTCTCCTTCTACTCTAAGAAAGGCCAAACTGATCATCACTTATGATTCAGCCTCAGATAATTTCCTTTTTAAATTTCCACAGGGTGTTGTTCTTATTGAAAATAAACTGGACAAATAGCGTCATTGTTGGACTTTTCCCCAAACTTTCTGTGTTTCTTCTTTTTTAACCTCTTCTATTGTTGTGGTAAGCCAAACCTGAATGAAGCAAGTTGCAATACAAGGACAAAAACCAGGATATCACAAGGAAGACAGGCCCAGCTCTCACTCAAAGCCCAGGAATACTCAAGTCACAGATGGATCACAGACCAATAACCCAGAGGACCTCACCCACACGTCAAACCAATTCCCCTGGATGAAGATTTTCATCTGTACATAATTCCACCTCTCTCTCTATAAGCTCATACCCCACTGAGCTAACTCACCCAACCACAATCCAGCCACCTCATGAGAATTTTCACCTTACCAATTTGTTCCATGCTGTTCCATACCCACAACTTGACCACCATTTGTCAGCCTTGTTTCATTCTGACTGGTTCCATACTTATTCCACCCACATTTTGGCCTCTGCCCATTCTTCCTGGATTTCACTATATAAGCAGCCTTGTTTTCCCTCATTTTTTCCCCATCAGTCCCCTGGTCATTATCAGTCCCCTGGTCATTATCAGTCCCCTGGTCATTATCAGTCCCCTGGTCATTATCAGTCCCCTGGTCATTATCAGTCCCCTGGTCATTATCAGTCCCCTGGTCATTATCAGTCCCCTAGCAATCATTAGAAGTATTACTAGCCCTGGTCAATCATTATTTAGTACCTTGTCATTAAGAATCATTCAGGAGTATTGATTAGCCTTGGTCACTTTTATTAGTTAAAGTCAGTAGAATTATCATCACCTTTTATTACACCAGTAGCCAGTCTGGGTTTTCACCTCATCCCCTCATATATCTACCAATCATCAGCAGAATTGGTTAGTATTGAGCACAGTTTATAAGAGAATTAGTTTAGTAGTAGAAATCCCCCATCACCATTACCCTTGATTACACCAGTATCCAGTCTGGGTTTTCACCTTTTCCCCTGATATCTATAAATCTTCATCAGCCACATCTTTCTTTAAGATTCCATACTCTTATTCTTGTTTTACTTTGCTCTCCCAGCTATTAACAGAGTGGCAGCCCTTCAAGCACCTATTCCCTCTCAAGCTCTATTCCCCCCCATAAGAGTAGTTCCACATCGTCTCAGATTTTTCTCCCAGTCTCTCAACTTCCAAACCCCCTTCCTCATGCAATGATACATTTGACACTTATGCCACCAAGTCTAAACCTCCAGTGCAGCCTGAACCAGATCCAGAGTTATTCAAATTCCCAGTTTCCATGCATGAATTTGGCTGGCATGCATCTGATCTGACCCCAGATGAACTAACCTTGCTTGTTTGGCATCGCCTATTTGGGAATTCTGGGCTAAGAAGCCTTCAGAAAATGATCAAATTGAAACTTGGTATTGGACTACCCACAATGATCCCAAAGGGAAACATCAAATGTCTGGTGTGTATGATTGCTAAAGGTACTTGTACTAATCAACTGCTCCCTAGTTACTGTCCTTTAAAAGTCCTTGAAATAGTGGCTTGTGATCTAATGGGTCCATTTGAAGTGGCTAAGTTTGGCGAAGGCTGGTATGTCTTAGCAATAAGAGATCTGGGCAGTTCTTACAGTGAACTGAAAATCCTTAAGTCAAAAGGCGAAGCCACTCAACTACTAATAGACCAGATTTTTTGTTTTGAGACAGAGACTGGCAAGAAAGTCAAGTGCCTCTGATTGGACAATGGAGGAGAATTTGATTCAAATGCTCTATCCAAATTCCTGACCTCAAAAGGGATAAAAGACGAGAGATCCTTTCCATACCACAATTATCATAACAGGGGGATTGAAAGGTACAATTGAACAGTTTCTGATATGGGCATATACGTCCTAATAGATATCAATCTCCCAAAGACCTTTTGGGGCTTTGTGTTTCTATGGGCTAACTATACACTAAATAGACTGCCTAATAAAGTAAGTGGGAATTGTACTCCTTTTGAAGTCTTCTTTGGTAGACCTCCAGTACTTGACCATTTGAGGATCTTCGGTAGCCGAGCTTTCATCCTGACACCACCTGAAGAAAGGAGACTGCTCAATGATCAGGCCACAGAGGCGCATGTTGTTGGGTACCTTGAAAACAGTAAGGGATGGTTATTTTGGATGCCATCCACAAACAAGTTGGAATTCTCAGCTTGGGCTAAATTTGCTGACCAACCACTTAAGTTAAATACAGGTACACACCCTGTGAACTCACATCTTGACCCTGCTCTATCTAAAACTTCTTTGATACAGGAACAGTAGCACAGTAACAACACCGCAAGAACTTTGTTTTGTTATGGCGGTTGAACTTGGAACTTTTAAAGACAAAGTTACCATGGAAAATCTAGAAGCTCTTCAAGACAAGATTGAAGCAGCAATCAAGTCACCGGTCCCGGTCCCAAAGACCTACTGCAATATCCTTAAACACCCAGAGAAGGAAGGATGGCTAAGAGCCATCCAAGAAGAGTTACAGAACCTCTTCCGTCATAAGATCTGGACAATTGAACTTGTCCTGCAGGGTACTCATGTCATGGGGGCTCAATGGGTATTTTTTGAGAAGCGTACCACAGATGGGAAACTGATTAAGATGAAGGAGAGGTATGTTGCTAAAGGGTATGCACAGATAGCGGGGGTGGAGTTTATGGACATGTTTGCCCCTACAGCAAATTTTGTGTCTCTGAGACTTTTACCAACAGTTTCAGCAAAGTGCTTGCAGCCTGTTTAATCATTTGATTTTGTAGCAGCCTACTTACATTTTCCTATTGCAAAGGAAGTATGGGTCCGGCCACCTGAAAGACTGGATGTTCCAAAATGGTTCGCCCGCAAGCTCCATAAGGCCCTATATAGGACAAAGCAAGCGGCAAGGTGTTGGTGGAAACACCTCCAGGGTAAAATAAAAATTCTTGGATACTCACCGAGTCAATTTGACAGCTCCATTTATATCTTGCAGCACTCCACTGAAAAAGGCATGATATGGGTTCATGTGGACAATGGCATCGTCACAGGATCAAATGAAGGCATTCTCAAGAAGCTCGAAGCTGACCTCAAAGACTGCCTAGAAATCAAGTGGAAAGAAGGTGTTGAAACCCTCGTCGGGGTAGAAGTATGCCAGGATGCATCTGGTTTTACGCTGCAGCAGAAGAAGTTGATTGAAAAAATACTGGAGGACTTCGCGTGACCAATTTAGAATTTGGAATTCTAGATTCTAATTCTTATTTGGTGGTGAAAACTCGATCTGAAAGAATTTTCACCACCAAATTAAGTTTGGAATCTAGAATTTCACCTTCTAGATTCGCGACGGAAAGTCCTCCACTAACCGACCACTGGGACAACAAGACTGAGGCAAAAACATCACTTCCTGCGGGATTCATGGCTGACACTGATATGACAGGTGAAGGAGACCCTGCCAGATCCACTAAATTTCTTTCTTTAGTAGGGATACTCAGCTATCTGGCAGTCGGTACCAGACCGGATATAGCCTTTGCGGTCAACTACATGGCACGCTTCAGTGCAATTCTGACCCCAATACACTGGAAAGGGCTCCACAATATTGTCAACTACATTGCACGGACACAAGATCAGTTCCTTTACATCAGAACCAAAGACACCAACAAACCACTGAAATGTTACAGTGACGCAGGCTGGGGAGGTGAGTTTCAATGCTCGTCTTGGATTTTCTTATCTTTCTATGAAGTACCTATTCTATGGATTTCTAGAGGGCATCAAACAGTGGCCACATCCACTTTCCACATGGAATACATGGCATTGGGGATGGCAACACCCCAATTGCTATGGTTACAACAACTTCCTGAAGATGTACTAGGTAAACACTTCATAGGTCACCTGATCTGTGAAAATGAAGCTGCTATAAAAGTTGGAAAAGATGACAGCTCAAACAAGAGGAAGAGACATACTGACAGAGAGTTTTATATTACTAACCAAGCACTTTTTGAAAAAAGGGCTACATTGTCCTGGATTCCTACAGACCAGCAAGTGGCAGATATACTAACCAAACCTCTCACTCCTGACAAGCACCAAGGGCTAGCTTACATCATCCAAGGTGAAGATTGAACAAGAGCCTAGTCTACAGGGGGGGGAGGGGGGGGGTGTTGAGACCTAAGTATGATTATACATTGTGGTATCTTTTAATAACTCTCTACATTTAAAAATTAAAAGTTTTTCTTTACTCTTATATACAGTCAGAAGACCTCAAATATGATTGAAGAACTGGATTCTACAACTCAACTTACGGAACCCTTACAACCCAACTGGATCAGAAGTTACACCACTCAGACCATCTCCAATGCGGGAGGTACGGTCAGTCACCAAATTTAGACACTCAGTGACTGCAGCACACCGATACCTCCCTGCGAAGAAGGCATGACACAGCACAGGTTGCTAAACATAGCAACCTGTTCTGTACCCGGCATCCCCCTTCCTGGTCTTCATGAGAAGAGAAACCAGGAAGCGAACCCCCCATCACTAGTAGGGGATGGGGGATCTTCATACAAAGAAAAAAAATCAGGTCACTCTGTAGAAACAATAAAAAAGAAAGAAAAAATATTAGTTTACATGGATCGATATCACCATTTTTGACTGGATCAATGGTGGTAAGGTATTATTGAGGTTGTCTGATTCGGATATTGGGGGTATGGGTGTGATTTGTAGCCTACCTATCACCAAAGTTTGGTGTGATAGGAAGGTTCATGGGAGGTAGCTCGGCAGCTATGCTGTTGCCAGATTTGGCAATGGTGTAGCTCCCGCGAGCCCAATTGCTAATTTAAAACCGGGTTTAGTGCCCCCGTTGGACGTGCGATTTTGGGATTGGGGAGCTAAATCCTGGTTAGCGCACAGGTTTAGCTCCCGCGTTGGAGATGCTCTCATTCTCAGCTACATGTCAAATTACACAATACACACTCATTACATAACCCACACACTTGGACAACCCAGTACTCAACATACATACACATATTACATGCTCTATTCAACTACCAACACAGCCACCCAAACAATCAATACAGTTTGGGTCTTCGACACGCGACCCCCTGGGATTGAAGGTGCGACCCACCCTACGTCCTCAGGACGGTCGGGGTGGGTCGCACCTTCAATCCCCCTGTCAAAATGGGGGGTTGCAGGTTGAATTATTGACCCTCTGCCGAGGAGGAGCATTGGCGAAGGGTACAGGCCGTACCCACCTGCCAAGGAAGTTTCCTCCTTGGCGCGAAGGTACTGCCAGTACCTCCCACCAAGGAGGAAACCTCCTTGGTGGGTAGGTACGGGCTTTACAATCCGTCGGGGAGGATTTCTCCTCGGCCGACCGGTACAGTCTGTACCAGCCAACCGAGGAGGAATCCTCCCCAATGGATAGTACAGATAGTATGTTGCCACCGAGGAGGGTTGCTCCTCTGCAGGCAGGTACTGTATTTACCTTCTTACGGGGAGGATTTCTCCTTGGTTGGCTAGTACAGACTGTACTGGTTTGCCGAGGAGAAATCTTCCCCGACAGATGGTACAGCCCATGCCTGCCTGCCAAGGAGGCTTCCTCCTTGGTTGGAGGTACTGACAGTACCTGCCCACCGAGGAGGATCCCTCCTTGGCGGGTAGGTACGGGCTGTACCATCCATTGGGATGATTTCTCCTTGGTCGGCTGGTACAGACTGTACCGGTTGGTCGATAATTTGACCTGAGACCCCCCATTTCGACAGGGGGATTGAAGGTACAACCCACCCCGACCGTCCTGAGGATGTAGGGTGGGTCGCACCTTCAATCCCAGGGGGTCGCGTGTCAAAGACCCTACAGTTTTCATATACAATCTTATCTCCTCTCATGCAGGCCACTAGTGGATATTCCGACACCACTTCTTGTTTGGATGACACCACTTTCTACTCACATGGTGCATCTTTGTTTGTATGACACCACTTTCTGACAGAGGTCCCACCTTTTTCCCAATCTTCTGACACCATTCTTATTGTTTGGTCCTGTATTCTCATATTCTGACACCACTAATATCCTGCATTAGTATCTTTTCTGTTTGGTCATGTGTATTCAGGGTGCACCCCTCTTGTAGCTAAAATCCCTCACTTTTCTCTATATAAGGAGGCTCTCCTCCTGCTGTTTTTCCTTTCCTCACCAGATCTGCTCATCATATTTTCTGTATAACTCTCTCACATACGCTCATCAGAACTCTTATAGTTAGTCCCCTTATCAACTATATTACTGGTCACTCCTCTTTATTATTAGTCACTCAATAATGAGGTTTTATAGTCTTATTTACTTTATACTCTGTTATCATCAGCCTCATCATCAATCACAACTCTTAGTTTATCTCATACCACCCCTTGGTTCAAGCCCTGGTGTAGTCATAGTACTTACAGGTTCCTTATCCAACTGGGCTATTCTCAAATTTCACTTATATAACCTCTCTCATCACTTCATAACCCCTCATTAAGAGGTCCTCTGTTCAATACCTGGTTGAAGCGCTTGCTCCCACATCACTTCAACACTCTATCATCATATCACCCTTTAACATCATCACCATCTCTAAACATCATCAAATCCATATTCCATCATCAGAATAGGTAGTTATCCACACTCATCTTGAACTCATCCTATCACAATAAATAAACTACCAAGTGCCCTTGGTGGTCTTGTTTTTCTGATAACATAGAAGGGCGGAGCTTGCAACTCCATTCAGCAAAAGGGTATCACTACACCTTTTGAGTCTTACAACGTAGTCTCAGTAAAGAGTCAACTGCAGCACGTGTTATGCTTGTACATAGACATATATATAGTTGCCATTCCATGAGTGAGAGAAAGATTATCATCCTTTCTTCTATTACTCAACAAGCAGGTGACTAATTCTTCTCTTAAACAAATAGAATATTGGCTTAAGGTATGAAGGAGGAAACCCCTTCTTCCCTTTGGAAAATAGATTATTGGTTGGAATTAATGGAGGAAGGAGTTACATACTTCTTCCCTCTGGCCAATAAATTGTTGGTTGGAGGTAAAGAAGTTAACTCCTTCTTCCCTTTGACCAAAACAGTATTGGTCAAAGGGGAGAGAAGGTAATTCCTTTTTCCCTTTGACCAGTACAGTATTTTTCAAAGGGAGGAAGGAGATGTGAAGATAGACCAGCTCTATTGATTGCCAATCCAATTTTCTTAGCCAGTAGGAGTGGAAACTATGAAAAAAAGAAACATCTAAGTATAATAAAGACACACTTTTATGATTTTCAAGTGCATGAGTTCCCCCTTTAAGAAACTGAGAATGCGGATCACTTGTTAAGAGGCAACAATGAGTGACCAGTGAGAAAGATTTGATAGGGAGAAAGCGAGCAACTGGAAATAATGAAATGATAAAATGATCAGATGAAGAAAAAGACAAATGGAAAAGAAAGAAAACAAGATATTTATAAAGAAGAAAACCACAGCATCCCATGATCACTGTTTCTGACCTTCAATCCTCCATTTCCACCATGACGTAACTGACGTCACCCAATCCTCATTTCACGATCTCTTCGTTATCATCACACCCTTTGTCTGGTGAGTTCAAAAAAAAGCCCAAATCAAGCCCCCTGCGCTTCACGCAACAGATATGTAAAAGTTATTTGATCTGTGATAAATTGCCTAAAGTGAAATCAACACACTTGAGAGGAGGAAAAGAAACAATAAGAGTTTTGAAAAGAAAGAGATAGAGATAAATGAAATGAGAAAAGAAGTAGGAAAAATAACCAATGGTGTGCAGATGAACATGAGAAGATTAGGCTGAAGTGAGGAAAGACAAGGAAGCGGAATAGAAAGCAGACTGAGAAGAAAGAGATTAGTTAATGAGAATGTTTTGTTGTTTGATCATGATTGATTGTGTCAAATCTCACCAGGCAGAAGAAGTAAACTTGAGGTGATTGGCGGTGAAGATGGGTTTGATATTTGAGTGTTGAAGAGTGATTGATATTTGAGGAATTGAGAGTGGAGTGATGAGAAAAGAGAAAGAGTAGAAGAAATGAAAGAAAAAGAATATTGTGATTGAGTTGAGTTTGAGTGGTGTATTGAGAGTTGAGATTGAGTTTGAGTTTGAGTTTGAAGAGTTACAAGGATCGGGAGACGGAAGAAGAGAATAGAGTCGAGCGGATTGGGGCAGTTGTAACAGGTCTGTGATTCTTACACTCCCTGTGACTGGAGAGATTTGACATTTAAGAAGGGGAATACAGGATCGAAGGATTTAACCAGATTGTGAATGACTGATTTAGGCGCAGATTTTGTTAGAGCATCGGCAAGCATGTTGAATTTTCGAATGAGGATGATGTTGATTTTCTTGTGCTTGACTTCTTGCCTAATGCCTTTTGTTTTCAAGTCAATGTGTCGAGTCTTGGGATTAGATCCAAATATTTTCAGTTTATCATCTAATCCCTTGTTGGCGAATTTGAGGTTGAAGTCGTCTTCTGTCATCATCAGTTGTTTGCAGAGATCTTTATCATTGATGTAATGATTGGCTTCTTCAAGTTGAATGTCCCAGACATCTGACAGAAGAGCTTTGAGCCAAGTTCCTTTGGGGAAGGCGTCCACAAGAGGATTTAGTTTGGCTTCTGCTGAAGAGTATGTGACATTGTGCTGTTGACTACTGTTCCAAGAGACCAGCACACCAAAGAGATAGCACATGTAGCCAGATTGGGAGGTTCAAAATTTTGGATTGTCCCCCCATGACACATCGCTGTAGATGTCAAGGAATTGGTGAGGATTTTTGACTTCAAGAGTGAGTTTCAGATTGCGAGTGGCTCAAAAGTATTGCCAGACTTTCTTCACTTCATGCCAGTGTTGCATGCCGGACTTGACTGAGAATTGGGAAAGACTAGATACGGCAAAGCTGATGTCAGGTCTAGTATATCCGGTGATGTAGTTCATGAGTCCAATCACGGATCTGTAATTGATATTTTCCTTTTTGAAGAGAGAGTGATCTTCATCCGAAGCTTCTCAAATTTTAAGATTTGGAGTTAGCGGAGTCAATGAGGCCTTGCAGTCTTGGAGTCCAAGCTCTTCAAGTCTTTGGTCATTGTGCTTGGGCTGCAAGAGAAGAATCTTGTGCTCAATTCTTTCAAATTTCATTCCCAGAATAGTGTTGGGAGCGTGGCAAGATGAATTTTTGAATCTTTCTTTGAAATTGTTACCCAGACCAACCAGTACCAGGTCATCGACTTGGAAGAAGATTCGCAATACCTTGTTGTTGCACAAGTAGAGACACAGGTTGCAATTTGATTCTTTGAAGCCAATCAATTCCAGCCAGTTGATCAAAGTTTCGTACCAATTCTTTGGTGCTTGCTTGAGCACGTAAAGGGCCTTGTTTAGCTTCAGGAAGGGTGAGTCTCTATTTACTCTCGTAGGAGTTTTGATAAAGACCTCCTCGGTGAGAGGAGCTTGGAGAAAAGCGCCCTGTATGTCAAATTGAGTGACTTCCAGGTTTTGATGCAGGGAGTATAGGAGTATGAGACAAAGAGTGGAAACTTTGCCGGTGGGAGCAAAAGTTTAATCATAGTCGATTCCTTGAATTTGATCAAAACCTTGGACGCAAAGTCGTCCTTTATATTTGATGGGATCGCCATGACAATTATCTTTGATTCTGAACACTCAAGTAGTGTCCAGAGGATTGGCAGGTTTGTTGTAGTAATTTTCCCACACATTGTGGATTTTGATGGATTGAATTTCTTTCTCTATAGCTTCCCTCCAGTATTTGTTGTTGTTGCTTTTGATGGCACTTTCAAAAGTGTTTGGTTTGTAGTAATGGTGAAAGCCATATCTGATGGGTGCTTTGATATTTGATCTATCTCTGAGAGTTCAAGTTTGGACAATAGGTTCTTCTTGAGGAAAGAGGAGTTCTTTGACTTCTTGATCAGAACTAGATTCATCAATGTCTTCCTCATTTGAGTCCGCTGTTTCTTGTTCAGCAGTTGAGTGAGGATCAGAGACTATTTCAGTGGGTTTTTCTGCAATTTCAGATTCTGGATAGAAGTCGAAGTAAGAGTCATTGAGTGCTGATGGAGATTTCAAGAATCTGACGTGTTTGGAATCGATTACCGCACCAGACTTGAGAAGAATCCTGAAAGATTGTAATAGGACTTTGTATCCCACCAGTACCCCTTCCTGACCCTTCTCGTCGAACTTTCTGCCTTTCACTCGAGTCATTGAGAGGACTATGGTGGTTGTGCCGAGTGGTTTGAGGAAGTCTACTGGAATTGAATAGCCGTGAACGAGTTCCCAAGGAGATGTTGATTCCCCCTTCCTGGGAATTTGGTTCAGGGCGAAGCAACAGGACTTGAATAATTTGTGCCAGTAAGACTTTGGGATGTTTGAGGAACAGAAGGTGGCTCGCATTGATTTGCTCGCTCTGCCCTGCCATTATGTTTGGGATGGTAGGGTTCGGAGATTAGCCTTTGAATGTGACTAACCTGTTGCTGGTGAATTCACCCCCTCCATCTGAGTATATCAGATCAGGTAGGTAGCCGAGTCTTTTCTTTTCTCGTTCTAGCAGATCAATTAGGACATCTGTTGTATTTTCCTTTCGGTAGATAGGAAATCCTGCCAGGTAACCAGAGAAATTATCAACTACAGTAAGTATGTACTTTGATTTGTTGCGGGATTCCGGGATTATTGGACCTATGAGATCCAAGTGAATCATTTTAAAGACCTTAGTGGCGGGTATGGACAACAGGTTGAACAACTGCTTCGTTATCTTTGACAACGTGCATGCTTTGCACTCAAAGTTATCAATTTCTGTCTTTGAGATGGACTTTGGAAGGAGCAGTTTGATTCTACCGATTGATGCATGGACATCTTTCAGGGTCTCTTGAGGGTGATTGGTTTGAAAGCTGAAGTGGTTGTTTTCGCCTATCTTGTCAGGGTTTTGAACAAGATAGAGATTGTCTTTGATTTTACCACCGAATACGCTTAGTCCGTCCTTTAAGACATGAAACTTGCCTTTTTTGGCTTTGACGTCTAGCATACCGGGACTGATGAGGTTGATGACTATATCCGGTACATAGAGACAATATTCGAGAGCTATTTTCATGTGTCCCCATTGGAGGATCACATGGCCCGACCCATGATTGGTAGGTTCACACCTTCTTTGCCCATGCATATCGCATTGAGGTTTCCCAACACCAGAGAATTGAAGAACAGCTTGTTGTTGAAGACGTGGCAGGTGGATCCACTGTCTAGAATGATTTTTGATTTGCTGTTTCCTTTTTCGATCCAGAGGGAGATTAAAGACATGAAATGACTTATTTTCTTTGAGGATTCCCATTTAGCTTGGGCATCTCTCCACCAGTCAGGAGCACAATCAGGATGGAGATGCCAACAGGATTCCGAGTTGTGATTCTCATTTTGTCTTGGATTGTGATACCCAGTCGTGCATCGTTTGCTCTGATTCTGGTTGTCTTGCTTCTGGTACGATTTCTTCCCTTTGTTTGAGTACAGCGCAGCTTGATTGGATGAAGAGGTTGTTTCTTTGATTTCAGCCCTATTTTTGTTGCTGTATTGATTCAGATGGTTGCACACAAATTTTACCGTGAGCTCCTTGTCGCTTGAGTTGCTGCATTGTGCCTGGAAATTTGAATAGTACCAAGTAAGCGAGGATGTCTTGGGGAAGGTCAATACCGACGTCCACAAGTTTCTTGATCGAGACTAGACTTTGATGTCAGTAACAAAGCTTTTGACTGAATCTTCCCTGAATTTTAAGTAGAGGAATTCGTTGAAAATCCTCGCCCTATTTGACGCTTGTGAGGATGCAAGCCTATTACAGATAGCGTGCCAAGTTCCTGTTTTCTTCCGTGACGACGTTATTGTGCGTCACACTGACTATTTTGGAGATGATTAAGAGAATCAATTCGGCATCTAGAGCTGCCGTGGAGCTTGATTCCAATTTTTGGTTACCCCCCGTAGCTGTAGAAGTGCGGAGACTTGGTCTTTCCATATTGAGTAGTTTTCCTTGGTTAGTAGAGGAATGGTGTTGAGTGCTGATTTCAGCATTGCTTGACAGAAACTATCATGATGTGATGAGCCTGACATCGCCATCAATCTGTTTCCAGTCAACATGCTACCACGAGTTCCTGTGTTGGTATCACTTGGTCCCAAGATAGAATCCAGGTCCATGCGTCAGTGGTAGGCTTTTAACCGTAAAAGTTATTTGATCTGTGATAAATTGCCTCAAGTGAAACCAACACACTTGAGAAAAGGAAAAGAAACAAATAGATTTTTCAAAAGAAAGAGATAATAAATGAAATGAGAAAAGAAGTAGGAAAAATAACCAATGGTGCGCAGATGAACATGAGAAGATTAGGCTGAAGTGAGGAAAGACAAGGAAGCAGAATAGAAAGCAGAATGAGAAGAAAGAGATTAGTTAATGAGAATGTTTTGTTGTTTGATCATGATTGATTGTGTCAAATCTCACCAGGCAGAAGAAGGAAACTTGAGGTGATTGGAGGTGAGGATGGGTTTGATATTTGAGTGTTGAAGAGCAATTGAGTGGAGCGATGAGAAAAGAGAAAGAGAAGAAGAAATGAAAGCAAAAGAAGATTGAGATTGAGTTGAGTTCGAGTGGTGTATTGAGAGTTGAGATTGAGTTTGAAGAGTTAGAAGGATCAGAAGGAGAAAGAATCGGGAGACGGAAGAAGAGAATAGAGTCAAACGGATTGGGGCAGTTGTAACAGGTCTGTGATAGTTCTGTGATTCTTACAACATGGGGCTTTCCTTGTGGGAAGAGCCTGTTTGGTGTGCTCTCTTTATAGTCAAGAGGTGTGCCAATCTCATGGTAAGTCCGGTACCCAGACCGGACTGACGCTTTCCTTGTTGACTTGGGTACGGTCTGTGCCCATACCAATGAGGGTCTTGTCGGTTTGGGTACGGCCTGTACCCAACCTGATCAGGATCCCAGTTCGGTCCTTGGAAACACCCTCTTCAAACCAATCAGTCAGAGGGAATGCACCCTTCCGATTACCGACTGGTCATGAGAGTGAGTGAGTACTCCCTCCGTTAACCGACCAGTTATGAGATGTAATGAGGACTCCCCCTGCTGACTGACCAGTTATTTCAGGGAGTCAACACTCCCTGAAAGGACCAATGGGTCATGGGGGAGTGTTTACTCCCTCTCATGACCAGTTGGTGATCGGAGGAGTGTTGACTCTTTCTAATGAACGACCAGTCACAAGAGGGAGTGTTCACTCCCTTCGATGACCGACCGGTCATGAGAGGGAGTATACACCCCCTCTGGCCTTAGAGTTCAGGTCTAGGCTGACAGCTGGATTCACGGCAATTTCAATCTCCGTTCCCGGGTTCTACACCGCCTTTCTTTGGTCGTCTAATTTCGCCACTTGGCTTCAGAATCAACTCATGCTCGGTAATCGCGCCGTACGGTCTCATTATCATCTCCAGTAACTACATAAAAGTAAAACCGTTGTTAAACAACTTCTCATGTGTCTGGAATGCAAAGATTGATTGTGTCTTTTGTCTTCGCATCTTCTCGATGAGCAGGCGGACGCTTGCTCACTGGGAGTTTTCCTCTCCTCGGGCAGGTTCCAATCTGCTCATCGAGAGGTTTCCTCTCGACGAGTAGGTGCCAGCGTGCCCATCGAAAGGTTTCCTCTTGGCGAGCAGGTGCCAGCCTGCCCATCGAAAGGTTTCCTCTTGGCGAGCAGGTGCCAGCCTGCCCACCAAGATGTCCCCTCTCGGCAAGCAGGTGTCTACCTGCTCATCGAGAGGAATCCTCTCGGAAAGCAGGTGTCTACCTGCTCACCGAGAGGAATCCTCTCGGCAAGCAGGTGTCTACCTGCTCACCGAGAGGAATCCTCTCGGCAAGCAGGTGTCTACCTGCTCACCGAGAGGAATCCTCTCGGCAAGCAGGTGTCTACCTGCTCACCGAGAGGAATCCTCTCGGCAAGCAGGTGTCTACCTGCTCACCGAGAGGAATCCTCTCGGCAAGCAGGTGTCTACCTGCTCACCGAGAGGAATCCTCTCGGCAAGCAGGTGTCTACCTGCTCACCGAGAGGAATCCTCTCGGCAAGCAGGTGTCTACCTGCTCACCGAGAGGAATCCTCTCGGCAAGCGGGTGTCTACCTGCTCACCGAGAGGAATCCTCTCGGCTGGAAGGTGTCTTCCTGCTCACCGAGAGTAATCCTCTCGGCAAGCAGGTGTCTACCTGCTCACCGAGAGGAATCCTCTCGGCAAGCAGGTGTCTACCTGCTCACCGAGAGGAATCCTCTCGGCAAGCAGGTGCCTACCTGCTCACCGAGAGGAATCCTCTCGGCAAGCAGGTGTCTACCTGCTCACCGAGAGGAATCCTCTCGGCAAGCAGGTGCCTACCTGCTCACCGAGAGGAATCCTCTCGGCTAGCAGGTATCTACGTGCTCAACGAGAGGATTCCTCTCGGCAGGCAGGGGTCTACCTGCTCACCGGGGGGAATCCTCTTGGCAAGCAGGCGTCTACCTGCTCCCGGAGAAAAATCCTCTTGGCATGCAGGTGTCCACTTGCTCACTGAGAGAATTTGCCAAATCACTTCTCACTCACCAATCAACTGCCCTTCATATATCTCCTCTGCCAAACTATGTTCCTTTCTACTTTCCATTCTTCATCTCATCCTATAACTTTCACAATCCTAAAACTCTAACTTCACTCAAAAAAGCCTTCAATTCCAATATGGTGAGGCTTGTACATCTCAACACAGCCAATTAAAACAAACCTTAACTAACATCTCATTTCTGACGTGTAGATATTCCTCAATCCCTGAAAGTTATCTGCCATTCTTATTAGCTGTCTGTTTGTAACTGAAAGATAGCTTTGGGGTTGGTTTCTTTTCTGTTGTTGTTACAGTCTTTTGTTTTGGTTGTTGCTTTTCCTCTCTTCTTTGGTATTTTTGACAGATCTGGCTGCAGGTTTCTATCATAAATCATTCCAGCTTCATGAGCGGGTAAGTCCACATTTAGTAGCTTGGATGACTGCCTGGGGTGGAGATGGTCTTACACTGACAATTTCAAAGCTTCACAGGAGGTAATCACTGCAAGGGAAAAATGAAAATTTATTAAATTAGTATGGTAAAATTGGGCTGAAATAGGGTGTACATGGAGGGAGGGATGGGGCTTGACTTGATTTGATTCGGGAGGGAAGGCAGAAAGGTGACCCAACTAGGACAGCCTTGGGGAGATGTGAAGTTTTCATGGATTCATCACCAAAACCAATCAATAATCACATGATTACAAGTGACATCCAAAAGTAGAAAGTGGGCTTGATACTGTGGTATGTGACTTGCAAGTTTCAATAAAGTAGTTATTTATTAGCCCTGGTGAATGATGGCTTGACATGAACAAAGAGTAACTATTGAGGGAGTACAAGTGAAGTCAGGCAGGGGTAAGAGTGGGCTTGAATCTCCACATAGAAGTTGGGCTTCAAATGAAAATTACATCTTCAAAACTCAAAGAGGGGGCAGCGAAGCCGCCTTGAACTCTAGTAGAAATGAAAACAGAGAAAAAAAAAATAGAAAAAATCAGATAATAAGAAGAAAAGGAATGAGGGAAAAAAAGGATACCAACCTTATCCAGAAGTTCACTTGAGTCAAAAAAAAACAGCAATGGCTGTGAACAGAAACACAAAGATGATCTTGAACAACTCAAACACACAACTGATCACAAAATATAAAATCACAATCATTCAGGAACAATGACAAGATAAGAAAAAACAGAAAATTAATGCTGAACAGTCTACCTCTGATTGGTCAGTATTGATTCTTGAATTATCCAGTTTGCTTGTCATGAAGTACATGTCTATCAGTCAAATTTGATCTATTCAAGTGTAACAACAATGATTTTATTTTATAGTTGATGTTACTTTTTGTTACCTGCTTCTCATTTCCTGCAATCTTCTTCACTTTCAGTTTTGAGATTGTTTTGTTGAGAGAAGTCTTGACAAGGTTCCATATCAAGACCCAGTCCCGTGCACCCAGAACAAAATCACCCCAACTCTGTATTCATATTACTCTATGCAAAATGCAAATTACTCCTCCCAACAGGAGGCAGATCCTTCTTCCATTTATAAGTTGAAGTTTTTGACCAATACCTTATATCATGATCATTCATCCCTGGGACCAACACATGGTATCAGTGTAAGTAATGGCTGGGATATTGAGCTGTACAAGCTTGATGGCCTAGTTGGGTGGCTGAGTTGTACAGCTTCAGGATCCAGTCATGTGGTTGAGGTGTACCACAGGGTTGCCAAGATCACAACAAGTCCTTTTTGGTGAAAGTTCAGGAGCATGGTTGGTGGTTCAGGAGATATGATGGCTAGTCTGGAAGCTCAGGCTGCCATGCATTTGGCCAGCCTGGGTGTGCCAGGATGTCATTTGGTAGTTACTTGGCTAAAGTGGAAGATGTCAGCCAGTTTTTAGCCATTTTTTGCTCAAGTGGCACACCACTCCAGTACTTTCATACACCATGGGGCCCGTCAAATGTTTAAAAGATGTTCCGTTGGAAGTTGCAAAAAACACCCGCCTCTTGCTGGGGAGAGAACGTCCAATAGACGCTACTCTTGCGGACAATTTTGGGGCAGTTTCTGTAAACCGTCCAAGAGCTGCCACTTGGAAGGTTAATAAAGCGTCCGCAAAAAGACCAGAGGACCAATGGTCATGCCGGAAAACTTGACCAGTGTGCACAAAAAAAAAGACCGACTGCCTGAGCTTAACATAGCCTCTCGTGAGAGGCCCCCAGAGGGTCTCTGTCTCACAGAGAAGCTTATGTGAAAAAGCCAGAAATTTTCCTGAGTCCCCTGGGTGCTGGAGCCTGTATTGGCTCCAGTTTCCCCTTTTTAAGGCATTACAAATAGGAAAGGCCATCCCCCTGCCCGCCCACCTGGGGCCCAAAAGAGTCAGGTACTGTGCTCATTTCTATCAAATTTTTGTGAGATGTGTTCCCCTCCAACTTCCTTGCCCTGGAGTCCAAAAATTGCCTTCCATGCTCAAAGATTTCCTCTTGATGGCAATTATGCATTACCAAAACAGCTGTACAGCTCTCAAGTGAGCTGTGGAATAGTATTTACGCAATGTCGCAAACATATTCTAACATATTCCAATCTACAGAAAATATTATACTCTTAGTTTCTCTCCATACAGAAAGTCACATTTTGAGACCGACCAACATGGTCTTTTTGATCCTCCAATTGGAGGGGATAGGGTTACACCTACTAGCTGAGACAGTAGCCAATTTGAAGCGGAGATGTAGGCGATTCCAATGGTTAAAAGGGTGTCGCCCTTTGCCAAGGAGATCACAATGAAAGATGGGCATTATGCCACTTTTATGTGAAGAGACTCAAGCCAAAAAACAGGTTTTACATGAAAGTCCCTCCCTGTGCAGAAGGGCCGGGACTTGTTGTTAAGTTCGCCGACTGCCTGGCTCAAACAGTCAACCTACTGTCATTTACATGGCATGATGAAAAAAAAAAAAAAAAGAAGAAGAATATTTTTTTTTGTCTTTAGAAAGACATACAATTTAATTAAAAATCAGAAAACTCTGGGATATAACTTGAAGATAGTTGTTATGAAAAGAATTGAATCATTCATAACTTTTCAAACATCCGCGCCAAGTTAGATGTTCGCGACTGCATGGGTCTAGCTTAACTAATCCTCTCGAACGGAGGGTCCCGGGGACCCCACATGGAGCGCTCTCCGTAGGAGAGCCTTATGGATAATGTCCAGTTCCTTGCAGACACAGGAGAGATTTTCAAGCCTAAAAACAGAAAAAAAATTATTAAAAATCAACACCTACATTCTGAAAAAAAAAACAATAGACAGATTTGTTAGTAGTCCCAATGCACGCCTAGCCCTGATTTTTTGAAACTTACTTGCCAAAATTGACGGCAGGAATCCGTTTTCAAGGGAAAAGGAATCCTCAAGAACCTTGAAGACTAGCCGCAAGCTCTGCAGATACTTCTGTGGATTTCCCGAAGATCCACAAGGATCATCTTCCGCATAATCAATCACCTTTTATGTTCGAGAATTTTGATCGGGCTGGGGCGCGGTGGCTGCATGCTGGCGTGTTCTTCAGGATGGCAAGTAAAGCATTACCCCGACCAATGAGGAAGGCTCATTTGACAGGGTGAGCCTTTAACCCAACCGATGAGGAAGGCTCATCGGTCAGGGCAAGGCATCACCCTGACCGATGAGGCTTCTTCATCAGCTAGGGAAACGCCTTACCTTCACCGATGAGCAAGCCGCATCGGTCAGGGTGAGGTCTTACCCTGACCGATGAGCCTTCCTCATCGGTAGGGGTAATGCTTTACTTGCAAGACCGATGGCGAGGAGTATTAAAGGTCTTTGGCAAGAAAGACCGATCAACTTATATATTATACAAAGTTTGTTTGAGATAAATTCAAAATTGGGACTGGTGTGCATCCTGGATTGACAAGCGATGAGGTTTGACAATCCGTGGTTTATACTTTTGCAAAAAAACATAGAAAGACCGGGTTTTGATGATTTCAATGAATCATAGGGGTAGACTGGTTGGGTATGAAGGAATGGGACCGGTGCCAAATGAAAGCTCAGATTCACAAGTTTTTTTTGGCCCTGGGGCAGGCTCGTAGAGGTTGAGGGGGAGGAGTACTAGGCGCTAATAATTTCCCTCCAGCCATTTGTCAATTCTGTCTCTGCCAGAAATTAGACTTTATGCGCAAGTCCCTCCCTGCGGGAGGGCGGCTCCGCCGCCGCCTGTGCCACACAGCGCCGAAGCTCCCACCAGGGGGGACTTGTGTTAAGTTAGTGCATGGGTTGTGGCTAGGCCGAATTATGAAGCCCTGCAGTTTATGTAAAACAGATAGAGCTCTTATCTTGTGTGGATCAAAGTGCAAGACTCGCTAGAAGCGACATGTGAAAGAAAAGCTACCGAGCTAATTAAATTGATACATAAGAGCTTTTTATCAGTGTGAGCACACCTTAACATTGGGTCATTTTTTTCTTATCACAGCGGTCAGCCGAAAATCGATGTCGTCACTGTGCAATTCTAGTGATTCTCAGTTGACTGTGCGGTAATTAAAGAGAAGAGTGCAAGCGGTCATCAACTTGTCCTTAACCACTACTATCTATCTCATCCATCCTATCCCAGTAACAGACCGAACGTAAGTAATTGTGAGCCATTTAAATATGGCCAGTGTTATTTTATTTATGAGTACGATCGATGACTCATGCGTCCCCTCGTCCTCCACCTCTAATTTTTTTTTTTTGAATGATAACGAGTTGCCCATAGCAAAAAAAAAAACAGTAAAACAGTCTCGAGATGCAGGCCACTTTTGAAGATTCGAAATCAGACCAATCGAAGACGCCAAGTGGGCGCGAGATAGAAGAGAAAGATGCGCGTCGGATCGAAGAGAACGAAAAGCGAAAGCTGCATGGCGAGAAGACGATAGGCGGGAGTGCAGGCCGAGCGCAAGTGGCCGACAAAGATCCCAAAGGTATGTCTTGTGTAGATGTGGTTTTCAATCCCATGACTGAAAACCACAATCTCAACCAATCCATGTTCGGTTACCTCTCTCAGTCTTCTGCTTAATTGCTGGGCAAGTGATCGGGAACTTACTTTGATCGATCCTCTTGAAATCTTGTAGCTTATGACGTTAAGAGCGGAGAACAAGGAGACCATCTACCTAACGAAAAGCCAGTCGTTTGAAGCAACACGTAACAAGCTCCGCTCCAAAGACAAAAAAATTAGGAGCCCATCTAATTTAGGTTCTTTTCGTATGCCTTTTGAAGCCGTTTCTGGCAGTCATGTAGCAATTCTCTTACTACTTATAAGACACATTTACTTATTGCACTCGATCTAGTAACTACAAAACGCTTGAGGTGCCTTGCTCTTTTCCCGTCGAGTACGCAAAAAGACATCTTCACCGAGTTTTTGTCTGCTTTGAGATAAAGAGACTTGTAGGAAGATTTGACTGATATTGAGAGAGGCTTGATTAAGGCTTGTGGAAAAGGATCACAACAACGCTTGTTAAGGATGTTGTGAAATCAGAGAGCCCAAGGCAAAAACATGGCCTTCTTTTGGACATGATCTCCTCTTCCATCGGAGTATGCAGCAACAAAAAATTGAGTATGAAAGGGACTACTGACTTGATCCACTGCTCCTCATCAACAAGCACCACACAAAAAAAAAACGAAAAAGAAAAAAAAGGTGGCACCATCATGTGGGTGCCTCCTCAAAGTCCAAAGGGCCCTCTGTAATTCAGGGAAGCACCCAGATGAAGGTGCCACCATTTTTTTGTGGTGGAGTGATCTCAAAATCAACTATGTATGACCCTCCACCAGAACTTATCCATCTTATATGTTTATGGTGTTCAAAGCTACATAGACTAAATAATTACATAAATTCTTAACAACATAAAAAGCAAGATTTGGCAGGGACCTGTCAAAATACCTAAAACTTTGTTTGACAGGTCCCAGCCAAATTGTTGTTTAAAAGTTTATGTAGCTTTGAACACCATGGTTTCATAGCTCTTAAGATGAAACAAAAATGAGAAGAGAGGGAAGGACAAGAAAAAGGATGTTATGTGACTTTGTAGCCCAATGACACTGATGGCATTTCAGCTAGCTTAACACAATCCCACTTGATTGGAGGGCCGGTGACCTAAAGGCTGGTGGGGCGCCCCTCACAAAGCAAGCCTCCAAAGGATGAGCTTGCAACTAATGTCCCAAGATTGGTGTGAGAGCTGGACCAAGTTTGGCAGGGGGAAACTTGCCTCCCTCTTCAGGCCATCTTCCTCCGTCATTTTTGGGTGGCCTTTTGTACCATCTGAAAGGCTTCAATGACACCTACCCGCAGGTCCCAAAATAGATTCCCCACTCCCCTCCATCACCTTTGCAAATAAGATTGAAACTTGGGACTTTTCCAGCCAGGAGAGCCTGTACAAGGAAAATACAGCAAGAATACAGCTTTTCATAGGGATGGCTTGCCACCAAGATGGCAGAATCTTTCTTCCTTTGATGGCAAGGAAGGGATAAAGATATTGGTTGGCCATTGAAAGTGAGGGCATCACTGGAATGACAGCATTCCAGCCTATTGGGGCCTCTTTGCCGCATCCTTGTGAGCTGCCTGGTTGGGCAGGATTAACCTTTTGATTGAAAAATTGCCATCAAATTGGCCTCAAGCCACAAGCCCTCAAGCTAAATTTGGGACATTAGTCCCAAGCACCTCCTTTGGATGGGCTTTTGATAAGCTAGAAATTTCAGGGACAACAGTTTGCATCTGGCACCAGATCCTCTACTGTGGTGAAGAAGAGAAACCGGAGCCCACTTGGGCAACTAGACTAAATACACAATGCTGAGGCGCATAGATGACAAACAAGATTCAAGATTCTAACAATATCAAACCTACAAAAGCGTTTTGTGAGAGGCCCCTGGAGGGTCTCTCTCTCACAGAGAGGCTTACGTGTAAGACTCGGTTTCCAGCCTGAGTTCTCAACAACACATGATTTGCTGTATGGCCACCTCCCTGAGGTCGGAGAAATGTGAGTCCTTGCACAGAGCAGGTTTGGGACTTGTCTTAAGTTTGTAACAAGATTAGGTTTAACCTCAGTTTCCCTGACATCTCACAAATGTGTCACCAACACATATTAACAATGTTTAAGTTTAAATTTCATTTCAATCTTCTAGTTCTACTCTATTTTCTGCTACCTTCTTCTCATTTCATTTATCTGTCACAGTGTGTGACATGTATCTCTCATCTTATCTGAGACAGTGATTGTGAAGGATGAGCTTTCCTCATCCTTCACAACCACCACTATGCTGTTGCATTGTGTTTGTCTGTTTCAGGAACCTTATCCTCAAGAGCTCACACACCAGTGCAGAGAAAGCCTGACTACTATAAAAAATAAATAAATATAATCAAAAGTAATGAGAAATAATCAAAAAACATCAAAAGTTATGAATAACTTTTATAAAATTAAAGAAAACATCTAAGTATAATAAAGACACACATTCATGCTTTTCAAGTGCGTGAGTTCCCCCTTTGCTGGTGAGGCCCAAAATAAGTGTAATTCAAGCCCCCTGTGCATCACACAACATATATGGGGCTTTCCTGGTAGGCTCTCTTTATAATCAAGAGGAGAGCCTCATTGCTCATGGAAAGTCAGGTACCCCGGCCAGACTAAGTATCTCCTTGTTGGATTGGGTACAGATTGTACCCTCAAAATCTGGAAAATAGAAAGGGGCTTGGTTATGCGACTCCCAGAAATTGGAGTTGCAACTCCCAAGACCACCGCAACGTCAAGTTTGGGAGTTGCAGCTCCAAATCAATTTTTAATTTGGGAGTCGCAACTCTGAAAAGGCGAGAAAACACCAAAAATGAAAATAAATCACAGCTCATCTTTGGACAGAGCAAATGAGCTGAAAAATTTACAGAGCCTTCGGAGTGCTGGCCGTGTAATTCTCGGAAATATTCAGAGAGTTTGAAATAACCAAATTGAATGTAATTGTTTTCCTTTTCTATTTTCCTACTTTAATATCAAAACCCCCACTAATATTGTTTCAATCCCTCATGCCTCCCTAATGCTTTAAAATATTCATGAGGACATTTGTTTGTAATTATATTTGTCGAAAAATTCCCCAAAAAGTATGAATAAAGTGGACAAATTGCAAACCACATTCTTATTCAATTTATGAAAAATCAATAACAATCAAAAACAAAGCCATCCAAAAAAAAGACAAGGATAAAAGTCATATTTATGATAAAAGAAAGAAAACCCTAAAAAAGTGGTCAAAAGCGCACTTTTACGCTTTTGTAGCAGGCACAAAACCTGCTTTTTTTTTGAAGCTGGTGCGCCTGTTTCACCAGTCCGACAGGATGAAGTACGGCCTGTCCAACTGGTCAGACAGGCTGAACGGCTTTTTAAATGGTTCATACAGGCTGAAAGGCTTGTTCAACCGGTCAGACAGGCTGAACGGCTTGTTCAACCGGTCAGACAGGCTGAACGGCTTGTTCAACCGGTCAGACAGGCTGAACGGCTTGTTCAACCGGTCAGACAGGCTGAACGGCCTGTTCAACCAGTTGAACAGGTCATTCAGCCTGTTTTACCAGCCAAAAAAGCTTAATGGCCTGTTTGACCATTCAGGCAGGCCGCTCAGACTGTTTGACCAGTCAGGCAGGCCTTTCAGTCATGCCATTCAGCCTGTTTGACGGTTCAGACAGGCCGTTCAGCCTGTTTGGCCAGTCGAACAGGTTGTTCAGCCTGTATGACTGGTCAAACAGGCATTTCAACCTGTTTGACTGGTCAAACAGACAGAACGGCTCGTCTGACAGTTCAAACAGGCTGAACTGCCTGGCTGACCGGTCGAACTGGTCATTAAGCCGGTTTGACCAGTCAAAGAGGCTGAACTGCCTGTCTGAGCAGTTGAACAGGCCGTTCAGTGTGTGTAATTCCCCTGCCGACTCCCAATTCTGACTGTGGATTTGGGGGTGCGACTCCCAAAATTAATAATTTTTTTAAATTTATATTCAGCTGAATTAGGGAGGCGACTCCCAAATTCAAAACTGAATTTGAGCTGCGACTCCCAAACCTGACATTGCGGCGTTCTTGGGAGTCGCAACTCCAATTTCTGGGAGTCGCATAACCAAGCCCGAATAGAAATCAGCTTTTCAAAAATTCTCTAAACCAGAATTGGACGCTACATACCCTTAGTTCTGAGCTCATATCAACAAGACCTACTCCATTGGAGACTTCTTTTCTGTTTTTCTGAGTCCGTGAGTGTCCTAAACTCTTGATTTTCTCAGATCCTCTCATCCTTGTCTACTGCCTCTGGCCACCATTCTTTCAAATGGGTCAGTGTGATAAAGTAGATGTGATGTTTGGGATCATGGTGTTCAAATGTTTTTTTTTTGAAAAAGAAAAGATTGGAGTGAACAATTTTCCACTCCAAATTCCTGCATTGTCAGCCTTAGAGACAATACTCATTTCCCAAAAGGCTTCCATGAGATTGCCTCCATAAATTAATTTATCTTTGTTTGAATAAGAATTAATCTGTTGAAAGATTATCTCTTATTTTACTTACAATTGATTGATTAAAATATGCATTTCTCTAATTAATCTAGTTCTCATCTTTCATATCTTGTTGGGTCTTCTTTTATCTTTGTAATGTGATGTTTAATGTTGAAATTGATTGATGTTCAACCAATTTAAGCTTGAATATTGCATATATTCAATCTTAAACCAAATCCATCCCACATTGGTCAGAAACTGTTTAATCTATACAGGAAAATTCTCAAAGGCCTGTTCCAGCCCCTTCCCCCCTTCCACTTGTTCCTCACTTCGAAATTGAACCAACAAAAATCATCCGCTTCAACTCCAACTCTCCTTGGTGCTTGGAAACCTCAGAAAGGTACTTTCTGGCGTATACTCCTCACTTTACAAGTGTTTGGTCTACTACACAGTAAGTTCCTCTTCTTCTGGATACTTTTTCATTCAATCTTCTTGGTATTGAGCTCTCATGATCTTTTGATCATCAACTCCCATCAAATCTTCTTTAATCCACTTTTCCTGTTATCTTCTCTGGTTTTTGGTTGTTTTGATCCCACAAAAACTTCCTAGTTTTCCCTTTACAAAGCCTTGACCTTTAGTCTAAAAAATTGAGGCTGGCTAGATTTCATCTAGACCAGTACCCTTCATCAGTTTCATTTGAGAAGGAGGCATCAAGATTACTCTGCTTAAGCAGCTGCCTCAGAGGTAGTAAGACTGCCTTTTGAAAAAGTTTAATCTTAATCTTAACCTTCTTCTTCCTCTCTCTCTCTCTCTCTCTCTCTCTCTCTCTGTTTTCTTGTCTCTCTGGTTGTATCCCTCTCCCCTTTCGAGTAATACAACCCTTGAGCCAACCACGCTTGTGTCCTGTGCATCACATAAGAGACCCAGGCTCACATGCATATGCTCGGAGTACACAGACCGTGCACTCCAATTCCAAAATAAGTTTTCAATTTGTTGGATTGTATGTACATGATGCACACTCCAATAACTTTGGAGTGCATACCCAGAGTACACCCAAAAAATGGAGTGACTAGGTGGGCACTCCAATCCCTCAATACTTTTGGAGTAAAGGGAGTGCGCACCCTGAAACCCACTGCAAGTTACACCTAAAAAACTCCAGGAAATCCCAGCACCCCCTCAGAAAGCTCACATTCTAACTCCTTCACCTCATATCCCACACTTTTTATGATCATATAGAGACAGACATACATATAACAACATGCAGTCATCATCTGCCCCCCCCCCCACCAACAAACAAGGTTGCAGTATCCTTAAAGGCCTGGGCTCAACTTTGGAGTACAAAAAGGAAAAAAATGGAGTGCATTCAGCTTATTTTTGGGTACTTGGAGTGCGCACTTCTTCCCTCTGGTGTGCACATCTTATGTACTCCAGAATAATTGGAGTGTGTCAGGTGTCCACTCCAAAAACATTGGAGTGTGTCAGGTGTCCACTCCAAAAACATTGGAGTGGAAAGGTGTACACTCCAATTATTTTGGAGTGGGCAAGTGTCCACTCCAAAAATTTGGAGTGCATGTAGTAAAACTTTGGAGTGCATTTAGCCTGACCCTTTTTTTTTGTGTATTTCGAAAATTCCCAAAAACCCTTTTTGAGGAAACTCAAAAAGTTACCATCCAGAAATATGAACATCCCACAATTGAGGCCGATCCTCAACAGTGATCGCTATGACGTGTTAAAATTATTCAATGGCAAAAATTGTCAAAAACAGGGGGGGGGGGGGGTGTTTTTGCAATTTTTGAAAACTTCATCAAAAATCAGGTTTTTGGACCATGATTTTAAGCGCTATGGTACTCAATTTCGATTAAAACAGATTTTCAAAAATGAAAATCCGGGCTTGCGGGAAAATTTGACTTCGCGAAGCGTATGGTACAGGCCCTAAAAATTCTATGATTAAGATTGATAGGACGGATGATCAATTTTCATAGAAGGCCTTAGATACAACAGCTAAAAACTTGTTTGAGCTTCATAAAAATGATGGGGTCATTGCACTGCTCAAATCATTTAGGCCCCGTTTGTGAGCAATATATATGGGGCGATATATGTGAATTTTTGCCTGACATCCTTTGTGACATCTGATCAGGTCTGCCAAAACTTGATCAGATGTCACATAAAATTGGAATATATCGTGCACAAACGGGGCCTTCATTCTTGCAGAAGAGAAGAGAAAAAATTGGACTACATGTATCTCATTATTTGGTTGATTACAATTTATCCCAGGTCATTCGAGTGGAAAGCACTCTTTGACGGATTTATCATTTCTCGCATTTTGAAAATTTCAAATCCGTTCCACAGACCAATGAAGCCAATAGAGCTCTTTGATCTTAGCAAAGTTGCGATAAGGATGTTGAGCATCAGCCTCTTCTAACTTCGCCGTCACCTTAATCTTTTCGCCTAACACTTTCTTCCACATTCTTTCCCAGGACTTTTTAGGTCATCGGTTATTAGCGTTGGTAGTCATCGGCGTGTCACAAAAAAAAGAAATTAGCGTCCGTTAGTTTTTCCTTTTTTCCAAGAGCTTAAAAGGAACTTGTGGGCTCTTGCCTCTGGTGAATGAAGACAATGCCTAGTTTCAAGCTCTAACGTTAGTTACTTGACCATTTTATGACAAATTTTGACATCGACTGACAGGTATTCCTGGTGTTTTCCCTCAGGGAGACCACACTGGGTTCCAAAGATTGCAGCACCGGGCTGATCATGAGAAAGGAGTCGACCACAACGCTCGGCGAGTTGGAATTGATCTTCTTCCGTGAACAAGTGAAACAGTTGATTGGCGCAGATAAAGCTAACACGGCCTTTCAACGAATTAAGATCTTTCAAGCTTCGAAGATCTAGCACCGGCTTTGCCTTCTCCTGGGGGTCTTGATTTAGAGTCTTTGCCTTGAAAACATCACCCAGATAAAAGGGAAGTGCATCGTTTTTATCCTTGAAAAGCAGGTGAGCTAGGTCTCTCCATTCTACAGAAAAATGGTCGTCAGTCCGTGTTGTATATCGACACTAGAAAGAACTTGAATGGTTTATCATGCGACGAAGTATCCTCTTTTACCCGAATGAATGTCTATCCCCAAAACGTTATCTGCGTCGAATCCGTCTTCAACAACTTGTCTCAAATCAACACCGACTAATAAGCCAGAAAAAGTATCGAATTGTTTCAGCGTGGATAACCAGCAACTTAGCCTGTGGAAGGACGACCCACCAAATGTGCCAAGTTCCACAAAGATTTTCTGGGCTTCACCGGGTAGTTTGGAATTGGCTTTCATCCTGGGATAAAATGGGTGGGAGAGCGTTTTCGCGTTGAGGAACTCATAACCTGTGAATAATCATCAGCTTTAAAAGACAGCCGAGGTATTACTATTGTTAGAGAACACACCCCAGATGCATGGATAAAGGAAAAGTTTGTACGCCTTTTCACGAATCGCCATAATGTGATCCTTCAATTCTGCTGAATCTTGAATCCCAGTGGAATTTTTGAAAAATTTCAGACTTTGTGAGTGCAGTAGATCATCTAGCGGATAAACAGCCTGGATTCCCGGTAATGGATGCGCAATAGTCTCCTGATCAATACCAAAGTTATCGGGGGAGCTTGGGCGTTCTTCTTGTTGAGCCATGTCTTTATCTGAGTACAATTTAATGCGGGTACGGCCAGTACATCCAATTAGGAAAATCTTAGCCTATTTATAGCTGATGAAAAGATTGTAACAGTTTATGGGGGAACTGGGATATTTATTGTAAAAGTAGATATATATATTTCGAAAACAGTCTGACTTGAGTTCGATGGGGATGAAACCCCTACAACATATGGCATTTAAATAGCGAAAGGAACAAGGCCAGGGACCAGTGCAATATTTGGCCTTTCAGACAATGAGCGTAGAGAAACGATCAAAGAGAGAGGAATGCTAGCCGTTGGCCAGCGCCGTCATAGCCGGCAGAATGCGCTCCCTGCATTCGTCGGTCTTACGGTCCTCATATGGTCGTCTCAATCGTGCAGGACCTAACCAGTAGTCGATAACAGGCAATGAAACATGTGAGGGGTGCTTTCGCGTCGAAGTGACTTGTGAATCCACGAAAAATTGGTCGGATCCACGTCGGCCAACGTTTTACGTTGTGCCCACCCTCCCGTGGAAAAGACACCAGTTCGAATTCAGCCAACGTTGTTGCCAACCCACTTTTAGACTTACTGACTCAGAAGGGGAGAGATAATGAGGGTTTTTGAATGAGGGTTTTTGAATGAGGGTTTTTGAATGAGGAGCCGATTGAGAGCTTGGTGATTCCTCTGATGATAAGAACAGAAAAAGATGGCTCTGACTCAATGATTAATTGCAGTCAGGAAGAGAGTAAGTAGTCATAACTAGATAGCCCCCTTGACAAGATCAAAAAGGGGCCTAGGCAAAACTGGACAGGACAGAACAGGAGACTGGGCAGACAGGACAGGAAGTTGGTGACCACTTGGTCAGACAAGGAACAGGAAATAAAGAACCACTTGGTCAGACAGATGTGAGCGGACAGGCCATCATCCTGACCCCCACATTGGCCAACATATTGGTTCATGGCGGTGGAAACAACAAAAGGGGTGTTGCTCATCCTCAAGGCGTGGGGGCCCCACACTCAGGATGCAACTGAGTCGGGTTTGGGTCAAAAAACACTGCCCAAACCCAACCTGCCGCACTATGCGGGTCAGTCCGGGTCGGGTTAGCGGGACAATTTCCTTGACCAAACCCGAACCCATTTAATAAGTGGCCGGGCTCGGGTTGGGTAATTTGCGGGTCGACCCTGTTTTGTGAGTGAGAAAACATAGAAAAATTGTTTATCTAGTTTTTTTACATGTATTTGTCACCTTACTTGCTGGAGACCATTGGGTCACCGGTCGACCCGATTAGCTTGACGGCTGCCCAAACCCGACCCATAACTGAAGCGGGTTGGGTCTAAAGATCCAAGAATTGGCTGAAAGGCTGCCCAAACCCAACCCGATTAGCGCCGGGGGGTAGCTTGCGGGTCGGCCCGGCCCGGTTGCATCCTGACCCCACACCTTGGTGGGTTCCACTGGTGCATGGTTCTGTGAAACCAACATGGTCCCCACGACGGCCTCACGGAACCTGTGGATGGCCAATTCCACTGGAGGACTTCTGTGGATGGCCAATTCCACTGGAGGACTTGGTCGTGAACACCACATCAAAAAAAAAAAAATCCCAACCAGTCTAGACTGGTTGGTGTAAAAAAGTTTTTTTCTTTGTTCTGGAGTGACATATTGATGTTAAATGGATGGTTCTTCATCCACTACAGACATTTGGGTGTCCTAACATCCTGCTGCAACAGCCAAATGGTGCAATGGGAAGCTACATGAAATCACATTGGGATGATCCTACAGACAAATATCCGTGCATAGTGATGACTACTGTAGGGGGATATTGAATTTTAAAAAGTGTTGTTTACACGGTACAAGGCCTTGTAAAAAATATTTTTGTAAAATTACACATTGATGGGGGGTATGTATAATTTTACAATGTGTTTTCCCAAATTGCCACCTTGTAAGAAGAGTCCTTGTAAAAAAGACCTTGTAAAATTCAACCTCAGGTTTACCATGTGTAGTTTTACTAAGTGTTTTTTTACAAAGTGGAACATTGTAAAAAAATTAGCTTGCAAAATTACGCCTATGCAGCCAAATCCTGAATTTTGCAAGTACAATTTTGAGCAATCAGTAAAACCTGAAAAATTCACCTTGTAAAAATCAATGAAAGAGTTTAAATGGCTTAAATTTACAAGGTTTTATGGAACATTTACAAGGTTCTTTGGAAAATTTACAAGGTGTTATGGAAAATTTACAATGTTTCTCCCCCCCCCTTTTTTTCTTTTTTTCAAAAACCTAACATCCAAAATTAACTTGAAAACTTTGACACCCCTCCTGAAAGGGTTTTTCATAATTTTGGGAGAGTGTGTATCAATCCAAGTACAATTTGGGCAGTGGGATTTCAAAAAAAAAAAAAAGAAAAAGAAAAAGAAACCACCTTGTAAATTTTCCACATCACCTTGTTAATTTAAGACATTTAGCCATTTTTATTCATTTCTACAGGGTGTATTCTTGCAGGCTTTACTGCTTGCTCAAAATTTTCCTTGTAAAATTCAGGATTTGGATGCAAATGTGTAAATTTGCAAGCTACTTTTTTTACAAGGTCACACTTTGTAAAAAAACACTTGGTAAAACTAAACATGGTAAACCTGAGGTTGAAATTTAAAAAGTCTTTTTTACAAGGACTCTTCTTACAAGGTGGGAATTTGGGCAAACACATTGTAAAATTATACATACCCCACATCAATGTGTAATTTTACAAAAACATTTTTTACAAGGCCTTGTCCCTTGTAAAACCCACTTTGTAAATTTCACCCACCCCCGACTGTAGTCAAGTGGTTTAGTCAGACCACTTGGATCCTGAAGATAAGATGTGTGTGATGAGTTTGAGCCTAGGTGGGTGTGCTCTAACAACCCACAAACATCCCAGAAATGGTGGGTTGCTAAGCTACACTATGATAAATGGACAATAAATGTTAGTGTATTGCTTTATTTGTTCTCACAGAATTATGTATTGTTATTTGAATTTTTATTTATATAAACTAACTGTTAGTGCAGTGAAAGATTTTTCTCGCAAAACATTTTTATTGTATGTACTTGCTGGAAATAATGAACACTACACTTACAAATATTGTAACTTGCTGTCAATAACAGGTTTTTGGGTGGCAGTTAGTGTAACTTAATACAAGCTACACTACACTAAACTAAATTTAAATGACTAACAATAGCTAACATTGTGGAAAATTCAGTCTGAAAGAAATACTGAAAAACAAGAAAATACTGTTTTTTTATCCTTGGGCCCTTTTCACTCTTTTATGATACATATGATAAATAATTGCAATTCCCCAGATGGTTTTCCCCCTTGAGATGAATCATTTCATCATGGCTGAATTACAATTGAAAAGGCAGCTACTCAGATCAGACTTCAGCTTACGGACCCAGTTGGTCACCCTAGTTCATGCAGCTGGTTGTTAGACCTTGGAGATCTGTAAATGTTCATTAAATTTCACCACCCTCTTTGCATTTGTGATATTTTCTGCTACAGTCTTGGGGTTGGGAACAGTAGATGGTGCAGCATTGGCGACAACTTGACCTAAAGTATTCAAGTA
This sequence comes from Puccinia horiana, assembly GCA_001624995.1. Lineage (NCBI taxonomy): Eukaryota > Fungi > Basidiomycota > Pucciniomycetes > Pucciniales > Pucciniaceae > Puccinia > Puccinia horiana. Next base: position 1,721,785 of record LWDY01000019.1, read on the forward strand.
GTTGACATAACAGTATCATTTCTTCTCTTGAAAAGAAACCTTCCACAAGCCATCTGCAGCCCAGGAAAACTATAAGAAATTGTGACATGTGAGTGAAATCTAAGATGAGAGGCAGGATTGTAGCACACAAGTTAAACCCAACAAAGTTGTGTTGTGAGACAAGTGAGACCAATGAGAGTATTCACTTTTGTGCAACCAACTTTTTGGTTAGAAAGCCTCAGGTTTTCAGGGGGGTTAGTTAATCCCCTTGGGCAACCACATTGGCTGGCTAGGAAACCCATCAGATCCCCCTTAGCCCGGGGTAACCTTCGAACTTAACTAAGTCCCCTCCTGGGCGCAAAGTGCCCCCCTCTGTAGGAGGGGACTTATGAATTATCTGGGTTTTTTGGCATGACAGGTTTTTCAGATTTGGCAGGGAAATTTCGATTTCTCAAATAACTCTTACAATACTCAACCTTTTTGGGAAAAGAAAACAGGGAATGAAAGGCCTATATCATGCCTTTATCCTCACCAAATTTGGTGATCATCCATCATCTATTTGCTGAAATCTTTGCCCCATAAATCCTCAAAAAATATGGTTTTGCTGGTCTCCCATCACTGCTAATCCACACACTACCTCCTTGACTTGAAAACATGACAGATTAATCTTCCTTAGCAATACAAAAAAAATTCAAAAAAAAAATCAAGAAATATAATTTAGCAGAGACTCTGGGCAATTTATGGGATGCTCCAACATCAAAATTGGTTGCTTGGAGCAAAAGAAATCACTACTCAAAAAATGCCATTTTTGAAAACCTGTCAGGCCACAAAACCTGGATAATTCATAAGTCCCCTCCTATGGAGGGGGGTGCTTTGCACCCAGGAGGGGACTTAGTTAAGTTTGGGTAACCTTGCACATTTTAATTAAATTCTGAATTGTTAAATTTAAAACCAGACTGAAAGAACAAAAGTTAGAAAAGAAGTCTTACAAGGATGAGAAGAATAAAGAAGAAGAAATGAAGAAATTGATTTACCACTGATTTGATTGATAAAATAGAATAGCAAGACAAGAGAGACAGTAGAGAATGAAGCACAGGAGAAAACTGAGAAACAGAGATGAGAGTAAAAGATTAGCAATGAACAAGAGACGAAGACAGGAAATTGAGAATTGAGTGTTGAGATGTTTTCTTTTCTCACCAAATAGGGAAGTAATCAAGATTGAAATTGATTGAGGTTGGCAATAATTTTTAGGAAGGGATAGATAAAGAAGAGACAGGAAGCAGAAGGGAAAGAAGAGATAAGAAGCGGATGGATCGGAAAAAATTTAGGAGGTCGAGAAGGGATGAATGTGGATGGAAGATAAGAAGGGAAGGTATCGGTGAGACAAGGAAGTTGAAGATTGATTTAAGGGATGTAGAAGGAGTTTTGAGAAGGCGGAATTGATAATGAATTGTTGTAGTTGGATGAGCTGATGAGGAAGGAAGAGGCGATGAAGTGAGGTGTTTTTATGAGGTGGGGAATGAGGACAAAGGAATAGAATGGATTGGGAATGAGGACAAAAGAATAGAATGGGGAAGTATGAGAGTGGAAAAAGATGATGTTGGGGAAGTATGAGAGTGGATTGTTGAGATGTGAGGAAAGAAGTGAGTTCAGATGAAAGATGATGAGCGAAGCGAAATTATGGTAATATGAGATGAGATGGAAAGATTTGGAAGAGATTGTGAAAGGAATGTTGGCCGCTGAATTTTCAACACATCTTGTTTGTTGTTTTTGTTCTCACTGCTTTGCTCTGAAACAATTGGAGTAGGCAAACCTGAGTTTCAATTTGCTTCTTAATCTCAGGTTGGTGGCCTTTAAATTTGACGGTCACTAACCTGAAGTCTTGATTTTGGCTAGTTGACCCAGACCTCATACAAGCCCAATGAATGCGGTTGATTTTCCGGTTATGACCAGTGAAGCTGCCACAACCGGTCCACAAATGCAAATGCTCTCATTATGAGACCACTGGTGTGTGTTTGTAAAACTATAATTGATTAATTGGGGTGGTGTTGAGGTTGAGGTTGATGTCTGTGGCTAGAGGAAGTATGCTCTTTTTTTAAGTGCTAATTGATTTTGACATTGTGCACTATAGTGTTACTACTATTAGGTAAGCCCTCAATGAGGCTATAGTTACATTGTGTTTGGGATCCGCTTGCAGATACAGACAAGGGAGAATATTTTTGACTTAGGGATCTGTTGACAGACAAAAGTACCATCCAGGGGGGGGGGGGCAGGAATCAAACCTGGGACCTCTACAGGTGGGCAGCCTGCAAGAACTCTGGGTAGTGATGGTCTCTGTCATACGACAGACTCAGAATCACACTCAGCACTCAGGATCTTGCAGTTGGATCTTCCTTGCATTTGCTAAGGATGCTTTTCTATCTACTTTACAACCTCAGCAATTTTCAAGCTTTTGGTTAATCCTTGGGTTGCATATTGAATCGTGTATATGCACCCTCAGCAATCTTCAGTGCTCTCTTTGAAGTTACTTTCCAAACCTTCCAAGATTCAATAGCACATTGCTTTCCAGTTATGCAAACAAAAGCAAGACCAATAACCCCCCTTACCAGTCTTCCTTGTTTTGGCATTACTTCTTATGCGCTCAAACTCCCTTTTCCGGATTCACACATTCCCTCTTTGAACTTTTGAACTTTGACTTGCACAGTCCTCAAACTTCGAACTTCAATTCAATCTCCCTTGCACCCATCACACTTACCCTTGCTTGTTCCTTCAGTCATGGACTCGCCTTGGTTGCTTGATCTCAGAAGCTATGACCTCCCTCTCTCATTTCTTCTGCTTTGACCCTATGACCTCATCTCTTGTTTGAACCTAGGTCATACCTTTGTAGCACCACTTGTATTTCCTATATAAGCTGTCTGCTCCTATGCTTTCCATCTTTCCTCATCAAAATAAGATTATAGTTTTAGCATAACTTGATTCCGCCTTCTTTGAGCCTTCTCATTGCAAACCCTTTCAGTGTTCTACTCTAAGTCCCTCTGAACCTAAGTAACTCTTCTTCGAAATAAAGAAGACCCTCGAACAGTCAGTCCTCTCTTTTCTTTTCCTTCCTTCAAATAGTGCCCACCTGTCTCTTGTACAAGACACCGTGTGACAGTCTCCCCCAGTTGAACCATCTTGTCCCCGATGAAGTATGCTCAGCCATCATATGTCATATGACTGATGTGTGTTGAGCAGAAACATGTCTACATACCTACTGAATACAATACGTCTTTGTCAGCTTAACTTTCCAGAGTTCAAAAACATCCAAGCTTGATGTATTCATCAGACAACCATTTCAGACAAAAAGACAAAAAGATAATAATCATTGTAAAAAAAAAGAAATGTTAATTTTATTAGCATGTCAACAAAAAGAAAGCAAGTTTAATGAGACTGGTTAAGTGTATGTATATAAACTATAACATGTAGATACATACACATACAAAACAAAACCTATTTATTTAATTACAAAAATATTTACAGTACATACATAAATAAATATGTACATACATAACATGAACTACATACAAAACTTTTTATTAAGAAAAAAAAGACGACAAGTACGAAAGAAAGAAAAAAAGAAAAGACATTGCAATCGAAATGAAAAAAAAAAAAATCTAAAAGAAGCTAAAAATGACGATGATGAGAAAAAAAAAGTCTGTTATTTAGAGAGTATAAAGTGAGCCTAATTAAGCTTATTTTAAAGTGTAAGGGGAGTAAAAAAAAGTGAAAAAAGAAGATTACATTAAAAACAAATCGAAGAAAGATAAGAAGATCGGCAGAGAGAGAGAGACAGACAGATAAGAGGCGGATATTCAGAGCTATCTTCTAACTCAAGTTAAACTTCATGCGATGATAAGAAACGTAAGAAAAAAAATGTTAATTGTAGATAGCCAAAGGAGGAATGCGATCTTTTTGAAATAAGAACTAAATGCAAGAAGAACCAAAGGATTCATAGTGAGTATCTTCTAAGAGTCTAACATCAAGAGTTACCCCCCAGACAAAAAAAAGTTGACTCACGTTGTTATTGAGATCTTCGTTTTCCATGAACCGAGTAGGAAACAAGACTACACGACAAAAAAAAACCAATCAACAATTTTTGGATCATACCAAAAAAAGAGGAGAAAAGTACCTAAATGACCCTGAACTTCAGTCAACATTTCCTCCATTTGATCTCTTTCAGCGGTAGTGAACCCAGCACGATCATCAAAAGCTTTTTTATGTTCGGCGGATTTTGAAGTACTACCCATAGATTTTTTACGAATCGTACCTGATTTAGAGATTGTCCCAGCAGAAGTACCAAGTGAGGGGCCTGTAGTAGTAGTAGTAGTTTCCTTAGAATGTCCAATATGGACACTGTGGTTCAAGTTCTCACTCTCGCCCGTCATCGTCGTCGTTGTCGTCGCTGCTTTGGCGTGGCCTAGATGGCTCCCTCCATCCGCTCGACTTCCTCCGCTAGCTACGCTCATCCCTCGTGCCCGGGAGGCCTGTTTACCTTCCTTGCCCGTTGGTTGTCCAGTGTGTCCCTGCGACACTCCCGTCGCTGTCCCTGCCATCTGTCCTTCACCCTTGTTCGTCAAGCTTTCCCCCCCGGCTGCACCATTGTTGACCATCGTAACTGGATCTTCTTCTCCATTTCCTCCACTGCTATTCCAACTAGCCGGTCGGGCCGATTCCTTCAATGGCTTCCCGTGTCGACTCTCCCATGCTGCAAATTCTTTGTATCCCTGCCACGTCGTCACCTTGTCATCAGGTACACATCTAAACACCGTCCGGAAGATCTGCGTGTTTCGACTCGCGATGGCCGTCCAGACCGTATGATAAAATTGATCATCGATCGGATCTTCAAACCCATTTGGATCCACTTCGATTGACGGTGTCGAGACCACAAATTGAGACCGTTTAGGATTCAGCGTCCGATTACGTCTGATGTTTGGCTCGGCATTTAAGAAATCATGATGTGGTAAACCAGTCGCTTTGGATTGAGGTTGAGTAGGTGTAGCTGAGCGGAGATTGGAGTTGTGGTCATCAGTGGACGACCGAGAGCGGGCCTTACCAATGGTGTTGTGAGTAGTCTCTTTCTCTCGCAAATAGTCAGGCTGCATGATCACTGGAAGCCGACCAGTCGAATTTTTCCCACCAGAAGAAAAGAAAGGTTCGCCGGTGGGTGCGTTATTCGGTTGATCGATTTCTTCTAATGTGGGTACCAGTCGTGAAGTAGGTTCAGCCTCGCCATTTTTGGATTGACTTTTCCCCTTGGCCACGTCCGGATTTTCACGCGCTTGCTTTAAAAGTTGATCATGCACTGATGCGTTCATTTTTGGGTCGCCACCCTTATTGATGTCGTTTGAGTGAGGATCCAACTTGTCTTTGGCACTTTGACCTATCGATTTAATTCCGTTTACCAATCTGGCACCTGGTGGGATAAGCTGAGTAATTCCTGCGAGCGAAGTAGCGCTCTCTCGTTCTTCTCGATCAGGATCCCAATCTTGAGAAGCCAAGGAATTTAAGGAAGATTTGTGGTCGAACTTGGGTGTTGAGAGCCCCTGGGTATGTTCCTCTTGAGTCTTAATCTGATGGTCAATCAAATCCATGTTTGCGTCTTCGGCGTCCATCGCATCTACATCAATTCCAAGGTGTTCCCGCATCAGACGAACTCGCATGGTGTGCGCAAATCTACCAACTTTATAAGGCTTCCCAGCCATTGTGCTATCGATCATGTCAGTGTCTCTGATCACACATGCCAATTCTGAATCCCGATCGCCTCTCTGGGATCGCTCGTTAATATTCGCCGATCCAATGATCACACATCGGTCGTCGACAATCATCGCTTTGGCATGGATGTAGACCCCCTCGGTGGTCAACTGACCAGTTTTCATCTTTCCCCATCCACGAAGACTAAATAAATTGATGTAATCATTAGGATCGATCCCTTCAGCACGTAAACGACTGAAGATCGACGTTTCTCCCCTGCAGATCGATTTGTTTTGGCAATCGACTATCAGACGGACAGATCCTGCAGCATCTTCATTCAATGGGGAAGGATATCCAGGCATGGTTGGAATGATGATGATGGCCTTCCAAGGAGTACCTTCTTCATGAGCTTGAATGATCCGGTTGACTATGGCATCTCCGATCTTATTGGTGATAACTGTACCCTCTACAATACAAGAGGTGATAAAGAACTGATTTTCGATGTAAACAAAATGTTCACTGCATTGGATCGCCTTCACATAAGCACTTTGGATTGAATGTTCAACTTTGTGAGGCGTTCCGATCGACCAGGGACCACACGATCTACATATCTGGGCTTCACAAGTACCAATGATGCGACGCTCTGAAAGCTCCGCAGGTGTAAAATCGGAAGGTGGGATGAGAAAAGGCATCAAACGAGTATGATTCTTGGTGCGTAAAAGATAATTCCATCGTTGGACGAAATGCCGGCATAAATCACGCGCAGGCTGGCCAACGAGCTGCAGTCCGATATCATGCCTTGAAATAAAAGGTAACATAAAAATTTGTTAAAAAAAGGAAAGTCTCTTCAATGTGCGCGAGTGTCTCAGTTGAAAATGGCGAGAGAAAGGAACGGAAGATGATTAACTTGACATACCAAGGCTGTCTAGGTACTCGGTCACGATCATACATATCTTCTTCTGGCTTGCTCAGATTAAAGAAATCCGAAACGCGTTGATTGCTGTAATCTTTACCGGGCCAGATCTGACCGTCAGCTGCTTCTGCAGAGTGTGGATGGACGGATTCGATGAATTCTAATCCGCCTTTAGCATCATCAATAAGCGCGTGTCCGGGAGTATCCCAACGACCAAAACAAAGATCGAGCCCTCCCATAAAGGCGATCGTTTCATCAATCACACATAACTTTTCGTGATGGGACCATAGTAGGTTACCGGTACCTGTATGCGAAGGAGATCGTTGCATATGGATGTTGGGTGATAATGATAACAATCGGGATTTGGTATAACCAGATTCGACCGGTGTGAAACCATTTGAGACTTCTTTATAAACGATCACAAAAATCTGAACTCCTTCATTAGCCTTGCGCTCGAGTAATCGGTCAAGCCTCCATTTCTGATTTTGTGCTGGTGGTCTTCTCAAATATAGTTCTGGAGACTGTTTTTTTTTTAATGTAAGTGAAAACAATTAAGCACATGTACAAATGATAACTTACATATTCAAATAACATGATCACTTACGAGCCACCAGTCATGTATGTATATCCGTTCCTTGGCCAACAAGATTGCTTTACTCAGATTCCAAAAATAGTCTCTACCATCGATCAACCACTGGGCAGATACGCTCATCCGGATAGGCGCATAACTATCGAACCGATTCTTTCCGTGCCAAATAGATCTAGCCACCATGCGTTCGATGGAAGCGATAAATTGATCCATCTGTCTTTCATTCTTCGCAATCAGTTTGACTTCTCGTTCAGAGTTGGTGATATAAAAAACGTGTGATGAAGCGTGTTGAACTTGTCGAGAATCTGCCGCTAATTCAGCCGTTACACCTTCGTCAGGATCGCCACTTCCTGAGGGATTGCCTTGGGCAGATTGATTGGGGTCGACTTCATTATCGAAGTTCAGGGTTGGCGCGTGTTGTTCCTTGGATGCATCATGCCAATCTAAAAGATGAATGCCCTGCTTTAACAAACGGGTAGGCCGCTTTAACTGAAACTCGTCATCTACCAAGAATATATCGTAAATTTCTGTCTGATCTGGTTCATCAACTGAGATCAGATAAGATTCCCGAACAATGAACCACTTCGGCTCGCGACGACCTTTGAATTTGAATGGATGGAATCCGGCGCGTTGACGCCTAGAAAATGCACCGTTCGACATGATTCTCAGGTATCCCTGTTTGCCTTGGAAGCCACCACGATTGGCTAAGGCCAGAGATAAGGCAGAGATCTCAAGAAATTTACAGAGTCGATTGGCTTCTGGGACAAACATCTACTTGGTATGACGAGATGCGGAAAGAGCAATGATCAGCTTAGTGCTAATGTATCAAATTGAGTAAAATCAAGGCTAGACGAACGGTAGCCTTGGTGAGCTTGATAAGATATTCTTGTAGACCAGCCCGTTGGAGTCGAGCGAATTCGGCCTTGCCTTCCGCCTTTCCTTCACGCTTTAGTAAGTTGTAATATGGCAAGGAAGTTCTGGGGAAGTTGGGCAGGGTGACATCGTTGGAGTTGCGGGAGACAATGTTGGAAGCTTTGTAGGCCGCATGTAGATTGACAAAGTCGCGTAGTTCACGATAAATCACCCACTGTGGCCAGAAGAGAGGAAGGTAATGGTCAGGACGGAGGGATCAGATATTCATATTGAGAAATTCTGGTAGGACTGACGTTGAGTAACCCATCTCCATACTCCAATTCGATTTTGAAGACGGCGTGAGTCGCATGAAATGGATGAATACTATCACTGATTTTGAGTTTGAGATAGTTCATGAGAATCGGAATTCGATGCAAGCCATGTTCATCTCTATCCATCGCCATTTTGAGCATAATTCTAAGTGTAAGAAGGTAAGAAGAAAAAAAAATCAAAACAAGACTTTAGTAAAATAAGAAAAGAAACATGATAATTGAGGGGAAGGATATTGCCTACATCGCAAGTAATCCGCTGGAGAGTTGAGCAGTAAGTTCGGGTCCACAGGTGGGATTTCGATCGGTGGCTGATTTGGAATTGATTCGAAGGAGTTGGTTGACAGCAGTAGTAGCCCGAACTGTCTGACTTGAGTTTTCGTTAGGGGGACGAGCGGCAGAAGAAAATCCAAGGGAGGGTCCACGGACGAGTTTAGCCCTAACAGCGCCCCAGCGTTTCGAGGCTAAGGTTGGTGCAGAGTTGGGGCTATCAGGAGGGTCGATGGAGGTGTTGTTGTTGTTGTTACTGTTCTGGGGCTGAGTGTTGGTGGATGAGGTAGTGGTGTCTGGTGGATGCTGATGAGCATCCGTAGAGGAAGCAGGTGGGTGAGGGTGCTGGATGGTTGGGTTGTTGTTCCTGGGGAGAGTGGTGGTTGTTGATGGTGGTGGTGGATAGAAGCTGCTGAGTTCGGGTTGAGCGTGTGGTTCGGTTGAGGTTGCGTTGGTGGTTGCGTTTGAGGTTGTGGTCTCAGGCTGAGTGGTTTTCAGTGTGAATGGGGACATCTGAATATTCTCAGAAAGTATTTCGAATCGAAGAAAGAAAGAAGTTGTCGGCAGAAAAAAAAGAGAAAAGAACTTCTTTAAATGAGCAGCCAGCTGAGACTGACTTTGCTGTGGGAACTCACACTCCTGCTCAGTGCTTCGTGGCTGCCACTCTTGGGCAGTGGATCATCTGGTAGTATGTGTGTTTGTACAATCTACAGAATCTGCGAGTAAAGTTTTACGTTGGCAAGGTCGCTGTCCAAAAAGAGATAGACAACAACCAAGTAACCCAAATTGGGTATCAAGACATTTCCTCCTCATTGGCCCCAATCAACCATCCCACACCCGAGGTAAACTTGTTACTCAGAGCCGCCGTCAATCGTTCCGTCCCAACCCCAACCGAGAAACCAATAGGTTGGCCAGCCCGATCCTCCACCAGTTCACTCAGTGGTTGACTAAAGTCTCGCGCTGCTTTAGGAGGAGGAGAGGAAGAACTGGTGCGAGGCTCGGATTGATCAGCACCCATCGAAGTAGAAAGATTCGCCTGCCGGGCTGATTCACTCAGGTTCGACCTGAGACTACCACCAAGTGGTGGTAAAGTCCTATTTTTGAATGGAAATAATGAGGCCGCTCGTTCTAAGGTCCGACTGGCCAAATCTCCTCCCGGTAGTCCAACGCTCGCCCCCCCTGAACTAACCACATTCGAATCACTCATCGATTTTTCAAGTTCGATTGAGTTCCACTTCGAGTCCCGACGAGTAATCGAATCACTTCTATCGAGCCCAATAGATTCATCGCGCTGTAATGACTCCTCATCCACCTCCGTTTTCTTACATTCAACTAGAAGCCTTGAGATCTGATCGGCTGGACAGATAATGATCGCATGTGCCATGAACTTGGCTTTGAACCCCTTCAGATTAACTTGGTTGGCCCCAATTCCACTATATCTTCCAATCCTCTCACACGTCTTCCAAACAACTTCAGATGCCTCCTCAAGTCTTGATGATGATCCTACTTGATTATCTTGTCTCCATCGTTTCTTCATCCTTTCAAGAATCGAAATCATTCTTTCGCAAGTCTCAGTTCCCACTAGGATATTCCCATCTTCTATACAAGATTTGACAATCATCGATAGTGCTTTAATCTGGACGAGTAGATCTTCTCCATAACCCAGCTTATTAACCAAATCGACGATGATGTCTTGATGCTGATATGCAGTCCGATTCACTTCGAGAACTTTTGCAATTAGGTCCAATTTGTTGGGTTTGAGACGAAACTCTATAGGTGACATAAGCACCCCAGCTTGTGATTCAAGTTTGAATGAGGCCAACCGACTAGTTGCTTCGATGAAGTCGCGCTCTCTTTTGATATTCGTCGTTTGAGGTACGACAGCAAGGCTGTGTGATGAAAATAAATAAACGTTCGCATGGCTAAGTCAGGCTGTGTTTTCTTGGGTGTAGTTTCAAGATGTTACATACCAATCATATGCCATTTTCATGTCTTTTGTGTGCAAGTTCCCCGACTCGGCATTGTCGTAAAACTCGCGTGAGGCAGCAATCACAAGCTCTTCTTGAATTGAAGGTTCTAGCAAAGGACCATCAGCAGTTGAAGAAAACAGTGACTTGGCAAGCTTGAAATCTAGCATATACCAACGAAAAGGAATGTCAATCAGTCTCCTGCATGGTGTTTCGAGTCCAAATACTTCAGCACGGCAAACGGACTTACTTCCGGAAGTCAACAAGCCAGAGAAAAATAGCTTTGTGATTTCTTGTTTATCCAGCAGATCTAACGCGCGACCTGGCTGAGATAATTCAATCATTGCTTCTAGAAGGACCTCCCACTCTTCCTCACTCTCCATCTCGATCCCAACTTCTTGTCGAGCGATCTTGGTGGCCAATTTCTGCTGCGCGACTTTATTTCCATGAAACCTGAGCAGGAGATCGGCGAGTCTAGCAGGAACGTTCCAACGAGCTAGAACCTCTGCAGTCGACAAATGGTCGTCCAAACCATCTAGGATCGATGAAAGTCGTCCAGTATCGAGTTGCAGTAAGCCTTTGTAGACAAGATTGGTTCCTTTTGGTGTCCATATGCTCGAGTCCGTGCAGCTCTCGAATAGGCCATGTAAATAATCCGCTGAGTTGAATTCTTCAGGGGAAGGAATGTTATTTGGGAAGGCAGGCATGAATTCAAACATGCGTCCCATGCACTCCCATTCATCGACTGACGAGCTGGTATACAGACAGGCGACTAAGATCCGAGCGAGGTCTTCATTGCTTTTGATCGGCCGTTCGGGGAGCTTCCGAGTGGGAGAACTTGCTTTGATAAGTGCTTCTAGCATCGGCAGACGATTGGACTGACTTAAGGCCCAAGTCCGGAGCGAGTCGGGGATCGTAGATTCGGCCCCTGTGATAAAAGCCCTCGCTCTTCGACTTTCGAGTACTCCGAGGTAAGGTAAAACCAATCGATGGATGTCCTTAATTAGACTGGATGGACTTGATCCAGCAAGATATGCATTAACGATTTCGTCGGGTGACTTGGACGACCATTCTTCTAAGGTCCAGTCATTTTCACCTGATGAAAAAGGGGCGTCATAGAGGAGTTTGGCTAGAAGACTTAAATCTTCAGCAAGCAATTCAAGTCCAGGTACGCCCGAGGCCGCACCGTGCTGTATGGTTTCGATTGCAGCGTCAATACAGCCCGTGAAATGATCAATAGCATCGACACGTGATAGATACCATTCAGTCAATTGCTGATCAGTTAATTCATCCGATGGAGATGGTTGTTGGGCAGGACTGAAGACGGCGGTAATGACGTTTTTGGGGTGAGTTGATGATTTGGATTTGAGGACAGGACGAGGTAAGAGAGCAATCAGGTCTTGTCCGTAGTCTAAATCACTAGGCCGTGCGTGTAATGGAATCGAGTCGAACAAGCTGGTTGAAACTAATTTGACCTGTTCGGTTTGTAGTAATCGTCTTAGGCGATCGAGCTGGAGGTTGGAAGCCAAGAACAATGCCAATTCATCTAGATCTGACTGAAGAAAGGAGAGGAATGAGGGATTGGGCTTTAGTTGATCCATAGTCGTGTCCAGAGCTTCGACTGGATCAAGCTCTAGTTCACCCCACGCATCTGTCTCCTCTGATTCGTCCTCTGCTTGATCATTTTTATTGATATCTTCTTCATTTTCATGGGTTTGTTCGGGCTGATAAATTTCATTGTAGATTTTCCATCTCAGCTCGGCTTGAACCGAGAACCATTTCGCCGAGCAAGCTTCTGCAATCTGCTGATTTTCTTTCATTAAATCTTTCACTCTTTCGATCTTTGTCTCGTCTTCGAGATCGTCTACTGATTCAGTCAAGATATCCTTGATTGGACAATCCAGGCCAGAAGAGGAGAGATGATCGAGCCATTGATCGGTTGAATCTCTTAAGATGATGATTGATTTTCGTTCTTGAGAATAAGAGTACGTTGATGTAGAGGATGATGGCAGGGATTGCTTCTGTAAGAAGTTGATAAGCAGTCGAGCGACCCAGATCGGATCGGTATTGAAGACGATTTCGACTGAGGGAAGGCTGATGGTGGTGCTTTGGGATAGCTGATGAGAGAGGATATGTTTGTGTACGAAGGAAGATTCGATTTCGAGCGAGTTTGCGATTGCTTCTGCTGTTGACCATTCCAGTCGACTGATGGCTTCTTGGAGGTTTTCCATTTTGCTCGCTCAAGTCTGCCGAGCGCCGACCGATTAGTCAACAGCTCTGCCAGATGTCACAGCCGGGACCCGAGCCGCAGCCGCAGCCGCAGCCGAGACTACCAGGAGTTGCACAGTTCTCTCAAAAAGAAGGCAAACTTGTAAATAAATATGTAGGAACTATCAATATTTCATCTCATTGAGCTTGATCCTCAGCTAATTATTTCTTCTTCTAAGCTGAGAATCTCCCATGTGGATGTTGGTTTGTTTGATTTTGATTTCTTGGTATATGCGTGACTATGCTACAAGTACAAATTTCCTTGACACTTGTTTGAGTCATTCAACCAGAACTTGGGTACGTTTTCTGGGGTTGTGTTTTCTCTGGAATGCCCATGATTCTGTTGTATACCAGTCGATCACTTTCGCTGAGTTTGTTTAAATCAACCCTTTCCCATTGCTGTATAAAGGTCCCATATCCTCGATCAACATTGCTTGTCCATGGCGGATCGTATATCTTATCAAGGGATTCGTCAGGTTTGGTCCAATATTTCTTGATCGGTTTCCCTGGATTTTCGATTCTTATCGGATGTGCTTCAGTGTTGAATACAAAGTCATCCAACGAAATCACGTCCGGGTCCGAAAATAAAAGATAGTAGTATTTGAATCTGATGCCATTTGAAGGTTAAAAAGAGACATCTCGTAAGTAATAATATTTTGACAATCCATCCCATTCTTACTTGGAGAATATTCGCTGGAGGGAATTTGCTTACGTCTCTGCTAAAACAAAGCTCTCTAGCTTATCTTCCAATCGGGGTGGCCAGGAATTTACATCTGCTATGTTTGCAAAACCATACTTGGTTACACTGGTCTCCATCCAGCTAGTGAACCTGCACAGAAGCATTAAGGATTAGAACAATTAAATACTAGTTTTCAAGAATCGATTCTTGGGAGGAGCACTCACATTCTCCATCCTCGGTCTTGCCATTGACGGTCACCAGTGATACGCCACATGTAGTATACAGATCTGGTAAAGCAACCAATCCATTCCAGTCAACCAATGACCAATGATTTACTCATCAGGCGAGTGAAGCAATAGAAACTCGTTCTTACTCTATTGTCTCTGGCCGGCCAAGATATCGAGACATACTAACCGTTGGGCCGCGGTCTTGGTCTGGTTTCAACTGGCGAAAAGTCTTGCCTGTGAAAGTCAATTTTGCGCAAGGTTTAGTGCTGAACTTCACAATAATGATCATGAAGGCTTTGGTGATATGTAGGAAGAAAAAAAAAAAACCTTTGTAATGAACTGCCTGCCATCGCGTGTACCCATCCCTTTCTTGCATGTATGCTAGTTCTGGTCCAACTCCTGTTTTAGTTGATTCGTATGCCCGGACACACGTATCTGCGTGCTAGAGGAGGTGAAGTGATCCTAGAACTTCAGCCTTATGACTCTGTATCCAACTTGTGACTAGCTAGCTGGATGGATGCCATGCAAAAGGTTAAGAAAACGGTTGACTGACCTTCGAGGCTAGATCTAAATCTTCACTTTTGTTTAGAAGCTTAGCGCCAAGCCCAATCATGCCGCCTGAATAACAGATTAGGTGATTTACAACAGGCTGGAACGATCCCCCCTCCACATTACCGAGCACAGTGAAATTCTTGCCGCCTGGTGACTCGAGGTTGTAAGTTCTCATTAGATGAGCCCGGGCAGACTCTATTACGGAAGTGTACATTTTACTGTACTGTGATTCTGTCCCGCGTAGTAATTGATACTCCTTTATCTGTGGACGCGGCAGACGATTCAGCAAGTGTAATCGTTTCAGTCTATCAGTACATCGACCACTAAAATTGATCGAAAACAAAAGACGAGCGTAACTAGGTATTCATAGTAGCTATCGACCATTGCGCCTAAAAAATGTAATTGTTTGTTAAAATCTGACAGAATCATGCAGTAAAGACACATGAAGGAGCTCACCCATCGAATATTTTCCACGAAGTAGTTGGGGCTCATCGGGATCGATAAAGATTGGGAACAGTTTACCTAATCGGTCGGGGGAGACCCACTGCTCCCCGTCAAGTACATTGGTTATTTTTTGTACCTGTCGAGCAAATCGCTTCAAATTAATTTTCTCTCTTTCTTCAAGTGGAAGAGATGGAAAGGGCAAACCATATCGTAGTAGTAATCTTTGGATGTTAGTTGGCTCAGTCTGGTGAACTCTAACGTCAATGACCCGGCATCAGCGGTCACAACTCTTCCCACCTTTTTGCCGAGGGGGTTTCTAAAAAATGTATGAGGGTTATAAGGGTAGGTCGTATATCAATTGAGGTTATCACACATTTTGAATCAATCCCAGGCATTCAAGATGCCTTCAGTAGGGCAAGTGAGAAGACTGACGATCCTAATCGATAATGTGATATCGGCAAACCCGAAGAGGTTCCAAAAGCAGGTAAAAGCCACTCCGCCAAATCTTCTGCTCTTTGAAGCATTAGCTTATCGCCCGACAAGTCATAAGCAGAGATGAGTCCACCGAGATCTGATGGAAATCGAAATTGTTAGTCATGCACACGGTCGCTACACGTGATCTTGAATTGGCTCTCGGGTACTAACAGCGAATAACAGTCTCAAAGAAAGAAACTGAGGGGCGACTTTCCGAATTCGGGTGGCCGTGATCTTTGACGGTGAACGACCAGTCAAGAGCCTTGACATGCGTTCGCGCATACTAGAAGTTTTATGAGAATAAGTCAGGCATCAGATTAGATCGATAGCTGACTTCTCTCTTACGAAGATAAAAACCCACATTGTATTCGCGTTCCAGGTTCATTATTAGAAGGGTATCACTGAGTGGAAATCAATTTCAGGTAGATTCAGTTTTGATACAAGTTGTTGACATGGGATTGAGAAAACCAGAGCTTAAACGCGTCTCAATCCATCCTCAATTAGGTCAACAGCCCAATTCTGAAAAGTCTTTTGAGGAACCTCTCCATCCTCTTGCCCATTCTAGATATTGAATGCTCAATGGCATTTCTGGGGATTGGATTGATTCAAGCAAGAATTTCAACCAAAATATAATAACACTTACAGACAGTCAACCAAGGTGGCACCCCAGCCTGCAAAAACATCCTGGAACTGTTTGAGAGGTGAAGGTGATGGCGCCAGAATTGGTCAAGCGGGGGAAGAAGACTCAGTCAGTCAGTTGATCGTTCCGGCTGGTTGTTAACACAAAATGACTAACCGATCCGGAGACTGGTTTCAACTCGTCATGTCCCCAGGCTTTTGCTTTGTAACCCTCCCAGACGTGTAGAAATCCACGCCGGACCCAGCCCTGACGTTCAAGACGGTTGATCCGATCCGAGTGGGTTTCCCAATCCGGTCTGTCGAAGCCGGACCATTGGATTTTCGGTAATTTACCCTCCGAGATTCGTTGTCGGTCCTTCCAGACATAGCTGGTATTCAAACCGACTATCATCTCTTTGGGGATCGGATTTTTCAGATTATTTTCTTTCTCTCGTAAAGATGCCCGCGGAGGCCAGATTGGTATCGTTGGTGGTGAACTTCCGCCTGATGAATCAATCGAACCAAGAGGGGGAAAACGATTCCTACTCAGTTGCTTAATGAGCATGGCGCCAGTCGTGGTGTTTGCCGACCAGGGCGATTTAGAATCTCGGAGAGGTTTGAACCCATTGCGTGGATCGAAGGCATCCTCGAAAGTGGAATGGAGTATTGGAAGGAGCATTAACTCATCAGGTGTGTAAGTGTGGTTCAAGTCGGGTACGGCGAGTTCAATGAGTGTGGCATTCTTCTCCAGAAAAGCGCCGTTGTGGGGTAAATCGGGCACGTTTGTTCGAACCGCTCCATCTGGGGACCCGCTCTGAGCGTCCTTGTTATCTTCAAAGGGCAGTCGCGGAGTATTGGAAAGAATGGAACTGTCAAAGTAAAAATAAAGATAAAAGGCGATCCCGGAGCCAAGTACCAGTGGGAAAAGTGCTCGTAGTCGCGACCGAGCCAGAGCACCGAGTGCAGCAGTTATTCCTCTATTGGTCGATGTCATGCCAGGGGTGGAGAGGCGCGACAGATCTGCTTTCGTTAAAACCGCCAGAAATCAGGTTTAAAGGAAACTGGGCCACAGAAAGTCGGGATAACCTATTAGTCTGGAGAAGAGTCATCAGCCAAACAGTACATACTTATCAATCACGTTTGAACTGTGTCAAAACCGCACCACCCACCCACAGGACGTCTGAGAAAATTAGACCAACAGCGAGGATTGATGAGGAGCTAAGTCTGTTGGCAAGTCCAGAGTCTGCTCACGATTATTGCCAGTTGTGGAGAGGGAGGGGAAATTCCGTCCAAAGGTGGCCCTTAACAGCGGGTTTTAAGACGAATACTGTAGGGTTGCTTTTGGTAGTTGCAGAAATTGACTCCTGTAAGGACCGGGCGTCTAGTTATCAAGAACGCACTGTTCAAGCCAGCCCTTTGCAATTGTACGCTGGGCACTAGTGACGGTGGAGACGGACCGGGTCAGAGATCGCTTTCATTTATGTACTGCTTTATTACAGCTTGTGCTTCATTTTACGGCTTGACTGTTTTGCCTCAAGTCCAAAAAGTTGGCAGTCCGAGCCTCTCTCCACAAGCAAGGTGGGCAGTCTTCCCAAATATTTATTTATGTATGCACAATTACCTAGATACGATTCTTTCTGCATTCAGTTCTGTAATCATTCCATACATGTCCGATTGATCTGCATCAACCAAAAAAATGTAAGACTAGTCTTTCGTTGCGCTTTTGGTGATTTACTCGGGACTTGATCACGGCCATATCCCGCCGCAAGTGTAATGCCGCGTGAGGGATGGTAAGATTTCTGGCAGCAATTTAAGGGGGCTCAAGGCATGATTTTCTCAGGTTATGAAGAAAACCATCAGTTTTATTTGTTTTTTGAAACAAAGGAACACTGAGACCCATTGAAGTCAGACCACCTCACACTATCGCTTTGGTGGACTAAAAGTGAGGCCCCAGTCACTGCATTAACCAACCCATTTGACAACTCAATTCATCAAGCAAGCTGACTGGATTTGTCCAACAAGTCTGGCAGTCTCCCACAAATGGCCTGCCAAACTTGTTGACAGAGTTAGGCCAAGCAGTTGTTGGATTGAAACTGATTGACTTGTACAATGAGTGTATGTATAGTGTTTGTGGTGTTCCAAAGAGTCAGTTCTTGCTTTCTGGCCATTTGGTTGAGCTGTTTCAAGGTCTTATTACTGGCTTTTGTGCAGGTGGCCTGACACAATCACCTGTCACAAACTTTGAAATAATCAGCCAGGGTAGACCACATGTGACCTCAGGATCATCAAGTTTTTGGCTTTGGGTTACTATATACTGTATGCCAATGTATGCATCACACATAAACCTTTTTTGGCTTACCCTGTTCTTATCTCTGAAATTTTTTTCTCTTACCATTTGATCTTGATGAAATATTTCTAGGCTCAATTTAGAGCAATTTATTACAATCTGGTACTGCCCACATAACTGCTGGTCTGAGGGTATCCCATTGAAATTGGGTGGCACTCATCCAATGTAAAATTAGTAAGTTCTCAACTGATGAAATATCAATCCAAAGCATCAACCCCACAAGGTCATAAGCTAAGCTAAGCTGCCTTGGATTCTTGTTTTATTAGTGGAAAGTTAACTATGCTTGACTTGGTTGAGTCCTTCCTAGTTTAACTGGGATATCCTCAACCTAACCAATCATGCAGGCATTCTGGGCTAAAAGACAAAAATTACATGTTGAATATGTTTTACTGCAGACCTAAATTCATCACGCCATCTCAAGGTACCTACAAGGCAAATTAAAGATTGCAGCCAAGAAGGTGTATAAGATGTTATGTCCAGCTATCAATGCTGTTCATTTTTGCGGAAATTGAAAATAGACCTGTGAGAGATATCCTTATTATTGGATATACTAGATCTCTATTTGGTATTGTTCCTAGTTTATGATTACTTCAATCAAAAAAAAAACCTGGAAGCACTTTATCTTTTTGGGTCACAAGTAATCAATCACTTTGAATTCTTTTGTGTTTTTTGCAAAAAGATTCTTTTCCTCCAAATTTGAGGAGCCCATGAGCATTTAGGCCGCAATTATAAACAACTTTTGAAAAATATTTAGTCACAACTTTTAGTAACTTTTCACTTATTTATTTATTAGAAACTTACTATTTATTTATCTAAAATTTGTTATTTTTTTTTCAAAATCCACCTCAAATTGACCCGAGGGTCGATTTGAAAACCGAAAATAAAGAAAAGCTTAGTATCTGATGAAACCTACCAAATTCTCACTACAGTTCACAATACTGTGTACTGCTCCTTCCAAAACAGTATGATGGCTGCTGGAATTATGAGTACATATCTCTTGAAGAGTCGCTGCCCAGAATCTACATCCATAATTGCATCTTGAGAAAAAATGTTACCAATGTGTGCGGCGGGTTTTATACTTGGCGCGTTTTTGAAACGCTTTCAAAAATTAAATTGAAATTGATTTTCAATAACTATTCAGTAGGGCGGCCTTTTCAAAATCTTTTAAAGGCGATTCAAAAAACAAAAAAAAAACCTGTTTGTAATTGCGGCCTGAATTTTCATGATGAAAAACCCATTTCAAGCTGTGTTGAGTGGCATGCACTCAACCTTGGATGAATTCATTTCATGTGAAGAAACAATCTAAAATTTACAGGGTTTGTTTGGCTCACATGACTTTCTAGTACAACAGTGGATCTTAAATTTTTAATGACCCTTGGAAAAAAAGTAATTTTCTTGTTGAGATGTTGGGTTGTGAATTTCAATTTTAAGTTTTGAGTTCAAAGCTCTGACTGGTTCCTGATGGACCACTCAGTCATCAGTAAGGGGTTGTTTGGCCGTGCAAATGAATCTGAACTTGATCTCGCAGGTCCCCGCAAAATCAAGATTTTGTTCAGATTCAGAATCTCTTGGGATGAGATCCCAAGAAGATTCTAAAGAGCCGTTCGGCTGCCAAAAAATCGGACGAAAATCTCAGATCCCCGATCTCATCCGCCACCAAAGCGAGATCCCGTTGAGATCCAGCTATTTTGCTGAATCTCAATGTGAGATCAGAATCTCAAGGCCCCTCACTCCACAAACAACACCCGATTGTCAAACCGGGTGGTAGTATTACACCTCTGGATGACCAGCACAACTGGCCATCAAGAGGTGGTGGTTCCGTTCATCATGAGGTACCCTCTTGATGATTGGAATTGTTCCAATCATCAGGAGGTGTATGTACTCTCTTGATGACCAGAATTGTTCCGGTCATCAAGAGAGGTCACCTCTTGATGATTGGAATCTTTCCAATCATCGGGAGGTGTATGTACTCCCTTGGTGACCAGAATTGTTCCGGTCACCTCTTGATGATTGGAACGGTTCCAATCATCAAGAGGTGACCTCTCTTGATGACCGGAACAATTCCGGTCATCAAGAGAGTGCATACACCTCCTGATGATTGGAACAATTCCAATCATCAAGAGGTGACCTCTCTTGATGACCGGAAAGATTCCGGTCATCAAGAGGTGACCTCTCTTGATGACCAGAAAGATTCTGGTCATCAAGAGAGTACATACACCTCTTGATGATTGGAACAATTCCAATCATCAAGAGAGCATACACCTCTTGATGATTGGAACAATTCCAATCATCAAGAGGTGTATGTACTCTCATGATGACCCCAATTGTTCCGGTCATCAAGAGAGGTCACCTCTTGATGACCAGAACAATTGGTCATCAAGAGAGTTCCAGATGACTGGAATGACTGGTCATCAGTTGATGACCAGTCATTCCAAGGAAGTGTTGGTGGGGGTGGTGGGGGGTGACTGCTCTTGCAGTGAGCTTCTCTGGCTGCCAAACAGCCAGCTGGATTGTATCTGGATCTTGGTGTTACAGATCCAGATACGCTGGCATGTCCAGCTGCCAGGGTGTGTTCTCCCCAGATCAGAATCTGCCCATGGGCAGATTCTGATCTTGCGAGGTTGAGATTTCAGCCCTTGGGCGGCCGAACGGGCCGTAAGGCATGGTCCTGGGGATTGAGGGTCAGCCTGAGAAACAAACCCCAATGTAAAGCTCAAAAG
This sequence comes from Puccinia horiana, assembly GCA_001624995.1. Classification (NCBI taxonomy): domain Eukaryota; kingdom Fungi; phylum Basidiomycota; class Pucciniomycetes; order Pucciniales; family Pucciniaceae; genus Puccinia; species Puccinia horiana. The sequence continues at coordinate 1,742,743 of LWDY01000019.1, forward strand.
TGTCAGTGAAGACCTTTTGCTGAGTTTGGAAAGGTATTTATGAGTATTGCCTCTGCTGATCCGGTGTACTAGACACTAAACAAGCCTCCCAATCTTGGATTGGAAAGCTTTATAAAGTGATAGTGAGTGTATCAAAGATACTACTGTTGTTTTAGAAGTGGGATTATAGAGCTAACTGATGATGATGATGATGATGGTGATAGTATTGATAGAATTGGTGATGGATGATTTGTATGAAGGATAAGAGAAGTGATGTGATGATGTGATGTGATAGAAGAGTTGTGGGAGCAAGCACTTCTACCAGGGATTGAACTGAGGTCCTCTTGAAGAGGGGTTATGAAGTTATAAGAGTTATATAATTGAACTTGGAGAATAGACCAGTTGGATAAGGAACCTGTAAGTACTATGACTCAACTAGGGCTTGAACCAAGGGGTGTTATAAGATAGAGAAGGGTTGTTATTTCTGATATAAGGGTAGTTATAAAGTATGTAAGGGTAAGATATAATTGTAAAACCTCAATATTGAGTGACTAATAATAATGAGGAGTGACCAGTAATATAGTGTTATAGGGGATAATGACTATGAGAGTTCTGATGATAAGACCTAATGAGTAAGGTGTACATAGAAAATCTGGTAAGCAGATCTGGTGAGGAAGGGAAAACAGCAGGAGGAGAGCCTCCTTATATAGACAAAAGCGAGGGAATTTAGCTGCAGGGGAGATAGAATGGAGCACACATGACAAAACAACCAAACAGACTTAAGCGCACTAATGCACACTAAACTAGTGTGGAGCTAAAAATACAGACTAAAAGTGGTGTCAGATGATACAAATACAAGACCAAACAAACTAAAATAGCACAGCAATGGAAAATCCACTAAATTAGACTGGATCTAGTGGAGTTAGACTGTAAATTATGTAAACACACTAATGGTGTCAGCTGATACAAACAAAGATGGTGTCATCCAAATAGAAATGATTTAATGCCAAGAGTGGTGCTGGAATAATCACTAATTTAGGCTGCATGAGAGGAGATAAGGTGGCGGATATGAGAAAGAATGATTTTTTGTTTGGTTGCCCTGTGTATATTATGTCATTTGTCCTGTATACATGTGTAACTGAGTTTAACTTCTGATCCAGCAGGGTTATTGGTGATCCGTAAGTGGTGACTGGGGTAAGTTGAGCTGTAGAATCCAGTTCTTGAGTGATAAAAAGCAAAAATGGCTACTTATATGTGTAGCAAAAAAACTTTAATTTTTAGTTACAATAAGAAATACCACACCAACCCACTCGGGATAAGCCCTGAACCCGGGGGTTTTATTTTTTTGTTTTTTTTATTAGTCAACCAGGCTGAATGGCCAGTTTGACTATCAGTCTGATCGGTCAGCCTGTTTGATTGGTCAAACAGGCTGAACGACCTATTTAATTGGTCTAACTGGTTGTTCAGGCTGTTTGATTGGTCAGCCTGGTTGACCAATCAGACAGGCCTTCAGCCTTTTTGGCCAGTCAAACAGGTTATTCAGCCTGTTTGACTGGTCATCTCAGCATCTCTGTCAAACCTCAGGGATTTGTGGTTTGGCAAAGGCCTATCCCAAACCCTGAACCCTGGGGCGGCCCCTGAAACCCAGCGCTTGGGGTCATGCCTTAACAATGGATAAACAACCCAGTGGGATTTATTATGTGAAACTAAGATACTCTTACTACTATTAAGCTGATGATGAGATTGGTAATGATCTCTTCCTTAAACAATCTCTTGATGAGGCACTTCAATCAATACTTCACTCTTGATAACACTACTACTACTGGTTGACAAAGATACTAAGAAAAATCTGCTTATGGCAAACTTATTCTTGGTATGATGGCTATAAGGCTATTAATAATCTTCTCAAACTCTCAACATCACTACTATCACTATCACAATACTTCACTTACTCAAACTAACACTAACACTAACTAAATACTAATGCACCAATCACCTGATTGATAGTACAGGGCCCAATATATTCTGCTCTTAGAGAATAATATATCTGATGGTAGATGGATATTTACTAATAATCTACTCAACTCTCAAAATCACTATTACTATTGCTATCACAATACTTCACTACTCAGACTAACCGTAACACTAACTAATACTAATGCACCAATCACCTGATTGATAGCACAGGACCAGGACCCCGGCAAGCCCCTATGGAACCGGCTTAAGAATGTGGTAGCAATTGTTTTTTTTTTCAAATGATGCTTTTGTAACTTCCCAAATTGGTAGCAATTGTGATCTTTTGGGCCAAAACCTGCTTATGTCATCCTTATGAATTTGACAGAGTCATTTATCACTGAAAATATCATACTTATGTTTGTGTAGCATAAGTGTGTCAGACCCTGTCATTGTATGGGAGCCTAGAGGCGTCAGGAGGGGCTAGGAGGCATCAGAAAGAGTTGGACAGAGAAGCTCCTTGGCTTCCTTGGCCTTCCTCTGCATCCCTGAGCTTGTGATTGACCAAATTGACCTAACTTGACTAGAAATCTGTGCAAGAATACTCCTGCAACATGGAAGCAAAGATCAAATCGATAAGGGACCCCTTGCCCTCTTTATGACTGGTGAAGTTAGGCCCAAGAATCCATTGGAACCTGGTAAATTTGGTGTTGTTGACCTCATGGAGGCCTGTGTATGGGTGAAATCCTCATTGCAATCCCTGATAGTTGCAATGAGCCAGCCTGCTTTCATCAAGCAAGCTGAAGCAGACTCAAAGAAAGCAAAGCCTCCAGTAAAGTCCAAATGAAGACATACCTTTTTCATTGTTTCATTATGCAAAGCCGGCTTGCTTTCAGTTTTCAACATTTCTTCCTATTGCTTCACATGTACATATCATATGAAAAGACTGTTTCAAAAAAAAACTGCTCAAACATGCAATAAACCACTTTAACATGTTGCTTGTGTACCTCGTATCTTTTTGGCCCCCACCGGGGTTCTAATTTTAGACATACTTATGTATCTGGTATCCAGAACCTGATGTTTGAAAGAAAACCTGGAGCTTCGCCATAGCAAAAAGGTGATTTTCCTGGATTTTACATAAGCCGGTTCTGCTCGACTATACTGGGGTCCTACAGGACCCCAATGTATTCTGCTCTTAGAGACTGATATATCTGATGGTTGATGGATGGATTTTCTGGCTGGGAGAGGCCCTCCTTTTACACTGAAGAGGGAGCCCAAATTTCTGCAGAGGAATCACTTTTGGCCTGGCACTTTTTGTTACATGTCTCAGCACTGCATGATTTTTCATGTAGTGCTTCAGTGCAGCATTATGTCATTGTTTCTTGGAAACCAAGCCACAAAGCACATGCCGGAACATTCCCTTTAATGCACATAACACAATACTTACAGGTTGGCACTTGTTTCAGGTGTCTCTGACCTGTTTCAAGTCTTATGACCCGTCTCACCTAGTGCAACATGTTTCAACACTTGTTACTTGTTTCATCCCAAGCATCCTCCCAGCTGAATTTCTCTCAGGGTCTCTGCTTCTCCTGCCACTTTGCTCCTTCTTCTCTTTTTCCTCCTCACGCAATTATTTCTTCCCTCCAAATCTTGAAATCCTAATTCCAGACTCTTATACAGTCCTGTACCACCTGTGTAACAGGTAGTAAACCCTTATAACTGTCTTATCCTACTAACACTCCTCCTTCCTCCAATCCAGATACATACCTCCTCTTCTGTTCCATCCCCCATAACATCATTCCTCCTCTTAACACCTGATCCTATGTCCATCCCATATGGTGTTAAGTCTGTGTCCTTGATTTCATACTATCCAAGCTGTATCTCATTACTAATAAAAACTACTTCCTCCTCCTCTACATTGTCCTGTGCATGCATATATCCTATCACTATACCTCTTCTGTGTGCTTTTGGAATTGTAACAGAAATAGACCACCACAATGCTGGGTTGCTACACTACCCAAAGCAGGTAGCGTAGCAAAAATTGCTAACAGCTAACGTTTTTACTGTAGCTGTTAGTTGTACGTGCTTGCACCCCCAATAGGGTGTTGTTACGCTGCACTACAGCTCTTGTTAGCGGTAAAAACTCGCTACAAAGGGCTGTAGCAGCCCCTAGAACCGCTAACAATGTGCTAAGGCTACAGCTTTGGTGGCAAAAAAAAGCGCCACTGCACTATGCTAGTTTTGGCAAATGGTGTAGCAACACAGCACTGACACTAATGTCCCCAAATGTGAATTCCAATAGGTTTTTGCCAAGGTCATCACTTTTGAGCTCTGCTTCAAGCTGTACAGGTGTTGTGGGTACTGTGTCCCCACCACTGCCAACATAATTTCTTAGGTTGCTGGTATCAACGTTGGGCCAGCTACGCTACCCGTATACGGTAGCGTAGCGTAATTTTGCAACGGCTAACATTTTCCCGTTGGCACTATTGCTACGTGTGCAGCATTTTTGCTGTTTTACAGCACCTTTTAGCGCAAAAACGCGCTAAAAGCGCACTTAAATGAAGTGTAGCGGCACTACAATGCTTCTAATGCTACAGCATTTTTGGGCTGGCAAGAGGGCAGATATGCTGTGTTTTTTTCCAAAAAACCACAGGGTAGTGTAGCAGCCCACTGTTGCTGGTATCCCAGTTAAACTGGGATGCACTCAACCAAGTTGAACTTGTTTGGATTTCAACTGGTGAAATAAAAATACAAGTTAGGGGAATTGGATTTGTATTTATACAGTTGGAATCTAACCAGGTATAACTTGGTTGAGTGCATCCTACTTTGTTGGAATTCCCACCTCCTGCCCTCAGGAGTGATTCCTTTTCCTTATTCATTTTCTCAAGTCATTGTCCCACAAACTGGCAACCCCTTGTACCTAGCTTTATCAATCAGTGCTAGTACTAGAGTAATTCATCATCTGTTCTGTCTAAAACAGGTCCTTCTGAGAGCCTATTCACCCTCTTTGTCGTCCCACTCAATAGCTCTGGGCCATTTAACCCCCTCTTGCCAAAGTGGTTCCTTTCCTCCGTAGACTTATTACTTGTGGAAGACTCACTTGAATTAAGATAACACTAACCTGGCAATTATGCTGGCATTGAAGCCTTCAACTGACTTTGACTAGTGGTAGCAACACTGGGTAGTTACGATATGCTACAATAACCACTGTTATCTTGTATTGTAACTCACACCATTACTAGTGACTCCCATTATTTCTACTGGTAACAACAAGTTTTTCTTGTGGAGGGTATCATAACGGGCAACATTTTTTCCCACTGGAAAAAAAAGTATAGTAACTTTTTGGGGCCAGTCCACACGTTAACCACAATAATGGTAAACATTTGAATTGCTCAACCGTTTGAACAGGCCATCCTGCCTGTTTGACTAGGCATTTGATCAGTTGAACAGGCCGTTTAGACGTTCTGACTAGACAAACAGGCTGAACGGCTTGTTTGACTGGGCAAACAGGCCGTCAAGCTTGCCTGACCGGGCAAACAGGCCGTCAAGCTTGCCTGACCGGGCAAACAGGCCGTCAAGCCTTTCTGACTGGTTGAACAGGCTGAACTGCCTGTCCGACAGGTTAATCTGACCAATCAAACAGGTAGTTCAGCCTGTTCAATTGGTTGAACAGGCTGACCGACTTGTTTGATCGGTTGAACAGGCTGACCAGTCAAACAGGCAGTTTTAGCCTGTTCAATTGGGGGAACATGCCAAACTGCCTTTTACATTGGTCACATAGGCTGTTCTGCCTGTCTAACCAGTCAGCCCCAGTAACGTATGTAACTTAAATCTGTTGGAGTTACTGGGGTACTGTAACAAGAGAAAACCCCGCATCATAACAAACACTTGTACTGTAATGCACAAAGTGTTACGGTTATTGGTACCAATAATAATAGAATTTGGTTATGGTACCGTTACCTTACTGATAACAGTAACATAATTACCCACTGTTGGTGGTAGCACCTGACAACCCCACCACACCAACAAACCAATAGTGAGAGAGTAGATCCATGATGGGAAATGATGATCTGTTGAGTTGCCATTCTGGTTGAGGGGAGAACTGGGCATCTTGGCCAGAGAGGCAAGGTTCCCAATCATGGCTGGTGGGGGCTAGAGAAAGCCAGCCAATTTTTTCAAACAGGATCTGATAGCCTCAATCCCTAAAAATTCATCAACTTGCCCTATTTGAAAGTGCAAGTCACATGATGTTGTGTATCAGGTGAGCCTAGGGAGAGGGAGACTGCTCCCCATGCTTGGTGGATGCCAAACCAACATCAGCTGTGCACAAAAGCACGGCAACCTAACCAGGCTCACAGGTAGACAATGATTACTGGACTGGCTAATAGGGGGGTTCACAATTGAAATTGGAAAAACTTTAGGGCACATTTTAGGGTTTTTATGAACATTTATTTTAAGAATTATTAAGTTGCACGGATCAAACCACAACACCTTCCCAAGCACATCTTATCAAAGTTTTAAAATTTTGTTCATAAAGGCATTAAATTTACCTAGAAAGTTTTGTGAAATTCAATCGTGAACCCCCCTATAAATGAAAGCAGGTCAAAGTATTTGGCAGGAAAATGAATAGGACTACTGGAACTTGTAGAAATAACAAATACAGACAAAAACTTCCACCAAAAGGTCTTTGACAGAATTATGCAGACTAAAAGTTGGCTCTTGCAGCTGTTTTCCATGGTATGGCAATGGGTTATTTGTTCATCAGATCTGGATACATGATTATTTAGCAACTGCAAGCCTGTCCCTAAGGAGCTCTCAAGTGGATTGTGTTGTGTTAACTTATTTCTGGCTAAAGTCCCAAATTTGGCCTGAGAGCTTGTGGCTTGAAGCCAATTTGATAGCACTTTTTCAATCACAGGGTTAATACTGCCCAACCAGGCAACTGAAAAGGGTGCGGTGAAGAGGCCTTAATAGACTGAAATGCTGTCATTCCAGTGCTGCCCTCACTTTCAATGGCCGGCCAATATTTTTATCCCCTCCTTGCCATCAAAGGAAGGTAGATTCAACAATTGCCATGGGAAGCTCCCCACATGACAAGCTGTAGTTCGGCTGTATTTTCCTTGTATGTACAGGCTTTGCGGGCTGGCAAAGGTCCCAACATTCAATCACATTTTCAAAGGTGATGGAGAGGAGTGGGGCATCTATTTTGGACCTGTGGGTAGGGGTCATTGAGGCCTTTCCAATGGTCTAAAAGGCTGCCCAAAATTGCTGGAGATGCAATTTTTCCCCTGCCAAACTTGGCTCAACTCTCACACCAAACTTGGGAAATTAAGCCATAGGTCACCGCTAGCTTAACTAAGTCCCCTTGGGCTGCCTGAGGGGCCCTCTCCAGAGAAAACTTACAGCTTATCTTCCAAAACTTGTGTGAGCAGCTTCACATTTTTCAGGAAAAGTCCTTATTTTATGTTTGCATCGTTATTCCTCTTGAACCACCAATCCAAAAATTACAAAGTTAAGAGAACTTCAAAGCCTGTATTCTTGCCTACCTCTGTATAGTTTTTTGTCTCTTTCTTGCCGCTATGACCTTCTCAATAAACTGGTAAACAAATCAAAAAAACAAAAATGGAAGAAGGTCTTCAACGTACATTCTCTCATGAAATTTGCTATCATCGATATCAAAACGAAGTGAATTTATATGTAGGTTGGATAGGAACTCAATTGAAAATTAGACCTCTTGACACCTCTGGAGAGTATGCAATTGTGATTTGAGTCGGTCATTGCACAAAATCAGGAAAGGACTGTCTTTGATCCAGGATTCAGAGAGAACAGATTGATCAATCTATGTCCAATCTTTGATAGATTGTAGGCAAGATCAACCCCTTTACTTGTATCAAAAACGGTGTAAATTGGTCGATGAGGGGCGGAGGAAACAAGGGGGCAAGGTGTCTAGCACCAAAACCAAAATACTGCTCACGCAAATCTTTTGACATTTGCGACAAGTCTTCCCTACGGGAGGCGCTCCGCGGGGTACCGGCTCCTCCCGCAGAGGGTGGGCTTGGGTTAAGTTAGAGGTCACCGGCCCTCCGATCGAAGGGCTGGTGTTAAGCTTGGGTGTCGCATCCAATGTGCAATCGAGGACGGTGCCACCCTACATTTTGAATATTCAAAATGGGTGATCCCCCGAAGATGGTTTCTGTTGCCCCCGGGGGAAACACTCCTCTCAGCCACTTTCTGTCACAAAATGTCCAGATCGATATCAGAGGGTTCATGCTCCAGCAGCTCAAGCAAAATAGAAGAAACTGAAAATCAAGAACAATCAGCATCAACTATAGAAGAAAAGAAACCTAGCGATCAAAAGCAAAATGACGAGGTAGAAGAAGTCTCCACGACGTTTGAAGAATTAGGACTGATACCAGAATTATGTGAGGCCTGTCGGACGCTGAACTACAAGAGACCGACACCCATCCAAGCGGAATCGATACCGTATGCGTTACAGAATTGGGATATCATCGGATTAGCCCAAACTGGTTCGGGGAAAACTGCCGCATTCGCCCTACCGGTCTTACAATCCCTATGGAATGATCCCAAACCATTCTTCTGTTGTGTCCTAGCATCAACCAGAGAATTGGCCTTCCAGATCTCTCAGCAATTCGATGCACTTGGTTTGAATATCGGCGTCAAAACCGCCGTCATCGTCGGCGGAATTGACATGATGAGTCAAGCCATCGCTCTATCGAAAAGGGCTAGCACACTCCTATTTATCTCTGTAAATCCACTTACCCACTCAATACATCCTTTTTCATCCCTACCTCTCTCAGCCCCACGTCATCGTGGCTACCCCCAGTCGGTTACATGATCATCTCGAAAATACTAAAGGTTTCAGTTTAAGGAATTTGAAGTATTTAGTATGTTTTACTTGCAAGCACAAAATCTTATGTGTCTGAATTCACTTATTTATTTCAACACGGAAATTTCTATTACAGATTATGGATGAAGCAGATCGACTCCTTGACATGGACTTTGGGCCGGTGATCGACAAAATTCTTAAAGTCATCCCACGAGAAAGGAGGACATATTTATTCAGTGCCACTATGACCACCAAGGTAGCCAAACTTAAGCGAGCCTCTCTGGTCTCACCAGTCAAGGTTCAGATGTCAACAAAATACGATACAGTCGATGGATTAGTCCAACTATACATGTTCTTCCCATTCAAAAATAAGGACGCCCATCTGGTCTATCTTGTCAATGAGCTCAGCGGTAAATCGATGATCATCTTCACTCGAACAGTCTATGACGCCAATCGACTATCAATCATCCTCTGCTTGCTGGGATTCCCTTCTATTCCTCTTCATGGTCAACTATCTCAATCTACTCGATCGAGCTCGTTGAACCAGTTCAAATCTGGGAATCAATCGATCCTTGTCGCCACAGATGTCGCCTTACGTGGTTTAGATATCCCGACGGTAGACTGTGTGATCAACTTTGATCTGCCAACGAATTCCAAAGATTATATTCATCGAGTCGGACGGACGGCTCGAGCTGGTAGATCTGGTAAAGCGATCACTCTGGTCACCCAATACGATGTTGAATTACTCCAACGGATAGAAGGAGTGATTGGTCAAAAGATGGAGGAATTCCCTCATGACAAAGAACAAGTATTACTTCTATCTGAACGGGTTGGCGAAGCATCCAGGGAAGCGACGAGAGATATCAGAGAGACCGAACGGAACGGTGGAAAGAAATCGGGGAAATTCTCCCGGAAACGTGCCGGTGCCAACGGAGATGATGATGATGGCGGGGGTAGTGGTGCTGGTGACCACAGGGACCGTGATGATGATGTTGTTCAAGCTGGAATGGCTCCCAAGAAGAAGAAAAAGAATAGACACTAACTTCCTATCTTTTCTTCCGACTGACTCGACCCATTTTTTACATGATTCGGTGGAATGTTACACAAGAAAATGCCTGGTTCAGGGCTACATAAGACGGGCCTCCAACTCTCATCTCATTACTCATAGCTTATGGGTAATGATCATTACAGTGAAATCAGAGTACAGAAGGCCTTTGAGTAGAGCGAGATGTGGGAATAATCAATTGAGAAGTGTTTAACCTTCTGGTTTGACACCACCAAATGAGTTGATTCGGCACACACAATCAGCGCACCGTAGATGACTTCCTGTCACTGATTCATTGGTCCCACGAACATCGTGAATTTTTGCCGCCAAAGAACATTAGGTATTTTGTATGTTTCCTTCTAAATATGACTGGAGGACCTCCCATAGTCTCTTGTGACTGAAACTTCCCAAACAAGCTTACAGATATACCCCACGAGAAAAACAGTTATGAAGCTGCTATTAGGTGGAATTTAATTTAACAAAGGCACCTTCGTAATAGTCAACTACCGGCAGGTAAACCACTTTTTCTGACAGTGAGAAATCTGTAGTGATTGGAGGACTTTGTGTTGTGTTGATTCTTGATTTCAAGCCTGTTCAGTGTTGTGGTAGTGTGAATTCATTTGGATTGAGCTTTTCCAACCAAATGAGATCTTGAAATTAGAATTAGTACTGTTGAAACAAGGATAGAAGAGCTCAAGATAAGGTGAAATGAGAATAGGGAAATCATAAATGGTTTCTGATTGGAAATTCTTAGAGACAGAAAAAGGAGGGAGAAGAGCCAACAAGGTCTGATTTCAATGTCTAGTAGGAGCTAGGCCATACATTACATCATGAAAATAATGAAAGAGTGCAAAGGGGCCTTTTTAAGCTGATGTGTCACTTGAAGTCAAGTGTTCATCAAAAATTTTTTGTGGTGATATGGACTAAGCATATTTGGCCAAAATATGGGAGTATTAGAGGGTTTCAAAGGTGTTGGAAAAAGTCTCAGCAAAATGGATTAGTTGTACAGGATTCTAAACTAGACTTTCTAACTTTAAAGTGTGAGCTTTGTTTGGTTGTGAGTGTTGAACTGGCCAAGCTTCAACCATTAGTGATAGTGACATTTCTTATGCTACAGCCATTTGTTAAAACCTTATAGTCAATCCTCATAAAAAGAGCCTCCAATCATTTTATACCATTTTTCGTTTCTTTATTCTTTCAACTTGGTCCTCTTCATTTAACTGATCCACATATCTTGTACCTCAGGTCTGGTTTCTAACTTTTATTATAATCTCTTTCACTTTGTTGAGATTATAATTGGGTCAGCCTTTATGCAAAACCAAACTTTACCACATGCACACCAAAATTTTTGGTGTGCATGGCTGATCACACCAAAATTCTTGGTGTGCATGGCCGCACACACCAAAGTTGATTTTTCTTTTGAGTGCTCAAGCCTGCACTCCAAAACTTTTGGTGTGCACAGTATGATTCACTCCAAATATTTTTGGAGTGAATAATATTTCACTCCAAAAAAGGAGTGCTCAGATTATGACTTGGTGTGCATGGCCGTGCACACCAAAAGTTTTGAAGTGCAGGCTTGAGCACTCCGAAGAAAAATCAACTTTGGTGTGCGCAACTGTGCACACCAAGAATTTTGGTGTGTCAGTCCATGTACACCAAAAAAGGTGTGCATGTGATAAAGTTTGGTTGTGCATAAAGGCTGACCCACTATACTTAGCTCCAATTTTTTTCTTGTCTTGTTGTACTGCTCTTTCAGTATGATAAATCATCCAAAAGTGAGAGCTTGATTGTAATTAATAGAGAAACTTAAATTTAGAATTATAAAATCTCTAATTTGATATTTCTAATCCTAAATTTTCAATTTTATCGGGGGGTCAAAATTACTTTTAATCAAGTTACCAAAACCAAACCAGGTTCACACTTAATTAGCTTGACACAGTCTACATGAGAATTTTAGAATCAAAATAAATTACTTCCTTGTATAAGATTGGTAATAAAAAATAAGAAGCTGACCATCTTAGTGTGAATGAAAAGCTAAAGGCTTGATTTCTTATTAGTAAGACATAAGAGAAATTTCACATAAGATGATGATGAAAATGAAGAAATGAAAATTATCAAAAGGAAAAAGACCACAATTTGAAAGAAACCAGAGATGATGAGAAGGGAAAGGTGGGAAAGAAGAAAAGAAACTCAAAGAGCTTGTGGAGTCAAATGTTTTGGTTGTGAGAAACTACATTTGGGAGGATGAATATTCAGCAATAAGATTCAAGTTGTGGGTTTTGCATCGGCACCAGTTTTACACAAAGCAGGGTGGGGAGGGGATCTTGGAAATGTTCTAGACTTGGGTGAGAGGCGTGAGGGATTAGTGCAGACTGTGATGGATCCAGAAAGTCCGCGATTACTAATAAGAAGGCTTTTCAGAACCCTGACAAAGTGTCTTATTAGTAGCAATCAAGTCGTCAAGGGTGGTCAGTTGCCTGAGTTTTTCTGGTAGTGACACACATATTGGTATCAAAAATGCAGCCTACCCTCAATACTGATAACAGGAAGATCCTCAGCCAAGCCACATCAATATTGTAACAGTTAAAAACTTCTGACACCCATTACCACATTGATACGGGACTTGGTGTCAAAGACCTGTTGATAACCGCTTTTTGTTCCTTTTCCTCAATTTTTGGCCTGTTACAGAATGGAAATATTGTAATGGGCTGTAAAGTATCAAACATACAATACCCAGCCAGTTATTGATAACAGGAGTTTTATCACACTATATCAAAGGCATTTTTGATACACAATAATGACAGGGGCCTGGTGTTGCACAGTCAATACAATACACAAAACCCTCCATTGATTAAACAAGGGACAACTTAATCATATCCACTGGGAAGATTGAACAGGCTAACCAAAAACTTATAACTGCAAGCAAATCCAACAAAGAGAGTTGGATGTAGTGATTGATCTTTTTTCTGGTCTGTAGTTTTGCATTGATTTTTGTGAACTATGTTTCTTCTTAAACTTTACATCCTTTCTGCCATCATCTGCACCTGTTGTCCCATTATTTGCAACATATACCTTTTCTTCTTTGGAAAAATGAAGGATATTTCCGGTCTATCTTAATTTTATTGTAGATTTATTATTCCTATCCTTTGAGCGCTGGATTTTTTGTTGTAGCACATATCTTCCTATGCAGACTGCCACCCAATGGATTATAAGTCTTGACCCCGTTAACATGACAAGCTTTGCAACCACATGTGAGACTTGATTCCAGGACATACAAGCATATCTTTTGTAACTGATTAGATGAAGGACACAACTTGAAACAGCACACCAACGCTGGTTTGCTACGCTACCTGTAGCATAACAAAAATCACTAACAGCTAACAGTTTTTACGGTAGCTGTTAGCACCCCTAAAAGGGTGTTGCTACGCTGCGCTACAGACCTTGTTAGTGGTAAAAACCCGCTACAAAGGGCTGTAGCGCAGCGTAGCAGCCCCTAGGACCGCTAGCAAAACGCTAATGCTACAGTGTTGGCGGCAAAAAAAAGTGCTGCTACGCTACACTATTTTTGGTGAATAGAGTAGCCACCCAGCACTGTGAACACTTAGCTGAGTGGTTAAAGCATCACTCATTAAACATGAGGTCATTTGTTCATTTCCCATAGTGCACAACTTACATTTTGGATTCTGACATTTCTTGTGGCAATGAATTATCCAGAGGTGGTCCTGATGAAATACTTGAATCCACCTTCCAAGTTGTACCGGCGCAGCTCAATCCCCTTTTTTCAGACATCTGAGGCAGCAGGACAAACACTATATTCTCTTCTCTTCCTCCTGAGTCTTGGAGTATAAGACTTGATAGTTATTGATGATGATGTGTTTACCATGAGCAAGCAAGCTGACAAGAATGAAAAGCAACCCTTGATGGACAAGAGTTCGATGTGAGTAGTTGTGAAAACAAGTTGATGAGTTGTAGTTCTCAAGCACACCTTTGGTGATGATGTGCTTGTTGTAAATACTAAAGCTGATAGCAGCAGCAACAATAGACAAGAATAGGGTGGTTCACATAGGGCTGAAATCAGCTACCTGTCACTGCCAGTCAGTAAGCTATAACCCACTCTCCCAGCCAAATGGGCTGAGAAAGTCTGCTGACATTTGGTTACACATTTGCTACAATTAGCCAATGGTTAAAAGGCCAACAACCTTGAGAGACAAAGAAAAGTATTAGACTAGAAGAGTTTTGAGAGGAAGAGAAAATGAGAAAGAGTTAAATGAAGCGGACCTTGATGGACAAGTGTCAAGAGTTTGACATGAGTAGTTGTGAACACAAGTTGATGGGTTAAAGAAAAACAATCAGGAGAATGAGACCTATAAGTAGAGCCAACTAGGTTTAACAACTGCTGCGGACAAGAGTTTGTTTGTCATTAAAATTTGAGGTATGCTAGTATAGGGTCTTGCGATGTAGAGGGCGGACAATTGGACCGCAGGCACAATTATACATAAATAACACTTCAAACCTCACAGTGTTCATTGTTTTCACGACGATTAACATGCAATTTTGGCGTCTCTTCGCTGGTTCTCCAGGTCGTCGAGCGGTCGGACTTCCCTAAACCTTCAGTTTTATAATCCGTATGGGATAATGGCCCGCAGGCCGGTCTGTCTCTCAGCACAAACTTTTCTTGTTACAGTGCTCTCTCTGTCACAGTTGTACAACACACTCTCAGACTCTGCGGGCGATAAGCAGTCATAGGCTACCCGCCCTTCAAAAGGCGGGACCTTATGCCAACAAATCGGATGAATGAGTATGCCCGAGTCCAGTCGGTCAGAATCCGTATGAGATCTTGGTGTAAAAGGGATCAATAAAGTTTTCCGTTTGCCACTGCGTTTTCAAACGAATTGGATAATTGTTATGACCTGGGCTCATGACCTGTAAGAGCAACGGGGAGAGGCAGATTTGCCTCCCTCCGGTGCTTTTACAGATATCGCGGTGCCACTCCAGCTACGCAAATCGGCAAAACACCATTCACAAAAAGGTTCATGAGACGTGAATCTGCGTTTGAGAGTTAACAAAGTTTTGACTTGGAAAATTTCCGTACTCACCCCCTCAACCTAGTCTGACTTATTCAAACATGTGCTTGAGATGTTTCTTGTTGGTTTTCTTTTGATTGTTATCCATACATGCGTCAATTCTGCTCGAAAAACCAGAACTCAACCCAGCTGCCATCGGGAAAGAGTCGGCCGTCAATTCTTTGACTCCCAGTGTGAGCAAGGAGAGCTGGGATCTGATCCTCATATTCGCTCAAGCTTGACATTGTTCTTCCCTTTTTCTGAAAAAGCCTTCTCGCAGCTCAGGTACTCGGGATATTTCTGCAGGAAGTTCGGAAATTGAGTTTCCAATAGGCGTATCCCACCCACACTTGGAAAGCCCAACTAGCCCTATCCTCGCACGCCCCAATGACTTTTCTTCAGAAAATCCGGCTATCGTGCCATCTAGCGAGACAGAGGCACCAGAAAGCCAAGCAATTGTTCCTTATGACCAACCCGAGGCCAAGGAAGGCCCCCCAGCGGAACTGCACTTGAACTATTCCTAGCAAGAAAAGAGAAAAAAACTGCCCTCAAACCAGTTTCGGGCGAAGGACCTTCTCGACATGAGGAGAAAAATCCAGGTGTTCAATTACTCCCAGCAAACACACGCCCCCAAGATCTTTCTAACCACCCATCTCTTGATGAACTATTTAATGAAATCGACGAAAAACCGCCAGGAGCTTTTGGATCTCAACTCAAGATAGCTTTGGATGATATGATTAAAAAGGAAAATCAAATAGGTTTGGAAAATCTCAGTTTACAATCTTCAATCGTCTATTGTACTGAACAATCTTACTTCATTGGAAAACATTTAGGTAAATTTCTCCGTAACAAGCTGTCTTTTCGTGTGGGAAAATCCAATGATAAGACAGCATCAAAGTACCAAGGTGCGCTTGAAGCAGCTAATTTGGTCGGAAGGATCTTCAAGACCAGAACGGATTTCTTGATGGTTTATCAACCCAGATACAAATCTACGTTGAATCCCTTGTTCGACGATTTGAACTTTCCTCCTGGTACCATTGACAAAATCGACATGATTATCATGAGGTTCATCAAGCCTTAGGGACTCGTTGCAAAGATTAAATCCCTCTCTTTCACTCGCCATCGCCATCGCCCTTGGGATGCTTTGGAGAAGGCGAGCAATATTAACGAACGGGTCCGTCCTGGTTTTATCAGTAGCTTTTCTCATTTCTTGGAAAAGTTAAACCAAGAAGGTCGAGTGGATGAATTGGAAGCTTTTGAAGAAGAACAACAAGTGATATTGAAAATGCTTGACAAAATTGAGGAAGAGGCCAGGCTTTTGGGTGAATACAATTATTCCTCTCCAGGGGTTAAGTTTTCAAGTTCATGTGGAAGTCCTTTGTCTCGGTTTAAGTCTCTGGGTCCCAATGGAACTCCCTCTAGGTCGCCTCATAGATTTTTAAGTCACCAAGGAAGTCCCTATCTGCAAAGTCCTTCTATGAGTCCTCATAGATTTTTAAGTCACCAAGGAAGTCCCTATCTTCAAAGTCCCTCTATGAGCCCACATAGGTTTTCAAGTCACCAAGGAGCTCCCGTTCGTCAGGCTCACACTCCCTCAATATCGCCTCATAGGTCTCCAAGTCATCATCACAGTCACACAGGTCAAAGTCCCTCCATGACACCCGATAGGTATTATTCACATTGCCGCGAAGGTCTTTCAGTTCCAAGTCCCATCAATGCAGGTCCTTCCAATATGTCACCTCACCGATATTTCAGTCAACACAGAATACCTCATTATCGGCCACCCTGTTCTGAGAGTCCCTCGGTTTCGCATCACAGCTCTAGTCCACAAGGGAGTCCCACCCGTAAAAGCCCCTTGATTGTAAGTCCATCGGGGTCTCCTAGTTGGGTTTCGAGTGAGGAGGGAAGTGGCTCACAGGCGAATAGGCAATCAGCACGACGTAGACACCACACACACCGTCCGGCCCTGTCGCCCAAATTTTCAAGTCGTTATGGTATCACCTCTGTATACCCAAATAGTTCCGTTCTCTATAATCGAAATCATTGGGTCCACGCTAGACATTCAAGTCATCCTAGAACGCCTTCCGATCATGCGTCTCGAGATATGACTCCGGGTGTTGATAGATCTGATTCTGACTTCGACTATCCTTGAGCTTTGTGTTCGCTTTTTTCACCTTCTGGGTATTTAATCCAACTTAAATTCCAACAACCTTATTTTTACCTCTTTTTTTATTGTTATTTTTACTTCTTCATTTTACTTTCTTGTTCAATTCGTGATTTTGTAACTTTGGGTCATATTCAAAGTCTGTTTTTTTTTTCTCAAATGGGATGATGGGTAGATAAGACAAGGAAAGGCAGTTGTCTCATGATAATAGTTTTACCAACTCATCCCTCACATTCCATTTCAAGAAATTACACCCTCTCTCACGGTCAGCCTGTGGTTAGCCAACCTTAGGAAACCCCTCAATCATCACCACCCTCATCATTATAACACCAACCAAATTTTCAAGTTTGGTACTCCAATAAACCTTTGATGCAACGGTGGGCCCGCTACGCTAACCGTAGCGGTAGCGTAGCGTATCGCAGCGTAATTCCGCTAACAGCTAACGGGTTTTCGTTGGCTGTTAGCGGGTTTTGCGCTATCGCTACGCGCCCCAGCCTTAAAAAGCTGTCGCTACGCTGCGTTACGGTGGTTTGTAGCGGAAAATCCGGCTAAAAACGCCTGTAACGCAGCGTAACACTGCATAGCGGAGCTAGAAAAGCCGCTAACGCTACGCCATTTTGAGGCAGAAAATGCGACCGCTACGCTGCGCCTTTTTACAAAAAAGCGCAGCGGCCTAGTGCTGTTTGATGTTTGGCACAACATAGTCACCAGCAGGCAGGTAAATGTCAGCCTCTATGCTACTAAACTTGCATAGACAGGGCTGTGCTATGAATACAGACCTAATATGAGAGAATATTTTACATAGAATAAGGGATTCCTGTTTTTAAACAGAAGAATTAAAGCACAAAATTCTATATCAAATAAGACCTTAGAATCTTCACGGCCAAAATTAATTGGGAGTTAAATCCAGAGTCTTATGTATTGGATTCTTCATGTGTCAGCCAGCAAGTAAACTCAATGTACCTTGATTAAGCTTACATTTCATTTACTACACAGACTGCATAACTTACATCTTGTTTAACTCTTTTTATTTATCCTTTCTCAGTATTATCATGTTTATGCTTGTAGTAGAGTCATTATCCTCAAGCCACACTCCTTGTATGTTCTGAGTTCCTCAGAACTCCAAGAAGAGACAAAATTTATCTTAATAATCTGTTGAAACTAACAATGCATTTTTCAGACACTTAGCAGAAAATGATTGACTTGGGCAGGATTTGAACCAGCAAACTCAGCATGAAGCTAAGACACTATACTAGAAGTGCTTCCTTTACCAACACAGCCCGCAAGCAGGTGACAAAACTTTAACGGGCAGATAATGTAACTGTAAAGGTTACGTTACAGTCAGAGTTCTCCATTTGGAGAATGTTTCTGCCCACTGTTGGCTGAATCTGATCCACAATTTTAGTTGTGAGTGTACCTTGCTGACCAATCCAATCCACGCTATTGGGCTGGTAGACCACTCCATTATACAATCTGCAGAAATATGTGGATCAAAAATAAATCTGATCCACAGTATTGGAGTTAAAATCCATGTATCGGAACAGTTGAAGTGTTGTAAGGAGTCATGAACTTTTGAATTTTTCACCTGCTAATAAAAGACAAATAAACATTCTGGCTTACAGAATCTGAAATATGGTTTGTTAGCCTTCGGCCTTGCTATCTGATGGAATCTTCCTCAATTCTGGCCAGTGTTGAAGGGGAAGAGTGACTTGAAAAAAGGAAGGCTACTATCTTCACAGTGAGACAAGTGAGAAATATGTAAATATCTTAGTGAAGGAAAAGGAAAAGCAGAACACTAGTAATACAGCAGAGCTGATAGGCTTAGTAGGAGCACAGGAAGACTGCATATGAGTGTCCCAACATTGAGTGTATTAATTCACCTGAAAGATTAAGGTTTAAACTGTCCACTGATCAAAGACAGTGCCGAAATTCTGTCAGAATTCCCTATTCTCTTCCACTCTCATTCTCATTCCCATCTCCATCAACTCATCTTTCCATCACGATTGTGATGCCTATCTATTCCATCAGTATGTTTTGATGGCAATCTTCTTATCCATTACAGTTTGTAATGCTTGTTTCTTCCATTGTTAATTTACAATGCTCTATTTCTTTCCATGGTTATGTTTCCATCCCTCAATCCCTATGTTAGTTAGCTATTAGCATATGCTTATATTGTTTGGTCAGCTCAACCACATCTTGTACCTTTCTTATAGTAGTCTATTTAATCTGGCCCATTGCCAGAAGAAATCAAGGATCAAGTTTGAGCCTAATTCTCCTTGAGTCACCTTTCATCAAGCTCCTTGATCCGGTCATCCTCAATTTCTGTCAGACCCCTTCCTTGAGTCTCAAAATCTTCTCAAGTTCATCTAGTTTAAATACCTGGTGTAAGAATTAAGATAGCAAAGTTTAGGGAAACCATGCATCTTGCAGTTTTTTTAAAACAGTCTGCTTACTTGAATTTGATTATCAGTTGAAAGCATGAAACATTCATAACTCTGAAGAAAACTTTCATTTCACTTCTTAGTAATTTTGATCTCAAGCTGCCATTCTATTTATTTGGCATTTCTGCAGTGGTGAGAAAGAGAGAGACATAAAAAAAGAGACATGAAATCTGTATCTTTGCGAAAACATACAGAAATCTGTGGCAAAAAAATATGGACCTTACAGGATATCCTGAATTTTTACAGGATATTCTGATTTTTCACAGGATATCCCAAATTTTTACAGGATATCCTGTATGGGGTATGTTGAAATGTGGGTAGTGGTGTTAGAATTGTCTCTCTCCTTGAGGGTCTCCAACCGGTGTCACTCTCATGTCACCTTCCTGTCCCTCGTCCATTTCTCTTTCTTATTTTCCCTCTCACTTCTTCTCCACTCACTCATCAGATCCTCTTTGACTCAATCACTTCAACTTCACAACCTCATCACTCCACTTCACTTCCACCAATCTCAACTATTCCCTTCTCGTTCCTCACACTCATCTTCTTTTCTGTTTCTCTCTCTTCTCCTTTTCTTCTTTTTCATTTCTTTCTCTTCAATCTACCAAATCTGTCTCCGTCTGACTGGTGAGACTTCATCCTTCAACATCGCCCTGATTAATCTTACTGACTTCTTTCTTCCAGTCTTCTGTCTCATTCTCAATCTTGTCTCTTGTCTCATCTCCTTTGTTCCTCATCAAACTTCTTCTGCCCAACTGTTGGTTTTCATTCTTTTCATTCTTTTAATTATTCTCTTCTTTGTTTTCTGTTTTCAGACTCTTTTCTTTTCAGTCCATTCTGGCCTTTGTCCATAATCAATCACAGTTAAAACAAATCTTTTACGGTTAAAAGTGCTCTTCTTGACCGACGAAAACGGATCGACAAAGGCCAGGATGGCGGACGCTGGAAGCAGCTCAACAAAGCCAGGCAGTACATCCATTTACCCACCAATGCCGGACCTGGGAGCCACCTACAACACCGGCCTGCGAAACGCCAATGATGGGTTCCGACAGGCAATGCTCAAAACGGTGTTGGAGACAACTCTGCAACTAACAGAGGAAAATTATTCCATCTGGAAAGACAAGATGACAGGCCTGCTTGAGCTCAGGGGGTCCTTGAAATGCTCAACTCACCGACGGGGGATCTCTTGCGAGAAGACAATTCCAAGCTCAAGCTACTCTTACTGGCCAAAATAGACAGTGTAACACACAATAATGTGGTTACCGCAGACAATCATGACTCGGCAAAGAAACTTTGGAAGGCTATCCAAGAACGCTTTGCATCTTCACAATCTTCAAATTGAGCTCAAACTTTCAACGACTTCTTTTATCTCTCATTCAAAGAAGAAGCCATTGAATCATTCATCACAAATGTTTGGGTATCAATCAAGAAGATGGTCGATGTTGGCATTGACCTACCAGAAGAGGTTCTAGCCTATCTAATATTGTTCAAGTTTCTGAGCACGCTCAACAATCTGAAACAGCAGAACATGCAATCTGACAAACAGCTCACATCTGAGTTCATGTGCAACCATTTGGTTCAATTCAACAATGAGTTTAGGGCCAAAGCCAAAGAATCTTCCACCACCAAGGCAGCACTCTATTCCAATGAGCAAGGAAAATCAAACTCATCGCGCCAAAAAGGGGCTTCTCGTTGTGTTGAAGGCTATCACAACCCCAAGCAAGATGAAAATCACAAAGCAGACTCCTGCTGGCACTTACACCCTGACCGCGCTCCCGAATGGTGGCAACAAAATCAAGCCAAATGGAAGGAGAACAAAGGAAAGAGTGGAGCTCCTTCCAACTACTTTCTTTCCCTTCTGACGCTCTGGGTGAGCCACGGTGACCCAAACTCGAGGATCATGCGCACACATCTTCAATCACTCAAACTTCTTCTCACACCTCGAACTCGGCAATTTTGCTGTACTCAAGACCGGAAAAGCCGAGGCAACTCTTCCGGTTGCTGGTTGTGGAAAGGTCCAGTTAAAATGGGGGAACACCACAATTGCCCTCCAGGACTGTCTTTATGTTCCTGACATAGTAATCAATCTTGTCAGCGCCGGCGCACTGGACAAGAAGGGATGTCTTTTGACTGCCAAAGCTGGAAGATTTACTGTATCAAAGGAAGGAACCAAAGTTCTTGGCAGTACGGTCTCTGGGAATCTCTTCACAATCAAAAATCCCACCGCTATTGGCTCCGAGCACTCCTTGCCATCACTCTAAGAGATCCACGAGACATTTGGTCATGCCTCAATCCCTAGAATTGAATCATTCATTCCCAAATGTGTCGGCCAAGGGGAGAAAGACGCATTTCAATGCAAAGCATGTGTATCGGTGAAAATTACAAAAAGTTTGTTCAAGGGAATCTCAACACTAGCTACGAATTCATCTTGACCTTATTGGTCTGATTTCACCATTGGCACATCCTCACGGTCATTGACAATCACACTGGATACCTCGCCAGCTTTCCACTGGTAAAGAAGGAGGACACTGCCGAGGTACTAATCAATCTCCTGGAAAACTAGAACAAACGCCTTGGGTACTATCCCTTGTGGGTGTGCTCAGATGGAGGCGGAGAGTTTGTTGCTCACAGGTTAGTCAGCTTCCTAGGAAGCAAACATGTTCAGAGGCTGATATCCAAACCAAATCATCCTGAACACAATGGTAGGGCCAACCAAACCATTGTTGAATCGATCAGAGCTTCTTTCATATCCTCAAAGCTACCAAAGCATCAATGGCACAAACTTCTCAAGACAAGTTGTACAATACTGAACCAAATACCTCGGAAAGGTGAATCAAAGTCCCCGTGGGAACTCATACAAGGCTCTACTCTGCCTCTAACGTAACTCAAGCCAATTGGAACACCTCTCGTCTATCTCAACCAAAGCCCAACAAAGAAGATGGGACAAAAGTTTGATGAAAAAGGAGAGGACAGAAAACTGATTGGATTAAATCCAAAGCTGCTTTCATACTGGGTCATCACTTCCTCAGGTGCCATAATCTCAACTAAACACGTACGGTTTCTAAATAAGTCCCTCGGTGTCTGGGGCAGATGACCATTTCGAACTGCTGCCAGAGGAAGAAAGTTCTCAGCCTCTCACAGAATCCATTTGCCAAGCAAAGGAAGCTGTCAGCGAGTCGTCCAAAGCTCCAAATTGTCGGGAGAATGAGAATCAAAATGTGAATGACTCTCAATCTGAAGCCTCGGACTCTGACTCAGCCATTGAACAGAAACTCAAAGCAGCAAGTCCTCAACCAAAAGAAGCCGAACACACAGAATTACCCGCCAGATCCACAATCAGGCCTCCCGAACGGTACGGCTTCCATCACTACTATGAACCTCGCCCCATCGAATCAGCCCTGCGGTGCAGCAACTCAAAATCCTGGGGTGAATCAATTGACACAGAACTAGAATCAATAGAGACACGAAGTCTGGGTCAATCACTTTGAGGAACCTCCAAATCCGCTAAACACCACGTGGGTGTTCCGCATCAAGGACAATTCTCACAGCGAACCTATCAAATTCAAATCCAGGCTGTGTGCCCAGGGCTTCAATCAAATCCACGGCACTGACTTCAACAAAACCTATTCTCCAACAGGAAAGATTTCCGCTCTTTGCATGGTGCTTCTCTACGCCGTTCAAAAAGAACTCAATGTCCTCCAGTTTGACGTGCAAGGTGCTTTTCTGCACGCACCACTCTCAGAAGAAGTCTACATTCGTACCCCCAAGGGATCAAAACAAACTGCCCCTTTCCTAAAGCTACACAAAGCTCTCTACGGCCTGAAACAGGCGCTGAAAAACTGGTACAAAACTCTCACTGGCTGGCTCAAATCAGTTGGTTTTCATGAGTCTCACTGCAATCTTTGCCTGTACATCGGTGAGGACAAGAAATCAGTCATTTTCTTTCATGTTGACGACTTGGTCTTAGTAGGAGAAGGAATGGTATTCAAAGAAAAATTCGAAAATCAATTTCACAACTCAGCTTGCCATCTTCCCAACACCCTTCTGCGAATGAAATACGAGAGAGCAAACAAAAAAATCATGCTTTCTCAACCTAAGCATATACTGCACGGTCTTGACGAACTTGGACATTCGAAATGTAGACCCTCATCCGCTCCTCTGACACCAAACCTTCAACTCCGAGAAGCTTCTGACAAAGACCATGAAAAATTCAAGAAAATGAACATCAACTATCGATCTGCAATCGGATTGATGAACTACATTGCTTCAAACACTAGGACGGACATCCGCTTTGCTATCTCAAGCCTTGCTCGCTACTCCATCAAACCAGGCCTTACTCACTGGAATGAAGTCCAGAGAGTCTGGCAATATCTCAGACACACTCAAGATCTCAAACTCACTCTGGAGGTCAAAGACAGCTCCAGTTTTCTCAATGTGTACAGCGATGCCACCTGGGGGGATGATCCCGACTCGAGAACCTCACAAAGTGGGTTCATCTGTTTCCTGTTTGGATCTCCAATCTCATGGAACAGCTGTTTTCAACGTTGTATAACCTACTCGTCCACAGAACCGGAACTCAATCCTCTAGTCGAGTCATTTCATGAAGGTCTCTGGCTCAAGTCCCTCATCAATGAAATCTGGGATCTTCAAATTGACTCTGCCCTCCACTACATCAATGACTCTGAACTCAAAGAACAATTGACCCTAGATGACAAATCCTTAAGGAAAAATACTGCACTAACCATCTAATAGACAACAAAGGTCTGAACAACAAACTCAAGAAATTTGGCTCAAACTCCAAGACTCGCCACATTGACCTCCGCACCAAAGGAATGCACCAGGAAATCAAGGACAAGAACATCAAAATCACCCTCATTTGGACCCATGACATGATAGCTGACGCTCTCAAAAAACCTGCTTCCATGTCCTCTCTTGTCAAGCTGACTGACACTCTTGATTCTTCTTACTTTGTCAAAAAATGAAGCCTCTCCAGTCACGGGGAGTGTTGGAATTGTCGTTCTCCTTGAGGGTCTCCAACCGGTGTCACTCTCATGTCACCTTCCTGTCCCTCGTCCATTTCTCTTTCTTATTTTCCCTCTCACTTCTTCTCCACTCACTCATCAGATCCTCTTTGACTCAATCACTTCAACTTCACAACCTCATCACTCCACTTCACTTCCACCAATCTCAACTATTCCCTTCTCTTTCTTCACACTCATCTTCTTTTCTGTTTCTCTCTCTTCTCCTTTTCTTCTTTCTCATTTCTTTCTCTTCATTCTACCGAATCCGTCTCCGTCTGACTGGTGAGACTTCATCCTTCAACATTACCCTGATAAATCTTACTGACTTCTTTCTTCCAGTCTGCTGTTTCATTCTCAATCTTGTCTCTTGTCTCATCTCCTTTGTTCCTCATTGAACTCCTTCTGTCCAACTGTTGATTTTCATTCTTTTCATTCTTTTCATTATTCTCTTCTTTGTTTTCTGTTTTCTGTTTTCTGACTCTTTTCTTTTCAGTCCATTCTGGCCTTTGTCTGTAATCAATCACAGTTAAAACAAATTTTTTGAGTGGATGAAGTGTTGTAGGTCAAGTGATGAAGTTGATTCATAATTTTGAGGTTTTTGGTAAGTTGTATGGACACAGAATATAATAAGATAAACAAAAAATAAAGTGATGGGTGAATTGAGGTTGAAGGGTCAACGGATAGATGAGTTTGATGGTTGAGTTATCAGGGTTTACACTCTTACACTATATGTCAGGAGTGAAAATTTGAGCTGTCTGAGGTCCAATGGTGATAGAATTTGAGGTTTTTAGAGTTGGAGAATTTGAAAAGACTCTGCTGAGACAAAATAAAGATCTTATTAAGGCACAGTACTCAAGAGTAAATGATGAGGAGAACCAATGGTGATTTTCATTGAATATGCTATGGTTTATATAGACTAAATACAATGAACAGACTTGTGGTTTGAGAGTCGAGAATTGAATAAAGAATAAAGAATAAAAAATACTTAAACAGGAAATGCACCAATGAGACATTCAGATGAGACCAGAAATGAGAATAAGGGATAGCTTAGCATGCAAACAAAGTCATTAGCATGTATCTAAGTCTTGCTACTACTGATTTCTACTACAATGATAATAATAAGTGAGAAAATAAAGAATAGAGTCAAGGATTTAAACTTTTTAGGACTGAGTCAAAATTCCAACAAATGGTTTCAATTATACCCTGGACCAGGACATGTAACCAGGTTTTCACAAATTGCTGCAGTTTCCAAGTTCAAACTCTGAACGTCAGCATAGTGTTTTCACCCGCTAAAACCTCTAAAGCCCCACTAACAGGGAATTTGTGTAGTTTTACTTTATTTTTATTGAATTCAACTACCCTGCACTAACAGCTAATTTTTTTCTTCACAGTAATCATGTAGTGTTACTTTTCCAACAAAAAACATTGACAATAACTTTTGGATAGTGTAGCTAAAGAAGCTAACACTACGCTACACTCCAGCTACTGTTAGTGTAGCTGGCTCACTGTTGAATGAAATAATGAAGTTTAAAGACCCAGCTGGTGACATCATAGGCTCATACCCTATAGAGCTGAACACAACATGGTTAAAGTGAACTCCCCCAAGGGTTATAAAATTCCAGACAATAATGAGACTTGTTGTATATGGAAGACTAAGTGCATAGCTTTGTAGGTGAGAAACCATCAACAAATAGTATAAACTGTGTAGATAAGTATGGGAAATATGCATACTAATCTAAGACCATGATTTGTGACAACAGTCAGAAACTGGTCAGAAGTTTAAACTCAAAACTTAAATTGAATTGGCAGCCCCTTAACTCAACAATTTCTATTTTTGTGCTTATTGTCCAAGGTCGATTAAAAATATAATAACAGTTAACTTATTGATGCAGCTCAGAAAACCACAAAATAAAGTCATAAAGAAGAAGAAGAAAAAAGAAAAAAAATGGAGTGATGCAGTAACATAAGCCAAAAATGTCAATATGAGAGTTCTTCTGCTTGATCGAAAGTATTCGAATAAAAAAAAAGATTAAAAGAAAGAGAAAAGACAGCCAGAGAGAGAGAGAAGAGAGACGAAAAGGATCATACAATCCGAGTACAGTACATTTTGAACAACGAAGAGAGAAAGTCTATCTAAGTGCGTAAGATATGTTGATGTTGATTGTTTCGGATATTAACCAGTTCAATTGTGATCTGCTACCCGAGCCTAGAGAGAAACAGTGAAATGTAATAAAATGTTGCAGATGAGTGAAACCAAAAATCAATCAATCTTGGAGATATGCGATATATAAGAGGGGGGAAGTTTTGCTTACTCCGACCAAATCAGCCTCTACCATCTCGCGAACTAGACTATCGAAATCAACCGTCCTCTTCCACCCAAGTAGGGCTTCTGCTTTCTTTGGTAAACCATGGAGTAACTCCACTTCAGCCGGTCTGAAATACATAGGCTATACCCAAACAGTCGTCAAAATCAGCACGGCAATCCGGTGAAAGTGGTCATTTAAAAAATATATTAAGGAGCTTACATCTACTCTGACCACGAATTTACCGTTTGCAGCATTAATTCCAACCTCATGTACACTGTCAAGTTCACCTTGCCAATTGATTTTTATGTTCACTACTGCAAATGATTTTTCGACAAATCTGTTCGAGGTCAAAGTCAGAGATGAAAATGAAACGTTACTAAACGATATTCCTGTTGGGAAAAGATGTTGTGTCAAGTGAAGACAAGACTCACTCCCTAACTGAATGAGTTTCTCCGGTCGCGAGTACAAAGTCATCGGGCTTATCCTGTTGTAACATCTTCCACATTCCTTCCACGTAATCTTTGGCGTGTCCCCAGTCTCGCTTTGCCGAAAGGTTTCCAAGATAGAGACATTCTTGTTGTCCAAGACTTATTTCGGCAACCGCTCGACTAATTTTTCGCGTCACAAACGTTCGTCCTCTTCTAGGTGACTTGATGGATATAAGGAAAAAAGGGTTTAAGCCTCAGTCTCCAACAAAAATGTGAATAATCCAAACAGCTTTCTAACCTCGTGATTGAAAAGGATCCCATTACATGCAAACATATCATAGCTTTCCCTGTAATTTTTGACAATCCAAAAGCTGAAACATTCCGCAAAAAAAAAACGACAATTAGCAGGTGCCAAGCTAGAAAACAAAAACGGGTAAATTACGCGTAAAGCTTGGCGACGCCATATGGACTCCGCGGATAAAAAGGTGTTGTTTCAGTCTGAGGAGTTTCTGCGACCTTGCCGTAAAGCTCAGAGGTGGAGGCTTGATAGAATCGAACATGTTTAGTAAGACCGCAGGTTCGAATGGCGTCCAATAATCTCAAGGTCCCTAATCCATCGACATCGCCCGTATATTCAGCCATGTCAAATGATACCTTAACATGAGATTGAGCAGCAAGGTTGTAGACTTCTGTGGGTTGGGTTTGTGAAATGATGTAGACTAGATTGGTCGTATCAGTTAAATCACCATAGTGAAGTACCATCTTGGGACCTAAAGCATCAGATCGAAACACATGATTATGGGTGGGGCACAAATCACCGACGTCAGGTACATATACCACGTCTTGGCAGAAGGTATGGGGTCGGGTTTGATGGAAGTACAATACCTACGTTCGTGTACATCTTTATAAAGATGTTCGATTCTGCCGGTATTGAAACTGGATGAACGTCGGATCAAGCCGTGGACTTCATAGTCCTTTTCAAGCAAGAGTTCAGTGAGATAAGAGCCATCCTGCCCGGTGATACCTAGAGGAAAACACCAGGAGCGGTTTGGTGAGTTCAAAGTGGATTGGATGTTTCTTGAAGCAGGAACAGACGATCGAGACTAACCAGTGATCAAAGCCACTCGACGTTTCCTGTAAACCTCTGGGGATATCGTCGATCCTAGCGAGCTGTGGTAAGGAAATAACAAATCAGTTGACTGTAGACCGACTAGGAAATGTAAAAAGAGCGCACATTGGTTGTCCGAAACGAGGTGCATGTTGGTAGGGAGGTTCGTTGGTGGATGTGGCGGTATTTGATCGTTGATCGAGAGGGACGGATGTCATTGTCCAGTTGGTTCTTGGCTTGAGTTTCGTGGCGGATGGTCAAAGTTCAGAGTCAAGCCAACAGCCTACAGGCCTGGGCTTAATAAATGGCCGTGACGTCATCCGCTTATAATTTCTTTCCGCCTGAGAAAGCTGAGAATTTGCTTCAGTCAGGCCTTGTCAACAAGAAGCTTGCACTTTCCAACCTTTCTCTACAAGCCATCAGCTCCCATATAAAAGGTTTGCCCATCCATTCTCACCAAAACCAAACTTTTCCCTGCTCAAAACTGCTCCCCAGCCAGATTCAAAAATCCCTGGCACATCCAAACATTAACAACAATAGTGCACCACTGCAACAAAAATTCAAGTAACTGATGGCAGTTGACTTGCAAAAGTACAAATTCGCTTTCTTACTTTTGCATGTCAACTGCCAGCAGTTACTTGACTTTCTCCTGTTGAGGTGGGTTTGTGCTAGACCAGCCTAGGAGGAAAATTTTAGTTTTAAAATGGCTGCTATGACTGGCACTTATGTACTCCCCAAATCAGGAGGAAAATAATCTTGTAATCAATACAAACTGGAAAAAAGGACCACCAGGACTCAGGAGGGGGGTCTTGATAGGGCCAATTTTATGCCAGCTACAACAGCAGGAGTGCTAGTCTGAAAGGATTTGTTAGAATTCTGACTCCTCATCCTTTCATCACTTTTCTTTATTTTCCACCTTTGAGAGTAGATAAAAAATACATTATGACTACACATCAGCCATTTTACCAGCTCTTCAATTTCTGTAATGCAACATAAACAGGTCACAGCAAGCCCTGACCCAATCATATGTGTACCAACCCCTGTAGCTCCATCCATTTTTTGAGGATCTCACTTCCACAAGTTCTCAGCATGGTTCATGTTAAGTAAAAAACCAGAACCAAGGTTATTACAGCCAAGTTGCTAAAAAACAAGAATAGAGATTCCATCAACCCAGTGGTCAATGCCAATATATTGGGGAAATTGCTTGGTTGATTGAAGAATCTCTGGCTTTCCACCAACTCTGTCATCCAAGATTGTCTTCTGGGCATAACTGTTGAACAGTGAAAATTTATTGAGGACATCATACCCATTGACCCAAAGTTATACCTGGAAGAGATTTGAAAATCAATGGTTGATACATCCGGTGACTTTTACCCGCTCTCCACCATACATAACAACTTGAAAATGTGACTTGGGTCAATTCACAATGTTTCCTTTCACATCCATCCAAATCAACACCCAATCAGGTGGGTTCTACGGCCAATGGATGTGGCTGACTTGCTAGCAACATTACTGGTCTTTATTGGTGAGATCATATCTGATCCACGTCAATGGAGGTACATAATCAATTTTGATTCTGAAAGACAAGTCATCTATCTGCCTTTATACACAGCACTGCTAGATGAGTCAATCCCCCCAATGCAGGCCCACTAATGACATCATACCTCCACCCATTTCAGCCTCTGCCAGGTGTTTTGACTGGCAGGCTTCTACATATGACTGTCCAACAAAGTTCAATCCAAAGATTGCATTGGTACTAGAAGATTTCTCAGCAGATCAAACAATTGAAACATGTTCTCATTCTTGCATTAAACCATTTGTTTAACAATGCAGAAATTTTGAGATTGAACCACTTCACATTGGTTATACCACAACTGAAGTGTTATTTATCAATCATATATAGAATGTTGAAAGTTTTGGTCAACAAAAAATCTACTAGACTCATTGAGCACAATATGCTCAAGGATCTATTTTTTTGGAAAACAACCCTCTTGAGCTTTCAAACACTTCAAATTGCTCCTTCCTTGGTTTGGCAATGAGTCAAATAGTTTTTTCATCAGTGTTGTGATAGGCAAGAGATGTTCACATCTTGAGTGGTTAGGATCAGATTGCAGGAAGAAAACAGCAAACATGGCATATCATAGCTTGAAACTGTACATAACCATTACATAGGAAGACTGATGATGATATAGTTATGAAAATGTGTGCAAAAAGGGAACCTGTTAATTTTGTATACAGAAAACAAGACAACCAAGGGAGCCATTAGGAGCAGGAAGAGTGTTGATAGGGATGTCAATGACAAATAGAAGAGCATCCAGAGTGTACTGATTGATTATCATTTTGACATATTGGGTTGCAGAGTTTTTTTGGCACAAAATGCTGCTGATAACCTATCCATGAGGGAATTATTAAACAGTTGAAAGCTTCTAGCAGCACTGGGTTGCTACGTTACACTATGCTATTTGCCCAAAATAGCGTAGTGTAGCTGTCCCAATTTTTTGTCGCCGGCGCTGTAGCGGTCCTAAGGGCCACTATAATGTGCTATAGACCATACCGCTATCAATAGCTGTAGTGCAGCGTGTAGTGATAGTGGTTGAACTGCTAACAGCTACGGCAAAAGCCGTTAGCTGTTAGCAATTATCACTATGCTGCGCTACACTACCTGCTACAGGTAGAGTAGCGACCCACCGTTGCTTCTAGATATGCAAGTTAAATTTTTTCCTACTTCTGTTTTTGAAAGAGTTGTTCATATGTATTACAAACGTGACACCCCTTGCAATAATGGGATTTTTTTTTTCCCATAGCATTGACAACGGGTGGTACAGAGTGGGAAGGTGTAACAGATGGCACAATAAAGAATTACACTTAAAAGAATACCCATCTGGTGCAAAAGGGAGGAGTGGATTAATAATTAGGGCTAGAAAGAAGGTTGAATTGATTTTTCCTAAGTGGTCATTAAAAAAGGCAATCCACCTGAGGCACCTGTTGGTCTTCCACAATCATTTAGGTTGCAGATAAGAAAAACAGAAGGTGATATGAGATTTGGAAATAATTACATTCTGGTGGTGAGATGTGAGGCATTTTTGCTGTTTTAAAATTCATTTAGGCATTTTTTCTGGTGTGAATTGAACCATGAGTTCCAATTGGTCTGGATGTGAGGGTTGAACCACAACTGTTGATTGGTCAGAACCTGATGATGAAATTTGTGAACTGAACCACAAATTGTGATTGGTCATAACTTGATGGCTGAATCCTGAAAGCTGCATGTTCATGGTTTCAGGGATGAATCTTGTATCCTGGTTGGTTGGTTGAAGCTAGCTATTTATTTAAATCTACTCCTTACTACATATTTGGACTATGTATGATTTATTTAGACTATTTAATATGATATATTAAAGGTTTGAATCTAAATAAAGTTCCAACTAAATGATGATAGGAAACTGGTTTCAAAAATTCAACAAATAAATAGGAGTTGAAGTAAATTTAACACTAAAATATGCAATAATCCAAGCATAGTAAGGGTACACTTTCAGAATTTTTAGGGCCAAGGTTTGACCTTTTTAGCAGGGGGAGCGTGAACGCTGCCCCCTATTCCAGCTGGTTCAGCCTCAGTCTGCGGACATGAGGGCTCACTGGAGTTCCCCCTCACCGGTTGGATGGAGGGGTAGCTGGGTTTTTGGAGGCAGGTAAACGGGCACTTTTATAGTAAAAACCAAGTATTCATGTCTCTGGGTACGTCCTCTATCCAGAGCAATAAGGATCTCCTCATCAATCAGGATACATATTGTACCCAGCCCAACGAGAGCCTTGTCGGTTTGGGTACAAGCCATACCCCTTCACAGACCAATGGGGGCTTCTCATTGGCCTGGGTACGGCTTGGACCCAGACCAATGAGGCTCTGATTGACCTGTACCACACCAATGAGGGTCTAATCGGCTTGGGTACAGCCTGAACCACACCGATGATGGTGACTGGTCTCATCAGCTTGGGTACGGCCTCTACCCAGACCAACAAGTGTCTTCTCCTTGGCCTGGTGACGGCTTGTACCCATACCCCAAACCAATGAGGGTCTCCTCATTGGTTTGGGTACTGCGTGTATCCCTTCCCTTCTGGACCAACTGGTCACAAAGAGAATAGACAAGAGAACTCTCTCCATTCCCTCCAGAGCGAACACTCCCCAAGGGAATGGAAGAGCGTACACTCTTATCTATTCCCTCCAGGACCAACCAGACCCAAGGGGAATGGAAGAGTGTACACTCTTATCCATTCCATCCAGGACCAAATAGGCCCGAGGGGAATGGAAGAGCGTACACACACTCTTATCCATTCCCACCAGGACCGACTGGTCCCAAAGGGAATGGAAGGGAGTATACACTCTTCCATTCACTTTAGCACCGACCGGTCCCAAAGGGAATGGAAGAGAGTATACTTTTGATGCCCTTTAGGACCCACCGGTCCCAAAGGGAATGGAGGAGGGTATACCCTCTTTGATTCCCTTAGGACCCACCAGTCCCAAAGGCAATCGAATAGAGTGTACTGTCTTCCATGCCCTCTAGGACCAACCCATCCCAAAGGGAATGGAAGAAAGTATACTTTCTTGACTCCCTTTGGGTCCAGTCGGTCCGGGGGAGAATGGAAGAGTGTATACTCTCTTTGATTCCCTCTAGGACTGACCCGTTTAGTTATTTTGTGTTTTTATTATATTTTTTTGTCAATAAATCATCCCAATGTTTTTTTATTAATAGATTCTTGTGACCAATTATGCAAGTCCAAACCTTGTTTAATGGCTTCACAAATTACTCATGAAAAAAAAAATGTTGTTTCTTGAGTTGTAAATATGATGTACTAAAGGAAATTCAAGTATCCTGATTTCTCACCTCTTTTCATCAACACATATTCCCCCTTTGTCTCAAAAACAAAGCAAATTACAGAGATCATTGATTACAAGCCCAATTGATAGATAGATGGTCATTAACTAGCCGTAATAATGAGAATTTGGAGGCTATGATAGTATGTAGTAGCCTTCCAAACCTCTTATTTCATCTTGGTATAGCTCAGCCCCACTTGGGACCCCATGGTCATTGCTTGTTAAAAATTGAAAAATGTAAGAAATGTTTTGGCATGGGTGGTTTTAATAAAATTTCCTGCTGCTAATCCTAGCCCTGAAACTGTAAGAGTCTCGAGAGGGACTCTTCACTGTGCCTTCGAAGGGGCTCTAGAACAAGACTTGGAGTCTTGGAGAGACAATTCTAGAACCTAAGCTGGTATTGATTACTAGTCCAGTAGAATAAAGGAAATGAGTCTCTAGTAAATACAATCAGGTGAATGGAAAGGATAGAAGAAAGAGATGAAAGAAAAAGAAGATGAAATGAGAAATGGGATCAAGACTTACCTAGTCCAGTAGAATAAAGGAAATGAGTCTCTACTGGACTAGGAAGGGGCCAGAGAGGAGAGAGCTAAATAGGGATTTTGGATTATGTAAGCTAGACATGAACTTCTATTGAAATCAATATGTAGAGGTTTCACAGAAAATAACCTAACCCCCTTACCTCACACCTAACTGGAGGTGAGGGTTATTGTGGCTGTGGAGTTTTTTTTCATTTTTAAGTACTGCCCACAGGTTGCAGGCAAGATAGAACAAAATGGAACAAGACATGTTTTGAGCACATTAAATAGTATTGGAATATTCTTTTTTGAGGACATGTAATGGCCCAAATTTTATTGACTGTGGTGTTGATTGCCCATCCCAACTGGGGATACATTGTGATTTATTAGCTTGGAGAGCTTTGAAAAACAGCTTGTCAAAGTTTGAAAAGAGCTCCTTCTGAGGTGCAAGTGAGAATTTGAGATTTTTGATGAAAATTGCTGCAAGGGACTTGAAGCTGTTTGAGTGTAGTACATAATAATTGTACAAAGTGGGAAGCACAAGGTGGCCTAACCATGCATTGTTTGTAATTGGGTGGACTGACCAGGGTCCAGAACTGCATGTTTGCGTGTCAGCCAGCAAGTAAACTCAATGTACCTTGATTAAGCTTACATTTCATTTACTACACAGACTGCATCACTTACCTCTTTTTTAGCTCTTTTTATTTATTCTTTCTCAGTATTATCATATTTTTATTCTTATAGTAGAGTTAGTCATTATCCTTTAGTTATAAGCCACACTCCTTGTATTTTCTATGTTCCTCAGAAATCCAAGAAGAGATGACAACATTTCCTCTTCATTTTCAGATACATATCCAAATCACTGTCTGAAGATTGCCAGTCCTCAATAAATATCTGAATCACTGTTCAAGACACCAGCTTTGCATTTCTCACATCATCAACCGACCGTCACTCTAGAGACGCCGGCTGACATTGAGTGTCCCCAGCCCCTCCAGATATTGGTATATGCAACTTTTACACTTAATAGCACCTCTCATATCATGATCTCTCTTCAAGCTTGCTTCTCCCCTTAACCTGTCTTCAATTGTTCAGGCTCTTCATTGCCTCACCAAACCCAGTCGAGCTTTCCTCAATACAGAATATTAGTTTTAACAAGGTGAATATCTCCCAAATTTACCAAATAAAATACCACTGGGAAGATAGGTAAAATTTATCATTTTGAAATTGAGGGCAAGTGTAACATTTGTTTTGGAGAAGGCTGGGGATTCAATTTTGCATTTAGGTAAGGAATGAACCTGGGAGTTAAAACCTCAAAGTGGGGGCGGCGAAGCTGCCTTTTCCTCTAGTAAGCCTAAATATATGGATATGTAAATGGCATGATTGATCTTTTTACCCCATTTGATACTTGAAACCTTTTTAAACTACCACACCCATTGGTGCCTTAGAACAAAGGTTATCATTGACTTGAGGGAGAAACCACTCCCTTCTGGGCTTCAACATTGGCAAGAAAAGGTTCCAAACTCACAGGGAGGGAATGATATGACACAAGAGTTACAGATGTTTTTGAAGCAGGCTTTATGAAGTTCACAGGAAATTCCTTCAGGGTAGAGGGAGCATTGTCAAGGTAAGTGTATGGCAGGCTAACAGAGTTTCAGATGAGGAATCAGTATGTGCTATGTATGACAAGAGCACAACAAGACAAGATGAAAGCAGAGCCAACCTTTTAGGTGAGGAATCATTATATTGTTCTATGAGAAGAACACAGAGATGGAAGCAGAGCCAACCTGAGACACAAATGTGTGAAACAGTCAAAATGAATAAATATTATTATGCACACCTTTTAGACAAAAGTGGGAAGTTACTTATGTTACAACTAGAGGCCAGGGCAGCTACGCCGCCACAACAACATGGTTGTAGCATTCAATTATAATCTAACCCTATGTAGATCAAGCTTAGCCAAATTATCTTGAAAAATTTACATAGGTAGTGGTTCCACCATACATCTGAGCTCTTTTTTTTACCAACAATAAATCCCTCCAATTGACAAACATCTAAACATGTTGAGAGATATTGGTCTGATCAGACCCCAAGCTGTCTCATTGAACAACTTAAACTGCCAACCAAGTGTGAGCAGTTTGATCTTTGTATCCTGGAAGGCAATTGCATGCAAGTGCCATGCAAACATCCCTAGGGCTCTTTGTAGATAAAAACTCAACAAAAATATTGATTGAACTGTACATATTTTTCCAAAATACATTCAAGTTTCTGTTCTCACACATTTACTACTCTTGACAGGTTTCCCATATCTTTTTCATATCTCATTCCTCACAAATCAAAAAATTCTGTGACCTTTCAATGTATCTCAAGAAAATGTTGTTTTGGTGGAAATGTACACAACTTGGCACAATCTTTTTCCTTCTTGCACCATTTTTGCTAAATTACTCCAAGCCTTGTACCTTGTGTATGCCTCACTTTTCATGTAAATAATGCTGTTACACTTGAAGTTGCATGTAGCTCAAAAAGACACCGTTCAAATTTGGTGGCACTGTATGTACACAGGCTTCTAAAAGATTATCCTGTTTAACTTTTTGCTACTTTTACTTTTTCATCCTCAATTATTCTATCTGTTTGTATTTCCTATTCTTCTTACATGTAAATTCAATGTAAATTTATAAGATAGCTTGAAAAAACCTATGATTTTTTCATTGCACTATATGATCCTGGAAGGAAAGAAAAGGGATTCATATCTTCTCTCCCCTCTGGGACCGGTTGGTCTTGAGGGAAAGGAAGGTGGTCACACTATTCTCTCCCCTCTGGCACCAGCCGAGCTGGGGGGGGGGGGGGGGGCAGGGAAGAGAGTACACACTCCCACACTCCTATCTCCCCTCAGGGACCGGTGAGACCTGGAGGGCAGGGAAGAAAGTGTAATATCTTCTCTTCCCTCTGGGACCGGTTGGTCCTGGAGGGAAGGGAAAAGAGTGTAGTCTCTTCTCTTCCCTCTGGGACCAGTCCGTCCTGGAGGGAAGGGAAGAGAGTGTAGTCTCTTCCCTTGCCTCTAGAACTGGTCGGTCCTGGGGGGAAGGAAGTTTACTCCCACACTTCCCTCCGGGACCAATCGGTGGTGCTTGGTGAGTATAAGATGCCTTACTCAGGGGTGGGAAAATGGGTACTGGTTGAAGCAGTCCCGCCGCGGTCAGCTTTGCGGCACTGACGAATTCCTGGTCTCCAATCTCAGTAATATTACAAGATAAAGTTTTAAGAGTACTAACCTGGTTGAAGCAGTCCCGTCGCGGTCAGCTTTGCGGCACTGACGAATTTCCGGTCTCCAATCTCGGTGAGGAAAGAGATTGGAGCCAGGCGCGGGTTCAACCAGGTAATTAACTACTATATACAAACCCTAAGTGTGCGGGGTAAGTGGACTATCACTAACTAGGTTTTAATTGTAAGTACATGAGTGCGAATAATGTAGTTTTTATAATCTTGAATCTTCCGGATCTTCACTTTTCCGCCGACCATACTCTAACAGTGAGCAGGTCCCAATCTACTCACCGAGAGGTACACCCAGCCGTTGACAAGGTTGCCTCATTGACGGCTGGGTACTACTACACCTAGCCGTGAACGAGGTTGACTCATTGACGGCTGGGTACACCCAGCCATTGACGAGGTTGCCTCTTCAATGGCTGGGTACAACCAACGGTGAAAAAATTACGATACATGGATTGTATATGCCAATCCATGTATTGTATTTCATTCTTAAGATACACTGATTAAAAATACATGTAATGTATTTACTTTGAAATACACTACAAATACATAAGATTGCAGACAAAGCTACATTTAAAAAAAGAAATACATTGGATTTGTTTTCCGATACAATACAGATTGAGTATCGGAGAAAAAAAGTTACACTAGTTACCATTTTCTACATCTTCTTCAGCTTGAGAAATCACCCGTTGGGTAAACTCAAAATGCCCATTTGTCTTGAATCCTTGTCGCAACCACTGATGAGAGCTCACGCATCTCTCAATTGTTCTTGCGGCGAGACTCCCCCGGTCGCGACCACAAGTGTCCGCAGCTGCAGAAAAGCAACACTCGATACTGGCCGAAGTGGCTGAGCAAGCTAGGAAGTCGCGGGCCATCGAGGACAGGATGGGGAATTCTTGGTTATGTTCCTGAATTTCCAATCAAAAAGGTGGATTTGTGCATTAGGACATTATGAATAAAAATGAAGCCAACACAAAAAGTGACTCACCTTCCACCATTGAAGGCATTGATCTTCTTTCCCGACAGCAAGTTTGTATTTACCTCCAATGTAAATCAATAACTCATCCACAATAGGTGTTTTGTTGGCTTTGGGGAAAAAATCAACATGGGGGATATTTTGCCGAGGTTGATTTTCAATGGGTGGGGACGATTCGTTTGAGCTTGTATTCTTGTTGAGTTCTAACTTTTTCTGATTAAAAACCTCGTGAATTAACCTTTCAGTCGACTTGTAGTGTTTTGGGAACCATACTTGAAACATCGAAAGTCGGTAACAAGGGTTCAAAACAGTGGCCAGGAGAATTGCCTCGCATTTGATCGCTTCGTTCAGGTAGGCGTCAACCTTGAGGATCATCTTTTCCAACATTTTTTTCAGCTCTTGTTCCGATGTGGATGCACGTTGTTTGGTTAGGAAATCTTTCATGTATTTATATTCAGAAAGCATTAAGCATGCAGACGAATAATCACCCTCCATCTTTTTGTTAATATAGAAAAATTCCTACCAATGCAAGGGACTTTTCAGTAAAACGTACCGTCAGAGAAAAATAGAAGGAGTCCTGACACTAAGTATTTCAATCAGCTTCTTCACAATAACCCAGTCGTCCCGAGAGATCTCGTTCTCTTGATAGTAGTTCAGCCCCCCATCACGTTCCTGTCAGTCTTTCTCATTCTCGAGAAGTTTTGTTATGAAATTGCGAGCCTTGTAGGCACAGTCACGGCTTTTCCACTTTACATTCCAGCAAATCCCGTATCCTGCAATGAGGGTGGGGCCGTTATACTTGAGCTTTTTGAACCATATATTGAATTCTGAGCGCCTTTCTGACGAAGAAGTGATCCGCTGCATGACAAAATCAACCTGTTGTATGTGAGATAATAAGCATCAGCAATCAAAAGGGCAAGCACCCCTTCCCTTTTTCAAGACCAAAGCAATTTTTCTTGGTTGATTGATTGAGCCAATATCATTGTTTGAATCATCTTTGCTAGTTCAATTGGTGCAATTGTTGCTGATGTGATTGGTAAAGTTATCAACTAGAGTGTCACACAGCGTCTTGTACAAGAGATGGGTGGGCACTATTTGAAGGAAAAGAAAGGAAAGAGATAGATTCGAAGAGAGGACTGACTGTTCAAAGGTCTTTTTCAAAGAAGAGTTACTTAGGCTCAGAGAGACTTAGATTAAACACTGAAAGGGTTTGCAATGAGAAGGCTCGAAGAAGGCTGAATCAAGTTATGCTGAAACTATAATCTTATTTTGATGAGGAAAGATTGAAAGCATGGAAGCAGACAGCTTATATAGTAAATACAAGTAAGGCTACAAGGTATGACATAGGTTCGAACAAGATGTGAGGTCATAGGGTCAAAGCAGAAGAAATGAAAGGAGGTCAAGCAACACCAAGGCCAGGAGTCCAGGATGGGAGGACCAAGCAGGGGTAAGTGCGATGGGTGCAAGAGTGAGTGAAGTGAAGTTCGAAGTTCAGGGACTGTGCGTCAAAGTTTGAAAGTTCAAAGAGAGAATGCGTAGATCCGGATAAGGAAGTTCAGGGCATGAAAGAGTAATGCCAAAAAGAAAGGAAGACCGGGAAGAGGGTTATTGGTCTTGCTTTTGTTTGCATAACTGGAAAGCAATGTGCTATTGAATCTTTGAAGGTTTGGAAAGTAACTTTGAGAGAGCACTGAAGATTGTTGATGGTGCATAGGTGATGTCATATGCGACCCGAGGATTAACCAAAAGCCTGAAAATTGCTGATGGCAAAAAGCATGGTAGAAAAGCATCCTTAGCCAAATGCAAGATCCTGAGTTCTGTGTGAAGCTGAGTCTGTCGTATGACATAGAGCCTCGTCCTAAGAGTCAAAAGCAACACCGTGTTTGTCAAGTGTATTGATTTGCTCGGATTCTTCAAGAATCAGTTGTAGTTCTGGAACAAAGCCGAGGGTACTTTCTTTGCAGGTTTCAACCTCTTTAGGTCCTAGTTCAATCGCCTTGAACCCCGCTGCCAGTATCAGCCCAATCTTATGACAAAAACACTTAATGTGATTGTCTGGAAGCCGCAGATCAATCTTGTTTTTTCAAAAATTAAGCAATCTACCTCTGAGGTCATTGTGCCATTGTTCGAGCTTGAGTCAGTTGTCTGCGCCAAAATTTAATGAGAAAAATTAGTGGTTAGCTTCCAAATACATTTTGTTGATTCAATCGAAGATTAGACAAGAAATTCAGTGAAATAAGGACCTATATTTTTATGTAATTTTGATTTTGTTATGATGTTTGCAAAGGGGACAGCGAGATACTTGCCCTTGTGAGTCCATGAGATGTATTTCATACCAAGATGACAAAGCCGAAACACCCAATTGTCTGTGATGAATGCCGCAGCTATTCCCATGAATGCATGGTGGTTGCCTTTTGTAGTCCAGATATTGTGGATTAAATTTACAGTGATTTTTGAGCTGATTGACTTTGGTAAGAAGGTTAATTAAAAAAATCAGCAGCAATTCATTTTGTTGATTGATAAAGACAGAAATAAGGAAAAACTTACGTTCAGTTCCAAAATCACTTTCTCTTGCAAGTTCAAATATAATCGGTGAGCTTCTGTTGCAGCCCAAGTGCGAGAATAGAGCTTTATCCCGCGTCAAACATAGTTGAAAGCGATATGGAGTAGAAAATCTTCAATCCGCATCCAAGGAAGCACAGATTGAATGAGCCAAAGAACTAGGATTTGGTTGAGAGTTCAATTATCAAAGTCGGTACTTTCAAGGAGGGAAGTCAACCCTCCCGAATTCTTCCAATTTTTTTCAGCCGCCACTTCTTTCAAAGTCAATGGTAAATTGGCCCCAGCCTTGCTGGCGTCGTTTTGGTAAGAACATGCTTCTCGGGACATGTCGCCATCACAATGCTTGATCAAATTTGAACGACTGCCCCTGCCTTTTTTTGTAGGCCTTATGGCACCATTTGCATTTATACATAAGCTTTGGGCCGCTGGTCTAGGTAAAGAAATGGAAAGGGGATTAGTACTAATAATTCTAACGGTTAATAATGGTAAGATATGCCTACTTTGCCTTCTGCATGCACAGGAGCCTCAAAGTAGAGGTCAACGCCATTGTAATCTGTCGTGGCATTCCCTTGAGTCTTCTTTTTAATCCCAGCTTTAGCGTTTTCATCATTGGAGTCCTGGGGAAGGTTCATGAGTGCGAGTGCACCATTACTGGTGGATGAATTAGAGTCCTCAGCTTCAATTCGGTGCCTTTTCTTGGGATTTGGGGTGGATTTTTTTTTTTTTGAGGTGACCTGTCTCCTTGAAGGTCTTTTTTTCTTATTTTTCTTGTTGGAAGTTGATTGCTGGGATTTTTGGTTGCTTTCCGAGTCTGATGAATCAGAGTCATTGTGGTCGGCTAGGGAACGGTGGTTGGTGTTGCTTGTTGAAACATATCTGGCTATTCTTTCAACAGAGGTGGTAACTCGGCTTGATTGGTGTGATGGAAGTTGGGAAGAAACACCAGAGAGTGGTGGATGGGTGGTGCCATTGAGAAATGGAAAGATTGGATTGGAGCTGAAATGTTGTGTATCTGGAAGAAATCTTGATTACCATTGTATCACATCACCCCTGCCGATACACACCTCTCACATGTCATAAATTTTAGCGCTGGGGAAATCCAATCCGCCATCATAAATTTTGTTGTAATGGTTGGCCAATACAACACAAATCCACCACGTTGGTTGGACCTTAAAATACAAGCACATTTATTGTAATTGTTTCACCATTGCCTCTTCAATGGCTGGGTACACCCAGCCATTGACAATGTTTCCTCCTCGATGGCTGGGTACACCCAGCCATTGACAAGGTTGCCTTCTTGACGGCTGGGGTACACCCAGCCATTGACGAGGTTGGCTCCTCGACAGCTGGGTACACCCAGCCATTGACAAGGTTGACTCCTCGACGGCTGGGAATACCCTGCCTGCTTGATGGCTGGGTATACCCAGCCATTGAGGGCCTTGTCGATGGTTGGGTAGACCCACTCAGGTGATCCGATTTGGGTTTGGTGTGCGGTGCCTATAAAGTCTACCTCTCTTGGGTCAAAACTCCTTGTGAATCCCTCCACATAGCACTCGGCGAGAGCTGCTAGAGGACTCACAATGGGATTGCCAGTGACATGCTTGTTTTACTGGCAAGGCCCACAGATTTAAAGTAATCTGGAGTGATGAAACTCCAGATAAAATATTTCTGGCTTGCAAAGGGGGTTAGTCAGTATAAATCTTGGCTTTTGACTGGGAAACCTTCAACTGCACATCAAGTTCTGAGGTCAAGGGTGATTTTTTTTATGAAAAATTGTACAGTAAGAAACCTGTGATCTTGGTTTTGTGAAATCAAGGATTTACTACGCTTTGATATCCGGAGGTATTTTTGTGACATGACTTCCCAGCATTACCAGATAATGTGTTATTATTATCCAGTTAAAAGGGCTTCAAAAGCCTGTGAGTATTGTAACGACAACAAATTTCTGCTTCATTATGGATGAAATTAACGCATATAACACATTAGCCATGTTTTTCAACATATTTCTGGGCCAAAAAGGCCTCAAAATCATGAGGCGCATAATGTAACGGTTCAAAAAAAAAGGAAAAATAAAAAATGTAATGTCCTGGCTGGTGCTGTTATTGTCACAATAATGACACCAAATTGGTTACGTTAGTGTTATCCCCAACGTAACTTCCCCCATTGTTTTAGATGAGGAATCATTCTGTGACAAGAGCACAACAAGACAAGATGAAATCGGAACCTACCTGAATGAGCAATATGAAAGAAACAATAAATACAAGAAAAACTGCTTCAACTGGCTGCAGTTGGCATGCAATATTACGAAGGGGCCTTTGTACTATTGCATGTCAACTGCTGCCAGTTGAAGCAGTTTTTCTTGCAATGAAGGAGATTAGAATTGAGAATGAAGAACAAGAATGAGAAGTGAGAGTGAAACAAACAACAGACCTGGGACACAAATGTATGGATCAGTGAAAATCTTAACTGATTTGAAATGAATGAAGAGAAAGATAAACAGTACAACATGACCAATTTATAATAACAACTAGGTTTAATTTGGCCTGCTGCCGCACATGAAGTGTGATTATCAGACAGGAGTTCAGCTCAACACAGAGAAGATTGGGTGTTTGGGTCATTGGACCAGAGTCAGGGTGTTACAAGGTGCATAGTGGGTTTCAAGGTAGCTCAATGTGCTCGCAGGAAACAATTCAGGTTGCATCTTTCAACCTGAAATTCAGATTCAGGAAAAAAACTTCTTGAAGAGGGGTTGAATGTAAATTTTTCCTGCACAAAATTAGTTGATCACTCCTTGTGGAGGTTGTGCAATAAATACTTTCCTGATGATTAGCTGTGCATGAAAGTGATTGGTACTTAAAACTTGGATCAAGTTCAGGAATTATTTCCACTGGCATTCAGGAAGAACCATCCAACCTGAAACTTTCAACCTGAACAGCTTCCTGAGTTTTCCTGCACATGCTCAACTCTACATTGAAGCCAACTATTAGCCTGAGCCCACCATTGCTTTATTCAGAGGCGGAACTTCTGGATACCCATCAGCTGTTTAGATGTGCTTAACTCTGATGTGACTCATAGTAAAGGGTTATTTGAATGACAATTATTACAGAGCATGTAACAGGATATAACTTCTACCCTTACTAAGGCCGCATTTGGCATGTGATGTTATGTAATGATTACCACCTTTCTATAACCGGGACTCACACGTGTTTGGCATCTTTCAAAAGTCATGATGTACATCACTTCTTTTGAAATGACCGCTCATAGCCCCCGCCAATTCCCAAATAGTACCCCTGGGGGTGTATTTGGAGTCATATCAGCTTGATTCCTGAACACACGACTTCATCATCAACCTCTTCAACCACTCACCACACCAAATTGATGCCATCATTCCATCCTGATGAGCTAAAATGAGGGTAAGTGAGCAGTGAATAGATTGGTTAATATTATCATTAGTAACAATGAAAAGAATAAAGAAAACAAGACAAGATAAGATGAGAGAGAATTGAGACATACCTGAGGGTGAGTGAGCAGTGAATAGATTCACTGTCCGTCCCTCAGGTAGATAGAGTGCACACTGTGTGACATGTGTGTAACAGGTATGCAACATTACAAGAGAGGGTACCCCCGGTGCACTTAGCTCTAGTCTAATCAGAATAGATATCCCTGTCCCTAGAAGTGCTGAAAGTAGCCCAAATACAAAATATAGAATCACAATTTCCTTAGCATTAGAATGGCAACATGTACTCGCCCTCCTGTGTTGCCTCGGCCTTCATTTGGTGGAATGGAACTCCCAGTCCGAATCAACCAATTTCTCCTACCCAGAAAAGAAACCAAATTCAGATCTCCCACTCCTATGAG
Organism: Puccinia horiana; assembly: GCA_001624995.1. NCBI lineage: Eukaryota > Fungi > Basidiomycota > Pucciniomycetes > Pucciniales > Pucciniaceae > Puccinia > Puccinia horiana. The sequence continues at coordinate 1,787,140 of LWDY01000019.1, forward strand.
ACTCAAAGATCACCACTCTCCAATGTTAAAATCAAGGATGAACCGAGTCAATCAGATCACTTTCAAAAAAAATGCATCAGGGATGTATGTAGTCTCCTCTTTTGTCAAATCACACCCAGATAGCTATCTATAGATCACGTCCTTGTTTTTCACATTGTCATGTTTTTTTTTATTCATATTGAGGAATGCAACCAATGACCGTTTCAATTTGACACTCATTCAACCGACATTGCAAAAAAAAAGAAAAAGAAAGAAAAATAACAATAACAACCAATGAGACAAAAATCATCCAACGACCAGAAAAAGGATGAATCTTGAATCCCTGTTTGGAGCCACATTTGAGTGAGACGAGGTAGTATCTGATTGGGAACTTTTTGAAGAATGTGAATTGGCTTTGGGATCGTTTTTGTTGGCATTGGAGTTGGAGTTGTTTTTGGCTTTGTTTTCAAGTCGAGGTACATGCCATTGAGATCCAACAGCATTGTTACATAATTTCTGAGCCAAACCGTTTGCCAGGGTAATGCACAAGTCATATCACAATTGGCATTGCAGCCAAACATCTCAGTTATATTCAGAAAATGAAAAGAAAGGAGTTATACATATTATCTAAAACATGTAAGCAGTCAACATCGTATCACATCACGGGCGCCAAATGTGAATGGTCAAACTTAATGCACAAGAACAATAGATAACAGGACACAATACTGTTAATCTGTGAATGTTCAAACCTAAGGATAGATTTCTAAATAAGTAAAATGAATAAAAAAGATACAAGACCTGAAAGAAATAAGGAAAAGAAAATACCTTAAGGCACAACAACAATAGATAAAAGGACACAAGCAAGAGTGGTGAGAGTCAAAAGGAAAAAAGAAAGCCTTGAGTGAGATCAGAAGTCTTGAACAAAGATGATCAACGGTTTGTCAAAAGGAATGGAAGCACGCTGATCAGGTTGACAAGTTTGTCAAAAAGGAAGGGAAGTGCTATAAGATGTTTGTGATGGCAAAGAAGATATAATGTCTGTGGAGCAATCAGTTATTTGGATGAATGATTTAGTAGAAGTAAATAACAGTAATCGAGGGTAGATGTTATTGAGATTCCCAGAAGAGAAGAGCTGGAAGTGAGAAGAGTCGGCGAGTTTTATAGTGAGAAAGAAAGCAAGCGGGCAAGAGTCTGGTGGAAGATTTCAAGGGGCTCAGCCTTGAGGATGGAAGGAAAAAGAAGATATGCACAGACAGGAGAGAAAAATATGACAGAGAATAAAGATCGGTAATGCTCATATCTCAACACCAAACGGGGCCTACACCACAGCCACACCTTTGGCCTCCTCGGAGTGGAAAAAAATTGATTTTTACCACTCAGCCCTTGGTGAAACCGATTTTTTTTTGCCTCGAGGCATACACCATGGACAAAGTTTTTGAGTTCAAGCCCGCTATGAAACCGGTTTGGGCTGAATAACCGCTTTTCTGGCCGATTAAAAATCGGGTCGGTTGCAAAACCGATTTTTTTTTCCAGTCAAGTGGGAACTGGGTTTTCACAAGCTTTTATGGGTCCGAACAAGCTCAAACATTAAAAATTTAATGTTTGAGCTTTTTGAGACGCAACAAACAAAATTTTTGACCAATTAAAAATCAGTTTTGAACCACCAACCAACTTGTTGCTGGAGATCAGTGCAACCCGGGGTTGTCATTATGACTGGTTGGATTTTTTATCTGATGAAACCTCCTCTCAGGCAGGGTATAAGATTGCTCTGGATGTGTTGAAACGTCCAGAAAAGCTGTTGTGGTATCGACTCCAAAAAAAAAATTTGGAGCGACTTAGCAAAAAAAATACAAAAGAGAAAGCCATTATTTGGTAGATATCCATGTTCTTTGACGAGCTCCCAACAATCTCACTATGGGAAATTTTCTGTTGCTGTGGGCCGCAGCGACAGCCAAACTTTGATTCATATGCAATGTCAACCGCAGCGACAACTCATCCTTATGCAACAACAGTTTATGCCTATTGCCATGGCTACTCATCCCACCTAATCAACTCAACCATCTCATCCCACCTCATCAACTCAACCATAAGTCCGATCTCATCACACCTGATCCTGCCGACCCCATTAATATAAAAGCCCTCAATCCAAGCTCCACAATCACTCGCCCCAAACCATTCCTTCCCTATTCAAACATCAACAAACAAATACTCTCACAATGCCTGGGATGCCCCTAGCACCCATCCTACCCCCACTCCCCCAAACCTGTTCTTTCCACCACAACCCAATCAGACCTTGTCCACCTCTGCTGCTCCCAACAAAAATTATGAAGAAATCATCGCTAAGCTAACCAATGAGGTCGAGCAACTCAAATCCGGTGTACATGGACGCAAGTGCCCAAACTTAGAAGAAGATTCGGCTTCTTTGTACAATGCTGCGCATTGCATTACATCTTTGACGACCTTCACCGAACTTGCTACCAGCACAGCCTACGCCTACCACAAAGTTGACCTCACAATGGCTCAAGACATGACCTCGCTCATCCCTACTTACAACCACTTTGTGCATTATCTGTGTCTCGACAAGTACAAAAAAGAGATGAAACAAGCGGGCAATGTTTCTCAAGAAGCAAACAATAAGAAGTTCTCTAAGAACCGTGAGAGGGTATGTAAAATCAATCTGCTTTTCAATAATTGGAAGATTACAACTGTCTAACAAAACATTCTTGTTGACAGTTACAAGATGAACGTCACGACTTTGCCATTCTCAACAAATTTCCTCAGCGGTATCAAGAAGTATTGGCACAAATTGGTTTTCACAGTGATGACAAGGAGGTAGCTGGCAAAGGTTTTTATGAAATTAAGACTCTTCCCTTCCACTCCCAGAACGCAAACAAATTTTTTCGCTGCTTGGACATTGTTATGAAAAAAGCCTCAGAGCAAGATCCTGTAGCTAAGCAAAGCCGCTGTTGTGTTCACCGAATCACAAAAACCCCAAATGAATCAGTCTTTAAAACTGCACCAAAGGGCTCACCAATAGATTTCTATCACCCCAAATGGTTCCACGATCTTTCCCCCACGCAGCAACACTCTATTCCCAATATAAAATCTCTGGCTTTCCTCCCAGACACAAGTGATTCTTTACTCCCCAAAACCAAACGACACCCAGACAAGAAGCTTGCAGACTCCTCCTTCACCCGCAAGTACTGGGAAGTTCTAGCTGAGCCATACGGTCTTGTAGGGGGAGACTCCTCCTCCGAAGATGAATCAGAATCTGATGGAGAAGGCAAGGATTCCAATAGCAAAGGCGAGGGGATTAATTTAACTCAACCCAGCCCTCCTGATACCGACGACGAGTATCTAGACAAAGGCGAGTCTGGTAACTTGTACAACAAGGAAGAAGATGGATCTGAAGAGAGCGATTCCGATGAGGATGGGACCGGTAGCAAATCAGACAGAGATGGAAGAAATGACAGCAATGAAGACTCTCAGGATGGTCAAGATGATAGCATGATGGCTATCCCAGAAGGTGAGGAGCACTGGGCATAAATTAGACTGATATTCTCTCATGTTTCCCTTATGCCCCCTCCAAATTTTCCCTTATGCCCCATCTGTATACTTTATTTTGTTATCTCCTCTTTGTTAAAAAAATTGGAAAAATAAAAAGTCAAAAAAAGTTAGTATTAAAAAGTTGAAAAGTACAAAAAAAAATATTGTGGTTCCGCTTGGTGTTTTGCTTCCCAAAAATCTTGTCATGTCTGTGCTCATGTGATCCCTTGCTCGTTTTTGTTGACTCTCATTTGATTGGTTTGCCTCAATTGTTTTTCTGCCTCTTGCATGGTTGTCCATTGGAGCAGCCTCCATAACAATTGATAATGAGAATGATCAGAAAATGATGAGAACACGGATGGCCGAGGTACTCTTGGGGTACAAGTTGGTGATTGATGACATCACCAAGAAATATTTCCGCTCACCTAACGCGTCCATATATTGATAACACTGCCGGACCAGTCTGTACCTCATCTTCCCACCTACCCTGGCAACCACACAATCGCGCGGACTCATCGACCTCATCACAGGTCATGGACCGAACCGGTATCACATCACCTGACAGAGCCCAACACCGTCTGGGTACTGGGAACACATTGTGATGCACAAATGACCAATCCTGACTGGCTACAAGATTGAATAGCAGATTGTATCTACTTGGAAGGAGCCTGATTGTCTTTTTCTTCTGCTGTCCACTGACGTTTCCCTCCATATCTTGCACTTTGTTTAGTTAATGGTATTCATGGTTGGCCATCAACCTTTGTAACCAACACCCGCGGTTCACCATTGTTCGATGCTTTTTATCTAAATTGACCATTGATCAACTTGTTCCAACCCTCACAACTGTTGGAAGACTTACCGATCTTGTTATTCGTGCTGATTTTTTGCAAGAACCCTATGAGGCGCTTGCCAGGGAACTCAGAGACACTAGCCAAAGGACCCCAAGCATCCATTTGTTGTGGGATTTGCAGAGAGAAGTGGTGGTTTGGTTGGACTTTGACGCCTTCAAATAGAACACCCACTGCTTCTGAATATTTCTTGTAATTCAACTCAAATTGTTTAATGTCGCCTTGCTTGAACTTCCGTGCAAAAACCACGTTGGTACATTGAACTAGGTGAGTGGTATTGGCCAGGAACTTATAACAATTGGAGTTCAAGTCGATTTTTCCCACCTCGTCAATGTAAATTTCACAGATGACTAGGGGGATGATGAAGACAAACAGTGCATGCCATTGAGACGCCTTCAATTTCCCGTGGCTTGCCTCACCAAGATTAAGAGTTAACCAAGGAACTACGTGCTTCATAGCTGTACAAAATTGATCCACATCATCCTTGGTGAAGAAACTGCCGCCAAAGCCTCCATTTAGCAGTATGTCTTCATTGTCATTGTCGGACTCAGATAAATCAAAAATGTCTTCCGAGTCAATATCCATGGTTGATTCAACAATCGCTTGTTAGAGCCGCACTTGGATCTTGGGCCACTACGACGTTTCTTCTTGGCTTCATTTGGTGGGACACTTCAAAATCTCCATCGGTAGCGAAAATGACCTTGCAATATTCCTTCCAGCCAATTGTGCATGACTCCTAGCACAACGTGTTGACTAGGATCCCAGTAAGTCAGGTGATTGAGTTCAGACCATCGGACACCAGTTGCTTTCAGGATTTCATCCTGTGCAATGGATGATTGAGCTGCTTTTGAGTTGCAAGCCGCCAAGATTGTTTCTTCTTTTTCTCGTTGTGTCAAAAGTTGTAGTAATGGGATGTCGGCTTGAGTTGCATGACAAAAAGAGCAAAATTGCTTTGCTGAATGAGACGCATAACCTACAACCTTCTTGGTTGCAAGCACGTCGCCATATACAGCCAGTAATTTGACCTGCACAAACCGACCAGTTGGGATAATGATACCGGCGTCGAGCATGATGAGTTTGTCCACAAGAGGATTCAAGAGATGGTTGAATGTCTGGGGATTGAGTGAGTAGGGCCCTGGGGTTATTCCGGCGATGCACATGTGAGAAAGTTTGTTGCAAACCGTAGGTGGTAGATCAAGACAGGAGAGTGCAAGCAAGCCAGTTGATTCTGTCTTGCCACTCATCTTGTTTCCGCGAGGGTTGAACCAATCAACAAACAAAGAGACCCCTAGTTTGAGCATATTTGATTCTTCCTTCCAGCTGGTGTTCTGGAAGTTGCTGCCATGTTGTATGTCGGAGGAGTATCCTTGATCTTTCATGGATGGCAGTTTTACAGTTCTCTCGGCTAACGTTGCAGAAAAGATGGTCCACCATATAAAAAGGATGATCAAAACTGGGATGTAAACAGGAATCAAGCTTTTGAGGATGGTGAAAAAATGGAAGCTGACATGAAAGAGGATTTGGTTGGTCAATGATCGACGAAAGTTCACTTTCAGTTGAGGACGGAGGTGGGCTACATTTGGAGAGAACGACTTGATTCAATGGGAGTGTTTGAAGGGAGAGAGATCTGTGATAATCATTAAATCGATGCTGGGTAATGACTCGAGCAGACAAGTAGCGGCCAAATTGTGGTCAACAATTTTCGTCAAGGCATCAAAACTTGATGCAAACAGAACATTTGAAAAGTTCCATTCCTTTTTGTTTGGCAATGTAGAAATTTAACTTAAAGGTCAGCTTCAGTTTCTGCCCATAGAGGAGAGGAGAACAAAAACTTACTTGCCAGATTGTAGTCGTGTGTGTGTACCGTTGGTGTGGAACCGAGAGCTGCTGATCTATGTACATAGCTGTCGCTGAAGGCGGGGAAACTGTCGTTGCAAGCTTGGGTTTCACAAGTCACGCAGGTTTGAAATCTCATGTGAAACGTCAGCTGTCGCTGCGGGCCCACAGCGACAGAAAATTTCCCGTAGTGAAGTACCATTGTCCAAAGGTCAAGACTTCCTGGCTGGCTACCCACCGGCTGCAATCAGGCCTGTGGATCAAGGGTTCAATCCACACCTTTTGCAGTCCCGACTCACATATAAGGGAACATTTTCTGGGTGAGATACCAATTTTACATCTGTTTCCTCACCCAAGCAAGACCAATTTTTAATCAGAAGTTGCCAGAAAACCAAAAAAAATGTGGTTTTTCTTGCAATGGAAAACCGATGAATTTCTGGGTCAAAAAGGGGTGACCTCCTGACCTGTGGCTTGACATCTCTTCTTGCAGGCAGGCAAACAATTTTCGATAAAAAATCAAAAAAATTTGTCCGTGGTGTACTCTCACAGGAGCAACGGAGGATCAACTTTTTATTTATTTTTGTTATGGATTTCTTTTTGATCATTTTCCGCCTGCCACACTGCTCAGAGTGGACCTTCCAGGACCACTCAGAGCAGGCAACCTCAGCCAAGACCCAGCTTGGCTGATGGAGCCGCTTGAGCCATCCCAGCGACTCCATGGTGTCTATCACCACGTTTCCAAGCTCGCTGGGTGATTGGGAGGTGGTATAAATTTTGTGTAAAGGACCATCTCCCAAGGTCACTACGTGGTCCATGTGTGTTAGTCATCGGCCCTGCTCAGGGCTTAGCTGAGCCAGGCGGTCAGTGGTTCAAGTCCATTTGCCTACGACTTATTTTGCTCGCAGCTCAATTCTGTGGAATCAAAAAAATTCGGCTGACAATCCTGTTTTGTTTGAACTTAACACCAAGTCCCACAACGGGGGAGGCAAAGCCTCCCCTGGAGGTACTTGCGCCTTATGTTTTCTCCCAGGCATCACAGTTTTGCCTATTTTGGTGGGGCTGTTTTTAAAATTCAAATTATTCAAATCTGCTTGTTTTTTTTTTTGGATTCATCATATTATATAGTTTCTCCACCATTACTGAAAAGATGGGAGGTCCCACCCCATTCCTTACTTTAGAACTAGCAGATCATCCCCTGCTTTTTGGTCTTGGGGGCCAACACCAGTTTTTTGGCAAAGTACATACTCTGCCTTGGGGCTGCATGCACCCCTCAGTTTCAGTGCAACAATCAAATTTCAGCTAGTTCAGATGTCCAAACCAAGGAGATTTGGATGAAGTTGAACTGGGCTGGACCCCAGACCTGATTCAGGATCAAATTCTTGGATTTGTCTGGATTCCAAGCAGTATGTTGATGTGCTGGGCATGAAAAGTTGATAACCTTTCAGCCCAGCATGTTGTACAGACATTGGTGCGGGAAAAACTGCACGGTTGAATCGATTGACTGAGATAGGCGCATTCAAAGAATGGGACCCCAGTTTTGGGCCCAAAATTCAGAATTGTCACGCAAAGGTTGGGACTTAAGGAGCAAGTCCCTCCAGGGAGGCTTCGCCTCTTCATCAGGACTTGGTGTTAATTTTGTGTTTTGTTTCAATCTCAGAAGTGGATCATAAGCGGCTTTTGGACCTGTGGAGATAAATACCCAGCCAGGACGTGCTGCCCTGGTTGAGTGCAAGCCTAAAAAAGCCTCTCATGAGAGAGCCCCGTGAGGGTCTCTGTCTCACAGAGAGGCTTATGAGAAATACCATATTCTTGGCCTGAGTCCGGAGTGGGTTATGTGCAGAAAACCACCTTTCTACACAAACCCCTAAATTCAAATTAAGCGGGCCACACCACGGCTTTGCCGATGTGACCATCTTGTAGCGCTTGATCTTGCGCTCATTTTGGGCGGACCCAATCGTCTCCTACTGCCAGGAGTTAAGCGCCATCCTCATCTCAAAATGCCTTGATTCATCAAAGAGTCCAGTTAGGCTCGCGGTAAGTATGCAATCTAATTGGAATACAGTTATCACTTCCCGTATGCATGGCTGAAACATGTGGAGTACAAGTTCATACAGTTATAACAGCGGTAACTTGAGGTTAGCTGGATGGACAAAAAAAAACATGGCACCTTCCAATTTGCCCTCTCTGGCTGGTATGGGAAAGCCTATTAACGTACAAAGTTGATAGGCTTGCAGAGGAGATCATTGCCGTCATTTTGCTGGATGGGCTCATCCTAAGGTGTAGGAAATGAGGGCTCAAAATTCTGTAATTGAGTCTCAGGACTCAGGCAAGCAATTCTGTATTACTCACAAGTCCCTCCCTGCGGTTGGCGCAAGGCGATGTGAGGTCACTCATACGCCAGCACAAGCCGCGCACAGCAGGGAGATGGGACTTGTTATTAAGTTCGGGCTGAGCGTGGGACCGGTAAATTTCTGCTCCTGGAGTCGAAGAAATATCGATCCCGAGTGGCCGTGGTGTAAATTACTTGTTCTCATAAGAAACTCGACATTCCTTTTAAATCTGTCTCGCGTTGATAAATTATGCAGACTTCCGCTCATAGATTATCTATCACATAAAAAAGGTCCTGAACACAATCACAACAAGATGATGCCAATATCTGTAATGCGCATAAAGCGCTAGATTTGTAGCATTGTAAGGATACATAAATAATAGGAAGATCCTCTGGAGGACATCGATTCTGAGGCAGGTTTTAACCACTGAAACCTGCTTCAAACCTCATGTGGATGGACATAAGAAACAAGGCTCCAAGTTTCAAGACATGCCAGTTCTAGTAGTTCCCATCCGTGAGGGTATTTAAGTCGTTGTTGCCGTCCATCCTCCCCAACCCATTGTCGATGCACACCACCTTCTGCACTTTCCTATGATCACCATGACTGTCTTCCTCTCATTTGTTCTTGCTCTCCTCTGTAGTGATCTTAGCCCAGCCTCAGGTGGTGGTAGCAGCGGCGGCAGGGGCGGCGGGGGCGCCGCCGCCGCAGCTTCTGCAAGTCACGACCAAACTACCCCTACGCCTCCCACAAGGATACTTGCCTGGGACCGCCGGCTTCGATTGAATACTAAACGCAATCAAACTGTCACGGTGGTCGACATTGCAGACAAAACACCCCTGTACACCATTTCCGCATGGGGCAAACGCGGTTTCATCATTACTAACAACACCAATCATGAAGTTCTGAGAGCCGCCGACGACGTAGGTTTTTTTTTCTTTCTTTCTGAATCCCCTCACATTCATTCCTAATCTTGGCTGAAGTAACTCTTTCTTGCAGAAAGACGCGGCATGTGGATACAAGCACACATACCAAACTGAAATGAACCTCAGCTACAGAATCACCCCCAGAGGTGCTCAAACAGACTACTGGACAATCAAAATTCAACCCGATGGCAAAGAGCAAAAGTATCACGATCTTACGTACTATCGCTCTTCGACAAGGAACAATGGTCAGATCATCGACCAGACTTGGGGGAAAACTAAAGGGAAAATAGCCCAAGCCGCCTTGCTTACTGGTCAGTCCAAATGGATTTTCAGAAACGTCCATCCAACATTATGTTCCACTTTTTATTTATTATGCTTGAATCGATAAATTTACACATCAGAGACCGAACGGCTGATCAAAGATAACTGGAAAACGGATACCCTACATGAAATTGGAAAGGTTACTATCTTGGAAGTCAACAATCCAAACATAGGTGATGTGAGTTGATCTTGCTCCATCATGACTTAAAACTTGCAATGAGGAAACTGAATTGGCTTCTATACCAATAGCACTACTTCATTGGCTTATGGGCGCTTGTCCACAAGAGATGGCATCGATGTTTCGGCTGAACAATTGTCATCAGTCTCTTTTTTTTTAAAATAAACAAATAAATAAAAACATCAAGCTCAAAACCTTCCTCAGTCCATTGTTCTTGTTCGGAATTTGTCCATCTTGTCTTGGGTATTGATCACTAAAGATAAAATTTCATGTATAAGCCTTTTCACATCTCTTCAAAATTTTGAACCGGCTCTTTATGAAGTTTCCGGTTTGAAACCTACTGCAGATGGTCGTGGGTGGCGCTGACATACTAAATTGTGTATGAACCTTTGTTCTGTCAGAGGCCTTCCCAATTTTCATCAACAAAATGTCTTCTTAAAAAACCACACGATCAGGCTAACTTAATGAAGACCCTTGCTTTTGGAGGGTGGGACTGAAGTCCCGCAGGTACTCTCCAAAGGAGGGACTTAACCATCAGTCCCCTCGCTTGCCTGAGGCCACTAACTTTCTAGTAGGCAATTAATTTGAATTGGCCATAACTTCTCCCTCAAACTGATTACAAAAAATCTGTCTTGGCAGAAATCACTGTCAGATTTTCTTGTCAAACTCTCTATTCTCCGCTCTCAGTCTCTCTTCCCTACTCCCCCAATTCTCATTCCCCCACTCATCTCTTCCTATTATCTTGTCCATCTTAGTTAGATGTTAAACTACTGTTGTGTCATGTCCAGCTTTGTTGCCTCAGTCTCTTTCTTGTCCAACATAAGTTGCTCCCCTTTCTGTTGTGTCCAACATAGCTGCTTATTTAAATCTTGTCCAACTTCTGTTGCTTTCCATGTCCATGCATATGCATGCCTGTTTGTTCTGCTCAACCACTTTTTAGCCTTACTTGTAGTAGTCTACTTAACCAGGTTTGTGTGCCTGGAGTAATAAAAGCATCTAGTCTTGAGCCTATCAATAATTCACCGCTCCTTCATCCAATCTAAGCCCCTTCTGGATTGCTTTCCTAATCCTCCTCTCTTGAATCTGAGCTAAAAATCTGTCAATCACCACCCAATTTTTCCCCTTCTCCCCATAAGACAAGTATCATAAATTTCTTGGATCAGATGCCCACTTTTGTGTTGTACTGTCAGCTCAAGAAGAACATTCAAAAAAAAAGGGGGGAAGCTATCTTGATGGGAGCTAGATAGGACCAAGGAGCTCAATGGTGGTAAGGAGTTGAAATGCTCAGACTTAATGATTTAATTTTAATGAGAAAGAACAACTACTCAAACTACTATCATCTGTCACACTTGTGACAGGACAAAGAAAACAACTTGTGACACTACACTGGAAACAAGTCATAACACTACTCATCTGAATGTGGGGAAACTACACTGTCCCAACACCAGGACCAAACTAATAAATAAATAAAGGGAAACTACACTGTCCCAATACATAAATATTCTTCCATAAGGGACAAGTAACTACAACTGAATTCTGGAAACTACACTGTCCAGAATCAGGACAATAAATTTTATTTTGTTTTGATGAGAGAGAATGAGAGTGGAGAATAGAGAAGGGTACCAGGGATGATCTTCTGACATTTTGCACCTCAATGTTGTTTTTTTTTTGTCTGAAAAATTAAAATCCTGCAACAAATACAGCTTGTGCCACTCATACAGATAGTGATCCATTGGCAGAATTTCTCATGAATCATCATTACAAAAGGCAAGTTGTGGGATGAGAATGGGAGGATAGGATGCATATGACCAGACCAGTCAAAAGAGGAGATCAAAGCACAGATTTTCTTCTGCAACATGTTGAGCCGGAGATTCAACTCAATGGCAAAGGTGCTATGGAGTGATCTTTGCAAAAACGCTAAGATCTCTAATTGCCTCAGGCAAGCAAGGTGACTTTGGGAATGACTGCCTTCTTTGGAGGGTCCCCCCTCAGAAGACAAGGGACTTCATTAAGTTAGATGATCAGGCCTCCCTGGGCTGGACACTTTGCTTCTGCCAAATGAAAGTAGTGAAGGCAAGATACAGGGTGCGCGGTCTTGAATGCATATCAGGTCCTGGAAAGCCTGTCACACATACATACCACTCAACCTACATGCATCATACTGGTGACATGTTTGTGGTACCAGCACACCGGTCATCAAAGGCAAAATGGCTTGCATTTGATGACAGTGTCAACTCCCAACCCTGATCAGAGAAAAGATCCAATCCAAAAAACCCAATTTTCTCATTGTATGGTCCTATAAAAATTTTTATTCCAGGTATTCTCATTCAAAATATGTGACTTGCAATGGAAACCACAATCTTGTTACAATATCTATGTTATGCATCACTTAGGGAGAAAGTGACCGAACATGTAAGGGTGGTCCTCCGGGGTTTGGGACAGGGCATGAGGGCTGCTTTGTGAGATTCAGCCCACTGATCCAGCTGAAGAAATAATCTTTGGTCAATTGATAGGTAACTCAACTGGAAAACTTGAAAAAATCCTTTTGCCATGTTAGTTGGGTTGGGGTGATGTTGCCTAGATCCACACCGTTAATAATGGATGTCATCTGATCAATGCTTTCTTGGCCTATGAATATTTGAGGGACGCAATATCTCATATTGAGAGCTGGATTTAGTGTGGTGTTGATGTTGAAAGTTACCATCAGCAGACAATCAAGCGGTCTTGTGTAGCAGTAGGATAGTTGTTTGTGTTTGCTAGTTGTGGTCCAAAGCGTGCTGGGGAGGACTCACATGCAATGATCTGCTGGGAGTTCAACTTCAGGTATTTTTCAATGAGGTTGGTCATCATTTCCTCCAGCTCCACATCAAATTCAACTGCTGCAGAGAATGGTTTGTGCAACTCCCTAGCCTGACTGATGCAAAAGCAATGAGATTTTGCATAAGGGTGGGGAGTTTGAAAATACAGTTGGAGGGAACTTACATGTGACCAATTCTTGACATGCAATCATTCTGATTGTGGCTCAAGCCATTCTGTGATTGCCAGTGTGAATGGCAACATACTCACGTGGCAGTGTTTCCCCAAAATGTTGCGGAGAAAAAGAAGTGGAAAGGAGAAGGCTTTATGAGGTATTATTGGGGAGCCAGCAAGATAGCCAGAGAAAAGAAGATGGATAACATTGTTGATACAATCACAGAACTCCATTGTTGTACAACATTGGCTTGCTCAATTGAAAGAGGAGAATAGTACTTGCCCACTGTCAGATTACATAAATACAGAAAATTGATTTGAATAGGAGAAACTGACCAAAAGTATCAACCAGATCTATTATTTGTACTTTGATCATAGGGGAGGGGGAAACAAAATTTGGGCATTGGGGGGGGGGGGGGGTGTCAAGTGTTTGTGTAAAATTCTTGGTGCATGTTTTCATTGTCAAGAAAGCAAGAAAGCAATATGAAGATCAAGTGCAGCTTTCTTCCAATAATACTCCCAAGTGTCATACGACAGACTCAGCACTCATGTCTCGCAGTTGGATCTTCCTTGCATTTGGCTAAGGATGCTTTTCGCCATCAGCAACTTTGAGGCTTTTGGTTAATCCTCGGGTTGCATATGACATGACCTATGCACCCTCAGCAATCTTCAGTGCTCTCTTGAAGTTACTTTCCAAACCTTCAAACAAACATTTGATAGCACATTGCTTTTCAGATATGCAAACAAAAGCAAGACCAATAACCCTCTCACCGGTCTTCCTTTACTTTCGGCATTACTCTTTCATGCACTGAACTTCCTTATCCGGATCTACGCATTCTCTCTTTGAACTTTCGAACTTTGAGGCACAGTCCTTGAAATTTGAACTTCAATTCACTCACTCTCGCACCCATCGCACTTACCCCTGCTTGGTCCTCCAGTCATGGACTTGCCTTGGTGTTGCTTGACCTCTTTTCATTTCTTCTGCTTTGACCCTATGACCTCGCATCTTGTTCAAACATATGTAATACCTTTGTAGCCTAACTTGTATTTACTATATAAGCTGTCTGCTTCCATGCTTTCCATCTTTCCTCATCAAAATAAGATTAGGGTCTGTACCATAGCCTTGAGAAACCTGGGGTTTCACATGACTTTTGATTTTTTTGGTGAAACCCTGGGTTTTGCACATTGCGCGTACAAGAGCCTGATTTTCGGCCATGAGAAAAACCCAGATTCATACCATTTTCCTTGCTTTTGAAGAAATAGCCAGGAGCTGATTTTTCACCTCACTCCTCTTACAATGAAAACTCCAACACACACCCCAAAAACTCCTCATACTAGCTTGACCGCCAAAAAAGGGAACCCAAAGTCCTCTCAGAAAAAAACTCTGACACCCAAACCTCCAAAACCTGAATCCGAAAACAAAGCTTTGGACTCAGTTGACGAAAAACCCGAAAAAGAGCGCAAATTGAATCATACTTGGACAAACAATCAGAAAGTAGCCCTACTCACATTCATTATGGACCAAATCGCATTGGGAAAGGGAACAGATAACGGTAACCTCAAAGCGGAAGGCTGGACCCGTGTGGCAAAGGAAATGAAAGAAAGATTCGGCATTCAGTTTGAACGCAAACAACTCAAGAATCGAAAAGGTTCAATGCGAAAAACCTACATCGACATGAAGTTTCTCCTGGAGCAATCTGGCTTTGGTTGGGATCAAGCCACTGGGATGGTCACCGCTGACAAAGACGCTTGGGATAATCTGATCGAGGTATGTAGTACCTGCCGATTTCTTTGTTGGGTCTTTTGGTTGACTTTTCTGTCAATCTTAGGCACATCCAAAGCAAAAGTTTGCAACACTCCGAGCTAACTGGATCGACTGGTATGACCTTGCACATTCACTGTTCACGGGTACATACGCGACCGGAGCCAACGTGTTGTTGCCAGGGGCACCTGCCCCTGAAGATATTGATACCGAGTCTACTTCGGCTCTCACTTCAGGCCTGTCGAAGAACTTAGTCAAGCGCCGCCTCTCCAAAAAGGATAATCAGCTTGAAAGCTCCTCCTCCGATGAAGATGCGGTCCAAGTGGTTCAACCGGCCAAACGTTTGGCCCCTAAACGAAACCGCAGCTCCAAAGACGGAGTCAACAGCTTAGTAGGAGCTATTTGCGAGGTTGGCACAAAGCCCATTTTGATCAAGGACGAGGAAAAGAAACTGGACGTGGCGCTGGCGAAGCCAAGCATCCGCAAGGAGGCCTTAACACTTATATCAGAGATGTTCCTAGACAAGATCCCAACCCTTGATTACATCCAATTCATCAAGGTTGTAGAGGTTGAATCCAATGCCGAGTTCTTTATGTCTCTGGCTGCCACTACTAACCGATGCATCTGTCAAGCGTGGCTTGAAGAAACCTTGAGAAAATCTTGGTTTTTTTTCCTTGTCCCCTCATTCTCTTGTTCTCTTGTGTTCTTGTCTCCTCCCACATACTAGTCAGAATCTATCTTGTAGTATCCTCAAAATGAGGCTCGATTGGTTGCAATTTTGCATTTTTTTTTTTTTTGATTGCAAAGAAACAAGAAGTTATCAGATAAAAAAGCGTTTTTTTTTCATTTTATTTATTCGGACTGAGTAATATCAAGGAAACACAACATATCAAGTAAATACAACGATGAGATTGAAGTTTTTCAGGTACTTGAGATGTTATTAGAGGCTAGATAAGCCTGATACTGCCTCCACAACTTCTCGGAGAGCCGATTCCTTCGACTTGACATTGCGACATCATCCGCATGTGTCTGGCGATGAGGAGTAGGCTCTTTGTCAGCCTCTTTGTTCCCACTTGTTTCTAGTTTGCTTGTGAGAAAGTCGTCATCGTCAAACTGCTGGTGTCGGCGGAGGAAGTTCCAAAGAGCCACCAGAGCATACACCAATTGAACTTGTCAATGGATGTTATTCTCAGAAGGGGTTGTAAGAATTTTAAACTTGGCTTTCAGGCAGCCAAATATCCTCGCCACGACGTTGCGCAATGATGAGTGTCGAAAATTGTATAGTTCCTTGGCAGTTGACGGCCTCAATCCAGCAAGCGCCTGCTCCTTCAGATGATAACGGATTGCTCGGAACGGGGTCAGGATCCCTTTTTGAAGGGCATATCCTGCATCAGCTAGATAGTACTTCTTATGTGGAATCGAGAATCCTTTGCAAAACGCATCGGCAAGAACTGTCCCATCTTGGGCACTACCCTCCCAGCCTGCCAAGATAAAGACAAATTCAAAATCAAAGTTCACAACGGCAAGCACATTCTGTGAAAAAAAGCCCTTCTGAATACGATATGGGGCCTGTTTTTCAACAGGTACAGTTACTGGGATTAGGACCCCATCAAGAGCCCCTAGACAGTTTTGTAATGGTTTGTATTTTGGGTTGGCTAGCCTTTCGGATGCGTTGGGAGGTTGTGGGGGGAGTTTGACATATGAAGGGAATATTGATACCAGTGCATCCAAGACATCATGGAAGTACCTGGTAAAAACACATGTCAGTGTAAACTAGAATCCAAACAATTATGGTTGATACAACTTACCGTTGAACAGTATAGAGTCCTCGTCAAAATTTCACGGCGGTCTGCCTCATCGTGTTGTTGTTAACAACGATGTCAAGAAATATCAATATTTGTTCCTCCACAGTGACGGAACAACCGTTCTTGAGGAGACCGTGCAGTTGCAATTCGCTGGCTAGAGCATCAAAAGTGGATCGATCGAGCGCAGTGACTTCACGGAATAGTTCCGGACGTGCTTCTTCCAGTAAGAACCGAGTGTATCGAGCTTGCCCGCCATCACCATAGTATGCCTCATTATTGTTCATTTCGGTCAGGAAGAAGATTCCAACCAATGTGATTGCTGCTTGTAATAACATCTTCAGTTTTTTGTCTATCGGGGTGTGTCTGGGGTATTGTAGATTAGTTTGAGGGAGGTGTAATGAGTTTAATGGAGGGTAGGGAGGAGGGTGGCTTTTTGGATGATTAGGATGAGAGCGGCAATGAGGTGTGGTTTGGATATTCCTGAGTTGTGTGATGGTACGGTAGTTATGAAATCCTGGGTTTAAGGTTGATGGAAAATCCACCAAAAAAAAATGAGAAACCAGTTTTTGGGCAGGGTGGGATTCCTGGGTTTGAAAACCCAGAAAGCTATGGTACAGGCCCTTATAGTTTTTAGCATAACTTGATTCCGCCTTCTTCGAGCCTTCTCATTGTGAACCCTTTCAGTGTTCTACACTAAGTCCCTCTGATCCTAAGTAACTCTTCTTCAAAACAAAGAAGATCTTAGAACAGTCAGTCCTCTCTTCGAAGCTATCTCTTTCCCTTTCCTTCCTTCAAATAGTGCCCACCTGTCTCTTGTACAAGACACCGTGTGACACCAAGCCTCTTGTCAAAATTTCTCCTTCTATGCTCCAATGGCCACATTGAGTGGCCTGGGGGCTCTGGTTCCAACCAGACCCAGTTGGTATCATCCTCTGAAGAGGTGGATTTAGAATTGCCATCATCTTTTTAATTTGGCTAGTAGGTATTTTCCATTATGTGTTCAGGAATGATTGACCCTGCATTCTGGTGTAGTTGTTGTTGTTGATGGTGGGTGTAATTGTATTAGCGGTTGGCAGATGCATTATCCATCATTAATCTGCCAATTTTTTGTTCAAATTTGAATCAACAGTGGGCCGCTACACTACCCTACTCTTTTTCCCAAAAAAGTGCAGTGTAGCGGCCCTCTTACCAGCCAAAAACGCTGTAGCATTTGTTGGAATTTTGCCCGGTCTTTCTCTTTGATTATTTTTCCATTTATTTTTTATTCAATTTTTTATTCAAAATGAGTCAAGTCTTAGCTCCCATATCTTGACCATACTTGTACCTAGCCTATTTCAATCAGCTAGATTACAGAGAAATTGAACCATCTGTCCTTACCACATAGATCCTCTGAGTGACACACGAGCCTCCTCACTGAGCTTTCATCAAAGACACTTTAGCCTCTTTGATCAAGTAAAAAGGTACTTCTTAGAATTTGTCTATTACTTGGATTTAATCCTATTTTCCCCTTCTCAACTCTTAATTTCAACACGATTAACAGTCTTGTTGTGCTTTCCTCACATCCAATCTACATCCTTCAAAATCACTCTACCACCTCTATCCTCCAAAATCACTCTACCGTCTCTCAAATTCATCTCAATTCTCCAAAGATCACCTCTACTGTCTCTCCATTCTCAATCTAAAAAACATGTCGAACAATGAAAGCACCCACCGACAAAAACTACACAACCTGGTCGTTTTTGATGAAAGCAAAGTTGGCAAAGCTAGGCGCTCTTCAAGTTGTCACTGGAATCGCACTCCAACTGGCAGATGACAAAGTCAAAGAAAAGAAGAACTACAGTGCCCTCAATCAAGCCGGCTACATCAAACTAGTCAAACACCTGGCCCTTGTCAACCAAGTCCTCCCTGAAACAAATCAGTTCAGTGGACTCGCCATCTGGCTCCTCCTTAAGAGTCACTACGCTGGGGATGACATTACCTCAAAAATGCTGGCCCTCATGAAATTTATAACTCTCGAGTTCAACAACTCCACCTCCATGTTCATCTCCGAAATACGAGCTGTCAATCAACAACTGAACTCGGCAAAAATTGTACTCGACAATCAGGTCAAGACACTTCTGACCCTTCAAAAACTGCCCTTGTTGTTCCAATATTTCCGTGACGTTATCAGTGTTGGTTGCCTAAACGATTTGTTTGCAACTAGAAACTCATGCTGCGCGGAACAAACTCCAAAACAATGTCCGAGATGCACTCACTCTATACCTTGTCAAAGTCCCAGACCAATCCAGAAATCACATACCCTCACTGTAAACGAGGCTTTCGAGCTTGTTCCTTCTGCCTCAAGAGCGGTCATTCTGAAAACAACTGCTACAAGAAAAACCCAAATCGTCAAGACACCAAGACCCCATCTTCCTCTTCCAAGCAACACTTGGCCCATCTGACCAATTATACTAAAGAGGACAAAGAGCTCCATGAATACTTGGAACAAAAATATCCCAATCTCCATATCTGAAGACTGATTGATTCCGAGCTCAGGGGGGGTGTTGGAATTTCGCCCGGTCTCTCTCTTTGATTATTTTTCCATTTCTTTTTTATTCAATTTTGTATTCAAAATCAGTCAAGTCTTAGCTCCCACATCTTGACCATACTTGTACCTAGCCTATTTCAATCAGCTAGATTACAGAGAAATTGAACCATCTGTCCTTACCGCATAGATCCTCTGAGTGACACTTGAGCCTCCTCACTGAACTTTCATCAAAGACACTTTAGCCTCTTTGATCAAGTAAAAAGGTACTTCTTAGACTTTGTCTATTACTTGGATTTAATCCTATTTTCCCCTTCTCAACTCTTAATTTCAACAGTGTTAGAGGCCTGGTAGTGCCGCTATGCTGCGCTAAACTGTGTTTATGCGCTTTTAGCGTGTTTTTGCGCTATAAAGCACTGTAGCGCAGCGAAAATTTCGCCGTTTTGAGGCTGTCCGCGTAGCGATAGCACCAAATTTGCTAACAGCAAATGGAAAACTGTTAGTTGTAGCGAAATTACGCTACGCTACCGCTACAGGTAGCGTAGCTGGCCCAGCATTGTTTGAATTGTCCATTCAACACTTCAATTCATCACTAAAATTAAGTGAAAATGGCTTTGCATATGTTGTTTCTTGAAATTTGCCAAACCAAATCCCATATTTTTCAAAAACAGATTATGTGTTTTTTTTAGTTATCAGTAACTAGTTACTTGGGGAACTTATTTCGGTCACCAAATGAAGGATTAAAAATCAATTACTTTATAAACACATATTACTTTTTGTTAAATTTCAAGAATAACCAGTGATAAATTCATAGTTTTTTAATCTTGATGATAAGTGGAAGTTTTTAGTGCAAAAATCAAATTTACAAACAAAGTTGAAGGATTTATGGATAAAGTGTAGAGACTGTGAAAATTAAGATGTGTCTGATGAGTCTCAAACCCATGACCTTTGTAATGCTGGGACACATACTAGAGTGCTGCCTTTACCAACTAGGCTACAGACGCTTGTGGATGTGAGGGTAGTTGGGTGGTAGTGCATATGGTTCAACTCATCAGAGGAGTGATACATCATGATAGCACACTAACAGACACCTCAACATAAAGTATCTGCCCACTGTTGAAATCTGTAGTTTGAAAATAATCTCAGGTAGGGTTCTTCATTTTTGGGGGTGTTTTGTTGTTGGCAAAGAGGTTATGTTTGGTTGGTGGGCGAGGGTACACATTGTTCTGGTGGGGTAGGGTTAATGAATGGGTTTGGTTGAGTGGCAATAACAAGTTGCTGCTGTCTTTTCTTGCTGAAATATGGGGGTGTTGTCAGTGTGTAAGCTACACGGGGTTGGCTGCAGTGATTGGGACTTAGAGAATCTTTTGGGTGGTTGATATGGCCAGGATTTGACGAGCTCCCAGGGTTTTTAGGATTTAAAATTTACGCTGGGACCGAGTGGTATACCGTACAGCGCGAGCCATTTCTTTTTGCCTCTGGCTGCAGGTATGTAGTCAGGGATTGGTCAAAGGTATGCCAAGTTGCAATATTTGGTATTTGATCGCAGCGATTCCAGGTGCTGGTCGATGGCCTTCCAAAGTAAGCCACTGTCCGTCCATGTTAGCAATTTTTGACGGTTGCATAGTATGTGAGTTCATTTGAAGCTAGGCAAACCGGACCTGTGCGGCTGTCCGTCAGAACCTGGCAACAGAGGTGCGCATAACGGACTTCGCTATAAGCATGCCCGTTGCCAGGTTCTGGCACTGCCATCAAAGCATGCCGAAGTTGACTTGCATCTTACAATCTGAAGTTGGTTTTTGTGCTGCGTGAAAATAGTTTATTTGTGCGCGCTATGTTGTGGTAAGTCTGGTATCCTTGGTCAAGCAGACTTTTCAACGATGTGCTCAAGAGTTGCTATTCAAAAAACGTGAACTTACGAAACGGCTGGCAGGCGAACTTTTTCTTCAGTCGCTTACTTGCGAGCAGGAATCAGTACCCGGATAGAAAGTCACGACGCCCAGCCCAGACAAACCCCAGATACTGTCTATGATTGATCCTCCTTGCAGTTAGTTTAGCCCTACATAATATGTTCGCTCTTTAAAGTTCACATGGAGTGCCCCATGTCCTTTGGCACAGGTCGGTAGCTCGTTGGTGTGTCGCATCATCCGAAGTTGTCCGTTGCTTGAAAATCTCGCCATCAACACTGGTTAAGTGTAAAGAACCCATTCTGAAAGCCCTCGCCCGTCAACGGCTGACCAAGAGGTTTACACGCCGCGTGTCTTTGCTTGAGCTGGTGGATGAAACAGTGGACTTTAAATTATTGAAATAATCAGCCGGCAGCAGTGGTCACAACAAACCGCCGAGGGCTTGTTGAGATACTCAGATCACGGGCCTCTGAGCCCATCACAGCCGTCCTCATCGCCAGTTCATCATCGCTTTCACGTGCCCTCCTGAGTTTCATTTTAATTTTTAATTTGGTGTTCTGAGTTTTGACTGACTGGACATCCAGTTTGGGCGCAATGACATCATCGCCAAATATTAATTAACGGCCAATGCGCACGATAGTACCTGCGATCGGCTCACTTGGATTTTGAGCAGCCGAGTATTTAAGCCGAAAGCCGGTAAATTGGCCAGAATCAGCCATCAGAGTCTTTTTTTTCACGTTGAGATTCGAGATTATTCAGTTGACTCACTCACTCCGTCTGATTGGTTTTTCCACTGGGTTGAACCAAGAATTAGACTTCTATTCTGTTTCCTTAAACTCTTGTTTCTGGCTAAAGAGTAAACAAAGAAGTCTCAGTGGTGTGGGAAAACAAACTGAAGCTGATTGAAAAGCGATTGGTATCCTCAAGAACAAATAAAACAAAACCACTGAAACGGTCAACAGCAATTTCAAGATGGCCGACAGGGAACAGCAGATTTTCGAACAGGAGGTCAATAACTTGAAAGTCAAATGGGCTGTAAGTAACTTGTTCAGATTGACGTA
Organism: Puccinia horiana; assembly: GCA_001624995.1. Taxonomy (NCBI): domain Eukaryota; kingdom Fungi; phylum Basidiomycota; class Pucciniomycetes; order Pucciniales; family Pucciniaceae; genus Puccinia; species Puccinia horiana. The sequence continues at coordinate 1,809,130 of LWDY01000019.1, forward strand.
AATCATTTGCATGTTTCTGATGGACTTGTTTTTTCTTTTCTCTTTTGAATAGAGCCCTCGATACAAAGGCCTTGTTCGTCCTTACACTGCTGAAGATGTAGTCGGGAAACGTGGGACGTTGCCAATCAGTTACCCTTCAGATATCGTGACTAAGAAGCTTTGGAACCTTCTTAGCCAACACTACAAAAATGGAACTCCGAGTCATACCTATGGAGCGTGAGCTGACCCGGACAAATATCACTTCATCTGGTAATTTGTTACTTTTCAGCTAACCAAACCCAATGTTTACTTTTAACAATACCAACAAAATTCAGACTTGATCCCGTACAGGTTACTCAGATGGCCAAATACTTAGAAACCGTATATGTTTCGGGTTGGCAATCCTCATCCACTGCAAGTTCTACCAATGAACCTGGTCCCGATCTCGCAGGTTTGTGTTTCATTTGAATATTGAGTTTCTTGAATAGACTTCCTAATACCATGGTCTCCGGTCCATGATCTGACTTCCACAGATTACCCTTCCAACACCGTCCCAAACAAAGTGGAACATTTGTTTATGGCTCAGTTATTTCATGATCGTCGCCAGCGCGAGGCTCGCTCAAGAATGACGCCTGAACAACGCAAGAAGACACCTCCAGTTGATTATATTCGTCCAATCATTGCTGTGAGTCTTTCTGGCAAAACAAACCAGCGACCTCATGTTTTTTAAGAGAGAAAGAGCTGACCTATTCAATGATTTCCCAGGATGCCGATACTGGTCACGGTGGTCTTACTGCAGTCATGAAACTGGCCAAGATGTTTGTCGAAAAGGGAGCGTCAGGGATTCACATTGAAGATCAAGCGCCAGGAACCAAGAAATGCGGCCACATGGCTGGTAAAGTGTTGGTGCCCATCTCTGAGCACATTAACCGATTGGTTGCAATTCGCCTTCAGTTCGATGTCATGGGAGTTGAAAACATTGTTGTTTGTCGAACTGACGCTGAAGCGGCGACCCTATTGAGTACCAATGTGGATGAACGCGATCATGCCTACATTCTTGGAACAACCAATCCCAACATCGGACATCTCGTCGACCTGATGAATCGTGCCCAGAGCGAAGGCAAATCCGGAGAAGCCTTACAAAACATCGAGGACGAGTGGACCCTGAAAGCTAACTTGGTTTTGTATTCGGATGCCGTGTCGGCAGAGCTTAAAATCCGAGGAGCGGCCCCAAACAAAGTAGCCGATTGGGTGAAATCGTCCATGGGATTGAGCCACCAAGCAGCAAAAGCCCTTGCGAAGAAGCGCTACGACATCGAAATCTTTTGGGATTGGGACATGCCCCGTACTCGAGAGGGCTTTTATCGCTACCAAGGAGGAACCGGCTGTGCTATCAATCGTGCAGTGGCATACGCACCTTACTCCGATCTCTTGTGGATGGAAACCAAGAGTCCGATCTTGGCTCAGGCTCGCGAATTTTCACAAGGAGTTCGCTCGGTTTGGCCAAATCAATGGCTAGCATATAACTTGAGTCCTTCTTTCAATTGGGACGCTGCAGGCCTATCAACAGAACAAATGCAAAGCTACGTTTGGGAGTTGGGTAAAATGGGCTTTGTGAGTACATTCGTCAATTGTTCATTACTAGAAGGTGTTGAAGCTGAACTCGGAGTATTCTTTTTCATAGTGCTGGCAGTTCATTACCTTGGGAGGACTCCACTCCAATGCATACATATCAGACCTGTTTGCAAAAACGTTCGCGAAGGAAGGCATGAAAGCATATGTTGAGGAGATCCAACGAAAGGAGAGAGAGATTGGCTGCGATGTCTTGACCCATCAAAAAGTAAGTCTGTATGGTAATATCGAATTTGGGGTATCCTCGAAAAGTTTTATTCATCATGCGTTGCGTATTAGTGGTCGGGGGCGGATTACGCCGATAATCTACTCAAGACTTGTACCGGTGGAGTAAGCTCGACTGCTGCTATGGGCAAGGTCTGTTACCTCTTCCCTCCTCTCGGTGTTTCCATGGAGCACTGACCTTCAGAAAACAAAACTTAGGGAGTCACCGAATCGCAATTCGGAAGTCATTGAATAGCGCAACCTGATACGACATTCATAGATGTGTCCGATAGCTTGCTAAAGAATTTGATGCAATTTTCTCTCTTCAAAACACTGTGAACTGAATATACCTCATAGTGTTCAAACCAAGTACGATTTTCGGCGTTGTTTCTATCGTGATCATATACATTTCATGTAATTCTATTATTATTTAGGCATAGGGCGTCGGGATCTGGGCCTGTTATACAACGTTTTACCTGTGAACATAGTATAGCCATGTGGCTTGAGTCGCAGCAACTGGCGGTCTAGAAAGAAGGGGAAGATAGGTCCGTGTATCCACCCGCCATAGCCCCACGAGGCTTTCAAACTTTTGATGCGGTTGGATATCATTGTTTACTATCAGATGTTGGTGGAACAGCTGAAGTGTGACTGCTGATATGAATCAGAACTGAGGGAAATTAAGATTACACTTAACTGGAAAAAAAGGAGGCTGGGAAAATTGATAGCGATTGAGGCGGCAAACAAACAAAAAGATCTGAATGAGAAAAGACAACATGTCTCGGGAGGAATTGGGAAGGCATCGACAGGGCAAGTGACTATCCAAGGAAGCAGGGATGGGTAGAGTACTACACCTGCCTGCGAGTTTTTATGAGGATCATTCAAGGGTGTGGTAGCCACTTCCGTCGACGGGTTGATTGGGAGAAGGGCCAGAGGGAGGAAGGCTAGAAGACAAAACATGTTGTTGCTGTTGCTGTTGCTGTTGTTGGATCTGTTGCTTCTTCTGAGCGATACGGAGGTCGAGTTCTTGCTTAGCTCTACGGACCTCATCGTCAGATAAGTTTTGGGCATCACCATGTTCGTCCAAGGCGAACTCGTGTGCGGCGGTGGCTTGATGAGAAACCGGAGACGGGCCGGGCGGAGGGGCTTGTTCAGCTCGTCGGAACGGAACGGTAGAGTGAGAAGGCGCCCATGCTGTGAAATTGGCGAGGTTGATCAATCTCTCTCTCTCTTGCTCTAGATTGGACGGAATGGAACACTCACCTGGACTTTCGCGATGGATACCACCACCACCAGCTGCTGCTCCTGCTCCTGCGCCACCGCCGACGGTCTGATTTAGGCCATGGAAAGTCGGCTGACGTGGGCCGGTGAATTGGGATGAGAAAGAACCAAAACCATGGCCACTTCGGTTGAGCTGATTGAGACAAGTCATGAGACTGATCGGCTTGATTATTAGGCCGATTAGTATTAACATGAACGGGATTCCGGTCATCGTGCTAGACCAATTGTACATCCAAAATAAATCTAGAATGGCCGTTAAGACGAGTAGGATCGAATACTTTTATTTATTTTATATGTTAATAAATATTATATTTTATATGTAAAATTTCAAGATAATCAGGAAAACAACCAAAAAAACAAAACAAAAAACTTGAATTAAATTTTCATTTTATAAGGGTTTAAATATAAGAGAGTAGAGCAAGACTGACTTGTCGTAATCCTTCGAGTACAGCAGGGGAAGGATTATCAATCTCATTATCGATATTATATAGACCGTATAGATGGATCGGTAGATTGTAGGATGGAGATACGGATACCGAGGCGATCGTAGATAGACCCACTTGAACGAATACGATACGATGCAACTATTCGGAAAATAAAATCAAGAACAAGTCGTATTTTTGGTCAGTTTAATGATAAAAACGTTTTCTTCTCCTTTTTTTCTCTTGTTCTTTCATCTGAAACTATAAGGGTTTAATCAGTTTTTTGCTTTTCTTACGTCTAAGTTGCTTGAAAAGTCCATCGTCGCTTTCGTTCTCCTTGCCTGGTTTTTTCGTTGCGGTTGTTGTTGTTGGTGGTGGTGGTGAGGTTGGGTGTGGCGGCATAAAAACAAAAATCAAAGCACATACACATGTGCGGGGATCTTTCTGTAGATGCTTGTATCGGGGGAAAATAAACAAGCATCCCCAATACAAAATTGAATCAGAAAATCCAACATAATATCAAGGTTTGAGGTTTTCCCAGCAAAAACTCAAATAAGGTTTTATGATTTCTGACAGCGCCCTGCCAGAAATTTTTATGTAAAAGTGTTTATGATTTTATGATTGAATTTTGAATACCATAAATGTCAAGCTTTTTTGTCCAAAATTTCAAAAAATTGGATTATGTGACAGATCTGACAACAGATACAAGGTGAGCAAGTCAAGCTTTATCTTGCAAAAAATCAGTATTAATTTGTATAATCAGTGGAGCTTTTCAGCTGGAACTTATTTAGAACTTAAGGAATGATAATTTGAGTCAGGAAAAGATGAAAGAGCAAAACAACAAGAAATGAAGAAATAAAAATACCTCAAGGCAGACAAGACAATTAGAGACAACAACACTGAATTATGTTTGGAGTTTATAGGAGAATGAGGAAAGAAAGGAAACTGAGAATAGAAAGAAATCAGAAAAAAAAAAACAGTCAGGCACTTTGAGAAAAGAGGAAGGAAATTTTATAGGAACACCTACGACTGAGAATGAAACAGGTTCGTCAGCAAAGAGAGTCAGAGAGTTGATAAAAAAGATGAAGATGATTGACAAAGTTTGAGTTGAATCAGAAGGGATAAGTTTGGCAAAATAAGGAAAATTGATGAGGGGGGAATTATGAGATTGACAAGGAGAAAATCTATCAATGAAATGAGAATGATGAAAATTATTGACAGTAATTTACCAAATTGAAAAGTGATGACACTTAAATACTCTGGGTGTTTCAGCAGTCAAGAAAGATTTATTTTATGTAGTGAAAATTAGGGTCTGAGAGTCAAGAGGGGCTTAAGAATATTGAGTTCAGTGCAAGTTGGGAGGAACCTGTGAGGCTCCTCATGTCTTATGGGCCTCACAAGGGCCGGGATGATTATGTAAGCCCAAAGAGGACTTAGTCCCAAGAGTTCTGCACCTAGTCAGTAGCAAATGTTTCCTACCTACCAACAGCTAGGTCTTTGAAATATATATGTTGGTACTAGAATTGCTTGAGATTGACAGCTATCTAGTGCCCCATACAATGGACAGTGAAGGATTGAACCACAGAGTTCACATGAATATCAACACTTATGTATTACTTAGACAAGGGCTGGTGACATGAAGAAACCAGTGGCAGGGAGATGACACAACAACAGAGGTTTGACAGGACACAGGGCAGCAGGGTTAGACAGGCTGAGACAGAAAGGCAGATGTTGTTGGAAAAGATGATTGGGGCAACTCTGTTGAGAGGGACACAGGGAGACTGAGGACAGTCAAGGACAAATGTCCTGTGATACTCGTGAGATAGATGAATGAGCTTGTAGTTGTATTCAGATAGTGGAAAGTCTAGATATGTATGATGAGGATGAACTAACTACAAGCTGGGAGCTAGGCTTTGGTAGAAGCATATCTCAACAAACTCTGCTAAGGCATTATCCCAGGGTTTGGGACTGGGATTGATGGTCATCCCAAAGAACAAACCCTGAACAACTTGGGGTAAGCCCTGAACCCCGGGGATTTCAATTTTCAATTTTTTACTTTTTTTATCTGATTTATCCTGGGATACACCCCAAAAAACAAAGTGCAAATACGCGGAACTCCCAACATAATCATTTAAGACCTTTTCCAATCCAATTGTACCCCAGAAACAGAGTGCAATCACCCAGTACCCCCCAAAAACCAACCTGGAACCCCCCGAAAATGATTTTGTACACAATTAAGGCTCTTTTCGAGTCAATCTGGGCCCCAGGTTTCGGGAATTTTGTAAGTGCAATCCCAATCCCTGAACCCCGACTATTGGGGCCATGCCTTAAACTTTTCTGGACAAGACATGACAGTATTGTATTTTTGATTCTTGGAGTCGTGCTCCCACGTGCAACTTCAGTTTAGAAGTAGCAAACTTTGTGTGGGCACTTCTTCCTCCTCATATTGACCCAAGCCTCAAGTATTGGACCATTGATACCAACTTGTCTCAACATCATCAGAAGATGACCTTTTCCAGCATGTCCCTTGAGATCATCCCTCAACCCAACCTCTGGAGTATTGGTATTTTTCATTTCTCCTTGTTTTTATTGTTTCTTTCTTTCTCTCTTCTTTTGTCTCTTAGTGATGTTATCCTCTCTTAGTCTCTGTGGCTGTGTAGTGTTGTGGAAGTATTTTTTTTTGTTCTTGTCTAAATCCTCATTATTTGAATACCATTCTCAGTCCTTTAGGTATTTTCTTTTTCTTTCTTTCTCTGTCTGTTTGTTTGTTGTTCAGTTTCTGAAATTTATTTCTTCAGTTTTCCTAAAAACTTAACAGGCAGTAGTTTTCAATCTAACTAAGATGGTCAGAAATCAGAAAAGGACACCTCAGTTGAGATGGAAAAGACAGGGGATAGGCATCACTGATCATGATGGAAAAAGGCTGGAAAAGAATTACAGCAGAGATTTATACCAGTATTCTGACAGAAAAAAATATTCAACCAATTTTCATTTTTTCCAAATTCATTCATTCCCTTAAAAATCTTTCCTGCTTATCTCTAATTGCCCAACCTTTATACCCCTAATCCCACCCCCATCCCCTGCTCCACTCAACAAACTTAATCATTGAGTTGTCTCACCTCACCCCACAAAACAGGTTCAACTGTTTGGGCATGTGTAGCTAATGCTATACCCCATGTTAAGAACACCAAACAAAGACTTTATTCACTAAATCAAGCCAAAATAGACAAAATGGAGGAAATTGGTACTCCTAACTCTAATCATGATCAACACTGTCCTAACTCTCTCAAAATTTGTTGGCTAACCCACAACTTTATGAAACCCACAATAATCCAGAGAAAGGCACTTTTAATTTCATATCTGATCTTATAATGAACTTTGAACCAAAAGGTGACATTATAATTATAATACAGCTCAGCATGTAGAAATCCTCAAAGCCTTTATTAAGTAAATCATTAGGGTTCAAGCCTTATCAACCATGGAGACAATGTTGCCTATAGATTAGAAACCATTGATAATTCCATTAACCAATGTCAAATGAAACTGCAACAAATGACTTGGTCAAATGAATTCAACAAAACTACCATCTGATAAATTTGGGCTTAAAGAACAATGGAGGACTTCCCTTCGATCTACAGCCCCCCTGCAGAGCCAGATCTGGTCAGATGCCAGAGTTTATTTGCAGTCAAAATGCTAGAATTTTAGCTTTTTGACTTGTAGGTTAAGATCTGCAGCCCCTGCAGATGTCCACAGGAAGTCCTCCAATAAATTTCAGAAAAAGGACTAAGAAATGAAATGAAAACCATCTTAAAAGAACAGGAACAAAAAGAGAATGAGGGACTATAAATAAAGGGACTTCGAAAAATGACTCCCTAAAATTCGATGAATAACTCCCATGGGAGTCGTTGGTCGAATTTTGGGGTTTTTTTGGGAGTCGTCGGCAAAATTTCACAAAAAATTACCGAAAATTGAGTAAGAGAAAATTTATAACTTTTGAATGGCTGGTCCAAATAGCCTAAAAATTTCAAATACGCAAACAGAGCCCCCCATTAGTCCTCTGAAAAAAATTGAGCCTCATTGCACGCACAAAAACCATTTGCGTGGTGTAGCACAATTTCACATTTTCCTACTTTAATTAATACAAAGAAGATTATAACTTTGAAATGGAGGATCCAAAGGGTCCAAAAAATTTACCGTAATCATTCATGGGATCATTGAAGCTCTTGAAAAAATTTCTGCTCAACATCGTTTCCCAAAAGCCTTTGGGAATTTTTCTTTTTTTTCCACTTACATGGACAAAAAAATTAAATTCCCCAAGGCTTTTGGTAAATGATATTGAGCCAAATTTTTTTCACAAGATTCAATGGTCTCATGAATAATTACTGTCAAATTCTTGGACCATTTGAATCATTCATTTTAAAGTTATAATCTTTTTTGTATTAATTAAAGTAGGAAAATTGAAAATTGGGCCACACCATGAAAATAGTTTCTGTGTGTTCAATGAGGCTCTTTTTTTTTCAGAGGACTCATGGGGGTCTCTGTTTGCGCATTTGAAAGTTTTAGGCTATTTGGATTGGCCATTCAAAAGTTATAATATTTTTCTTTTTGCTCAATTTTCAGTCATTTTTTGTGAAATTTTGGCGACGACTCCCAAAAAAAACCCAAAATTTGACCAACGACTCCCATGGGAGTCGTTTTTCGAACTTTGGGAGTCGTTTTTCGAAGTCCCTAAATAAAAATAAGAATGAAGGAAAACACCACACATACTAGGACAATAAACTAAGAATAGAGAAACAGTTAGATGTGGTAAACAGGAATGAAGATAAAACTAAAGAATGTAATAAGAACCTCAAAGGAGTTGGCCTATATTAAGGTTAACCTTGAAAAAAAAGAAGAACCAATCAACGGTGATGATGAGTTGATAAATCTTGAATTAATCAATTGATATGAGATGCACCAGGACCAATCAATAATCATTTGATTACAAGTGATATATCAAAGTAGAAAGTCCCCTTTATACCTTTGGAGGTCACTTGGAATCCTGTTTGTCAGGTTTTTATCTCTTGAGAAAGAGAGACAGAGAAAAGGTAGCTGATGGCAGGGGCCTGTCAGGACCCAGGAGCAAGTTTTGATAAAAATTATAAGTTGATGTCAGAATAAGCCCAAAAGAGATTTTGGAAAGCAGCAATGAGGCAGACCTGAGTGAAGGGAAGGAGTTATTGAGTGATTTGGGATGGATCATGAAACATGGCAAGATTGAAAGATGATAAACTTGAATGATATTTCTAATCATACCTTTTAAGAAACCAAAAATGCTGTCATAATAATCTCAATGGAGATTTGTACAGCAGCAATGAGGCACACCTGAGAAAAAATGTGAATTAGATTTTTAGACATGAGAAGTAAGAGTGAAAGATAAATAAACAAGAGTTGAATGATGCCTGAGAAAAGGGAAGGAGTTGCTGAGTGAGTTGGTACAAAACACAACAAGATTTAAAGATGATAAACTTGAATGAGAAAAGAAAGAAGGAATTAAAACAAGAATTGTTTAAATAATCTGAGAATCTTCAGTTAGGTCTTTGATGTTGTTTATCATCATTCTGGTTGGCAGCAACTTTGTTGTTTAATGGATTAGCTCTGTTCATCCAATGAGTAATAGATTTTGACATATTTCAATCTGTTCTTGGTCTAATCATCATTGAATTACTTGCTAGTGGATGAGCTGATGAAATAAATAACATGCTTGTTCTTATTATTCATTGACTATTCTGTGGAACAAGTTGCATCACTTTTTCATCTTGATATTGCAGTCAATCTAGATTGCAACTTGTACTTACTTGGGAGATGATTCTCTATACCATGTAAAAGGTTTGTGAATTTTTCTGAAGAGTTGCAACCTCTAGTTCTGGGTTCAGAAGAAGAGACAAGTCAATTGCTATCTGGCTAGTCTTCCAGCTTCTTCTAGATTAGGCCTAGGGCTTGGGTTGCTTCAACAGTGGGTCAGCTACGCTACACATTTGGTTAGCATAGCACAGTGTTAGCTTTTTAATCTATGCTAACACACCACTAACGTTAGCAGCACAAATTGGCCAACTATGGCTAATTTTTTTTGTTAGTTGGTAGTGTAGCATTAGCTGTGGCCAGGAAAAAAACTAATGCTACCTGAAATTCGTGTTAGCGGTTGAACAAGTTATGCTACACTTTAGCATAATCCATTGACCCACTACACTACATGTTAGTGTAGCTGGTTGAGTTACTCTAAATGTTAGCTCAGATGGTGGATGCATCACACAAGGTTTAGCATAGTGAAGAAATGGATTCAGATTACACCACGGGTGCAAAAGTCAAGCTGGTTGACGTTGGGTTCGCCCGTCCGTCAAATTTCAGTCAGCCCGCCCTGAAATGATGTCAGGCAGGCCTTAATGGGAGGCTTGACCCACCCTGAGATGACCTTCTGGGTGGCCTACCCTACCATCGTTGACGGCGGTATGGTCGGCTTGCCTAGCAGGTCAGCCAGCGAGCAACCCGACCTCTTGGACATGTTGGTCTCAACACTCGCCGACTTTTTTTTTTTTTTTCTGAGCCATGCTGAAAACCCATTAAGGGTGTGTCAGACATACTCATCACATCAAAAAAAAAGAAAAGAAAAAACAACTTGTCCAAAAAAAAAAGTTGAAAACTCAAAATAAAGGATCTATAAAGTTTTTTAATTCTGGTCTTCTACAAAAGCTGAATGGCTCAGTGGTAAGACACTCCTGCTGCTGCTCCACCTCAAGCATTGTGGTCCAAGGTTTGAGCCTGACCAAAATCATATTTTTGTGGCTTGGCTCACCTTGCCAGACCGCCTCCTTTCCCACCGCTGAGCTGTGTCGTCGTTGGGGGTGGATGGGCACTTGCCACCCTGGTTGGGTTTTGCATACCTATGACGTCTTGCTGTTGGCCTATTGTGGGGTCAGCAGCAATTGGCTCAACCTGACTTCTGACGTTGGTTTGCCGTTGATCAGCACCCACGGTGTACATGAAAACAAAATATGTGATTGAAAATTACAACAAGGAATAAGATTTTTTTTGAAATAAGCCAACGGTGGGAATTGATGTTGCGTATAACACTATCATAACCTTATTGTAACAAATTTGGTGCCGTTATGGTTACAATAATGGCACCAGCCAGGCCATTACGTTTTTTTTATTTTTATTTTTCCTTTTTTCAAACTGTTATGTTATCTGCCTCATGATTTTGGGGATAACGAGTGGTCGTGAGGCCTTTTTGGCCCACAAACATGTTGAAAAACATGGATAATGTGTTATCCGTGTTAGTTTTCTCTATAACAAAGCAGAAATTTGGCTTTATTACAATATTCACAGGTGGTTCAAGCGCTTTTAACCGGATAATGGTAACACTGGGAAGTTATGTTACAAAAATTGCTCCCGATATTGTAACATAAGTAACTTCCCACTGTTGAATCAGCTACTTATTTTTTTATCAATGGCTTTTTTTGTAGAAAAATCTGTATATGAAGTGACACTAAGTATCATGCGCTTTTGAGAACTTTGCAGTTGGTTTAATACCCTATTTCAGCCACATGTGGCTACTGACACCCCATTCAATTGTAATTTGTATGTGTTTATAAGCTTCCTCAGCCAGTAGAGCAGACATTGGCAGCTGATGAAATGTTGGGCTCTGCTGCACAAGATGATGTGGAGCATGCCAAGTAGTCCCTGGCCAATGATGAGAGGACTGGGTAAGTCTGTGAATGGTCCTGGAAGTAGAAAAACATCAATTCAGTAAGTACTGGAACAATATTTCATTAATCCCAAAATTTCATACCTTCCACCATATCAGAATGCTATTTAGATCCTTTGCACTTGGCACTGGAAGTCAGTCCATGTTCTTGATGTAGACTTCCAACTCTTTGCTTTCATCAGTACTAGTAGGTTGTGGTGCATTGAACATTTCAAATATATCATTGCATGCAACCGTCTTCTAAGAATTCAATAACATCCTTGTTGTTTTTCAAGATCAATTCCTGCTTGGTAAAATGTGATTCAAGTAACAATCTGGCATTATCTGATCTTTTGGGCCAGCAGTGCTCAATTAATTTCTATGGGAAAGTTGGATGAAGCATTGTTGCCATGAGTAGTGTTTCACATTTCAATGCCTCATCTTGATAAGCCTCAAGCTTGGTTATCATTTTATGGTACATTGGATGGACAGTGTTTCCTCGACTCTGGGCTGCCTCCTTCTTCTTCAAATCCGAGATGAGTTGGAAATGATTTGGTAGGACCATCACCCTACATTATCTTAGTGAGACAGTTGAAATGCCAAAATCAAAGTCAACATCATATTGATTACAACAATAATTGATTTGAGGAAATATCTCACTTTTAATTCCTGATTCAGTTCATTGATCTGCATCCAGTCCTGTTTGCTGAATTGAATCTCATTGGAGTGACCAAACTTCTTTTGATTTTCATTACACCTTGCACAGTGAATCTGATCTTCATATTTCTCATATTCATCAGTGAGCATTGAATTGATAACCTACCATGCTGACATCAATAAAAGTGTTGTATGAATACATGGTAAAGCAAATTACTTCTCTTGCCTTAAGGCACACTTTTGGCTTTGATATGTGATGTTCCAGCAAAAACCATATCCAGAAATCAGGGTTTTCAAGTTTCTCCCTGCTGCACGCCGTTCAAATTCTTGTTGCCATACACAAGAGCCAGTGATATTTGTCAGCACAAAATTCAGCTATGCAAAAAAAGCTGGTCAGAGGACCAGTTTAATTTTAGCCAAACAATCAGGAAAAAACTCACCTCCTTGGTCAAATGATTCAACTCATTTGCCAAGTTGCAATTGGTTGCTGTTCAGTTTTTAGTCCTTGAGCTTTGACTGAAATCTTCATCAACCTCTCTTCATCTGAACCTTTCAAGCTCTCTCCATCACTGTCAGGTTCAGGATCTGATCTGTTATCTTCCCCAATGTTTTCACCAGAAGTCTCTTCATCTTCATCTTCCTCCGCTAACAGAGATTTGAATAAGGAAATGAACCAAGGAAAGCCTTTGGGGGTGGTGGAGCATTGAGTCCCAATCCATTCAAACCAGCATTAACAACCAACACCATTTTGTGACAAAAACACTTGATGTGCATTGTCTTGCTGTCCCAAGAGTATCCCAACTCGTTTTTATTAGCCACAACACACAAATATTTGTGTATGTATGCAGCTAAAGTATTGTTGTTGGAACCGGAATCAGTGGTCTGGCAAAGCATTTATTGGAGAGAGCCAGAAATTAGCTTTTGTGAGTTTGTCAATAAAAGGTGAAATTAATACATGTCTTATTTTGAAGACCATGTTTCTTCAGGGTGTTCACAATTGGTACTGACAATATGTGACCCTTGTGTTGCCAGGCAACTAGCTTGAGGGTTAGATGGAGCACATTCTACTTCAATTGTTATTAATAAACAAGACTGTAGCACCAGCAAATCCAAATTGGTTTCCTTTGGTTGTCCATACATCATGTATCAGATTAAACCTGCTATTCAATGCCTGTTTTTATTAATAGATATATTGGTTCAACATACAAACTCATAAGAATAGGTTCCAGAGTAATTGGTTTTCAACTCAAGCTCCCTTTTTTATTGTAATACATTATTAAAAAAGGTCTGGTTTTAATTGGCTACAATTACTCATTGTTCCTTCTGTTATGGTTTCTTTGAATCTTCAGCAAAGTATCCAACAAATAATTAGTGATTTCCTTGTGAAATGGTTTTACAAGAGAACCATTAGACCCAAACATTGGGCTCCTTGGGCGGGACGCTGGGAAGTTCTAGGATTCCTTAAAAACTATAAGGAATCTGACAAGTGTACAGCAGTCCTTGATTATTACCTGCAGGAGTTAGATGGAATGGACTACTAGCTAGTGCCACTGCACATTTTATTACGCATTTCACATGGTGTTACCACCTCAAAGTACTTCCATTGAAGCAGTGCCATCCAGACACACTCACACTCAGAAATGACAACAGGGATGCCAATCTTCCGTGGTACAGCTAACTACCTATCACGGGAGGTCTGAACAAACCATCAACATTAAGTTCTTGTTGACTTCAGAGATACATTTTGAAAAAAACTAAAATTAATTACGAGCACAAGCACTTTAACTATGGCGAGAGATCCAAGGAAACCAACGCGGGAATAGAAATATGACGGAAAAATTGATTATTGTTCTTAGCTTTCAAAGTTGGTAAAAGCTAGCTAGTATTTAGGAGGGATTTGTTGCAACTTCGTAGCATTCTTCAACGCTGAGGTGGCTGCAGCTGGATGAGGCAGCTTGGAAACAGCATCTGGGAGACCTTTGAAGATTTGGATCGAGTTGATGGCAAAGTAGACTTCTTTGTAGTGAGACCCTTTCAAGAAATAATCGTAGCATGTACCAGGGCATTTGCCTTGGGAATAAGTATTCAAATCCGCGTCTCCACCTTTTCATCGGAGTAGGAAGCGCACCAAAACATAATAAGTCAGCAGGTGAGTCAAATTTTACTAAAACTGAGGTGAATAGCCCAAGACAAAATTGACGTACACATTGCGATGTTGATGACCAGGTTCTGAGGACCAAACTTTTTGCTGAGGTCACAGCTTGCACCACTTTTCCAAGTGGCTGCAGGTGCTGACCATGATTCAGGGAGTGGTGCACCTTTCTTAATATCTTCTGGCACCTCCAGGCGTTGCCTATCAAGGGGAGACTTTACACATCAGTAAGTGTATAGAGAGAAACCAGACGTGGCAATCGAACTTACCATCTCCAAACAGAAATCTCTGATAAGGTGTACATTGTGGCGAATACCTTTTTTGAAAATGGTCATCTTGATTAGAAAAAAAAACTCCGTTAATTATGAGAGGGGACGTGTTTCCACTTACAGCTCCTCCATTTTTGTTGAGAGTGGAGCCATAGAAATTTGGAGTGCGATCCTCAATTGCACATCCCGTCTACGAATGCCCACGACCTCTCTCTCTTTTTAGTTCATCCAGTAATATTTGGACATAAGTGTTTGATACTCACGTTGTAGTTGACGCTTGTGTCACATGATTTCTGAATGACCTTGCCCGTTTGATTACCTGTGGGGTCATGCGAACAGCTGAGAAACAAACGGTCGGCTGTGGTCAGTAATCACACTATCTGGATGCAGAGCTCATGTTACTCACTTAGATGTTGTGTGGATGGTCGCTCTTCCACGACTATTGTCGTTCCAGCCTTCGAAAATCTGCGAGGGAAGACGAAGTCAGCTCTCGCCTCCAGGATTTCACTTACAAAGCTTTTCAGATGACGTTTCCTTACATCAACTTCTCCCTGGGTAGGCCAGTCTTGCCCGTACAACCAGACTGTTACACCGTAGTCCAATTTATTTCTCAGCTGAGAAAGGTGTTGTAGTAAATAAAAAAAACACTGACTAGCAGGCCAAGTAGCGCACTGGAAAAATGAAGTTTGAATATCAGTTTGTCTTGCACCTCCACCTCACAGTAGCTTTTTGGGGGACAATAGCAAGAGAGATAACTAACGCCATAGGGTGCGTGGGTAAAATCAACGATGATCAAAGTACCGGGATCGTAGCGCTCGAGGGATTCCAATCGGACACTGGCCCGAAGGGCCGTTTGATTTACCTTATAGGTACCATCAGTCGTATTGAGGAGAACAGCGGGCATGAGATCTGCCGAAATATCCTTTGATGCATCGACGGCAATGATGGCCCGGGATTCGTTGTCCACGTACGCCAACGATAGCTTTTCTGCCTCAGCTCGGCTGACATAGCTGTCGATTGGAACCCACAAATGAATCAAAAAAAAAAGTCAGACTCTTGAAAGAGGGATAGCTGTAATTCCCAGACAGAATGATATTACTTTGCCGCGGAGTGAGTGGTATTCTGTGGAAGTGCAAACAGAACCGTTTTCATTAGCGCAGTCCATGTAGGAGAAACGTGTAGGTAGAGAGGTGTAACTCACATCCCAGCGGTTGATGAACACGAATGAGTCAAAAAAAGTCATACCAGAGATGGTGTTGTAGTGGCTCCAGATGCTGGTATGGGGTGCGGATTGTGGAGCTTTTGCCAGCGCATGACTGGCGTGGCCTGCAAGCACCAGTGGAAGCAAGACAAGTAGAGCGGCAATAGATTGAAGCCCGACGACTGCCGGTGCCGAATAACCTGAACGGGAG
The DNA here is from genome assembly GCA_001624995.1 of Puccinia horiana. Taxonomy (NCBI): domain Eukaryota; kingdom Fungi; phylum Basidiomycota; class Pucciniomycetes; order Pucciniales; family Pucciniaceae; genus Puccinia; species Puccinia horiana. Next base: position 1,824,858 of record LWDY01000019.1, read on the forward strand.
TGAGTGATAAGGGTGAACATTGGGTGACTTTGTAGGACAGTACGAAGGAGTGAAAATCAAGCAGGACAATTATGGTGAATTGGAGGGTTGATGATGGGGACTTGACTTTTTATACCGGCAGATGCACCATGGGAGACTGGAGAAGCTAGAAGCTCTGGAAGAAGTGGCGGGACCTGGCGACGACGTACACACTGCTGCATGGAAGGGGCCCATGAATCTTCTCAGTATTCGGTGGGCCAGTACCGTGGCGCAAGTTGTTCCCTGGAGTGGCAATCTGTGGCAAAAAGAGAGTTGTGCTAAAGTTTGCGCAGGGTTCAAAAATTGAACACCCTAAAACATGAATTCGATGGACCCCAATGTTTTTCCTAGTCCGATATTTATGAAATTACCTTTTTGAAGAAAAATGCAAAGGACAGAGGGCAGGAGTACAGAAAAGGTTGTGACCGGCACCGATGAGATCTGGTACGCGCTGACAAGGCCACACCACAGGTGCAAAAGGCAAGCTGGTTGAGATGGGGAATACCCGTCCGTCAAATTCATGTGGGTCCGCCCGAGTTGGACGCCGCTACTTACAGGTTACGACTGCAATTCTACATCTTTTCATTCTACGTTGTTTTCTGATGAAAGCGACTGTTTCATTAAAACAGGTGTGTAGTTTCAAAACAGAATCTCCAACATTCTGTTTTCAAGATCAAACTTCATAGATGAAGAAAGCTGGATCGACTCTTGACAGGACTGCAGCCTCGGGGATAATCGCTTTTCCATTAGTTTTGTTTGATCTCCATTTACCCAAGTTCAGAGAGCTTGGAACTTCCTGCAGCCGACCAACCAGACGAAAATACGAGATGACAAACAAAAGCACGACTTGAGCATCAAGGCATTGACCGCTTACATTTGCATCAGTTCCAAAAAATGAGTGTGAAGTGGCATTTGATAGCACGTGCTCACGCCCAGTCTTTGAAGATCGTGGCATGGAGGAGACAACGGCTGGGATGTCGAGGCGTTTGAACAAGCCATAGTGAGTGAATTCAGCCAACTGCTGGAGTGGGAAGATTGAACCAGTTTTATCGAGCCGATACAGTTGTCCAAGGCATAACTCCTCCCGCAGAATGTACATTCTGGACGCGGACCCTATCATGGTCATGATGATCGGGTGCCTGCTTTGTTGACCTTTATTCTCTCTTCATTAAGAATGACGTCATGTGTATGCGGTTCTCCTGTTGACCGTCCTATCATTAAAAGCAAGATCTGTTTTCCTCTGATGAGATTGGTTTCATTTCCTCCTCATGGGATTAACCTCGTATTTCTATTTATCATCATTTAAAACTTTGAACACAAGAGCTTCGACATGATGGGATGTAGTGAACCTTTCTTCATAGAAAGATTTCATAGCTCTTTATCCAATTAGAGGCTAGGCGTCAAAACCACCCCCTAACCACATTAGGGGGTTTCAAACCTCCCCCAGGAAGTCGTGCAGATAGCACTTTCCAGGAATTTTTTTTCTTGATTTACATTCCTGTATGCCTGCAGTCATGCTGCCCGAGAGGCTGCAGGAACCCCGAATCAGGAACAGGAATCGTGGCAGAAACATGTCCGAAACCGCTTTTGCCTCCCTATCCCCGATTGACCGGGCATTTCCCGACTTCCACATTTTTCATCCCTTAGGGCCCACTTATAAACACATGTTGGATTTTATCTCGAGTTTCGTTTTGAAATGTTCTGAAATTCAAAAGAAAATAAAAAAAGAAAAGAAAATGAACTCAAAACAAATCTAAAACAAGTTCAAATCTATGAGTGCAATTATAAACATCTTACATCGAGCTGAGTTTGGGTGCAAGAAATACACGGCTGGGTGTTCCTACTTGCGTGCTGGCCGGAATATATTCATGATTCTGACCGAGATTATTCCCCGGCGGATGACCAAGTTGATTGCCTGGCGAGACACTACTGTGTGCGAAATGGTTACCCTGTGGATCGCTACCATAAGCTACAATGGTGACCCGGCGGAAAGCTACTGTGACCGAGTTGATTCTCAACAGTCAAACCACTGCGATCAACAAAACTCCCCGGCGCTGCACCATGTCCGCGATGATTGCCAGGCGGACCACCATAGTAGCTGTTATCGTTCAACGTGATGGTACCCTTGACCGAGCCTAACAAGGCCTTCTTGTGAGAGGCCCCGGAGGGTCTCTGGCTTCCCTTCGGTCGGGCTAGGCACTGCTAAACCACTCTTCAGGGAGAAGGGAGTGGACTTTTGTTAAGTTCGACCCTTAAATTTGCAATTGAAATGCCCTACAGGCAGCTGTATGGAGTGTACAGCGGCATGAAGATGTTTTGAATCCAAAATCCAATCCAAACCTGCTCCTGAGGAGGTTTAGGATGACTTCGGTCATGTTTTGAAAAAAAAAAGAATTAAAAAATAAAAATAAAAATAAAATGAATTCGGTTTTTTTTCAAAATTATCCAAAATTATTTCAAAACTTGGTTTATAATTGGGCCCTTAATCGTGCCTAATTTTTTTTTTTAACAAAATTCTCGAACTCTCACTACAGTACAACCTCCCCCACGACACCACCAAAGAAATCCACCCCAGCCCGGGTATGACATTGAGTGTGAGACTGACGAGGAAGCACGAGTTCATTCGTATTGGGCTCTAGAGTCTTGGTCTTTGTGTTCGTCGAACGAGTATTACGGGCAGAACATGGGCCGAGTTGAGTGGCAGTAAAGCGGGCGATGAGCTCTATGTATGATCCCCCAAAAGAAGATATCAGTAGATTTGATTCTTAATGCGACTATCAAGACAAAAGAGAAGGGAGCCACTCAACCTCGACTTGCATCTGCTTTCTTACGCTCGTTATCTAGCTCTTCTAATCCTAAGCTACTTGATTCTTCAATAAACAATTTCTTTATTCCGGATCGGTTGTTCATCTAGTCTTGTTGGCCTGCTTGTCCATTAGCTGCTGTCGCTCGTTTCGAATGCTTGTATAACTCGTCAAAACTTCCGTCTACATCTTCTTCTGTTTCGGGTTCTGCTTTTCTTTTTTCTTCATTCGCGAGCTTCTTCCTTTGTTTTTCTATGAATTCTCTCAGGTCTATTTTTTCTTCTGATTCTGTATGTTATGTATGATAATTAGATTTTCAACAAAAAAAATTCAAGTCAGTCGAACAAGAAATTTAACGTATTTGGTTTTTGTTATAAAAGAGAAATGGGATATGGAATAGAGACAGTAGCATGGCTCATATTTCTTTATTTGATGATGTTATGAGTTGAAAAAAGGGAACACGGCCCAAATCGCCTTGGCACGCTAGTAGGTTTCGGGCTAGAAGTAGTTGAATCCTCGTGATTTGCTCGAGAAGCTCGTTTTTCCACCTGTCGTCGACCGGAGACGCTCCACGTATTCGTGTGGTTCTTAGGCTGGGCAAACTCAGAATTCAATCTCATCGGGCAACGACGGCGACTGCTCCCCCGGCATTTGTAAGTACATGTTTCGATTTTTTTGTTGTCTTGGTTGTTTCATGCAACAACTCAACAAAAGGGCTGTTTTTGGCCCAAGTTGAGCTCCAAGCCGGGACCCCGTCGGTCGAGTTTAATCCTGGATTAAACTCCCAACGGTTTTCCTGCGGCCCCACCTGGAAGCCCGGAATTGTTTCCGGTCAACGGTGGGGCACTCAAACTTGGGGCCGCTCAGGAATTTTTTTGGCGGGCGACTTTGTTCCTGGGAAGTCCGACCTGCGCGACTTCCTGGGAGAGGTTTGAAACCCCCTATTGTTGGCGTTTCAGACCTTGGGCAGTCCAAAAATAAACCGGCTAAGGTTTCTGCCCACACAAAAAAACAAAACCAACCTCCTCATTTTGGACACGGACTTATGGCTTCCCAGAGGGGCCATAACTATGTAATAATGGGTTAAACTTATGGGAGTACTCTAAACCCATAATAATTGAGACAACCATGCAATGAACACCCTACTGGGCTACATAAATATGTATGACTGAAAGCAATAAAGAGAGAGAGAAGCTGATAGAAGTGATAGCATAAGAAGGAGTGTTGATATTCTTTGAGTGTATCACTCCCGCAGTCTTCTGACCTCGCCGCAGTCCATTGTTCAAAGCTTACTCGGAACCCCCAACAACAGCAAGTGATAAGAAAGAAGAATAAAGAAACAAGCAGACATGATGATGCAATAGAAAACCCATCAAGAAAAGCAAATGAACAATGCAGACCTAGCAGGAAACAAGAGAGAAAACAACGAGACTAGCTGGGATTATGAGGTTGGTATATCAATGCTCATGGCTGCCTTTTGGGGTATACAGCAATGAGACTTCTATTTCTTCATCAGTGCGTGAAATTATAGGCCAGTATACCCTTGTTGGTATGTGCTGATATTTGACAATCTATTCAACAGAAACATTTTCTGATTGTTATGATCTTCCATAACAAAATTCTGATCTTCTATGACAAAATTCTGATCTTATATAACGAAATTCTGATCATGGGATTGAAGCTCTGAATGATTCTGGAAACCCTTCAAAGTGCACCCGCTTCATAGAGTGAAACCCCATTTACCAGACTCTTCTCTAAAGTCATTGAATACCAACAGATGTTTCCAGTTGTTCCTTTTTTTCCAACATTATCTGGTAGAAATGTCTTGCACTTTTTTCAATCTTCCAGTCAATCCCTTTTGGCATTTGATTTATTTATTTTCAACTCAGTTGAATTAATGTTAAAAGCGATTTGATAAAACAAGGCTTTGATAGCTTTCTGGTGAGGACTGTTTGTTTGGTTTTAACCATTTTTACCTCTCCTGCTTCCCTTAAAAGCTGCACTGCCTAAATGTTTGATTCCCAACTTGCATTTTCATCCTCAACTTCAATCAGCTATCACACCATCACCCAGATTCAGAAGAAAACATCCTTGATCTTTTATTATTATTATTCATCATTTCATCATACAGTGAAAGTGCCAGTGAAGACAACAACAACATATCAGCTGCCTTTAAAAATAGGGTGTTGAAGACAAATTGTACCAACAGCCCCCCAGACCAACCCCATGTCCATTGGAAGTTGACTGGGTGTTGTGCCTTGGTCCCAAGAACAAAGTTTGGTCAAAGTTTGGTTCAATTGAACCTGCCAGAATTCAGTATTGCTTGTCGAATTTTTATCCTCATAGTGCAAGGCCATAGGCCAAACTATATTACTTTTTTTAAAAAAAAGGGGAGACCAGAGAGATTTGAGTGAGTACATCAAGGGAACCACAAGACATGTCACATGTCATGTACCAGATATTTTAACATATTTAAGTCTTTAAGCTGACAAGTACACACTGAAATTTTATGATGAGTTAGATTGACGCTACAAAAAGTCAAGGGCCAGAAGTATCCTCCATATCAAATACATGAAGCATCCTTCCCTGGCCGGAAAGCACACAGCCTGTCCTTCTACCTTTGGCGCCATTAAGACTGATTTGATCAGGTTGATAATCCGAGCCAAGTCGATGACTTCTGTATACCGGAATCTACTCATACGAAATTTGACAAGAATGGTTTGAAACGCCGTCGTCTTGTTAGCTTAAAACATTTCAGATAACTCTCAGAATTGGAAAGCTGCACAAACCTCAGCTACGGTTTGCTGGGGAGAATCAAACAATTCTCTATACGTCATCGTGATCATCACATATCTCGCACCTAAACCATTCACCAAACATTGCAGTAACAGTTCACACAAAAGCCCATTTTGGAATAGTTCCGAGCGAGCACGGTGAGAATGAGAAGATGACAGAAAGGTTGTGAACTGGCAGGGTCTCGAATGGGAGGGGAAAAAGAAGTGGGATGACTTACTGAAACCTGAATCAAACTGAGCTAAAAGCACAATTTCATGATCATCAAAAAACTCTACATCTACAACTTTGACCCGTCTTTCGGGATTATTATTTTCAATATGACTGCTGGGCAATTTGAGCTCGATCGTCACTTGAGTCTGCTTTAATTCAGTTGCTCCCATCGTCGCTTGAGATGGTAGTTCGATTCGATCGATCACAAGAACTTTCACTCCTTCTGTTCGCGTCGACAGAAATGCGGAATAATGAAACTATCATTTTGTCGATTGGGAGAAGCAGTCTAAGTTTCGTCATGGCGGTAGTGAAGCAAGAGGCCTTAATTAAAGAAAATATTGAACTCACATCCTCCACAAACCTCGAACAGATATTTTGGTTTGCGGGCTTCAGTAGTGTATGATTATTGCCAATGGCATTTTCCTGAATAGGTTTAGCCATGGCGGTCTTGCTGAACATCTTAAAAAATACTTCGGCAATAAGCATTGAACTATAAGTCAAACTATTGTAAATCCCCCAGCGTTGCTGAGAAGGGTTCGGAGGATCACTGGTATCGAATTGTGAGGATTGATGAGAACTCGAGCTGAACTGGGGATTAGACGAAGTAGATGACGAAAGTGGTTTGAACATCGGCACGTTTGAGGGTGTGATTGCCTCGTCTTTTTGCCTTCTAAAGTGGTCACCAAAGCTGGGAGTGAGGAACTCGGCTTTTGGATGAGGTTGTTGGAAATGACTTGTATCAGGTGTAACATAGGAGCCAACGATAGGCGAATCATCATTCAAGGGTTCATGCCTCTGGTAATTTTTTCCTTCGGCCGCAGGGCTCACGTCCTGATCAGGAAAAGACATAAATGCAGCCAATTTCTTTTTTAATTCCGTCCGGTTTTTGGGCCCGTTGACGTCAAAATGATCGTCATGAACTGTTTTTGATAACTGCTCTTTGACTGTTTGTAAATATTTGAAATCGTCCGCCTTGGAACGAAATTGCGAAAATACGACATTATCCAATGGATTGGCTTCACCGCGCTGGATAAATTGGCTGACCGCCATCAAGTCATATTTGATCAGAGGCCGGCTCGGCGGCGTCGGTGCGTTTTCTAGCGCTACGACATAATCAAATTCTGCAAGGATGCCACAGGATAAGGGCGCAGAGTAGTTTGATCAGCAAATGTCTTGTGACCCGAACCCAGAAAAGGAAAATGAGATTTTACCTGATCGGAGCCATTTACAAAAGTTTCCAAATAAGTCCTCTTCCTGCTTAACCAATTGATCTAACATATGAACCGTTCTAATTAGATGTTTGATTAAATTTTCGACTACCAGGAGCGTCTCGAAATCGTCGTCTTCAATCATTTTGACGGATCTGATCAAATTCTCCGCACATACATATGCACATGTCAGCAAAAAAAATGAAATCATAGAAAAGTTTGTAATCAAGACTGTTACCAGTGGGGATATCGGGCATACGAAAATTGTGGATATGTGTGCAATCTCAGTTCTGTTGTTAATATGTATAGTCGTTCCACGGCTGGTACGAATAACTCGATAATGGCCAGTCGGATTCGAGTAAGACTTCCTGAAACAGCACTTTCCCACTTGGTAAAAATCTAAAGTGCGAGGAGGGCTAAGAATTCATCAGCTACTTTTAGGCTGTTCAACTAAATTGTGGACCTAACCCTATCGCCGCTTTTGGTGCCAAGGAAATCTCTTAAGCCTTCAGTTGCTTGCCCAAGAAACACGAGTTGTAACATTTGAAAGCTGATCGGCTCCGCAACTTTTATCATAACCCATTTTTAGGGAGAGGTGAATAGGAAGGACAGTCAAAACGGCAAATCATACAACAACTGGTGAAGAGTGGCAACAAAACGAACCTTTGTGTGCTTTGGAAAGCTGTTCCAAGTTTTCATACCACTTTTTTGCAGTAATCCTGGCGATGTGCCAATCTTTGACGATCCCAAAGTACGCGAAGAAACTGTCTTTCAACAAACTTTGAATTTCATTTGACAGCTGCGCTTGTTGGTTGAGTTCCTTGGAGTTGATTCCGACAAGCGATAAAGTCTGTTTGAGTTTGAATACGTTAAGATGCAATGCTGACTTATTGGAGGAAGGATGAGAGGGTAGTAGAGATGGTAGCAAATCCATGGTACCGAGTTCCATTGAGTAGTTTGTATTCAACCAGACCAATCGTAGCTGAACTCCGCCGCGATGGGCGTCATCTAAGGGCACGGATGAGGGTGCATCCTGCTCCAAGAGCTGAACTCTGACCAGTCGAACGTGAGAGGGCAGTGTGGTGGTACCCAGATAGACTGTACCCTCGATAAAAAAGTGAAGCGCGTTGGCATGGGAGGATACGATTAGTAGGGAGGATGTACTCGGACGTTCCTTTGTCTGGTGCTGATTTGAGATCAAGCAAGGAGGAAAGCGAATCATAGGGTAATGATCATACAATTGGGAAGTTCCATTTGAAGGATTGGAGGTGTACAGAGGGCCCAGGTGATTGCGGATTCTGGTACATCATGATAAAAAATCAACCTTAATGTAGGGAGAAGGGTAGGATCTGCTGCACACACGTTTCAACGTTCGCGAGTTGGGTGATAGTCAAGTTGGCAGGCAGTCGATCACACAAAGATTGTCCGATCGAACGCGCTTCAGTGGTAGACCGAGCGGGTTCATGACTTGAGTGTGTTTTGGGTGGTAGAGAGAGCCAGGTCATGAAGCCAAGTTTGGTGTTCTGATCAGAAGGCTGGTCGGAGTGGAGAGGGGTAGACTGAAAATTGAGATCGGATGAGGTGACTACCGTTGGGAATGCCAATAGTTGACCAGAGTGTACGCTTAGCAAGATGAAAGCTGGCGGGCGGGCGGGAGATTTAGAGCTTAAGCCAACCACCAAGGATTGACCTGGGTAGGCCTTGAATCAGCCCCATGTTTCATTCAACGGCCATGACAGCTTGGGAGGAAATTGTTGACTGACCATCTGGACTCCAGTGTAAAGCGGTGATTTCATCGAAGCACGAGCCCGGATCGATTTCGACGTGATGCCCCAGCAAATCGACACAGGCACAATTGTCGTTAAAGAGCTTGCTGACCGAGACCGACCAAACTTGGGGGGTAAAACCACTCAAACGGAAGCAGCTGACCGTATCATGCGAGGAGGTGGATTGGGTTGAAGCTGAACCTGCGATGACAGCTGAAGGAGAGGTGAGGACAGCCAGGTCCATCGTTGGACAACATGCTTGATGGCTGAGATGATGCTGAGTGGAAAATGTCCGATGTGAGAGTGAGGTGAATGCCTCTTCGTCCATCCTGACTGGTTTTGTGTTTTCTTGTTGACCGTTCTTGTTGACCGGTTGTGGTGGGCTAACCCCCGGGGGCGGCGGAGCGGGAGCCCGAGGGGGCCGCTGGCACTTCCGCCGCCGGTAGCAGATTTTAGTCCTGCGTGTCACTCCACTGAGTGCGTGGCGCCGGTAGCAGAACAAGATTCTTTTCACTTGGGTAATTTAACATTTTTGACAGAAAATATAAATATGATAAATGGGGCAGTGCAAGGATTTCATGAGGTGCCATTTGCTTTGCAACACCAAACACCATTTTTCAGGGCCCACCACCAGTAGTAATCAAGGGCCTTGGTTAAACGACACACAAGATCTGGAGTTGTGACTCCTGCAACCACCCCAATGTCACATTTGGGAGCCGGAGCTCCAATTTGATTTAATACTTGGGACTTGTCGCGCCAAAAAGTCAAAAAACCCATAACTCTCGTTTGACATGAGCAATTGCCCCAAGAATTTGACTGGGTTGTATTTGCGCCAAAGTAACTCAGTGAAATTTTGAATGAATTTCACCAAGCAGTTTTTTTTTCAATTTCCTCCCTTTATCACCAAAACCCTCCACAACTTTTCACTGAACACTGTGTAAGAATTTCTCACCATGGAGGAAGTGAGCCATTGTAAGAATACTAGAAATACCAGCACCAATAAATCAACCAACTTGAAATGAGGTGCACAAGAAACAAAAGCACCTCATTTCAAGTTGGTTAATTCCTTGGTGCTGGTATTTCTAGTATCCTTACAATGGCTCACTTCCTCCACGGTTTGAAATTCTTAGACATCTGGAGGTGTTCAGTGAAAAGTTGTGGCGAGCTTTGGGATTAAGCTGGTAGGAAATTTTAAAAAAAAGCAAAAAAAAACTGATGAGTGATATTCTCTCAAAATTTCACAGAATTAGGGCCCGTTTGGCCGCGCTGTTGTATCAACCTATGCCACCGGTCCAGTTTCACCACATATACATCCGTTCTTGCATCGCAACAACTTTCTGATTTGGTTAAAATAAGGGGCGTTTTTGCCGAAGGAAGTGTTTTATGTGAGTGGAGAGGAGTAAATCAACAAGTATTATCTGATAAGCTTGCGATCATTTGCCACACAAACCTTTGCTGCAATCCATGGTGGGTCTGGGAAACCGCTGCGTTAGTACGGTCTCATTTGATAGCCGGAGAGGCTTCTGAAGTAATCGTTTTTTTTTTCGCTCAGCTTCAACTCGATAGTCACCTGCTCCTCGATCGAGGGGACAAACATCCACCTTAACACCGGTCTTAAAAAAGTTCATCAACACTGGGAACCGAACCGACTACAGCTCACTAAACCGATTTAATCCTCCTTGTCTGCCGGGCCACCCCATAGGGTGCTGTTAGGCTAGTGGTAAACCGGGGTCACTTCGAAGTGCTCACTCTTGTTGAAGGAACACGTCCCTCGGAGCGTGGGGCCGTGTCGGGTCTGTACAGGCTATGTCCGGAGTAAGCCCTTGTGCGTGTGTAACCCTGCTACATGGCCCATGGGGGGGTCCCTCGATGTGTTTGCGTTTCGCTCTTCCTTTGGGCACCCCTCCAGTACATGTGATACACTGGATGAGTGCCCAAAGAACTGAGATCCAGCCGCATCCACATCGGGGGCCCTCCATGGGCGATGTGGAAAGATGTGCATTGCACGGCGTGACCAATTGACTATTACAAGGTGGTGTGGTACACTCCAAATGACCCTATCAGGGGTTCAAATCCCCTACAGCACACGGAAACCTTTTCGACGGCGTACTTTTTGAAGGCGGTTGCAACTTCACGAGTGGATCACGGAACCACGGCAGGCAAGCCAGCGCGATCGGCAAAACGACCTGCAAAGAATGTCAAGATGCCCTCCAGCCGTGGGTTAATATTGTCACCCAAGAATTGAACCACAATCATCAGGCTGCCGCTGGAGCGCTGAAATATGTACCATAAGGCAATTGCCAACAGACATGCGCTATAAGGCTAGCGGGAAACCGGGGTTGACACGAATGGCGCTTGTGATCACATTGTAGCATGCCAAGCTCGTATTGGAATTTGGACACGCCGCTTGCCAGCTGCAGGTCCCCTGGGAATGGTCGACGACATCCGCCGCATCCGGGTAATGTAGTCAGAAGCTCGAGACTAAGTCACTATCTTACCGCGCATCTCTTTCGAACCTCCATGGTCCCAACTTGTTGAAAATTGCTCACTTTTACCACACAAGGCACCTCTGTCTTTCGCGAACCGCTTTCAGACAGTCGATCAGTCATCCCTGCCTTCAAGTTCCAGGCAGGGTTAAATTCATCTGCCTCATTTGCGTTTAAGTACGTTGTGAAAGCGATTACACGGCAAGAGACGGAATCGAACGGCGGGCATTGCGCCAGTGGGATTACACACCTGCATGGCGCCTGTGCGAGCGTCAAGTGTTGTTAGGCTAGTTGGAAAACCGGGGTCTTGACTTTCATGTCCAGCCTGGTTGAGATGGCGATAGGGGAGTTCCACTCGTCACAGGCATACGTAGGCCACGCCATGAGGCAGCATGCAGTGTCGCTTGCACTTGGGAATGGTGGTCCTCAAATGCTGACTATTGTTGGTCCGGAGGAAACGTACCCGTCATTCTCCCGGTTCAAGGTCTGTCTGTGTGAGCAACCGGCAGCAATCAGGCGATGGACAGGCCACATGTCCCAGTCAGGGGTTCGAACCCCCTACAGCACATCTTTTTTTCTCTTTCTGGAATCTGTGTTTCTTTTCAGCAGAGCTGAGTTTGTGACAAGCTTAATAAAACCTCTCTGCTCTGACAGAGAGGTTTACCTGAAAACCTCACATTTTACCAGGAGACCCTGGTATTCTAGGGGCTGTATTTCCACTTAGCCTAGTTTTTGACCAGGTATTTTTGAAAGTGTAAGATAATACCAGCCAAATTGATGTCATGCTACCCATGAGGCTCTCAGGCCAAAAGTGACTAACACCATGCAAGTCCCTCTCTGTGGTAAGGAAGAACAAAAAACATCACAAGATGAAGAGTTCCTCACCACTGACCACTACACGCTTCTGTGAAGATTAGTTGAGTTGGTGTGAAGGTGTCAATGAATACCAAATTGTTTACTCCACTCTGCAATTAATAAATAAAACTTGACTTTTAATAGTGGCAACTTTAAAACACACAAACACACACACTCTGCAACACAAAAGACACACACACACTGCAAAAAAATCTGCTTCAACTGCCAGCAGTTGACATGCAGTAGCTTTGATTTTACTCTGATTTTACTCAACTCTTATTCAAACTTTACTCAAACTTTAATTGAGATGCACAGTGACTGTGCATCATGCACAGTCACTGTGCACCAAAGTAAAGTTTGATTAAAGATTGAGTAAAACCAGAGTAAGACCAGAGTAAAATCAAAGCTACTGCATGTCAACTGCTGGCAGTTGAAGCAGATTTTTTTTGCAGTGCACACAATCCACAACACAAAAGACACACACAATTGGCAACACAAAAGACCCACATACAATCCACAACACAAAAGACACAAACACAATCTGCAACCAGAAGACACACATCTACACCACTACACTGACTCTTTTTCCGCTAATGAGATTGTCAACACTAATTCACTTGATTTTTGAATGTGGTCCTTTGATCATTTGATTATCCAATCCCTTCCTCCCTCTCTCCTCCTTTGATTCTCCACCCAATCTCACTCTGCCCCCCATCATCACACCATCTCCTCCTCCCCTCCATGATGTTAGTGTATTCCCATGCTTTGGTTTAACCCTGGCCAATTCCCACCCAACACCTGCTATTTTCAACCCCTTGACAAGCCTCCAAACCCCACCCCATGCATGCTATGTCACACAGCTCTCTCAGCCTAAACTGAGCCTTGCACCCACATCACTCATCTTCTATACATGCTTAGTAACATAAATCTCGCAGCCTAAACTGATGATTACATCCACATCCCTCATCCTTTTAAGTTTGATCCCTCTTATTGCCCTTCCAATCTTTGAAATGCTCCTGTGTGCCCCCTCTGCAATTTTACTGTTCCTGTGCAGCTGCTTCACATGCCTTTTCTGTGTGCATTTCTGCTCAAAGGAATGACTCGGCCTACCCAAGTGAATTACTCAGCCTCCACTGAGTCTAAAGCTGTGGGGCACCATATATAAACACCACTGCAGTTGGTGCAATATGACCAGGATTTTGCCACTTGGATGTGTCAGAAGGGTTGAGACTCTGGTTAAGTTTGTGTTTGGGAGCAGAATATGACAACCATAAAATGCATTGCAATTTTTGTGTGACATTCTAGGTGAAATCTGAAGTCCATCAATACTGGACCAGATTTTACAAAGGTCCTCAAGATTATGTGTGTGATATGCCAATCTCAAACCCAAGCTTATCATAGCCTCTTGTGAGAGGCCCCCAGAGGGTCTCTGTCTCACAGAGAGGCTTAGGTAGAAAACATACATTTTAGCTGGAGTCACCTAGGTGCTGGAGCTTGTATAATCTACGCTTTGCCTTTTTGATCGCTTTACAAAGTGCTCAGGAAATTCCCCTGCCTATGTATGATGGTACACAAGATCAAGGTGATTACAATGGATACCGTTGGGTGTGGACCATTTGCAAGGAGAAGCCAAGGAAAATCACACTCCAAGCAAAAAGCTTGCATTCTGCAGATTTTATACAAAGTGACTCAGGCCAAAAAAGGCATTTTAGATGCAATGTTCCCTGCAATCGGCACAATGAGACAGAGGCTTTGCCTCTTGATGCCCAGTTCTAAATCAGTCCCAAATGAGGCCTTAGTAATTTTACATGTGGACATTCTCAGTAGTTCGCAGTTCACATTAAGCTCAAACTAGGAGTAGGCAAAGTCAAGACACAGACAGCTTTTGCCAACCACTGTCGGTCAACCAAACACGTAAAGACCGATCTACTGTGTCCATATACGAAATGTTCATTCTGTCGTGGTTACAATACCTCGCGCTGATCAATTGCATCTAGTTTTAAAGAAGTACCACTATCCTAGTCAATTCAGTCAAACAAAGGGACGATCTGAAGGAATTAAAGCAATTCCTGATTTTTCCAATGAGATCTATACCAGAACGGCTGTACATGATTAGAAGGGTAGGGGGAGGGGAAAAGGGGGAAGCGCGGCGAGAGGGGGCAGGGCAGAAAATAAGGGAAAGGTTAAGGGGCGAACGAGAAAGCAAGAATGCGCTTTGAAGTACAGTTAATGGAAGGATGTGAGAATTTGCGAATCGGACGACGTAATAAATCAGATAAGGGCCTAATTTGATGAACATGAATGACAACATGAAGTGTGATAGTGACATGTTAAGCCCAGAGAGTGCGACATAAGAGATAAAAATAAGGTACAATGGATGTGAAAGGAGGAGCTAAATAATAGCGCCACAACTCACAATCACCGCCGTACAGGACATGATGAATAAGGTTGAAAGGATTGGAACGGCCACTTTGGTGACGCCAGATGCGATGTACTCATCGTCCGGGCCGTATCGACCGTTCGGTTTTCCACCCGTGGCAGCAGGCACAGGTACACCACCAACAGTCCCGGTCGCGTCAGGAACCGGTGTCAATTTGACTGGCGTTGTGTTATTTTGATGGGAAGTGCTATTATTATTGGATTGGGGGCTAGTTTGGTTGGTAGTGGTACCGCTCGTGGTTGGAGTGTTGGAAGAGTTAGTTGGTTGGTTGCCACTAGGTGAAGATGTCGGAAGTGGAGCTGAAGATGTAGTAGTGGCCGCCGAAGGGATCGTCAGGTTTCGCGCCGGAAATTGTCCCTGGACTGTTGTTGATAACAGCAGGACGACGAAGCCGGTCGAGAATGTTTTCAAGTTGAGAGGGAGCATCGGGCCAGGGAGGCTAAGCAAGGAGACCAGTCGATGAGCTTTAAAGAGCTAAATTCCGTCAGAATGCTAGAGGATGGCTGAGGAAAGGCATTCTTGGATGAGTAACAAAAAACAAGTGTTTAAACAAGATAAGATAAATAGTGCATCAGAGAATAACACTCACCGTTAATTCTACAGTCGAACTTTACAGGTCAAGGTTTGAATGAGACGGGATCCAACGGGTTATGTAGTTGTTCGTTACAAGGGTGGAAGTTTCTGACTTGAAAATGGTAGCGGGCGGGATGCCGAGGGTATGTGGACTACGGTAGTGAAATACTCGATAGCTTGAGGAACCGTCGAGCAGAATTGTCTTGAGGTGTGCAGAGTGGAGGACGAAGGCAGCTGGAGACGATCCGGACTGCGGCAGTGCGCAGCTCGAGCTTAAAGGGACTCGGATCAAACAGGGTCATTAATTATCCGGCCGTGCATCCGATCACTGGACATCCACTCAGAGTCAGTCCAGCTCAGTCCGCTTCCTGATTTTCAATTATTTATCTTGCCAAGAGATCTCTAGAAGGCGCTCCAACAACTCCACAGTCGTTTCTTATCTGTACGAGAGCTTCATGGCGGCTTCGCCGCGTTTAGGGCTTGACCAATCAGAATATTAATTTCTTTGACCAAATTTCCTGTCAACAAAAGTTTCCGCCATAGTATACAACCATATCTTTAGTAGTTTAAACTTGTCTTTTGTTATTACTCGACACTTTTGTGTTCACTTTTCTTCAATTCTTTTGTTATTCCCTCGACATGTTCTCTCCCTCAGTTCTTTTGCCATCTCCCATTATCTTCAGCCAATTCATCATTTCAACCTGCTCTCCTACTTCATATCTTATGGCCCATCACAGTACTTCTTCCTCCATAGTAACCGTACTGATAATGTGATAATTTTAGACTTTAAAGAATATGATTTCAGTTTTAAGAAAAGACAAAAAAGAAATGAAACAAAATAAAGAATAGAAAATGAAGTCACCTTTAAAGAACAGGACAAAAGAATAGAAGGAAAGGAAACCACAAATATCTTGGACTTAAAATAATAAAGAAATAAAAAGTTAGAAAATGGTCAACAGCAAAGGAAATAGATAAAAAAGAGAATAAGAACCTCAGAATGAGTTGCCAAGACTAAGGTGACCTCAATGATGTTAGTTTTCCACTCAAGATTGATCACTGAGCTTTTGAGTAAGTGATCAGAAGTATTTGAGTTAAGGAGGAAAGGAGTTGAGATGAGGAAAGTTTGTATTACCACTTGCGCAGTAAAGAGGATCAATTGTACTCTAGAATTAGAGCACATACACGCATTGTGCAGCAATGACGTCAGTAAGGAACACTTCATCTCAACAGGGGTGTGTGGCCAGGATTGGATCCAAGCTACTGAGGGAATTACAGATGAAGCTGAGGTGATCAATCTCTTGTAGATCTACCTTTTTTGTTTTTGTTTGATTAAATGATAGTTAGGTAGAGTAGTACACATGAATCAATGAATACAATAAAAATCTTGGTCTGTCTCAAGATTCACTCCAGCAGAAAGCTCAAACTAGCAGCCCATGGATGGCCCGAGCCCGCCCCAAGCCCAATCTATGTGAAATTTATTTCTGTTTTTTACAGCTGTTTGCACAATGGTTGTTGCCGCCAGCATGGATTTTCATGGGGCGGCCAAAAACCTGTGAAACCCTGTGAGCTCAACTTCAGAGTTGGCTTCACAGATTTTCATGGCCTCTGAAGTTGAGTTCACAGGGTTTTACAGGTTTTGGCCGCCACATGAAAATCCATGCTGGCGGCAACAACCATTGTGCAAACAGCTGTATTCTTCATTGTTTTTAATTCTTATGTTTCTATTTCCTATCATCTTTAGCTGGTACTTCTACTAGCATTATTTACTAGCTACAGTGGAGGGTCCCTTCACAACAGCTTGTGCGCCCCTGCCTCTGAACAGGAGGGGCTTCATTAAGTTAGCCGGCAGCTGCGGCAGCAAGCCTAACTAAGCCTCTCTGTGGAGAGCCCCGCAGGGTCTCTGTCTCACAGAGAGTCTTACTAGTAAAACACAAAATTTTTTGTGGATCCTGGATGGGATATGCACAAAAATGCCTTTTTCTGAACATAACTCAAATTTGTCTGACAACTAAGCATACCCCGGGCTCACCAAGGGCAGCATGCTGTAGAGCTCATTTTCTTCACCTTACTATTTATCCTCCCTACTATGGACAGCCTGACATTGAGCTTCAAAATCCTTTGATTCTCATGGGGCCCCGGTTAGGCTTGGGGTAAGTATGCGACCGATCCTGCATAAAGACCAGAGTTCTCCTTTCTTCTAAAATTGAGCTTGTGTATTTATCCAAAAGGTCCATGAACTTAAAAATCAATTCAATCTTTCTATTGCCATATGTACGTAGTTTATCATTAAAAAATAAAAGTGAATACAGGGTTGACTTTGGGTTAGCCGGAGGGTGTGTTTGCTGGAGGAACCGCTTGCACATGAGCCTCTAGCTGGAAAATGGTGAGGGGCACCAAGTCATGGTGTAGATTTTATTGATGGGGAGATCGAAGGGTACAATTGGATAACTTGGCGGAGGATAAGATGCAACGGAAGGAGTAGATTTTAATGGTTCAAGTTGGCAACACCAAAAGCCGCAAAAGTGGTCTTCAGGATCCAGGCCAAAAAAACAGTATTAGTGACAAGTGCCTCCCTGTGGTCAGCACTAGGCGATGTGAGGTCACTCATACGCCAGCACAAGCCAGGCACAGCCTAGCTTAACCCAAGCCCATCCGTTCAGAGGGCAGGTGCCACTTGCGAAGCAAGCCTCCGAAGGAGGGGCTTGCCCCCAATGTCAGATTTCTGGTGTGGAAGCTTTTCACCTTTTGATGGGTGAAACTTGCCTCAGCAAATCTGGTGCCTTCGTCTGAAAAGTTTCATACGCCTGTTGGACCACTGAATCCGCCTGATTCTTGCCTACTTGGTGGCCCAACCATGAACATCCAAGCTCTGCAGGCCCAAAGCAATCAGTCCTCAAGGATTCAAGAATTGAGACTTTGCCCCTCATGTTCCTGTCCGAATGAAAACATAATTATTGGTATTCCATGCATGGTTGCCTGCAATCCTGTATCTCATATAATTTGCAACTGTAATGATTGAACTGGCAGTTCAAATGTTCAGCCAGCACTTGGGTACAGGAGAAAAAAAGACTATAAGGTCGGCATACTCATTGGACTAATGCCTGACTGGCATTGCCCAGAAGAAGCTTCCAAGTGAGACACTGGATAAAAATTTACAGGCTTAGAGCTAGTATGTTTGCCTACTGAGGCCATTCCATCATGTGTTCCTAGGCGGAATATTCCAGGAGCTATAAAAAAAATGATGTAAAAAAATATTTGAGCTCCAAAATACAAGCCGCTTCCACGCCAAGAATCTGACATTAGGTGCAAGCCCCTCCTTCAGAGGCTCGCTTCGCGAGTGGCACCTGCCCTCTGAACGGGTGGGCTTGGGTTAAGCTAGCCGCACAGCAGGGAGTTGGGACTTGGGTTAAGTTCGCCGCGGTAGCCGTCCGCCAGTTTTACACTCGTTGTGACTTGTGAGGACTTGTGTTTGGATTTCTCATAAATACGTGAAGGTTAACTGTAGATATCAAAGATGCGAGCCAAGCGAGCGTTGCTCACACAACTAACCACGTTGGAGAGAATTGTTTGCCTCTCTAAGCGATCTCACCTCATCTCAAAACGAAACACAGTGAGCTCGCCGCAACCCCTTTTCATTACTCAACGACAAGTGAGCTTTTGGCCATAAATTGAACCGGTGATAGACTGGCAGTTAGAACGCTGCCCCTGAACACTGCATGTAGCATCACGTTAGCTTGATGATTTTCAAGCTATTGGTCTCCGTGGGATGATCGAGAGACCATAAGAAAAGCGTGATTTACTGGCCAAAGATAGGTGAAACTGGTGATATAAAAACCCTCTGCCTCAGCACCTATCTCGGCTTCCCGGCAGATGAAAATCGACCGCTCAACTAAACCACACCCGGCCACTCCCTCTTCAGCTGTCTTACTATTGTTTCAGGCACCCGTCTAATCCCAGAATGATCTTGACATGGAGTGGTCAGTCTGCGTCTTTCGCGGTGGCTACATGTGTACCTCAGCGGCTTTAGGCTGATCTTTTTGATTTAACCTCGCACCTTTTTTCAACAACTGGGTGAATTGTGAAGTAATATTGGTAATTCTTATGGTGTTAAACCAGAGAAGTTCAGCGAGGTAAGTGAAAGTCACCAGTGTTTTTTCAACCATCATTGAAAATGAACCGAATGTTACAATAACAAACTTGACCCTCCTTTTGTCTGAATCGCAGGCCACGCCCAGACTCTTCCGAAGTTGGGGCACGCGACGCCATGTCTGGAGCTCAACCGCGCTGCTACACCAGAAAATGTGCCGAGCGCGAAGGAAGTGGAATTGAATCCCTGAGGGACGAGGCCGAGTCTTACAAACGACCCCCTCTCCGCCAGACTGCCCCAGTTAAGTGTGGAGGTACGGGCCTTCCCCCTCCGTGCGGACCAAGAACGAAAACAACCACAGGATTGAATGCGCCAATCCGAAGCAGATCGCACAGAGGTGAGTTTCCAACGGCATGATTGACAAGCGAAAACACACGATATTGATTCAATTGAATCAAATTAATCCAGATCATCTGAAGCCTCATCAAACGGCGCCGGTAACCTGCGGAGACACTGGGCTTCCTCCGCCTTGTCATTAAAGCTCGAAGCTCCCTTAAGAAACATGATTCTCGTGTATTTCTCTGAGGAAGTATCATTCGCGTGTATTTTCCTCTCATTGAGGTAATGAGTAGCAAAACTTGTCATGTTTTCTTATCGAATGATGGCTTCCAGTTACAGACTTCCTCCATTTTACATTTCACGTTTTCCTCTTTGTTGAATTTAAGATATCTAAGCTCCGTTTGGCCGCCCACATTATATGTGATATGGTTCCTTTATCACGGGGACTCACCGGGGTATAACAGATTCAAATTGTTTGTTTGGGGTGGCCAGTGATGTTATTCCTGGCATCACCGCAGATCACGATCTGCTTATAACCCAAGCCAGATTCGAAATACTGGTCTTGAGTTGAATTTGGCGGCATATCGGCCACCTTCCTCAACATCAAAAATGCCTCGTTGAAGACCACTTTCTTCGGCCATCTCAACTCCAACAAGACCAGCTGCCATTAACGCAAGTCAGTCCATCCCTCCAGCCACACCGGTTGGGACACCTATCCCCACCAACTCACAACAAACCGCAACACCGGATCCTCCTCTTGATGAATCTCAACGATCCACCTTCAAGCACCTATCCCTCACAAGATCTATTCTCCCCAAGAGTAGTTCCACACCGGCAAAATGCCAGCCCCGGTTTTGCTAAAAGCACTCCCCGAAAGGCGTGCTTTGGTGTGCACACCCCAATTGGGGCGTTTTAGGCTTGGACACCCCAAACTTAACCAAAGTCCATCCTTGGGGGAGGGCCGGGGTAACCCCCCGGAGCGCCTCCCAAAGGGATGACTTGCGCCTTATGTCAGAAATGTTGCCCTAGCAGAATTTGGGTTTTGGTGGTGACACACCTCACCTGCTTGTTACTCCAAAACCCATTGTACAACCCAAGATCTTTTTTGTCCAGTCACAAACATTGATGTTCCAAACAATACTTCAAAAATTTGACCCTTTTTCATCAAGCAAATTTTTATTAATCCTTGTTTCAAAACACCCTTCTTCATTGCCATCAACAAAAAAAAAAAAGTGTAAATATGTACATAGCTGTCAAACTTGTTGTAATGATTTTTTTTCTTTCCCCTAATGATGGTCAAAGTTATGTAGCAAAAAAAACTCAACAGTAGCCACTCCCAAGGCCATTAGTTGTCAAAAAATTGCTAACAGATGCAGGATCATTAATTCTTAAAACTGTGAGACAATTCATTTAAAAGGTTTGTCTTCTTTTTCCGACTGATGTGTTTCTTTTCCCGTTTTTGGAGTAGTTATGATCATAAGAAAAATACCAAAAATGATGGGGAAGTAGGCCAGAATCATGGCTGCACAACTGTATTTTATTACAATTTTGGAGGATTGAAAGAGGAGTAGTATAGAGCCAAAAAAGAATACATTTTTTTGCGACCTGCTTGGGCAAGGGGTGCGACTTGATTCATAAGTCCTCTCTACAAGGGCACCCCTGCAGGGCCCGCTGAGGGCAAGCCTAACAAAGCCTCTTGTAAGAGAAGCCCGCAAGGGTCTCTGTCTCACAGAGAGGCTTATGAATAAACCCCGAATCTTGGTGTGAGTCCTGAAGCAGATATGTGCAGAAATCAACATTTCTGCACACAACACTCATCTCTGGCCAAACCATCCAATGGGACAGTCTCAAAGCGCTTGATCTTGCGCTCGTCTTGGTTGATTCCATATTTTTCCATCCCATGTGAGACAGCCTTGCTTGGGGCCTAAAGACAACCTGTTGTTGGCCTTAGAGTTGAGGTAAGTATTGGCATGCACACCACAGATCAAGGGCATGCCAAATTTGGTGAGCCCTTTGATTGAGGACCAAAAGGTCCTCTGGGGTGTGCATGTGCCTGCATGCCCCATGGATGGGGAGGACACAGCCATGTATGTCCCTTGAAGGATGTGCAAGGCCAGCATGCCCCATCAAGGGTATCCTTGCCCAATGGAGGCCCCAAAAAAGGCGTCCATCTTTAAGCATGCCTCTGTTGAGGTGCAATTTTAGCAAAACGGGGGCTGGCATTAAGCCGGCCCCTAATAATAGCCTGACCATCCCCCACTGATTATTATAAATCAAATTTGTAGAATATTTGTTTGATCTCAGGATGCAACCGGGTCGGGTTCGGGTCAATAAAGCCTGCCGACACCCGACCATCTTCCCAAGGCGGGCTGGGTTGGGTCGGGTCAAATTCTTGGAATAGCTGACCGAGCCCAACACTGACTTGGAAGCAGCCGGGTCAGGGTTGGGTCCCAGGCCGACCCGAGGTTTTGGCTAAGTAATTTTCTGGTATTTCAAGTTTATATCTATGTAGGCATTCTTTTTTTTGTATTTATATGTAAGTATGTACTATGCGTGTATCAATCATGTATTGAGGCTCTGAGCAAAAAAAAAATAGAAACTCTCGTGTATGTATGTGTGTGTGATGAGAAAGTAAAAGAAAATCACTCGTCGGAATCGCTAGCTGCCCCACCACCATCATTAGAGAGGCCTTCATTGGTCTGAATCCAATCTTGACTGCATACTAGAGCCTCAAGTGTCTCGGGCTTAAGCCAACCTCCAGAGTCACTGAGTATTCTGCCCCCAGTCAAGAAAGCCGACTCTGAACTTATTTATGTCATTGGAGTCATCAATATGCGTCCAGCGAGTATGGAAAGGATTGGAAATTGTAGGCTGTGGACCCTCTACCAATGAAGAATATCGAAGGAAGGGGCTTCAATTTTGACCGTCAATTGTTGAAGATACAAATCAATCTTGGCCGATGCCAAGCATGTCTGGTCATTGTTCTTGTCGGCCAGATATTTCTTGAAGTGGGATTCAGCAGTTTCTTCATCACGAGCTTCAGAAGTTGAAGGTGTGATTTTGTTGGTGTTTGACTGATTCGGATTGTTGGATTTCTTCTGGGTCTTTGAAACCTCGTTGAACCAAGAACGAATGGTTTCTTTTATTTTTTCAATCTTACCCTTAACAACAGAGTGATCGAGTTTGAGTTCCTTGGTGAGCACAAAATTGAGGAGTGCTAACTTGTAGCGTGGGTCAAAGACAAGGGTAATCAAGGCAAATTCCTCCATTTTCCTCCAATACTTTTCGTTTTTTTTCTGCATCAGCTCAATAATGTCGACAATGTGAGACGGGCCTGATTTCAAGGTGTCATTCATTTTTGTGTTGAGAATCATCATGTTCCTGTACAACATGTGTGCAGTTGGATATTGCATCATTCCTAGTTTTAATGTGGCTGGGAAAATGAAATGTATGGAAAAATTAATATACATAACCAAGCAATTGAAAACAAAGATAAAAACCTCACCGGTGTTGAAGATTGAAAGATAATCTTTCATCGTTGATATTTTATCCCACTCATCTGGGGTAGGCGAGCTCGTAAAATTGGCATCTTGCATAGCAAGATTTTCGAACGCGTCCTTGTAAGGCAAGGCTGAGCTGAGAATCAAATAGGTGGAGTTCCATCTTGTTGGAACATCGATTTGCGGTGTGGCTTGAGTTGGCATGTTGCACAAGTTGATCATCTCCTGGAACTGCTCTTGATATACTGAACACTCACGTACTTTTCTGATGGACTCCGATAGAGTTTGGAGTCCATCTTTAACAACGAGATGGATGATATGAGCCGCACATTGGACATGAAAAAACTTCCCTTTTCAATCTGTAGGGTTTTGACTTTTGTCTTGAAGGATGGAAGATAACCAACTCATTTCAGTATCATTTTTTGTTACTGGAGGAGCGGGAGGGGACCTTAGTCCGTAGAGGCAAGGAAGGCCTAAGAGAGTTACTGGCTAATAACAGGCGCGGGTTGCTGCGCCGCTGTAAAACCACAAATAGGGTTTCTGGGTGAACCGGCTGAACTCAATCCATCCCCCTGGAATCTGACAGCTTCCCTCCACAACACCTCTCCAGACCAAGGACACACCCGACAAACATTCCTTACCCCCCCCTTTTTTCTTTTCTTTCCCTATTTCAAACATACCCATTCAGTCTAAGCAACCTCGAAAGGTAACTTCAATGTCTCAGTCCGTCAGCCACAATCAAATCTAAGAACTGAGCAGCGCACTCTGACTGAACACAAACGGAAAAGGAAACCAAGTCGACTCTGAGTCAAGGGAAAATCCAAATGGAAATGAAAAGTCAAAAGGGACTGAGACGACCCAAGAAGACGAGGAAACTGAGGAAAGGTCGGAAAGAGGACGAGACCACCTAACCGTGGAAGACAACTCCAGCCAGGAGGAGATCCAAGGCAAACTCTGGCACAGAGTGCCAAGCAAGGGGAAGTTAATATGACAAGAACCATCCAAACGGAAGGAATGAAAATTTTCAGGAGAGATGTAAGTCTCAATCCGAAAAAAAAGGAAAAGGAAACAACTGTAGGACTTATGAGATCCAAATCCTTAACGCAGCCACAGACAAGTTGATAGATGATAGAAACAGAACAAACCAATCCTTAATCCAAGAAGTGATCACAAAGGCGATGGAGGCAGAAAAACAAGGAGAAGTGGAAAGATCAGCATTACTTTTCAAAATGTACGAAGATTTGACCCAAACCCAACCGTCGGGTGGCCACAAGAGAGAGCGCAAGACAGGAAGCCCAGACCCACAGGACGACCCGTCATCCACAGACAACGTCCCTGGCGAAAAATCTGATGACGAGGTGTTGGAAGTAGGAGAATTGAACTTTGTCTAAGGTGCGCTCCCAAAGCACAACGAAATGGGCTTCACTCCGTTTTTAACAAAAACATCAAGGAGTTGAAGGGCCCATTGCCACTCACCATTTTCAACCGGGAATGGAAGAACGCCGTGATTCTTTATCAAGGCGAAAAGAGACCTAAAGGGATGAGTCATCGAGTGATCAAAATAGATACACCGGGTATCCTTACCCAAGTGAATGGACCCAAACATTCAATGAATGGAAGATGAATCATCAGGGTTTTTACTCAACCCTAGTAAACAAATACGGATTCGGCAAATTCGCGAAATGGCTATTGGCCCATAAAGCCCACTGCAACGAACTCATTGCCAAAGATGGGTTTATGGTGGTGCCACAATACGGCATCCAGGTTAGGACCAACTGTTTCGAGACTGGCGTAACCTTACCCGACGGCCAAAAATCACTGACAGACATATCAGTGTTTTGGAAGAAAGCAGCGGAAAAAGCTTATGCTGCCTGCAGAAAATTCCGAGAACTGGACTTTCCGGACAACCCTTATGCCCCAAACGGGGCAAGAGCAAACTGGGACCCAACCAGCGGCAAACCACTGACAGAAACAAGGGGTTTGACAGCTAAAGCAAGCCATCCCATACTAGCAGGGAACCCAACAAGCTGCGGACCTCCCAGCCACCCTCCGATGAGACCAACAAGGACGTCTGGATATAGGGGTAATAACTTTAACCCGAACTATAATCAAAGACCAATGGAAAAAACACCAGAGGAACGGGAACGTAGTAGGAAAAACTAGTAGGTTAACAAGTTTAATAGAAACTCCATCAATAAAGCCGCTAAGGCACCTTGTAAATAGTCTAGCCAGCATATTCGTAATAGGTGCTGAGACAATGAACCCTACCTTTTTTTTAAAAAAAAAAAAAAATTAAGCTTTGATAGCCAGTTGAGAGACCCGGTAGATAACATGAACGTGAGTCTGCTACGTGAGGAACCGGTCCCCGAGCTCATAGAAGAGGAAATAAAGTTGATAGACCAGATTTGGCCCACAGGAGTGAAATGCGAAATGAACGTGGAGAAATGGTCACAGGCCCTAACAAAACACAACCTCTACGACCAGTACAAAGACATGATAAAGGGCTTTTTGGAGGGATACCTGAACACTTGGTTGGAACGAGGAAGTTTTACACACCAGACAATCACAAGTTAGCGGTTAACGCAAGGGAAGAAATATAACTCAATTTTCAAAAAGAATGTACGGACCATTCTCACACGCTCAGGTGCAGAAAAAGTTCCCGTTCTTCCAGTCAAACCCATTAGGTGCAGTAGCCAACGGTGATGGGTCCTTGTGACATGCCAATGATCTATCGTACCCATATGACGATCCTTCAATTCCGTCAGTAAATTTGTTTGTGGACCCAGCTAATTTCCAAACAACGTGGGATGACTTTAATGTTGTCGCCAGCTTCCTGCGTGCAACTCCAGAAGAAGTATCTTTAGCCCTTTTTGTTTGGGCAAAAGCATACCGTCAAATCCCAACAGAGCCAAGCCAATGGCCGTATCTAATGATCAAAATGATCCTTGACACAAGAATAACGTTCGGAGGCGTGGCAGGGTGCGGGTCGTTTGGACGACCGGCGGATGCGTGGACGAAGATAATGCTGGCGGAATTCGACCTTCTGAAGGTCTTCAGATGGGTAGATGATAACCTTTTCATCAAACGCCCGGCATCATCCATAGTCATGGACAAAATAGTCCAAAGATCTAATGAATTAGGCGTAAAAACAAATGAAGGGAAATTTGCGGAATTCACCGATGAACAGAAGTTCATTGGCTTTGTGTGGAACGGGGTAAAGAAGACAGTAACATGACTGAGAAACTGAGGACAAAGTTAGAGGGAGAACAAATATCAAAGAAATACTGACCATCTCCAATGGGCTTAAAGTGAGTCCAAATATTGCTGGTAGTTTTCCGTTGTTTTGCCGGTGGTTACGCGTGACGGCTTCAAGCAAATATCTGCCCTCAGTCGGGTCTTTAAGCGGGCTTCTGGGTCAACCCAATTGGGAAAAACCCCTCCCAAACCCGGCCCATGAATTCAACGGGTCAGAGTTTTAGTTTTCTTGAAAATTGCCTGCCCTAACCCGACCCTAAAACCACCGGGTCACGGGTACCTCGCGGGTCGGCCCGGCCTGGTTGCATCCTGAGTTTGATCTTGTGACTACTATGATATTTCTGCACACCCTAAGTCAGTCAATCATTTGTCCATACAACATTTCCAAGTAATTATCCTTGAACCTAAGAAATACAAGTCACACACTGACACAACCATATATGCATGTGTACACATAAGTTGTAAAACTTTTAAATTATGGTATTTGTGGTATTCAAAGTTGCCTGAAATAAAAATATACATAAATTCTTAAACAATGATTTGGCTGGGATCTGTCAAATAAGGTTTTGTGTAAGGTCCCTGCCAAATCTCACTTTTTATGCAGTTAAGAATTTATGTTTATGCAACTTTGAATACCACAATTCAAAATTGAAACATAAAATACATACAACATAAAATCAAGGCTCAAGGTTTTCTCAGCAAAAACCCAAATAAAGTTTTATGATTTCTGACAGCTCCCTGCCAGAAATTTTTACATAAGGAGCGTTTATGATTTTCAGATTCAATTTTGAATACACCATAGTTGCATAAAACCATTTCCCCAAAAAATTAGCAAACTAATGAAAACGTGTGTACACTTAAAAATATATAACATAAACATATATATTCACACATACAGATCAACAAAAACATAATGAAATCAGACAGAGAAAGAAAAAGAAATGTTGCTTTTTTTGTTGTGGAGTAGATGAAGAGAAATTTTTTAAAAGGAACGGAAATAAATAAACAGATATCAAGTCAGACACGAAAGAACTTGCCAAACCAACTGACACAACAACAAAACAAAAAAAGGAATGTATGAATGGATGGAATGATGGAAAGATACAAGGGGAAAACAAAACGTTACAGAGCAAAAGCACATTTGATTGGAGGACCAGACACCGTGCTACTTGGTCCAAAAACGAACCCACTTTTCGAATCGACAGATCGAAATTGGTTGCGGTGCCTAGTTTTCTTTGCGTCGCATTCCGACATGAGGAAATGAGAGGGGACTAATAATTTGTATCATTATGTTTTTGCGATATTAGAATTTTTTCTTTCTTTCTTTGATTTCCAAGCGAGAAAGAGGCAGAGAGAACTATGCAGATGATTTCACAGTCGGGCTTGTTTTGAGATGGTGGGATAGAGATACATAGAATCCTGAGTATGCAACAAAAAAAAAGTGCAGGTGTACTTGGGGTTTACACGGCGGGCTGGTGAATGGTCAGCGGTTGAGACATCATCATGGAATCTTCTTGTAGGTGTTCGTTCGTTTGGGCGAAGGATTCTTTGACCAACTCTTTTTGCTTTCCAGTAATGTGACTTCCTGTATCTGCTTTGTCAACTGGTGCCTCTTGTTTGACATGTTGTTCGACTGATGGATCTTGTGGGATTGGATCTTGTTTATGCTCTTTAGTTTGTTTCTCTTCATCTGCTCTCTCATTCTGATAATCCATTTCTTCTCCATCAAGATCCTCTGCAGTCGGCAGTTCCACTTGAGGCGTCTCAGGCGCAATCTGGAGGCCTTGTAGATTGAGTTTGTTGATGTCAGTTTCTTCGCTGGCGACGGAAAGCTGCTTGTGATCGAGAGGTTGCACAGTCAAGCTGGTCATCGTTTTCTCGATCGCAGCCTCGTTAAGCTTTCTCTGTTGTTGAGCGGTCGGAACCAACCCGAACTTCTTCTTGTATACCTTCGGTAATGTCCTTAACCTCCTTCTCGTCACCATCACCTGATAGATCGAACAGACGAGAGTATGTCAGCCGTCGGTGGATGACAATCAAAGAGGGGAGAAGGAAGGGGCACTCAACTGGGACGGATGATTTCTGGACTACATGGTGAGAAACGCTTCCCATCAAGCTGCCCTTGGAAGAAGTCATTCCGCGTCGACCGACGATCACAAGGTTGGGCTCGAGGAAGTCGATACAATCGATTAACATGTGTTTGGGGTTTTTCCCATGGATGGCCTGACAGGTTACTTTTGTGTGCAATCCGGTCCGTTCTAGGAGAGCCGTCACTGTTAAATCGTGGATTGATCTCAGCCCCTGCCCAATCTCCCGCCTTGTGGTGAAGGAAAGAGAGAGAGGGGTCAACAACATACCTTCACGAACGAGCAGCGCAGCTTTCTCTTGACGATCTTTTTGGTTCCTGATCTTCACCGTGCGATCGGCCGCGGTGCCTGCGCCCTCTTCGGGATCAACTGGAAGGATCAAACCACCCGGAGAGAAAAATCAGTTCTGATTCAAGATCGAGATCTAAGGGATGGAATACGTACATTTCGAATCGGTTTCAATAATCATAATAACGAGGCACTGTATGGATGAGTTTAAGGATGGTCTCAGCAGGGAGTTATGGGTTGGTGCATGGAAGATGACCAACCTCATCACCTTGTCTCAAAACAGTTCCGATGGTCCACTCGATCGCATACTTGGATTCGTCACTGAGATCGCAAGCAACGAGATAAAACCGAGCTCGGTCTGCTTTTTTAGCAACCTCAAGCCAATCGCCATGTTCGATGGTAATAGAGCATCGATTCTTCTGATAGATCGGCCTGGAGACGGTTAATTTGAGGTCTTGCCGTGCGCCGAGGGTAGATGTCCTTCGACGGATGGAGCCATTGCGACTGGAAATAGAAGATTTCGGTGCGAGTGAAATGACAGGCTTGGAGAGACTGCGGGGGTCGGTGGGAGCGAATGAGACCGGTAAAGGAGGGGGTGAGGTGATGTTGGGAGCTTGATCGATGAAGGGAATGGGTTGGTTTGATTTTTGAAGATAATCGATGGGCGTGATCGATGAAGCGTTAGCATTGGTGTTGGCAAGGATGGTTTGAGCCTCTGAATCTGAGAATTCCGGTTCAAGATCGCTGGACCGATCGGAGTTAGAGTTATTGGAATCTGATTCATCCTCAGAAGATGCAAGATCAATCTGTGGGTTGATGGCATTTGGAGGATCTGGGTTGCTCTCTCGGTCGGACTCGGTAGGGTCGAGGGAGTTGGTCAACCTCAACCGGCGGTTTGGGTTGGCAGGACTGGGAGATCGAGAGTTGCTTGCATAATAAGCGAGTGGACTGAATAGATTCGAGAGCCGCTTCCGATGGCGGTTGAAGTTACTGCTACTGGTACTGGCAGTATGAGTAGTACTGTTTCTACTGGGACTTGCGAGCCTCCCCCGGTCGACGCTGGCGAGTGTTGAGAGACTTTGGTTGACAGATTCGGCAAGGCTAGATCTCCTACAATCACCAAGGGGGTGATCAGATTGGTCGGTCAGTCGGTCGCTGAAGGATTGTTCTAAGAGACTTCCCGAGCGCTTCCTGGTTGGATTAGGATTTTGAACAATGAAGCTGAGTGGGTCATCCGGGGAGAGTAGGAGGGTGATCGAGCCATGGCGGGGACGGAGGCTGACTTGCTGCTGTTGACTAAAAGAGGAGTTTGAGGGCAGTGCGTTTGCTGAGAGCGGTGGTGGTTGTATGTCGAAGTGAGGTTGAGATGGTGAGCTAGGCTGTGAGTGAGACTGTGGAGGTGTTGTTGGCTGCTCGATGTTGTTGTTGCTGAAGCTGAACGAGGTGAATGAGAATGAGGGTACTCGCTTGTGGAATTTCATCGTGGTTGTGGTTGTGGCTGAGAATGGTCAACAGGAAGAGCGCCCGACTGAGTAAGCCCATCCGCATACACCCCAAGCCAGCCAACCGTCAGCAGCCAACCGTCAAGCGCACTGCCTCTTCGAAACCCGCAACGTCATCGTCCCCTTTTTTGTTTCGGCGTTCACTCCCGCTCAAAATTAAAACTCAACTGAACCCGGATAAAAAG
Organism: Puccinia horiana; assembly: GCA_001624995.1. Classification (NCBI taxonomy): domain Eukaryota; kingdom Fungi; phylum Basidiomycota; class Pucciniomycetes; order Pucciniales; family Pucciniaceae; genus Puccinia; species Puccinia horiana. The sequence goes on from LWDY01000019.1 coordinate 1,855,257, forward strand.
CTCGCCGCTGAAAAATCGAGATAAACAAGATTTTTTAAAATGGGGCTTCGGAAAACCACCAACGACTACCATCATGTCCATGGGGGTCGTCGGTGGATGTTTTTTTTTTTGGGGGGGGGTCGTGCAAATTTGACAAAAATTGAGCAAAAAAACATAACTTTTGACTAACTTAACCCCAAGCCCACCCTTGGCGGGAGCAGCCGGTAACCCCGCGGAGCGCCTCCCATGGCGAGGGCCCCCCTCCAGGGGCCAAGTTTGTCCGAGTACTGGTCGGAAAGAAATATCTGAGTATGTGCTACTCTGACCAGGCCATCGGGCGGTTAATGCCAGGAGTGAAAGGTAAGGAGGTGTGAGAAAAAAGTTGTATTGGTGGTAGTGCCCACATGTTCATTCGGGTATGAACCGGACCCATGTAGCTGTTCTGACCGAACGGCTTATCCTTAAAGAAAAAGCTAATTTGTTGGGCGCTGCAAGTCAGTTACCAAACCGCTCAAGCTATGATGATGCCTCAGTCAAACTTGTCGGGTGGTAGACAAGTGCGCGAAGGATCTCTAAGATCTTCGAGATATTGTCGCGAGCGGTACACATTCTGATCTCAGCGTTACGAAGCTCCTGGGGAGCATCCACTACGATCACAAAGCTAAACTGAGAAAGCTGATGTCTATGTTCATTGCTCCGAAAATTGGGACAGACGGCCAATTTGAACAATATTGGAAAGAGAGAAAAAAGACAATAAAAGCGGTCCGGAGGTTTCTCGGGGCGCCTTGGTGCTACGGTCGGGTTTGGCTGGTGCAGATGTGTTGGTTCAGCACATCTTCTGTTCTGGAATCCCGACAGTTACCAAGTTTAGTCAACTCCTGAAAGGCGTGAATTCAGAAGGAATGACTCACTTGGGTCGCCCTTGCAACATGTCGTGTACTGCTCTCGTGGGACCCCAATGCAGCCGCGTTCTAATCAACAAAAGGAATGAAGGTCAGCGCATGGGCGCTAGTGGATATACATTGTTGACAACTCACCATAGCGCTTAAGACACTTTTCATAATATTCCCGACTGACTGAGCTGCAGCCGCCGATGATCGGAGGAGCCTTGCATACGTTTTTGCTGTTGACTGTTTTGTGCAGGGCTCAATCAGCAACAGGTCATGTGAGATGATTTTGAGAGAACGACTTACTGCAACATTTTCCATAATCGTCGTATGGAACCCCAATGCAGTCCTTGTCTGTGGGAAGGGAATTGAGATCAGGAAAGGTCAGGAGGCGTGCGCCGGTGGAGGCTAAACTAACAACTCACCATTCTGCGCAAGGCACTCTTCGTAGTGAATTTTCTGGACCGTGCCACAGCCTCCAAGCATCGTGTTGTCAGGATAGCCTCTTACCTCTTTTACCCCAATGCTGAGGAGGAGGGGAAGAGTGCAAAGAGTCAGAACTGGCCACATTGCAAGTTAGTTAACTGTCGAGTGATACTTCAAGTCGAAGATTGTTGTAGTCTAATGTATGGACAAATACGTGTTGTTGAGGTTTTGGCGGGAGGATGGGAAGAGGGTGCCATCAAGTGCCGTGTGTTTATACTCTTGAGCACTTGAACAATATTATGTGGCCAGTCGAACAATCGCATCGCTGAATCGATTCACAAGAGGAGCCAACCTGAGCCAAGTCTGGCTGAAAGAGCCGAAAGACCCCCGGTGGCCACCGGTGCCGGTGGCGGTACTTCGGTAACCTATTCCGTGGAAAGTCTCTCTGGCATAGCCAGTCGAAGGGTGGATTGATCGACCCTTTGGTTCTCATGCCTGTCCAGAAGCTATGCAGGCATGAGGACCGAAGGGTCTTGAGCCAAGTCTGGCCGAAGGAGCTGAAAGACCGCCGGTGGCGGCTCTAGGAGAGTTTGAGGTTGACAAAGTCTTGTCCTACTGCCAGCTGGATACCCGTATGGTTTCATCCGCCGTCTTCCTTGGATTCCGCAATTCAAGCCTATTCCGTGGAAAGTCTCTCCCCCCCCCCCCAAAAAAAAATAGGAAAAAAGACAAGACCGGCCGATGAGATGGAAAAAAAAAAATCAGCCCAATTGTCACAAGCCCCATCCAATGGGTTGCACCTTCAATCATGGTGGGGTCACGTGTCGAACACCCAAAAAATGAAAAATCAATATTTCCCCACATGCAAGTTGCAACCTCCAATCAAATTGCTACATACACAGCAACAGGGACAGGTTCAAACTTCAAACAGCTCTTCAAACTCAGGGTTAAGACTGTCAGGAAGTGCACAATGATCATTTTTACCAAAATGTCAAGAATTATAATCCACCTCTCCGCTTTCATATGCAGTAGACAAGTTCGGATGGAGTTAGTTCTTAGACCCCTCCATCCTAGGGTGACCCAAGGGCGTATCCCAAGCCCTCCAAGTCACCCGGTGTATGGGTCACTTTGAGAGACGCAGCCACCGGAGAATCCAGGGCTCAAATGTCCTGGGCTCCTGTGGTTTGCGTCTCTGTGGTACTGCTAGTAAGATGGGTATAGGATAAGGGATCCTTGGAAGCCCCATCTTATCTCTCCTAGGGTGGGTGGGTGGTTTACAATTTTTGGCGGAGGTCGTGTCGCCTGCTTAAGCGCGTAGTTTCGAGGAGTGAGGAGGGGGAAGGAGACACGGAGTCTCCTCTCTGTATGTATGTACAAAGAAATAAATCTTCAGCTTTACAATTGCTTGACATCAATCATCGAATTAATTGAATACAGTTTTTCATTTGGATCTGAACAGTTTTACTGATGGATATGCCTGCCATCAAAGAGCCTGCCCCATCTTCTGAGTCTTGCGTTCGATTCGCCCTAGCCTCGTCTTGAGGATATGGGCAACTGAAGATACGAAGGAACAAGATCATTCGAGGCGATGCATTATGCTATACCATACCGGCACCTTACAGGTTTGTTATTCCCGAATTCCCGAAAAAAAAAAGACCGGCGTCGTCGAGGCACTCATGAAATATTTTCTTTATCGGAAGCTTCGCGGAACCAGGCGGAACTGATGTCGATTGGTGATTTAAAGTATCTAAAAAATGGGAGGAAAATCCATGCATGTCATGCCCTGTGGCAAACCTGTTTCGCATCTAATTTATTTCTGTTGATAGTAAGCTTACCTGATGGCAGGATGAATTGAATCGAGTATTTCATCTTGTTGCGACGAGACCACATCAGAAATTGGCCGAGTTTGATTTGCGCTGAATGAACGAGAGATAGTGCGCAGTGATCTGGCGCTATCCCCGTCGCAGCTCTCGAATGCTCGACATTCGGAAGGCGCAAAATATCTGGGGAAATGAGTGAGTCTAGAAGTTATTGGAAAGGGGACTGAATTTCCAGGAACTATAGAGGGGTTGAATTCACTGGTCGAAGGCAGAAAATTAGGTGAACGAGATATTGCCGGAGAAGCAAAAAATCCGGGAACGGCCAAGCTTTCCGTCGAATTCCGCCTTGGTCCTGGGGAGCAGAGTCGGTCCAAACCTTTTGTAGGGAAATATGACTCATGATCAAAGTCCCGCCCATACCTCGTGAGTGCTGGTTGGGTTTGAATATTCGTAACATTATTCAGATTGCTATTCCTGTTTGTATTTCCAAAGCTGTTGGCGTCCGAGAGCCTGTAAGAATAAATCGAGGTCTCTCCCGTAGGATGATTAGGTGGTGGGAAATCAGAGCTGTAAGACTTGTGTTTTTCGCTAGCTGAGTATGTTGCAGTAGCAGGCGAGGGTAGCCGCGGTAAAGGTGAGGAGGAGCCGGGGGGTGGCTTGACCGCGTCCGTGGATAATCTTGAAATACTCGACTCTAAAGCGCGATTTAAAAGGGGCTGTTGGGAGCTCCTATCTTGCTTTGGGTTTTCGTCCTGGCCAAATCCGCTGCATTGGAGGAGGCATTGGTCAATCTGCTTTCCCAGTTCGTGAATCCGATAAGACTAACCATTCCTTGCTGAGGTTACGCGGCAAAAATATCAACAGCGTAATTATTCCCTGGGCGGCGAATGCCACGGTCGAGGTCAGTACAATTAAATCAATGACTGTAATAGCCGGAGGAAAATTCCCATTAACAACTCGAAGCACCTCTTTTCCTTGAGCCTATTTAATGATAAAGCGATAATAATCCACTCCAGACATATCTGTTTAACACGGGTTGTGCCATAAGACCATCCGCCGAGAGCGCGAATAATGGTACAGTGAAAATCAAACGCTGAGAATGATAAAAAAAGACCGGATCAGATAAGTAAAAATCATCAACTTAATGTACACTTAATTATGAATCCTTTATAAGAAAGTTGGACCCACAGCAACCATCCTAATTTGATTCAACGTGCCAAACCCATGCAGTCTAATGACGAGTTCCGCAGGCTACATGGTACAACAAGCGGGCCGAGAGTGAAGCGTTCAGATCAACGGATGATCAGAAATGACTATGTGATTTAGACATCAATCAAACCCACCGCGCCTCGTTTTTTCAAGTCTTCCAACCACTGAAAGCATACCCAGAGGAAACTTAAGTAGCCTGCTGGTTCCTTGAAATACCAATTCTGCTGAAAATCGTGGCTGACACTCGGGAACTTTGAGAATACCCAGAAAAAGGCACATGTGATCAAGGTGTTGAATCCCGTAGCAACGGTCATCATGCTTGCCTGCGTCTAAGGTTTTTTTTCTTTTCGAAATGGGGTGGTGTTAGCATTGTGATCTTCTTGAACGTCGGGTCAAGTTACAAAACTGGGGGCTCCTTACTAGCAATACATTCGGACTTGAAGCTCCAACAATGGAGACCAAAGATTCACAGGATACGATAGACAGAAGAACGGATGCCTGGTTGATGAGCAGGACAACACCGAAAAACCCAGCAAAGTGTGTGATTAATCTAAGCACCTCCTGTGTCAAGAAGCGACAGAAAGGGAAAAAAAAGTTGATTTCGTACCCGAAAAAACGCGCTTTTAAACCACGGAGGGGATGCGTCCTTGAGATGTATCAAGAAGACCCAGAACGCAAGCTCTTCGAGGTGGACTATCCCTTCACCGGACCAACCCCGCGCTTTCAAGTAGTAACTAACATAGATCCTGGCACAGAAAGACCACATTTTCATTACCATCTTGCAACGAAGAAATTTCAAGGAAGAAAAATATTGTCAACCGTTAATGACTCACAATCTAGTGTAATTGGGTGACCAAGCTGTGTAGGGAACGGGAAAACCTATTCCGCGTGTAATGATCCATCCCACAACTTAAGCAGGATCTTAAAGCAATGGAAGCATTTTTTGAAATCACTTACCACCCATTTCCACTGGTAGATAACCAACCTGGTACTTGACGTACGCGATCATAACCGCTTGCACAATGTAAATTGGCAAACAAATCAAATAAATAAACTGCGGCAGAAATTCAATCAAAATATTAGCTGCTCAAGAATACTTAGCGGAAGGATTCCGGTATGTACGCACTCTCATTACAAGATGGAAAGAGTTTGTTGGGTCGAGGCCCGCTTGACTATTCTTCACTTTCTTCCAACTGAACATAGGATGCAGCCGATCATAATGCCAAGAATGCCAAACGTAAAACAGCAGCATCAAAGCGCATGTGATTGCTTCAAGGAGAGCAATTTGTGGGCTGTAATGCATTCCTTTGAAATTCGATATCAAGGAATCTTGCAATCGGTGGGGGTCGGTCGATGAAGGACGCAAGCTTCGCGGATATCACGAACGAGTATTATTGGGCTTCAAGAAGCGTGATACTGATTCTGGAGAAGGATTTCTATTTATATCTTGAAAATTTGGAAAGGCCGGCCGAAAGTTTCGGGTTTACCACTCTGTACTTAACATAAGAGGGTAGACGTGACAGGTTTTTCGACTTTGAGACCAATTCAGGTCTTCAGGGGCCTAATTGAATTTTTAAAAACTGCATCATACACGGAGGTACATGTACATAGAACGCTAGTCCAGTTGCCCTTCAGCTCTAGACCGCCTCCTCCTAACCTTACTTCATTAAGTCTGAGGGGGACTTGGAGTTCTCGGCCTTGCTTTGCCACCTCTATATGTCCTTTTCTAAAATGCAAATCTCAATGTTAGCACTGAGAAGTGAGGATAGATTTTAATCTGCCTGACTACCACGCTGACGCGCGGCAGACAATCGCATTGAAAGGGATGCTAATTCATAGAGCAGAAAGTGCATTGACGATATATTGCTGCCCATTGTCTCTCCAAATCTAGAAATGCGTCAATGGCAGTTTTGTATGTCTGCTCTCCTTTACTTCCATCATGGAGTTGATTATAAATGACTGCACTAACCGGCATAAGATGCACTGATTTACCAGAAGCAAATCTGTCTGTCACTTGCCTACGTCCTGCGCGATTGATGCTTGCTTAGGAATAGGAGATCGTAAAAACGACCAATGGTAAGCTCCCATATTCCCTTCAATGCAAAAGGTGTAATCCCTTCGCGTACCAGCAGGCATGGCACAATTTTTAGTTGGACCAAAGACTTGCCTATTTTTAATTGATCTTACATAATCATCCCGCCTACTCCTGGTATTGTATGGATGCAGGCCCTTTGGCTCTTCGAGTCTTCTTCATCGAAGATATTCAAAACCTAATCCAAACTTCTTGACAAGTTGTGGTACCTAACAAAAGTAATGTCCTCAAGTCAAACTTAGGGAGTGACAGATTTACCTGAATTCCCGACAGGACAGCTTTGAGTATAGTTGAAGCTTCTACTTGGGGAGAAAATGAATTACTTTCTGGGTTAGGGAAAGTAGAGCTGCCTTGAAACTGCTCACAAGTTCCAATTGAGCCAAAACAAAGCTAAATTGAGTATGCTCAAATCCCCTTAAAACGTTCCAAAACACATTTAATCTTTTTTTGTGGCTCAGTTTATCTTGTTGGGGCCAAGTTCTTTCCCAATTTTCATGTTCACTTGGATAAACAAAACAAAGATTCGACCCAATTCTTCAGGAAAATTTTAGGTAGCTCAATTCAGTGTACCTTTTTCTAGCCAATGAGTGCCCATAGTTTAAATTGCATTGTCCCCGGAGGGACGCAGGGGAGACCACGGATTTCCCGCAGCAGTGGGGGCTGCAGAGCGGAGCTTGTGGGAGCTGCACCCAAAACCTCATCCATACAGTTGCGGTTGGCAAAAACCTGCCTAGTTTTTCGGCCCTGTCTGAGTTGTTGGAGCCAGGGAAGTATGGAGGAATGCCACCCGCAACTATAGCAGGGTGGTAGTACCACTTGGGAGAATCTGTTTAAACAGAAATCTAGACATGGAACCATACCCCCAGGATAATCCTCTGGGTAAATTTTTTATCACCCCCCCACCATGTCAGAAAAGAAATGGCTCCACCAGGACTTGAACCTGGGTTTAGCTAACTCTAGGTGTCTGTTTTACCCCTAAGCTACAAAGGCTGAGCTGCCAGATTCATAATCTAACACCTCCCGGAATCTGGATGCTCTTAGGCTCCATAATCCACTGGTGGGCTCATTCTCCTGCAGGTAAGCATGGCTATCAGAGACCAAGCCTGTAAATCTGTCAGAAAAGAAACGGCTCCACCAGGACTCTAGGTGCCTGCTTTACCACTAAGCTACAAAGCCTGAGCTGCCAGATTCATGATCTAACACACCATCCCAAGAGTCTCACACCCACCAGGGGCGCCTCCCCTTTAGGGTTTGGAGACTTGTTTGTTCCAGGCCAAAACAGCACTGCCAAGGACACAACCCTGGTGGTCACATTTAAGGCCCTACCCCCCCCCCCCCCCCCCCCCCTGACAAGGAGGGGTCCAGGTTGTCAAACCCCCTGATAAAAGAGTTATGACCTTCTTTCCCAGTGAAGTTCACTAGTGCTCTCCCCCATGAGAGTGAAGTGGATTTGAAATTCCCCATAGTATTTATACCAATGAAAGATACAAGGTTTCCCTCTCTCTAAAATCAGTCATATTCTCAATTTTTCCCTTTCTATTCTGAGAAAAATGTTGTGAGTAAATTTCCCAATTTGTCTGAATTTGGTCATACCTGTCAGCTTTTATTCTCAGTTTTCAGGGTACATACTTTCAGGATTTCAGCTCAAGAGAATGAGAAGCAGTGAATGGGAGACAATCTTGAGGGACTTAGATTGGACCAAGGAGCAATAAGGTAGTGGAAAAGTTAGAATGCTCAGACTTGATGGTTTTATTACTGCTGGCATTTAGACAGGTAATAAATAAAAACAAGAGAGGCCGGATTGTGGTTGACTGAGGTGCTTGGTACAGGCATAACTCATAAGAACTACAAGTATAATTAAAAAAATAAGTTTTGAAGGAAAGCTGAAACAGAAGATTGACAAAGACAACACTGCTGGTAAAGCAGATTGATAAAGTCAACACTGCTGTTAAAGCAGGATAAAAGATAAATGCTAGTGAAGCATAGTAGGTGAGGCTGGAACAGCTAGGCAGGAAAATAGACAGCTGGAACAGCTGGATTGGAGATGCTGAGAGCGGGTGGACTGATATTCCGACACATACATGATTAAATTCAAGAGGAAATGAGACAAGTATCTAAAAGCGAATCCTCTTACTTATCTCATTTTTTACAAGTAGAAGTGTTTTTGTTATTTCATCATCATCTCTTTTCTCTTGAAACTACACAGTTTTATTTGAGACAATCTAAATTAAAGGATCATAAATTCCTATACATACAACTTTAGAGGGTGAGGATAGCACATTTCAATCATCTTTTTTATTGATCTATGGTAGAATTACAAAATTAATACAACAGGTGTCAGTTTGTCAGAATCTCAAGTTGTCCACTCACATCCAGTATCCAGTATTTCCTGTCCACCCTAATCCAGGATTCCAGTAATTAAATCTTTCTCCAGTATCTGAAGTACTTCACCCTTATCTACAATACCATAACTATATCTCCAGTCCCGTACCCAGTATTTTGTTATGTACTGTTTTTCTGTCTGTGTCCTGTACCTGTCCTGTTCCATTCCCATCACAGTCTCACCTGTTACTTTCTGTACTTAAGTTGTCTGCCTGAGTGGAAGTTTTGTCATTTCAGGTCCCAGTTCAGTGAGCCCCTTAGGGAGGTTCTGATATGTGGTTTGAAGATGAGGAAAAAGTGGAAATTTGCAGGTTCAAAGATTTGATATCATCAAAAGATAGAAATGTAAGTGAGTTTTATTCCCCAGAAATCAAGCCATTTCATTTCATGGCTTAAAATAACCTGCTGGAAAATTCAATCCAAAGAGTGAGTAGAACAGCTTCTTCCAACAAGTCTTTAGCACCCGAATACCAGTCTATCAAGCTCAATAGAAAAAGTAATTCAAAGAACTCATTGGACTGGTTTGACCGGAAATCCATTTTTTTTATGTTTTTTGCATCATTTGATTTCCCAATTTACTTCTCATCTATCAAATGTTTTCCCAAGTGATGATAACAACACATGGTTGAATGAAGAAGTGAATGATTTAAACTCAGAATAGGAGAATTTCATGATATCATTATTGATGAGGTGGATTTCAACAGTTGTGATTCCACTCATCAGACCACCTTGTCCAATGAATTGGAAAACTTTTCCAGAAAGATGTCAGATCAGTAGGTCCAAAAATGTGATTTTGGTTTTCTTCTCTCTTACACAAGTTCCAACCCTACTTGTTCACCTTTTTTCTCCTTCCTTTCTTATCATTTATGGTGTTAAAGCTACATAAATTCTTAAAGAAAACTTGGCTGAAACCTGTCAAGTAAAGGCTTGTGTACGCTGAAAGGTCCCTGCCTAATGTTTCTTTTTAACCTTTCAAAAATTCATGTACAGAAAATTTTGGTCTGCTGATTTTGCCAGGTGTTCTGATCCCCTTAAAAAGCTTTTTGGGTCAGCCTGCATGCCACTTTTGGAGAATTGAGCTTTCAGACAAAACCCCCGTGTGATCCTCACACCTAAACCCAAGCTTAACTTGATTTATGCAAGAGCAAAATTAGAAAAATTCAGCTAAAACTAGCAGTACATGAACTGCCCTAATTATTTGATGTAAATATGTAACTTGAAAAAATTATTGGCTCATCTCGTTTTGCCTTTCAGTTGCTCTCAGTCGCCTTGCTCCATCATCCTCAGTTTCTCATATCCGTGATCTTGGGTTCTAATTTCTCTAGTTTCTTGAATTGGGTCTTCATATTTCAAAACATATGGAAGGGTGAAAGGGTGAGAATCATTTTATCAACCCCCGAATATGGAAGAAATTTTCAACCGAGTGGAGTTTTTGTGGGTTAGAGATTGAAAGGGAAAAGAAATTCCAAAAAAGATGAAGAAAGAAAAGAGAACGGGACAGCAATCCGCAAAGTAAAAAGAGCCGAGTTTATATGAATGAGTTTGAGACAGGTTATTTGTTTCTTTTTGACTTCCTGAGCCATCGAAACCTGATACCATGTTGTTTCTAAGGCTCCTTACAAATTCAGAAGAACATTGTGATCCTGATTTTGAACACAAGGTGTTTCGTAAAGAGGGGGTTTCTCTGGAATGCATAGAAGCTCTGAAAATCTCATATGGGCCAATAGACTCCCGCATACAGGTCATAGCCAACACAAGCTTTTGGAAGCAGCTTCTTTCTGCTCAGGTTGACCAATTGGATCACCAGTGTCGGTAACCATCTTGGTGTATTGTCTTTATTCACACTCCATAAAAGCTTCGTAGAATCTGCTTCTTGGATAAACCCACTGAAGCCCACCTCTGTTGAATTTAGCTCCAAAGAAGTGTATTTTCCAGAAATATTTTCACGTTCTCCGACATCAGTGCAAGTGACTTCCAAAACATTGAGTTTTTTTTTGAATAGTAGTGTATACATTTTCTTCAAGGTTTTGGCGGATCACATATGGTGAATCCAACCTTTCTCATTTGGTTCAAAGTACGCCGCATGTATCTGATCTTTCGACTGGAATTTGTAGATAAAAAGCAGAAATTATAAGAATTAATCTCCTGCGATACGAATTAGATTGCAAAATCAAAAACAAAGAAAAACACTTTTTTTTATTTCTTCATGGCCGTTTTGTTTCTTTGCCTGGAAATGAAGTGCTGCGTATACTGATTGGAGATTCGAAATTTCTTCAGAGCCAGAATAACAAAAATCGACACTCAGCTCGAATGTGATAATTTGTGGGAGTACTCTACGATGATGACCCGATCAATAGTATGATAATAAAAAAATACCTGATTGCAGGGTGGATTAAATCAAGATATTCTAGTGGTTGAACGGTTGCCTGAGTTGATAAAGGGCCAGATTGCTCGTGGGTTGGGTGATAAGGGACCGTACGGAATGACATCGCCCGCTCGGTATCGCATTTTTCCAGGGAGCGTGTTTCAGACGACGCGAAATATCGGGGGAAGTGGGTAACTGGAGAGGGTATTGAAGAATACACTAATTTTCCGGCCTCTGGAAGATTCCTCATGTCACGAGAAATGTTCGGGAACCTTTCCGACCAACTGGTTGATGGGTCATCAAGCCTGTCTCCGGGGTTAGATTGCGTGCCAGTATCAGCTGCCTGACTGGCACTTTGGACGGAGCAAGGTTCGAGTGAATCATTATGTAGAAAAGGATCTCTATCAACTGTCTGATCATGCTTCACCGACGATTTTTGTTGTATAGGGGTAGGGCACGATGTGTCGTTTAAATGACTGATGACTGATCTCCTTCCATTTTGTGCAACCTCAGAGAAGCTGAATTGATGAGAAAATGTGGGGCTGGTGTGTCGATTGTACGAGTACATGTCGAAGTTGCAGACTTTATGGTTTTCGGTGGTATTGTTGAGAACCATTGTGGTCGATGGGGATGATGGAACTGGGGCCAGGGCAGAGGGCGAAAAGTCTCGCTCAACCGAATCTGAGCGATGTCTGGAAAAAACAACGGAGTCCATAGATCGATTCAAGATGTACTCCAAGTTCGAGGAAGTCTTTGCTGGCCTTTTGCTTTCCTCGGTGTCGAATCCGCTGAGTGAGAAAAACAAATCACAGCTCAGTCAAATTGCCACTCCCTGAAGGACGTAGTCATTGCTCCATGATGAAGTATTCCTTTGCGGAGCTGGTCTTCCCCTGAAGCTTCAGACTAACCATTCCTTACTCAGGTTACGCGGTAAAAATATCAACAGCGTGATTATTCCCTGTGCCGCAAAGGCCACCACGGAGGTCATAACAACGAGGTCAACGACTTTCATCAACATGTAAAAAATAGACGAAATCAATGGCGGTCAACAACTCCTTCCTGTAAAAACAAGAATCAATGCATCAAAACTCACCCCAGACCTGTTTGTTTAGGAACGGTTTTGGCATGAGACCATCGGCCGAAAGCGCGAGCAATGGCGCTGTAAAAATCAGGCGCTGTGAGGGAAGACTCGACACGCAAGTAAGTAGTCAATTTGATGGGTTGCACATCACAATGCGAGATGAGAGGCTCAACAAAGATCATTCTAATCTGATTAAGAGTCCCAAATCCGTGGAGCCTTATTATCAGTTCGGGAGGCTGCCGCGGCAAAGGAAGCTATAAATTAGCAAAGTTCCTCAATACAGGATTAGATTCCAGCAAAGCTGACCGCGCCTCGTTTTTTCAAGTCCCACAACCACTGCCGAAAATGGGACCATGAGGTATGTAAAAATCAGCGTGTCTTGAAAGTTCAGCGCGCACGCTGTGTTGAAGTCCCAAAGCTTACAGCTGGAAATTTTGAAAACACCCAAAAAAATCCACATGTGACCAAAAGGTTAAAGCCAGTTGCAAACGTCATTAAGACCCCTTCAGTCTAGAAAAGGGCGAATTTGTATGTAGGTAATGATCAGTATTCTTTGCAGATAGCTGTAGTACCGCAACCTCGGCTCGACTTGCTACAACTCAAACCTGGCCTCTTATCTCGAGTTTTTTACGCGGGGGATGTGAGAGAGTCAAGCGAGAAGCTTGAAGCAACTTACCAACATCACATCCGGTTTCAACATACTGACAATGGTGATCAGAGTTCCCGTCGATGCAAGAGAAAGCAGAATGAAAGCCTAATCGTGCGTTGAATCAATTCAGAAGATGATGATTCAGTAAACCACCTTTAAGGCGACGAAGATGGTCAACGAATTGAAACGAGGAAAAACATGTCCTTCAAACCTGGAAAAATGAGCTTTTAAACCACGGGGGAGACGTTTCTTTCAGATGTATCAAGAAAACCCAGAAGGCAAGCTCTTCCAGGTGCACTATCCCTTCACCCGACCAGCCCAGCGCTTTTAAGTAGTAAATGATAGTTATCCTGAGAGCGGGCAATTTCAGTGCGGCGATTCAGTAATCGCAAGCCCGAGAAAGAAACTCACAACCGGACGTGACTAGGCGACCACGAGGTGTAGGGCACGGGATATCCTATACTTCAAAACCGAGTCAGAAACCTTCGCGACTTCAAAAAGCTTTTGCAGCGACTCGATTAAAATTCATCACTCACCACCCATCTCTACCGGTAAATAACCGGCCTGATACTTGATGTACGCAACTGTGATTCCTTGGACAGTGTATACTGGCAGACCAAGCAGGTAGATAAACTGCATAAAGCGATTTTTTTCAAAAAGAAATTATCGATGTCAGCTTCGGGGAAGGAGCTGAACGTAGCGCGACCTGTTAGTGGATCTTGATATAAGATGGCCGGGCGAGACATACCCTCATTACCAAGTGAAAGGAATTTTGTGAATCGGGTTTCGAGTGAAGCGCCTTCTTGTTTTTCCCTCGGACCATCGGTTGGAAGCGATCATAATGCCAAGAATGCCAGATGTAGAATATGAGCATGAGCGTACAAGTCACGGCTTCAAGAATTGCAATTTGTGGGCTATAATGCATCTTTTGATCGGGGTCCGACTCCAGATAGAAGAATTGTAACAGTTAATCGTCAAGATCTGCCTCTAAATATTTCTCTTTTCGATTGCAAAAGATTGAATTGTTTAATTAGTAGGACGGCTGGATGTGTGAAGGTGGGACTTGGTCTTTATTATAAATATGCTATAGGGCAGCCTTCTCAACATCATGAAGGTTTCCCAGTGGAGAGATGGGTGAGAGACAAGTAAATGCGGATGGCCCTAAATTAAAGTCAAAGAAGTGGATACCAAATTCACTCGTTTAAGTTCAGCACATGCTCTGAGCCGCAATTCAGGCATATCCAGATGCCACAATGTGCTATCTTACGTGGAGAGAGAGGAAGTTTCCACGCATGCGGGTAAACAAAATCTGGTTTGCTGGCGACACCAGTAAAATATACGAATATTTTATGTACTCATTCGCACTTCTGCCAGGTGTTGGATATGGCGAGGACTTTTGAGCTGGGTTGTGGTTAGCTGCGCCTGAAGGTCTTCTTCAGCTTCTCCGTAACCACCGTTTAAAAATGAGTCAGGGTCACTAAGTGCGACCATCCCGCCAGCTTCCATTATTCCCTCCAATGGCGCGCGAGGTTAGGTGGCATTGGGCAACCAAATTGGACCACGACGTATGTCGATCCTGATGTCGATCCTGATAAATGCGCTGCCTTCTTAGATGTACCAGAATCCCTTCCGGAAGCCTCCCGGAAAAAGTCTACGGGACCCACTCGTCCATATCTAATTTATCGATCCTTGTCCGATTTTCGATTGGTTTCCACCCATGGCGAGGGTATTGCATTATATATCTGAATTCGACGAACAAAGTGATCGACATAACGGATCAAAGTAAATTTCAGATCGTTCACGTAAAGAAAAGATACACGGCGGGCGCGGTTTAGGAAGACGATTCGTTACAAGTCAAGATGGGACAGTAGGTAGGTCAGCGAGGGTAACCGCGTTTAGCGCATCGGGGTCTGGCCCCTTTGCTAAAAGTCAGAGGCGGAAGCAGCCCCATCACCGGCTTATTCGATATCCGGTACATCTGGTTAGCAAGAAGTCCGTGAGGTGGGCGAAGACTTCAGTTATGTAGTATTACTGACCGGATTTTTGCTGGGCAGAAGCAGTTCTCCGGAGTGTATGTTAGCTCCAACACAAGCTGATATGGTGATGCGAGAAAACTTTATTTGACCCAACACACGGCGCCTAAACAAACTTTCTCAGTCTTCACCCTATACCCGGCTTGTCCAGCTGAGAAGCGGCCTTGAAGAGCCCACCTATGAACCGACCCTGAAGGCAGCTAAAGAAATGTACCTGCGGGGCCCACTCATGAGGTATCTTTCCGTGCGCTTTCTCAGAAACCCCCCAAAACGACCAAAATCAACAATCCCGCATTGAGCAAGATGTAATTGCATGTCTGAGTACTGCACTTTGACTTCTGCTACTTACACGTGTGGGTATCTCTTAAGTCTTGTTTTGACTGGAAACTTTCTAATGTCTTTCTTCCAGCGAAGTTGTAAATTGCAAGTAAATGCTTTTTTTTTGATTTCATAGCAAATCAAACTTAACATTGAATTTGAATGTATGAAACTGGCACTATCAACATCTTCATCTTCATCTGTGTTCTCTTCTTCATGCTTCCACACCAACATTTTCACCGTCTGAGTCCCCATCATCCAAAGCCTCATCTATGTTGGTAATAACCTTGCCATCTCCCATACTATCACCCACTATATCATCCATCAGAGCGAACCATTTGGTTGGCACATCATCATGAGCAACTTGATTTTTTGAAATCACCAGTGATACAACTTCATTTCAATTCAACATCAAATCCATATGGCACGCCGGCACGTTCCTTGTCTCCACCATAGTAACTCCTGGGGCATTCAAAAGCCCGCAATTGACTGATCTCGAAGATTTTTTGTTGCAAAGGAGGAAAAACATTTTCTGTGACTGTTGCAATTAAGATCGCACAGAAGAGAATCCAATTGGTGATTGGCTGAAAAAGTAAATTACAGCAGCAAATAAACCTACCTTGGTTTTCACATTTATACAGATTTTGAGGCCCTGGTTATGGTATAATCCGCACAGTAGCGCAAGTCGCAGTTCAACTTTCAAAAAAGCAATTTACTCCGCGGCGCAATCAAAGGGAAGAACATCATCAATTCCTTGCAAATCTTTGGATCCAAAAACCAAGGCTCCCTGGATACTGCCATATTGCAACCAACCCAACACTGTGAAGGGTATTTAGTTGATTGGAGCACTGGAGATATATCTGAAGGACAAAGGCGAGCTTTGAAAAAGGTTCAAAGATGAGTCAATAACTTCTCTCTCGAAGAGGAAATTCTGACTTAGGGACCAATAAAGGCAATGTTTTATTGGCTCAAAGTCTTAGAGGCAAAAACACATATTGATATTAATTAATTGGAGAAAAAAGAAAGTCCTTTTGAGAAGAGAAACAAGCCCTTATCTAAGATAGATGAGAAATAACCAAGTCAAAGAAAGGATTAAAGAAGATCATAAGAAGATGAGTGAGTTGATGGTGAAAAGAAGATAACAATTCAATGACATAAGTTTTGAAAAGAATCAATGTCTAAAAATACAGGAAAGAGTGTGATGAGGAAAGCATTGGTTGGTTTGAGGTCAATCATGATTTTCAATGGCACAACTTGGCCAACTAACACTACTTTGTTTTGGATTTTTTTTGCTAGCTGGTAATCCAAGTCTAATAAAGTGTTTGTTTGATAAAATGAAAGTGCGTGGGTTTCCCCAGGCCTCACCATGGCTTGAATTTGCCTCCAAACCCGGCTGATGTTTTCAATCACCAGCAGAGGTTCAGGCCATCCGCACCGGTCGCTAAGCTGGTGCGGATTAAGAGGTTCAGCCCAACACAGCAACCGCATCGGCCCGGATTAAGCACGGTTTAAGCTCGCCCTGCTCTCCATTCTGAGCTAAGCGGGTCTAAATCTAGACCTCACTAATCCCTGGACCACCTCATACTCAACCTGTCGGCAATTAATATACACTGCTCCCACTCAAACAGCACACATCTTCAGAGTCAAAGATCACAAACGACCCCGATCACATTCAAGATTTTTTTCCCCATTGTCGGAAAAAAAAAAGCCTGCACATACAACTTGCTTCTCTTTAAAGGATATCAATCTTATGTACTTGTTTTCTTTTCCAAATCCAATTTATCTTTGTTGCCTCTGCGAATGATCTCCCAAGAGTGTGCAATCAAGTCTGTAGTGAGTCGGTCGTGTAAACCGGCCAGTTTCATTCCTATCATTCGAATGTTTTCATCAAGGGGTTGATTGGGGAGGGAAGTATGACTCTTGTGAGTTGGTCCTGACTGGTGCGGATGACTGGTTTGGACTCGTGTTAGTCCCGTTTTTGCGCGACTTAACCTAGCTCTAAAACTCAGCCACCGATGCGGATGGCCTCAAAGAAACCCCGGCCACTGCTCTAAAGACAGCCGCAAGGGGATTCACAGGTTCAACACCCAGACGCAGTACCCTTAACCCGGAGGCCATGAGGGGCAAAGCATGCTTTTTGTGTGTCCGTTCATGCCGCTCCTTGTATGTCTTCCACGATGCCAACTCATTGCATGCTTCATATCCCTGTCCGAGCCGCCTCATTCCCTTGACACGCAAGATTACACAGGCCCCTCACCCCAAAACCTTCTGTTTACCAACGGTTTCTTCCAAAACCATCTTTACTGTCACCAATTCATGAAAGCCCTCCGATTCCAATCATCTAATCAGGTTACACTTGGACCCCTCAACCTCGAAGGGCGTCTTACTCCAGGGGTTTGCCAATCCTCCCCTCAGCTTCCTGTTCCACCAGCGTGAACTTGAGGCCAGCACAATCCGCCACATTGTCTCTATTCTCGGCCGGAGGCGTTTTGAGCAAATCCTAAACATTCAAGCTCAACTTTGCCTAGGCCAATGCGAATGCGACAGGAGGTTAATTGCCTGGTGCATCAAAACCCCCTGGTGAGTGGATTTCTATCACCCGTTTTCTTGATCAAGTGCTATTTGCCACCTCGAACTTCAAACCTATCAACTTTGGAGTTATGCTCAAGTCATTATTCGAGTTTTTCTGTTGAATTATGACAAGCTTGACCCAGAAAGTTCCCAACTGTCCTCGTGCCATAGGACTAACTAGCTTACGATACCTCGATTAGGTTTGACATTTCGTCTTATCCGGTAGCTCGATTTGTCAATGAGGTTGGTTTCCTAATTCCACTTCTTGAAAGACCGCTTTGCATAGCTGACTTATTATTTTCATGTTATCTTTTTTTCTGGAAATTGTTTGGGTTTCACTGGCTGCCATTAATTTACACCTTGGACCGCATTCTAAGCTCACCAGATTCTTACAGTTGCAACTCATCTGTGATCCGAGCTCACAACAAGGTGAGCTTATCTTAAATTTCAACTTGTCTCTTCGAGATGTGAAGATTGGGACTGATTCAGTCAAGAGTTCCAGCACCCGCCGGCTGGATCTCTTGTATATCTTTCGCCAACAGACCGTGGTCAGAATCAACTTATGACAGGCGTAACAAGACACTACGCTGCTCTTAATATCACTGGTGACACGCGTTCTCTTCAAGCACAATGGGCATACTCCACTCAAGGCTTGTCACGTGCAACCATCGCCAGGAAGGAAATCACTTGCTTACTCCATTTGACACAACTTTAGTCTCTTAAGCTGCGTTTATAGCTTCTCAGATTAGTTACTATCGGTTTGGCCAGCGAGACGTACAAGCAGCCGACCATTGGCTCTCTCGCGTCAACGTCAACAAGCAAGAGGTCTCATCTGGGAATCCAAGGCCTATAACTCGGTTCCTCTCTTCCGCTTCAACCAACATACCGCCGCTATCAAAGCCCTCGCTTGGAGTCCCCATATCCCCACACCGTTAACTTAGACTAAGGTGGTTCCTGCATGTGTTTTCAGATCTGAAGTGGAAATAAATGGTGCGGAAGATGGTTTTGTCAAACAATTAACGCCGCTGTGGTACTCGCTATGGGTCGTCACTTGATACCACCGATGTGGTCGTCGTCTCTTATCATCGTCAGGGTCCTCCCGGCGTGCTCTTCAAATATAAAACTCCCTTCAGGTCGATTTCTTCCTCCCATCAGCTTCATTCGATTTATTTTCCATTTTGTGTGACACCTCTATCAATCGACTTTCTTGTTTTTTGATCTGACCACCTTCGAGCAATGCCTTCTCCAGATTCTCGACCGATTCCTGCTGCATCTTTCCTTGTCTCCGTCCCAAAGCTTCATCCATGAGACTATGAGTACACCCGAGTAATCGAAGGCTTTTCCATTGTACCAAACAACTACCCAACAAGTTCCGTGGGCGCCAACCAAGTAAAAAAAGAAATAAAAGGATATCAAACAATAAAAATAACAAATAACATTTAAAAAAGGGGTGTGAGAATTTTGCAAAGTACTTTTTGCGTGGAACAAACCCTGCAAAGACAAGGCCTCTTAAAATTCCTCTTATGGCTGCCCAAACACACTTTTCAGGGGCTTGGACTCCAAACCCCGTTCCCCGCTAACAAGGCCCCGCAAATTTCATTCCCACACCTTGTCTCCCTAAAAATCCAAAGCACACCTCACATACCCTGCGCCTTTTCACCGTCTTTCCTCTAAATAGCCCATCAGACGAGAATTTCACGGCGGACCCACCCCATATTGATCCAAAAGTCATCATGCGTGCCGCGCATGGATGCACCCAGTGATGTTGGGCTTCAATCATTCGGCCACATTCTCACTCTTCCTTCCATCATCAACTTCCTTTCCCACTCCTACCACCATCCTTAGCCTTATCACTCACATCCTTCCTTTCCCAATCATAATCCCAACCCCAGCACTCATGTCTGCAAAGGGTGAAACCAGCCCCCAACAAAGCGCCAAGGATTGGCAACAACCCCGTATTTTGGAAAGTTTCAAAACTATCCTCGACAAAAACTGTGTCATTGATCCTGAGGGCTACCCCCTCTACCCAAAAGGCACCACCACGTTCGTCAAATTGCCGGGCAAAGAAGTAAAAAAACTTTGCAACGGTCGGCTTTCCAAAGCACACTTGCTCCGAAATCAGCAAGAGCAAGGAGTGGAAAGTCCTGCATGTATATTGCTTGGGGGTACTATTATGTGATGAACCCCAATGCAAGTGGGCCGCCATCAAATCCCAGCATACCTTGAGAAGTAAGTCCCTCCGACAGACCTTGCTCATTCTGCCCAGCCACTTATACAATTATATCTCAATGGGCAGGAATCTGAACTGCCCCGGCGGCGCGGGACGATGCCAAGGTAGGACATACCACTAGGCTTGCCCAAATACAAAGGTGCGATTTGACATCCACGTCCCAAGTGGATGGGGTGTTTTACGTCACAAGGGCACCCATGAACATGTTTGGCCTGACTCCAAGAAGCCAGACCTACTGGCTAAATCAGTGCTGAAGGCTGAGATTGAGAAGAATCCCATCGTCACCGCCTTCAAGCTCAAGGTAAGTGGCTTTCTGCACCTCCAACGAGACAAGCAAGAAAATCTGATTCCCAAGCCCGGGTTGTTTAGGCGGGGACAATGACAAATGCTTTGGACCCACACAACAGCATAGTTGCAATCCATCCATCCCTTGTTAATAGTGATTGCCTAAGGTACTACAGGAGCACCATGCTCATCGAATTGGGCATCTCCTCCGACAAACTAGGCAATAAGTTTATCTTTGATATGTTCCAATGGAACGGGTGGGTTCATTTCGAAGCTCACCCGCAATTGATGACTACTAACCCTCCTTTCCAACCGATGACACAGACAGGGCATGCTCATTATATCCAGCTCTTTCATGCCCGGCGAGGAACACTTTATGTTCCAGACTAAATGGATGGCAGCACGTTTGCTAGCACGCGATCCCAACAACAAGGTATATTCAGGAGGCCTGCTCTCAGACGTCACATATTGTTTCTTTGAGAACTGATACCTCCTGTCAACGTCAATGTACTGCGAGGAGATAGCCCGGTGGATGCCAGTTCAGCTCACATGGATCCGCAGCCTTGGCGAGAACTACTATCGGATCCACTTCTCAACATTATTTCGCCAATTTCTCATACCCGAGTTGATAGCTGATGAACGCGAAGCTCTTGCAAGGCAGGTCGTCGACTTCTCTCTGGCCCAAAGAGAGGGATTTATCCTTGCCTATATGCAAATATTCAAGATTTCCGATGAAGCACTTAAAGGGATGCCACGAGCACTTCCGTGCAGGCGTCACCCAAATCAAGAGGAATTGGGCTATTATTATGGCTGAAGAGGAGGTAAGCCGGCACCATTACCCTCATACAATATACATATTTCATTTTACTCAGTCATGGCACTAACTCAACATGAAACTCCGTGCAGGGAAAGTTTCAGCAGATGTGCATGAATTTGGTCGAGATGCCTACAACCGACGGACCCACTCACGAGCAGAAGATCGATCTGATACGTTGCCGGTTCCCCAAGGCCAAGCGCTGGCTGGACTGGTGGACTGCTGTAGATGTGGAAGCTATGCTCTTCCCCTCCCGGCGCCCAATGCTCGAGGATCTCCCAGAAGGAGAGGGAGATGGGTTGCCAGACACAACCAACGCCCAAGAAAGCATGCATAGACTGTACTACATGCTGAGGTCAGATTCCTTTGCCACCTCACGTAGATGCCAGGTTGGTTTGCTGACGTATGGTTTCTAATGTTTCCAAATTTTCCCTTCCTCTTCCAGGGCCGGAAAGAAATCCCTGATGATTGGCATGGTGGAACTATACAGTTTCGTGAAACTGCTGGAGGAAGATTGGCACGCAGTGATGCGTGGGGTTCCAATCAAATTAGGCGATCAACATCTCTCAGGCCTTCGGAATACCGCAGAAAAGAAAAAGGGCCTACGAAGTAAATGACGGGCAAGCTCCTGACACAACCAATAGCCTCCTGCTTCCGGAGAAGAAGCTCAAGCGCCTGGGTCGACCTCTTGGCTCAAGAAATACCAATGGCAACAAGAAGAACAACAACTCGTACCCCTCCTACTGTAAATCAAACCAATCACATCTCCGCAACCGCTGCTGGCTCTCGGCCTCCATGGAATAATTATATGCATTGTATAATCCCCTGTGGTCCAGTGGAAAGGAAGCAGGAAAGAATGAGCTGTTTGTCAAGATGATGAGTCATTTTGCATCCAGGACTCTGTACGACCTTACTAACATTGGATCTATACGCTTGAGTCTAACCCGAGGGCAGAACATGGTGTTCAACCTTGTCAGAGAAAGGTTCCCAGACAGATTTCAGCCTGGGGTGTTTGGGTCGTGTGACTTCTTCATCGATATTGTGCTGGAGGCATCAAGTAATTTGTCAGGCCCATCAACTAGGCTCTTTCAGCTCATCAAGATCAGAAAATTCACCTGCAAGTTTCATCCAGGGGACCCTCAGAAGCACCTCTGCCCACAACGCGATTTGTTTGTCATTAATGTCTCGAAGGACCTCTTTGAATGCAACAAACTTGACTGTGCGGACGTATCAGGGTTGATGGATTTGTGGACCTCGACCGGACTAGACCTTGTCCCTGGCCTCTTCAGAAAGCAAAGAAAAGCCCAAAAATGCCAAGTCAAAATCAGCTGTGGCCCCTTGTGTTCCCCCCGGTTCCGCCACTGAGCCTCACAGACAGCTATCAAAGAATTCACGATTGGTTTGTAAGGAGAACAAACCTCCACTCCACCTCTATTTTTTCCTAGAAGCGGCGAATGTTCTTGATGGAGAAGAGAGATACAAATTTGTTGGGGCAACCTTGTGACCTTGGAAACTTAAACTTGGCGGCGTGGTTTATACTCTGATGGCGCGAGGCTACTGGAACAGCTCACATTACTGGTGCAAGATCATCCGGCAGCAACAACACAAATGTTGCTGTCTATCTACATGACAACCAGAAGGCAGGTGGGAAGGCCCAGATTGCGGATCGGAAGGCGGAAGCCATTGGGGGTGTGTCCCCCAACACAAGCTGGCTGGGACCTGGCGGAGGAGGAGCGGGTGCAGAGCTCGGTTGAAAACATTGTGAAGGCCCACCCATCTGCAACTGGTACCAGGCCTTTTCGTCATCTCGCAATGGTTCTTGGTGACCAGCCGAAGGGTGTCGGTGCCAGCCGGTCTTTGGAGGAAAATCAAGACGAAGCACAGGCTAAACCAAATGTGGTGTTGTCTCAACGGGTTCTACTGCCCAAGGTGGCTAGCAAGGCAAGTAAGAAGGTTGGTCTTACTGGAGCTGACCTTGTTTCTAAGTCAGACGTCGTGAAGGCTGACCAGTCAACATCACTTGTTAGGGCCAACAAGCCAAGAGCTCTGGCTAAGAAGGTCACAGGGCAGGCTGTAAAAGATCCTCCTTGGGAAAAGATGCTGGAATGCCAGCAAAGGCATTGGGCTGAAGTTGATTCGAAGATGGAGGAGGGTCGCCGGCAAGTTAATCCGAAAGGCCAAGGGGTGCCTGATAGAGAAGGTGGGGTCGTGGAATCTGGTAGTCAGGTTGAAGATGCTCGAGCTGTGGGTTGGAGTCTGGTCCCAGATCCGGTGTGGAGGTCCATCAATACACAGGGGTGATTTTGGTGCTTCTGGGTCTTGTAATTTTCGCACTTTGGCGGCTTTTTTGTGTATTTTTCAGCCGTGTTCTCTGACAAAGCTTAACCACTGCACTTTGACTCTTTGTGAATTTATCCCAAAGGGAGTAAAATTGCAATTTTGTGGGGGTTGTTTTTTGGAGGAGGGTTCTTTTTTGCAATGTCCTTTGCAAAATGCCCATTGGGCCTTCTTGACACGTAATTTTACAAAGGTTTTGTGACATTGGTTGAGGTATTTAGTGAACCTTTGCAAAATTATGACATGACAGGGTATTTGTGTAATTTTGTGAGGCTTTGAATTTCAGGGGCATGTACTTTGCAAAAGTGACTTTGTAAAATTTTATGCCCCCTTTAAAAAAACAATTCAAAGCTAGGGGTGATGTCGGACCAAATGTTGACGGTGGAATGAATTTTGACTGACACGGACAGTGATCCAATGATTGTCGGCAAGAAACAGGCAATGTTGAGTAAGGGTCATTTGATTGCCTGCAAGCTTCCATCCTCGCCGCTTTTGTTGTGCTATGACCAAGCATCCTGAATGTTGGGATTGTATTGCTAAGGCTAAGGTTCGCTCAGCATTAACAAAATAAATGGAGGCTAACCACAGCCAGAAGAACAAAGAATGGAACGAGAAACTGGAAGAGAAAATGACTTTGAGCATTGAATGCATGGGGTTAGTTCAAAGTTGATTGGTAGTGAGTAGTGAATTCAGGAAGGAAAATATGATCAAGTGTAAAATGAAGAGGGATGATGCAGTAGCAAGATGAAATGGTGGTGATAGCCATTAGGGATTGAGATACTGTGTGAGCATTGGTTTACAAATGAGTCCTGGGTGGTGCGCAATTTGTGTCAAATTTCAACAGTTGGTATGACAGCAAATTTGAGAGTGGAAATCTTGTAAAATATACAACTCCTCACTTGCAGTGAAGTTAGAGCTTGCAAATTGTAGAAAGTTGAGACATTGCTTAATGTTTGAAGTGAATGTTAGCTGAAATTATTGATGGTTTTGCATTAAAGAAAGGTCTTCAGAGAGGTAGAGTCACCCCTTCCTGGATTGCAGGGTGTGACATAGAGCTGGAACACTAAAAATGTGGCGGCACAGCCGCCATGAAGGTTAATTTAAGATGTGAAAGATCATGACAAAGCCCTGCAAGGAGCCTGAGTGTTGATATTAGACATGTATGTATGTACATCAAGAAGAATCTGAAGCTAGACCCACAGGCATGTTGTGGCGCAGCCGCCCTGGCCTCTAGTGTAGCATTGACTTGGCTCTGGAGAAAAAAGCTAGCAATACCAGAAATTTGTGTTGGTTGGTGCAAAGGTTACACTGCACTGAAACATAACGTTTTGGTCACGTGTGGTTTGCTTGGCTCTGGAGAAAAAGCTAACACTACCAGAATTTTTTTTGGCTGAATTTCAGTGGTGTTAGCAGGTGACACGTTTATGCTAAAAGCTAGTGTAACTTTCTTTTCAGCTACACTAACATATTTGGGTAAGGGCCCATACCACTGTGGGTGCCTGTTTTTGAAAACAGTTTTCGCTGTTTTTTTTTTTGTGCTTTTTTGTAAACAGAAACTGTTTCAGAAACAGGGTGAGACCTGTTTCTGAAAACCGCGGGAAAATCACTAAAATAAATTTTCAAATTAAAGCAAAAACTGACACCCGTGGTACGGGTTTTTGCATAAAAATGATTCCGAGTAAAAAAGTCGGGAAAAACCGACCTCGGAGGTCGTATGGTACGCGCCCTAAGTTTTCTGTGGTACTCAATAAATCACAACTATGCAACATAAAGCAGGGGGTCATCAAATCATACCACAGAATGAGAAGAAAAGACAAAAATAATACATCCAAGACAAGAAACAGTTTTTTTGAGTTCAGCCAGTTGGTATACATGAAGAGCATTGGCCAATTTTTTCTAGGGCCTTGGTTAAACGACTCCTGGGTTTTGGAGTTGCGACTCCCGCAACCCGCACAAAGTCTTGTTTGGGAGTAGCACTTGTCGACCCAAACAAATAAAAAATAAAATTTCTGGGAGTCGCAACTCCAAAACCGGCCTGAGGTTTGAGAGTCGTGCAGGAAAAGAAAAAAAAAGTGGGCCGGCGGAGTTTGGGTAGGACCAATTGATTGGTCATGGAGGGAGTGATTACTCCTTCTCATAATGGGTCGGTCATCTCCAATGACCAACTAGTCATGAGAGGGAGTAAATATTCCCTCCAATGACTGACCAGTCCTGAGAGGAAGTAAACACTCCCTAAGGCTTCATGACCAATTGGTCCTTGGAGGGAGTAAACACTCCAATTGATGACCGACTGGTCATCAGAGGGGATGTTTACTCCCTCCAATAACAAATCGGTCCTTGGGGGGATTAAACAGTCGGTCATCAAAGGAAGTGTTTACTCCCTCCAAGAACCGATTGGTCATGGAGTGGGCATTTACTCCTTCTCATGACCGTTCTGTCATCGGATGGAGTGCTTACTACCTCCAAGGACCCACTGCACTCCCTCCGGTGAGTAGTGGGTCCTTGGAGGGAGAAAACACTCCCTCCAATGACCAGTAAGTCTTTGGGGGGTGTAAACACTCCCTCCAATGACCAGTTGGTTCTTGGAGGGATTAAACAGGAATAAACACTCCCTCCGATGAGTAGTTGGTCATTGGAGGGAGTCAATACTCCCTCCAATAACCAATAATCAGTTGGTTCCTTGGAGGGGGTAAAGACTGATAGGGAGTAAACACTCCCTCTTTTGAGCCTAAATCACCAAAGATGTTACTAGCTAGCTTAGTAGAATAGTGTGTCTTTCCAGGTTTCACTCCTGCACAACTGAATTTGAGTGACAAGGAAAAGAAGAAGAAAAAAATTGAAGGAAAGAAGAACAATGAATTTAAACAGAAAGTGGGAAAGGGAAAGAAAGTATGAACTTAAATAGATCTGTAAAGGCATGTGTGCTATTCAAAGATTCTATGTTGAACTAGGAGGAGCCATGGGTAGGTACATCATACTGGGGGCTCTCCTGGGCATTTAATTTTTGGATAGCATCAATTTTTTTTGTATTGCCCCTCTTCCGATTGGTGGTGGTCCAACCCAAAGGCAGTCTTTTTAATTTCCAGTCACACACCATTACCCCAAGTCAGTATAAAATTTGTAAATTTCCATTTGCAAGGCATGTCACGCACTTTTACAGGGCTTATGCCCTGAAAACGAGGCATAGTAAAATTATCCCACCCCTTATTAAATTAATCTTGTTATCATTTCAGGTTGGTTGATTACATGGTGCCATTATTTCTAGTAATATTGCACACTTCCTCCACAGTGTGAAATTTTGAGACATCTGGGGGGTTTCAGTGAGAAGTTATGGCGGATTTGGACATAGTTTTTGAGATTATGGTAGGAAAAAAAAGCAAAAAAAAAAACTTATGGGTGAAGTTCTCAACAATTTATAGAATTACACTAATGGCACAAATACAACATATTAAAATTTTGGGCCCAATTGCTCTTGTTTTGGCATGGGTTTTGAGATTACAGTAGGGAAAAAAAACTTATGTATGAAATTCTCTAAAAAATTCACAGAATTACAATTTATTCAAATTTTTGGCCCAATTGCTCTTGTGAAACATGAGCTATGAATTTATTTTGTTTTAGTGATTTTGCAGATTTTTGGGTCAACAACTCCCAAATCCATCCCCTGGATTGGAGTTGCGACTCCCAAACGAGACGTCGCGCGGGTCCCGGGAGTCGCAACTCCAATTCCTGGGAGTCCTATTCTTTGCAGTTTTAATTTTCAGGTCTTGAGACCAGAACCAAAGGTTTCCTGGTGCAAATTTGAGACAGGCCTTGATGCCAGAGCACCGGCCACAGGCCCCTCCCCCTGGCACCACATTCCATCAGGGCCCAATTGGCTGATGGGGTGTGTTTCCAGCAATCTGTACACCAGAGCTGTACAGGGCTGTGGCTGAATTCAACTTGAAAAAAATTGTGGTCATGAGTACTGCAAGCTTTTTTGTTTTGTCTTGGCTGTAAAACAAAACAAAACATGGAATCAATGAATCACTCTCCATGAAATAAGGTTGTAGAAAATCATCCACAAAATTAGAGAAAAAAAACATGGAGCTCAAGATTAAAAGAAGAAGAAGCAATCATCAACTATGCCAGAAATGACACAAAAATAAGCAACTGACAGATGAGTCAAACAGGTTTCAACAGTGGATCCTCAAGGTTTTCAATCTTGTACTATATCATGAGTAAAATCTAGAGCTGTATGAGGTCAAACTTGGTCCAATTGGTTCAATAAGACACAGGCTTATTGAACCTGTTGGGCCAAGTTTGACCTCAGAGTCACACAGATGTGAATTTCTTGGATTATCAATTTTTTCACTCTTATACTATATCAGGAGTGAAATTAAGAGCTGCCTGAGATCAGATTGGTCCAATAGATTCAATATGACCCTGCTTACCTGGGGTGAGTGTGTCCCAGTTTAACCAGGACAACCTCAATGAGTTTTGTGGATTAGATTCTTTGGGTTCAACCCAAAGATAAAGCAGGTGTTATCTTTGGCTTGGAACCAAAGACAGCACAAGCTTGGTGGAGCTGAGCTGAGCTGGGTATGAAAATAAAAGATAAAGATGAATCCAATATCTTTGAGTCATAAAAATACACATGTGCACATATATAGATGTGTACATATGAGAAAAAATCACCCCTAACACCCAAATATGGCATGTACCCATGGGGAATTGAATGCACAACCTTCAGGCTTACCAGTGGCTTGCAGTGGAGCACCGGGCTAAGACAATCGTTGGAAGAAAAAAAAACCAGCACCCCTGGAGCTGAGGTGAGCTGAGCTGAGCATGAGATCAGCTCAGCCCTCTCTGGCTGAATTACTTTCCCAAACTAAAGATAATGGATTATGGCACCATTATCTTTGGTTTGAAACTGAAAAATTTACATGAAAAAGGTGACCTAAACCCAGCTAATAATGCTGACAGTGCAAGCTAACAATGGATTTGGGGCACTGCCAATATAATTGGCTAGTTCAATGGTATGCACTCATGACCCAGTTTCACTTGGTTGAGCACATTTTATTTTAACTGGGATACCACCAACCTAGGCAATCATTCTGGCAGTGGGGCAATAGGAGAAGTGGAAACTTTCAATCAAGGAAAAACTTCAGAATCTATTGAGGATAAAGGTCTGATTAGAGCCCCCTGATCCTGTCATACGACAGACTCAGCACTCAGGATCTTCCTTGCATTTGCTAAGGATGCTTTTCTACCTACTTTACGACCTCAGCAACTTTCAAGCTTTTGGTTAATCCTTGGGTTGCACATGACATCACATATGTACCCTCAGCAATCTTCAGTGCTCTCTTCGAAGTTACTTTCCAAACCTTGGAAGACTTGATAGCACATTGCTTTCCAGTTATGCAAACAAAAGCAATACCAATAACCTCTTACTGGTCTTCCTTTGTTTCCGCATTACTTCTTCATGCGCTTGACTCCCTTTTCCGGATTCACACATTTCCTCTTCAGATTTTTGAACTTCGACTTGCACAGTCCTCGAACTTTGAACTTCAATTCAATCACCCTCACACCCATTGCACTTACCCCTGCTTGGTCCTTCAGTCATGGACTCGCTTTGGTTGCTTTATCCAAGAAGCTATGACCTCCCTCTTTGACCCTATGACCTCATCTCTTGTTCGAACCTATGTCATACCTTTGGGGGCTTCGAAAAACGACTCCCAGTTTTTCGACCAATGACTCTCACGACCGGGTTGATGTTGATTTTGGGAGTCATCAGTTGAATTCCGGCTGCGGGCCTGGGAGTCATCCTCCAAATCCCAAAAAATAAAAAAAACGGGAGTCGTTCTCCCAAATCCACCGATAGACTGGGCAGATTTGGGAGTCGCCCTGATTGACAGGAAGGAAATCCTTCTGGTCAATGAGGCTGTTGTACCTCGCCGACCGGAAGGTTTTCCTTTTGATTGATGGGGTACAACTCCTCATTGACCAGGAGGGTTTCCTTCCAGTCAATGAGGCTGTTGTACCTCATTGATCGGAAGGTTTTTCTTCCGGTCAATGAGGCTGTTGTACCTCATTGATCAGTCAATGAGGTACAACTCCTCATTGACCAGAAGGATTTCCTTCCGGTCAGTGAGGTACAACTCCTCATTGACCAGAAGGCTTTCCTTCCGGTCAGTGAGGTACAACTCCTCATTGACTGGGAGGATTTCCTTCCGGTCAATGAGGTTGTTGTGCCTCATTGACCAGAAGGAAAACCTTCCGATCGATGAGGTACAACAGCCTCATTGACTGGAAGGAAACCCTCCTGGTCAATGAGGAGTTGTACCCCATCAATCAAAAGGAAAACCTTCCGGTTGGCGAGGTACAACAGCCTCATTGACCAGAAGGATTTCCTTCCTGTCAATCAGGGCGACTCCCAAATCTGCCCAGTCTATCGGTGGATTTGGGAGAACGACTCCCGTTTTTTTTATTTTTTGGGATTTAGAGGACGACTCCCAGGCCTGCGGCCGGAATTCGACCGACGACTCCCAAAATCAATGTCAACCTGGTTGTGGGAGTCGTTTTTCGAAGCCCCTACCTTTGTAGCACAACTGGTATTTCCTATATACACTGTCTGCTTCTATGCTTTCCATCTTTTCCTCATCAAAATAAGAGTATGGTTTTCAGCATAAAATTGATTCTGCCTTCTCATTGCAAACCCTTTCAGTGTTCTACTCGAAGTCCCTCTGAGCCTAAGTTACTCTTCTTTGAAACAAAGAACTTTGAACAGTCAGTCCTCTCTTCGAAACTATCTCTTTTCTTTCCCTTCCTTCAAATAGTTCCCACCCGTCCCTTGTACAAGACGCTGTGTGACAGATCCCAAGGGTGGACAAGAAACCCCTCAGAAGAAATCAAACAAGAAATCTGAAGTAATCTGGTGGAAATCCAGGTATGGAGGGAGCCAAAGGTTTTATACAAAACCCACTACCAGAAAAAGTCAGGCAACTGACAGCAGTTGACATGCAAGAGGCTCCGACCATACTACAGTTAAAGCACTGGCCTTACTTCCTTGGTGGAACAATTGAGTGGTGCACTATGCACTTACAACAATGCTCAAGCCCTTTGAACCACCTCACCTCTGTCTTATTGCACAAAGGAGGCCTGTGGAGGCGAGTGAGCTACCCCACTGGGTCATGGAGGTAATGAGCTACCCCCATGAGTCGGTCGGTCATGGTGGTGTCTCGCTTACCTCCATGACCGATTCATGGGGGTAGCTCACTACCACCATGACTTGGTCATGGTGGTGGCTCGCTACCTCCATGACCGAGTCATGGTGGTGGCTCGCTACCTCCATGACCGAGTCATGGGGGCAGCAAGTTACCTCGATGACCAAATCATGGGGGTAGCAAGCTACCTCCATGACCAAGTCATGGAGGTAGAAAGCTCGGTCATGGATGCAGTGAGCTACCCCCATTACTCGGTCATGGAGGTAGCGAGCCACCACCATGACCAAGTCATGGTGGTAGTGAGCTACCCCCACGAATCGGTCATGGAGGTAAGCGAGACACCACCATGACCAACTCATGGAGGCAGTGAGCTACCCTCATGACTCGGTCATGGGGTGGCTTGCTACCTCCATGACCGAGTCATGGAGGCAGTGAGCTACCCCCATGACCGAGTCATGGGGGTAGCAACTTGGTTCTGAGCCTCCATGACCATTTCTGAGTCATGGGCTTTGACCGTGACCAATTCACTTTGGTCTTTCTGCCGTGGAGGTAGCAAGCCACATCTACAAGCCCAAAGGGGTAGTTTGCTACCTCCGTGACCAAGTCATGATGGTCTTTGTGCCTCAGGCTCCATGACCAAGATATGAGGGTTGTTCATCAGGGGGTACCAAGCCCTCCATGACTGAGTCTTGGAGGTATGCCTTGGTTTTGCTAGTATAAAGGAGCATGCAGAGTGGGTGCACAAAGGGGAATGTTGAGAAATGTAAATGCATACCTGAATTGAGTGTGATATGGAAAAATGAAGTAAAACCTGATTAACAGGCATAGTATGACTGAATTTATTGCATTTCATCTGCAGGCAGTTGCTTGACTTTTTCTGGTAGTGAAGGGCATGATTTAAACAAGGATTTTGTGTCCATGCAAGCTCTTTCTCAGCCTGTCAGACAATTTCAATTGACCTGTAAGGTCTTTTCATTTTGCAGCTGCTAACTTGAACTCACCTATTGATGAAGAAGATTGGGTGAAAGAACCAAAAGGCATGAATATGCCTGCAGGGTTCACAATGAAACTACATCAGGAAATCTATGGTACACACCAGAAGCTTGATGCTGATGGCTGCACATCAAAGGTATTCTGAATGGGCTGAGATACAAGGCTATTCAATACAATGAAAGCTTATACATGCTACAACTTCTATCAGAATCAATGTAGACACTGGTATTTTGACTGGCTCTGTTGAAATATTGTAATCCACAGTGGTATGAAAATCAGCACATCAGGCACAGACACTACAGAGATTTTTGTGTTGCAACATCCTGATGCGACGTCCTGTCGCAGCGGAATGTTGCGGCACTGCTGTCACAACAAAATGTTGTGACATCCCAGTGGGCCAATCTGGTCATCTTTCTTCATACACTTCTGTCTCCAATCAATCTGGTTGTTTCTCTCATTATGTTTTCTTTGTTTCTTTCATTTATTTTCTGGCATTTGTTTTCTTTCAGCCCATTCTGGTTTTAGATCTCAATCAATTTGATCAAATGAAGTATCTTTTACAGCAATCAAATGCTATTGTGACACATCATAGGGGAGAGAACAAGCAAGATCCACTTACATTTTGTCAACTAAATTCTATGGGCCTCAAGGATTTTTGCAAGGGTATCAGCATCAACATGCCAAGCCAAATACATAGCACTAGTCATTGGCACCAGAAAAGTTTTATCAGTATGTCATTTGCTCACAGATATACTCCGGAAAGATTTCACTGGTCATCCAACCATTAAGGTAAGCATGCACAGACAACTTAACCAACAAACATGTTGGCGGAGATTTTTTTGGACCAATCAGGCACCTTTTGAAGATAAAATTGGTCTAGGTTCCAATAGCTGAACAGCTAGCTGATATGTTTATTAAGGCACTAAGTAAAGACCCTGTTGAGAAATGACAAAGCGCCATAATGAAAAATGCCCAGATAATACAGTTACATTACATATAGTGATACTTGTCATAAACCACAATAGATGTGCACTACATGAATTGAACCTGTGACCCCAAACTTCATGAGTGATGCTTTGAACACTAAGCTAAGTGCGCTGATGCTTGCTTGCCTCATTTAATCTAGTCAGTATTTGCTGCATAACAGTGTTATGCTTGTAATTTGTAGTTCCTGGGGTGATAAGTCTTATTTACATTCCTTATCACTATATCAAGGTCAAGATTTACAAAGAGCAGGTTTAAGACTGCTTGGAGTAGAATTTAATATAACAATACTCAGCTAGACCCATTAGGCTAATCATCTTATGTTATATTTAATCTTCTCTCTCTCCGATATGCATGAAAAGGTAATTACGGAATCTATTTCCAAAGTCCCATTAAAAGTCACGATCAGATAGAATGACTGCGGCTGTGCAATCCACTCCATTTTGGAGTGCGGTGTGCGCTGCGTGTTTGAGGCTTAAGTGAAGATAAGTGTGAGTTTGGGGTTTTGGTTGTTTTGGCGGGTTTGAGAGAAAGCGCAAAGAAAGACAGCTCGTGAATGGACTGGTGGGCTTTCGCGCATAAATTTTCAGGTCTCTCTGGGGATGCAGGTTCTCGGTTTGACATGCGGCGGCCGCGGAACCGGCCTATTATGGTGTTCAATCCTTCATAAAATAAAGAATTACATAAATTCTTAAACGATGATTTGGCTGGGACCTGTCAAACAAAGTTTTATGCATGTTGACAGGTCCCTGCCAAATCTCGCTTTTTATGTCGTTAAGAATTTATGTAATTCTTTAGTTTATGTAGCTTTGAACACCATATACACCACGGCCACACCTTTGGCCTCCTCGAAGCAGAAAAAAATCGATTTGCTTTTGAAATCGATTTTTTTCCGCTCGGCCCGTGGTGGGACCGATTTTTTTTCGCCTCGAGGCATGCTCTCACGGGAGCGATGGAGGATCGATTTTTTTCAATTTTTTTCCGATTTTTTTTCGATTTTGTTTTCTGTTTTTGTTACCGATTTCTTTTTGATTTCTTTCCGATTGTTTTCCGCCTGCCACACCGCTCAGAGTGGACCTTCTAGGACCACTCAGAGCAGGCAACATCAGCCAAGACCCAGCTTGGCTGATGGTGCCGCTTGAGCCATCCCAGCGTCTCCATGGTGTCTATCACCATGTTTCCGAGCTCGCTGGGTGATTGGGAGGCGGTATAAGGTGCGTGTAAAGGACTGGCCTCCCAACTCACTACGTGGTCCACACGCTAGTGTCTGGCCCCAGCTCAGTGCTTCGCTGAGCCAGGCGGTTGTAGTTTCAAGTCCTTTTGTCTACAACTTATTTTGTCTGCAGCTCGATGAATCGAAAAAAAATCGACAAAAATCGGCTGACATGCCGGTTTCGTTTCATAACCGGCTTTCGGACCTGTGGAGATAAATACCCGGCCAGGACGTGCTGCCCTGGCTGAGCGTGGGACCGGTAAATTTCCGCTCGAGAAGTCGATGAAATATCGATCCCGAGTGGCCGTGGTGTATGAAGCCGCCGGAAAGTGGCGCTGGCCTCACATCAGGTCTGCGCCGCGCGCGGTAGACGGGCGGAAAGCTCGGCGCCCCGGCGGCCGCCCGGCGGCCTGAGCGTGGCGGCAATCCGGCGAATCACGATTGTACTCACCACAAAGACAAGGAGAACAAGTGAGTACAGTAACGATAGAAGTTGGAGATTGGCTGGGCATTGACTGATTGTTACTATTTTCATCCCGTTACTGCAGCTGGTTTATCGAGTGCAGATCGACTCAAGAAACGGAGCCAAACACACTGCCAGCTTGAAGTGTGTAAAGACAATCCAAGAACCCGATCGATGTCTTCGTTCAAGAGGAACCTCAACAAGTCGGCCAACCAGAAACAAACACCATCGAACCATCTGACCGGCTTCCATCCCTCTCACTATAATGGGGTTCCAACCGCATCCACTGGGATAGCCTCGCTGGACGATCTCCTCGGAGGAGGTCTGCCGATCTCGTCCAGCTTGCTCATCAACGAGGACCAAGATGGTGGTTATGCCAAACTTATGCTCAGATATTCGATCGCTCAAGGGATCCTCTCAAATCAAAACCTGATTGTCATCGGTTCATCCCTCGACGAAGGCGGTGACCCAGAAAAAATTATTGATCGACTGATGTCTTTGGAAGAATCCGAGGAATCTCTCCAAACGACTTCATCTACTGGTCAACATCAACCATCAACCGGAACAAATGCATCATCGGATCCAGCAAAGCAAAAACCATCCAACAATACGAATGATGATGATGAGGATGATGATGAGTACGGGGACGCTGACAAGGTAAAAAGCCAAAGGATGAAAATCGCTTGGAGGTACGAAAATTTGGGCCATCACCATTCAGAATCTGGTAGGTATTTGCATTACTTGTTTTTACTATAGTATTCTAAGCGATGGTCATATTTTGGGTCAACACAGAGAGAATATACCAGCAATCAAAATGTCATTTGTTTAATCTGAGCAAGACAATGAAGCTTTCGGCCGATCAACGATCCAGAACTGACTGTATCGACGTCAAAAACCTTGAAAACTTGCCACGTAGTTTACTTACCCAAGTCAAGAAAACCATCCATGATAGGATAACAGCCTCGCCATCGCCGCCCTCCTTTCGGATAGTTATTCAATCCATTGGTTCCATAGGTTGGCCACCGATGGAAGATTTTGTAAGCTTTTTAGGTACTTGAATGACATCAAAAAAGACAAATCTTGCACTCCGTGATACTCGTAAGTTTCAGGCTGACTAGATATCTCAGCTCAGCCTGGATACTCCAATCCTGTTTATTGATTGAACGATTCGAGACCAGGGATCCAACTCTTTCCTCGAGCCAAAACACAAGATAGTTACAGTGACAAACTAACACTTTAACCGATTCATTTTGGTCGTTCAGATGATCTTCCGATTCCTCAAAGATCTCCAAACATTGCTCCAAGATACCGATTCGCCTAAGATTGCTCTCATCAGCTTTCCAAGCGCCTATCGCTCTTCTGATTTGGCAAAGA
The DNA here is from genome assembly GCA_001624995.1 of Puccinia horiana. Classification (NCBI taxonomy): domain Eukaryota; kingdom Fungi; phylum Basidiomycota; class Pucciniomycetes; order Pucciniales; family Pucciniaceae; genus Puccinia; species Puccinia horiana. The sequence continues at coordinate 1,890,964 of LWDY01000019.1, forward strand.
TGCTACCCTGGGCTACTTCTGGTTCTCTATCTCTTCAGAGTTTTGCTGGGGACGAAAAAAGCCAAGCTGCATTTCCTAGTTGAGTTGCCAGGTTCACATCGTTTTTTAAACCACTGCGTTCAAGTTATCATGATGGGTAGCCTGACCGAGATTTTTTGTTTTTGGTTAAAAAAAGATCATCAGGGTGCTGTACATTTCATTAGATTACCCAGCCCATCATCGCTATCACCGCCGGCGACGAAGCTATCGGTAATTCGATCCCTAGGAGCATCTGGAATCGGCAGTAACCTAGGGTTCAAATTAGGGCGTCGGAGAGGTTTTAGGATTGAGATGATGGGGCTCGGTCTTGACTTGGAAACCGAGAACCCTCCAGAAGACGCGCCGGCTGTACCCCAGCAAGGTCTACCCTTTGAAGTCCCAACCACTGGCCAGGAGGACCCCATTGCTATCGCCAGTCCCTCCCTCCAAGCCAAAAATAAGTCCTCAAGACTCAAACCCAGAGTTAGGTTCGGCGACCCCTCCCAAGACTCTCATGACATTCTCAAAAATACCGATTGGTAGTCCTCTAAATCTCCGAACGTTTCCCCCCTTTTTTTATCACATCCTTGTTTCGTGTGCTGAAAGAAGCCTCTCATGATCAGTTTGGCCGGATCACCTTGCATTTTTTTTTCTATGCTCGTTTCTATTAAATGAACCAAAAGATTGAACAAGGCACAACATATCTTCAACATCAATGGTGACAGACAAAGACAGTTGACGGAAAAGTTGATAAAAAAACATTTTCATGTCACCTGCCACAATTTTTTATTTTTTATCTAATAAAGGGGTAGAGTGTAGTTTTATGGTGGGGAAGGGCTAGCGCTAACTTAATAAAGTCCCTTCTTCGGAGGGTCCCTACGGGACTCTCCGAAGGAGGGACTTATGCCCAATGTCTGCATGTTTGCCCTAGAGAATTTCGTTTTTTCCATCTTTTTTGTTCATCACCCTCCTAACTATTCATTACATCTCCTGCCCTCACACATGAGTGGGACAAAAGATGCGCAACATTCTCCTTTTCCTGATGCCATCAAGAAATCATAAACATTGCCTTTCCTTTGCCTGGGATCTTCTTTTTAGTAATTTGTGGAATTGAATGGAATGTCTGTAAAACAGTCTGACAGTGAGCTGTATCAGAACTTCCAGCTCTGTATTGCACCCTCTGGTGGGCGGTCAGAAGCAACTTCAAGTCCCCAGAAGTCTTGGGTGATGGATGGGAAAGGTACATCTGAATTGGCAGTGATATCAAACAGGAGCCTGCGCTCATTTCTGTCAAGACAGAACATCCAATATTGGTTGGAGTAAAAAGTACTCAGCCTTTTAAAATTTTTGCCTATTAAAAAGCTGATGCTCTAGAGCTGGAAATCAGACATTGGGTGTAAGTCCCTCCTTCAGAGGGTCCCTGCGGGACCCTCCAAAGAAGGGACTTTATTAAGTTAGGGGCTAGCGGCCACAGTGAAGTTTGCCTGGATTTGAACAACAGATTTGTCACGCTTTTCAAATTAACTTTGCTATGTTGTTGCAGAGGTTACAACAATCGTCTGTGGTAGATTGTTTCATACTTAGTAACAGTCTAACTCAGTATCAAACATTCCAATCTCCTTTATAACATTTTGTAGTAAAAGCTCAGCACTTAGAGAGCAAACTTACAATCTTCAGATCTAATCTCACTCAATTGGAAGATCTACAATTCAAAATCTTGATCTGTACATTCAAATCTCCTCCTTCAAAAATAGTTCCAAATCTCTGTGAAATACAACTCACCCTTTCCTTATCAAAAACTAGCAGTGCTGTTACCTTTGCATCAAAATTCTGCTATCTTGGCATACACATTCAAAGAATTTCCTTGTTCCCTTGTTTCTTTGCAAATCACTCACTTTCCTTATCTGGTCATGCACATTCCTCCTCCAAATCAGGGGTCACATCTTTGAGCCAGCCTTGACCATGGACCCTATGACTTCATTATCCTCTCTCCTCCTTTGTGTTTTGACATCAAATCTCATCTGTAAATTCTTAGGGTGTGTACCATATGGCCTCCGAGGTCGGTTTTTCCAAAGATTTTCATGAAAAATTGATTTCAAGCACAAACCTGTACCACGGGTGTTGATTTTTGCACAAATTTGAAAATTGTTTTCGCTGATTTTCCCGTGGTTTTCAAAAACAGGTCACCCCCTGTTTTTGAAAAAAGTGCAAAAAAACAGCAGAAATTGTTTTCAAAAACAGGCACCTGCTGTGGTATCAGCACTTGTACTCTCTTATGAATAGTACTTTACTTTTCTATCCTTTCCCCCTCATCAAAATAAGATTACAGTTTTTAGCACATTTGAGTCCATTGCCTCCTTGAGCCTTTCTCTGCAAAACACTTACATTCTTCTTAACTCAAGTCCCCTTTGCCAAAGTCCTCTCCTCAAAGCAGAGGATGCTTCAAAACAGCCTTTCTGCTGTTAGTTCCTTTCTTTCTAACTTCATTCAACTCGTCACTAGTGCTCACTTGTTTGTCTGTACCAGATGACATGTGACAGATGGCTGAGGCTAAGCAATCAAGGCTCAACACTGCAACCTATTGCACTCAATATTTTCATGGTGTATAATCTTCTGAATATTTTTAAACTCCATTTTTTGGTGAAATATCATTGAGAACAGAGAAAAAAAATAAATAACACCAAAAGGAAAAGTTTTAGAAAAATATCAAAGCTCCTTGTTAAATGGATTACATTTTCATATCTTCCCAAGAATTCAAAAATTCTTCAATTTTTTTGCTCCAGTCTTTCAAGTCTTCATCTTTTTCTGCTTCAGTAAATTTCTGGTCATATTTTACTTTGGTTTCTTTGCTCAAACCCACAGGATCATGAAGAATTCTAGAGACATCATCAATAAAACCAACTTGTTTTTTGAATATATTCATTTTTATTCCTTTGATATTCAATCTCTCAATGGCTTCTTTATCAAATGTGATGATGTAATTCAAAAAGTAGTGCAAAAACATAAATTCATGTAAGGACTTTTGCGGATGTGATTTCTTTGGCGGCTTCTGAATATAGTGTATAGCATATTTTATCATTGGCTTAAGCTTTTCAATTTGTACTCCTTCCCACTTCAATCTACCTTGCATTGAATATAAATAATTTGAATGCACTTTGGTTTCAAGGCCCATTCTTTTCTCAAAAAATGGTTTGAAAAGTGCAACAAACTCAGGCAAATCAGTTCCCCTGAGGTTGTATTTCTCTTCCCATGCATTCATCATGATTTCCAGGGAGTCATGGACAATTTGCATCTGTATTCCAGGACTAAGTGCTTCATTGTGGCCAATTCCCAGCATCCAAGAAATAAGAGGTGAACAAGATACAGAAAAGGAAGGCAATCATCAGTTTCTTCTCCAGGAGTTGTAGATGGTAGTTATTCATCTTGAATCTAACCACACCTTTTAAGGACCTGTGAAAGGGTTCCATTCCTCTGCTGGCTGTAAGAGATTCTTGTGTAGGGGCCACCACATGACCATAACCATACGGGCCAGCAGATCTCCATTGAAACTCAAGATAGTAATGAATCAACTCCCTAAGGACATTTGGTTGTGAAAGTTGAATACCCTCGAGCACATCGGGTGTCACCAAGTTGTACTCAGCATACTTTGTGACAAAGTCCGACAATTTGAAGATATCTAGCAGTACTTGTACCTTGTAGGCTTGGAGGTACTTGTTATCATTGTCATTTGGACGCAGGAAACATTCTTTTAAACCAAGCCATCCCTTTTTGAATCGCGTCAACTTCGCTTTTTCGTTATCATTACCCATCCTGATTTTGTCTAGCGTAGAAACTATCTTCAGGTAGCTTTTATTGGAATGTGTTCTCGAGGAAATATCCATTCGACTAATCTCCTCCCTCAGGCGTGCCTTTTCCAGTACCTGTACCATCTTCAACTGCAAGTAATTATAAATATCTTCCATTTTCATGTTTAAATCCCAAATTCCTTCCTGATCGGCCACATCGGATTTAAGCTGATTCGGTATCCGATCCCATTCCGATGCCATCCTTTCAATGTTGTCTGCGTACATCATCAATTTTTAGCAATCAATTTGCCCATCTTAGGAAGAGGAAAAGTAGATTCACTTTGGTTTGCCGATGGGCTGATTTCGTGTCGCACATCTGCCCGGTAGTTTTTTTCTTCGCTAAGCTCTCTTGTTGGATCCAAGACAATTCCAAGCGTCTCGCGGCCTGTCCATAACGCAGAGCCAGTGGTGCAGAGGTGAGTGAAGCTAGTGTACAAGATCCTCATGAAACAGGAACTATCGTACCGTTCCGATCCTCTCGTGAAAATGGCGGATGGGCTAATCCAATGAAATCCTCGGATGTAAACACTGGAGAAGCTAGAGCTGAGACACGACTAAAAAGCAAAGTATACAGCGTGATGAAAACAGTGGGTTTGAAGGGTCTATCGTTTTGTTCGAAGCTGAAGCAATCGATGATGTCGAGTCAAGATGTTAATTATTGACTGGCTGTTTATCTAAGACTCAAGAGTATTAACCAAAAAGGTAATCTTCCCAGGTCCAGGTGAAGGTAAACCCACTAGATTGAAGCAAGCATTCAATTTCTGAGTCAAATTGCATCGCTATTTATGATAATCTAACCACTACCTCAGACACAAGCCATCAAGCTGAGTGCTGCGGGTAAATATTAGATTATCGCCGCCCGAAGAGGGGCATCCTCTATCCTCTGACTAATATCAATAGCTACAGGGCATTATAGGTACAGGCCTCTAAAACAAGCCTGTCAAGGATTACAGTCGAATACTTCACCTGGATGGAGTATGTTTTAGGGAAAATTCCATATCTCAATGAGCAACTCTTGCCCACAGAGCGCGCCCAATACAAATCAAAAACAGCTGTCATGTCAAGTCAAGCTGTTTCCTGTTTACAGTACTACTCCTGCGCTTAATATCTATAAAAAATCTGATAGAAAAGTGAAACAAGTCAGTGTGGAGAGTTGATTTGATTTTTGATTGAAGGGGGATAACCCACCAAGATCAAGTTTTCAATCAACTAGATGTCAAGCAGTTCTGCTAGAACCAAAGCTACACCTTTTTTTTTTTTTTGGTGATATTGAATCAGTTGCCTCATCAAGCAGCTGCAAGAAATCACAGAGTCTTTGGATTTTCAGCCATTTGTGGGGTTGGAGATCACATTCCTCTGTTACAATGGTTTTTTTTTTTTAGAACAGCATGATGCAGGCTTGGAGCTTTAGTTTTGAAGCAAAAAAGGTTGAGCTAGATCATGTGCAAATGTCAGCAAATTACCCCAAGTATGGCTTCAGTGAGAGCTTGAAAGTCAGCCTTTTTTTGGGTTGAGCACTTGAGAAAGGTCTGAATATCACCAATGAGAGAAATTCCAGTTGAAATTTTAATTTGAGTTAAAGGATCCTTCAATATTTCTGAAAGACTCTGGGGCGGTGATCCTTGATTGGATTGGAGAAAGCTTTTCTGCTGTTTAAATTGGAGCAGCTAAATTGATGACATGTCCCATGCATTGAAGTCTTAATTAATCCTTTTACAACATAATCAAAGTTACAAGTTGGGCTACCATAGTATTGTTGACCGTGTTAGAAAATGGGTCTTCAAGAAGCAACCCATTGGGTGTGAAGGTGCGGCCCCTCTAGGTACAGACAGTACTTCCTTGCCAAGGAGGAAATTCTGGGTGGTGCACGGCTCAAAAAGCTGTTTTTACACCCCGTCGTCTCTGAAGTGCACAGCCAACGTAACAATCCCTTCCAGTCATGTGCCGGGTTGTTTACCGCTTCCATGAAGCAGGACACACTAACTTAACACAAGTCCCCCCTGGTGGGAGCTTTGGCACTGTTTCAGCATGCACAGCGGCCCTCCCTCTCCTACGGAGAGCGCTCCGCGCGGGGTCCCTGGGACCCTCCGTTTGAGAGGCTTGTGTTAAGCTAGAAGGACACAGGTTCTGAGAGGGTATGTTGTGTTGACACTAATTACATTTTAAATTCACATTATCCACCCCAAACCATCACCACAATTTGCCATTTGTTTCCCAATTGATTACTGGGATTGATCATCCCGAGTAACACCCATATTTTGCATTCTTTACAACTCATTCACATCCAATGTTTTCTCACCAGCACTCACTTGGCTAGAACTCAAGTTTCAGTCAAATTCACACACAACTCTAATCACATTTGGAATTCTAAGTTGTCCCAGCCAGCAATTTGATCTTCATTTTCTCACTTTCATTCCCGTTATCCTTTGGGGGCTGACCAAATTCATTCCCAAAACAGGACATAGGTATTCACAGCGTACATTGCACAACTGCCAAATCACCTTCTCAAGCCAACCAAAAGCCAGCCTTCTTGATCTGATGGTTTATTCAATTTGATCATCATGTTTCCCTCAAACCAACATATTCAACCCTATTACCTTTCAAGTTACACAGGTATGTTCCACAAACACTTCTCCACTCCCAACCCCTCCAATATATAAACCAAACGGTTTTGTCACAAACCAATTTACTCATTGCCTCAACTCAATGTAAACCAAAAAATAAATCACATGAACCATAGCCACTAAAATCAATGCAGTAGTCAAGCAAACCATCAACCATCCCGTCACAATACACAGCCCTTTTGATATATGATCAAAAAAGTAAGTGCATTCACTTTTCCTGGAAAATCCTATTCACCGTAGATTAACTAAAATTAATCCCACAACAAACATTTTTTTTTCCTTTTAGCTTGGAATGTCCTCTAGCAACAGCTCACATGGACAGTAAACCCACAAGACTGCCATTGGCTTTATTGGTTCTTATGGCTCTGAACAAAATGTGACCATCAGAGCATGTGTATACAGCACCAAAGCAACTGGACTCTAACCCAATAATGTCTACAACTTACATGGTGGTGGGTTTCAGCTCAAGAGAATTAGAAGCGTTGAATGGGGGAGAATCTTGAGGGACTTAGATTGGACCAAGGTCCAGGAGCAATAAAGTAGTGAAAAATGTAGAATGCCCAGACTTGATGATTTCATTACTAACTAAGGTGAACAACTTAAGTAGTAGACAGGGACTGGTGACATGAAGAGAAACAGTGACAGGGACATGACGGGACAACAGAAGTTGGACAGGACACAGGGCAGCAGGGTTGGACAGGATAAGTGGGGCAACTCTGCTGGACAAGACATGGCAGTAGACTTACATCTAACTAAGATGGACACAAATAAGAACTAAACTTAAACCCAGTCCCTTCCCTTCTTTGCTCGGGGGGCCCGGAGGCCCTGCTGACTGCAGGGAGGGACTTGTGCCTGGTGTGAGTCCTGAGAGGCATTTCAGCCTTTTTTGCAGGAAGCAATCTTTGGACTGCCAGGGCATCATGTTCCCAATCTCCCCACTGCGCGCCTTTTTGACTAGCCATTCCTGAATATATTTTCTTCATTGTTGTATAGTTCATCATTTGTCTTGATCTCTTAATCCTCATGACTAAGATGTGTAACAGGAAGCCTCCATCAGCGGGTATGGCCTTATCAAAATACATAGCTTTAGGCTCGGGTCATTTCCAGTGAAGAAGAAATCACTCTGGGCATCAGTAAAGAATTTCTACTCCTAAATCCCAATTTTTGTTTGGTGGTGAAATTTGATTGATTGCCGTGATGTTCTGAGACGGCCAAACCAAGTTTACAGGGTTTAGTTGGCACCGTTGGGAAGTCCAGTGAAGGGACTGATGCATGTGTTTATGGAAGTGAGGTCGAACAGCGTGTGTCCTACAGAATGCTCTACCAACGCCTAGTTTGTATGGTCTTGCAAGCTCTGATCTACTCTGCTGGATTGAAACCAGACTTGTTGTGTTCAGTTGTTCCCTTCATGGGTGTGTTCCGAGCAGTTTCCTTGATGACTGTCTTTCGTTCCATGAGATTGGCAGTTGTTCGTTGAGAAGAGACAATCCCCAAGCAGTCAACTCTGGCCTCCAACGGTCTCCCTGGGAACCGCCGGCTTCGTTCTGCCCTTCTCCAGAACATCCCACTCGCAACCATCGCAAACCATCAACCATCGCACGAATCGATGGACCCTCTAGTGTCGTGGAAGGTAAGCTTGCCCTCCAATCAACCACCAGCTGCAATGCTGACCATTCCACAGACACCTTCCTGGCCAAACCCTTCATCCATACAGCCTCCCACTACACGCAGGTTCTCGACGAGGAGCGATAGAGAAGTCAGTCTGGGATGGCTCTCCGTCAGGCTCTATGCTTTCATCGGTTTCTTAATTAACTTGATCAGGATTCTGTTTCTTTTCTTTTAGAGAGATGCACCCGACTATGCTCGTGCCTTATCCTCCGACGTCAATCCATACGCTTCTTCCATCATCTCATCAAGTGATTCAAACTCACATTACAGGAGCAGGCGTGGCAGTCGTGGCTCGGTTGCAAGCAGTCTACTATGTCCTCTACTCGACTTTCACGATTCTTCTCGTCGGCAGTCCGATGCTGGATTAATTATGCCCATGCGTCCTCTACCGGCCATAAATCCTTCGTCAGACCCATCAGCACTCTACAGCGCCTCTCATCTTGATTCAGCTTACAGGGCTCAACTACTCGCCAAACAGAATAACCCTACCACTATCGGAATCTCATCATCCCCCGCTATGTCGAACAGTAACTCGACCTCGGGCGGTAACTTGTTCATCCCCTTACGACGTCGATTCTTACCCAATCTGGATAGATCATCCTCCTCCACTAAACCGAGGGTAGAAACTCAACTCTTGGGCGAATTACTACTTGCCCTAGAAGAATACGTTGCTGCCTTTGGACGTCAAGTCAAAGTTTCTCCATCACATCAATTTAGTCTAGGTGGTGGCTCTGCTGCCGCCGCCGTCGTTGCAGCCGCAGCCGGTCCGTCAAATGACCCAACAATCAGTGGTCTAGCTTCATGTAATCTGATGAAAACAAGTGGAGATGAAGACGCTCGAGATTTTCGATCTTGTACCCCATCACTTCAATCAACCTATGAGGATCCCACTTTGATCAATTTCGACAGTCCTGAGACCGCGCTATGGGTAGTAAGTATACCCGATCCTCAAACCGAAGAAGTCGACCAAACATTGCAAGCCGTCCAACTGACCTCCCAATCACAAACCAAAGTCGATCGAGCATTACTCTCCGAACTATGTGAAGAATTAGAATATGTGACTAGTGAAGTCATCGACGTCGTCCCAGCCTTTGGCGAAAAACTCATGCAGGGTCACTATGGACCTCTAGCCGTCCGAGGGCACCTGGCAAGCCATAAATCGACATCTGGGCTTGTTACAGCAGACTCAGCAAACCAGTCCAATGGTCTTAACCAGGTCAAATCGTCGAGTGCACTCGAGCGATTTTCGGAGTACGAGCCCGGCGGTAGCCAGGATACATCTGACGGTGGATCGGGGTGGTGGGCCGAAAGACTGCTGCGAGATTTACTGGAAGGTATCGTGGCTGAGACAGTGGTCAAATCAGGATCAACGAGCACGTTATTATCGTCGACGCGAATCGTCGACTATCAAATGAGTCGTTTACCTAGCCAAAACCAATATGGTCTCTATTACTCTAATCATAATCGACCGAAAATCGATGGTGGAAAGTTGGCCAATCAGACGACCACTTCTTCTAGTCTAAAATCAAAAAATTGGCTTCGGATCACCCAATCAAATAATTTACCTCGCTCCACTTCATCAAATCATACCAGAAAAAGTTCTTGCAACAGTAATCCTGATTACGGATTTTCGCTCATTGATGAAGGCGAAGAAAGTTCGGTGAAGTTGGAAGCAAAACGGAAGAATGATCGGGGCGGATCGACGACGAGTGACAAGAAGTCTGAGGACGGAGCTCTGGTGTCACAGGTAACTGTCGATGGCCAAAACACAACCCGCGAATTATTGGCGGAAGCGTCGGAAGATTCGATTTTCGGATATCCAGAATGGAGTAGACCGAATGAGCCGAGCCGACGAAGTGGACCAGCAGAGGGGAGACAAGCATCCCACAGCAGGACAGACCCGGCGCGCAGAAAGCCGCGGACGAATTGTGGGGGCGAGGCGGCGGGAGAGGAAGGAGGGCCGAGACACGAGAAGACGTCGAGCGATGATGGCCATCGACAAAAGCTTTTGGACCAAGGGCGTCGCCGATGGCTAGCGTACAAGGCCGCCCAACCGAGCGGTGCATCGTCCCATCCCACGCCGCCCGTCGGCCCTCCCACCGCGCCTCTTTCGTCTGCCCATCTCGTCTCCACCACTCCTTCCATCAACCCGGACCCGCCCTCTCACTTCCTCACCAACAATCCCTCCGGGCGCACTCGCAGCAGTAGCAGTGGTGGCTCCGCAAACGCTGGCTTTAAAGCCCACCATCATAACCAATCTCGCCTTCTTTATCATTACCTCGCCAGTCATAGATCTTGATCTTGGACCTCCCCGTCCACTTTCTTCCTTTCCTTTTTCTCTTGTTCCCCTCTTCACTCTTTCCTTTTTTTTATCTCAGAATGTATCTCTTTCTCTTTGTCTTTGTTTTAGTTTGTTGTATCTTCCTCCTCTTTCTCTTCGTCGTCGTCATCACCCACTCATTCCCTAATCATCCACTTTTATATATATATAAAACAACGGACGTACCTTTTTTTTTTGCAATCACTCATTCATTCGTTCTTCTTCTTGTTATTCTCCATTTTTTTTTCTTTCTTTTGGATTATTCTTTGTTTCTTTTGGGGAAGAGGAGGGAGGAGGGAAAATACTTGATTTTATGTATTTATCTGTGTATATATAATAATAGATATAACTTGTTTATGGAGATTGGTGTTGTACATAGTTTTGTAGTTTTTTATCATTTCACTTAAAAATACTAATGTCTATTATCATCAACAAAACTGTTTGTTGAGCCTTTCTAAATATGTAACTAATGTTTTTGGATGAAATAATGATCTTGGAAACGGAGTACTCAATGTGATTACGACAACCGTAAATAAAACATGATTGTGTCCTGTTGGATGATGATGGGGTTTGGGTCATGCAGGTACATGTGTAAATCTAGTCTTGTCCATTTTTCTTTCTTTTTGTTGTTCTTTCCGTCTTCTCTCTCTCCTTATCTATCACGCTCATTGTCGTTCTTTGTAAGTTCTTGATTTGATAGCTTTTGTGTAGTACACCAAAAAAAGTTTATTTTATTTTTTTTAAATTTCATTTGTCACAAAAAAAAATGAAGAGAATTCTATGTACAGTTTTTAAGGATAAAGCAGATTGAGAGAAGAAAAGGGAATTAAACGGACGAAGAAGAGCGACCAAAGACGCGAAAGATTTCATGACGAAGGTCATCGAGGGCTTCGCCCGAGTCATCCAAGACGCTAGGAGGAGTCGAAGAAGTATGGATGGATTCAGACTGGACGACAATCGAGGCGATATCCCATTGTCGTTTGGCCCCTTTGCGCGCTTCGACTGTGTTTGAAAAAGGGAACTTCTCTCGCCAGCCTGGTGCGACTGAAACTACCCGTACGATCCGTGCCGGCTCAGGTGAATCATCTAACTCTTCTCCTTCTTCCCCTTCTTCATCTTCATCTGCGTCTGTTTCTTGTTGTTGTTGGGCGGCTCGGCTGGCCGGGGTGCTCGGCGTGTCGGTGGTCGAGGTAGTGGAGGATGTTGATGGATAGTCTTGAGCAGATAGTGGCGCAAGATTTCGAAGAAGCAAACGGAAACAAATCCGAGAGTTTATCTAATTGGAAGTGAGGATTGACGATAGAGGAAGAAGATTTCTTTGTAGAGATAGGAACGAGTTCGAGCAAATAATCGAGACTATTGATCTCTTCGATTCTGGCGTTGGAGTAGCTCGGGCCATGCTTGAATTCTACTGCTATCGTTCGGGTCACTGGGTCGTATCGGGACTCGGCTGGGGGATGACACCGCGGACTCGGTCGTCCGATCATCGGCGTCGGTTTGGCTAGCTCTAGTCTGTAGTCTTGGCTCACATCCACTCGTAAACCGCTGTTGGCCGCACACAAACATCCGTGCCAATCTATGAAAAACAACTACAACGTTGTTTTTTCTTCGAGTCAGCGGATTTTTCAAACCGAAAATAATTTACGATTTAGTGATTTGACTCACTTGATTGTTTTCTTTGTGAAGTAGATCTCCATTGACTAGCGTTGGACGTTTGGATGGATACGCGAGAACCTGAAAGGATAAAGATGAGCAAGAGAGAAAAAGAAGGTGGTATGAGGAGACATACTGGGGTGCCGACCGCAGTGCCAGCGCCACGAACGTCGAGCAGTCTGAGTGAGCTTCTGTTTCTGAGGATGAACAAGCCGGCAGGAAACCGAAGGGAAGAATCGAGAGGCGTGAGCGAGGGCGGAACGGCAGGGCCTGTCTGGGAGGCTTCGGCATACGGCGGCGGCGGCGGCGGATGGCTGGCAGTCGGCATCTTCCCACTTGGTCGTTCTGATTCGGTTCCACTCCACAATCCTACTCTCTCCATCACTTCCATCTTCACACTACTCGGCAATTCATCTATACTGTTATCCCCCCTTTCAAGCAGAAGGTCTGATGTTGCATCATTCATTGGGCCCTGTTTGGCACAGTATTGAACATTTTTACAAATCAATAAAAACTAAACTGTCCATATAAATATATCAAAATTGGTAGAGAATCAAATGCTCCATCATTGGCAAGATGAGCATCCATGTATGTACAACAGACCATCTCTACCACCAATATAACAGCAATACTACTCTTCAATATTTCTGTTTCAAGGGTAATATCAATATTGCAACACTAATCATAGCCACACATTCCTATTCTGATTTTACAAATGATGAAGCAGACATACCTTTCTTTCTTTCTATAAAAATGTTGTTGTCAGTGTAAAGCTCAAAAGTGTTGATGAAGACCTTTTGCTGAGTTTGGGAAGATGCCTCTGCCAATCCAAATACTAGACACTAAACAAGCCTCCCAATCTTGGATTGGAAATTTTGATATACAGTAGTTCTAAAAAAGCTTGCCACTTGGGAAAATTTTGATCACAAAAAATTGCCGAAAAAATAAAAATCAAGCCGAATGAAAATTATGTAATACATATTACAAGCATGTGGTTGCAAGCCCTGTACCTATGATTCAACTTCAGCCTCAACATTCTAGATCAGTACATACAGCTCCACCATCCACACTCCGTCCCGGACCAACCTGCCAGCCTTTGCGGTGGATCAATGTTATCAGGTCCCCCCCCTGCTCCAATATTTCAAAAAAACCCCATTGACTTTCCATCTGAGCAGGCCTGTGGCTCCAGAATCTTCTCAATATCCCTTTGAATATGGAAATCCAACCCCAAAACTACATTGATCATGACTCTCAAATCAGCTCACCTGATCTTGACTTCTCCCAGTTATAGCCCAGCCCCAGGATGAGTTGTGTACTAGTCGCCAAAACACAATTAATCGATGAATCCCAATTCAAGAGATTCCAGAGCAATCAACTGGACAATTGGCAAATACCTACCCAGTTCCAATCCTTTCCCAACCTTGCCCCATTGTCTGAAGCTGATCCTCCTTTGAAAGATTGGAATCACGAGAACCCGACACCACCTCCTGCGCCTGATCCGAATACAACAGTTGTAACTGACCCTGCAGGTTCTTCAACTGCCAGACATTTCCAGCCTATTTGTGTCAATGGTAACTTTTTCAAGATCACAATCAAATATGCCATCTGGCTTCAATCGACCATCATTGTCCCCGCCGAGAAGTCAGCCGGATTGGGCAGCGGCGCCCCAGAGTGGATCAAAGCGGTTCCAAAGCTACCCCTCCCAATATGGGAGCCAATCCCAACCAACTGGGACTGAGGATTGGCTAAGTACCAGATCATCAAGCTGGTTGGAGCATTGCGTCAATACCTTGAACCCACAATGCAGCAACTTGCTGACTTGTCAGGGGGTAATACTCAGTGATCGGTTCTATGGCGCCAGCAAGAAATATTTCATCACCACCGATGAACAATGGGCCGCCTTTGCCTTGGCCTCAGAATCAGCTTCTCAAGCTCGGCCGGTTAGCCTCAAGATCTTCCAAAAGGACCCTTGCAGGATTGCTTGCGAGGTCTCTGCTGTACGTGTGGTTTGATCTCTTAATCATTGTTTGTTGTTGGGTAATTACTGAATCGGATCACCACTATGCTGACCACAGTACATGGTGGCCAATGCTCGTCTTGTTTTATTGAATGGCCCACTTGAAGAACGGGCACTGTTGGAGAAAACACTCAAGCGTTTGAGTGCCAATGTGATTAGCCTTTCCTTATCTGTCCCTATGAACATTCATTGACTGAACAAGAGACTTGCTTCCCTCCAGCCTAATGCCAAGATTACCCAACCTGGCACTAAACAAGCCATCTTACTTCGAGCTCATCACAAATCTGTTATACGACAGACTCAGCACTCAGGATCTCACAGTTGGATCTTCCTTGCTTTTCACCATCAGCAAATTTCAAGCTTTTGGTTAATCCTTGGGTTGCATATGAATTCACCTATGCACCCTCAGCAATCTTCAGTGCTCTCTTGAAGTTACTTTCCAAACCTTCAAAGATTAAATAACACATTGCTTTTCAGTTATGCAAACAAAAGCAAGACCATTAAACCTCTCACTGGTCTTCCTTTCTTTTCGGCATTACTCTTTCATGCGCTTGACTTCCTTTTCCGGATTCACGCATTCCCTCTTTGAACTTTTCAAACTTCGACACACAGTCCTCAAACTTTGAACTTAACTTCACTTACTCTCGCACCCATAGCACTTACCCCTGCTTGGTCCTCCAGTCCTGGACTCCTTGCCTTGGTGTTGCTTGACCTCTTTTCATTTCTTCTGCTTTGACCCTATGACCTCACATCTTGTTCAAACCTATGTCATACCTTTGTAGCCTCACTTGTATTTACTACATAAGCTGTCTGCTTCCATGCTTTCCATCTTTCCTCATCAAAATAAGATTATAGTTTTAGCATAACTTTATTCTGCCTTCTTTGAGCCTTCTCATTGCAAACCCTTTCAGTGTTCTACTCTTAGTCCCTCTGAGCCTAAGTAACTCTTCTTCGAAAATAAGAAGACCTTCAAACAGTCAGTCCTCTCTTTGAAGCTATCTCTTTCCTTTCTTTTCCTTCAAATAGTGCCCACCCTTCTCTTGTACAAGACGCCGTGTGACAATCACAAATCTGTCCGAGCCAAGCGTGGAGGTCCTGCAAAAAAAGGCAAAATTGCAATGCATCCGTCTGGTGATGGTTGTCACATTCAGCTTCAACACCAGGAGTTGTGGGTGTGGGTGCATGCATTACATTCAAAAGTCGCAGGTGTCACCCTTGACACGCCGCTGATCACCCAGATGTGTGAATGGCAGCTTCCCACCTTTCATCCACAACTAAGAGGAAGGGGGCACCCAGTGGGGTTATTGGGTCACCGGCTTCTCGTGTCTTCCAAGGAGCGCAATCTAATCTTCCAGAGGTGCAATCATCATCTCCAACTCTGCTTGCAAATTTGGTTCGTAAGTCCCAAGAGTCACATGAGCGCCTCTTTGATAGAGTCATAGGAGGGGCCCCAGATAATTGGTCTATCATCGAGGTTGAGGATGATCATTTTTTGGTGGCCGATTTGGCTACTCCATCGATAATATTAGTTCAGGGCTTGAACCAAACCCAAGTTCCCCTTCTGTTACTTGGGCCCACTCTTGCAATGTTACACCTATCATCTTATCCAGGCTTTCTAGCCTCCAACTCCATCTGTGAGACATCTACAGGTCAACTTACTCCGGACCCCGCTGTGACCAGGCTTCCTTGACATGTGTCTCCTCGCTTCAGATGATCATCACACTCAGTGGATAATCAAGGACCATAACATAACCTACTGGGGCTTCTTCTGAGGCAGATCTAATCAAACTAGGAATCAAGGCAGGCCCTGTCTGCTTGATATGCGTTGGGATTCAACTCATTGAATCCCAAACCACCAGAAACAATATTTAATAATGTTATCCTTACTAAAATATGCCCTCTTCCTAATTCTTTTTCACCCCACTCATCCATACTTGGTTCACAAATGAACTGACCAATGATACACATTGATACCACGGTGACAATCCATTGTCCCCATCTCTTCCATTATGTCTCTGACCGACTGCCCATGTCCTACTTGTCTGTCATAGTGATTTAAATGGGTAATCTAATAACCTGATTGCATGTTAATGAGTAATTAGAGGTATTATTTATCTATCATGATGTGCAGAGCACAAAACATGAGTCACCCGACAGTAGTGTAACAATCAAGAGGAGAGTCGTCAAAGCCTCCTTGTCATGTGAAGACAAGTAGGCTTCAACTGTGCCACACAAAATGAAATTGCTGAGCTTATAGACATTAAGTTGACCCAACTTATTGGATCCAGAAGCAGAGGGGTCATTTGTTTGACACCCTTGTCATTTAATTCATACCTTGAGATTTAATTCAAATCCTAACTAGTTCAGCTGGTGACATAGTGAGGCTTTTATTTGGGGCCTCCAATCTTGCACCTCACTCACTCAATCATGGGCCGAGTAAGTCACATTGTTTCAACAACCAAAATATAAAAAAGGAAAAGAAAAACAATTGAGTAGATGACTACATGTACCCGCAATCATGGTACAGAGCTCGCATTAATTCTGGTGTGACAAGGTTGGAAATGAAATCTTTGATGATTTCTGCGTCCCTCATAGTCCCCGTCAGAACCTGAGCCCGCTAAAGATGATTATTGAGTACCTAGAACACTTTCTCAATTGGATTGAAGTCCAGACTGTATGGGGGCAAGTACAAGTGGGCTATGTTCCAAGCCTCAAAGAGTTCTGCGACCAGCCGATGGTGATGGATTCTACAGTTGTCCATCACCACAACGCTTTGGGGTCCGGGGAATGGATTCATGAAGGGCAGCTGATAGTACATAATAACCACCGTCAGTGCACCAGGCAATCATAATAAGAAAATTGCAGGAGACTGACCAATACCTCCTCAAGGAAATATTCAAAGTCTGGCCGCCGTATAGAGCCCTGCTGAGCCATCACACCAACAACCCCTTTGGTGCACACTGAACCGGGGACCTTTGAATTTGCGAACAATCCGTTTAGTTGTGTTACCACAAACCCCCCAAGTCAGTCTTCGGATTTGAGTGGCCACACATATGGCAGATTCATCTGTGGCCAAAAAAAACCCAGATGGTCAGACACTGTAGACCAAAAAATGTATTGAAAAAGAAGCCGAACTGGCCTACAAAAACCAGATATTTGGCTGACATTGTTGCAATATTCATGGACCATTGCGCCCACTTAAGAGGTGATTGAGCCAGATGAACACTTCGGGCAACCTTCAAGGTCATCCCAAGACTTCGTCGTGGATGGTTCAAAGCGGGTACAGCTCACCACCGGACTTGACCAAAGCCCTCTGGAGCTTGTCAAGGTAGACTATTGGGTCAAGACCAAGGATTTTGAGCACAAAATCTTGTTCCTCGACTGATATGGCCAGCAGCCGACCACGAGGCTCGTACCATGCCACATCTTGTATCATGGATTGGGTACAAGTCCAAAGTCGCATTGCTTAGATATATTCTGATCGACCAGGTCATTGATGAAATCATGGGATTTACCTTGCATAAGCAGCTTCACCGCGGCATCATATTTCACAAATACCTTGAATAGATTTGATTGCATACTTCCGTAGTTATTAGAGTGGAAGTTGACTCTGGACTGGAAAGCAGCAAATAACGGAGGACCAGGGGCAGATTATGTTGGGTCGGTTCGCACCAGCACGGGGCTGATGCAGTGTGCATGTGGATTATGTTGGCCACTGTATAAACCTGTATGTATGCTTTTAAGGGAAAAAGTGTCACATGTAACATTATGCACTGGGAGGGATACATACATTTTTCATTTTTTTGGGCTCGGAGCAGCCCCAGCTGGGACAAGCTTTCTTAGAACTACTGTAGTGATAGTTGGTGTATCAAAGATACTACTGTTGTTTTAGAAGTGGATTGGGTTGTAAGGTGTTATTCAGGTGAGTTGATGTTGTTGATGTTATTGATGTTGTTGGAGTTATTGATGGTGTTATAATGATGAAAGGCTGATGATGATGATGATGTCTGATGGTATGGATAAGGTAAGGATAAGTTGAATGAAGAAGTGTTGGGTGTGGGAGCAAATGCTTCAACCAGGGATTGAACTCAGGTCCTTTGGGTGAGGGTATATAAGTTCAAAAAAAGGGTTAAAAGGAGGAAGGGTGAAGGTTCCTTATTTTGGATATTTCTTTACTGAGGATTGAACATGTGGCCTTCAGGTCAAGATAATTGATGGGTATAACCCACGAAGGTGTTATTTCAAGATATAATATGACAACTGTTATAAAGTTGATAAAACATAAGACTAGGGTTTTCAGGATATGTAAAGTTGGATGATTGTACAGCCAAGACATGAAAGCTTGCGGTTCAACTCCGAGGACCGTGATTTTTTTTACGTCAGCCACAAATCCTGTATGCTGGTTGGCATACAGGAAAATCATTGGCCCAATTTTTCTATCTTTTGAAGTTTCCATTTTCAGGTCTCAAGACCAGCACCAAAAGATTCCTGGTGGAAATTTGAGACAGGCCCCTCCCCCTGGTACCACATTGCATCAGGTCCCAATCAGCCAATGGGGTGTGGTTCCAGCAACCTGTAAAACGGAGCTGTACAGTGCTGTGGCTGAAGTCAACTCAAAAAAACTGTGGTCCTTGACTGCAAGCTTTTTTGTCTTGGCTGTAAATGACCAGTGCCCAATATATTGGATGATGGGATGGTGGAGAACAACTGGCAGGCAGAAGGCCTCCTTACGTAGTAAAAAATGAGGGATTTTAGCCAAAGGGGTACACCCCAAATGAAGGAATTTAACTGGCCTGAAGATCCATTAAGCAGCTGTAACTAGACTATCTACCATACTGTGAAAGGCTGATAAATGCCAGAGGGCAGCAGTGAGCACAAGAAGATGAAACTTGGGAGCGAGCTGAGAGAACGAAGAGAACAACAAGTACCTGATTGAGGTACAGGGGCGAGTGACACGAAGCAAGTTGAGTGAAGAAAAAGAAAAGAGAAAAGGAGAGACAACAGTAGTGGATCTAAATACAGGAGTAGTGATAAACCTAATCTAGATACATTGAGTTTGGCACTCCACTGAACTTTAACCCTAACCCTGATCTGTGCTTGCTGGATTCATCACCACACATACATCCCTTTCATATCCAGCCTAAAATACAGAAATTCACTGTGGAAATGCAGTCCAAGTTGTGGTTATGACTGGTATAAAGGAATTCAATAAGAAATAAAGGAATTCAAAATGGTGGATGCAATATATATATTCAAAATACCCCCAAGAATTGGCCACAAAGCAAGATGTCTGTGTATCTTTCCATTTGGCCATAGTCTTGCCAATCCTAATGTACTTGTTGGTGGAATCAGCACTGGTGCCATATGCCAGCTATCAAATAGTACATGTGGGATTTTGATATGGTGATGAGCCTACTGAGCCACAGCAATCCTAGAAATGATGATGTCAGAAACCTATATGAATCACTGATCACAAAAGCAACTGACTTACAATTTTTTGCACCCAGAATCAATGATGTTCCTGGAGATCTTGACACAGGCATTAAAACAAAATTCATGCTCATGGGGAAGTGGTGTTTGAACATCTAGTTATGGTAGATTGGATACTTGGTAAAATAATCTTCATGAGCTGATTGTTCCCGGCGATTCAATCACAAACAATGATTTCTGTGGGTTCTGTGGGGGGAGTTATTGAGCGGGATACTGAGTCAAGGAGGCAAAGAATGAGTTCCTCTTCTTCAATATCAAGCAGATAGTCAATGTGATCCATGATCAAGTTGCTGAGTGGAGTTTCGTTGGATTGGGCACGACTGTTCCGGCATGTTCGTTCAGTTGGGCTATGTACAATACCCGTCGGTTATATGCAAGTGAGATAACTTACAAATGACTTTAGGCTGTAGGCAGTGTTAGGTTAGGCTAGTGCCGAAGAAGTGGGTGGGTTAAGTTACCGATCTGTTTCTGATGAGTCTGTTGACCATTTTCCACTTCGAACGACACAATCCACTTCAATCGACACTTTCCTCTTTTCCTTCTTCTTCGTCGATTTCTCAACTTGAACAAAACAGAACAGTCGGTCTGTCCATCCAACCAAGTAACGTGTTCGAATTCACTATACAATCGATCGATGTAGCACACGGACTGACCTTGCTTTTTCGGACTTTTAGGTAACTCTCATCGTCATACTTGCCCAGAGACCAACGATTGCATCATGAACAATGGACTCTACAATCAGCTGTCTGCTCAAGCCCATCAACTTAATCCACAACCGCAACAGCAGCAACCGCAACAACGTCAACAACAACAACAACAACATCATCAACAACAACAATTCCAACAACAACAACAACAACAATTTCAGCAACAACCACCGTATCAGCAGCAGCTACAACAGCAGCTTCAACAACAACAACTTCAACAGCCGCAGTTGCAACAACATCAGCTACAACAACATCAAATCCATCAATTGCAACAGCAGCATTATCCTCAACAGCAGCAGCAACAATCAAATCAGCACCAACATCACCCACAACAAAACTTTCAACCACAACATCAAATTCAAATTCAACTTCAACATCATCAGCAACTCCAACTACAACAAATTCAACAACAGCAAGTTCTGAAGCAACAACAACAGCAACAGCAGCAGCAGCAGCAGCAGCAACAGCAGCAGCAACAGCAGCAACCGCCACACCACCACCAACCACAACGCTACAGTTTGGCCTCAGCTTTGCCCAATGCCTTTAATTCTCAACCCCTAGCTTCACCCGCCTCCAACTTAGGCCCCAGCTCATATTCCCTCACCAACTCAGCTCCGGCAATGCCTGCTTCCCCTGCTCTATCCAACTCGTCCCTCCAGTTTAACTCTCAATTAGCCACTCATTCCATCAGCTCGTACAATAACCCCTCATGGAACCTCAACTCACAGCATCATCATCTCAACAATAATCCTCCACCCGCTCCGACTCCACTCAACATGCCATCTTCATGGCAATCCCCCTCGATCAATTCCGCCTCCCTCTCCTCTCAAGCGATCAGATCACCCGAAGAGTCAACTCATCAAAACCTGATGCCGCAGTTAATCAGTCAGGTTATCACTGCTATCGGTTTGAATGCTGAAATCGATCGATCCCATCCCAATTCTTCCGTTAGGCGCTATGACCCCCGCACCCTTCCAATCGATCCTCGGACCAACGTCAGGCTTAATGAATCATCCATCGCCGCCATAGAGCAAGCCTACCTACACGAAACCTGTGGAGTGGTCGAACTGAAACTTTACAAAGAGTATCTCATCAGTCAACATCAACTCAAACTCGCCGAGAAGTCTTCCAAACTTCAAGATCACCCCCCTCTTGGCTCTCCGAGCGCCAGCACCACCACTAATACTGGCATGCCTCCTGCTGGAATGAATAACTCTGCAATAATGTTTAGATCGTCAACCCCAGGTAGCATCAGCCAAAACCAACAATCCCAGCTCCAACCGGCTCAACCAACAGGCCAGCCAGGGTTTCCTCAGTCCGGGAGCCCTCCGGTCTTACCAATTCCGAATGTCCCGTCGAGTAATCAGAACAATAGCAACAACCTTGCTAACAGTGCCAGCAGTCTTAACGCCCTCGGAATGTCTAGCTACTCAGGAATCAATCTACAAAATCAGTCTCATCAGGATTACACTCCCAGTCCTCGACATTCGAACCAAAGACCTTTGGGGCCACCAGCACCCAGCGCGTTAAATTCAAATTACAATCAACAGACTCAGCCACAACAAGTCAACCAGCAAATACATCCCAACGCGTCCAACACATCTAACCAGCCCGCTTCGTCTCCCACAGCAATTGTCAACCCCAACCAGACATTCCCTCATGCACCCTCCACTCCGATCAATAGTTCACTCATCGCCGCTCAACAATCTCCCACCACCTCCCAACGTTTCACTGCCCAGTTGATCGAATTTCTTACCAAAAGCTCTCGACATCCAATTCAGTTATCGTTCCCTCCAATGATCGAAGGCCAGACGGTCGATTTGTACAAATTGTACGGCTCTGTTCTTCAGAACGGCGGATCCGCGAACGTATCTCGCCTGGGTGGTTGGCCCCAAATGGCCGTTTCTATCGACCTGCAACCCTCAAATGGAGCCGCTGGACGTAGGAGCTCTCAAAATGGAGTGGATTTGATGTCTCACTACAGTTCTGAACAGATTCAACAGCTTCAGCAAATCTACGGCCAGTACCTTCAAGCTTTCGAGAGTTATCAAATCATGAGGAGACGACAGCAACAAGCCATACAGCACAATATGCAACAGCAACAGCAACAACAACAACAGCAGAAGCAGCAGCACCAACAGCAGCAGCAGCAGCAGCACCAACAGCAACAGCAGCAGCAGCACCAACAGCAACAGCAGCAGCAGCACCAACAGCAACAGCACCAACATTCACAACATTCACAACAGCCACAGCAGCAGCCACCACAGCAACAACAAAACTCGCTTCATTCTGCACAGCAGTCAACGCAACCTCAACATCCGCAGCCCCAATTAGTTCAACAGCACCTACAACCAAACTCAGCCTTGCAGTCCTCAATTCCGCCTCAAAGTCTCAAGAATTCATCTGCCAACTGGACAGGAAGCAATCAAAATACCTTTGCTGGTCCTTCCACGAAAACCGCGCTTCATCAACCGCACCAAGGTCCCCAAGCTTCGCAGCAGCATCCGTCGGTGTCGCCTCAGCCAATGAACGCACTGATTGGCTTGCCAAATCCATCAATAAATTGGCCAGGTAACAATCCGAATACTTTCTCCAATTCTCCCGCGAAAATCCTAATGCACCTTCCCCAGCAAACTCAAGCCCAACCCTCATCATCCCAAGCAGCTCCACAGCATATCCCGGCCATGGCATCCCTGCCGCCATCGAGTTCGAACCAAAGCTCAGGAGTCAACTGGCCAGGCGCCCCTCCGAATTCCTTCAGTACCTCACCGGTCACGGCGGTGTATAATCATTCCAACGTGTCATCTCAATCTCCTGGGGGGACAGCTCATCATCCGAACTGGAGTGGAGGAGCAACTGGTCCAAGCCAATCCCAAAATCTTACTCATGGGTCTTCCGTTCTAGCTCCGAACATTTATGGCCAACCCACGACGAATCATGCTAACAGTCAGTTCGCTTCTCCTTGTGGATTATTCAACCATCAACACGGCAGCGGACCTCATTCGGCTAGCTTTAGTAGTAGTGGAAGCCCGATGATGAATGCCAACTTGAGTTTAGGCCCCATGGGGATCACTCCAACCACTCCTCAAATAGCCAATAAAAGCCTCATCATCAATCAGTCTCTTCAGGATCCAAGCGCCTTTCCTAGTGGGTCGACTAATCCAGTCAATGGTGGTACCATGACCCCTGTTGGTAGTCAAGCTGGAAGTCCCGGAAGTTTGGTTGGCGCTGCGAGTGAAAGTGTCAGTACTGCTTCTTAACTTCCCTCGCGATACGTGCTTCATAATCGTATTTATCTCTCTTTCATCGCTCCTCTCTCAGGTCTCCAATACGTCCAATTCATTACCGAATAGCTCAAATAGCAATGGCAAGAGAACTCGTTCAAACAAAAAGTCTAATGCTCAAGAGCGCTCGTTGAAAAATTCCAACCTGAATAGCAATAATAATAATAAGGCAGCTCTTGCTTTAGATAAAAAGAAGAGGATGAAACGAGGTGAAGTCGTATCCCCCTCTCATCTTTGTGATGTTTTTGCTTAATAAAAACATTCCGACTCATACATTTGCGGCTTTGTTTTTAGACCATGATTCAAAGTCGCCGCTTGTTACAGCAAAAAGCCTTCCGCTTCACGATTCTCAAAACGGTGTACCGGGAAGCAGAACTCCTTCCGTGTCGGGTAACCATCCCCATCCTCAAGTACCTCAGGGTGAAAATGAAGGCTGTTCGACCACTTTCGGACCCATGCCACCATCTAATGCCCCTCCGAATTCACAACAAACAAACTACCCTTCCGATCAGCCATCACCCGCTTTACAACAACCGAGTCATTCTCAGCAGGCATCTCCTGCTGGTGGCACAATGATTGAATTAATGCCCCCCCTTATCCAGTCCTCTGATAACACCAGCACAATCATCGGATCCCAGCACGAAAAGAATGATCCTAACCCAGTCATCTTCAGCCCAAACCCATCCTCACCCCATCATTCTGATCAACCACCAACCGAAAATTTTGGTTCGAGGGCTATCACGCCATCAACCATCAACCCATCCTCTTCGGGTAAAAACCAGGGTTATCCTTCCCCGCACCCTGCTGGCTCACCCGTAAAAGGGAAGCCCCCGTATCAACTCGAACCCGGCCATCTAAATGGTATCGCTCCCAAAGCCAATCAAAGACCTCCACTCCCACCCCCTCGAACTGATTACGTCCCCTTATGCAAGCCTGCCGATCATACAGGTGGGTGGGATTTGAAGGAAGTCGAAGAAATTTACAGTTTCCGCATGTCCTCAAAACCGCGTCGATCGCTGGACGATCTAGGTAGATCTTTTTTGCCGTCTTGGTTTTGATTTGTCTTACAAATTTATTTCAAATGAATGGCTTGTTGATTGCGTTTTTTTGATTCGACGTGCCTTTGAACAGGCTTAGTGGATGTCCACTCTCTAGTGATGTCGTTAAAATCAAGAATCGGCAGCGAAGTGACGTATGCATTAAATACCCTCACAGTTCTTGGCCCTCACTTGAAGCTATTCCGCGAAGAAACCAGTGGGAATTTGGGAATACTTTCGATGCCGATATCGATGTGTGAAGATCTCCTAGAAGAACTATTAGATTTACTAGAAGATGTGGGGTTCAAACCCAATTGGAATCGGGATAATGATCAGGTCTGGGCTGATGAGACACCGATAGATGGGTTTTATAGCATGATGACTCACGCTTTAGATGAAGATGCAAGACCTCCGCCGAAAGATTTGCAATCATCAGAAGACACCGATGATTCGGATGAGAATGAAGAGTCCGATTTACGGCCACCAATAGGGCAAGTTGAAATGATCTTCAGTATCCTAAACATCTTACGATCCTTTGGGATGGCAGAGGATAGTGGTCATTACATTGGACGAACATCTCGTACGACAAGTCTATTGATTGGTCTATGTGAATTCGGCGCGAGTCCGAAAAACCTTCGCAAGAGTCTTCAGTTAACCAAGCTAGAAAGGTTACGGTTCCGACGGGAAGTCTTACAGATCCTATCGGATGTCGGGCATGGGATTTATCTCGATGAACAACCCGCCGGGGTGGTTTCCGCTCTGTTAAGACTGGTCTTATTTTTTCTCGTCGATTGTCCTCACCAGATCGATCGGACGTCGTTCGAGGGAGAAGGTACGATTGACATTAAGGCAGGACAGGAAGTCAGTCCAGCGATCCAACTCCGACTACGCTCGTTGTCATTAGTACCCGGCCATGTGGATGCTGCGATTGGTCTGATTTCAAAGGTTGGGACACTGGACAGCAACAGAAAGAGGATCGAGGAGTCAGTTTGCGCGACCAATACGGAGTGGATTGTCGAAGAATTGATCGAAACTTTGACGAAGATACTACCGATTACTGGGGAAGAGATCTTATTGGTGGTCTCTGAAGATGACTCTCGGATGAGAGCTGAAGTGCTGGCGATGAGCTTGTTCAACCTAGTGATTTTGAAACCAAATTCGATGGCGATTGAGTCCGAAAAACGAATGAAGACTCGGTCGATGTTGATGAGATCGTTAGTCCGGACCCTCGGAAGATTCCTGGTCCTGGGTGATGATCAAGTCTCGACCTTCGCGTCGATCAAGGGAGTGACCATGCAAATCCTAGTCGAACGCTTAGTGGAAACGATGCGAGTGTTGATTGAGCAGGTTGACTTGAACAAGCTACAATCCACGGCAGCCGGGATCACTCCGATCTCCAACAGGGGTGGCCGTCATCCCGGCAAATCAAGCTTTATGGAGCCACCGATGAACTGGTTTGGGGGTGGATTTGAGTCGGATGAATCGGAGAAAGAAATTGGCTCGAGTCTGGTGATTGAGGAAGGTAGCACAGAAGACGGACAAGCAACGGGCGATGATCATCCAGTTCGACTCTTACCCAAACTTTCAACGAATCTGAAAGCCGAAGAAGTAGACGATAATATGATGATTTCAAAGATCTTGGCAAAAAATCAACTTCCTTTGACTGGCTTGAGTAGTGGCTTGGTTCATTGGAGGGCCGAATTCATTAAGATGTTGGCTGGTATCGGCGGTCATCTTACTCGTAACCATCATCCTAATCATCCTAACTCTCACCTTGATGCCCCTATTGGCTCGATCATCTCCGCTACGGCTTTTAGCTCTCTTGTTAAAATCTTGGATTAACATCCACTTTTCTTTCTATTCTTTCTTTCTTTCTCTTTCTCAAACAAAAATCAAGTTCACTTCTCATGAAAATACATCTATCCCCCCCCCATTTCCTGTTTTGTTTTTGTTTCTTTAATTTGCGGCTTTTTCTTCTTTTTCTTCCTTTTTTATACGGATTTTTTCCTCCTCATATCTCTCTTCTATTTCTTTCTTTCTTTCTTTCTTTGGTTGCTGGTTTGCTTAATCAATGGTTTTTTTTTCATCAAAAAGATTTGTTTGTTTTTACTTTTTTTCGAACATCAAAAACTTGAGTTAAATATTTTTTCACATATGCATCACGAGTTTCTCCTTTGGAAGGTACGTATAATTGAAGGGGTGGGGTGTATATACGATGAAAAGACGTGTTGGGTGTTGGTTTCCTGATATCTTCTCAGCATCACTGGGCATTTTACCAACATGGGGCTTGGAAAGGTAATAAGATGTTTGAGAAAAGAAAACGAATATCAGAAGTTATGCTGGCGGTAGTGCCCCCATGTTCGTTTGGACATGAACTGGTGTTGAGGAGCCATGAAGAAATAGCAAATTTGTAGGAATGCTGCAAGCTAGTTACCAAAAATCTCAAGCTAGTGTTTCTCGGTGAAGCTCACCTGGGGGTTTTTAAGATATATTATTACGGCGAAAGGTACACTTTAGATCACAGCGCCACGGAGCTCATGGTAGTTTTCACTGCGATCACACAGATCAATGGAATCGGAAGCTAATGTCTATGTTCATTGCTTCAAAAATTGAGACAAATGGCCAATTGGAACAGGATTGGAGAGATAAAAAAAGATGACAATAAAAGCGGTCCGGAGGTGCCTCGGGGGCCCTTGGTGCTGTGGTGATCGGTTGGGTTTGGCTAGGCGGCTGATGCGGGGAGGCCTTTGGCACACACGTTCTTTTCTGTAATCCGAAGGTTTGCCAAAGTTTAGTCAACTCCTGAAAGGCGTGAATTCAGAAGGAATGACTCACTTGGGTCGCCCTTGCAACATTTCTCGTAGTCCTTTAGTTGGACCCCAATGCAGCCGCGTTCTAATCAACAAAAGGAATGAAGGTCAGCGCATGGGCGCGAGTGGATATACATTGTTGACAACTCACCATAGCGCTTAAGACACTTTTCATAATATTCCCGACTGACTGAGCTGCAGCCGCCGACAGGGGTCGGTTTTGATTTGTACTTGCAAGTGTTTTTGCCCCCAACTGGTTCATGCAGGTCTCAGCACCTGGCAATGTGAGATAATTTTGGGGTAAAAACTAACCGCAACAAGAGGCATAATGATCGTATGGAACCGGAATGCAGCCCTTCTCTGATGGAAAGGGAAATGAGGTCAGGAAGCGTACGCCGGTGAAGGCTAAACTAACAACTCACCCTTCTGCTCAATGCAACCTTCGTACTTGCTTTTCACGACCCCGGCACAGGGTCCGGGTGGAACCGTCGTGTCGGGAGACTCTAGCGTTGACTTGTCGGGGTAGCCTCTTACGTCTTTTACCCCAACGCTAAGGAGGAAGAGGGGAAGAGTGCAAAGACCTATCCACATTACTTCAAGTCGAGTGGATGTGCAGTCTAATATGTATATGTGTTGTTGAGGTTTTAGTTGTGACTGGGGATGGGGGGGGGGAGCACCCATCAAGCCCCGAGTATTTATACTCTTTAACATAAGCCAGTCGGTGGACAGGTTCGGCTGTACAAGGCCGCATGGACATAAATATGTGGATGATTTAAGAAAAACTCATACGCAACAATTTACGACTATTTATACATACATGTATTCCACAGTGGCTTCGAGCTTCTTTGGTTATCGTGGAGAGTCTACAGTTGATGAGGAAAAGCTTGCCTTTCCCGGCACAACTAATTCGCCAGATTGATCATCGGAAGGAGTCAGGACCGGTGTTTAGGGCACATGCAACCCTCATACACACACCTCCCTTCCAGCCATTTCTAATCAGTATTTGCATTGGGCCGGCACCGGAAACATTTAAAAAGATCCTGGTGATGCATTCTAGGAACTCACCAACGTTCCAAAACATCCAGTACCACACTCAATCCCACCCCAACCAACCGTATTCTAATTCTGCTATCATTTGGCTCAAAGAACTCTCCCATCAACCTCAGCTTCCAAGGGAGTTCTTGTGGAGAAAACCCAGTGCGTCAATGAAAGTCAATTTGAATGCACTGTCCACAATCAAACCAATCATCGGAGATGCCCAGCCATTTTGAATGACCCAACTGGATGCCACTGATGCGGTGGCTGGCAATAACACCAAATCCATTGACAATGGCTTCCCGTTTGGCCACCCACATTATCTGTGATAATCATGTGAAATCCGGTCCCTTTATCATGGGGACTCACCGGGGTATAACAAAATTCTTTGTTTGGGGTGGCCAGTGATGTTATTCCTGGCATCACCCCAGATCACAATCTGTTTAGAAACCAAGCCAGATTGGAAATACTGGTCTTGACTTATATTTGGTGGCATATCAGCCACCTTCCTCAACATCAAAAATGCCTTGCCAAAGACCACTTCCTTCAGCCATCCAAACTTTGACAAGACCAGCTGCCACCAACACAAGTCAGGTCATACCTCAAGCCACACCAGTTGGGACAACTATCCCCAACAACTCACAACAAACCACAACACCATCTTTGATCAGCCCTCCTCTTGACAAATCTCAATGATCAACTGAAACAAGCACACATGACACCTCACATGGCAGTGGGAGGCTGATCTGGACTCTGACAATGGAGAAGAGCTCTATTGAGTTGTAAGTCAAGGCCGCTGAGACTGGGAAGAGGGCCAAGGCTAGGTTCAAACCAGAAGTACATCAATTGGTAGCAAGCAAGCTATAAGAAGAATTCCCTGATGCTGAGTTCAACAATGAAAAAGGCCAGATCAAAGCTTAATCAATTAAGCAATCTGTTCCAGAAGACACTACAGATTTCAACTGACTTTTCCTTCTGATAGACCTTCAAAAAAATGGTATAACCCGTTTACAGCTTGCAAATCTGCAAGCAGATTTGGTTGGAATGAATCTGTGGAATGGTGGGCAGTTACGTTCTTCTACTGGAGAACTCTGACCATAACATAACATTTACAGTTTATATGTTATGTGCCAGTTACAGATATCTGTAGTCCAGTAATTATGTTATCTGTTGTGCAAAAATCCCTGATTTTCTACTAGTTACGTTCCCAGCTTGTTTCAGCAAAACCAGGGTTACATTACTTTTTTTCCAAATTTGGATAACTTACTTGTAAATTTCTGGGAAGGGTGGTGAATTTTCATTGTTATTTTCAATAAGAGCAAGATA
This sequence comes from Puccinia horiana, assembly GCA_001624995.1. Taxonomy (NCBI): domain Eukaryota; kingdom Fungi; phylum Basidiomycota; class Pucciniomycetes; order Pucciniales; family Pucciniaceae; genus Puccinia; species Puccinia horiana. The sequence goes on from LWDY01000019.1 coordinate 1,920,798, forward strand.
AATTGTGCTCAATTTGAAACAATCAAAAGTGACTGGTCCCCTCCACAGCAAGCGAGGTCAAAATTGCTTCAGTGTGAGGATTGAACTCTCAACCTCAACTTTGGCACCCTCCAGGAGGGATTGATTAACCACCACTACAGACATTTTGATGTCTCAACACCCTGCTGCAGTGTGACATCCTGTCGCAGCTGAATGTTGCAACAGGACGTTGCAGCAAGATGTTGTGACACCAAAATGTCTGTAGTGCACTAAGCTATATGCAATATGAATTTTGACTTTTTTTCCTGACCACTACATCACCCCCCAACAACAATTATGTTGCCCATTTTAAAAAAAAATGTTACTTGAAATTACAAGTTTTTTTCAGTTATGTTACAAAAATAAAAAAAAACTGGGTAACTTTCAAAAAGTTATGTTCTCCAATTACCCTGCTGTAACATAAAATAACATATCTGTCCACTGTTGATCTGAGTGTATGGTAACTGTGACAGAAGAATTCTCGAATGCTTTCCTTGTCTCACACCTGTCTGCGAAAAAAATCAAGAATGCACCTGTCCCCAAGTTTCACAAGTTAATGGCCATCTTTGGCAGCAACTGCGCCCCTGGAGAATTACAGAAATCTTTGGCTTCAAACACAATCAATTTGATTGAAAAAAATGAAAAACTACTGAGAATGCTGGAGATGGCCTCACTTCTGATATTCCGGAAAGTGTACCTGGTGAATCTCAAGCCTCAGGGGTAAGACCGCACTGCCAAAACTGTTTTACCTCTGGCAACCAATTTGAAATCTTGGTTGAGCATCTTATTGGTACTTTCATCTCTTCTCAAGGTAACCTTGGACCAGAGGGTGTGGCTCAGGCAATGGAAAAGAATCCAGATAGTTTTGCAAGCAATCTCCATGAGGAGGACTTAATCACTGGCTTTGGGGTCCTGCAGCCATGAACCAAAGGCAAATAAATCCATTGCCATTTGAGACCACAATCATTCAATCTCCTGGCTAGGCCTTCAGTTTTAACTTTTCATTGCACAAGGCAGCAACCAATTGCAACAATGTTTTTCTTTAAACTTACTAGAGTTCAAGGCGGCTACACCACCCATGTCAACCTGTTTGAATTCAATTTTATCCTGATGCAAATTTGCACCAGTTTAAACCTGGAGTTTTTTACTAAAATCAGACTCAATCTAATGCAACTACCTTTTCCTTATCCATCAATCAATTAATAAGGCCTTCAAGGAAGTGTCCCCCTCCAAGAACCAACTCGTTGTTGCAGGGAGAGTTTACCCCCTCCAATGACCAACTGGTCATGGAAAGGAGTGTTGACTCCCTCCAATGACCAACTGGTCATCGGAGGGAGTGTTGACTCCCTCCAGGGACCCACTACTCATCGGAGGGAGTGTAGTAGGTCCTTGGAGGGAGTAAACACTCCCTCTGACAACCGACCGGTCATGAGAGGGAGTAAAAACTCCCTCCATGACCATTTGGTCCTTGGAGGGAGTAAACACTCCGTTTGATGACCGACTGGTCATCAAAAGGAGTGTTTACTCCCTCCATGGATCGATTGGTCATGAAAGGAGTAAACATCCCCTCCGATGACCAGTCGGTCATCAAACGGAGTGTTTACTCCCTCCAAGGACCAAATGGTCATGGAGGGAGTTTTTACTCCCTCTCATGACTGGCCGGGCCTTAGAGGAAGTTAGCATTCCCACCAATGACCAGCCGGTCATGAGAGCAAGTAAACACTCCCTCTGTGACCAATCAGTCCTTGGAGGGAGTGTTGACTCCCGCCATGACTGGTGGATCAGGGAAGGAGTGTTCCTTCCTCTAGTCAGTCATCGGAAGTAGTTTCCACTTCTTCTCATGAGTGGTCGGTCATCAGAGGGAGTGTTAACTCCCTCTGATGACTGATTGGTCATTGAAGAGGGTGCTTCCAAGGACCGAACTGGGTACCCAACCCGACTAGACCCTCATAGTCTTGGGTACAGGCCATACCCAAGCCAACGAGACCCTTGTAGGCTTGGGCAAAGGAAGTACCCAAGCAATGAGACCCTAATTGGTATGGGTACAGGCCATACCCAAGCCAACAAGGAGAGCCTCACTCCGGTCTGGGTACCAGACTTGCCATGAGCAATGAGGCTCTCCTCTGGACTATAAAGAGAGATCACCAAACCACCTCCTCTCACGGTCCACTAGGAAAGCCCCATATCTGTTGTGTGATGCGCAGGGGGGCTTGACTTGGGCTTTTTTTTGGGCCTCACCAGGCAAAGGGGCAATTCATGCACTTGAAAAGCATGAAAGTGTGTCTTTATTATACTTAGATATACTTGACTTAACTTTCATTTCATCTGTCTAAAACAGTTGCAATGAGAAGAAAACAAAGTGACCAATAAAAATAAGTACACCATGGGTGCAAAAATAAAGTTGGTTGGCATCGGGTTCGCCCATCCGTCAAATTTTAGTTGGCATGACCTGAAATGACAGCAGGCAGGCCAAATGGGAGGCTTGACTGCTTTGACCTGCTGGGAGGCCTACCTTACCGTTGTTGAAGGCGGTATGGTCAGCCAGCAGGCAACCTGAACTCTTGGACATGTTGGTCTCTACACTCGCCAAAATTGATTTTTTTTCTGAGCCATGCTGAAAACCCATTCAAGGTTTGTCAGACATACTCATCACATCAAAAAAAAAGAAAGAAAAAAAAAAAAAAAAAATCCCCCCAAAAAAAGCGGAAAATATAAAGAAATGCTCTGTAAATTTTTTCAATTAGCTGAATGGCCCAGCTGTAAGACACTGCTGGTGCTCCAAATCAGACAATGTGGTTCAGGGTTCAAGTGGCCAAAGGTTACTTTTTGGTGGCCTGGCTCACCTAAACAGACAGCCTCCTATCCAATGTTGGTTTGCCGTTGATCAGCACCCGTGGTGTAGAGAGAAAATTAAAAAATTAAGAACAAGAAAGTTGTGATTGATACCAGACTGGGTTGATGACAGCCTATCTGTTCCGTTGAAGAGAGAATAATGCTGTACAATTTCATCCCTCCATTATTGAAGGTTAGCTCATTATCTTGCTTGAGTATCCAATATTGGCTCTGGTACAGGATCTTCTTGAGGGGTGAAACCTATGTTCTTTGCATCATGATTGTTGAATAATTCTGATTGACCTTTGTTTTCAACCATTAAGCTGTGAAGCACCACAAGTACCATAACTAAATTGGCTTTGGTATCCAAACTTGATTACAAAGGATGAACTGTCAGATTCTCAGTATTGCGTGCGCAACACTCACCCGTCTGCAGCATTGTCCTCAAAGTCCCAAACCTGCGGTCAACTCATATATTCCTCATCTTGACTCGGAACAAATCAAACTAAAGTGACTCGACTCAAAGTTCCATCAAATCTTCTTCAATCAATTCTAGTCTGTCAAGGTCAACCCAGGACCCAGTCTCAGAGTCTCCGGTATTTATTTCTGTTCCTGCCTTTCTTTCTATTATTTTTTCTTACTGATTGTTATTTCTCAGTTCTGTCTCTGCGTATTGTGATTGTGTTTGTTTGTTTATTTTTCATCCTCGTTGTTCAGAGCTCATCTTTGGTCCTTAGGTATTTTTCTATTTCTTTCCTCGTTCTCTGTTTCTTTTCTTGTTTGCTTCTGTGCCTTTCTTTCTATTTTTTTCTTATTACTGATTTTTATTTCTCAGTTCTGCCTCTGCATAGTTTGATGGTGTTTGTTTGTTTATTTTTCATCCTCGTTGTTCAGAGCTCATCTTTGGTCCTTAGGTATTTTTCTATTTCTTTCCTCATTCTCTGTTTCTTTTCTTGTTTGCTTCTGTGCCTTTCTTTCTATTTTTTTCTTATTACTGATTTTTATTTCTCAGTTCTGCCTCTGCATAGTGTGATGGTGTTTGTTTGTTTATTTTTCAAAAGACTAAGAAAAAATGAGACCAAAAAAAAAAAAAACAAAGACCGAGTAAAAATGAGACAAAAAGAGTGAACAGAGCAAAAAAGTGAGAAAAAAATGTCAAGCCAAAAGGGTAAGGGTGGGGTCAAGATCCTCATCATACTTGTTTTCTTCACCTTCATTGCTGCTCTGGTGTTTCTTGTCATAGCTATCGGGCTCACTAGTGGCCAGATTTGAGGATGAATTGAGATTGGCTTGTTCATTGGGGGCAGGACTGGATTTGGTTTCGTTGATGTTCTTCTAGAGCTTCTTTTCTTTCAGCCTTCTTCTGGGCCTTTATTTTGTCTTGGGGAGCATTAAGAATTGATTGCTTCTGTAGTCGCAAGAAATGTCGAGATATTTCATTGGGTAAGTTGTCTTCTCTTTTTGACATTGTATCCATGCTGACTTGAGCAACTTGTTGATGAACATTGTTTGTTTTTTTTCATTGCAAGTGTTTGTTCGGGGTAATCACTAGTGCTCTGAGATAGAATCTTGATCTTCTTCTTTCATCAATCTCTTGGTGGCATGGACTCCAGGAGGTCGTTTTGAGGAGCTGTTTGGTGCACTAGGAACGGCAGAGTTTGGTTCCAAATTGGGGACCAATTCTTTCTGAGAAGGCGTGGAAGGTACAGCAGAGGTTTCTGGATCTTGAGTTGGATTGACTCGGGTTTGTGCCAGTGCTTTCCATTTTGGGGAGTCTTTGAGGACAAACCATGCTTGTTCGTAGACAAATTATTTTCCTTCTTGCTCGTAAAATGCTTTCTTTGTGTCAGGGAGAAGATCAGACAAGACTGATCCTGACGGTCAATTATTTTCAAGCTTATGATAAATTCCTGAAAACTTCAACATTGACTTTTGTATGTGTCCCCATCTTCAAGCAAAATAAAGATGAATGAGGGTAAGGAAAAATGGTGAGAATTTGTTACCAATGCATTACACTGTTCCATTCTCTTTCAATGCCACAGGCATAGTTATTGAAATCTTCAGCAACACGTTTGAAGAACTCCTCGCGCTTTTGACCAGTTGAACAAATGATGTCTTCAGATATTTTAAGCCAGCTTTTTGCAAGCTGCTCGTCTTGTGGCAGCCAGTTGGCTCCATGTTTTTGTGGCATTGGGAAGAGGTCGGTCGGTTGGTTGGTGAAGTTTGTGTTGTATGTTGGATATCGTCGGAGTAGCTTTGCCTAGCTTCTGTGGTCTAGCCAGAGATTTGGCTTTGTGGCTAACTGTTGCCACATGTAGAGAGGGTTAGCCAATTTTTAAGCTTTGTGCCAACTTGGCTTGAAGGTGGCTTGACCCGATGCGGTTGAAAATTGGGGCTAAGTTCCTTAGCTCACGCGGAATTAGCCACCAATAAAGATGCTCTAAGGGAAATAGATAAGATGAGTTATTTTTTATAATGTTATATATTTTTTATAGAGATGACTAAGGAGATAGTTGATGATATAAATGTGGACTATTCAGGATTTTATGTCCCCTTCCTTAAACTTTAGTCCAGAGGGATACCTGCCGTAATATTGGAATTCCTTTACTAACTTGAAAGGTATGAAAAGCTTGAATGGACTGCCCAATTGAGAATCACACTGCTTAGATAAAGGTAAGTGTGCTCTTTACTAGATGCCTGGATGAATAGCTGGTGAGTAGTGCCTTTTCTGGTGAGTGTCCGGATGGGTGACTGTCCGATTGGATGGGGGAAAGAGGCCCTCCTTTTATAGTAAAATCTGAGGCATTTTTGCTGGTGTGTGTTGAACCATGAATTCTGATTGGTCAGGATGTGATGACTGAACCATGCATTCTGATTGGTCAGAACTTGATGATAATCTTTGTGAACTGAACCGTGAATTGTGATTGGTCAGCACTTGATGACTGAGAATGTGTGAGCTGAACCAAGTGCTGTGATTGGTCAGAAATTGATGACTAAAATACAAGAGGTGAACCATGATCTTTGATTGGTCAGAACTTGATGGCTGAATCCTGTATCCTGATTGGTTGTGACTTTGTGACTGAATCCTGTATCCTGATTGGTTGAAGCTCATTATGTACTTAAATCTACTATCTACTATATATTTAGACTATTTATTATGTATTTGGACTATGTTTTATGTACTTAGACTATGTGGTATGATATAATAAGTGCTTTAAATCTAAATATATATGGATACTAGAGGCCAGGGCGGCTACGCCGCCACACTAACATGGTTGTAGCATTCAATTATAATCTAAACCTATGTAGATCAGGCTTAGCCAAATTATCTTAAAAGATTCACATAGGTAGTAGTTCCACCATCCATCTGAGCTCTTTGTTTTACCAACAAAAAATCCCTCCAATTGACAAACATCTAAACATGTTGGGGGAAATTAGTCTGATCAGACCCCAAGCTGTCTCATTGAACAACTTAACCTGCCAGCCAAGTTTGAGCAGTTTAATCTTTGTATCATGGAAGGCAATTGCATGCAAGTGCCATGCAAACATCCCTAGGGCTCTTTGTAGATAAAAACTCAAGAAAAGTCTTGATTGAACTGTACAGATTTTTCCAAAATACATTAAAGTTTCTGTTCTCACACATTTACTACTCTTTACAGGCTTCCCATATCTTTTTCATCTCTCATTCCTCACAAATCAAAAAATTCTGTGACCTTTCAATGTATCTCAAGAAAATCTTGTTAAGATTTGGTGGCAATGTACAAAATTTGGCACAAGATATGAAAGTTCATCTTTTTCCTTCTTGTACCATTTTTGTTAAATTACTTCAAGCCTTGTACCTTTTGTATGCCTCACTTTTCATGTAAAGAATTGCTGTTACGCTTGCATGTATCTCAAAAAGACACCATTCAAATTTGGTGGCACTGTATGTACACAGTCTTCTAAAAGACTATCCTGTTTATCTTTTTGCTACTTTTACTTTTTCATCTTCAATTATTCTATCTTTTTGTATTTCCTATTCTTCTTACATGTAAATTCAATGTAAATATATAAGATAGCTTGAAAGAACCTATGATTTTTTCATTGCACTAGATGATCCTGGAGGGAAAGAAAAGGGATTCATATCTTCTCTCCCCTCTGGGACCGCTTGGTCTGGAGGGAAGGGAAGGAGGTCACACCATTCTCTCCCTTCTGGCACCAGTCGGGCTGGGGGGGGGCAGGGAAGAGAGTACGTGCTCCTATCTCCCCTCAGGGACCGGTAGGACCTGGAGGGAAGGGAAGAAAGTGTAATATCTTCTCTTCCCTCTGGGACTGGTCAGTCCGGGAGGGAAGGGAAAGTTGTAGTTGCTTCCCTTGCCTCTAGGACCGGTCGGTGCTGGAGGAAAGGGAAGAGGATGTAATCTCTTCTCTTCCCCCTAGGACCGGACTGTTGTGGTTGGGTCAAGGGCTTCGCACGTGGATTTTGTGTCCGACCTGGTTGTGGTCGGTGACAAGCATGGATTTGAGGTTAGTAGTGGCAAGGAACATGTGAGGTCCTGATTACAACGAAAGGGGACCGGGGCGTATTCTGAAGGTCAATACGGTTAGTGCCGTAGCTTGGATGGATGAAAAACCTGGTAAATACAACTGCACAATCATGTGTGGGCTTTGGGCTAAGCCACAGTGAAAACGGTAGCTCATTGGGATTGGCACCTGTGGCCAACCCTACTTACATACCTGCTGCAAGAGGCAGAACGCGGAAATAACTCGTGCTTCACCACTCCGCCCCCGCCTAAAGTTATACATCCCAGGAATCCTGGCATACTCTACCCCCAAAAAATCTGTCTAAGTCCCAACCACCACAGCTACCATCATTCAACCGGCGGTGCATTGCTCACCGGTGAGGTGAGTCCCATGCAACAACACACCCGACCGCACACCACGGCACACCAGGTCAGACCTATGGACATTGTGTTGATGCAGTGTGAGACTGGCCTCGCGGCTGCGCGCGAAGCCAATTACAAAGTGAGTGAACCCACCAAAAGCACGAAATCCCGCACTTTCAGATCCCCCACCAATCCCTCTCAACTTGACTCCTCCAAATTGCGTGAACACCCTTACACAACAGCAACAGACTGATAAGTCCAGAGGGAAGAGAATACATAACCTCTATTCTCTTCCCTCCAGGACTGACTGGTCCCAGAGGGAAGAGATTTTAGATGCCATGTTCTCTTCTGAGGCCGACCCTTCCAGAGGAAAGAAAAGAGAGTACACTCTCTTCTCTTCCCTCTAGGACCGACCGGTCCCAGAGGGAAGAAAAGAGAGTACAATCTCTTCTCTTCCCTCTAGGACCGAACGGTACCAGAGGGAAGAGAAGAGAGTACAATCTCTTCCCTTCCCTCTAGGACCGAACGGTCCCAGAGGGAAGAGAAGAGAGTACACTCTCTTCCTTTACCTCTTGGACCGACTGGTCCCAGAGGGAAGAGAAGAGAGTACACTCTCTTCCTTTACCTCTTGGACCGACTGGTCCCAGAGGGAAGAGAAAAGAGTACACTCACTTCCCTTACCTCTAGGACCGACCGGTCCCAGCACCAGTTGGCACAAGCGTCCTATGTACTATAGCATGGGATAAATGGGCCTTTTTTGACCGGCTACAGGACATTACTTGCCCAGATTTCTGAGTGCGTGGAATCTCCAAATATTCTAGGAAATCCAAGGAACTTCGCCAACCTAGCCCGGGCTCTGGCAGCCTGTTGTGCTTATCTAAGCACATATGTAGTTAGATATGACACATACCATAAATCTACACCCATTTTGCATACTGAAATCCGTAAGCACCAGCAGATCACACAGATCGTAGGAATAAGCTCAAGCCCGAGCCTGTGGAGCCAGCTGCCATCCCAGCTCCAGACACAACGTGACCAACTACCTAATTCCGCTGATTAATCATCCCACCTTATCCCATCCAAGGATCACCATCTTAATCTCCCCAGATTCACCAGTAACACCATTGGTGTTCGGCTGGACAACATACCACATTGTCTGGACAACATACTACATCAATATTGCACACCGGTGATATTGCGGGTGAGTATATCACAATATAATTGAGTTGCTTTTTTGGTAAAACATATCACCTGAACACAATAATAACTGTCACATCAAATTTCTTCCTTCCTCCTTGTAATCCGGTCCATCCATCAACTTTCCAACTTCTCCAATTATTGGTGAATTAACTATGCCTCAGAAAAACAAACTGGCCTTACGCTCATAAGAGTTATTGGAGGACTTCCTGTGGCCATCTACAGGGGCTGTAAAGTCTAAATTACAGGGCTAAATCCAATGTGCCCTGCCAAAATTTAGTTTTACAGGCTCAAATTAAGAATCTACAGGGGATGTAGATCCTACGGGAAGTCCTCCATTGATGTTGTTCAATTTGTAGCCAAAATGGTTAGAGTAGGAAAACATGGCTGTAACTTTGGGTCTGCTGGGCCCAAGGTCACCAATGGTTTAGGGAACGTAGATAAATGTACAAACAATATTCACTGAAATTTTTGTCCTGACAGTAGTAACCATTGACATTGTTTAGTTTTGGGCCCAAGGCAAGGAGTAGGAAACCTGACATTGGCTGTAACTCATGATGTGCTGGGTGCAAGGACACCAAGCTATCAGGGAACAGAGATGAGTTTAAAATTGAATTTAACTGAAATTTTTGGTGTTGTAGTGGCAATAGTTGAAGAGGGATTGATGTTGTTTGCTTATGGGCCAAAAGGCTTAGAGTAGGAAGACTTGTTATGGCAACTCAAGACCCACTGCAGCTATTGAGATGATTCCAACTGTTGTAATGATCTTTTATATGATTTCAAAGATGATTACCACAGTTGGAATCATGTCAGTTGGTGCAGTGGGTCCTGAGTTGCAGTAGTGTGCACATAAATTGCATGTCAGGTGAAATATGACCACTACTGCAACTTAGGACCCACTTCAGCTATTGAGATGATTCAAACTGTTAAAATAATCTTTTATATGATTGAAAAGATTATTTCCATAGTTGGAATCATGTCAATAGGTGCAGTAGTGTGCACATAAATTGCATGTCAGGTGAAATATGACCGCTACTGCAACTCAGGACCCACTGCACCTATTGAAGTGATTCAAACTATGTAATTCATCTTTTGAATCATATAAAAGATTATTTCAACATTTGGGATCATGTCAATAGGTGCAGTGGTGGTCATATTTCACCTTACATGCAGTTTATTTGCACACTACTGCAACTCAGGACCCACTGCACCCATTGACATGATTTCAACCAGCACTGGGATGCTGTGCTTTTTCGTAAAAAAGTGCAGCATAGCCGTCACATTTTCTGCCTGCAAATGGTGTAGCGTTAGCGGCTTTTCTAGTGCTACTCAGCGTTACGCTGTGTTACAGGCGTTTTTAGCTGGGGTTTCCGCTAAAAACGGCCGCAACACAGCGTAGCGACGGCTTTTTTAAGGCTGGGGCGTGTAGAAATAGCGCAAAACCTGCTAACAGCCAATGAAAACCTGTTAGCTGTTAGCAGAATTACGCTACGGTTAGCATAGCGGGCCCACCATTGTTCCAACTGTTGAAATCATCTTTTACATGATTGAAAAGATGTTTTCCATAGTTGGTATCATCTAAATAGGTGCAGTGGGTCCTGAGTTTCTGTAGTAGTCATATTTCACATGATATGCAATTTATGTGGCCACTACTGCAACTCAGGACCCACTGAACCTATTGACATGATTCTAAGTGTGGGAATCATATTTTCAATCATATAAAAGATCATTTCAACAGATAGAATCATCTCAATAGCTGCATTGGGTCCTGAGTTTCAGTAGTGGTCATATTTCACCTGACATGCAATTTATGTGCACACTACTGCAACTCAGGATCCACTTCACCAAATGACATGATTATAACTATTGGAATAATCTTTCAATCATATGAAAGATAATTACAATAGTTGGGATCATCTCAATAGCAGCAGTGGGTCTTGAGTTGCCATGACGGGTCTTCCTACTCTAAGCCTTTTGGCTCATAAGCAAACAAAATCAATCCCTCTTAAGCTGTTGCCACTAAAACACCAAAGGTGGGATAATTAATCAACGGAATTAAGTAGTTGGTCATGTTGTGTCTGGAGCTGGCTCCACCCGCTCGGGCTTGAGCTGATTCCTATGATCTGTATGATCCACCGGTGCTTACGGATTTCAGTATGCAGAATAGGTATAGATTTATGGTATGTGTCATATCTAACTACATATTTATGTGCTTATATAAGCACATGTAGCACAACAGGCTTCCAGAGCCTGGGCTAGGTTGGCAAAGTTCCTTGGATTTCCTAGAATGTTTGGAGATTCCACGCACTCAGAAATCTAGGCGAGTAACATCCTGTAGCCGGTCAAAAAAGGCCCATTTATCTCATGCTATAGTACATAGGACACTCGTGCCCACAGGTGCAGGGAACGGTCGGTCCTAGAGGTAAGGGAAGAGAGTGTACTCCCTTCTCTTCCCTCTGGGACCAGTTGGTCCTAGAGGTAAGGGAAGAGAGTGTACTCTCTTCTCTTCCCTCTGGGACCAGTTGGTCCTAGAGGTAAGGGAAGAGAGTGTACTTCTTCCCTCTGGGACCAGAGGGAAGGGAAGTGAGTGCACTCTCATTTCTTCCCTCTGGGACCGTTCGGTCCTAGAGGGAAGGGAAGAGAGTGTACTCTCTTCTCTTCCCTCTGGGACCGTTCGGTCCTAGAGGGAAGGGAAGAGAGTTTACTCTCTTCTCTTCCCTCTGGACCGACTGGTCCATTGCTGTTTTGTAAGGGTGTTCACACAATTTGGAGGAGTCAAGTTGAGAGGGATTGGCGCGGGATTTCGCGCTTTTGGCGTGTTCACTCACTTCGGAACTGGCTTTGCGTGCAGCCCTGAGGCCAGTCTCACACTGCATCAACGCAGTGTCCATAGGTCTGACCTGGTGTGCAGTCGGGTGTGTTGTTGTTGCATGGGGGTGCACCGGTGAGCAATGCGCCGCCGGTGGAGGGTTGCTGGGGTTGGATGATGGTGGCTGTGGTGGTTGGGACTTAGACAGATTTTTGGGGGTAGAGTATGCCAGGATTCCTGGGATTTATAATTTTAGGTGGGGCGGAGTGGTGAAGCGCGAGTTATTTCCGTGTTCTGCCTCTCGCCGCAGGTATGTAAGTAGGGTTGGCCACAGGTGGGGATTGGTGAGTCAGCTGAGGTGGGGGGAACTGACGCAAGACAGATATATAAAGGCTTGCGTTTGTTGAAAGTGGGTAAATATCCCTCGACCTACGGCTCGGCGAGAGCTGCTGAGAGGTTCAAAGGAGGAGACGTCAGACACGCTTATGGAGGCACTGAGGTGCCAAAAATGCCACAAAACACTGTCTCATGGCGCCGACCCGCCAAAAAAGCCAAACATCTGCCAAAAATGCCCATTTGACGCTCCCCACCCGCCACATTGCCGCCATCTTCTCGCAGAACCGCCATACATGGTCCTGAGCCGCCAATACAGCCATCTCGACCCCAATCCTTCCAACAACTTCCGGTTTCACTCCAGCACAGCGGCCGAGATGTGGGTGGGGCACTACACGCTCCATGGCCAGGGGAACACATCAGATCCCCCCCCCACACCACGACAACCCGTCCGAAGTCACACCTACACCAACAACCACCCCCGGCCCCACCACTTTCCTTTGATATCCATGGGCCCTCATGGCTTCTGAGGTCAGACCCAACAAAAAGGCCGGACGGCCTGTCCGACCCATCAAACAGGCTGAATGCCCTGTTTGATCGGTCAAACAGGGTGACTGGCTGGGCTGTTTGACCGGTCCAACAGGCTGAGGTGAGCAGGCTCAACCTTCTCACCGAGACATCTCGGGGAGCAGGGTCAACCTGCTCACCGAGACATCTCGGGGAGCAGGGTCAACCTGCTCACCGAGACATCTCGGGGAGCAGGGTCAACCTGCTCACCGAGACATCTCGGGGAGCAGGGTCAACCTGCTCACCGAGACATCTCGGGGAGCAGGGTCAACCTGCTCACCGAGACATCTCGGGGAGCAGGGTCAACCTGCTCACCGAGACATCTCGGGGAGCAGGGTCAACCTGCTCACCGAGACATCTCGGGGAGCAGGGTCAACCTGCTCACCGAGACATCTCGGAGAGCAGGTTGACCCTACTCGGAGATATCTCGGGTGAGCAGGTTGACCATGCTCACCGAGACATCTCGGTGAGCAGGATGACCGTTCTCACCGAGATATCTCAGTGGAGTTCAATTGAGGTCGGGTTGGTCGACCAACCCCTCCTGCATCTTCAAATCGATCGACCGACCGGGCTGTTTGATCGGTCCACCAGGCTGACCAGCCTGTTCGACGGGTCAAACAGACCAATCAGACAGGCTGATTGGTATGTTTGATCGGTCCGACAGGCTGATCGACATGTTTGAGGAGTCAAACAGGCCGGTCAGCCTGTCGGACCGATCAAGCAGGCCATTCAGCATGCTTGATTGGTCTGTTTGACCCGTCGGACAGGCTGGTCTATTATTGGACAAAATGGGTCACCAAAAGAGTGGGAGGTGAGTGGTATGGTGGGGACTGGGGTTAAGAGAAACTGTTGGTGGGGTTGTGTTGTTTGAGTTTTGGTGCTGGTGGGTGGCTAGAGTTGGTTATGCTTGGATGCTTATGCATAATGTTGCCAAAGGGGGCTTGGGGTTGGAAATATTTGAAATATTTGGCGCTGTATGGCATCTTTGGCGGCCGGAATCAACAGAAAAACTGATTTTTCATTTTCAAAAAACTTGTGGCATTATTGGCACCTCAGTGCCTCCATACACGCTCGTATGGAGGCACTGACGCACCACTTTGGCCAAAACATGGCTGAGATTTGCCATATTGGCCAAGTAACCGCCAAATCTAGCCAAATGCCACTCTGGAGCCGCCAAATTGGCCAATGCTTGGCAGCTCTGAGCTGCCAGTTTGGCCACCATTGCCCCTGAACCGCCATCCATCAGCACCCAACTGCCAATTGGCCAAAAAAACATGAAACTATGGAAAACATTAATATTGTTTTCCGCATAACCTCATTCAGATCATCCTGAACCTGCTCACCAAGACCACTCCACGAGGGGTCAACCTGCTCCACGAGGAACTCGACGAGCAGGTTGACCTTGCTCACCAAGATAGCTTGGTGAGCAGGGTCAACCTGCTCAGCAGGACAACTCGGTGAGCAGGTTGAACCTGCTCAATAGACAACAACCCGGTGAGCAGCCTGCTGATCACCGAGACCACTCGGTGAGCAGGTGGTGAACCTGCTCACCAAGACATCAGCTGAGCAGGTTGACTACCTGCTCGGTGAGGAGGGGGTTAACCTGCTCACTGAGGTCCGAGAAATCTTGGTGAGCAGGTGTTGAACCTGCTCACCGAGATGTCTCGGTGAGCAGCTTCACCCTGCTCACCGAGATGTCTCAGTGAGCAGCTTCACCCTGCTCACCGAGTGGTCTCGCTGAGCTGGTTGACTCACCGAGTTGTCTCGATGAGTAGGTTGACTCACTGAGTTGTCTTGGTGAGCCTGCTCACTGAGTTGTCTTGGTCTCGGTGAGCAGGTGGTGAAGCGGCTTGCCAAGTGGTCTTGGTGAGCAGGTTCCTGCTTACCAAGATGTCTTGAGTAGGTTGACCCTGCCCACCAAGCCGTCTTGGTGAGCAGGTGTGTGGGCCTGTATTAGCTGTATGGCCAGTTTGATGGATGGAGTCAATTTTTTTTTTCATGTTTTTTTGTCAACTTTTCATTTTTCAACCATATGGCCAAAGTGGCATGTCAGTGCCTCCATACCCTTGTGTTGCATGTCAAGTCCAATGGCTTATGTCACGTTTCAGAGTTAAAATGACAAGCCCAAAACCCAAAAGAGACGTGGAAATCTTGGCTTTTGATTGGGAGACCTTCAATTGTAATAAAGTATCTCGTGTAATTTTTTTTGCCAAATGAAAGGTAAGAAACCTGTGATCTAGTTTTCATGAAAGTAAGGATTTATTAAACTTTGATATGAGTGGGATAATTGATTCTTTACCACATTTGATACTTGAACCAATTTGGACCGCCACACCATGTAACTACCCATTGTTGCTAAAACTCAACATTGCTCCACTACATTGTGAGCCATGGAGTGTCTCAAATTAAACAGCTCTTCTTTCTTTTGGGTCTGTGTTTTTCAAGAACCTGGTATCAGTAATACAATCTGAGGCACAGTGCAAGAAAGGAAGAAGAAATACCTCTTGTCTGCCTGTGTGTTCTCGTGCAAATGGTATCTGACACCTTGTTATGGTACAAGAATAGACCTTGGTATGGTCAACAGTGGGCCGCTACACTAAACTACTCTAAATGACAAATAACAGCTAGTGTAGCGGCCTTTTTTTTTATCATGGGATTTCATGTAGTGTTAGTTGGAACTACAATCAGCTGAGCTAACACCTAGTGTAGCGGCAAATTCTCTCCCAAAATTATTTGTAGCGTTATTTATGAATAATCGCTGCTACAATATCAGGTAGCGTAGTTTTTTTAGGGGCCGGCTAAAACCACGCCCCAAAAGGTGTCCTTTGGCGTGCACGCCCCATTTGGGGGTGTGTAACCCTTGCACGCCCAAAATGTGGCATGCAGAGGGATGTATGCCTATGTCGGAGGCGTGCACGCCCCAGACAGGACCCAAGTGGCTCAGCAACCCGCCACTGGGTCCTGCTTGGTGGATGCACGCCTTGATTTGAGGTGTACATCCCCCGAGGACGCCTCGGCTTGTCCAAGCCAAGGCGTTCAAGCCTGCCTTCGGTCTTGGAGGGATGAGAGAAGAGTACACTCTCTCCTCATCCCTCCAGGACTGGTCAGTCTTGGAGGGATAAGGAGAGAGTACACTCTCCTCATCCCTCCAGGACCAGTCGGTCTTGGAGGGATAAGGAGAG
Organism: Puccinia horiana; assembly: GCA_001624995.1. NCBI lineage: Eukaryota > Fungi > Basidiomycota > Pucciniomycetes > Pucciniales > Pucciniaceae > Puccinia > Puccinia horiana. Next base: position 1,936,601 of record LWDY01000019.1, read on the forward strand.
AGTACACTCTCCTCATCCCTCCAGGACCAGTCGGTCTTGTAGGGATAAGGAGAGAGTACACTCTCCTCATCCCTCCAGGACCAGTCGGTCTTGGAGGGATAAGGAGAGAGTACACTCTCCTCATCCCTCCAGGACCGGTCGGTCTTGGAGGGATAAGGAGAGAGTACACTCTCCTCATCCCTCCAGGACCGGTCGGTCTTGGAGGGATAAGGAGAGAGTACACTCTTCTCATCCCTCCAGGACCGACTGGTCTTGGAGGGATGAGAGGAGAGTACACTCTCTCCTCATCCCTTCAGGACCGGTCGGTCTTGAGGGATAAAGAGGGAGTACACTCTCCTCATCCCTCCAGGACCGACCAGTCTTGACCGATTGGTCTTGGAGGGATAAGGAGAGAGTACACTCTCCTCATCCCTCCAGGACCAACCGGTCTTGGATGGAAGGGAGGAGGGAGTGTACTCTCTCCTCCCTTCCCCCCAGGACCAATTGTCCTTGGGGGGAATGGGAGAGAGCACTCTCTCCTCCCTTCCCTCCAGGACCAATTGATTTTGGAGGGAAGGTAGGAGAGAGTGTACTCTCTCCTCCCTTCCCTCCAGGACCAATTGATTTTGGAGGGAAGGTAGGAGAGAGTGTACTCTCTCCTCCCTTCCCCCCAGGACCAATCGGTCTTGGAGAGAAGGGACGAGTGGATGTCCCCTCTCCTCCCTTCCCTCCAGGACCAATCAGTCTTGGAGGAAAGGGAGGAGAGAGTGTATCTCTCCTTCCTTCCTTCCAGGACCAATCGGTCTTGGAAGGAAGGAGGGAGTGCACTCTCTCCTCCCTTTCCTCTAAGACCAGGGAAGGGAGGAGAGTGTGCTCTCTCCCATTCCCTCCAAGACCGACTGGTCTTGGAGGGATGAGGGGCCTGCATCATCCCACACACCCTCGGTTTTGGGCTGCTACCCCCGTCCACGTCCTCCAAGGCGAACGTGGACGACCTGTAGCGTGCATCGGCATGCACACCACAAATTGAGGGCGTGCCAACCTTGGCACGCCCTTCAATCGAGGACAAAAACATCCTCTGGGGTGTGCCCAACCTTGTACGTCCCATTGGGGACGTGGAAGGCCGGTACACCCCATTTAAGGCCTCCATGCCCAATGGACACCTCAAATGTGGTGTGCATTGGTAAGGACGCCTTGCTCAAGGCATCCTTTTAGCAAAAGGGTGGTGTGCATTTAGCCAGCCCCTTTTTTTAAAACTAACAGTAATTTGGGTCCTGTGTAGCCTATTTCAAATTATGCTGACAAGTAGCCTAGTTCATCATCAGTTAAAGTATTCAGCGTAACTCCACCAGTGGTGGGATACACTAACTATACTACGGTGCTACGCTACACTACACTAGCTCACACTACAAATATTAGTTGATGTTCCGCCCGGAACATCAAAGAAAAAACACGGGACATGCGGAACATCAACCAGTTTTTTTCTTTCTTTTTTTTTTACTTGTGCCTCACTTTTTTTTCTTGTCTTATTGGGTTTAATCCTCAGTCCCATTATTTTCAGTTATTCATAACATCATGCATAATTATAAAAGTATAATATAACTAATTGGTTATATTACAAAGTAAAAGAAAGTGGACAAGTAAAAAAACTGATCAATGTTCTGGATGTCCCGTGTTTTCTCTTCAATGTTCTGCACAGAACAACAACTAATGTTTGTAGTGCATAGGTGGACTTACATAAAAATCATTCTCTGTTGCTCCAAACACCTTGAAATCACCGGTGGTTACTGTCTGACAATTCTTTTTTACCTCAAATTCAATACAACACTCCTCTCATACTCAATTGTCTCACAGTGCTACTGGTCTTATAGGTTCAAGAATCATCACTTAGGCTACCCTTGCAGCTTCACTGATAACCAACCCTTTGCTTTTCTTGACCACCCAGCTACCCTTTAGTTTTTTGCTGACAATCACTACCCTGCCCATTCAAGTAAGCCCCAGACTCCCCTCCTCACAGCAGCTACCCTTTCACTTGTTAATTTTTTTTTGACTGTAGCTACCCTGCCAATTCAACCAAGACCGTACCCCCCTCACAGTGGCTACCCTATCCCTATCTTTACTGGCCAGCTACCCCATCATTGTCTGTCGTGGTAGCCTAGCTACCCACCAATCCAAGTAAGACCACCCCTCCTCATCAGTGTTGCACTACCCTGGATTTTCCTGCCCAGCTACCCTCATCTTCCATTGACCGGACCGAGCTACCCTGCCAATCCAAGTAAGACCGGCAACCCCCTTCCTCATCAGCTACCTTGTTGCACTACCCCGACTAACAAAAGCTACCCTGGATTTTCCTGCCCAGCTACCCTCATCTTCCATGGACCCGACAGGGCTACCCTGCCAATCCAAGTGAGACCAATGACCCCCTTCCTCATGATTCATCAGCTACACTCACTAACAATTGCTACCCTGGATTCTCCTGCCCAGCTACCCTCATCTTCCATCAACCCGACCAAGCTACCCTGCTGATCCCAGTAAGACTGACGACCCCAGCTTCCTCATCAGCTACCCTATCATTGTGCATTGAACTAGCTACCCTTCTGATTCAAGTAAGACCGACCCCTCCTCATTGGTCTGGCACTACCCTCACTAACAAATGCTACCCTTTCTATACTGGCCAGCTACCGTATCATTTTCCATCATCACGGCCTAGCTACCCTACCGATCCAAGTAAGACCTACCCTTTCTTTTCATTCCCAGATACCCTCATCATCCATTGACCCAACCTAGCTACCCTGCCAATTAAATAAGACCAACCCCCTCCTCATCAGCTACCCTTGACTATTCGAGGAAAACTGAGCGGCAGGCCCCCTCCCCCCACGCCAAAACTCTGTGTGAATCTTTCCTGGTACGTTATTGGTTTCATTTATTTCTTCATAGCCCTCTCAAGTTCAACTAAACCTACCAAATAGCCATTGTGCCTCGAGCTCATTATTAGCAGAGTGTCAAGATGGCTAGATGGGATGGTCTAGTTGCACTTGGCAGTGTTATTCATCTTCATCAATTTTGATTCACAGTTAGCTGACAACAACCTTCTTGACCCATCTTTTTTTTATTCAGTTTTGGTTTGCACTTGTAGTAGCCCATCCAAGTTTTCATCAGTTACACTAACAAGTAGTGTAACTATCAATCTGGCTAGGCTAACATGTAGCGTAGCTGGGGAAATGGCTACGCTAACATGTAGCGTAGCTGGGGAAATGGCTACGCTAACATGTAGCATAGCTGGGGAAATGGCTACGCTAACATGTAGCGTAGCTGGGGAAATGGCTACACTAAAGTTTAGTGTAACCATTTTTGCAGCTAACACCACTAAAATCCAGCTAAAAAGAGAAATGAATAGTGTTAACTTTTATTTTTGTGGGCTAACTAATGCTACGCTAGAAAAAAATCTGTAGTGTTAGTTGTCCAAAAAAAACCACTAACAGTAACTTTGGGGTAGCGGTGTGGAACTACTCTTGGGGAGAATAGAGCTTGAGAGGGATAGGTGCTTGAAGGGCTGCCTCTCTGTTTAATATCTAGGAGAGTAAATTGAACAAGAATAAGAGTATGGACTCTTAAAGAAAGATGTGGCTAATAAAGATTTCTAAATTCAGGGGAGGGAAAGGTGAAAACCCGGACTGGTTACTGGTGTTATCAAGGGAGGAAGAAGTGAAGACCCAGACTGGCTACTGGTGTAATCAAAGGTAATGAGATTTCTACTAAACTAATATTCTGATAAGACTGTGACCAAGGCTAATCAATGCTTCTGAATGATTCTAATTGACAAGGTGTATGTAATAATGATCTATCTACTAGTTGCTAGGGGGACTGATGGTCAACAAATGAGGGGGGAAAGCAAAGCTGCTTATAAAAGGAAAGAAACAACTGGGCAGAGGCCACCATGTGTGGACAAAGTATGACAAAAGAGGAACAAGGCTGAAACCAAGGGGATGTAACAAGTGGCTGTTGAGTATGCCATGGAAGTGAAACAAAGGATTGTGGGGTATACCATGGAAATGGTGGGGAAGGAAGCCCATGTATGTAGACTGCCACAAGGAGGCAACTGTAACTGTGGCGTAGGATACTGATTTGAGGTGGAACAAGTCTGGAGAGGAATATAAGAGTGAGGGGGTTTGATACTTTCCATTGGTGAAACTTGTATTTTGTTGTATGTCCTGGGTATTTGCTGAGCTGTCATGTGTCTTGTGATTGTCCTGTGATTTGTATTTGATGTGTGATTGCTTGTTGATGAGATATATCCAAGATTTGATGTTTATGTGACAGGTGTGATGAATGACTGCCGTCCATGGTGTTGTGTGACAGCTGAGATGAGTGGATAAAGTCCTTGTTGATGTGTGACAGCTGAAGTATAGGTATCAATGGTGGATCTTTACTTTACGGTTATTGGTAAAGTAAAGAGATAGTAGATGTTTTTGGCTAAATACTTTAACAGATAGTACCAGGATTGGTAAAGGGTTTTTCTTTACTATAACACACTTCCTCTTTTTTTTCTTTTTTTCACTGGTACAGTATCTGGGGAAGAAATGTTTTTGTTATTTTTGGGGAGAGCTTGCCAAAAGCTATTTTTTACCACAGTAGAGCATTTACACCCAGTTTTACACCTTTTTATTTTGATAACCAGGGGTAAAAGTTAATATACAGCCAGTTTTACTCCCAGTTATCGAAATAACTAGGGTTAATACATGTTAAATGGGGCTCTCTACAATAACAGCCCACGGGAAGAAGTTACTTTACTAGTATTGGTAAAGTAAAGGAGATTGTAAAAACAGCTTTACTTTACTGGGAGGGCCTGGTTATAGTAAAGTAAAGTAAAGAACCACTGTTGTAGGTATGCTGGATATGTGTTTAGGATTGGCTTACCACAGCGGAGCTAAAAAAGCTAACAATGTGCTACACTAAAGTTACTGTTAGGGTAACTGGCCCACCGTTGGTTGAAATCTCACAGGATCAAGTCCTGTATTTATGGGCTCAGAACTAGATGCTGTTTGTATTTCAGAGGGGGGCAGATGAAATACAAGCTGGAAAGGGAAGAATGAAAAAGGAGGAAATGGACAGAAACCCAAAAGAGAGCTTGGATAACACTATCCTCTTATTCAGGAATATCTTCATCTGAGATTGAGAAATAAAATATCTCAACTGGGACTTCTATGAACGGTCCTATTTATGATTATTCACTTATTTTACTTTCGAGAGTAGTAAGGAAATAAGGGGGAAGGAGGAGTAGAAAACAGGGAGAGCCTGAGAGCGGTTGAAACAAAAATGGAAATTCTGGCAGCCTCAACTTAAAGAGCTCTTAACTTACAATCCCGCAACTTTTTCAATACATAACATGAGGAAGTGGAAAAAAAACCATGGGGATACATCATCCGGCCATATGTTTGACCATAATGACAGTAGATGATGTTTTTATTACAAGTGTTCACAAAAACCGATCGAAGTATCGAGAGCCAGAGCCAGCAATAATTTTGGGGATATTACCGAAGCCGAAGCCAACGTTTTTGAAGAAGCCAGGAGTCGTGTCGAATACGCCGGCAATCAACCGAATAACGCTTCCCAGCTGCGCAGATGATGCAACGATGAGGTTGGCCAAAGCGGCTGAGATTTGGCTCAGTGTATCTATGATCACCACAAAATCCGAGAAATCAGCAATCAGTTTCGAGAGAATGAATTATGTAGAATCAAGCGCGAAAGGATTACTACTGACTACCACAGATATTTTGAATGATCGGAAACTTTCTAGCTAGGTCAGTCACTTCTTCAAAGGAAAGCCTTATCTCAATCAAGATATCAGCTATTGCTCTGAAAATGTCGATCTGCCAAAAATGATCATTTGAGCAATGTATTCTAGAGTATAATATAGTGTAATTAGGAGGAGAATTCCAGGACTTACCAATGAGGCATGGCGAAAAAAACCGGGCGTGGAACTAGGAAGGGGAGAGTCTCCGTTTTTTATTCGCGCGACACAGTCGTTGATTAAATCCAAGATGCCCTTGAGCTCCTGGAGAAAAGCCCAGGCGATTTTCTCGGCATTTTGAGATGTGACTCCTTCAGACCAAATATCCCTCATATTCCTCACGCGCCTCTGAATGCCAGACAGGCAGTCCACCAGGGCCGCATAGATCCTATCTTGTCTATACCAATCAGCGCGACGCGCGTGTTTGTGAGAGGAGTGACTTTCCAGGTTATTTTGACTGGGAAGATTGTGTGATTTGCTAGTTCGAGTGGGACTATTGCGTCTAGTGGAGGAAGGCCTCCAGATTCTCTTCTTTGAAGATGGGATCTGTAGGACCTTTGAAGATCTGAATTTCAAAAAAATAAAATACGAACAGGCATTAAAAACCAGCGTTGAAACTCAACCACTGAGGGCCCACGTGCTAATTGGAAAGTAGATACCAAGCTATGTAGCATTTCTGTTGAGAATGAATGTCCAGAAAGTACTGAGTCAGAGGTGCTCGAAGGTGTCGCCAAAATCATGATCGCTAAATGAATTCGTCAGTCATCAAAATTTCAGGCATGACATAAAAATTTGGATCTCAAAACTTACGTCGGGAAGAAAGAAGAACTAGGATAAGGAGTGAAACCAGCATTTTGGGTCGTGCGTTTCGCCTCCAATTTTAATCCGGCGTCAAGCACAATAAACTAAGACAAGAGGCTGGTTTTTGATTTTTAAGAAAGGAGAGACAGGCCAGGTGCAAGTATTCAACCTGGTAATTGGTACTGTTCAATTGAAGAGAGATGAACGTAAATGTGCTGGTACGCTTGACTGTAAGAGAGGTGAACGACCCTTGTAGCCACCAGTTAGAAATATAGCTTGTGGAAGCCGGAAAGCACAGGCGAGAAATATTATACTGGGAGGGAACGGACATGGATGCTCATAATTAGAACAGGCGGTGACTTCCACTTAGCAATTAGGCCAATGTGCTTGTAGCCTGTAGTTTGTACATGTAGTCGAAAGGAATGATCAGAAAGCGACCCTCCTAGCCGTGGATTGCCAGCCAACATCCCCTTACCTGGACATTTGCTACTTATGGGTAACCAGTCCAAGGGCACATACACGCCAAAGTGACCCAGGGATGATAACGTGTAAGTCCAACCATCTCGCTGGATGAACACAACTGAGCACAATATGAGGTGCATTTTTTACTTCTTACAATTCTACCACTTTTGAGGGAACGCCTTTATCGCTTCAAACCATTGTCGTTGACACTAGGCTTCAACTGCTGGATCTTTTTCTGTTTCCTTGAAACACGTGGCCATTTAATTTTCAAGGACATAGCCCCGAAATTTGGAGTTTCTAAATGGAATCAAAAGAGAAGGGCAGTACAGTTATCATATTTCATGTGTTGAATTTTGAGTGAGAACTCATCATAAGTTTGAGGAGTGCAAGTGAGAAATGGACAGTTCTGCCACTGGTCTGCAATTTGACACTCAATTTATGTTGGAATAATCAGAACTCTCTGCTCCTCCTCTTCAGCTGCACCAGTTTGTTTGTGTCTCTCGTGGCTGTTCAAGCCATTTCGGTTCCTTAATGCTGCGCCTGACTCTAAGCTGTACCAGCTTATTCCTTACTACATTGACCGCTGTTCCGGCTCTCTGCCAATCTACAGTCTTTGATTTATCCGGTTAAGAAAGTGCAAGGCCGGCACGCCCCATCGAGAGCGTCCTCGCCCAGTGGACGCCCCAAACGAGGCCTCCTTCGAAGCGTCCTTTTGGCAAAACTGGGGCTGGCATTTTGCCGGCCCCTTTATCATCCCCACAATAATACATTAGCATGGTTCACAGTATTATTGTGGCACTTATTTTCCCTAGAACCTGGCAAGATCACTAAGCTCTTCTACAAAAATGCCACATTCTTAACTTTTGGAACCACTTCAAACCTTGCAGATATTTCCCTCACCACTTTTGTAGGTAGAATCTTTTGTAGCCATAACATATTTCCTGATGCATGTTGCCACCCCCTAAGCAAGACATGTCAGTTGCTTTCAAATTGAGAATATATAAGTTGCACCAAAATTATCAATGAGGCTTCCATCTAAACACCAAGAAACCAGTGGTAAATTTTTGTAGGTTTTCACAGAAATATTTTCCTTTTCCTCTCCTTTTTTATAATTCTCTTTGGTAAAGCTCAGAATTTATTGATTGACTTTTGTTTAATTCCCCAGTAACTTTCCAAGCTTCCAAACAGGCAATTGGTTGACTGAATAAATTTGTTGTAGTCCTTCCTTACTCACTGCCAGAAAGTACTTCCTTCCTGGTACATACATTCCAATAGCAGAATCTTCAGAGATCTGAACCCCAGCCCAACAAATTTTGACATCCTTGTTTTCTTGGTAATTGGAATGGCAGCTTTCTTTTTTTCAACATTTTCCATTGTTTTCTCATCTGCTATTGTGGCTGGTTGCTTGGGATGATTTTCACCAGTTGGTGAATCTGCAGGATTGAGGTCTATTTGTGTAATAATGAAACAAAAACAAAAAATCAGTAAGTTCAATTCAATTTCCAACGTAGGAAATGCAAACTTATGCAGATATTCATTGTTGACCAATTTGTTGAGGCCGTTGAGTACAGACATTTTAGCTTTGAAGAGAAGAGAGAAATTGAGTATCATGTCAAAGATTGATTATAGGGGGATATGGACAAAATGGGGAGGGATATCAACTATTTGTGCTGTGTGATAGTCTAAGGAGCAGACGTATGTGGGGAGATACTTGGTTGTAGATCTAGGATTGCTATAGCTCCCCCAAGCGGTTTTACTACTTTAGCTGCCTGTGGAGGCGCTAAGTTTGGGACGGGGGCCTAAATTTTATATGGAAGCAGGATTTAGCCCCCCCCCCCCCAGTGGATATTCTCTCAGAGTTCATGACAGACACTGGGATCCAGGTTTGATTCAGCCATTGTCAGCCAGGCACTATTTTGGGAAAACAGTTATAGTAATCTGGCTTGCCCACCAAGATTGATTGAACTTTAAATTCTTGGTCTAAACTCACCTGGGAAGCTTCTTAGTGAAATTATTTTCTATTCTTTCACTCTTGAAACATCTATTATCTAATCTTGATCCATATTACCACTCTGGTTCTCTTTTCACAGTCTCATGTTGATCACTCCAATCTTCTTCCTTTCCTTCCTCAATCTTGTCTTCTATTTCACACATTCTTCTTGTCGTGGATGTAATTGGCATAATGCATATGCATTGTGCTGATTAGTTGGTTCTCAACCTCACGTGCAATCTAGAAGACTCTTTTTCTCAAACTCGTCAAGATCCTCATTTGCTAGTATGGGTTGCACGGAACTGTGAAACTCAAATTCAAGAATCATTGACACAAATTCAAGAAATTGAGTCAGGTAAACAAAACAATCAAACATTAAGTCTAGTTGTTGAGTCAATTGCTTATGAACAAGAAAACGTAAAAAACCTTTTCAGATCAACCAGAGTTGTCGAGTTCAGGAGGAGGTCATCACTAAGAACAAGAGTTAATTGATCAAATCAGAGGTAGCTTTGATAAAAAATCATCTTTATTCTATTGTATCTTTTGCTGAACTGTTTTCTATTTCTTATTCTGTCACCTCAGTTGTCTGTTTAAATTTTTCATCAATCATGTTGTTGTATTCATCACCAAGTTTTATCGTCTCACGTTTCTGACTGTTTCTTCAAAAATGTTGGTTATTTTGTTTCTCTTGTCTCATTTCCGTCTCAACTCTCAAGTTTCTAATGATCTTTATTTTCGTTCTGTTATCTTGTTTTTTATTCTTATTACTTTTACTACTACTGGCTATATATATGGGTTTGCAATAAAGAGTGTCTCTGCAACATCACACTTCTTTAAATATTTTCTTTCACCATGTTTCTTAACAACTCTCTATGATCAATATTTTAAAAAACTGTCTATTTCTTCACATTCCCATTTCTCACTCTTCATCATGTTTTCAATTACTCTTCCCTATTAAAATCACCAACTACTTAGGGCCCGTACCACAGCGCGCGCCCGTTTTTGAAAACAATTTTCGCTGTTTTTTTTTGCACTTTTTTGTCAACAGAGACTGTTTTCGAAAACAGGGTTCGACCTGTTTCCGAACACCGCAGGAAAATGACTAAAAACGATTTACAACTTAAGGCAAAAACCAATGCCCGTAGTACGGGTTTTTGCATAAAAACAATTTCGAGGAAAATAGCTCGGCAAACCCGACCTCGGAGGTCATATGGTACGGGACCTTATAATCACAATCAATCCACTATCCAAAAAGAACTTTGTTGATTATATTATCATCCCTTCCTAATTCAACCTCATTGTAACATTATCATCCCTTCCTGATTCAACCTTGTCAATCAACCTCCATTGACATCTTCTTTTCCCAATTTGGTGAGAAAAACAATCAACTATCATCTTTGGGCAATTCACTAATCATTCTTTTTATTTTTTCCTCATACCTCCCGTTCTCTCATACTTATCTTTAGTGTGCTGATCAGTCTTGTTTTTCTGTATACAATCTATATTTCATTTGGTGGTAAATCTTGATACCTTATTTTTCTAGTATCATTGTTTGTTTCTTTACTCAAAAGATTGTCATTGTTATGTAATGTTTTCCAGTTTTCTCTTTTTAAGTCTAGCTTTTGATTCTTTAATTTGTACTGTTTTATTACTTCTCCACTACCACTTGGAAGGGTTTCAAGCAGGGCTGGAGGGACTGCCCAGACAAGTATCACACACCATACCTGTTGAGGTTTCTACATCTTACACAAGTGAATACAGCCAACACTTGGCCACTGTACTTTTTTGGAAAAAAAGTGAAGCATAGTGGTTGTCATTTCATACCAAAAACACTGTAGCGTTGGTGGCCTTGTAGTTCTTCTACACTGCTTTTAGATGTCTTTAGTGGGGTTTTCCGCTAAAAACGGCTGTAACACAACGTAATAGCCCCCTTTATAAGGCCGGGGTGCTTGCCAATAGCACCAAATCCTCTAACAGCCAATGGGAACCTGTTAGCTGTAGCAGAACTAAACTACCACTATGGGCAGTGTAGTGGGCCCACCGTTGATGTAGCTCGCATAGTGTGCAAGGAGGTGATGAGATAAAAAAAATGGTGACAAAATTTAATGTGTGACTGTGCAAGTAGGTGCAGTCAATTTGGACTGAACCTGCACATTTTGTCAGCGCAACAAAATCAGAGTTTCATCACCTGCTTACGGGGGGCTGTTTCCATGGTAGAGAAACCCAGCATGAATTAGGAGGCTTTGGGTTCAATTCCTGTCCCCACTGTTGCCCTTTTATCTTGCCCTACAGGTTATGAGCCCAGCACTTGTTTCTGATTGAGCTTGAAAAAGCCCCTGGGGACAAAGTCCCCGCAGGCGCTTATGAGTTAAGTTGAATATTTTGCCTGAGTGAATTTCAAATAAACCACCATTTTCCTTATTTTTATGTATCAAAAATCAGGAAGGCCTCCAACCCACATCCCTCGGAGGCAAGTAAGCTCACCATCTGGCGGTCAAAACACTGTCTTCCAACTTGTTGTAGCCTCCACCAATCATTTTCAATGAAAATCCTTAGAAAATCAACCAAAAACTTCCAACCCCTCAATTGCCTACCGGATTGGGATATTATGGTTTTATGGGCTGCGTAGCCCATGGGATGTTTTGGTGGTCCCATAACTTTGGAGTAGAGGTTTCTTTTCAGTCCAAGGTCCAAAAAAATATTGGACTGGACCAGTGTGCTGCCAAGAGAGGCCTTGCAGGGTCTCCATTTTGGGGGATTTTGTATTGAGGGGAAAAAGGTACAAGTGGATTTCTTTGGTTGACATTTTTTGGTGAGGCGACTCAGGCGAGTTTCTTTGCATAAATCACAAGTCCCTCTCGCGAAAGTCCCTCTCGCTTCGCGAGAGGGACTTTGTCAAGTTTGGTTCCTGAGCATATCTGGGATGAGTCTCTGGGAGGGATAGTTGGCTCTGTGACTGTGTTTGTAGAGCAACCCAGCATGAATTGGGAGGATGTGGGTTTGATCCCCCTGTCGGCACTATTGCCCTCTTATGGTGCTCTATACAATACCTGCTAATTCAATGGGCATGTGTCAGCTGGCCACAAGGCAACACCAATACGGCCACTATTGATTTCCTCACATTACATGTTTGTCCAAACAGGCATAGCTTTAGCGTGTTTATGAAGTTTTCTTCAATTGAGTCAACAAAATACAAGACCATAGTACGAAGAAGAAAGAACAAAACGCGAGGGTGATGTTCCAACCACATGGATTTCGGTAAGTCTGGTTGATGAGGAATGAGATAGTAGATATTTGCCGTTCTTGTATTTTTTTCTTTTTCTTTTTTTTGTGGGAAAAAGGAATTGAAAACGTATTATAGGACAGGGAAACTTGAAAACATATAGGAATTAAAACAGGAACGTTAGGGGACACGAAACAGATATATCAGATCGGCAGGAGGGTGAATGGAATGAGGAACGCGTCAAAGTGTGAGTTATTGGCAGCTTGAAGGGAAAAAAATTCATGAACGGGTCAGGTGATGATAGAGTGCAGTACAATAACAAACACAAAGGAGGAACAAGGAAAGAGTAATCCAAACAAAAGAAGCAAACGCCTGCCAAATCAACACAACACTGTTGGTGCAGAGGAGGAGAAATCTGATAAATTTAAATCGGTCTTGAATGGTAGTGGGTGCGACCCATGAGAACCAAGAGGAGCAACAAACCATGTGTGAATGTTTGGGCTTAACAAGCGCAACCATCTTTCTTCGCCTCGTCATTGTTGGCAAGGTTGATTCGACTTTCTTCCGTGTTGTTTGTGCCGGCAGTCCCACCTGAGCCCCGGTTAGCTGCGCCTGCTCTTCCCCCGGAATTATTATTGCCTCGGCCTGATAAAATCACTTCTAGTGGAATCTTCCCGGCTGAGTAAAAATGAACAAAGATGAGCCTCGCATTTACATGTCAAGCATTTACAATCAAAACGGAACGGACCGATTTGAGTGAAGACCTCGACGACACCCTCTCCAGTTTTAGCACTCGTTTCGGTAAACAGCAAGTTGTTTTCTTGAGCATATGCCTCAGCTTCCTCCGTCGTAACTTGACGCTTGGAGGAGGATGAGACATTGGTATTGGCAGCGGCGGAATCGGCGACTGAGGCCGCATTGTCTGGAGTAGCGGTGGCGTCGTCTGCCTCATCATCCGTGTTTGATGAGGATGACCCATTCGACGCTGATTGGCCTTCATCTGGCTGGACTAAATCGAGCTTGTTTCCTGAGGAGGGAAAGAACGGGAGTAAGTGGATGATGCGCTCGGGACAATTGATTGATGAACAAACCAATTAGCGCAATCACGATGTTGGGGTGGCCCTGGCGTTGGAGTTCTTTGACCCAGTTTTTAGCTTTTTCTAAGGAAGACTGAGAAAACGAGGTGTAAGATCATCAATTCTGGAAGCAATCGGGAATGAATAACTTGAGCTGTAAGCTCACACTTTTGGTAATATCGTAAGCAACAATGGCAGCTTGGGCATTTCGATAGTACATGGGAGCAAGACTGTGAAATCTTTCTTGGCCTGCGGTGTCCCAGATTTCGAATTTGATGATTTTATCTTGTAGCCTACACTTTTGAGTCAAAAAAGCGGCACCTGGATGATGAAAAGCGGGGGATGTATTTTATGTTGTGGTGTGTAAAGGGGTAAAACATGCTCAAGGGGTCAATTAAACAGCGCGGACGGCTAGCCAGTTCGGAGTGATGGTCTAAAGGGTAGGAGGACTAACCGATGGTAGGCTCCTTGTTTTCTTGAAAGTCATTTTGGACGAATCTGAGAACGACTGATGATTTGCCGACAGCAGCTTCACCTAGCAAGACCAATTTAACTTGGACGGGTTTGCCCTCGGTGGATGGATTCGGTTTGGATGAAGCGACGGTTGCTGGTGAAGCAGCCATTCTAGAGAAAGGGAGGTATCTCAAAGCTTGGTCTGCTGAGGTTTGGTGTAGTCGAAATCGAGAGGAAAAGTTTGATGGAAGTTATTTGTTGAGCTTCGGCTTATCTGCGACTGTTCTTGGCTGGTCTCATGGGCCCCGGGGTTAGAGTCGGGCGTCCCGAAAGGGTTCGGAGGAGACGGGCATGGTAACTGGGTCTCAGCAATGCCAATCAATCGAGAAACATAACCACAACCTCACTACGCAAACACAGTTGATTGACACCTTGCTTAATGAGCAACGGCCCGGCTCAATTCCCAACTTTCCCTCTTCTCACCTGGTCTCCTTTCCTTAAAGCACTCAAGTATGGCAAAGAACAACAAGACAGCAGCTGGTGGTCCAACTCCCAAAACCAGCTCATAAACCACTTTCCATATGCTTTATGACACCTTGCAGTCACACATGACTAAACTAGACAAACTATGATCTCTCAGCAGGGAAGCCAAGTCTAATGCAGAACTTAATTCTCACAAAGCTTTGTGGGACACCCCACTTTGTGATTGGCCAGTCTACATAGCAAGAAGGCCCGATTCCAACTCTGTTCATAGTCTTGAGATCTAAACCAACACACACTGGTTCTACCTCATCAACAAGGGAAGATGAATTAGCATCAGCAGCTACACTGTCTTACAGCAGATCAAATAACCACATCAACAAGAAGAAACCAAGATGTGTTACATCCACTCCCAACAGTTACATAAATTTAGGGGCTTGGTTATGTGACTCCCCGAAATTGGAGTTGCAACTCCCAAGACCGGTGCGACATCAGGTTTGGGAGTCGCAGCTCAAATTCATTTTTGAATTTGGGAGTCGCCTCCCTAATTTAGCCCAAAATAAATTTCAAAAAAAATATTAAAAACTTGGGAGTCGCACCCCCAAATCCGCAGTCAGACTTGGGAGTCGGCAGGAGAATTCCAGGCAATTGATGGACTTTGTTACCACTGACAAAATAAGATATCTGGGACTTCTGTCTCCATTCGGGAAGGAAACGGGAGTAACGGCCCCGACCCTTAGAAAGTATGTATATGCCCTACAAACGTGGCACACACTTCACCGGAGGGAATTCCCTGCCGACTCAAAAAGACAAACCGATCTGATTATCAAGGCTTGTAAAAGGGTTGACACTGCTTTACCTAAGCGCTCCCTCAAGAAGGCCATCCATATTAGACATCTGTTGGTGATCGTGGAGACGCTGTCAACTGGAAACACCAAGGAATGTGCCATCGTAGCATTCTGGGAAGTGACCAGGCTAAAGTCTGGCCATCGCAGCATTTTGGGGAATGGCCAGGCTAAAGGAACAACCTATGACTCCAGAGATGGCCGTAAGTTGTAACACTTGTTGGAATTAGGTGGTGAAAAGAGATGCCATCATCAGACACGGCTATGCAAAAGTCCTGGTAAGGGAGGCAAAAACATCCAAAATGCATACAAACCAAGTCTTGAAAGTCAGAAGAATGGGACACGTACTGTGCCCGGTGGAGGCCCTGGAAAGGCGCCTAAGCAATGCGGAGAACGACTATGACATGTTGTTTGGGTTCATGGAACATGGATCACACCTGAATTTGACACGAGACAACACAGTTTTGCAACTACAGCTAGTCTTAAACAATTTTGGCTGTACCTACAAACAATTATCCTCATGAATATTTTGGAGCATTAGGGAGGTGTGAGGGATTGAAACAAGATTGGTGGGGGTTTTGATATTAAAGTAGGAAAATAGAAAAAAAAACATTCAATTTGGTTATTTCAAACTCTCTAAAAATTTCAGAGAATTACAAGGCCAGCACTCAGAAGGCTCTGTAAATTTGTCAGCTCATTTGCTCTGTCCCAAGATGAGCTGTGATTTTTTTTTTCATTTTTGGTGTTTTTTCGCCTTTTTGTAGTTCCGACTCCCAAATTAAAAATTGATTTGGATCTGCGACTCCCAAACCTGACGTCGCAGCGGTCTTGGGAGTCGCAACTCCAGAGTCGCACCAAGCCCCAATATTAGCCTCAGGGTCTAATCACTTAAAACAAATTATTCACTTCTTTTTCCAGCTGCATAGATTAACTAAGTTTGATAAGGGGACAAGTTTATTGAAAATCATCCCTCAGGCCTATTCAGCTTAGCGCTT
Organism: Puccinia horiana; assembly: GCA_001624995.1. NCBI lineage: Eukaryota > Fungi > Basidiomycota > Pucciniomycetes > Pucciniales > Pucciniaceae > Puccinia > Puccinia horiana. The sequence goes on from LWDY01000019.1 coordinate 1,952,696, forward strand.
CTCACCGAAGAAATTCTTGGCCAAGCTGATGGTTAAAAGTCGGAAGGCTTTTCCAGCCAAATTGGCTGGCATGGTGGTATATCCCAAAATTCTCGCTCATGCTTAGCATACGGGCGAGGTAGCTACGATACCCAAACGCGATACGATGGGTATCATGACTACCCATTTTTCGCTTCATGTAGACTGACTTGGTGGTATTCCAAACTCAGCCACTACCTGTCTTGGACATTCATCTGCTGCCCTTCTTTCACTGGTTGGACCAGAGATCGTTAAATTGTAAGGTCAAATTCAGAATGCTTGATTTTTTAACAAAGTCCCAATCACCTTGTCCCATATCTGGCATCTTCCATACCCGGCATTCAATTCTAACGAGATACAATGATTGGATACAATCTTTTGATAAACTTTCTAGGACTAACCGCAGTCTTATGCGCTTCATATTCACCTACTCTGGACATCAAAAACCTGCAACAACTTACCAACGCCGCTACTCAATCTCTACAGAATCTTTTGACATATTATGGGTCGAGTTCTGTCAGTCTTCTCTTCTCTTCTGATTTCTCAATCAATTTCTCCTGATCAGGATTCAAGCGTCCCAGGATGGAGCGTTTGACCAAATCAATACTCCATGGCATGAATCGGGCATGATTTGGGGTATGTTTATGGATTATGCGCAATACACAGGAGATGATCAGTTTTCCGATCTAGTTGCGAGTGCTCTTGTCAATTCTTCCTTCAAAATAGCCCAGTAAGCTTCCGGATTCACAACTGGATAAAGATATTCACTCTGATCATTATGATTTCTCTAGTGACTTCCTCGGAGGCAGCGGCCAGAGTCAGTTTGTTGAACAATTTCTCGGTCGATGGAATGACGATGTCTTATGGCCAAATCTTGTGAGATTAAATTTTACGCCCAACGGATTCTCCTTGAAATTTACGTGAATATTACTTTTGATCTGCAGGCTGGTAAGCCACAAATAATTATCAGTCATATCAGGTCTAAGAAAAAGTGACTTTATCCAAGCTAACGGGATCATTCCACTTACAAGTGATCTCTGGAGCTGAAATTTTTGGACCACAAAGTGAAATGGCGGTTGGCAACGGAGATTGGATCAGTTTGGCCACTAAAACCTACGACCAGGTTTGGGCTCAGACCGATAACAAGTGCGGGGGCGGAATATATTGGGTAAGTGCGATCGGTTCTCTTAATGGCCATTGTGTTTGGGTTTTACTAATTGGGAACGCGCCACCTTACATCAGTCCAGGAACCGAGGTGCCAAGGGAGGGAATTACAAATCTCTGATTACCCAAGCTGAATTCATTGCTCAAGGGGCTCGGAATTTCATCCAAACCGAGAACACAACCGCTTTTGAGCATTCGAAAACTATTCTTGATTGGATTACGTTGTCAGGCATCGGAAATCCTCGCACTGGTGTACTTTGGGATGGGGTTGAAGCTGAAGCCTGTGCGAATTTTTCGACATCACTTTGGAGTTATAACTATGGACAACTACTGGGCGCTCTGGCATGGATGTTCAAGGCAACTGGTGACACAAAATACCTCGACATGACGGCTCCGTATTTCGATTATGGTGCCCGTACTTTTGCTGGTTCAAACACTTCAGGGATTATTACTGAACAATGCGAAGCAGGCCAGAACTGTAACCGAGATCAACAGGGATTCAAAGCAGTTTATGTCCGAAACTTGGCGTATCTTTACCGGATAACCAACAATCAAACCATGAAGACTCAGATTGAAAACATGATTGATACCTCTGTCAAGGCGATGGTCGATAGATCATGTGACCAATCTTGGAACTGTGGCGGAAATTGGACACAAGACACCCAACCGATTAAATATGTGCGCTCCCAGCACGTCAGTGCTGCTCTTCTTGTAGCTGCTGTTGGAATACACGGAAACCAGACCAATTCAAAAATATCAGATGATGGCAACTCCAGCGGCCCTCGAAGAGGTGTTGCTCAAGGTGCCAAATCAGCCGCGCAATCCATGTTGACATCTTCGTTTAACATGAACTGGCTCTTACCCCAGACGTTATTGGTTTTAATTTTACCTCAGTCCATCTTCTCTGTATAACTTATGAGGAGAAATCCTTCCAATTCGAAATGTATTAACGTTTTGTTTAATTTTCTAAATTATCTTTTCTGTCATTTGACCTGATTTCTATTTATAATGTGTATAAAATTTCGTGCACTGTTACAAATGGACCTATCAAAAGCTGCTGTCAGCAGTTTTTTGCAGAGCCATCAGCACTGAAAGTGTGCAATCATCTGACAAGTTTTGGCTGTTTTTACCCTCAATGTTTTCTCTTCTATCTCATTTTTTGTAGAGTCAGATCTAGATAGATGCTAGAGTTGATCCAGATAGATGCTAGAGTTTAGTTGCAGTCAAAAAGCTAAACATTTAGCTTTTTGACATGTAAATTAAGATCTGCAGCCCCTGCAGATGGCGACAGGGAGTCCTCCATTTACAACCCAGCCATAAAGCAGCGCCGGGTAATTTCATGTGCACCTGTAGGTTCTAAAAGACAGATACAGGGAATCTATGGTTAACTGTCCTACACAAGTCCAAAACTCCTATAAAATGGACAGATTTTATTCTATTACATACAGAAGCTGAACCACATTACCAAAATTTATGATACTTGGTGAAGCAATGTATGTAAAATAAGTTCGATAAAGAATGAATATGAAAAAAGATAAGTCAAAAGTTGTAAAAAAAATATTCAATTTTTGGAATGTTTTCCAAAATCTTCAATAATTGTTCAAGGGACTGGCCAGGAAGATCAGAGATGAAAGATTGGCATAACTAGAGAAGAATGATAATAAATTTGAAAAAAAGAATCCCACTGCCAGCCAGTGAGAATGTGCCTTTTGGTTGTTGAGCAATGTTTGAGTACACACCTTTTGGTTTTGGTGAGGGGGAATAGAGTTGCTCAGCCCTAGCCATGAGGACCATTCATGATGCATCAATGTTAGTGGGCACACCATATGCACTCACCTTTGGTCATGTGCATGTAGTAAATTGTTGGAGTGCCTTAAGGCTGACCCTTTCCTTTAGTCTAAAAAAATTGGGATAAGGTTTGAGTCGTCAACCCGCATATATGTCTTCCTCAGTTCCCTTTGAGAAGACTAATCTAATTGGGTTTATTAATGGCCATCGTGTTGCTTCATCAAGAATGAATACAACTCTCATCAAAGCTGTCCTTCTCAAACACTCTATTTCTCAATTTTTCTTCTACAGCTTTTATCTTTGTCCTTGTGTGTCTTGGTGGCGCTCTAGATACACAGGCTCACACTTCATTTTTGTTGCAAGACTTAAATCCGTCTATTTATAATTTGAGAGAGAAATAGTGAACAGCTTAAAAAAGAAATGGACTGATGTAAGCTAAATACCTCTTTGTGAGTTCAAAATCAATCCTCCATCTGGATAAGAAAACCACCAAGCTTTTCTTTTGCAAACAGCTTGACTGTATGTACCAACTTAACATGATTATTTATATATGCATGTGTACAAATAATATGTAATATTTTCTCTTGTAAGTTGTAAAATAATCACATGACTTTTTTTTGTTTAAAGAAAATGTAATAATAATAATAATAAACATATTTAAGTAAACAAATTAAAAAAAAAGGTAAACAAAATCAATCAGGAGAAGAAAAAGAAGAGAGAGAGACCAACACAAACACAATCACACACAGAGAAAGCCCACAACACAGGAATTATTTGTACATGAAAATCAAGTCAGAACGCCAAACAGATCTTATAAAAGTGTGCGTGTGTAAATCTGTGTCTGTGTATGTATGTGTATGTGTGGTGTGAAGGTATAAAAGAGAGAGAAGAGAGACAAGTTCAAGTAAATGGAGAAAAAGAAAAATCTGCGTACACAAGCTTGAAGAAAATATTAAAGAAATTGAGGAGAAGAAGAGAGTTGGAGGAAGAAGAAAAAATTGTCTGTGTATATTCTGACTTTGGTTGATTGAAAGAGAAGAAGAAACAATTGATGATGAAGATGGGATGAGGATGGGGAAGGAGGGTTACATGGTAGGAGTTCGTGAGCCGATCTCAGCGAGTTCGAGTGGAGGGTGATCGTCAGTGACCGAGGCAAGGGGGTCCGTAGAAGAAGAGGAGAAGGAGAAGGAGAGATGGGGGACGGGGAAAAGGGATGTTGGATCGGAGGGTGAGCTGAGTGGATTACGGTGGTGGATAAGGGTAGGAGTAGGATGGTTGAGATGAGGAGGATCGAGGTCGATCATCTCGGAATCTGCATCATCCCCACCAGTCTGTAAGTGATCGCCGAATCCCTGGCTCCCTCTCTTTTCCATTCGAGCCTCTTCATTTTCATCATCATCATCAGATTCTGCATTGACTTGAACGCAGATTGTCTTGTCCAGCATCTCACTGTTATCCTCATCTCCGCAATCTTCATCTTCGTCTTCTTCTTCAACTATCTCTCGTCTTGATTTGAATAAAACTTTCTCGTATTCAATCAGTTGATAGATCAAACCCTGTAGAGAAACCAACGTTGAGAGATCCACCAATCAACACATACGCACTTCAGCAATCAGATAAAAAAGATGAGTGAAGGACGAACCATATTGGGACCCGCCCATGGGGATTTTTCCTTGACAAAGCTATAAGCGTCATGCATTCGACCTGAGAGTGGGAGTCTGTCAGGATGGTCGAGAGCCTCTCGCATGCAGTAGCCGATAATGAACGTTGCCGAGCGACTGACGCCGCATTGACAATGAATGAGTGTTTTGAGTTTGCGCCCGCGGGCTCGGTCGATGAGGGAGAAGACTTCAGAAGAGTTGAAGAGCTCGGCTAGCCCGTCTTGATCGTGAGACCATGGTAGTTTGATGTAGTCCAACGACGGTCTCGACGTCTTCCGGTCTGCATCCAATCGTTTCATTTCGAACGAACTCGAGCAGAGTGATGTTCGATTGGATGGTTGGTCGGATTGGGGTTGCTCGGGTAGGCTCACTCGAATCTTTCCCTCGAACGATCGCTTCAAGTTCGGAGTCGAGGCTGTCGATCTGACCATGAGACCTCTCTTCTTCGGCTGCGGCTTGGACCAAGTCTGTTCGATAGGGGCGGGTGAAGAGGTAGCTTCCCAAGGACATTCGACTTCCTTGGCGACATTGATGATCAGTCCAAACCCCATACTGGAGAGCAGATTGCCATCTCGAGCGTTCTGCTCTGAGCCTAAGAATACGTCCGGCAGGACTTCCTTAGGCCCATACTCGTATGGGAAGGTCTCAGTCAGCTCGCTCGGCACTTCGATATGCCCTTTACCTCCGACTCCAGCTTGGGAGCTCATCAGTTCTTGCCTGCCTTCGCCAGCGGCAACCGGATCAAAGTGAAGTTGAACCGGTGTATTCATCACACTCTCACTATTCCGGCCAATCAATCGGACGGGGTCAAACGCACGAGAGTTCTCGTTGGAACTGATTCCTCCAAGCGACAAACGAGGGATCGAAGTTCGACGTTTCATCGAGAGGCCACCAGATACGTTGGCCTTGATGCCGACGAATTGAGCCCGGGCTTGACCAAGGTCTCCCAGTCGAGGTGAAGGGGGTAAAGAGCGAGAGAATGCAGATGTGTTGGGGTTAGAATCATGTCTAGCTCGGAGAGGTGTAGCTAGAACTTGTGCCGCGTTTGAGTGTTGATGGCTTGCTGGAGGGACGGCTAGGGATAAGGAGAGGGGCTTGGTGAGGCCTCGACGAGCTTTGAGGCCATTAGTAGAGCTGGCAACGCTGGCTGCACTGGCGAGCGATGAGGAAGAGGCTCGACGGAGAAGGAGGACATCGTCAGAGGAAGAAAGGGAAGAGGAGCAGGAAGAGGACAGGTTGGTTGATGGCCATTGAGAGGTGGGTAGGGAACCACGTGAGTTACGAGGAGGCCTTGGGGCAGGAGGTTGAAAGTGAGTGAGTTGCTGGGGCTGTTGATGGTGATGGTGATCGATCGATGATGAATAGGGTGAGTTTGGAGAGGTTGGACTGGCAGAGATTGGTTCAAGATCGGTGGAGAAGCTAGAGAGTCTGGTGCGGGGGAGGGTTGAATGATCGAGAGAGAGTTCGGTGGTAGAGAATGAGTTCTTGGAGGCAGAGGCTGAGTTAGGCGGACGAAAGAGGCCAGGTTGATCGGACCTTCTCATGCTGATGAGGTTCATGGATAGAGGAGGGTTTGAGTGAGATGGAAACTTTGAATTGTTTGGCTTGAAATCGGATGGATGGTGGTTGTTGATTGCGAGGTTGTTGTTGAAGGAGAAGTGACCGAGTTGGTTGAGTACTTGATCGTTTGAGTGAGGGGGTGGGTTGATTTTTTTTTGTGGCTGTTGTTGATCTGTTTTACTGAAGGATCTTCTCCAACCGTCTTCGATTTCGGCAAAGGGGTCGTTCATTGGATTAGGATACTGAGTATCCTCGTCGTCATCATCCTGATCCTGTGGAAGAGGAGCGTTGGTTACGACAGACTGTTGCTGTTGCTGTTGCTGGTGCTGTTGCTGTTGCTGGTGCTGTTGCTGGTGCTGGTGCTGGTGCGGCTGCTGTTGCTGATGATGCAGAGAGCAGTTCGGAAACTGTGTGGATGGAGCGAGTCAGTTGAAGGCACAGTGAGTGAGTGTGTTTGCTTACTTTGCTGTTTTCTTGGGTTGGTCGAGTTGAGTATTCCATTGTTGAGGAGAAAGCGAGGAAGAAGTTCCGGTTGAGTGTTCTTGTTGACCGTTTTCGCGAACTGAGACTTTTAACTTTGGCTTACGTAACACACACTCACCCCTTCTCTTCACAACACTTTACACTTGAATAGTGACATGGGAATATCTTGGGTAGCTTACCAAATATCCTTATACACTTCCCAAGTATTTCTCCACCTGCTACTACAGTCAAGTGGAAAAGAAAGAGGCAACTTGCTTGCAATCAAGATCTAATAATTAAGGGCATCTCAACATTTTTCAGGGGAAGATGAGCATTGTCTTCTTGGGATGATTTGAAACACTGAAAGATGGGATACCAAATTGACTATGAAACTTGTTTTCAATATTTTTGGCAGTGAAATCAAATCTTAGTGGTTTATGAAGATAGTGGATCATGAAGCCAAACCCAACTTCTTCTCATATCTTACCTTCTATTTATCCATTTCTATACAGCAGTGGACACAAATCCACTGTATCAGGTCATTCTGGCATCCAATTATTTAATGAGTGTTTTTTTTAAAACAGGATGAAACTGAGGCTACGTCCAAAGGAAATTGCAAGCAAGATCTTATTTCTGATTTCTCATTCATATGTTTTTAGGTTAATAGGTCAAGATTGACCCATACATAACATTTATGCAGCCATAGTTGTGTAAATAGAGGTGTCTTTGAAATGTCAGAGTACAAGTGAATTAATTATTTGCTAGCACTGCCAGTGTAATTGCCTAGGTTGGTGGTATCTCAGTCAAAGTAGGATGCACTCAACCAAGTTCAAATTGGTTGTGTGCATCCCAGTTTAAATTGGATACCATCAACCTAGCCAATTATGATGGCAGTTTAGACAGAAATCCCAGCCAATTTGATTTTGATCTCCCTGCACTCTACATAGTGATCCCTCAGAAGTTGAGATCAGAATTTGAAAACCACACAAACGGTCTGAATTTTTTCTTTTTTTTTTAAAAAAAAGGAAAGCTTTGGTAAAGTTACATACTGAAATCTACAACTGGATTCTTTCTCAGTTTCTTTTTGTTGAAATTATTGGGAAAAAAACAATTTGAATCTTAAAAGAAAAGTTTGAAAATAATCCCTGAAAAAATAAAAACCAATATTTTTTGGGGGTTGGAAATACGATTCCCAGGCATTGGACAAACGGCTCCCAGGACCAAGTCAACGTCCAATTTGGGAGTCGTCGGTCCAATTCAGGCCGCGGGGTTGGGAGTTGTCCTCCCAATTCCAAAAAAAATAATAAATAATAAAAAAATAAAAAAATAAAAAAATAAAAAAATAAAAAAATAAAAAAATAAAAAAATAAAAAAATAAAAAAAAGACATAAAAAAATTACAAAATGAAAAATACGAAATTAAATAAAATAAGTAAATAAAAAAATAAAAAAATAAAAAAATAAAAAAATAAAAAAATAAAAAATAAAAAAATAAAAAAATAAAAAAATAAAAAAATAAAAAAATAAAAAAATAAAAAAATAAAAAATAAAAAAATAAAAAAATAAAAAAATAAAAAAATAAAAAATAAAAAAATAAAAAATAAAAAATAAAAAAATAAAAAAATAAAAAATAAAAAAATAAAAAAATAAAAAATAAAAAAATAAAAAAATAAAAAAATAAAAAAATAAAAAATAAAAAAATAAAAAAATAAAAAAATAAAAAATAAAAAAATAAAAAAATAAAAAAATAAAAAAATAAAAAAATAAAAAAATAAAAAAATAAAAAAGGAGGGAGTCATTCTCCCAAATCCGCCAATGGACTGGGCGGATTGGGAGTCGCCCTCATTGACTGGAAGGAAAACCTTCCAGTTAATGAGGTTTTTTGTGCCTCATTGACTAGAAGAAAAACTTTCCGGTCAATGGGGTTGTTGTACCTCGTCGACCGGAAGGTTTTCCTTCTGATCAATGAGGTAAAACAGCCTCACTGGCCGGAAGGATTTCCTTCCGGTCAATGAGGAGATGTACCTCACTGACCGGAAGGATTTCCTTCCGGTCAAGGATATTGAAGCCTCATACTATAAGCATACTCACATTTGCTGCGCTGCGGACTAAGATCGATTAGGTTTGAACCTTGATGATGAGACTCAGTGAAACCTAACAGTAGATGACCTATTCCAACCGTCCCAATGCTGTTTTTCATTTCATCATCATCAATTATACTCATTCAAGCCTCACTTTCCCGTCTCGATCTTAGGTGTGCCTCCACCTTTCATCTGCGTGTCGTGTTACTCACAGCATACTTGCTGCTTCAGTTTCCTTTTGTACTTGCGTCCAATAAAGGAGGAGTCCTCAATGACCGGAAGGATTTACTTCCGGTCAAGGAGGTCTCCTCAATGACCGGAAGGATTTCCTTCCGGTCAAGGAGGTCTCCTCAATGACTGGAAGGATTTCCTTCCGGTCAATGCGGGGTTAATGACCGGAAGGAAAACCTTCCGGTCGACAAGGTACAACAGCCTCATTGACCGGAAGGATTTCCTTCCGGTCAGTGAGGTACAACTCCTCAATTGAACGGAAGGAAATCCGCATGGTCAGTGAGGCTGTTTTACTTGATCGATCGGAAGGAAAACCTTCCGGTCAATGAGGTACAACAACCCCATTGACTGGAAGGTTTTCCTTCCAGTCAATGAGGGAGACTCCCAATCCTCCCAGGCCATTGGCGGATTTGGGAGAATGACTGCCTCCTTTTTTATTTTTTTATTATTTATTTTTTTTTTGGGATTGGGAGGACGACTCCCAACCCCGCGGCCTGAATTGGACCAACAACTCCCAAATTGGACGTTGACTTGGTCCTGGGAGCTGTTCGTCCAATGCCTGGGAGTCGTTTTTCCAACCCCCTATTTTTTTATGCAGCACAGACATCACAGAGGTCACCAGATGTAAACACAGAAGAAAAGCTGATTTTTTTAGAGTAATTCCCTATGCATGTCTACTCCTTTAAGATTATTATGGAAGAAAAAGGCAAGAATAATGATAAGGGGATTAAATCAAAAAAAAGCACAATGCTAGTTATAAGGTTTCTAGAGCTTGCAGGTAGTTGGGTCATGTCAGGTATGCTGATATTTACTCAGTGACTGGCAGTGACTAGGCTAAAATAAGACAACCCCACTTGTCCTCAGGGGTCTTAATGACCAAATAATCTTTGGAGCAATTTACAAAACCTATGAAACAAGCTTAGAACCTATTTTGTCCTGGTGACACATGTAACCAAGTAATACTGTTACCAAAAAAGGCTACTACATGTAACTAAGGCTTATAATGAGGCTTGCTCATACTAAACCAAGCTTCTGGTTTGTCACCTAGGGCCCAGAATTGATATATAAGGACCTTCAGCTGACCACTCACCTCACCCATCATCATTCATACTTACCCACCAGCCATTACTACTGTTGTAACTGATCCAACTACTAGGTTTTAGACCAGATCATTAGCTGCATTTAGCTTTGAATCTCATCAAGCAACCACTCAACTAAACTAAGCTCCAGCACTCAATCAAAAAGCTCACATCACCTTTTTGAGCATCTCAACACCAGTTCTAACCTTCCTGAAGCCCCCCTGGACCTGAACTGGAAAGATCAATAGTGAGTTCATTTCCTTTGTTGCTTCTGACTCTGGGTATTTTGTTGTATGCAGCAGATTATCAGGTATTCCAATACCCCTGATTTAATCAAGCCCTAATATACACAAAAGAGGGCACCAGAAACATGCCTTCAACTCAGGCCCCTCTGTCAACAAAAATAGCAATGTATATTTTGTTCAATAATCTTCTTTTTGAAATAAGTACTACCCTCTCATTTTTCCCTAATATGTTTTTTTGTATTCATCTTTATTTTTGTACCCAGTGGAGCTAGAGGATTAAGTCCTTACAGGCATCACATCTCAGGCATCAATCTTCTTGTAGTGCATCTCATTGGTTTTTTTTTTACATGTATAATTATGATGGACTCCAAGAGAAAAGAAAAAGTGTGAAATATGTAATAGACAAGTTTTTATGTAATATGCATCTTAATTGAACACAACTTTCTGAAATTTTTGGATTCTTTGATATTTGAATAGACAAAGAGCATTCAACAACTTGCAGATTTCCTTGAAGTTGAAATTCCATTTTTAGAAAATAAAATAAAGAATCATCACATCAGCAATTTAAAAAAAAAACTACTCAGACAAGATCAACAGATCTAGGCTCAAAGGAACATTTCCCGCCCCGCCCCCCTTGGTGAGACTTTGATTGGTTTGGGGTGCCATGTGCTTTCCAAATGTGAAATGTTTTCCATGGTTAGTTTTTGGGCTTTTCAACCAAGCAATTAGCTGATTGGTTTTTTTTGGTTTTTTTGGTGAGGGGATGTCCTACTGGAGTGTGTTTTGCGGCTTGAATTTGCATTTTTTTTTTGAGAAGAACGCCAACAAATCGACGAATCTCAACCGGAACCGAAACGATGAGCTTCCTGCGGATCCTAGCACTCAAGAAAACGATGGCCATTGGAGAACCGATCGTCAGGCAATCTTCGATACCCAAACTGACCTTCAACCGTTCCTTCCATAATACCCAACGTGAGTGTCCACTTGGCAAGAATCAAACTTCCCGTCATTCTCCTACGTATTAATTGGTCTATCCTTTCTTCGGTCAATAGTTAATTTACATGGCGGAAAAGGTAGACCGACTCCTGGCACCGGGTTAGAAAAAGTTGATTAATCCTTAACGAGCACAACAAAAAAAAGCAGAGGGAGAGAGAGAGTCAACGAAAATAGACTGAGATCGGTTTCTTTTTTCTTCTTCAATTTCATCACCAAATCTGTGACAAAACTAGGATCAAGGTATACGTTAAAAACCACAAGGGAGAATTGATCAAGGAGGTAGAAGGAAATGAGGGCGACGATATGGTCGACCTATCGTGGGAATGGGACCTAGACATCGAAGGTAAAAATCCTACTGAACTTGAACAACACACACATGTATTCTGATTTTTATTCATGTTGCTTTTCCACACACCAGCTGCCTGCGAAAAATCGGTGGCTTGTTCGACTTGTCATTGTATCTTTGAACCGGACGTGTACAACCAACTACCTGGACCCAATGAAGATGAAGAAGACATGCTAGATCTTGCGTTCGGACTCACCGACACGTACGTCCAACTACCTTTTTCATCTTTTTGAACACATTAATTTTACTGCCTCCGGAATCTGACTTAGTTTATTTGGTTACTGTGGACGTTGGTCTACCGTTGGTCTACTCCTCCTTTCATATGAATCATCTTTCATTAAAAGTTCTCGGTTGGGTTGTCAAGTTAAACTCACAAAGTCCATGGACGGTACCACCGTCACTTTGCCATCAGCAACAAGGAATCTAAGGGTCGATGGTATTATCTTCTCTCTTTCTCCTACAAGAAACAAAAACTTGAAGAATGCTTATTTTAACACATCCAATTGTTTTCCGATTGATCAGGATCGAAGCCTTCCCATTGACGATATCCCTCTCTCCTCCTTATACATAGGCTACCCATCGTATCCCATCACTGAAATACATACACCAATCTCCAGAAATTCTTGTGACCGACTTGACCTTCGTAAATTTCACTTTCTGCCTGGGTCAGTCAGTTAGACCATTCCTCTTCTTCTTTCTTTGCTCGATGCCTTTGAATGAGACGTTGTGAGTTATAGATACACAGAAGTGAGTTGAGTGACAATGAAGATACTCATGGTATGCACAGCTATCTTGGTATTATTTATCAATCACGGCTCCTCAATGAGCTCAATCAAAACTCCGACCAAACCGTCCTATTCTCCCCGGAATCACTCATTTTCATCCCAGGAGAACATATTTCCCAAAGATCCAAAAAAACCTCAAAATTTTATTTCTTTGGCCCATTAGTGGATATCGCTCGTGGATACTACTCTTCAGACTGGGTGATATACTCTTTATTCGCTTCATCTGATCTCGCCTGTAAGTGCAGCTAAAAGGCCATCTCCCTCAACAAAGAAAAGGAAAAAAAACGCCGCTTCAAAAAGAAAAAATTGTGTAGGATGAACACACGTAGAGAATCATCTATTCAAAGGGCACCACCTCTCTGCTTCCCCGAACCTTAGCTTCATGTGGCTCATGGGACTGAGGTGCTCGAGAAAGGCCTCGTCCCTGAAGCTAAAAGCCAGCGGGGAGAGCCTGGCAAAGCTGTTTCGATGAGCACACTGGTATCTCTGTTTCTCGAGACTACTCCTTGTGAAATGGAGAAGGATTGAAGCTACTCCAAACACTATACGAGACTGATGGATCCTCATGATATTGCACGTGAATCTTTTTGTTCAATCACCAAATCCAAGTTACGAATAGAATGGCACTGAAGCTCAAACGCTCAAATACCACAGTTTTTTGTTGCTTGTTTTTTTTTTTTCCTTCTTTTTTTTTTTTTTGGGGGGGTGGGGGGGGCAAAATGGGGGTTTGGAGAGATGGGGTGGACAACGGAGCTAATATGTAGTAAATGAATGAACGAATGAACGACGACGTGGGATGGACAAAAAGATCTCAAGATAAAAGAGAAGAGTAATGAAAGTGAAACAACAAAACATCTTGAGACACTCGATTTATCAACTGTTGTTAAGCCGTGAATCATGAGCAAAGGAGCGGATGCATGCATCGTTGGGTATAAGAGAAAGGAAAAGAGATTTTTTTATTTGGTTGATTCCAAGAAGGAGTGTGTCCTGGGAATTTGAACCTGAATTTCCAGGAAGGGACTTTCGGAGAAAGGAGGAAAAAATACTGATAATGATCTACTTGCTTTGACGGACAACAGACTCTGAAACTGGAGACTGGGGTTGACCATTGGAAGTTCGAGACCATTGTTGAATGTAAGTACCACTGCTACTACCTTGAGCGTTAACACCGAATGTCTTTTGCTGAGTTTGGGATTTCGATCCGATCACATTGGCTGCTGGTGGATTCAAAAAGGCAACCAGATTGTCTTGTGGGTCTTTCCAGTTGATCGCTTGACTGTTCTTACTTCCGGGGATCTTGAGTGGATGAGAGGCGACGTTGAAAACGTATTCGTCTAACGAAATCGTCTCAGGATCCGAGAAGAGAAGGAAAAAGTACTTGAGACTACAACATGGTTGTTTTGTTAGCAAGCAATTATCGGCCAAACTTTAACTACAAGAGACGACTTCTCATGGAGATTATGCTCACCTCTCTGTGGATAGGTTGCCAGTAAAACCATCAAACTTGTTACCATCGTCAGTGATATCTTCAGTCACATCCTCGATGTCAGCAAAGCCCACTTCGGTGATAGAGGCCTCGGACCATTTGGTGAATCTACTCCGGAAAAGAGAATTTGTAAAGAACAGATTGAGGTCCAAAAGTGTCAGTTCTGGTATCGCTTTCGTGAGATTTTTTTTGTTGATCGTAAATATGCTGACAATTTCCATCCCCGCTCTTGCCATTCCCGATTTCCAGTCAATCTCCACATGTAGAAGACAGATCTGCGAGCGAAGGAAGAATCGATAGGATTTCGACCGGTGAGGATGGGATGTCAGCTATGTGGTCACAAGAGCAGTTCGCTGAAATGCAGAACGAAATGATAGGAGGAATGGTGGCGCACTCAATTGTGTTGGGTCGATTGAGATGACTGGGGTTGCTGATTTCGTTCATGGGAGTTAATTTGGCCTTGGGATCTGATGGATGGAAACCACAATACTTAGTACTGGGAGAGCAGGGAGAAAACATCCATCGCATTCCGAGGTGTCGAGGGAAGTCTCACCGGCACCCTCATAGTTGATGATCGTTATCTCATCCGGTCCCAGTCCACTAGGACTGGTCTCGTGGACCCACAAACAAGAGTCGGTTTGCTAAGATTAAATGTTGAATCAACATCAGTTTGGCTTCGTGTTCAGGCTTAGTTGGCCCTACTGCTTACGTTCAGGGCAAAATTCAGTGCCATGTCTTGTCCAAGTAGTCGGGCTCCTAGTCCTATCATGGACGCCGCCGAGCAACTCTGCTGGCTGATTTTGGGGATATATCCAAGTTGACCCGAGATATTGTATGCCTCTCCAATGATGCTGAGCTGTGTGCCTTGGTTATCGATTTTGATATCTTCAGCTAGGTATTGTAAGACTGAATCGACGCTAGAGGAGTAGGCTTTTTGGTATCCTTCTGAGTTTCCACGAAGAAGGAGTGCCACTTTGATCTGTAGGAAGTGAATACGTTGATCAGTTTTGTCTGGATATTTCTTTTTCTAGATGGGTAATATGGGATTCATCCTCACTAGGTTCTCGTAGTAAACACTCGACTTGGCGTTGAGGTTGTAGAAGCCCTGCATCTGGGAGGGGTCATCGGGTTTGATTTTTTGGGGGAAAAGATGTCCAAGTCTTGAAGGAGAATTCCAGCTTTGACCTTGCAAGTATTTGGCGGCCTTGTCCACCTGCAAGTCGGTTTGCAATCCGATTAAGTGACTATGCTGGACACGATGGGTAAGATAAAGTGCTTACCGCGTTGAAGTAATGGGCTTTTCCGGTGATTTGTGCCAATCTAGTGAGCTCTAGTAACAGACCACCAGCTGCGGAAAGGTAAGTTTCTCCGGTGGGGCCTTCATTTGGGTTACTGGAAGTGCAAGAGTTTATTTTAGTATTTGAGTTAGGGATTTCTAGAACAGGCTGGGCTTTGACGTACGTTCCCAATTCATAGGTTGGAAGGGGGACTCCCGTTTTGGTGTTGAATGCCGGTAATAGCCACTGAGCAAGCTCATCAGCTTTGGAAAGCATGAGGTTGTCGCCGCTCAAGTCATAGGCTGAAAGAAGAGCTCCTAGGTCTACATCGAAAAGATAGTGGCGTCAGTCTTGGCTTACTGAAGAATGAGGCGGGTGGGTCAACTCACATCTTGCGCCAGCTTCCAAGACGTTAATGCTAGCATATGAAGTGTGGATTTCCCCAGTGGTGATGTTGTAGATAGGTTGAGCGGTGTGAGGGCTTGACCAGTCCAGAGCTTGCACATGCGTTCTCGCGTACTAGAACAAGTAGTAATGTTTGCACAAATCAGGAAACCGGAAGACTGAACAAGATGAATTGATCCTCTTACGTTGTATTCTAGAGTCATGTTCATCATAAGCAAGGTATCACTGGGGATAGTTGAACACACATACGAAGAGAAAAACACGAGGCATTAATAATCTATCCTGTCAAAGAACTCGAGATTTCAGTGAACCACGAACAGGTTATCAATAATGTTGGCACCCCATCCTGAAAATCTGTTTTGGCCGCGACCTGACAATGGTTTCACTTGGTCAAAGCCCCACGCGGTTTTTTTGTAACCTTCCCAAGAGTGACTGAAGGCCCGAGTGACCCACTCCCGCCTTTGAAAGTTTTTGCTTTTTAACTCGTTGGTATCCCAAGAGTTACTTTGAACGAATGTGGGTGATTGGATGCTTGGCAAAGCAGACATAGGAAAATCTTGAGAGTTTGGGTTCCATTCTGCGGGTGCTGATTGCAGATGGGCCAGACCCGAAAGCTGTTCAAGTGGAAGTGGTGTTTGGAGGGCTTTTGGTTTGCTTTGAATGAGCTTAGCGGGTGGCCAACGAGGAGAGGGAGGGGGATGCTGGCCTGCCCGACCGGCGGTTAAATTTGCTGAGGAGCTTGGTGGGAAACGCTCTGCGGACAGAAGCGCTAGAATCTTGGCGCCTGATGGGGTTCGTGGATCCCATGGCTGTTGAGAGTCCGGGATTATGCTAGCTTGTGCAAAATGACTGGTAAAAGGACCACCGGTGATGGGAGATTCCGCTTCCGTACGGCTATTGGCCGAGGTGGCAGAGCTACCTTAGAGCGTAGAACAGAAAAGAAAGAAGAAATCAGACATGAACGACAGAAATCAGCTAATATTAGCTTACCTCTGGCCGAGCATCCTTGAAGTCCGTTGATTTGTGAGTGAGGTGATATCAGATCAAGAACAGAATAAGAAATCAGAATGCACAAAAGCGCGTAGAATGCCAATGTTCCAACGCAGAGAGCAACAGCTTGTGCTACGGCAAGCGGCTTCGAGGGACGTTGGCGCAATTGATCCATTTTGTCAGGGATGGTCCAAAGATTTCAAGCCTGCTGTATGAAGCAGACGAAGGATGTCGTAAGCAGACTGCACGGTGGAAAATCAGGCAAAAGTTTGTCGGTATTAAGAAAGAAGGTGATCGACGGTAACAAGTCTTGCAGTTGAGGGATTTTGGAGAAGACCTGTGTTATTTGAGGGTAATCATACGGGGAGGGAAAGGCGCATGCTCCGGACAAAAACAAATGAGTTTCACGGAGTAATCATACTCCTCCTCGACCTTCTAGCTTCTGAAGGGTGTCGGTGGGGTCCAAGACTGTATGTACAATGAACGTTTTGGAAAGTAGAAATCGGTGGTGCTCGCACATACATTTCCTAAGACAAATTCCATCAAAAAGCTCACCAGCCCAGCTCATGTTTCATCTAGTCTTCTGAGTGAAGCTCCAGGCTACGGGAAGGCTTCGGTATAGCTGTCTCAGCTTATAATGCTGAAACTTCTCCTCGTTGATTTCCGACCCCATACTTATACTTCTTGCCAAGACCTACATATTGCTGCAACGCAATCTCGTAATCTCGTATTGTATACAGTATAGAGATGATGGAGAGGATTCACCCGGATACGATCCGAGGAATGGGGCCTAGAGGGGCTCTCCAGCTCTCCTCCAAAACTAAACCTTCTAGGCTGCTCCAGGCGTGTTCGCTTGAAAGTATGCCTCACGATTAGCCAACGACTGATGAGCCACTACATTCCCGCAGGGCCTTTTACAGACTTGAGAGCACAGTTTTCTGCGAACACGTCGCCGATTGTTTCTTGCGTGAGATGCTGTTGCCGAGTGGGAAGGTTGCCGTGACCCCCTTGGGTTTTAGCACGAAAATACTTCTTGCCAGACCAGTTTGACCGATAATGTACAGCTACCTGCCCCGGGAGATCTCGGGATGATGTGCGGATTGAGAACCGAAATAGCCGGCTGGAGGAAACAACGACATCTGTTATCGGTTTAACCCCGTACAAACCCGGTGCATTTCCCGAGGGCTCGATGTCTGTATGCTCTCGGAGGTTGGGATTGGCACATGTGAGGTGTTTGGACCTGACAGGGACAGCGGCAGCAAATTTTACAAGTGCACTGAATTTTCGACCCAGGATTGGCCTAGCAAAATTACAGTTTTTATTTATTTTTATTTTTATTTTGAAAAGCAGTCCTCGGACTGAACCAGCCTCCTGGAACTTAACCTAAACAGACCTAAACTAACCTGATTCAGGTCGGTGGTTTATACCCAGGGAAGCCTGGGGAAGCACAAAGGAATGAAAATGTTTGATGGAGAGTTTCCTGTTGATAGCGCCCAATGAGTGTTTCTCAGGTGAATCACAGAAGGACATGCACACCAAGAAAGCCACACCTGCAGGAGGGACTCAATTGTGCCATAATATAGTTACAAGAGAATTAGTATCCAAGAAATTCAACATTTTTATGAAGTGTGCCAATTGTAACTCTACTTCCACTCAACAATTTTCAAAGAGGATTGAATTTTTTAGAGTAACCAGCATTTATTGTGTTTCTCCTGTCATAAATGAACATAGCTTTAAGAGTAAAATCAAGTGTGGGATGACCAAAACCAATTGTGAGGTCCTTATAACATAACAATAAGGATGACCTCTGTAACACATGATTTGTGCTGTAGCTGGGCTACAAGTAATGGGGAGGGCTGATTGCCCCTATACTAGGCACAAGCAGTGTGGCACTCCTGTAGGAAACTGAATATATTATTTGGTGAAGAGAGCCTTTGAGGGGCAAATAAATTGCACCTATGTTACAAAGCTATCACAACTTACAGGTGGTTTGAGAGACCTGCCCCTCCAATGATACTATACAGAAATGTAAGGAATCTCAAAATCAACTTTGAGGGCTTCAATTATAGCTACTGCTGCCGGCTTAAGGTCTGGAAGAGAACCATCACTGTTGAATTCATAGTTGAATTGTTTGTCTTCCTCAATTTCTGCATTGATGTTAATGTGGCAACCTGGACTTCACAAGGAATTTCTGCTGTAACATCTGCTATGCTGTGGTAGTCCAAATTGGTTCAGGTATCAAACCCACCCTCCGATGGAGCTCGACTGATCCCTTCTTGCAATGATGGCTCCCCCAGAACCAAACCCTGACCCTCAACCATCAAAAAACCCATCGATTCTGACCAAACAGGCTGAACGGCCTGTTTGACCAGTCAAACAGGCTGAACGGCCTGTTTGACCAGTCAAACAGGCTGAACGGCCTGTTTGACCAGTCAAACAGGCTGAACAGCCTGTTCAACTGGTCAAACAGGCTGAACAGCCTGTTCAACTGGTCAAACAGGCTGAACAGCCTGTTCAACTGGTCAAACAGGCTGTTCAGCCTGATTGACTGGTCAGACATGCTGAACTGCCTGTTCAACTGGTCGAACAGGCTGTTCTGCCAGTCCAACTGGTCAAACAGCCTGTTTGACCGATCAAGCAGGCCGTTCAGCCTGTTTGACCGATCAAGCAGGCCGTTCAGCCTGTTTGACCGATCAAGCAGGCCGTTCAGCCTGTTTGACCAGTCAAACAGGCTCTGACTGAGCTTATAGCCAAGCTGCCGATGATGTGTGATGTATGGTAAGATTAAAAAAAATGCCACAAGACATAAACATATAAAATAAAATAAATAAAAAACAAAAAAGAAGGACTTGACTGTCCGTTGCAAAACAGTATACATAAGATTACCCGTCGGTAATACTTCCGTCAGCCTCACTCTGTTCAACCGGTCAAACAGGCTGAACAGCCTGTTCCAATAGAAGCATGGATAAACTGATGAATATGGGATGTCGATTGGGGAGTACAAAGCTGAATGGATGACGTGGTGGGGTGGAACCTGAGGGACGCTGTGGTACGCGGTTTGTGGGGTCGCCAGGGTTTTGACCAGATAAAATCTTGGAAAAACCTGACAGCTTTTTTCAAAATTTTGGGGGGCCTGGAATCCCGGGTTTGGAACCCCTGAAAGCAGTGGTACAGGCCCTCACATTTTTTTTATTTCATATTCATTCTTGGGAACCTATTTTCCATCCCTGTAACCAATCTCATTAATTGAGGCTTGTGTAGACTTAGTGAATGTCTGCAATGCAAAGTGTGGTGACAAGAACTTTTGTCTAGGCACTGTACATACATACACTTGGGGCCAAAATTACCGTTGATGATTTTTTTTGGCCCATTACAGGCTGTAATGTATCTTAATGGGTTGGAACATATCCAAAATACAATACCTGGCCCATTAACAATAACAGGGGTTTTTTTATCACATTGCATTGAACACAATAATGCATGGGGGGGGCAGCACTATGCAGCCAATACAATACAGGAAACCATCCTAGTACTGTATTGTAATGGAATGGCACACTGTTGCATCAGGTGGTGGCAGAAACCTGCAGGTTGTGCTGTGCATGCCAACCCCATAACTTTTGGACTTCACAACTTTCCAAGCTTTATTCAAAATACAATACATACTTTGCAGGGAATCTTTTTTTTGAACCTTAAGGCACTTACAGGATTATGAGAGGACTTCCCGTAGGATCTACAGCCCCTGTAGATTCTCAATTTGATCCTGTAAAACCAAATTTTGGCAGGGAAGATTGGATTTAGCACTGTAATTTAGACTTTAAAGCCCCTGTAGATGGCCACATGTAGTCCCCCATTAACTAGACAGATGTTATCCTGGTTAAACTGGAAAATGTGAAACTTAGTTTAATTTCTACAACCAATGAATTATAAATCCACGGTAGACCTTGGATTTATATTTATATTTCATAGCTTGGAATCCAACCCATTTTAAAACTGGGTTGAGTGTGTGTATCTGTCATATGACAGACTCAGCTTCACACTCAGCACTCGGGATCTCGCAGTTGGATCTTCCTTGCATTTGGCTAAGGATGCTTTTCTACCATGCTTTTCGCCATCAGCAACTTTCAGGCTTTTGGTTAATCCTCGGGTCGCATATGACATCACCTATGCACCCTCAGCAATCTTCAGTGCTCTCTCAAAGTTACTTTCCAAACCTTCAAAGATTCAATAGCACGTTGCTTTTCAGTTATGCAAACAAAAGCAAGACCATTAACCCTCTCACTGGTCTTCCTTCTTTTTGGCATTACTCTTTCATGCGCTTGACTTCCTTTTCTGGATTCACACATTCACTCTTTGAAATTTTCGAACTTTGACGCACAGTCCTTGAACTTCAAACTTCACTTCACTCACTCTTGCACCCATCACACTTCACCAGGGATGATTTCATGGCACTGGCATGCAAGTGACACTGCATGTGTTTTTCCCAGAACCCTGCACAATGCATCCTAAATGTGATGCTTATGTTCAACATGAAATAATGGTGAAGTGGGTAACGATTTGTGGACAACATGTGTTGAAGTGAACCACAAGGATAACTGATATCCAAATGATCATAATTATAATTTTATGATAATTGACTCCACAAAACATGTAGAACTGATGCTGAGTTCAATCCTATATCATCATTTTTCGAATTGGTATGTAGACCAATAATCATGGGTCCATTTTGTAACATCTTACCCAATAACTTCACACAAAGTTTTCCATTCATCATCATATGCAGAAATGTGCAGATCTACAAGTCTATACTAACCATCATGATGATTTTATGGCACTTTCCAGCTGATTTTTTATCTGACTATCTTGAAAAGGTGTTTGTTTCAAAATTCAATGATCGAGATGTATTGATCACAAGGATTCCAATCACCTATTTAGGATATCTGACATAAATTTAGAAATTCAATTTCCTTCAGCAGTATAAGTTTGAATATGTTTTACATAATCATATACATCCCCTGGTCTGTAGATTTGCTGAATTCCTGTTTTTTTACCAAAAGAAATTGAATTTTCATTGGAAACAGTCTATCATCCAATTTTTATACAAGAAATCTGATTTCTTACCCTCTTCATAAAAATGAGCAGGAGACCTGCTAGCAGTTGGCCTCCAGAACACTTCTCTTTTCATTAAATTTTGACGGATCATTTTTGCACAGTCACTGTGCATTGAACATGATTTAGATTTCATTTATTTTGTTAGTGAACTCGGGCCACCAGTTGTGCTAGAGTTGCCAGAAACCAACTCCCATCAGACACCTTTTTCTTTTTTTTTTGGTGCATGCTCGTTACAAATTCTGTGACATCTGTGTCCACTCTATTGTACGGCCATACAATAGAGTGGCCATTCAGATTTAAAAGTTATTGACAGACGTGTGACAGTTTTGGAAGGCTGTTTGTGCGGTTTTAACCACAAAAAGGTTATAATGGGACACCTTGATCACAAATCCGAACAATCCTCTGCTGAAAAGGTTGGTCCTAGGAAAGAAATGCACATGTGGGGGTATGTTGAGAACAAATTCCAATAAATTGTGGGACAAACCACGATGAATTGTGTCATCTCAAAAATGATAGATGGTGAATTCAGTTCTTTGCCAAAACTAAAGTGTATTCAGGTTTTGTTTCCTCAAATAAAATTAAAGAAAAAACAATTTTGTTGACTTTCATCATCAAAAAAAGTGTACAGGTTTAAAATAATAATGATGACGTTAGAACCATGATTGTTTTGGTATCATTTCAGGTTTGTATTCTTCATGATTTTGGCTTGAGTTCAACATAACATCAAGTATATATTAAGAAACATAAGCTATGTGATTCCAGGTGACTAGGAACTGAATTTCAGTTGAACACACAGTTTGATTGTGACTATCTTTTAACCTACTTCAAACCACAGAGGAGGTATGAGTTGTTATGGCACCGGTCCATGGGTGCCAAGAAATCATCCCTGGTGCTTACCCCTGCTTGGTCCTCCAGTCCTGGACTCCTCGCCTTGGTGTTGCTTGACCTCTTTCCATTTCTTCTGCTTTGACCCTATGACCTCACATCTTGTTTGAACCTATGTCATACCTTTGTAGCCTTACTTGTACTTACTATATAAGCTGTCTGCTTCCATGCTTTCCATCTTTCCACATCAAAATAAGATTATAGTTTTTAGCATAACTTGATTCCTCCTTCTTCAAGCCTTCTCACTGCGAACCCTTTCAGTGTTCTACTCTAAGTCCCTCTGAGCCTAAGTAACTCTTCTTTGAAACAAAGAAGACCTTTGAACAGTTAGTCCTCTCTTCAAAGCTATCTCTTTCCTTCAAATAGGGCCCACCCGTCTCTTGTACAAGACGCCGTGTGATAGTATCCCAGTTAAACCCAGATACCATCAACCACCCCAGCTAATCATGCTGACAGTGCTATTTATGGGTTAAAAAACTAAGATATAAATTTTTGTTCTATTTTTTTATGTTGTAGCGTCAGAAATCATGTTGAGCCTCATAAGGGTGGTCCCCAGACCTTGACTTTTGGGTCATGCCCTGGGGCATATACCTAACTCTGTAACCCAGGGTTCGGGACAGGGTATCACCCCTGTCCCGGACCCCACACCCTTATGAAGCCCCGGGTTCTTGTCAACAATTTTCCAACTGGGTGTTCCCATCCAAAAAAACAAGGAAGTTGTTTCTTTGCTGCAGACTTGAAGTTGTATCAACCAAGCCTGCCTGCTAAAGGTGTTCTAGCTGAAATAAACAGCTATCCCAAGGAGGATGTCAAGCCGCAAGGAGCAAAACTGCTTGTCTACTGGGCTGGCCACCAACAGATGTACCCAATCATGTCCAAGATGGCCTGCCAGTATCTTGCGATTCTGGTAACCAGTTCTGCTTGGGAATGAGTTTTTTCTAGAGGATGCCGGGTTGTATCTTGGCAATGCTCCTCAACCTCGAGCAGCTTTTGTGTCTCAAGGACTGGTACCAGGCCTTTGGTGGCCCATTTTAGGCCTTTTTTCATTGCCTTCCTCCATTTCCCGGCGATCTACAGCCCCCCTGCAGAGTCAGATCTAGCCAGATGCCAGATTTCATTTGCAGTCAAAATGCTAACAATTTAGGCCCTGTTTGGCGCCTGTGATGTGATACTATGTCACCCGCTTACATAAGATGATATGTATGGCATGTATTTTTATTTTTCATTGTGACTCACCTGTTTGGCTGCAATATGACACCAAACACACCCCCAGGGGTACTATTTTGGATTTGGTGGGGGGTATGAGCGGTGATGTCAAATTCGTGATGTACATACATCATGACTTTCAAAACCTGCCAAACAGGTGTGTGGTACAATACGGGCCTCTGTGAGGCCCAGTTATTGAAAGCCGGTGATTATTACATAACATCACAGGAGCCAAACGGGGCCTTAGGTAAATTAAGATCTGAAGCCAAGTCCTCCAGTGAGTTTTTTTTTGAAAAAAAAAAATAGAATTAGGCTGTATCCACGAGGCTCTAAGGGTGGGACCTGGGGTTTGGGACAGGGCATGACACCCATCCCAAAGCACAGACCCCGGACTCCCTGGATATGCCCCGAAGCCCCGGGGAGGATGAACAAAAAATGAGAGCAGGCAAGCCCTTTATCAACAATCCCATCTGCTGGAGGGAGTCTGAGCCAAATAAAGCAGTACCTCAAGGAGAATACCAAGCTGTGAGAAACAAGAATCCTATTTTATTCTATTTTCATCTTAGTTATCCTGCTTTTCATCATTAAACACAAGACAAGAAATACAAAAATGAAGGTGTGAAACAAAAACATTGAGGAAATTGACTGAGAAAGGTCAATTTTTGGACAAACATACCAAGCCTGTCATGCACCGTGGTTTGGGGCATGACCTGAGCCCAATCCTGATGCCCTAACCCTGGGGTATATGTAACACAGTGACCCAGAGTGAGTCACACCCTGGGGCCTTGTCCCAAGGTGCAACTCTGGGGTACGGTCCGGAGCCCCAGGGCATCTCCTGATTTTCAGTGAAGGCCTAAGCTGGCCTAAGGCCTCCAAAACTATGAAAACCCAATCTGTTTTCTTTGTTTTCTCATGCATGTATACATTGCGGCTGTGGATGGAGTGGAGGACTTCCTGTCACGAATCTAGAAGGGGAAATTCTAGTCCCTTCAATCTACAGCCCCCCTGGAGAGCCAGATGGTAGAGCTTATTTGCTGCTGAAAAGCTAAAAATTTAGCTTTTCCACTTCCAAATTAAGATCTGCAGGGGCTGCAGATGGCGAAGGGAAGTCTTCCAATTTTCACCACCAAATAAGATTTAGAATCTAGAATTCCAAATTCTAATTTGGTCACGGGAAGTCCTCCACCGTTGTGCCGCTCACCTGTTGTCCGCACAGTATGTAAATTTGACAACCCCCCCCCCCCCAATAAAAATTACATAAAGGTGTTTTTTTATTATTATGTAAAACTTATTTAGAAGAAGAAAGATTAGAATCCCAACAAAGACAATCGCAACCAGAAACCGGACAGATCCGATTACCGCGATCGAACCAATTCAAGAGATGATCGACATGGCCTACATGTCTACAACGATGGCACCATGCCCACACAGCTAGAGGGATAATCGATCATCATCTTTCTTAATTCCTTGCTATCATCATCATCATCATCACAGGAAAAAAATAGGGTTTCAAGTGAACATACAGGCCGCCCTTGAATCATTAATCGTTAATGGTATCAAACAAATCGAACATTTTGGTAAACCTTTTCCACACAGTCTACATCGATTGGTCTTCGTGAAATGTATCAAGATGCATTTTATTTTTTCCATAGAGGAGTCAGGCAGGCAGGGGACCAAGACAGAATAGATTAAAGAGATAGCTTACCTGACGAGATTGGAAGGAGGGACCACTAGGCCCGGAGTTTTTCTTGGTGGTTGAATTTGAACCACCCATGCCGTTGCCAGCAGGGAAGCCAGAAGAGAAGGAGTTAGCGGATAGCAAGGGAGGGTTTCGGTCGACAATCTTAGCAAGTTGAGAGAGGACGTTGGGTCCATCGGAAACGACTTCATTACATTGTTGGCATCGGAGTATGAGCTGAGGTGTAAGGTCGTGAGGAGTGGCAGTCGATGGTTTTTTAGTCACGTTAGGGAGCAGGAAGGCCGTGTGAGCGGTGGTACTGCTCGATATCTGTCGCGCCTTCTGACCTCGCGAAATGTCCAGCTCGACGCGCACTTTGAACAATGCCCACCGGTCCAACAGCCGTCGATAACTGTCCACCCACCGCTCAGCTGCCGCGTGACGGAGACGGGTAGGCACGACTAGATGGCTGGCCAGGGCTGCCGTCTGGAGGTCTCCTGTTCGGTTTACATAGGTCTGGATCAGTCGGAAGCCCGCTCCATGCTCGTCGACCTCCTCGGCAGAACGTCCCTTTGAGCCCGTCTTGAGCTCCTGCGCTCCCTCCTCGCTCCTCTTGTTCTTTAACACTGCAGCATGATTGAGCCCAGTTAGTAGAATCCCCTCGAGGTCTCCGGACTGGATCGCGTCCCGCGCGCTCGCCTCTAACCACTGGAAGATCTCCTCGTCACTCAGGAACCGCAGCCCGACCGCCAAGCGGTCTTTCAAGGGTAGCCCCGTCTCGTCGATCACCTCGTGCCAATCTCCCGTCGAACAGTAAGCAAAAATTGCCCGGAGATATGGCTCTGATGTCCGCTCGTCCGATAACTGTCGACAGACTTGATCAAAGAGTGGATCTCTTGGTTGTCCGAGCCTTTGCGTATTCAAATGCGTCGCAAGCGGCGGTGCGAGGGTCCTTAATTGAAGATCTATTTGGAACTTGTCATCAAACAATCAGTACCTTATGCATAGTATCTGTAGCAGGACTTTCTGAAAGAGAGAAAGTTGACACACCATCACTTTTCTGTAGACTGGCTATTGCCCGTTGGGTGTTGCCGGAGAAGAAGGCGATGGCACAAGCTTTTCCATACATCCCCATTTGTTCGTACTTCATCACCACCTCTTCGATTTTCCCCGAGTTATAGTCCGGTCCACACAGAAACAGGGCCGTTTGACGTTGGTCACTAAAGTCAGATGAGATTGTAAAGTTCTCGACTTGATGACTATGGTTGAACGTCCGTAGGGCTTTCAAATAGTGTGACATCTGCTTTCCATAGCTCGGGTTGGCATGTCCACTAGCTGGTTTCTGCTTAGAAATCTTCAAAAAATCGCCAAACATTTCCGGGGGCGTTTGGGCAGTTCGACCTTGCGGTGGTGTTCCAAGACTCAATGGTCCAGCTGAAGTGGATTGAAAAGATCCTGATGATTGTTGCTGGTCCGCAGGCAAGAACCCCTTCATGACGGCAAGAACCCCTTGGAAGCTGAAATCATAGCCATTGACTAATCCTGCTCCTTGTTGGGATAGTTTATCCGAATCTGATAACAGTACAAAGCCATGCAATTTAGAAATCGTCAATGTTTACAAGTGATGGATGTATCCATGCATACGTGTAATCCATTCCCAAAATGCACCCAATACTGGATCACCGGTGACCAGATGTTCATTTTTCAGAGACTGAAATAAATGTCAGATTTGAGCAAAAAAAAAAAAATGCCAAGCAGGGGGTGTCATTCTATTACTGACATTAGGGCCGTATCCACTCAGTGCGCGTTTCATCATAATCATCGAGATATCATTTTTCAAAGGTCCGGAGTTCACTTCGGTGGGTAAAGCAACAGATTGATTGACGACTGGATTAGGAATCCCTGCAAGGTGTCTTCCAAATTTATTTGCCAGTCTCAGTTCAGCGACGTCTTGGAATGAGCACGCCTTGAGATCCAGAGGGACTTGTTGTGGATCTGAATCGATTGGTCGGCGAGATTGAATGGATCCGGTGATGGTGTTAGAGTTTTCAGCAGACATTGGGACAGATGAATTGTGAGTAACAAGAGGTCGATTGGCGTCATTGACTGGAAGCCATTCAATCCTGAGCCGGACTCCATCCGAATAGGCCGTTTGACCTCTAGATCCGAAACTGGCTTCACCGGAAAGTTTGCTTTCACCAAATTCCAAGTGACCGTCTTGAGAGATACTGAGGTAGTTACAACAATATTCGGGCGAAGTCGAAGAAGCAGTGACTGCCAGGGATGGCATGTGTGCAGTCACGATAGATTGGCTCGGCCGGCTAAACGACTTTAAGAGACGGGACGAAAAGACGGTGTAGTTGGGAATCTGAAGTTTTTCTCGTGGCGATGTGGAGGGGGAGGAGCCACGAGGAGCGATGGCAGACTTTCGAAAACTTCCGGTGACATTAGGAAATGACGCCGGAGAAGTGGAAGATCCAGCTGTGGGAGGGAAATTGTTTCTCGATCCGAATGGATTCAAAAGAGATCCGTCACCCCAATTCCTTGAGCTCTGAACGGGTAGATTGCCGTCGACTATGTCCCATATTCTCACTTGAGAGGAGTCAGATGAGAGAGTAGCTAGGACGCCTTTTCTGGCCTTAGACCAGGTTACCGAGACAATGTGGCTCGAGTTGTTGCCTTTGACCGAACCATCTAGCTTGGTGCGGGGTATTAGACTTGGATCATCTTCTGAGAATTGTAGGACGCATTCACTGGTCTTTCGGGTGTCCCAGAGTTTTACACATCGATCGTCGCCCCTAGAAGAGGAACGAGCAAGCCGACAGGGGTAGTATATCAGTTTTTTTCAGGTTTATCCCAAATAGAAGGAGACAAGTAGTTTGAAATTGGGAATGACCATGTAGCAAAGCGATGAGCAACCAGAGGATCTGCCTTGATGCCAAGGGTGGAGCGGGTGGGCCACTGAGAGACAGGATTGAGAGCACCGACGGCAAAATCGTTATTTGGAGGGGTCAAAGAGGAAGAGTTATGTTCGCCGTTACTAGGTTTCATACCAGGCGAGCGCAGGTCGTAGAGGCCGATTAACTTTGATGAACTGGCGGTCAAGAGGGCCGGTTGGGCCGATCCAGAAGTGACAATCATGAATTCGAGGGCATGAACGCTTTCTGAACTTAGGGCTTGAGCTGAGGAGAGCTGATCGGAGTGTGGTTCGGCGGAAGGGTTTGGATGAGGAGAGATGACGAGTTCACGAGTTTTCTGGTTGATGAGGCCGGAGAGTGGGGTTGTTGTTTTGATTGAAGGATTGATATCGTGAGTGGCGATGGATTGAGAAAGGCCAAGGATGCGATCAACGTCAAAGATCTGAAGGCCATAATCACGAGCCTTGTCGAGTGCGAGTGCGAGCAATTTTCCACAAGGAGAGAATGCGATCGAGTTGCATGGACGACTAGTTCTTGCGGTTGCGAAGCTGATGATCGGATGAGGGGAGAAGAGCTCAGGCTTGGAGCTTGGATGGTGAGCATAGGGTAAGGCGACGAGGAATGCTCTACCGGTGAGTGTACCGGCAGCGACGAGATCGAAACCCTGACGAGTGGTACTCCAGTCGACGCACTGTGGGAGAAAGTGAACTTGTCAATAGGGTTGGATTCAAGAGAAGACTGTTGCAGGGAAGAAGTACCTTGTAAGAGTAGGGTAGATCTGATCTGAACGAGATTGGACGATAGTTGATCTGGTGCTGATCAGATTTCCAGGCTTGATAGGATCGAAGTTCTGAGTTTGAGACGACGAGAAACTTGCCGGTTGGATTGATTGAAGGGTCTGCGAGTAAGCTGAACCTGCGAGAGAGTGGGTTGGTGTTGCTATTGGCGGTGTGTTGGTTTTGGTTTTGGTTGTTCCGCTGTGGCATTTTGGCTTGATCGTCCTCTTCGCTGGCTTCAGAGACCTCTCCCAGAGTTAAGACCCCCTTGCTGCGAGCAATCAAGCCACTCGGCCTTAGTGGCCCCCTCTAAGGCCTCAGCTTACATCTTGATCGAGACAAACATGCACAGATTGTAAATATCAATTTGGAAAGAAGACAACAAACTTGATGTAGCGTATGTACAGTGACTCATCATAAAGATCTGTCGCATTGTTTTCTATTACAGAAGCTGAATCACAACACTAAAATTCATAAGGCTTGGTGAAGTAATGTAAAATGAGTTCCAAAGAATGAGGCTGCAATTATAAACCGATTTTTTTTTTTTTTCAATTCACTTTTTAAAAGTATTTGAAAACGCGGCACTATTGAATAATAGTTGAAATATAAGTTCAAATATATTCCAAAAGCTTTACAAAAGTGTGCCAAGTATAAACCCGCCGCGCTTAATCATACATAATTTTCTTTTTCTCCAGCTGACACCCCCAGATCATTGATCTCGTGTGCCACATTTTGTTGGTGTACATATTCAAGAAATCTTTCAAGATGATGAATTGATGCAGGCAAATGAGCACAAGCTTGAGCAACAATACACACCAGGGGAGAGGTGGGGGCACTCTCCAGGGAGTGCCATACCTTAACTTATTTCTGGAACTCTGGTGGATACCTCCCCTATATCTTAATTGAAAGTTGATTAATTATTTCTGAAGCCATTTTGAACCCATCTTCAATTTCACTTGAATTTGGTTGGATCTGCATAAAAAAAAAGATCCACAATGTATTTTTAACTTGAGTTGAACTGTTCTTCAATTCAAACAATTTTAACAATCAAAATACACACTAATTAATTGAATACAAAATGGGTATTCAGAAAGGAAGATAATGTGTCAATTAAATCATCATGGCCAAAATTTAGGGGGCTTAGTTAATCGACTCCCAGGAATTGGAGTTCCGACTCCCAAATGGAGCCGACGTCCTGGGGACCGCTTTTAGACATCCTTCCCTGGTCCCCAGGACCAAAAATTGACCAGGGTAAATTTTGAGAGTCGGAAGTCAAATTCCGCTATCCTGTTTGGGAGTTGGAAATCAAATTTTACAAAAAATGACAAAAATCAATGAAAATTCATAACTTCCACCTTGGGTGCCCCATGCCCACAAAAAATTTACAGTGGGCAGGCTAACCTCTTCAAAGAACGTGGTGAGCTGCATGGCGGTAGCTCACACCAGGAAAGGGGTGTGTAACTGCGTGTCTAATTTGGCAGATTTCCTACAAAGGAAAGCTACCAAAACATTGGAAAACAGTTAATTGTGCCTCTGCCACAGTTAATGGTGCCTCCAGCACAGTTAAAGGTGTCTCCGACACAGCTAATAGTGCCTCTGTCACAGTTAATAGTGTCTCCAGCACAGTCAATGGTGCCTCCGGCACAGTTAACAGTGTCTCTGAGACAGTTAATAGTGCCTCCTGCACAGTTAACAGTGTCTCTGTCACATTTAATAGTGCCTCTGGCACTATCGGGAGACACTGTTAACTGTGCCGGAGGCACTATTAACTGTGGGATAGACACTTTTAACTGTGCCGGAGACACTATTAACTGTGGGGGAGACACTGTTAACTGTGCCAGAGGCACTATTAACTGTGGAATACACACTGTTAACTTTGCCTGAGACACTGTCAAATTGTGCCGCAGACACTGCTAACTGCACCAGAGGCACTATTAACTTTGTTTCAATGGCTTGGTAGCTTTCCTTAGTAGGAAATCCGCCAAATTAGACCCGCAGTTGCACACCCCTTTCCTGTTGTGAGATACCACAAAGCTCACCAATTAAAATTTTTTTGGGCTTTGGGGCACCCGTTCCAAGGTTTCGGTAGCTTTCCTTTGTAGGAAATCCACCAAATAAAAACCAAAGTTGCACACCCCTTTCCTGGGGTGAGCTACTGCCATGCAGCTCACCATGTGCTTTTCAGAGGTTGATCCACCCACTGTAAAATTTGAGTGGGAATGGGGAACCCAATGTGGAAGTTATGAATTTCCATTGATTTTTGTCATTTTTTGTAAAACTAGAGTTTATGGTGGCTACGCCGCTGCACTTGCATTTGTCAAGTGTTTCTATTTAGCATTTCGTGTCAGAATCCACAGAATGTCACAGCCAAAAGGCCGTGCCGCAGAGGAGAGTGTGCAACAAGCAAAGGCAAGTTGAGCGACTTGCTCTGTTTGCGCTCAGTTGAATCAAAACCTAACTGGTTGAATCTTGTTTTCTTACCTACAGGTAGAAACAGTCCCGGACGCATCAATCAGCCAAACAGCACATCAAAAAACCAAGAGGTGATCAGAATTCTGCAACAACTAGATGAGAAAGGAGCGAAAAGCTAATATTAAATACTAAAAATAAAAAACAAAACAACAGATCGATACTAGACAGGATCACGTCTGCGTCTGCAACTGGCAAGAAATTAGCTGAAAGAATCAACAAGGACAAAGTCACATGAGTCACAAGTTTGACCTTCATGAAAACAAACAACTAAATGCGATCACAATTGTGTAATCCAGATTAAAGGACAGAATTGAATCCTCGATCATTGCAGCTGGATCAAATTAGAACAAAATGATGCAAAGCTGTCAGAGGCAAGCTCCTCACACTTATAGTAATCAGCTAAAGCAGAAATCAAGAATAAAAACTAATTAGTCAATTCTATGACAATAACATCACACACAGAATGAAAAACATCTCAGACCAAGCTCAAGAATACAAGATCACATTCCTCTTGTGCAGTTGGACAAGACTCCTCCTGCTCTTAGGTAATGATCCATTTACTCTCTTTGCCTCAATGCACGCAATGAGAAAAGCATGTACATAGAACTTGAGCCAATGGTCTGACTCTTAGAAATATAATACTCTTAGTTGTGTGAAATCTTACATTTCTAATATATATCCATTTCCAATAAGTTTAATATCTCAAAGTTATTCATATTCTTTTTGAAGCCTCAGCTGGTTTTGTGGAGTACAAATGAAATATAAGTATTACTCTACTTGTAAATTATGGAGGGGGAGGGAGATTATCTCTCATCTTACCCCTGGAACAAGCTGTCCAGGAGGGATGAGGAGGGTATCCATCCACTTTTATCTGAGACCAGTTGATCCTCAAGGAGAAAAGAGTATCCCCATTTTGATTTTGGACTGGGAGATCTTGAAGGTGGGGGGGTTGAATTTCTCCCCTTCTCTTGGGACCAGTTGATCCTTCAGGGAAGGGGGGAGCATCTCTCCCCTTTTCTGTAAGACTGGTTGGTCCCAGAGGGAAAGGGAGAGTGTCTCTCCCTTTCTCTCAAAATCCGGTCAGTCTCAGAGGAAAGGGGTGAGTATCTCTCCCTTTCTCTCTAAGACTGGTTGGTCTCAGAGGAAAGGGGAGACAGACCATCAGGTCCAGGAGGAAAGGCAAGTAGCTCTCCGCTTTCCTGTAGGAAATTTTGGTCTGGGATAGAATAGGAGAGCCAGCAGCTTTCCTCTTTCCTCTAGGACCGTTCGGTCTAGGAGGAAAGGAGAGAGCTAGTAGCTTTCCTCTTTCCTCTAGGACCATTCGGTCTAGGAGGAAAGGGGAGAGCCAGTAGCTCTCCTATTTCCCAGGACCTTTCAGTCCAGAAGGAAAGGGGAGAGTCACTCTCACCTTTCTTCTGTGACCGCTTGGTCCTCAAGGACAAGGGGGAGTAGCTCTCCACTTTCCTCTAGGACTGTTTGGTCCAGGAGGAAAAGGGGGAGTAGCTCTCCACTTTCCTCTAGGACTGTTTGGTCCAGGAGGAAAAGGGAGAGCAATGGTGGGTCAGCTACGCTACACATATTGTTAGTGTAGCATAGTGTTAGCTTTTTAAGCTACGCTAACGTTAGCGGTACCATCCAGCCAACTAACGCTAACATTTTTTCAAAAAATGTTTTGTTAGTTGGTAGCGTAGCGTTAGCTGGAGGTCAGGAAAAAAAACTAACACTACCTGAAATTTGTGTTAGCAGTGGAAAAAGCTACCCTACACTTTTGGAATTTTTTTGGTTAGTTGGTAGCATAGTGTTAGCTGGGGTCAGGCAGAAACAACTAACGCTACCAGCAATCTGTGTTAGCGGTGGTGTAGTGGTGTTAGCGGCTCCAAAAGTTACACTACACTTTGGCATAATCTATTGACCCACTACGCTACAAGTTAGCATAGCTGGTGGAGTTGCTCTAAATATTAGATAAGATGATGGATTCATTGATTTAGCATAGTGAAGAAATAGATTCAGATTAAATGAAAACAAAATATGTGACTGAAAATTACAACATGGAAAAAGAAAACATTTTTTTTTTGAAATGGGCTACTTATTTTTTTGTAGAGAAATCTGTATACGGAGTGACAACATCATGTGCTTTGGAGAACTTTCCACTTGGTTTAATACCCTCTTTCAGCCACATGTGGCTACTAACACACTGTTCAATTGTACATGGTTTCAAGCTTCCTCTTCCAGTAGAGCAGACATCGGCAGCTGATGAAAATGTGCGCTCTGCTGCACAAGATGATGCAGAGCATGCCAAGTAGTCCCTGGCACATGATGAGAGGACTGGGTAAGTCTGTGAATGTTCCTGGAAGTAAAGAAACATCAAGTTGGTAAGTACTGGAACAATATTTCATTAATCCCAAACTTTCATACCTTCCACCATATCAGAATGCTATTTACATCCTTCGCACTCGGTAGTGGAAGTCAGACCATGTTCTTGATATAGACTTCCAACTCTTTGCTTTCATCTGTAGGTGGTGGAGCATTGAACATTTTGAATATGTTATTGGATTTGACTGTTTTCTAAGAATTTGATACCATTGTTTTCATTTTTAAAGCTTGCTTCCCGTTTGTTCAAATGTGATTCAAGTAACACTCTTTCTGGCCAGCAGTGCTGAATTAATTTCAACCGGAAAGTTGGATGAAGAATTGTCACCATGAGTATTGTTTCACATTCCAATGCCTCATCTTGATAACCCTTGAGCTTCGTGATCATTTTATGATACATTGGATGAAAAGCCTTTCCTCAACTCCCACCCGCCTCCTTCTTCATCAAATCCGTGATGAGTTGGAAATAATTTGGTAGAACCATCACCCTCCATTATCTTAGTGAGACGGTTGAAAGGCTGAAAGGAAATTCAGCATCATATTGATTACAAAGATAAATGATTTGAGGGAATATCTCACTTTTAATTCCTGATTCAGTTTGTTGATCAGCATCCAGTTCCGTTTGCTGAATTGAATCTCATTGAAGTGACCAAATTTCTTTTACTTTTCGTCATGCCTTGCACGTTGAATCTGATCTTCATATTTCTCATACTCATATTTGAGTATTGAATTGATAACCTACCATGCTGATATCAATAAAAGTATTGTATAAATACACAGTCAAGCACTTACTTCTCTTGCCTTGAAGGCACACTTTTGGCTTTGATATTTGATGTTCCAGCAAATATCATATCCAGCAATCAGGTTTTTCAAGTTTTTCCCTGCTGCACGCCATACACAAGAGCCAGTGATTTTTTTCACCACAAAATCCAGCTATGCAAATAAAGGTGGTCAGCGGACTAGTTTAATTTTAGCCAAACAAGCAGGAAAAAAACTCACCATTTTGGTCAACTCATTCAACTCATTTGCCAAGTTGCGATTGGTTGCCAATTGATTTTTAGTCCTTGAGCTTTGACTGAAATCTTCATCGTCATCATCATCTGAACCTTCCAAGCTAACTTCATCAGGGTCAGGTTCAGGATCTAATTTGTCATCTTCCACCATGTTTTCACCAGAATTCTCTTTGTCTTCATCCTCCTTGGCAATCACTTCCATGTTGAGATTTGAGCTAGGAAAAGAACCAAGGAAAGCATTCTTTAACTTTGGGGGTGGTGGAGCATCGAGTCCCAATTCCTTCAATCCAGCATTAACAACCAACACCATTTTGTGACAAAAACACTTGATGTGCATCGTCTCTCTGCTCCAAGAGTATCCTGACTCGTTTTCATTGACCACATCTCACAAGTCTTCTTGCATGTATGAAGCTAAAGTAGTGTTGTTGGAACCGGAATAAGTAGTCTGGCAAAGCATGTATTGGAGAGAGCCAGAAATTAGCTTTGTTGCATTTGTTAATAAAAAGGTGAAAATAATACATATCTTATTTTGGAGACCATGTTTCTTCAAAGTGTTCACAATTGGTACTGCCAACATGTGACCCTTATGTTTCCAGACGACTAGCTTGAGGGTTAAATGGAGCACATTGTACTTCCAATCACTATCAATAAACAATAAATCCAAATTGGTTTCCTTTGGTTGTCCATACATTGTGTATAAGGTTGAACCTTCTATTCGATGCCTATTTATATTAATAGCTAAATTAGAATTGTTATTCAATGTACAAACTCATGAGAACAGGATACTCACCTTCACACGATTTATCATAGCCTCTTGTAACTCCAAGTACACATCTCGTGCCAAATCAGCTGCCCATCTCCGTTTAAACAAGTGGGATCCCGGTTCACAGTAGTGGAAGGCTTCTCGGAGATAAGGGTCTTCTACTCATTTCCAAGGAATGGCTTGGTGTAGAAGCCAGAGCATCATGATTTGATTGAACACCGTGTTATTAAACTTTCCCAGTTGAGAAAAATGATTGGTTATGGTTCCACTAGTTTTACTAATCTTGAGCTTGCTTTCTTCCAAGGATGTTGGAGGTAGCTTTGCTCCAGCTGCAATAGCTTCCTTACGCTTTGGGCAGCCATTTGATAACCTTCCAGCTTGACATGAGCCATCTAAATGAGTCCGTAGATTAGAATAGCTACTCCCAGAAACTCTGACTTCCTTTTTACACCACCTACAAGTGTGGGTCAATGGGAGTTTATTGATTGGCTAAAAACACATGTCAGTTATTGATTCCAATATAAATACAAATGGATTTCACATACATCATCCTTTTGTTGGAATGGTTCTGAAAAGAAGTCTTTCACATCATCGAATTTGGGGTTACTCTTTTGGCATTTGTTTTTTGCCTTGGAATTCTCTTCATCAGAGTCTTGAGCAAGGTCAATAGCCTGAGAATCTGGGGCTTCGGAGTTGGAAGGGGTTGATTTTGATGTTTTGGATTTATTCTTTCCAATGGTCAGGCCCTTTTTCTTAGAAAGAACCGATGTCGATTGTGACTTTGCCTTGGGTTCTGGCTCCGAGTATGAGGAAAGGTCTTTTTGCTTTTTCAATATATGGGATGTAGCTGTGAAGAATTGGGTGATTGAGCATCGGGAATCTTGTGATGGCTGTACCATCCCAGATTTCTTAACAGGAGTGGTGACTCTTTTTGAACAGCATATTTGTCCTTCAGAGGTATCAGACAATCCCCCATCCAGGTTTTATGGGCCGGGTTGAGTTGATTGAGACTGGGAGGTGGATTTCATACTTGGTGTATAGGCTGATTGGGTTGTGGTTTTTGCTTTGTTCAGATGTGGTTGGGCATGTATATGTGAACATCAGATGCTTGTGATTATATTTAGATAAAGATTACTTAGCAAAGAGAAATACTTACCTTTGAAGAATTGATAAATATATTCAAGCTTGATAATAAGAAGCTCATCACCATTCCAAGAAGGGTGTTCTTGGGCTCTCTCCAAGTAGTCAATCACCACTTTGATTACAAACTTGCCTCTTCGAAGGTTTTGCTTGCAGTTTTCGACCCCAAATAGCAAGTCCATATTCTTATTGACAACAAACCACATTCCTTCATCTTCTTCATTATCAGGAATTGTTGGAGGGCTGAAAAATTGTAGATAAATGGGGTCTTGCTGTGTGGCTCAAGGGAAATGAAAAGCGGATTGAGATACTGTAAGTATTTTGGAAAAAAGATCTTGAATTGATTTGTTGGCTGGCATTTTGGGAGGTTGATGAATAGGAGTCACTGGTGGTTTGGTGATTTTTTAAAGCATACTGTGTAGAGTCTACTAATCTCAGACACGTAGCACCCACTCAGTAGACCCCTCTGTGACATGCTGTTCCACTCCTGTACCCCTCTTTGCATGCTATTCCACAAATCAAGAGGATCCTGATTTCCTTGTATTTCCACAATGTTTCCCAATTTACTTGCATTCTCCGATGGTTTCTTGTATCCTCAGAACATTTTATAATTTTAATTGTCTCCACTCTTTAAAAAATCTCAATGCTGAATTTATTTTATTGAAAGAATTTATTTCGAATAACAAAAAAACAACAGCTTATAAACAAATAAAGAATGTAGTAATAAAGAAGAAAACACCCATAACAATCTGAGAAGTAACTTTAGCAATAAGACCTAAACTAAGGTATAAAAAAAAAGAAATGATCACCAAAGTAATTGGAAAAACTATTGTACTTTCCTTCTTGATATCTAACACAAGCATTAGAAAGACTGAGGTCTATTTGAACAGACATACCAAGTTGAGTACAGGTTGAGCTGATAGAAGATGGAAGAGTACAATGCTTATGCTCGTTTGCCTTCCAAATTATCTTGACAATTCCAAACTGACCATTGAAATTGATTCCAAATTTATGATCCAGAGGTGATGTTGTATTCTTCAGGTTTAGTGATCAAGGAGACATTGTCTGTTTTGGTTGGAAGGAACAAAGCAAAGACAAATTTGGATATGTCTTTTGAATCGATGTGAGGTGGATTAAAAAAACCATAAGTGGTTAAAGTCAAATGTGGTGCACAGTCGAGCTTGATTAGTTTTTCCCTGTATTCTAAAGCAGCCACAGAAGGTAGATTGTTTTTCTCCATCAATCCTCGATTCGAACCAAAAGGTATTTCAGCAAGGTTCTTGAAGAGGTGGCCAACTATTTGTCCAAGTTGGGTTGATTGTTGATAATGTTGATTTCAAGCATTGGAAAGAGCTTCAGCAAATGCCTTGATGTAACATCCAATAATTTGACCACAACACAAGGATTTTCGCCAACCGATAGCCCACATTTTACCACCCCAAGAGCGCAGAGAAGAAGAAACTGCGCTAACAAAGGTTTTGGACTGATGTAACAAGGTGGAAAGAAAGTTGAGATTGGCCTTTTCTTGATCAGATAAGTCTTTCATTTTTACAAACTCAATAACAGCCATGATAGATTTCTTGTTGTCATAGTCTCTGATCACACATTTTCCATTTCAAAAAAAGAAAAACCCCTTGGTCAAGTCGTATGCGGTGTTGGTGCACGGGTATATTGAAGCTCGTTATTGACGTATTTTGTAGGAATGGTCGGATAAATCTTGAGTTGTACAAACTTTGTGGTTTGCCAGTAGATGTTTTTTTTATTTTTTTTCTCTAGTTGTGCAGAAAGAACATCCTCCCAACCTTTATGTTCGAGTTTGATCTTATTTCTTCTCTTGCTAGCACTCTCACTCAGTTTGCTATGTTGATAAAATCATCACCACAAATCAATAAATCATTGAGGGTCATCATTTCACATCATAGTTTAGATAGTCCGCACAAAAAGAATAAAAACAAGGCAAAAACAAATTAGTATTCTACTAAGATGTCAGCTTAAAACTTAAAAAATACTTTACCACTTTATTGTGCCCACCATGATTGATTTGGAGGGTAGCTGTTAAATGTGCTGAGAACACTTGGTCTCTCGGTTGCAAGAACAGGACAGGGTAGCTGTGGGGTGTAGCAGATATAGGCGTCAGGGTAGCTTTGGTGGGGGTAGGTGTAGATGATAAGGGTAGCGGACAATGTACCAATTGTACTCGTTTGGTGTGTTGGTCAGATGCTAGAGGGTACCTGGGGGAGGTAGGCTATGGAGGGTAGCTGATACAACGGTCAGGGTAGCTTGGGGGAGGGTGATAGCTGAAGAAAAGAGGGTAGTGTACGGCGTACCGATTGTACTTGGTTGGTGCATTGGTCGAACGCTAGAGGGTAGTTGGGATTGGAAGCAGATAGGTGATTCAGGGTAGTGTATGATGTACCAATTGTACTTGGTTGGTGTGTCGGTCGAACGCTAGAGGGTAGCTGGGATGGGAAGCAGATAGGTGAGTCAGGGTAGCGTATGACATACCTATTGTAATCGGTTGGTGCATTGGTCGAACGCTAGAGGGTAGCTGTGGGAGGTAGATACAACAGTCAGGGTAGCGTACTCGGGTGGTGCATTGGTTGTACACTAGAGGGTAGCTGTGAGAGGTAGATACAACGGTCAGGGTAGCAGATGCAGATAAAGAGGGTAGCGTACAATGTGCCGATTATACTCGGTTGTGGTGTTGGTCAAACGTCAGAGGGTAGCTGGGATGTGTGAGTCAGGGTAGCGTACTCTGTAGCGGTGTTGGTCGAATGCAAGAGGGTAGCAGATAGAAGGGTCAGGGCATCTGCAGATAAGGAGGGTAGCATACGACATACCCGTTGTACTCAGTGGCGGTGTCGGTTGAACACAAGAGGGTAGCTAGGTGGTGTGTTGGTCAAACGCAAGAGCAAGGGAGGGTAGTGCAATCGGTGTGTCGGTTGAATTCGGGTGGTCCTGTTACCAGGGAGGGTGTCAGAGGTTAGCTGAGGGTTATGAAACAAAGGAAGAAAACATGTGCTTACAGGATTGGTCCTATCGGTCGGTGGGTTGTGCTTAGCAGGAAGGGAAGGATGAGCAGAGAGCAAGAAGAGAAGCCAAAAAATAAGGAAGAAAAAACTCACACTAGTGTTAAAAAAACCATTGTGTACCGGTGAAAAGGACCCAGGAGTGATGCTAAAAATCAAGACAAATGAGGAGAAGATGAGTGTCAGCAGAGATCAAAGTGTTGGCTGTATTTATACCTGACTAGTTCTGCATTACAAGGGTAGCGCTAGTGGTATCAGGAGGGTGCTCCTCTCCTGGTGCAACTGTGCAACCCTTTTAGTGCAAGAGACCTGGGGTTCAATCCTCAGTGACTGCATGACAGATCACGATCATTTTTTTGTGGCACAACTCAATTTTATTGATCACAACTGTGTTGCCTTTGACTCTCAGGATATGCAGGACACTTGTGAAAATGCTTGACATGTGTTAGCTGCTGTCCTTTTGATTTTTGATCAAATGTTATTTGTGTTGTTTGTTGTTGTTAGTTCAATTGTTAGTTGAGTGTTATTAATGTGATTTTATGTGTTATCTCATGTGAGTCTCAGACTAGCTACGCTACATTTTAGTTGAAGAAGTGCTAAGCTAAAAATTTCACCGCTACGCTGACGGTTATTGGTCATGTAGCGTAGCAACCCACCGTTGGGGAGAGTGCCTCTCCTCTTTCCTCCAGGAGGAAAAGGCTCTCCTCTTCCCTCTAGGACTGCTTGGTCCGGGAGGGAAATGCCTCTTCCCTCTAGGACTGTTTGGTCCGGGAGGGAAATGCCTCTTTCCTCTAGGACTGTTTGGTCTGGAAAGGAAAGGCCTCTTTCCTCCAGGAGGAAAAAAGGGGGAGTAGCCCTCCCCTTTCCTCTTGGAACGTTCTGTCCAGCAGGAAGAGGGTGAGTAGCTTTCCTCTAGGACCGTTTGGTCCAGGAGGAAAAGCTCTTTCCTCTAGGACTGTTCGGTCCAGGAGGAAAGGGGAGAGTGGCTCTCCTCTTTCCTCTAGGACTGCTCGGTCCAAGAGGAAAGGGAGTTTATCTCTCCTCTTTCAGCTAGGACTGTTTGGTCCAGGAGGAAAGGGGAGAGTAGCTCTCCACTTTCCTCTGGGATGTTTGGTTGGTGCCATTTGGTCCTTGAATGCCTTTCCTTGTCGCCCAAGGACTGGGCAGGCCAGAGGAAGAGGGGATAACTCTCCCCTTTCCTCTGGGACCATCTTGGTTGGTCCTTGAAGGGGAAGGAGAGCATCTCTCCTGTTCTCATGGGGACCAGTTGGCCCTGGGAAACATGCTGTGATGGCGATACATAGTATCACAGTGACTGGTCAGGGCCATTGTACATGCAGTCATACCAATTGCAACCACACCAACTGGTCAAGGACAACTGTTCAAACACCATGGGATCCAATACGCTTATACCTTGATAAAAAAATCCAACTGTGTTGGGTATATAAGGACAGTGGAATAGCACTGCAGAGTGGGCATGAGACCCCCATTATTAGGCAGATTGTATGCCACCGGGGGTCAAATCAAGCCCCCTTTTGAGATTTGAAAACCTGTGGCCAAGCCATGCTATTTTTAAGCTACAAATCTGTGGGTTGATTATACTTGGATTTGATTTCCGACTCCCAAACAGGATAGCGGAATTTGACTTCCGACTCCCAAAATTCACCTGGGTCAATTTTGGGTCCTGGGGACCAGGGCAGGACGTCTAAAGGCGATCCCCAGGACGTCGGCTCCATTGGGGAGTTGGAACCCCAATTCCTGGGAGTCAATTAACTAAGCCCCAAATTGAGTTTGAAACCAATTGTTTTTATAATTTTATTATATAACTAGAGTTTAATGGCGGCTGTGCCGCCTCCAGTACGAAAGATTGCGTAGAATACGACTAACTAAGCACGCACCATTACATGTTTAAATAGACACATTGGACTATTATGGCTAATGAACACAAGAACAAAAGTATAAGATAAACAGACCGGGTCATTTTTGAAAAGGCCTCGCAAAAGAAACCAGGTTAATGTTGATAGTCAATAAATAGACATTGGTCATGTTAAGTTATCTCAGTCAACTTACAATGAGTGTCACCCGGTCAGCTTCTTTCCCATCCATCGTACGTAGCCGCAATCCATATTAGTTGGTCTTGTCTGAGCGAATCTTTCCCAGTGCAATCAGGTGGAAATCGCAAGTATTCGACTATGTACTAATTATTCATCAGTTTTCGCCCACATATCATTAATTATAGAGGCTCAACTTACACCTCCACTCTTTGGATCACAAGCCAAGATGATAGGCACCAGAGTATGTACCCACAGCCACCCTTCGACTCGCAGACCCATCAACAGTGCGTGCCTCATAGGAATATTGTAGTGGTAGCTTGACAAATCACATTGAACGCTGATCTTGTCTGAGTCCGCTTGAAACTCGACTTTACCAGTAAATCTTAACCATGAGGCTCTCCCACCCCAAGATCTTCTTGGCACTGGCGTAAAAACTTCCATTTCTATTGAGACATCAGTTACTTGACGTCCGTGGTGGAGGTAGGTCGGATAGGCAGTCTCGATGTGGAACCATCCATTGTTGAAAGGAGCCTCGACCGCGACCAGGGTAGTTGTTTGAAAATCCAGCATTGGTTGATTGAGAATAGAACACTTGTCTTACGCCCATTTCCTTGTTGACGCGGGCTTGTATTTATACCAGGCAAGTGACAACTCGGCTCACTTGATTGGCATGAACTTCCTAATCCGATCACGGGACATCCCAGTGTTTTCTGCATCTTCCTCAGTAAAATTTGCCTTAATCGCTCCCCACTGATGTTGTCAAATACACAACGACGCTTCCACCGGGTTAAGCAAGAAAATAAGATTAGGTGGCATTGCCTAAGAATTTAAATTACGTCGCCGAAAACATCCATGTTTGAACCACCCATTTTCCCTACTTGACTATTGTTGTTTTTTCCGGTTCGGGTCTAACTCTTTCCGTGATGATACATCCGTGAACGTGCCCAAAAGCAGATCAAGGTTAAACCGGCGGATCCTTGATCCTACATCATAACACATCAATTTGGCGATTACTTATATGGTACATCATCGGAAACAACCTCATTGCAAGGCCGATGTCGAGTTACTGATTGGTCTTATTCTGAACCCAGTAAACTCACCAACATTACGCGCCACAAGCTAGAACACGTCACCCAACATTGCCATCGTGTCCTTTGAGGGTTTCATGCAAGGTGTAGCCTTGTCAACACAGGTATCTAATGGTTAATTGAGAAATAACGCTTGAGATAACGAACAAAAAAGATCATAGCAAACTCTTATGTATAACATTCACAACATCTGTATTGTATCCCAAGGTAAAAATTCTAAGATTCTTTGGGTGCATGACGCGTGACATCCCCACGTACAACTGGCCGTGAGCGAAAACAGGAGATCTCAACATTAAGATGACTTGGCCAAGTGTCTGGCCTTGCGACTTGTTAATCGTCATTGAAAAACAAATGGCTATGGGGAACTGATACTTATAAAATGAAAATTTGTCCCTCAAATCGCCGTTGTGATGAAGTATAATCTTCGACAACAACA
The DNA here is from genome assembly GCA_001624995.1 of Puccinia horiana. NCBI lineage: Eukaryota > Fungi > Basidiomycota > Pucciniomycetes > Pucciniales > Pucciniaceae > Puccinia > Puccinia horiana. The sequence goes on from LWDY01000019.1 coordinate 1,996,206, forward strand.
CTACTTTCCGTTGATTATCTTTGCTTCCAATGACTGCAGATTGATACCAGTAATAACCAACCGCGTGCTGTTACATAAACCTTGGCTAATGTTTAAATTCCGCAATAACATGATTGGTAATCCCACCTTCAACTTCAAGATATGAGTCCGGAAACCTGGAAAATTCAATTTGTTAAGGCTTTCAGGTGGGAGAGAATTCCTTGCCTCGTCGTCAGGACTGTCAATCGAAGTTGATATAAATGAAGATCCTTCCAGACTCTCCGCTATGTGATTGTTGAGATTCCAAGTATCCCAATTTAATGGTGTTAAGATCACCTTTTTCTTGAGGTACTCTAAATATTCGGTCGGGCTTCCTCGACTCGCCAAGTTCAAATCGTGGTACATGAAATTTATGGCTTCTCGGAACAAGTCTTCACCATTTGCAAAGCTTTCAACAAGAACATTGTCAATCTTTATCTGCTTGACAAGCTCCGGCTGGAGACGTCCTTCCCCTATAGCCAATAGTTCTTCAGAGAATTCCTTAATCTCTAAGGTATCTTCGATGTTTGTAGTCCTCATGAGCCTCATATTTTCAGTCAAGCAGTACTTTAGGGTTATCGACCACAGGTGCGAGGACTTCAATGTTGCCTGGGAACTACAAGGATACTCGTCCCAGTTAACAACCGGAACACTTTGCCGAAAGTCGCCTGCGAATAGGACTATTTTCCTGCCAAACGGCTCGTGTGAACTCATGAGAATTTGTAAACCCTTGTCGACAGCATGTATACTATACATGTGCATAGTTACAATTTCATCCCATATTATCAATTTTGATGATTTCAACTTCATACTGTGTAATGTAAATGGGTTGAAATTGCACTTGCACGTGTCTATCTTATCAATTGGGATCTTGAATGCAGAATGAGCAGTTTGACCTCCGGTGAGAAGAAGAGCGGCTACAACAGTAATCGGAGTGCCGTCAAGATAGCACTTTCCAATCACCGCGTTGAGCAAGAAAGTCTTGCCCGTTCCGCCGGGGCCATCTAGATAATACAGTTTCCTCCTCAAAGACCCATTGTGATTCAATTGTCTCATGACGTCGTCATAGAAACACCTTTGATTAGAGTTGAATTGTCATATACTGGTTTGTAACCGGGTCAAAACAACTTCACTGCTCTCAATTGATTTTTGAACCACAAACATAGTTTTCAGACAGTCGGACTCCTCTTGCGTGAGAGCCAACGCAGCGGTTTCCAAAGTTTTGCCCATTTCTCTCAAGTGAGCGCTGATGAGACGCAAAGTGAATGTTTTCAATAGAACTGACGATGGAGTCAGGATCTTGTAATGAGTCCGCAAAATGTGAGGAACATCATCTCCTAGATTTTTACAGTGCCTCTCGAACAGTGATCTCGGCGATACTGGAGGACTATGCGCCAAGATTATTGAAAACATCAACCGAAGCTCGTGCCCCGTCTTGAACAGGCCTGCTTCTTGCAGCGCGAGATCGTATTGGTTATCATCGAATAAAAGTCCCAGCTGGTTCACCGCTTCCCTAAAGCTTGGGCAAAGTTGCCCGTCAACTGTTCTTAGGTCCCTGAAACTCAACACTCCGCGTCGGTGGTTTAATAATAGTCGGATATAGTATCTTTCGCCCGAGTGTATAGAACAAAAATGCATTCTTCCAACGCTTCTTAGATTCCGCACACGTGGAGCCCAGCGATTCTTGGTATGATCTCAGAAAAAGCTATTTGTGATTTCTGTATATGTACAGTTCTTGGTGTTCTTGTGGAGGCCCGCAACCTCGTCTCGGACCAATCGGAAATAGTCTGTAAGAGTAGTGACTCCCCCTCTCCCATGTTTGACGGGAGGCGGGTCCTCGTCCAATGGAATTGCCTTTTCGTCATGGATGGCCAATCTTTGGACGCTGGGTTCACGGTCCGACATTTCCAACTGGAAAATCCGCCACGCAGCTAAAGATATTGCTCATCAGCAAATATTATATATGGATACAGCCGATGAGGCTTACCTTCAGGGGGCGCAACGTATCTCGCGTCCAAAAATCCATTGATCTCATCGGTGTCTTTCAAGGCTATATAGGCCCGGTCATGGCCTTTAGTAATATATTTATATAAATATTTGATGGCCTCGATGCCGACCGCAACTTCAACGTTTATGTGGCAATTGAAGTATAAAGACAAAAACTTATTGTGTGGCCCATCATGCCGGTTGTCAAAGGTATACTTGCCTTTGACAATTTTGCGACCATTGTTGGGGCGCTTGTAATCGGGATACGCACCGTCAACGAAGACAGTCTCGTCTTGGAACACTTTGGGGAATCGGAACCGACATTTTCCATTGTTAAAACATTAATGCCCTTCACAGGGCCCGTGAATCATAGAAGTCTGGACGAGATCAAAAAGCAGCGGTTCTGTAGCTTTATCCGGTATTTCTGCTGATACGAAAAGGTCAACATCGGTGGGGGTGCGCGGTCGAGATTGGTTGTCCAAAGTTACCATCAAGTGTAAGTGCGGCAGTCCCCGCTTTTGAAATTCTATTGTACAAACGTACAATACAACGGTCCCAAGCCGACCTTGCTTGTATAGTTGGTTGATGAGCTTTTTGGCTTTCAAATAGAAAACCCGTGCTACTATTGTAGGATGGTTGATCGCATTGTTGCCTTTGGGAAGTAATTCCACAATTTCTGGCCACGCAGGATTCGCGGTCATTGTAATAAACAGGGAGGGATGGCTGTAAACGCGTACCAAGGCCATGGCATCTTGATACAACTGTGCCATGGCCCTTGGCCCCCCAAAGAACGTTGAGGGTAGAATGATCTTGGGGGCCCCAGAATCCCCAGGCTCGTCCTTGGTACAGGTCTACTTTCAATTGTTTTTGGTTTAAGCAAAAGTAATTTAATCGTCCGTGTTCGATGCAGATGTACATATTGATCAATATTTCTTGGAATAGGGGCCTGGCCAAAAGAATGGCGGAAAACGTGTCCGAATGCGCAAGAAGGAGGTATGCGAACCATTCGAGTTGGGATACCTTTTTTCCTGAAACAATTTATTAGTACATAGCTGATATACTGACATATCTCTTGCATACTTGTTCTCACCATGCTCTTATACGTGGGCTCCCACTGTTGAGACCCATAAGGAAACAGAAGCGGGTAGCGTAAAGTAAAATAGGCCGAATGAAAATCGGTGATCGGTTGTAGCTTATTGTCCCTTGTGTGAAGTAGGATGTTTTGTGACTTGGAGACTTTGCCGTTGCCCTCGATGATGACTCCGACTTCATTGACAGTTGAGAAATTGTACCTATGATTGTTGGACCCTTTGCTAATAGAAGTGAGCTCCAGTTTCAAATCTCCTCCTCAATGAAGGATCTCGCCCACACGCTTATAAAGCTTTGCATATGGGTTGATTTCGTAAAGCATGTCTTGCAGCTTTTGCAGCAACTCGACCGATATAGAGCTTTTGTTCGACTGTTCTTGAGGAGCGCCTCCAGTCAAGCCATAAAAGCGCATATTGGCCTCGTCTCGGCCACCGTCCCCGACGACAAAGATCTGGGCAAATGCGGGTTCGGTACCTTCGCTGGGAAGCAAACCACCTATTAAGTGAGTCAGTTCGCCGCGTATAGTGAAAACAGTCGGCCCATTGGCCCAGGTATCTGAAGGTTTGTACTTGCAACCCAAGGAGGTAAAAGATAGTGCATTATTATAAGCTCGGGTAAGCCAGTGAAAGGGTTGGGAGTCTGTTTTTCTGATGTCAGTATTTGTGGTCATTAAGAAAACAGATTCGAAGACAACTTACCTGGATCGCTCCCTTCAAACAAGTTCTGGAGCCGTGGGAAATTCAGATGATAATTCATCTCCAAAGGGGCTTTTTACCTGTCCTTAGTGACAACAAATGGCATATGTATTCTTGTCATCTTGTTTCGTTCTTTCCTCTGGCCAATGAAGCGCGCTGCAATGGTCGCAAGGCGAGAGGCGATGAGGAAATGTAAGGGATAACCTCGCTTTCAAGCTGACTTCGTTATTCTGGGAAAGGACCACCACAGCGCGGCCTAGTGTAGTCATTGTATGTTTGGTACGATTGGTTGAGGGCTCGTGTAAGTTATGAGATAGTTTAAGGCTGGATCCAAAGCACTGTCAAGCACGCTACTCTTAGGTTTTGATCACTGGGTCAGAGATATATTGGGTCTACGCGTGTTACACAAGTGCCAGTTTACCCCTGTACTGGGAAGGAATCATACAGGGTGAATTCGAGAGTTACCGTGTATGCATCTTGGGATCAACTTTGGCTTGTTCTGATGAAAAGTTGAATATCATTGGTTGTGATCGGGCAAAGAGCTGTATTGCAATATTACTTTTGTTACTGTAGATCAATTATAGGTTATTTCTCGAAAAGGAGGTAGAAGTGAACATAAGAAGATTCAAGAACTGAGGAGAAAACAATTTCGACGGTAGGGACAGTTTAATGTTGATATAATAATAAATTTAAGATGGGAAACATGATAGGCTTGATCAAATTCAGCGCGGGTTCCGAAACCTGCCTAATCCGCATTGTCCATCTTTTTTCTCTTGCCGGCGGCCACACTGCTGAGTTTGGGTGATTTTTTGGTTGCAGCTCTTGGATTCGCGGTGGTTTCGTGCTCTTCAGCACAAGCTTCATCCTCGTGATCTACTGCGGCCGAGGCTGTGCTTCCTGGGAGGGGCCTGGGGTTCTCAAACTCGATTCAGAATGGCTCAGCCCAGAAATGTGCGTGGAGGGGGATGTAGTCTTGTTGCTGAAGTTAACACTGTAATGGTGATGGATAAGCATGCCTATCGTGCGACTACATCCTGACAGATGGACGATACTCACAAGGTACAACCGGGTCGAGCGGGGCTGGTGTGGGTGCTCGAGGATGTCTTATTGGTGTTGTTGATCACCAGGATCGAAGAGAGCACCTGAACAAACGGATCAGCACATTTTTCGCGTTGAGCAGGAATGAAGTTCTTACCTCGAAAATGGGAGTGTGTACATCGAGGTCTCATCCAGTCAAGAAACCATTGATCATGAACTCTCGGCCAACTTTGTACAAGGGATGCGTGTTGATCAAGTTACGCTTCCCCGGGACGACGTATTTGATGTTGAAGGTTTTCACGGATCGTGACTAAATTTTGTGGTCAGTCTCGTCAATCGATGGGAGGAAAATGGAAACAACATACTTGTATATCCCAATCGGCGTGTTTCAAAACTATGGTTAAAATGTTTTCAGCAACGGAATCCTTGTCGATTGAAATGACTACGCCGTAACTCTTGATCTACGTTTTATTGCAGGTGTTACCAATTAAGTCGGTGGCTTTACAAACACAGGTATGAAGTTCTGGAAAGTATTGAAATGCCGAAGGAACCTTGTCATTAAAGATGACAAATTTCCCTTGCAAGGAATATATATAGCCGGGCTTGAGCCCAAACGTGGAAGAAGTATTCGCCATGAGCAGGATCTTATAGTCCACAATGTCGGGCTGTTGTGAAGATAAGAATCCGGGTGTGATGAAGACGCCGTATTGCTGTCCGGTCAACAACTTGGCTGATGACTAAAGATAGTGATTTCACCTGGGCACAGTCAGACCACCAATGGGTAAAAAACAAAGGTTGATGAATGCAGCTTACCGTTTCAAGGACTTCAACAAGTATTCTGCCACTGGCGGGGTAATTGCGGATTTTCGGCTGAGAGGTCATACTGTACAGGGACAAGTAAGCAAAGCAAAGTGGTTGTGCGTTGAGGAGGAAGACTGGATGGTAGATTGAGGAGAAAAGGTTAAGCAGGGGGGGGGGTGAGGGATTGCTGTAAAAAGAAATGTCTGCGTATAGACTTTATATGATGATGAGGAAAAGATAAGCTCCATTTGATCGAGCCAATGGGCGAGATGACGACCAAGGGGGATACGTTTTCAGCTCACCTGACCAGTGCTGGAAGTAAGAGAGGGGAATGGTTGGAGGTGAACAGACGGGAACATTTCGATCCCGTGACTCCCTTGGTCTGGCCGTGCTTCGCATTGTGTGTTCTATTCTGACCCCATCCTTGCGCCGGCGAAGCATAGTGTGAATAGATCGTGACGATAGAAAGTGAATAGATGAGTATCATGTGATCTTGAGGAGGGGATGGTTGCTGACCTGCTGCCGGATAGGGAAGTTATGCGTGGCCATGAGTAGATGTGGTCAAATATTGGGAGGGGAATGTAGGGTGCTAGGATAGGATCGTAACAAAGATGAGATGACGGGATGAGCTTGGACCCCATTTGGGTTTTTTAAGTGAGCCAGGAATTGACCAAAAGCGATGGGAACGTAGATGTTGTAGTAGATAGCATGTGGAACACAAGGGGAAGTTTGTTTGTTCTGCTGGAAAGACAAAGCCAGTGGGCGAAGTCAAAGGGAGGCCGAGAAGAAAGTAGCCAGGAAGGGAATCAAGTGAAACTGTTGCCTTTGGCGGTGGGGCGATGTAAAAATTTAGGAAAAGGGTTAGGGTGGCCGGAAGAGGCATAATAGGACAACAAAGGAAGAGGAGAACAAAAGATTGTGAATGATGATAAAAAGGGTGGTACTATTGGGATTTATTGGTTCCGTATCCTGTTTCTAAAGAGGCATCATTGCCGTGGAAATGGGATCCTGCCTAGGAGCGCAAGGGCAGAGAAATATTAAGAGTTCAGTCCAACTGTTTGGTAGGCCAAAAGATTCGGCCGGTTGAGTCCGGCCAATTGATTGGCCAAGGGGTTTGGTGGCTCCGGCCGCTTGATTGGCCAATGCGTTTGAGCTGATGGGAATAAGATTAAACTGAATTGAATTGCTTACCTGTTTCATCCCAATAAGTCTAACAAGTTGCCCTAACAAAGAAGTCAAAATGTAACAAAAATGAACCCCCATGAGTTCAAATTATGAGTGAAGTCAAACCAGGGAGTGTTAGAGACTTAGTTCAGCTGGACATCATGTTGCATTCCCACACATTTTGTGGCCAGATGGTTTTGATTTTGATTTTAGAAATTCTCAATTTCATGTTCTCTCTCTGTTTTTGTGAGAGGTGATTTTGACAATGTCACCCTGTTGCGCACAAGCGCAATAGGGTGACAAAATCAAAATTGGTTTCAAACTCCATGACTAATACACACTGTTAATTGGCTGTGAAAGGTTCAGCTCTTTGAGCAGTATGTCTGTGTAACATGCATTTATTGATCAATTGAAGTTTATCTACACAAATGATGATTAAGTTGAGCTAGAATTCAAAATAAATCCAACAAAAGTTATTGATAAGTTGAAATTGTGTAACACATTACTTCATCATTAGTTGGCCTCTATTTCTCCTCATTGGAAGGATTAGCTCAACAACAACATGGGATTTATTAAACAGAAGATCTTTTGGTAACAACCAAATGAGTGTCAGTGAGCTGATGAGCAGAGCACGACAATGGAGTCTAGCGAACCTGAGAAACAGCAAAATGAGAGAGTAAGAAAAGGAAAGAAGAAATGAGAAATAATGAAAATACGAGACAAACCTAAGATGACGAATAGGAAGAAGTGAGATGAGCAAGAGTCAAGGAAACAATTATTGGAGAAATTGGATGAAGAAAAGAAAAAAAAAAGTTACAATGAGTGAAACTATAAGCATCCAATTCTCCATTGATTAGGTTTCCAACCTTGATTGTCTAACTGTTCAGTTCTTGGCCGTGCCGCAGCGGGATGAAGATGAGTCACCCGGACGTAAGTTCAACAGGATTGACTTCTGACAGAGTTCATACCAAAACCTGTATAAAATTCAGGTAAGGCACTGTTTGGGGCAGTGCCCCCAGCTCTCCCCTGGTGAAGGCTTGGCCATCTCATGTGCTTGTCAAGTGAAGAATCCAAAGGTTTTATTGAATCAGAATCAAAGAAATACAACATTGAAAAAATACCTAAAGGCAAACCAAACAAGAATGACAACAATGAGAATGAGGAGCAAAGAGAGGAAAAAACCAGCTGCAAGATGTATTGGTCAATTAATGATACTGATGAGTTGAAAGAGTGAGTGTAAGGAAAACATACAACCAAGGAGTCTTGAAGATGAAGAGTTATGCTCTTGAGCTCATCTCAATGATGTTTTGACAAGGGAGGAAGAAATGTTATTGAGCTGTGAAGTGAACCGATTTGAGAATAGAAAGAGATTAGATGAAAGAATATTGACACAATAATTTTGAGACAGAAGGATCTCCGAGGGAAAGAGGAAACAGAAAAGAAAGAGAACAGAATCTGGAAAGCCAAAAGAGAGAGAGACTTGAGCTGTGAAGTGGACCAATTTAAGAGTTAAAAGAGATGAGATAAAAGAATATTGACACAATAATTTTGAGATGGAAGGATCCCTGAGGGAAAGAGGAAACAGAAGATAAAGAGAAAGGAATTTGGAAGGCCAAAAGAGAGAGAGAGAGAGATCGAGCAGGGTGGAAAGAGGTGTGAAGCTGACAGGAGTGAGCAAGAAGGGAACAGCTTGTGAGAAGGCAAGTGCAGGAGAGCCAAAAGATGGATGAATTGGTCATCTAACCACATCAACAGAGCTTGCATCCACACTATCACCTGGAACAGCTACACAGATGATACTATCCACCAAGCAGAAACAGCTACTTTCGCAATCAATCTTGGCCCAGAAGGTGTGTACTCTGAAAGAGAAGAGTTGGACAACTGGAAACACTCTATTTTTGCGGGTTGATGGGATCATTATATTAAGGCATCGGTCATGATAACTCACCACCTACTCTCCAGTTCCACTGGTTTCTTTTTTTTTTAAAAATCAGATTCATCTTTCTTATCTTGTCAATAACATGTGCTTACATAATACAATACTTGTAATTCAATGAAATCAAAACCCGTGCAGCTTGGGGTTTTGTGACAAACAAGTCCAGTGTGGTGAGATTTGAGAATCCGAAACTCAATTCTGATGAAAGTGACCAATGTGCAGCTTGAGCCAATCATCATGGACCTATTTTTTGAAGCAGTTAAAAGAATTGGGTGGTGTAAGGTATATATTTGTCTCTGAAGATTGAGAAAAGGGCCGAATGCTTCATGTTGACATGGCCGTCTTGATCCCAAGCCATGGCCTGCTGAGTGTTAGATAGGCCAGATGCCCTGCCCATCATACTTGCATCCCTGCGCTGAAGCAATGAGTAGAATTCCAGGTACAAGCCAGCCAATCTGTTGGTTGTGTTGGAAACAGAGTCTCTTTTGGATGGCTGCAAGAAAGGTTGGGTGAGGAGTTTGTTTGTTGTGATGTTCAGACCAAGGCTGCTTGGAAGCCAAAGGGGCCTGTGGAACCCTTCCACCTTTTACTTGTCTTGGCAGCCTGTGCACGTAGAGGGTGTAAAAAAAAACACTGTAATATATTGACCTTCCACATCCAATTCTTGATTGGAGCCCAAGTCATTGTGATCATTGTGCGGTGGCACCTTGGAGAGGGCCCACTGATGGTTTTTGGATGGAGGCTCAAGTTCAGCTGGTTATATAGGTCCTCCCCCCCTCCCCAATTTTGATCAGGGGACAAGATCAGCTGAACTTTGTGTTGGATGTATGCTCAAAACTCAATTCTGAGTTTCTTCTCATTTCATTTTATGGAAGGGCCAACCATACAAAATACATATTATTTTCTTTCTTTCTTATTATTTCAAGACATCCACCTACCAACCAAACCCACTTCCCACTTCCCTCTTCACAAAAAAAAAATCATCTGAATACCAAAAAAAAAAAGGGTTTCTAATTATTCGACTTTTATGTATGTAAATATGTATGTATCTTCAATCAATCAATCAATCAATCAATCTAGTTGTGTTGTAAGTAAAAAAAAATCAGAAATCAAAGAGAAATCAAAGAAAGAAATAATAAAAAGAGAGAGAAAGAAAGAGAGAAAGAAGCATATCTAAAGATCCACTACCCGCACACACAAACAAAGATGTGTGTCCATCCACACACACACACACACACACACCAAGTTCATACACACGACACATAAATTAAACACAACCAAAAAAAAGAACAAAAAAAAAGAATTACAAGTGTGAAAGAAAGAAAAGGGTTACAAAACAAGTAGAGGAGGGTGTATGATTAAAGAGAACTGAGGGGGTGTGTATAATAGGATAAGAGAGAGGTACAAGGCTTTATAAGTATGTATATAGGTGATATATAAAGATCATCGCAGTCAAGAGAGCGTGGGGCAACAACTACGGATAGACAGTTCTGCATGAGAACCAAGTGGTCTCTGGAATGCTTATACTAACCAGAGTTCGGTTGACGAGGGCGGAGAGCAAGAAGGGATTAGAGAGACAAGTTGTAGGGATGGAGAGATCAAGAAAGCGAGGAGAGAATAGGATGAGTAGCCGGGGTAGATTTCGGATTAGTCTTCTTAGAAGGGGCCTTAGTAGGCGGCGGTTTCTTAGCCCCATCGGCAGGCCCTTCTTCGACAACGGTACTCTGTTTCCTCTTTTTTCCAACAATCTTAGCGGCCGGTCCGGCCGCGCACTCGGCTGTCCCAGGCTCGCCCGACAACGACTCCTCACCGGCCTTGGCTCCAGTCGCAAAAAACCCAAACGCTTCTTCGTCATCCTCCTCGTCTTCCAGGTTCAATCCTTCATTGGCCCAGCCCATCCTCATCGTGCCTGATTGGTTGGCTACCGCTGCCGCTTTTCGCTCCTCTCTGATCCGAACTCCTCCTGTTTATACCATCAGAGGAGAGAGGTCAACAAAACTGCACATAGACCGCCATCAGCGGAAAGCTTGCTGCTTACGTAGTCCACTTTGCACTTGCTTCTTTTTCGTCGCCTCTGGTTTGGCAGCTGGGGCTCGCATTCCTGCCTCCAGCTCTTCCTCATCGAGCAAGAGGGATACAACCTCATTGGGCTTAGCAGCTTCACCAGGGCCGGTACTTTCTGCATTACCACTACTCGACCCAACCACCGCATCTTGTACAGTCTTCTTCGTCCGAGCCAACTTCAATATTCGCTCATCGATAGTTCCCGAGGTAATCAATCGGTAGACAGTCACCTGACGTTTCTGGCCCAGGCGATGCGCACGATCCATTGCTTGTTGGTCGTTCTGTGCCAAAATAAACGATCAGGATAGAGAGATCAGTCGACCTCTTTCTCGCTTTGACAGGCTCAAAGATCCCCCATACCGAAGGGTTCCAATCACAATCGTAAAAGATCACTGTGTCTGCAGCCGTCAAGTTAATACCCAAACCACCTGCACGAGTGGAGAGGAGGAAGATGAAGATTTCCGGGCGATTCTGCCAGTCCATCACCATATCCCTTCTCTCAGAGATGGTGGAACTTCCATCAAGTCTCAAATAACGGTAATGTCTAAAGCTGAGATACTCTTCCATCAAATCGATCATCCGTGTCATCTGAAAGTAAATCAGGACTCGATGTCCACCCGTCTTAAGTTCTTGTAAGAGACTATCCAGTCGGGCCAATTTGCCAGAGTCGAGCATAAGCTTTTCCAAGAGAGGAACCTGCATAAATGAGCGCGGTAGCTGGTCTTCTGCCGACATGCCTATGACGCCGACGGATGAGGTACCACTAAAGGCAACTTGGTATCGTTCTGAAAGCGTAGGTGATTCTTGTGCAGGTTGGGGCAAACCAAACAAGAATAATCTAGTCATTGGGTCGAACCGAATCCGCTGTTGCTCCAACTCAAACCCTCGGACGGCACAGCAGAGATCTGGAGGTGGTGCCACAACAGACTCGTTGTAGGTTTGGACATCCGATCGATTCATGCGAGAGCATTTCCGGAATTCCTCAGTAATTTTAGAGAACTGAGGTGTACCCGAATGGGTAGGAACTCGAGGAAGCAAGTCGGATTTGGTAAAGATTTGCATGGTTTCTAATTCCGATGCGATTGAATCGGGAAGCCTGCAGAGGATAGAAGCGCATCAGCAAAAGAAGAGACAGAGGACATGGATCTAAAATGTGGGAGTAAGGGAAGTGGAAGACTGACTGTGCTCCCAAGGCCATTTCACGGGCTAGATTCCTTTTTCGCATTAGGCGAGGGATTCTTTGAGCAGTCTTCCCATGGGCAATTTGCTCGACTTCTCCCGGTCCAAGATCAAGCATTTTAGCCCACGAGGGAACAATTGAGCCCTCAGGACCAGCTTTCATGACGTTGGGTACTGACCAGATATTCATGAGCCGATCGAGATATTTGGTGTCAAATCCAGCTCGGGATGAAGGACCTGGTACAGAGAGAATACCGCTATCACGATAGAAAGCTCTCGGGATCGAAGACTGGATGAGACTACGTGTAGCATAAGGGCAGTCCAATATTTCGCCGTCTCTGGCGACGTTGGCAGTAAAGTTCAAGGCAGCAAATGATAATGGGGCAGTCACATCGGCTCGTTCGAACAATTCCGGATGATTGCAGACCTTCCTGAATTGCATGATCAAGTTCATCAAGCGCTTCACGGCAGCGTCATCATTCGAGAGAGAGGTCGCCTTCTGCACCAAATCTGCGATCGACATATTCTCGCGTAGACGACTGTACATCAACTTTTGTCGTGGTGTTAGTCCGCAAGCAACGTCGATCTCGATCTTGTCACCTAATTCGTTCTGTACGTTCTTCTTTATTCGCCGAAGCATAAAAGGCTTAAGAATCATATGTAACCTTCTCAACTGATGTTCATTCATACCGCCCGCCTTGTCCACGCTATTCTCAATATCTTTTGAAAACCATTCACTAAATTCTTCGTGTGAGTCAAACAACTGTGGCATGATGAAGTGCAACAGTGCCCAGAGCTCTGAGGGAGAAAAAGATGTCAGTACCTCAGTCTGAACATCTTCAGGAAAAAGAAAAAGAAATGTATGTACGCACCTGTCATTGAATTCTGAATAGGAGTACCGGTCAATAATAGACGATTACGGCAATGAAACCCTAACAAAGTTTTCCAACGTGTACTAGTTGAACTCTTGATTGCCTGAGCTTCGTCCAAGATCATGTACTGCCATTTCAACGTCTGAAAATATTTTTCATCTTGAACAACCTACGCACATGATGTGATAAATAAACGCACATGGAAGTGAGTAGATACTTCCCAAGAAACATTTCCTAGCAGAGTAAAGTACTGGTTTGACATACCAATTGGTAGCTAGTAATCACCACGTGGAATGGAGCATCACGGTCATATCTTAGATGTTTCCGGTTCCAAAACTTGCGCAAAATCGTGCGGTCCTTGACACTTCCCCAGTAAGGTATTGGTTTGAGAGCAGGGACGAATCGAGTGATCTCTTGTTGCCAATTGTGCAAGGTTGATGCGGGGGCAATCACCAAAAAGGGTCCCCAAATGTTATGCACCTCGGCTAGATAGGCCATTAAAGAGATCGATTGAACGGTCTGTGTGAAATGATGTGATTAACCTCAATCCAACATGATTCGGCCAAAAGAAATGTTACATACCTTGCCTAGCCCCATCTCATCAGCCAAAATTCCATTGATGCCTTGCTCATAGAGGTTGGCTAGCCAGTTCAAGCCTTTTAACTGATATTCTTTCAGTTCGGCCATGAGAAGCTTGGGTTGCTTGACTTGGATATCACCGGCCATGGTGGGGTTTTGAAAGTTAAGATCATCTCGATCGACTAGAGTTAGGTATTCAGAACATAAAGAAGACGGTATTCAGAATCATGTCGGTCCCAAAAGGTAAACGGAAAGACTGACTGTCAATTCCAGTCACTGGCTGTGCATCCTGATTGATACTCGGAGCAGTAGCTGCAAGCTTCTCTGCAGCGGCATGATCAAACGCTTGTGCTCGTTGTTTGGCAGCATCAACTGCTTTGAGGGCGTTTCGGGCTGCATGAGCATGTAAATTGAACTCATCATCTATACCAATAGTAAGAAATAATAGTCAGCCCCGAGTTACCTGTCAACTGACATTTGTTTTGATATGCTTACCATCGTCGAAGTTGATTTCACCAAGGTCCTTATCGGCTATAGCAACCTGAGTAATATCGGATAACTCGACCGTTTTCCCACTGGTAGTCGAAAGGGTGGTTGCTTGCTCTGCAGAAGTTGTGGCGGGCGCTGCGCCTGAAGTATCGGCACTTTCCTCTGCTTCCTTAGCTAAACAAATGTGATTTTACGAATTAAGATTCGAGTGGAGGCGCGTGATTTGAGAATTGGAGGCAAATTACTAACTTTTGATTTTGTTGCCAACAAAATGAGAATATAGCTCGGTCTGAGTGATCAAAAAGTTCAGCTTCCTAGCTTGACGCTTAACTTCTCTCATTTCATCGTCTTTTTTGGCTCGGTCGATCGCTTCCTTATCTGCCTTACGCTTAGTTTCCCGTTCTCGTTTCTCGTTGCTGCGATAATACACCAAAAGCTGAACACCGACAAAAAGAAAAGTAATGGGTAAGAATTAAATCCCCTCAATCAATGTTACAACAATCGAATAACATACTTCTCGCATGATTCTCTTAGCTCTAATCTGAACTTCCTTAGATGCCTTAGTTCTAGCAATGATTCTACGTGCTTCTCGACTGACCAAAGCGCTTAGCCGTTTAGAATAAACCGTTCGACTGAGGCTAGCGGTTTGCTGGACCTTACTGACTCGTGGAATATCTTTACGAGCAATAGACAGCCAAATCTGCCGTCGGCCTTCCTCGATAGTATCCCAACGCTTGTTGGCCAAAGCTTTGGGATTAGCCACAGCCCGCTCGCGTAATGGGAGTGACATGTCGAGCTGATCGGGAAAGTCCTGATAAGGTTCGGTACCATATGGTAGATTATGCCCCCAGGCAGGTAAGTTGCGGGCTTGTATTCGACGGGAGGCAGGGTCGATAAATGATGATGGGGGCGGTTGAGCTTGAGAGCGTGATGGAGGATTGTCGTTTGCATGGTCAGAATGCGAAGCTTCAAAAGCCAAGTTAGAGGTTGAGGTAGGTGGGTATGGCAATTGGGGTAGGACGCCGTTTCCATGGGCAGAGTTCTTTTCTCGCGCCAATTGAGTTTGGGAAGGCAGTCCACTAACGGCGCGACGGGCAGCAGGTTGAGGGTTGGGCGGACGGAGAGAAGTGTTGGATGAACTGGGAGGGTGGTGATATACCGGTGCCGGGCCATCCTGGGTGGCATATTCTATGCCAGGTTCATCCCCAAGATGGGAATCAGCTGATGGCATAGGTACATTGGGTTCAGGGGCACCGCGCTTCCTCTTGGAAGTTGTTGTGCTGGTTGCCGAAACTCGTGGATTTGCCCGTGAAGCTTTTGAGGCTGGAGGAGGGTTGTGAAGGGTGGTCAGGCCACCGACATGATCACCGGGCGAGTTCAAAAGATTTGCCAAGTTGGAAGGAATCCTTGCTTTACCAGCTTCATCGATCTGTGAGTCAGTGGTTTGATGAGTCAATGAAGTGTCTTGAGAAGATTGGCCTTGTTTTCGAAAGCGTATTTGTTGGGGTTGATGGGTTGGATGATAGAGGTGAGTTGGGTCACCCAGCGGACGAGCAGAAATGTGATTGAGATTGAGATTATTGAGGACAGGGAGTCGGAGGGGGTTGGAATGTTGATCGGGATGTTGCTGCTGTCGAGCCCATTCGATTTGAGATTGTTGAGATGATACTGCTTGAGTAGATTCAGTTTGGTGAGGTGGATGATGAGATTCAGATCGAGTCTGATCAAGTCTAGCCAACTCTGCATCCTCGCGTAATTGAGCTTGATGTTGCTCGTGAGCTTCAGCTTGAGCGCGAATGGCTAGTGCCTTCGCTTGAGCTTGATCGACACGCCTCTGAGCGAGTTCTTCTTGCTTTCGTTTGTCAGCTTCTTCTTTGGCTTGTTTTCGTTTTTCTCGATTTTGTACCTTGGCCGCTGCGGCAGATTCCCTCTTGCGACGTTTTCTCTCTTCTTCTGCAGCTTCTCTTTGGACTGATAGGGCTTCTTCGGCGCAGCGGTTCCTCTCCTGACGAAGACGATCTTCTTCTTGTGATCGACGTTGTTCGGCTCGGGCACGTTTGAGTCGTAGGGCCTGTTCGGCTTGATCACCAGCCCAGCCGGTGACACGGGCCGCGGTTTCTTGTTGCTTGGCAGATTCCCAGTCATCGTAGCCTTTTTCGAGCAAATGTTCCTTGCGACGACAGGACACCATGTATTGATTTAAGGAGTCGCTCCAAACTTCCGCGAAGTCGTCGAGATCCATGTTGTCGGAGGATTCATATCCTTCTGGTTCGGGGTAAGGATGTTTTGATATATCAGGGAGGACATCGGACTGGAGGTCATGGAGCGCATCAGAGTCCAAAATCCGATCGAGATATCGCTTGGGAGGATGGCCGATGATGGTTTTTGGAGCTGAAGAAGATTCCTAAACAGGGGGAGAGAGGTTAGGACGGATGGAGAAGAAGTAGAGAGAGATCGGAGAGACGTACGTGTTGGTTTGATGAGTTGGGGAATGCTTGGGAAGGGGTGATTGTGTTGTTGGTTGGGAGGGGGGAGTTGGATGAGGAGGGAGAGGAGGGCGAGAGAGAGGAGGGGACTAGTGAGGCGACGGGAGAGGGTGGACTGTTGAGGATGTTTTTGAGACTCATGTGGTGGTTGGATGTGGGTTGGGTGAGTGGATGGTTGTTGCTGCTGGGTGGGTTGAGGGAAGAGGACTGGAGATGAAGTGGGTGGCCCCTTTTCGGGTCAGCCGGGTTGGCTGGCGTCGGCTGAGTGTGGACAGTCGCACACATGCTTTATTTATTTGGCATAGGCTTCGCTATTTAGCCGCCCGCCGACTCGAGATGGCCCTTTCGAGCTGGTCGATCTGCCCACTCAGTCTTCTCAGCTGCACTTCCTTCTGGGCCAGCTCCACCGACACCCGCTGCTTCCAGTCCTCGTCCGAGATCTTCGTCAACGGAATCCATCTCTCCCACCAGGCAGCCGTCCCCACCGGTCTCTCCCGCTCAATCGGACTGCTCACTCCCATCATCGCCCCTCCCAGGTTTCCTATCTCGTTGTAAACTATTTGGAGCGTACAACAGACCAAGCTGGTCGTCAACCCGCTTCGTCCAATAACCTGTCTACCACCTAATCATACTCTCGTATTCAGTTCTTGTTTTCTTTTTTTTCAAGTTCAGTGATAAGTGACCCACGTATGTAGCCATTCACTGAGCCACCGATTATAGCAGCTGAAATAGCTGTAGGTAAGAGGCCTTGGAAATGTCGATTGCTCGCAGCTGAGGTGGTTGGGAAGCGATTCGTCTGGAGGAACGGATTGACGATGAACTGTCTTAGAGCTAAAGTACATACACCATGCAAGAAGAAAAAAAACAAGAAAAAAAAACAAGGGAGGAATATTTAAATCAGTCTTTTCTTTTTCATAAATTACAGGATCACTAACCAAAGAAAGCAGTCCCAAAGCTCCAAGTTTTTATGCACATCGTCAGCCCGGGTATGGTAGCAGGCAAGTTCTTCTGAACGGCCAAGAGTGATCCGATCGTCATCCCACCGACCCCTACCAATTTATAAAAAAGCTCAGTTATTTCAACTTGGGTCATGGATGGGTGGGTGGGCGGGTGTTGCTTACCAGTGGTGATCCCTCCGATGACCACCTTGGCCGTCTCTTGCTTGATGAACTCTGGCTGGCTAATCAACGCTGAGAATGAGCTTGTTGTGTCTTCTGTCATCTTGTAAAAAATAAAAATAAAAAAGTTTTATTTTCTGAGAATTCCTCAATCAATTTCGATACCCGAGTACCACTTTCCCCGTTTCACCCGTCCCCGAGATCCCCGATACTTCTAGTCGGGCTCACTCCGACTCGTCTTCTTTTTTTTCTACACACTCTTCTCATTCAAAAACATGGGTCAAGCACGAAGCTCTCATACACAGATAACCAATCAAGACCGCGCCATACTCGAGTAAGTACCAGGCTTAACACTCTTGTTTCTCGAAAGACAACGATAACTATAATCACTTGTTCTTTTTTTAGTATGAAATTACAGCGAGATAAACTAAAACAATATCAGAAAAAGGTCACTCATTTCTTTATTATTTTTCCGCTTGTTTTTAAAAATATCTCACAAAAACGCACTCAAACTAAGAAAACAAACCCTCAAATTGACATTTTTTTTGGGTGTGTGTGTTATGATATAGTTTAGATCGAAAACGTGTTGAAATTAGAAGAGCAAATCGCAACCCAATCACTCTTAGCGAACAACAAACCAAAAGCATTAATCGCTCTCAGGAAGAAAAAATTCCAACAAAACCTATTGATCAAAACTGATCAACAATTAGAAACTCTTCAAAATCTTGTAAGTTTCTCTCCAAAAAATTAAATCAAACTAAAAAACTCTCCGATTTTTTTTAATATCTAAATGGGTTGGTTGTAGGTCTCTTCGGTCGAATTTTCGTTGATTGAGAAAGACGTCCTCTTCGGCTTGAATCAAGGAACCCAAATCCTGAAAGAAATCCACAAAGAACTGAGCATCGAAAATGTCGAGAAGTTGATGGGCGAAACGGCGGACTCGATAGCATACCAAAATGTAAGTATATCAATACTCTCTGTTCCGACAAGGGAAAGAAAGGGACGGTTTGGATCAAGTTGGCGAAGAATTTTTGTATTGACTGGTTTTTGCTGATGCTGGACAGGAGATCGCAGAGTTGTTGGTGTCGAGGATGACGAACGAGGACGAAGAAGAAGTGGGCAAAGAGCTCGACCGACTCGAGTCTCTGAACCAGCAAGTAAGAACACCCAGCCGTCGTGCTCCCAAAACCGATCCTTGTGCTGAAGCAAGCCCTCTCCTTATGTGTTCCAGGAGACTGCCCGCCAGCCCAGCTCAATCGACGAATCAACCTCGCCGCCAGTTCCAGTCGAGTTCCCTAACGTGCCTTCTACGCCGGTATCCACAGACACAGGAACCCGTCTCGGTAGCTTCTTGTCTCTCTTTCTCTCTCTCTCTCTCTCTCTCTCTCTTCCTGTCTGACCCCACAAATCGTCTTTTTCTTTGGTCAGGCGTCGAAGAGGCTTCGGATCGCGAACGGTCGAGAACTACCGACCGTCAAGCTGTTCCTGCCTAGCTCTCTACTCTCTTCATACCCGGTTTGTTTGTTCTCTTCTTCTCGTATTTATCTTCACCCCCAGCAACTTTTTTTTGTATCTGCATAACCCCATCCAAAACGACTTACGGTGGAACCGAGATTCCTTTGTTTTTTCGACTAACGTGTTTGTGTCTTTGCATCTTCAAAAGTCTGCATTTTTATTTGGGTGAGGATAGTATGTAGGATCATCAGATGTTGATACGGTTGTATATATCTATCATGTGTGTTTTTTTACACCCAAATTTTGGGTTTTTTTTTTTCAAAAATGTTGACAGTTTATGTAAATATGTCGGATCGTTATCGATGTATCTGTCGTCCTTCCCAATCCAGATCTTCTATAGATATGTATTCTACACTTTTGAGATGGTTTACAAAGTCGTCTATCTCACACAACATCTTGAAGATGTGGTGTTTTTTTATTTTTGTCCTGGTCTGTAAGTATTTATGTCTAAATCATTTGGTATGGGCACTTTTGGGTGTATGTAAGGACTCCCTAGAGAGTTACATGTTGGTGTGAGGAAATTGTGTGAAATTGGCACATTAAAAAACAATCCTGGTGATGTATTGTTTCATTTATCAAGCTAAATAAATATGACATAAAATCTTCAGTTGGTAAATTTCTCTTTAGACTTTGTACAATCTTTATATTGAGAAGTAACACAAATTGGAGATCTCCAACATGAATGAGAGTTTTGTCAAGCTAATTAAATTAATACATAACCATTATATAAAGTAAAGTTCCCATTTTTTTTTCCGTGAGAGCTTGCCTTTTTTTTTTTTTTGGGGGGGGGTTTAGGAAGATTGCTAGACTTTCTTTCCATCTTCCTACCTGTTTGATCATCAAAAAGAATGAATGAGATGGTTTGTGTTTACCGGATAATGGGGAATGCCTCCATCCCTTCACACCACTCCTTCCAGAACCAATCTAGAAAAAAAAGTTGTTGAGATTCCCTCGACCTGGTTCCGCTAGTCTCAGCGCACTGGTACTGGCAGTGACTTAAACTCCGCAGTCCGCGGATATCCGATACTCGCGCGGACCCTTCTCACTTGCCTCGCCTCCAACAACTCTCTATTTAATCCCCTTCCTTTCGACCCAACTCTTTCTTCCCTCAGGGAACCTTCAATCACTCGAACTTATCAGCACCTTACAAGTCATCAAGAAATCCAATCATCTTCTTAGTTCCCTCACTTTGGTCCAGCTAACCACCTCACCGATTCTAATCAAACATCAAACTTTCATCCATTCCATCCACCCCGAACTCAGCAGTCACTCTGGTCGTATGTCATTCATTCCTTTCTTCCTCCTTTGTACTCGAAGAACTCACATCCTTTCCTCAGATCTCTTTGTTATCTCTTTTTCCTCATTCATTCATCTCCACTTGTCATTCTTGTGCTCCTGAACTGTTGTGCTCGCCTTGAGGTATTTCATTTTCTTATTTTTCTTATTCATCTTTGTAAAACTTTCTTTCTTTTTCTGATCAATAAAAATCTTTAGTTTCTTTACATCAAACAAAAGTTTGAAAATTTGATGAGTTAACTGATCAATTTGGACTGTCTGTAGTATATGTTGAAATGCAGATGGCAATCAAGATCCAGGTGATAATTCCAGAAGTCTAATTAACCGCCAGGTTTTGTTACACTTAATTACCAGAAGTTGGACAAAATGAAAAGCCAGATTTTTTTCACCATCATCAGAATGACAAAAAAGCTGGAGCCGGACTTTCTCTCTCTGTTAGTGATTTTTTTCTTCGTCTCTGGCTCAAAAAAAAAAAAACTTGACAGAAATTAATTCAAAATTGAACACTCATTTTCTTTTTCGATCCATTATTGTATGGAAAATGAAGTATCAGTATTTGTGATTCTTTGGGTAAGTAAAACAAGTGTGGGGTAAAAACTAGGACACACACTGAAATCAATCAAGAAAACCTGATTTGATCATTATAAGCAGATCACAATGATCTGTAAAAAAATGCTCTTTCTTGTGAGTTACATCTTGAGGTAGGCTGCAGTTATCATCCACTTTTTGGATAAATGCCTGGATTGGTTTTGGTTTCTTGTTGAAGAGCAAAAAATGCATTGTTTTTTTTTGAAAAAATAATTAAATATAAAATTAATTCCAAAAGTGTTTCAAAAGCTGTTCAAGTATAACACCACAAAACAGAAGTGAACACTTGACAACAAGTGACATACCATAGTCCAAAGGTCCCTTTTTACTTTTCTGTGTGACCTGTTGTCAAGTGATTATGATTTTTTTGTTTTGTGGTGTAAGCCCTCCGGACAGAGTAAACCCAAGAAAAATGGTATGGAGCACATGGCCATACAGCCTCCAAAATCAGCCTTGTGGTAGAGCGCAGCTCTGTAGTGATGTTTCAGAAGGCTTTTTCACTTTTTTTTGTCTCTCATAGCTGCCTCCCTGGCCAACTTGAAAAGCTTCTCATAAAAAAAAGAGTGAAATTGGCAAGAAACAAAAAACTTTCAAATGGGTTTGATCAAATCATTCTCAGAAAATGTTTTTGTTAGTTGCCTTAAAAGAATGTATTTCAACTGTAATGAAAAAACTTTGAAAATGAGGAACAATTACTATGATATGTAGTCCTTTTCTTTTTTCTTTTTTCTTGAAATATTCAAAGTAATTTCAACGGTTAAAAAAAACGATAAATTATGTTGATCAGAAGAATGAATTCGAAGACCAAGCTTGATATAAACCAGTGATCAAGAAAGAAAGAATATATGTGTGTGTGAAAACATACTTACATATATAGAGGAGAGGAAAAACGGAATCCTGATGTTTATATATATAAAAAGAGATAAAAGTGAAAAAAATGATGAGGATGAAAGACAAAATAACAGATTACAAGAGATCAATCAAGAAAAGAAAGAGAAAGAGAGAAACAAAGATATGAGGAATTTTTGAGAGAAAAATCCAATGATGATGATTTTCGTTTGTTGGAATAGTCCAAGAAATTAGGCATGATTGATTAAACATAATGAGCTGTTGTGGTGATCGAAAAGTAGCAGAAAGCGCGGGTATAAATGTTATAATGTGGTTGAATGGTACAAACACTCAACAGAGGTTAATCAGAGAGAGTAGGCTCTTCTGGTTGAAGAACCTCAGAATTAGTGGGGGTAAGATTAGCGGTATTGGAGCTTGGATTGATGACATTAGTGTTCGGATTGGTAGGATTAGTGACCTGGTTGAGAGTGTTAGTTATCCTGATTGGAAGCGAGAGGAGCAGCACTACTATGAGTACGGGCGTTTTCTAAGGTGATGGTTGATGGGGTTGTTGAATTCTTGGAATTTGAAGTAGTAGGCGCTCCAGTCGTAGTAGTGTTGAAAGCTGGAATATTGGAGCCAGTAAAATTCGAACCAACGGGAGTGCTCGTCGCATCTGCGGAAACAAAAAAAGGTCACAGATTATCGATCAGCCCCAAGATGGCTGAGGATCAATTGACAAAAATAGAGATTCATGAAACTGACTTGTTAAGGTTATATTTTTTTCGGCATATCTTCCAGCATTAATCCTCGGGTGCGGCGAGATCAAATCGAGTATCGAATAACTAAGTAAAATACACAAGACAGTGTGAAAGATTATTGTGGCTAGTGAAAGAGCAATTGCAAGGGATACGCGACGGTAAGAAAGTGCAGACTTGGATGGTGAAGACATTGGAGTAATTTGCTATAGGATTTGTTTGAACAAGGATAAGTTCAAGTTAGGAGGAGGATGTGGGGGGGTAGTACTGAGGAAGAGCTGGCCACCGACTGGATTTACTGGAAATAATAAGTGCGTAGATGTTGGCTGAGAGGGAATGGACGGGTTACCATCGCGCTCTTGAGAACCAGGGACTGCCGAAGATGTCTGTGAATTTAGATTAGCTAAAATATTCTTGGCGGAAGACGTTTCAAGCATGGAGAGCAATACATTATTTATTTAAAAAAAGTGATGATGAATGCTCATTTCGGACTCGGTCGTCCGGCAGGTTGCAGAGCCATACAGAAGACGAGGATGTTTGGAAGGATAAAAACTCAAAGACTGTCGGCACAGCGCGGGAAAATATGATAAATACAAGAGAGAAGACACGGTTAGAGGTTAATAAGCTAGCTAAAATTGCTTGGCGATGGCCATGAAACACTGCGAGAGGATTTGTATTGGGTTGTTTGGGGATGTTTCGCCGACTGATGTGGTTCGCTCAGGGTCTGTCCCACCAACTAACCAGAGGAAGACTTGCGTGCTCGCTCAACACCGGTCTTCAAGGTGATCCACAATCAGTCTCCAGAACTCAGTACTTTCCGCGACGGGTGGCCAAATGAAATCACAAATCTGGAAGCTAGGACGATACAAATATTATGCCAAAAGAATGATCAAAATGAAAGTGTGGCACAGTACGATCTTTACATGCGAAACGATCCAATGGTTCTTCAAAAGCTCTATGTGGCCCGTCGGGACCGAGGCTGAGGAAATTTCAAACTTAAACATGGACGCCTGTTGGTTGAGGAAACGTAAAGGTTCTCAAGATCATTGAGTTTAAGGTCTGGTTGTAAGGGTTCGTATTCCAGTCAACTGGCCTGGTGGCTTTTTCTGGAACCAATCATCCATATGACCATGAGATGCTTCCAGAGATAACGTAGGGATCCCCTCAAGAGAAATTCACTGATCATGTTCAGCCATCAATCAAGAAAACCTAGGATATCTTCGTTCTTTCTGGTTGCAGAATCCATGTCCAAACGCGAGTTAACAAAAGAGGCAATTGCAGTCGAGTGAGCGGGGGCAGATATATTAATTGGAGGCAACATCCTAAATCCGATCTTCAGTTCGCTGACAGACGGACACTAGGACGAGGCGACTTGGACAGCAAAAAGGAAGAATCTTGTACATCCAGTCAACCATCAATTTGTATACCAGAAATCTTCACAAATGGGGGGCGTGTGAGAAGTGAGGACAAAGGAAACCAGCGTGAGATGGGGGTGAGGAGGAGATAAGAACACGGTCAAGTTGAGGCACATTTGGGATGGACAAAAAAAGAGTCTCTTTCACCCACGGAGTAGAGGGAGTCCAGACCGACTGGAAGAGTGCATTGGTGCATTGAGAGATCAGTGCCATGCTTTGCTCCCTAGCCGTAATCCGCCACCAGAGAACTTTTCCTCGCCCTGCTGTCTTATCTACTTGACTTCTCAATCATCGTCCGGTTGGGACCACACGTCTTAGATACAGAAATGGCCAAAGTACTTTATAAAGCAGCCATTTTGGCAATAACTAAAGAATTAACTAACTACTATGAAAACCCTTCAAGATTTTTGTGAAAGGGTTTTCTTCACACTTTTCCATTCCTGTGGATTAGGGCCTGTTTGGCTGCGCAAGGGCCAAAATCCCAACCTTGGAAGATCAGAATCTGCCCATGGGCAAAAAACACCCTGGTAGCCAATCATGCCAATGTATCAGGATCTGTAACACCAAGATCCAGGCAAATACTAGCTGGCCATTTGGAAGCCTGAAAATCTCACTCCAAGCATCCATCCCCACCACTTCTTCTGATTATTGAAGTGGTTCAGCTCATCAAGAGGTGTAGTCTCTTGATGATCAGACCAACTGGTCATCAAGATATTACACCGCTTGATGATTGGGACGGTCCCAGTCATCAAAAGGTGTCTTCTCTCGATGATTGCAATGTTTCCAGTCATCAATTAGAGCTGTCTTCTCTTGATGACTGGGACCATTCCAATCATCAAGAGGTGTCTTCTCTTGATGACCATCCAATCATGAGGTCCAAGATGAGACAAATCTTGATGACTGGAACTGTTCCGATTATCAAGAAGTGTATGTACTCTCTTGATGATCAGAACCAACACCACATGTTAATCTTCAAAATCTTCATAGGTTTCAGCCAGTTACTGTTTGCTTTAACAATCACTAAGCTGTAAATCTGTCCTCCTTGTTGAAAGAATTGACACAACTAAAGATATTTGGTTGCTTTAGTTGATAAGTGTGTAATTAAAATATTTTTCCTAAGGATTCATGGATAAGATATTTTACCTAAACTTAAATGCAGCTAAGAGAATTGCTACTGCTATGAACTGAGTTGAATGGATTGGGTTATTGATGAACTTGAGTATCAATGTTAATCTTATTGAGAGATGTAGAAACATAATGGGTGAACTGGAGCAATGGTAGGAAGCTAAGTTGCGGATAAAACTAGCATTTCCCCCTTTTTTTTTGGCACCGGTACGTTATCTGCCACATGATTTTGCAGCTAACAAGCAGTTGTGAGGCCTTTTCGGCCCATAGTTACCTTGAAAAAAGCAAACAACACATTGTGTGCATGGTTTTCCTCTGTAACAAAGCAGAAATCTGACTTTTTACATTGCTCACAGGCTTACAAAGCCCTTTTAACCAAATAACAATAACATGTTATCCGGTAACACTGGTAAGTTATGTTACAAAGCTCCCTCCAGATATTGAAACCAAAGTAACTTCCCACCGTTGACTGAAGGATTTGTTAGACTAATGAAAGAATTGACACAACTAAAGATATTTTATTGCTTAGTTAATAAGAGTGTAATTACAATATTTATGTTAAGGATTCATGGATGAGATATTTTACCTAAAGGCAGCTAAAAGAATTGCTACTGCTATGAAATGAGTTGAATGGATTGGGTTATTGGTGAGCTTGAGTATTGATGTTAATCTTATTGAGAGATATAGAAAATTAATGGTTGAACTGGAGCCTGAGGTGGGATAGTTGACTGAAGGATTTGTTAGACTAACTCATCTCTTATGTTTTGGTCATGGTTTTATATTCACTTAGTTAAACATTGATTTATGTGTGAGTCATCTTTGCTTATCAACACCTTAGGCTCTGTTTTGAAGCCCACAGCATAATGTGGGATCACGAGGTGCTGCATGAAGATGCAAATAAGGTTTATAAACCTTATTTCCTCTCTTCACACTGATTATTTTGGTTTGAACCAACATAATCAGTTTTGCTGGGTGATATGTTGAATTGTGCGTTCCCATGAGGAACTTTGGGGCATCACTGGGCATTCCAAACATGCCCAAGAGATATCAGGATATCTGTGAGAACCCTGAAATAATTGACCTAAAGTTTATGATGATTGGGGCTCACGGTTGGCCAGCCAAACACAGCCTTAATTGTTGTTATGTAATTAATCCAAAATGCTCTACTTCTGTTTTGATCAGAGTGAGAAATGTTAGTTGTTTTGATTGTAATGATCTTAACTCACTGTTGTTCTATTGATTAGTATTGTAGTTATGTTATTATATGAGAATCTATGTTGTTTTAGTTTATTTCTAGTTATTCTCTAGAGTGATTTGTATTGAACAAGTGAAAAGAAAGGTTGTGTATTGTGGGAATCAAACCCACAACTTCAGCATTCATGAGTGATGCTCTAACCGTTGAGCTAAGTATGCATTGCCTAACTTTGAATACATTTGGTGATGTATCCTTGTGAGATGATGATGATGATGATGATGTATTGCCTTCAATGCTGTTAGGAAGTTACACATGGATATGTTAGCAATGTGGAACAAGCAGTGCCTAGTTTGACACTTTAACAATTTGTGTTGCTTGTAATAGTACTTGCAAGTTTCCATCATCATCTTAAGCACACCTTGTATCAGTATATCTCCAGATCATTTCTGAGAATGTACTGTCTTGAATTTCTCACATCATCAACCTTCCTGTCATAAGACCTCAAGCTCCAGCTTGGACTTCTCCAAAGGCTGATTGTATGCATTATACTAGGCTACACCACTGGTTGTCTTATAGTTCTTCTACACAACCCATACTCAACAGATGAATCTTCTGCTTTTGATTTACCAGCACAGCCTTCCCAATCAATCAGTCAATCGTTGGTTGGTTGGTGAGTCAGAAAACCCAAGAGCACTTTATCTTGGAATTTCACCTTACTTTTCCAAAAAAAACCAAAAAAATCTCATCTTCTGCTGACAACCTAATCCCCTGTTGTAGTAGCATAAATACACCTGATTTATGATAGAAATCAATCACCTAGTCCCCGTTTGGGAGCGAGCCCTGAGGACCAAAAGCCACTTGAAAGGGTGAGCGCCTAACAGACTCCGCTTTTTGAGAGCTTTTCAGTCACTCTAATTTTCAGGGTTTTTTTCTTTTTAGTTTCCGGAGAGATTGTTACACAGGTTTCCCATTGAAAGTCCTACATATATCTTTAGTTTCATTATTTCATCAGTCTCTTCAGTCAGATTCTATCAAATTTGTAGACGGTTGGGCCAGGACATATAACAATTTTTTTTGGTGGTGACAGAGAGACAATGATTCGAGAGTATGTGGCACTGGAAAGCAAAAAAGAAAGAAAACCAAAAATCCTTCACTGAATCTTTGATTTATGTGGTCCTCAGTTATGCGGTCCTCAGCCACATTAGAACGTGACAATTGTGCTTGTGGAGGTCATATAAATATGTTACTTTGAAAATTTGCACTGGAAGACTTTGGAAATTAGCCGTTTGAACAGTCTCAACAAAAAATTTCAAGTACAAACCATCACACAAGTTATGATCAGACCATCAAGCAACTTTGCAGGATTATAACGAAATCCAACCTTAGACGATTTTCTTTTTTCATTCAAAAGAGAGTAAAAGCATATTTGTTTTTTTACAACAGTTTTTTTAACAAACAATACGATATAAAGAAACGATGATTCCAATGTGAAGAAAAAAAGGTGATACAAAAATATCATCACCACACAAATTGGTCAGGGTGAGGGTTGAGGGGAAATCAAGCAAGGGAATACACGTCAAGAAAGAGGCAGGAGGCCAGGAGGAGAGTGAATTCAGTTTACATCTTCGATTTTGATATCATTACTATCAGACAAGACATCCTGTTCATCATCAATATCCATAGCCACAGGTTCGTGGTTAGGGAAGATGACGAGTCGATTAAGTTTCCAGTCGGCAGAGATTCGAGCAGCCTCTCCGTCTCGGATTCGTTCATCGAGTATCATTCGAGAGAGTGGATGAAGGAGCTCGTTCTGGATGGTCCGGTTGAGCGGTCGGGCGCCATATTGTGGGTTGAAGCCGGCTTGGCCGAGCCAGTTGCGCGCTTGGTCATCAATCTCCAGTTGAATGTTCTTGCCATTGATCTGCAGTCTCTTTTGGATTTCGGCCAATCGAACATCAACAATCGATCTGATCTGTGCCGTGCCGAGTTTGTTGAAGATCTGGCGGGGGAGGGAGAAGCATGTCAGTCGGCTATGTTTTCTAAGGGAGTGAAAAAAGTTGGAATACATGGAAGACAAGTTGCTTACAATTGTAGCATCAATACGGTTGATGAATTCAGGCGCGAAGTGGGACCGAATGGCGCCATGGACCAATGATCGGGTCGAATCAGGGATGTGACTATCATCCTGAAGCTCATTCAAGAAGGCAGCGCCCAAGTTACTTGTCATCACGATCACACAGTTCCGGAAGCTGACGACTCTTCCTTGACTGTCAGTCAATCGACCATCATCCAAGACTTGGAGGAACAACTGGCTGAATTCTCGCGATGCCTTCTCGATTTCGTCGATCAACACGATGCTGTATGGTTTTCGGCGGACCCATTCGGTCAGCGTTCCGCCTTCTTCATGACCCACGTAGCCAGGCGGACTACCGATGAGGCGGCTAATACTATGCTTCTCTCTACAAATGATCAAGAACAGAATTGATGAGTACTAGAAAGGCATATTGGCATCAGATATGAGGGTAAGAAGACTCACGAGTATTCACTCCCATCGATACGACAAATCGCTTCTTCGCTGTCAAAGAGGAACTTGGCCAGGGCTTTGGTAAGCAGTGTCTTACCGGTACCGGATGGACCACCTAAATGTGGTAGATGGAATTAAGTCAGTAAGTCAAGGGGTAAACACAGACCAATGAAAAGCAGCTTACAGAACAGGAAGGAGGCGATGGGGCGGGACTCGTTGGATAGACCGCTGCGGCTGAGTCTGATGGAATCCGCCACAGCCTTCACGGCTTCGGGTTGGCCAACAACTTGCTTCATTAAAGCCTTCTCCATCATTCTGAGCTTGACTTTCTCTGTGGCTTTCAGGCGTGAAACAGGTACCCCGGTCCAGCGGGCCACGATCTCCGAAATCCCGTCACTGGTTACAACATCATCTTCCAGCTCGGATGGCCCTCGTTTGGCATCTTCCATACGCTTGTGAGCTTCCAGCTGGCCCAATTGCTCCTCCAAGTCAGGGATCGCGTAGTGACGTAGATCGGCAGCGCTGGAATAGATGGACCACAAGAAACTTATCAACACATGGTGTATTCAAAGAGTGCATTAAGATCGATGAACTTACGTTGATACATCGTATCGCCTTTCCGCGTCTTCAGCTTTAGCTTTCAGGGAGTCGATTTTCTCTCGAACTGCTCTGAGTTTATCGCCTCGGGACTTCGCAGCTTCCCATGCGGCTTTGAGTGGTTGTAATTCATCGTTGAGTGCCGCGATTTCTTGATTTAAGCTCTCTAATCTGGCTTTGCTCTCCTCGTCCTATGGAAGACAATACAGCTCATGAGTCAAGACGTCTCGTACTGGCATAAAAAGCAGGAATGCATACCTTTTCTTTTGACAAGGCGTGGGCTTCAACTTCGATCTGCAGTTTCTTACGCTCGAGTCTATCGACAGCTTCTGGTTGACTATCTCTTGTAACTCGGACGGCAGCAGCCGCTTCATCAATCAAATCGATGGCACTGTCAGGCAGTCGACGAGCCGTTAAGTATCGGTGAGCCAGAGTGGCGGCGGTGACAATGGCATTGTCGAGGATTGTAACACCGTGGTGAGTTTCGTATTTCTCCTTGAGGCCTCGAAGGATGGAAATCGTCTCGGGTACAGAGGGTTCATTGACGATCACTTGCTGGAATCTCCGCTCAAAGGCTGCGTCCTTTTCAATGTACTTGCGATATTCGGCGAGGGTGGTAGCACCTAGACAGCGAAGTTTACCACGAGCCAACACAGGTTTGATGAGATTGGCAGCATCCATCCCTCCCGAACTGGCGCCTTGGCCGGCCATGATCAAATGCATTTCATCGATGAATAGGATGATGTTTTCTCCCTTTTCGGTGGCCTTTTCTACTTCGTTGAGGATAGATTTAATTCGCTCTTCGAATTGACCTTTGTAACTTGCACCAGCTTGGATGGCACCCAAGTCCAAAGAGAATAGTCTTCCGATTAGTGATGCAGGCACATCTCTGTTGACCATTCGTTGAGCTAATCCTTCGGCAATTGCTGTCTTTCCAACACCTGGTTCACCAATCAGGACAGGGTTGTTCTTTGTACGACGGCACAAGATTCTGAGGATGAAAGAAGAGTTGGCTCAGCTCTACGTAATTTGTACATCAAGATTTCCTGAGAAGCTTCGACTAACCTGATGCAACGCCGAACCTCGTTGTCCCGCCCAATGACCGGATCAAGTAAATTTTCTCTGGCTTTTTCGGTCAAATCAATGGCGTATTTGCGAAGAGCATCAAATCCTATTGCAAAAGATTTAAAAAAAAAAGAGGTCAGGGAGGAGGATTCAACAAATTTGATCAGAAAAAAAATTAAACATACCTTCCTCGGCATTTTTGCTGTCCACTTTCCGACCAGCTCGAACGGCAGAGATTGCGGTGCGGATGGCTTGATCGGAAACATTGGCCTCTTTGAAGATTTGTTTAATTACGGAGTCGTCAAGTAGTGCGAGTATCAGATGATCTTGGGCGATGTAACCATCATTCTGCGTGGGAAGATTCAGGGGAAATGCCAGTAGACCAGAAGGTCAGCATATATTACATATACAAATAAATTGAGCGCTGGTGATGATGATGTAGAAGTAGTTGTTATACTGACCTGCTGCCTCATCAGTTTTTGGGCTTCTTTGAGGACTTTGGTTGAGGAAGATGAGAAGCCGACTTGATCTGGGGGAGGGTCTTGACTGGGTTCACGAACCAAGCGCTTGTTGAGCGCCCGGGTGATTTCTCGGGCGTCGGCACCGGCCTTGTCGAGAACATTTGCGAACAGACAATCTGCACCAGCCGAGCCATTGCCACCGTTGGTAGCAATGACCGTTGGATCAAGCAGGGCAAGTGCGATGTGAACAGGTTGAACATGGACATGAGACCTCTCACGGGCGAGACCGATCGCGGTAGTGAGGGCATCATTTGTCTTGTCGGTAAAGGAAAATCCAGCGCTAGTGGACATGTTGGTGATATTGTTTGATGTTTTCGTTGGGTAATGGGCTTGAAGTATGTTTGTCTAAGTTGCCCAGATGAAGGGTGTATTTATGTTGCACTGGTCGTCGCTTGGCTTGAGAGAGGCATCCTAGGGGGGTGAGCCTCTGGCCAGTTCTCGGTGTGAGTGGAATGGTCAAGAGCCAGAAACCTTGCTGGCTCATACTCGAAGCGCCCTTTGCCGCTCTCGAGAATGTTCCAGACTCTGTCTTCTCCCCGGGCCCGGAGCAGACCCTTTCGGGGCCCTCGGGGACTAGAAATGACGAAGCCCCCTTTTTGGCTGACAATCAAAAATACACCACGGCCACACCTTTGGTCTCCTCGAAGCGGAAAAAAAACGATTTTTTTCGCCTCGAGGCTCTCAAGGGAGCGATGGAGGATGGATTTTTGTTCATTTTGTTTTCCGATTTTTTTTCGATATTTTTTCTGTTTTTGTTACCGATTTCTTTTCGATTTCTTTCCGATTGTTTTCCGCCTGCCACACCGCTCAGAGTGGACCTTCCAGGACCACTCAGAGCAGGCAACATCAGCCAAGACCCAGCTTGGCAGATGGTGCCGCTTGAGCCATCCCAGCGACTCCATGGTGTCTATCACCATGTTTCCGAGCTCGCTGGGTGATTGGGTGGCGGTATAAGGTGCGTGTAGAGGACTGGTCTCCAAGATCACTACACTACGGACATTTTGGTGTCGCAAAATTTTGCCGCGACGTCCTGTCGCAACATTCCTCTGCGACAGGACGTCGCAGCAGGATGTTGCGACAGGATGTCGCACCAGGCTGTTGCGACAGCAAAATGTCCGTAGTGCTACGTGGTGCACACGGTAGCCCCTTGCTCAGCGCTCGAGCCAGGCGGTCGGAGGTTCAAGTCCTTTTGTCGACACTTTATTTTGTCCGCAGCTCGACTCCGCGGAATCGAAATCCATCCGCTTTGCCGGCGGAGACGGAGCATACTATGCTCGACGCGGTGAACCCAGGTTTCCCTACACCACGGACGAAAATTTTTGAGTTCAAGCCCGCTAACAAACCGGTTTGGGTTGAATAAGCGGTTTTTGTCAGCGATTAAAAATCGGGTCGGTTGGAAAACCTATTTTTTTCCGGTCGAGGGGAAACTGGGTTTCCACACCCTCGTATGGGTCCGAACAAGCTCAAACGTTAAAAATGTACCGTTTGAGCTTGTTGAGGCCCAACAAGCAAACTTTCCAACCGATGAAAAATCGGTTTTGAGCAGTGCAGTACAACCCACAATTGAGACATGACTGGTCGGAAAAACCGACCAGTTTTTTAGCCGGATTTTTGGTCCGATCAAACATCCTCTCAGGGGGTCTTAGGCCGCAATTATAAACGACTTTGGAAAAATATTTAGGCACAATTTTTAGTATTTTTTCAGTTATTTATTTATTTAGTATTTGTTAAATCTTTATTCAAAACCATCTTAAATCGACCCGGAGGGTCGATTTGAAATGCCAAAATAAAAAAAAATAGCTAAGCCGCTCATGAAACCCTCCCAATTCTCACTACAGTCCCTGCTGCAACTCGACTCGCAATTCACTTGAGAGCGAACTAACTCAAGTCCCTCGATCCAAGGAGGTCGCACTTCACGCGACCTCCTTGGAGGGACTTGAGTTAAGTTCAATCTGATAGCCATCGGAAGTCGGCGAGTGACATCCGAAAAAATTCCACCAATCAAACGACTGGGATCCGATCGTCCATCCAAGGCTCCCACCGGTTGGGCTGTCTGAAGGCCACTCGTTTTCATGTATGTAGATGGGCTTCTTGGGTTCTTGTTGGGTTTGGTGCCAGTACCAAAATACGGCGCACGAGATCAATGATCTGGGGGTGTCAGCTGGAAATAAAGAAAATTATGTATAATTAAGCGCGGCGGGTTTATACTTGGCGCGCTTTTGTAAAGCTTTTGGAAAATATTTGAACTTATATTGCAACTATCATTCAATAGTGCCGCGTTTTCGAATACTTTTAAAAAGTGAATTAAAAAAAAAACAAATATCGGTTTATAATTGCAGCCTTATACTACTCTGGACGTGTTGAAACGTCCAGAAAACTTGGTGTGGTATGAACTCAAAAAAAAAAGAAAAATTTATCGACTTGGAAAGAAAGAAAGAAAAAGCTTCACTATCCAAATGCGCAATAAGGACAGTCACATCAAAAGCCAGTATCGTGTAGTGGCTAGTCAGCCCTACACCGAGGCATTCGGTCTTGGCACAGATGGCTGGATGTTCGATCCTCCTTTTTGACTTGCTGAACCACGCTGGTGAGACTTTTTCAGGTGGAAGACCGACTAGAAATCGGTTTCCTCACCGCAAAGAAACCAATTTTTAATCGGAATTGGCTAGGAAACCGAAAAAAAAGCGGTTTTCTGACCGCAAAAAAACCGATCTTTAACCGGAGATGGCTAGAGAACCAAATAATAAGTGGTTTTCCTTCCGCTGAAGAACCGATAATTTCTCGGGTAAAAAAGGGGTGACCTCCCGGCCTGAATGTTGACGTCTCCCCTTGCAGGCGGGCGAAGCGATAAAATATCGATCCTCATCCGATAAGAAATCGGTCTTTTTCGTCCGTGGTGTACCTGGGCATTCATTGCGCTCTCGCGACGGCCCGGGTCGCACCCTGTCTGAGTGGACCCCTGGCACGGCGCGTATGGGTATGAGGCCCTCGCCCAAACACTGGGATAGTACACAGCGGCCGATGTGAATCGTGGATCCGACCGATCCATGAAAATCCGGTCGGATCCACGTTGGCCGACGTCTTGTCCACCATCGGGTGGAAAAGACAGGTATTCCACGTTGGCCAACGTGGCTGCCAACCCATGTTGGCCGACGTGGAAACTAGCCTCGGTGGAATCGACGGATCGGCTTGATCATTCTTCGTAACCACCGAGGCAAGGAACACCATGGAATCCACGGTGCCTCACAGCTCCGTGGATCCGATCGGTTCACAGCTCCGTGAAACCGACGTGGACCCCACGCCGGCTGCACCGAACCATGAACCGGTCGGATCCACGGAGGCATGTACCGTGGTTTCCACGTCGAAAAAAAGAAAAATGACAACTAGTGTAAGCTGGTTGTTTTCCGCCAAAACGATGGCGGAAAAAAGACATTTTTGAGACAAAAAAAACTTCGATGGGTTTTTTTTTTCTAGAGAAAAAGGGTACATAGTGCCACTTGGCGGCTGATCCTCAAAAGCAGCGTAATCGAGTGGTTTAATTAGGACCGCTCGATTTGACCCGGGGTCATTCGATTCCCAGGGTACTCATTTTTGCTGTTCGGGCCAGATAGCCACCAAACATTACCCCCCATTTTCGTGTTACCGACGAAAATCTTGACATGGAGAACACCGCGCGCGACGGAGTCTCTACGCCGAGGATTGGGGTGGATTCCACCGACATGCCCTGGACAAAGTGGCATACGTCTGAGCCCGCACGAGCCCGATCGGTGATTTCCACCGGATAAACCGGTGGAAAATCACGTCGAACTTCGGCCGCTGTGTACCTTCATGTGTTAGTGGTCGTGAGGGCCCGGAGCGTAATCCTCTACCCCCAAAAAGGGGGAGGCGCCCACCCACAACTCAGACTTCTCTCGGGAGCCTGAGCCTTGTGCCGACCCATTCCTCCCGGGAGTTTACTAAAAAGGACTCATGTCATTCGGGTAACATTGCTAGTAGCAGGAGTAGATTGTCTGCATCAATATCCGCCGGCCGGTCCTTCTGTCGGGTTCCGACGAAGTATACTCATGAATTCCGTGATAGTTGTCGCCGGAAGGGGTTTGATGTACCATTTATAGCAATCCATTGTCCATTTCCCCAGACGTTGGATTTCTTCTACGGTCACCCCTACTGCCTTCCTAAGGGAGGCTCCCCCCACTCGGAACAAGTGGCCGGCCAGTCCTGGTTGTCCCAGATCGGACCATGCTAGGGCAAGCAATTCATTTACACGTCTCTTCTGAAGGTTGACCCGTCCCGCTGCTGACCGGAAGCCAAAGAGGCAGTCGTCCTCTATCATTGTG
Source organism: Puccinia horiana (assembly GCA_001624995.1). Taxonomy (NCBI): domain Eukaryota; kingdom Fungi; phylum Basidiomycota; class Pucciniomycetes; order Pucciniales; family Pucciniaceae; genus Puccinia; species Puccinia horiana. Next base: position 2,031,484 of record LWDY01000019.1, read on the forward strand.
GTTCCTAGGTGTCTCCCAACACTGGGTAGTTACGATACGATACGATATTTGACCTATTTTTGTATCGTAACTATCACAGTTACTGTTACTGGTAACAGGTGTATTTGTGCCCTCAGGCGTACCGTAACGTGCCTCTCTTTTTGAGGCCGTTACGGTCAAAGTATTGCATTACCGATACGATAACGCGATATCAAGCCTAAAATTGGCCCTTTTTGCATTTTATCTCACTCGACATCTGCTGGTCCCAAGCAGATATTGTAACGGTCTCATAAAAAAAAACCAATCATGCCAGATATTGTAGCGCACCGGGTATTACCAGTAACGGTGACGATAACGGCACCACTACATTACCGATATCTGTAACAGTAACTACCTAGTGTTGTGTCTCCTCACCACTTTATAGGGACACAGGAGGCTCTTTGTTGGACGCAACTTGAGGATCTGGGTCTCACCGGGCTTTGCTGTCTTCACGTCGTGCAGCTCGAGAATCATCACACCGTCTGTCATCTTCACTTCTTTCTGTGGTGGCATTGCCCCGTTGGTTGAGTGGTAAGTGAGTTCAGTGAGTCTTGCCATTCCCCAAAAGGCCACAACCGCCAGATCCCTGACCGATTCTTCCTCAGGTCCTCTCCAGACTCCCGGTTAGGTATACCCGCAAGGCCCCCAAATCGCCTACCGCCACAGGCTGTTTTTCAAGGGTCTTCGGCAGCGTTTCATCCTCCTTGCCAGATGCTTTGAGCATCAGCCTGACTTTAGGTTCTGTCTGAGTCGGGTAATTGACTTCTTGGAACGTGTGCCACACTTTCAGTGTGTGGAGGTATTGGTTCAGGGAAATAGCCGAGATCTTCTTCTCTCTCACGTTGTTCTCGCCGCAAACTGCCCATACCATGAACTTCTAGATGTCTAGTGTTGACCATTACCACCCCCACAGTACCCGTAGATCGTCTTCAGTTAGGATGCACTTGGTCGGCCCTTTGATTATGAAGACCAAAATTTTGTTCAGGTCCATGTGGTTGTCTTAGCGGGTAGTTGGTTGGGAGTTACGTGCCTTCCGCCTACTGTCTCGAGCCATGAGATGCTGAGATCACCATTTTTGTGTCTGATTATGAATTAATCCTAGTTGTGCTGATCGCTTCACAATATCCACCATATCCGCAAGAGAGCCAACTTCTTTGACAAAAGGTTGTCATCAACCCATTGGAAGATGTGAACCAGATCGAATTCGCTGAACATCACCTCCTTCCAAGTGTTGGCTGGCCGCCCAAAAGAACCACACCCCGCTACTCTTCCAAAGGTTATCCTTGTGTCGAGTAGGAGGTGGCCGTTGAAATCTTGAACCAAGAGGAAAGGCCACTGGGATGGCTTCATCAGAGTCTGACGGTAGGTTTTCTCTTAGTCGAAGAGGCCAAGGTCTAGTGGCTCTCTATTTTCACTAAAGAAGCATGCTACCACCTTAAAGTCATCCCACGTAGTTTCCAAAACTCTTTTTATCCACGAAAGGGACAACATCCATTCCATGCGGGTGTGATAGGTTGTTTATCGGCCTCACGGACCCATCCGAGTTAACCGCGGTCCCTAATGGATTTGACCGGAAGAATGGGAATCGCCTCACTATCTATGAGTGGGAAAATGGTCCAAACATCTGTTTGGCCTTCAACTCTTTTGGAAGTTAGCTTCAATTGCCTCTTGGGCCAACAGCACTTATGATTTTGTGGTGTGTACCACTCCGAGTCACCTATGCCACGGTTTGGTATCCCCTGGTAAAACCCATGCCAGAAACCTTTGAGGATGTTGGCATATTTCTCCAAGAGGTTAGCTGTGTTGAGGGCCTCTCTCCAAGCTTCTAAATTCATCTCACACTGTACCCCTTTAGGCCACTCGTCACCTTGACGGCTTACAATTTCTCTCCTCAAGTCTCTTGTGTGTGGATCATTCTTGCCTTCCCAGTCAAATTGCACACAGAAGTACCACAATGAGTACTAGTCCCACTTAAAACATCTCTCACGAGGGAATTTTGTCTCTTCAATGAAGGAAAATGGGTCTAAATTGCCCCAAGTAACAGATAAACTACTATGGTAGTCATTCGGGCGAAAATGCCTACCTCTTCTCTCTCGTTTGGTCCTTCAGGGTGTCAGCCTGCTACTATTCAGACACAAGCTGAATAGAGCACACTCAACAAAATTAAAACTATAAAAATATACATAAATAAAAAAATCTATGTAATAATGATAGAGACATTATTACATAGGCTATAAAAGAGACATTATTACGTGTACATACAATAAAGAGACATCATTACATGTACTAGAGTGTTATAAACACAGTTTAGTACTATTACATAAGTATAATAACCCTCAGATATTAAAACCTTATTTTACAAGGTTCGCCACTAAAAACACTTGGAACCTTAAAAATAAGTTGGTCCAATAACAAAAAACAAATAAAAATAGAAGTCATGAATAACTTCTGAACCTTAAAGAAAACTTAAAATATTATTGGATATTCTGAATCTACATGAAAAATAACTTAGGGTACCTCACCTGCAGTACCCCTTAAATCTTCTTCCTTCATGTATTACTCACTTACTCACATGCACTCAAGCATCACGGGTCACAATGTGGTGTGCACATTACATGTACATCTTGTATATCCATACTGACTGGGTAATGACCAGAAAATGACGTAAAAATGAGGTGTTGTGTAAACTGACAAAGTTAGACCCAACTGTGACGTGAAGAATCCAAGCCCGCATCCCAGTTCAGAAATTGGGAATTGGGCCACAGACCCTCCCAGATTATACGACACCCCTTTTAGAGGAGTTGTAAAAATATGAGAACAATACAGGGGGTTTCAGAGCGCCCCAAAAATGTGGGAACAACTCCTCTGACCCCCAAAATCCTGTTACATCACTTGCAGTGTGGTGTTCAAAGATTTGTACAGGCTGAATTGGGCCACAAACTGCATCATAGCGCTGCAACTGGCCCAGGCCAAAGGTTACAAGGGGTCCAGGACTCAACAACGTTTGTTACAAATCAAGTACTGACCCCCAGACCCTGCTGGTGAGCGCCTTCAGCCCCTTGGGCTATGGCTACACCTCCCAAACTGGCCCAGGCCAGCCAGAAAAGTGCCACACCACTCCAAGGGAGGCATTATGAGCGCTACAGGGGTTCTAAAATTAGTATATAAGAACCCCCATGCTCCCACCAAGTTGAAAATCATCTTCAATTTATCCTACACAGTTATAACCACCTAAATCAACCAGCTTCACCCTAGTTATTAGCCCTGTTATCCCTGTTACACTTGAATATCAACCCAACCAACCTACAACAACTGTCCCCAGCACTCTTACCACCTCTTACTCAACTTTCTGAGCGCTTCAAACACCAGTTGGACCATCCCTGAAGACCCCTTGGCCTTGGAGTAAGCACTAGTGAGTTTTATTCCTTCATTTCTTCAGCATCTGGGCATACTCCTGCTACAGGACCAGATAATCAGGTACCCAAAAATACCTCTGTCTTTTGACAGATCCTGATTCTTAAGAGGGCACCTTAAAACCCCTGTTTTAACAGGCCCCTCTGTGATTTAAAACATCATATTCTTTTACTACTCATATTTCAGACTTGAAATACCCACCCCATACCACTTTTGCCACACATTTGTGGCATATATTTTACCTTACAGCTAGTGTAGCTAGAAGGATACTAGTCCTTGGAATCACTGAGCCTGACACAGGGGGGCTTGCCCTAATTGGAAATTGCGTGCTCTTTTGCTTGCTTTCAAGTTCTGCTCACGGATGTGATTCTGGGTCGGGCTACAGTCTTCTTGCAGGTGCCACCCTCTTCTCGCTCCTCTATTGTTGGGGTCGTCCCTCTCCCTCACAGATTTGTTGTTGAAAAAGGTATCCAGGCTGGGCCTATCATACCTCCCACTGTTGTAGCAACTCCCTTGGCCTGTGGGTATTCCGGTTTCTTCTTTGCAAAGGGAGATTTCAACTTGCCTGTATACAGATCGTAGACTTCTCCCAGTCCACCCGTCAAATAAGGGTTTTCCTGGTACCCCAGCTTGCCTCAGTTCCTCGACATTCCGCACAAATCATTTGACAAGTTCTCTCTAAACACTGAGACGTCTATGGCCTCCACCAAATCATCATCTTTGATGATCTCGCATTGGAGGAGGCTGGATTGTACCTCAGCCCGGTGCAGAACCCATCTTTCCTCATGATCCTGTCAATCATCTCTCTATGAATTAGGAAGGGCCTCACCATCGAGGTGTATCTTTACAAGGGTGTCCAGCATATCGTCATTCCTCTGAAGAGCTATCACCTAAACATTTCTCCGAAGTGAAAGTCGCCACCTGTTTCTGCCTCTCCGGGCCAAAAAGTCGTGAGCGGTACCGATCCTTTCAAGGCCCACAAGTTCTTATTGTAAAATGCTGGCAAGCCAAAAAAAATTCATGTTCAGGGATGCCTCCTAAGGTAAACTGTTTGACCACCCTCTCTGATCACTTCAGGAAACGGGTCTTGTTTCAAGGCTTGGGTTGCAAATGTTTTCTTCCTGTGGACAGTTGCCACTCCTTCCTTCCCCGCATCAGCGACTTCGATTTCCTCTTTCCTCCCTTTTGTCACATCCAATAAGACTTGCATCAACGTCTTAGCTCACTTGGTGTTGCCTTGTTCTCTCACGGCACACATTCTACCTGGACCTTCTCGGTTGGGTTCTTCCTAGCCAACAGGGGACCTTTGAACTGTCGCCACTTTAGGGTCTATGTCAATTTTTGAGGAAAACCCATCTCAGTTACCATCTTTCAAGCGTCCTTATACAAAGGGAATCACATGGCCTAACAACTTATTTCTTCCTCCTAGAGGGTAACTAAACTAAACTCTCACCGGCTGAGGAATCTCCTAAAGTGTCCATCAACTTGTCATCATGCGACTCTGCTCTATCCTCTGCTGGATTTCTTTTGTCTGTTGCTCGATGGATAGGATCACCGCCTCTGCTGCTTCCTCGCAGGTTGATTATTGTTGACTGGATGTGACATTTCCAGAGTATGATCTTCTTCTGCTATGCCGTTATTGTGATCTTCTTCTGCTATGCAGGTATTGTGATCTTCTTCTGCTACACAGGTATTGTCTTGGTTTGAACAAAAAACTAGGAAACTATTATTTCCTCCTTCTGGGCCTGCTCGTGTGGTCTGCACGGAAGAGACTTTCCAATACTTCTGCTAGGGAGTAGAAGTTTGTCCAAGTCTCTTTTGTGTAGGCCTGGCGGTGGTAGCCGCTGACTGTGCTCCATGGACTTATGTATCCTCTCCCCTGCGTCCCTCCGGACACTAGCAAAAAAATCATCTGACATGCCGGTTTTGTTTCAATCTCAGAAGTGGATCAAAACCGGCTTTTGGACCTGTGGAGATAAATACCTGGCCAAGACGTGCTTCCCTGGCTGAGCATGGGACTGGTAAATTTCTGCTCCGAGAGTCAAAGAAATATTGATCCTGAGTGGCTGTGGTGTAGGATTTCTTGACACTTCAGTCAGCCGGTGATAGAACATGGAAAGAGATCATACCTGGAAAAACTAGTGATGGATGACCCTCATCGAAAACTTACGAACTCTACAGTTGCGCTGTAACACCTCTCCTGAAAAAATTATTTTGAGACGGGGGCTGGGTTATTTGTGACCACTAGGTTCAAACACTCATTTTGAACACTTTTTTGAGTGTTTTAGACCATATGGATTCTAAATCTAAGTCCACTAAGGTTTCTGACCAGTGGTTATATTTTTTTTAATTTTATATTCTTCAAATTTTGGACATGGGCTGTAAAACTGCAGTTTGAAGCCATGATCATGTACTGGCAATGCTTATGTATAATTATGGGTTTTTGAGGCACTGAAAATTCATTTTCAAGGCCTATAAGGGCCTCACAACACATTTAGTATGAGGCCAATTTCAGCATTTAGTCTTCTTTGCAGCTCTCCTAACGACCATTTTGGCCTTGAACAAGTCAAGATTTGTGTTATTGGAGCTTTTCATCAGAAATACTACATAACTTTGGGATAATTTTGCTGAAAAAAAATGGGGCTGGCTAAAACCACGCCCCGGATTTGCTAAAAGGATGCCTCCGGTGAGGCGTCCTTTGGCATGCACGCCACATTCCGGGCATCCATCAACCATGGACGCCTGGAATGGGACGTACCGGCCTTCCATGTCCCCGATGGGACGTGCAAGGCTGGGCACACCCCTTGGGTGGGGTGTGCATGGTCGTGCACGTCCCGGAGGACGTTTTCATCCCAGATCAAAGGGCGTGCCAAAGTTGGCACGCCCTCGATCCGTGGTGTGCATGCCGATGCACACCACAGGTTGTCCACGTCCGCCTTGGAGGATGTGGACGGGGGTAGCAGCCCAACCCGAGGGCATGTGGGATGATGCAGGCCCCTCATCCCTCCAAGACCAGTCGGTCTTGGAGGGAATGGGAGAGAGCACACTCTCTTCCCTTCCCTCCAAGACCAGTCGGTCTTGGAGGAAAGGGAGGAGAGAATGCACTCCCTCCTTCCTTCCTTCCAAGACCTATCAGTCCTGGAAGGAAGGAAGGAGTGATACACTCTCTCCTCCCGTTCCTCCAAGACCGATCGGTCCTGGAGGGAAGGGAGAAGAGAGGACATCCACTTGTCCCTTCTCTCCAAGACCAATTGGTCCTGGGGGGAAGGGAGGAGAGAGTACACTCTCTCCTCCCTTCCCTCCAAAACCGATCGGTCCTGGAGGGAAGGGAGGAGAGTGTGCTCTCTCCCATTCCCTCCAAGGCCGATTGGTCCTGGGGGGAAGGGAGGAGAGAGTACACTCTCTCATCCCTTCCCTCCAAGACAGATCGGTCCTGGAAGGAAGGGAGGAGAGAGTACACTCCCTCCTCCCTTCCATCCAAGACCGGTTGATCCTGGAGGGATGAGGTGAGTGTACTCTCTCCTTATCCCTCCAAGACCGACCGGTCCTGGAGGGATGAGGAGAGAGTGTACCCTCCTCTCATCCCTCCAAGACAGACTGGTCCTGGAGGGATGAGGAGAGAGTGTTATCTCCTCTCATCCCTCCAAGACCGACCGGTCCTGGAGGGATGAGGAGAGATTGCCTTCTCCCATTCCCTCCAAGACCGAAGACAGGCTTGAACAAGCCGAGGCGTCCTCGGGGGATGCACACCTCAACTCAAGGCGTGCATCCACCAAGCAGGACCCAGTGGCGGTTCCTGTCTGGGGTGTGCACACCTCCGACCAAGGCGTGCATCCCTCTGCACGCCACATTTTGGGCGTGCGAGGGTTACACACCCCAAATGGGGCGTGCACGCCAAAGGACGCCTTGCGGGGCATCCTTTTAGCAAATTTGGGGTGTGGTTTTAGCCGGCCCCAAAAAAATTGGAGTCAACATTTCGGACACAGTAAAAAGTGTTACAGTGGAATGCCTTGCGCAACTGTACCAAGATTTCCAATCTTTATTATAAGCACCCACATGTCTTGATGGGTAGGAAAATATCAATGTTTTTTGATAAAATACATATTTGAGATCAAGAAGATCTGGGAAAGTAAACATATAGCTTACATAGGAAAGGGTTTTATTTCGAAATCCATTATCATTAGGGTTATTGATGGGAATATTCCTTTAGGAAATGTAATCTACATACATACCCAATTGAAGATGGCATTCTTAAGGGCCCATACCATACAACCTCCGAGATTTTTTCCTCAAAATTGTTTTTATGCAAAAACCCATACCGCGGGCATTGGTTTTTGCTTTAAGCTGAAAATTGTTTTTAGTCATTTTACCGCGGTTTTCGGAAACAGGTCGGACCCTGTTTTTGAAAACAGTTTCTGTTGACCAAAAAGCGCAAAAAAAAACAGCGGAAATTGTTTTCAAAAACGTGTGCACGTTGTGGTATGGGCCATCCAAAAAGATGTACAATATGACCATTGCAGGAGATATCCAGGGTTGCTAAAGCCCAAAGTAAAATTCCCGTGCCACCCGGAGAGCTGCCTGCGGCACCACTTTAGCTTCAACTCCCAAAAATACTATTGCCAATGGGTTTCTGGATCTATCAACCTTCTAGCACCCATGACACTCTGGTGAATCCTACCTCACACCTCATTCTCCTTCCACACCCTCACCCCCAAAACACCTGCACATTTCCTGTTTTCTATATCCCGGATTAACACCCCAGGTATGGCTCCCGCGATGGAGATTCTCTAAGGCTTCTACACAAAAGAATCACTAAACTGGGTGAAGTTTTCACATGAGATATTCCAACATAATTTGATACATAACTCCTGTGTCATTCCAGAATAACTGTTTTGCACAGCCACTGCTGAATTAAATTTTGAGTAGACTTGAGTAAAAACACAAGATTCATGTCAACTTCACTCAGCTGAGTGATCACAAGTGGTGAGTACTGTGATAGGACCAACACTGAAACTGTTCCAGTCCTGGGAACAGTATTGGACCAAAATACGGTCCAATAATTTGGGATTGGTACCGGTCAGCCGGGTTGGTACAATCCAAGGCTTTGTTTCCTGGTGGTGTTGAACTTACAGTTTGGGGATTCATCTTCAATCCGCTGAAGTTTGTGAATCGGGGACGTAGAGTAGTGAGACTGTCAATATTGGAAACCTAACTCAGAAGATCGGATGGTTATGATTTGAAACTTGTTGTAATTCATTTCTCTTTTTCTTCATCCGATTTATTTGTTTCTTTCTAAGTCTCACTTATTTCACATCACCTCTCATTCACTCCAAACTTTAGGTCTGTTTTTCATTCATCCCTTTCTTATCTGTCTTTCTTCCTAATTCCTCTCTCTTCTGTTTCTTTTACTTCTTGTTAGGTTCACACAACTACTCTCATCAGTTTAAGTCTTCCGGTCGTGTATTAACACCCATGGTTGGAAAACTCAGATTTCTTTGGTTAATTAGGTGGATAGGCCTCTTTGGCCTCTGGTGGATTGGGATTTTGTTCTGATCCACCAGAATTCCCCACCCAAGTTACAACGCCGGTCAGAACCCATGCCAACTATATCTGACCAAACAATGATACTCGACGAGCTATAAGCCGCCACAATCTGCCGTCTCCAAGCCCAGATGAAGACAATGACTCCATTAAAGATGAAGAATCCAATCCGGGAACGGAACCATCCACTGGATTGGATTGTACCGGTACCAGAATCCAATCCACAATTTTAGTTGTGAGTGTACCGTCCTGACCAATCCAATCCACGGTATTGGGCCGGTAGACTGCTCTGTTACACACTCTGCAGAAATATGATGCCCAGTATCAACAGTGGGCAGGTACGTTACGTTACCTTACAGGAGGGTTATTGGGGAACATAACTTTTTAAAGTAATCCAGTTTTTTGATTTTTGTAATGTAACTAAAAAAACTAGTAATTTCAAGTAACATATATTTTTTTTTGAAATGGGTAATGTAACTTTTCTTGAGGTGAGGTGGTGTTCAGAAAAAAGAATTCAAAATCATATTGCATATAGCTTAGTGGTTAATCAATCCCTCTTGGAGGGTGCCAAAGTTGAGGTTGAGAGTCAATCCTCACACTGAAGCAATGTTGACCTCGCTTGCTGTGGAGGGGACCAGTCAAATTTGATTGTTTCAAATTGAGCACAATTTATCTTGCTCTTATTGAACACAACAATCAAAATTCACCACCCTTCACAGAAAGTTACCCATAAGTTATCCAAATTTGGAAAAAAAGTAACGTAACCCTGGTGTTGCTGAAGCAAGCTGGGAACGTAACTAGTAAAAAGTCAGGGCTTTTTGCACAACAGATAACGTAACTTGACTACAGATATCTCTAACTGTAAAAGTTATGTTACAGTCAGAGTTCCCCATTTGGAGAACGTAAATACCCACTGTTGCCAGTATCGGCGGTAAAATACATGTATTGGAATGGTTGTAGTGTTGATAGGACCCTAGTGAGCACTACCATAGGGCCCTGGTGAGCAATATAATAGGACCCTGATGAGGATTCTGGTCTGAAATATAATAGGATTGAATTTCTGGTGAGCACTATCATAGGACCCTGGTTAGCAATATAACAGTGAGAAAATTTGAGTTCTAAACAAGTAATAAGAGTCTAATATAAAGGAATACCACTTGAGCTAGAGGAGGTCTCAGTGGCCCAAAGCTCTTGAGTGGGACCACCAAGAGAGTTAAAAGGCTCTTAGAAGGAACTGTTTGAGGAAGAACAGATGATTTATTTATTATTTACTGGCACCAATTTAAATAGCTAGTTACAAATAGGCCAGTTTGTGGGACCATGGCATAAAGAAAATCAATAAGAGATGAAAATGAATAATAGGGGTATCAAATATACCAAATCCACAATTAGAAACCAGTCAATTATCCAAAAATTTTTTTCTTCATTAATGGACCCTAAATGGTGAATGGTGAAAGACCACACAGTTCAAAAATGGTGGATTTTTGAAAACCAGTCAATTAACTAATGGGGGATTTGCCTATATTTGATAACCCCTAATGATAAAAAACAATCATTCTGAGGGCAACAGATGAGAATTACAAAAAATAGGACCCTAATGAGCACTAAAATAGTATTCTGGTGAGAACAATGACAGGTTTCTGGAAAGACCTGTAAGAGATGGGTATTGATAAAAAGGTATTTGAAGTTGTCAAAAATTCACAAATCATACTCTTGAAACAGGTATGAAAAAGCACCATGAAAAATTAATGATCACTTGATGACTAGTGACATTAGGCTAAGTTCAGCAAACTATCCACCATTGATCCAGTTGACCACTGTGTCATCCCCCTGAAACACAAAGGGGCCATTATAGTTGGGCAGTGGTACAATCTGAGTTGGCTGAGTTAGGATCAATGTCATCTGATGTCACTTGACACCAAGTGATCATTAATTTTTCATGGTGAAGTGAACTTTTGCCAAAGTTTACTCAAGAAACAAAATTTGTGGGTACTCAAAATGGATCACAGCTGCATAACACAGCCCAAAACCAAATTCCTATATTGGGGGGTTTGCTTGGTTTATGCTGATTTCAGCCCAAGCTTGCTCTTGAAATAGGCTAAGAATACTTTCAAGGTTTGAATTTTGGCCAACATCAATTGTTTTCAAGACCCTCCTACATATAAGCAACGGTGTAACTGATACAATACATGTATTGTATCTGTATCTCCAATACACAGTTTTCCAAAACTGTGTATCATATCTGATAACAGATACATCTGAAATACATGTATTTCAATACAATACCATGTGTATTTGTGCCAATACACCATGTGTTTTACTGTATTGGGAGTGAAAATACACAATCTTGGGAAGATGTGTATTGTATTTGAAAGCAGATACATGAAAAATACATGTAATACATGAAAAATACATGTATTTAAATACGATACATGCAAATACAAATACAAATACATGTATTGTATCAGTTACACCGTTGATATAAGGAGTTTGTTGGGGTCCTACTACAAGGATTGGGGTATGTATCTGGTTTCACAATCAAAATGATACCACCCAGATTTTATAATTCCAAGATTAATGAACACTCCATCAAACATACTTTAATCTCTCTTTTTCCCATTTTGTATACTACTAGTTTGAAGACATGTGTCACACGGCATCTTGTACAAGAGGCGGGTGGGCACTATTGAGGGAAGAAAAGGAAAGGAGATAGTTCAAATAGGGGACTGACTGTTCAAAGGTCTTCTTTATTTCCAAGACAAGTTACTAGGCTCAGAGGGACTTAGAGTAAGAACACTGAAAGGGTTTGCAATGGCCAGGCTTGAAGAAGGCGGAATCAATTTATGCTGAAAACTATAATCTTATTTTGATGAGGAAAAGATGAAAGCATAGAAGTATACAGCTTATATAGGAAATACAACTAGTACTACAAAGGTATGACATTGGTTTGAACAAGAGATGAAGTCATAGGGTCAAAGCAGAAGAAATGGGAGAGGGAGGTCATAGCTTCTGAGTTCAGGCAACCAGGGAAAGTTCATGACAAATTCTATGACTGAGTACCAAGCATTGTAAAGTGCAGTGGGTGTGAAGGAAGGGTGATTCAAAGTTCAAAGTTTGAGGAGTGCACAAGTCAAAGTTTGAAAGTTTGAAGATGAAATGCGCAAATCCAGAAAGGAAGTTAAGCACATGAGAAAGGTATGCCAAAAGATGTAAGACTGGTAAAAGGGTTATTGGTCTTTCATTTGTTTGCATAACTGAAAAGCATTTTGCTTTTGGATCTTTGAAGCTGACAGTACTTGCTTTGAGAAAAGCTGTGAAGATTGCTGAGGGTGCATATACAGGTGATGTGATATGTAACCCAAGGATTAGCCAAAATCTTGAATGTTGCTGAGGCTATGAATTAGGGTAGAAAAGTATCCTGAGTAAATGCAAGGAAGATCCAACTGTGATATCCTTAGTGCTGAGTCTGTCGTATGACAACAAGCAACCCTTGCAAATTTGAGAGCATGAAAAAGTAGTGAAGATATATCACCACAGAAAATCTGCATGAGGCTTGCTGGCAGTTGAAAGGTGCTATTGAGCTATGTCAATTCAGTTCTTGCATCATCATTCAACTGCCAGCAAGACTCTGATTTTTTTGTGTTGTATGGAGCCAGAATGGGATGAAAGATATTCAATGAAGCAATTTTGTCGGAATATCAGCCTTCAACATCCACTCACATTTCATCATCTTTTCAATAATTTTCTTTCCATCAAAAATTGTGATGCAAACATCTTCCATCATTATTTTATGATCCTTGTGTTCATTTCCATTACATTTTGTAATGCTCTTCTTGTTGTCCATTGTAAATTTACAATGCTCTTTATATTCCATTGTTATGTTACAATCCCAGTTTCTGTATGTCATTTTCATTATTAGTGTATGCTTAAATTGTTTGTTCACCTCAACCACAACTTGTAATTTTCTTATATCAGTCTCTTTAATCTGGCACGTTGCCAGAAGAAATCTGGGTGAGGATGGGTCAGTTTGGGTCAAACAATTGCCTACCCAACCTGCCCCATTTATTTCTGGGTCAGATTTTTTAAATCTGCTGACCCGACCTGCCCCATGGTAGATTGAAAGGATTGCAGTTCGGGTGATTTCAGGATCTGGGCTGACCCATGGGCCTTGGTCATTTTTTTGTCCTCAAAAAGGGGTGTTTGACTATTCACAGCGGTGGGCAGTTACGTTACTGAGGGGAAATTGGATACCGTAACTGTTATTTAGTTATCCAAATTAGCCATTAGGATAATGTAACGTAACTTTTTTGAGGTTTTGGATAACATACCTTTTTTGGTTACAAATTTTGAGAAAAAAATTAGGGGCCGGCTAAAACCACGCCCCTGGTGAGGTGTCCTTTGGTGTGCATGCCACATTCCGGGTGTCCATTGACCATGGACGTACCGGCCTTCCACGTCCCCAATGGGACATGCAAGGCTGGGGCGTGCACATCCCGGAGGATGTTTTTGTCCCAGATCAAAGTGTGTGCCAAAGTTGGCATGCCCTCTATCCGTGGTGTGCATGCCGATGCACGCCACGGGTTGTCCACGTCCACCTTGGAGAAAGTGGACGGGGGTAGTAGCCCAAACCAAGGGTGTGCGGGATGATGCACGCCTGAAGGGGGGTGAGAGCAATCTCTCCTCATCCCTCCAGGACCGATTGGTTTTGGAGGGATAAGGAGAGAGTACACTCTCCTCTCATCCCTCCAGGCAAGTGTGCCAGGGTTGAGTCTCATTGATAAAACATGACTTTGGACATGGTCCTGCTTCCCCACAGGTCTATGCAACTGACAAGGGAATAAATTTTTATCTGTGCCTCCCAGATGGGTGAACCCTTGGGTAGCCCATGTTAGGAGAAGGCCAACCCTTCCCCCTGCCCCAGACCCAAGGCGGGTTTGGGTCAATCCAACCCATCCTCACCCTGAAGAAGAAATCAATCATCAAGTAAAAAAAAGAAATGAAAAAGTTACAATGTCAGCCCATGTCAAAATAGTGTGACATGAACCAAAAACAATCTGGTTATGAAATCCAATCGTCCAAAACAATCCCAATAGGTTGCATGTATTGAGCCAACACAAAGGCTTCTGGGGTTGTTTGGCTCCCAAAGCCCATTCTTTTATTTATATAACAGATTTTGGTTGAATGGGCAGTTTTATCAGGAGATTATTGCACCCTCCTCCTCAACTTTGGACAGTGAGGCTATGACTTGAGGGCTCTAAATACAAGATAGAAGGGTTATTGTATGACCTTATTTTGTGCAAATAACTGAACTGTTCAGTGTTGGTTGTGTCAGATTTGTTAGGATTTAAGCTCTTGACAAAGAGAAATGGAGAAAGGGATCTGACGCAGTTGAGGGAGGAGGTCCAGACCAACAAGCTGATTACAAAGTGACTCAAGATAAATATTGCTCCCTGGGCTCCCCAATTTTGGGGGCAGAGAATCTTGTTCATAAGATTTCTTATTTTCTGAACATGCAGATTGAGCTGTCAAACCCTCTCCTTGGTTGGGTTTCACAAGGCCATGTCACCCCGCAGTCCTAATTCCACATAAAATATTGGCTCTGCCCTTTCCTAGCTCAGTCAAGAACTGACCCCATACTTCTCTCTGAGAGTAAGCTAATTCCCTTTCTTATTTCTCACTCTACCAGTAGCAAATCATGTACAGTAGAGAACTGACCTGTACTTCAATGTACCTCTTTGGCATAGATGCCGACTCGAGCTCACAAATTTTAAGAAAGAGACCCATGTGAAACGTTTTCATAACTTCAATTTGAGCAATGGCGCACCGGCTCACCAAACTGGTCTCACATTGACTTGATTGCCAGTGAGTGCTCCGGTGAATAATTTTCAGAGTTTGTGAGGGCTTACTCAGCCCCTTGTACAACGAACTTGTATTCTACATTCAAAAGAGCCAGTTGGTTTTTGCGCGGTGTGTCAGTGAGTGGTCTTTGATGGTCGGATATCGGAAGTCTCATAGCCAGCTTCCAATGTAGTCGAACACAAACGGAACTGATGAAAAAGTGAATAAACACAAATCACCAATTGGGTCAGCACAGTAAACCTCGGCAATTTGGCGCGACATGAGTTTGGTGAGTAATCAGCTAGGAGCACCAGTCTAATTCTGGCATTGACTATCAAGATGGTAATGAATGGAGAAAATACTCAACTGGCTCGAATTGTAAGGATGGTGAATACGAATCCTTTCATAGTTCTTCGAGCCTCTGCTTGAGCGAGAGCAATCTGGGCTGGAGAGGGTGCTGGTTGACCTAGTATAAGCAATTCATCCACAAACCGATTCAGATC
Source organism: Puccinia horiana (assembly GCA_001624995.1). Taxonomy (NCBI): domain Eukaryota; kingdom Fungi; phylum Basidiomycota; class Pucciniomycetes; order Pucciniales; family Pucciniaceae; genus Puccinia; species Puccinia horiana. Next base: position 2,046,798 of record LWDY01000019.1, read on the forward strand.
AGACCCCGTTAGGCTTCAGCTCAAAAAACAGAAAAGACTGGAGTATGACTGACCACCGGAGAACATGTCGGAAATCAAATAGGGTTTCTTTGTTGTAAAATTCAGTCGAGTTCGGTCTTGTTATACGCTCGTGTGGTGGATCGATAGAGCCACGTGGATAGTTTGTGCGAGGATTTCCTTGAGACGACTCTTAGTCGTTTCGCGCTGAAGGTTTTTGTTTTGTGGTTTCCTTTCGGAATTCTTCGTCGTGAAGTTTACTTGCAGCGTGATCGGCCAAGCCTGGTCAGCTGCTTAGGGCTCCCGCGCAACGAAGCTCGCGCCACGCGCACGCCGCCGGTTTCCCATCTTCTTGCGACACACCTTGACATTTTCCGAGCTTAACAAAAGCCTTCCCCCTGTGAGACCCCCGGGGGGGACTGCGATCGGCGCAAATGCAATGTGAGGTCACTCACATGCATATGCAAGCCGCGCACAGCAGGGAAAAGGGATTTGTGTTAAGTTCGGACATTTTTATGGGTGGGCCCTGCGAGGTACATATTTATGCTACTGAAGCACAAGAGCCTGATTTATCCCTCTTTTATTTGATGAATACCACCCCAGGACCATATGGCAATGTCCCAGACCTTTCAACATTTGTGATATCCATATAAATGTCTTTCTACAAAAAATCACACAACTGTCAAGAAATATAACATTGAAACAGATTGAAACTTGGTTGTCTTTACCAGTCCCTGTCAAGTTTGCATTTACAACTTTATGCAATTTTCACAGAAATACTTTCAAGTTTGATATTATAGCTGTCAATTGTTTTTCCTGAGAGCAAACTTGTTTTTAAGCGTACATGGGTGTATTTCTTAAGATTTTAGAAATGAAAAAAGGGGGCTAACATTCAGATTTTATGATTTGTTTGATTAGAAACAAATGGAGGACTTCCCGTGGTATCTACAGCCCCTGTAGATTCTTAATTTTAGCCTGTAAAGCTAAATTTTGGCAGGGAAGATTGGATTTAGTCTGGTAATTTAGACCTTACAGCCCCTGTAGATGGCCACAAGAAGTCCACCAATGTTTCTGTTAGCTACCAAACAAAATCAAGCCTTTTTTTAGGACTTACATATAACACCCCAACAACACAAATGGGGTCTTTGACAAGTGATCCCGGAGTGGGGGGTTTCCTCCTTGGACCCCCAGTGGAGGTTGTGTGGAAAGACTGAGTCTTTCTTTGAACATCGACCAGAAACTCCCAATGTTGATGGGGGTTTTGAATGTGCAACCCCCTCCACCCATGAACCAGGTGTTGGTGGTTCAAACCTTCAGATTGAGGGAGTTGCATGTTGAAGGCCCAACAAAAAAAATTAGAATCCAAAGATCCATACAGTTATAGCTAGAATGGCTGCTTGTTATTTAGTTCAACTAAGTCAAAGTAAGAGTTGATCCCGCAAATAGAGACCACAATACTTCTGGTATTGTCATCATTTCATCCAGTGACTCCTTTCAATTGAGGAGTTGTTTAGAACTCCAGTCCAAAACAGAATAAGGAATGGAATGGTACTATTGTCACCAAATTAAATAGAAGATGAAATCCTTGATTACAGATCTTATTTAGTGATGAAAACTTGATCTCAAAGAATTTTCACCACCAAATTAAGTTTTGAGTCTAGAATTCTACCTTTTAGATCTGTGAAGGGAAGTCCTCAAGTGTTGTGCCCACCCCCTTTCCAACTCAGATTTTTCAGGCAGCGCTGTATGGCAGAAAGCTCAACTGTGTAGGAGAAGTTGAAGGAATTTATAGTGCAACAGAATTTATTTGTGTGTATCCAATCGGCGAGCTACAAGATGATGGATGTACATGTTGGAAAGCAAAACAGAAAAAAAAATGTAACAGGAAAGAGTCCTAATCATAGAGTTGTGTCTCCTACTGAACAGTTCTCTGAGCACAGTTTTGTTGGAATTGCCAAGATGAGATGTTCGCGAAAGCCTGTTCGAAAGATTCCACTAGAGGTGAGACTGATGATATCCAGTAGATTGGGAAAGCTGAAAAAAAAAAGAAACTCACTTGGGTTGTAAATGTTGATGTTGGTTTACAACAATAACTGGCATGTGCATCGGTACCTATGCAGTTTGCGCCACTCACTTGCTTTTCTGAATCGTGAGCAAGGGTGGCATTGATCACTAAGAAAGTTAAGAAGGGTAACAGCGGAGTTCAGTTGGTTGATTCGTAATATAAGCCGGTGTTTCAGGAAGCCATTCCGCGGTGATAAAATAGATTCAAGAGATTGACACTAACTTTGATATGCGTCAAAAAGACCGCTGTCGTCGTAATAATTCCCTATACCGAGGCCACAATACGGTGTCGTTTTGAGTGCGTCAAAGCCCTGAAGATTGGAACACTTGAAGGTAACTATTAAAACGTTCTTATCGTTGCCCGGAAATTTAAGACCAAGCGCAGTTGCACACAAAACTAATGCTAGCAATGCGAAGTTCATTGTGAGCTGTTGAGCGATCTATCAAAAGAGACGAAAGTAATCAGTAATTCAAGAACTCATTCATTGAGGCAGTCGATTAGGGATGGAAGCTGAAAACATACGAAATATCCAAACTAGATTAGAGCGATGATGTAAAGATGGAAAGTGTGGTAGAGCGGTGGAGCCCGACCATTGAAAGTGATGACTGATAAGGTCAGTGGGATGAGATCCGGTTTTTACCGCAAAGACGATGAGAGGGGAGAGGTCTGCACATGTATGTATTGCCGTTGCCCAAGGTGGGTGGCTGGGTACATATCAGCCACTCAACCGCCCCGCCACCAAGCCACAAAAGCCTTCAGGATGAAAAGGGAGGTGAGAAACTGCTTGCGGTTGGCAGCATCTCCAGGGTCCTTTGTTCTTGTGCTTCATGGCCTGTACGCTCCGTGCGCATGCTACATACTGGCTACTGGCCCCAGCTGCCCGACCAGCCTAAGGCAGCAATTACAAACATTATTTAGAAACCTTTTAAATATTATTTGAAAACGTTTTGAACTTTTTTATTTATAAATAATTTCCCTATTTTTTTTTTCAGGGCGACCTGGGAAGCCGATTTGACTGAAGAAAATAAAAGAAAATAGCAATACTTACTTGAAAACAACACTACAGCCACTACTGCTACCTAGGCTGTACGGTCATGTGCTCCAAACAGCCTCAACAACAATTTGCAGCCCAGTCTTGACATTAGCAACAGCCAGCTTCTGGAACATCAACAGTTCCGCTCAATGTCTGGTCCAAACATCCCCAACGGCGATCCCGGCAACCATGAAGGTTACACCCGCCACCAAGACTATTTGATGTCCTATTCCAACTCCCCCAATCCCTCTTGGCCCAGGTTGAATTTCATCATAGATCGTTTCAGAGACATGAACGCGGCAATCTGGCGGGTTTATAATTGTACCACATTTGAATCACTTTTGAAATTATTCGAAGTTTTTTCTTTATAAAAAAACAAAAAAAACAATTTTCAAATCAAACTGAATAGTTTCTGAATAGTAGTCTATAATTGCTGCCTAACCTAGAGCATCTCCACTATCTCCACCCAAGGTGCTGTCCAACTTTTAGCAACCTGAGCTGAAAAGCAGTGCCCACCCAGGGTGCTGCTATAGCTCCAAAGCTAAAAAAAAGCCAGACAGTTCTGCAAGGCATAACCCGGCACTGTTTATGGCCGTGTCCAAAAATGTAGAAAAAAAATTTTGGGGCAAAAACCCACCCATTTGGGTGAGATTATGGCTTCGGAACTTGTTTAAAGTCCAAATAACCCCCTCTAGAACTCCATGGTGCTATGTACCAGTACTAAATTAACTAATCCCTCGAGGTCGTGCGCCGCGATGAGGCCCCTCCGGGGTATCTTCGGGCCCCGGGACTTAGTTAAGTTAGGTACCAGTGCCTAAACCATAAATTTTAACCCCATCAATACATATTTATGGGGTTAAGTATGGCTTTATAGCACTATGTCCGAACCATGGATGTAAAAAAAAACAAACTACCAGGCCAAACAGGACCCAGCAAAGCCCTAACCAAGCCGCCTTGTGTAGCATGTAGCAAAATGTGACTTTTTCCCAAAATGATACTTGTGAAATCTGCCAAATATGTAGCAGATTTCACTTTTTTTCAAAAAAATATACTTATGTAAAGTGAATCTTTTTTTGAACATTTGAAAAAGAAAAAATCAGGGTCCTTGTGTGAGCGTAGCAATCTGAAGCAGCTTTTGGGTAATTTTGGGTCCTATCAGCTTCGAACATGATGCCACCTACCATGAGCAACCCAAACTACATAAAGAGAGCTGAGGAGAGCATACAACCCCTTTAAAAAGGCCTTAGAATGATCCTCAACTACAAATCTAGCTGCCAATTTTTTTTTTTAAAAAAATGTGTTACTATGTTCCTTATCTAAGATATATCAATTTTCTTCTGTCTTATTAAATTGAAAAAAATCATGCTTGTCTTGACGTAGGAAAATCTGGCAAAAAGGAAAAAAACTGCATCTTTTTACATATCCAAAAGGCATTTTCTCTGGTTTTACACAAGGCGGTTTGGGAGGGGCTCTCCGGGGTCCTGGCCAAACTCTAAGCCCATATATTATCAAGAGCTACAGAGCCGTGCAAGTCCAAAAATACAATAAAATTAAAAATTTGTGTACATTTCCCCCCGGGGAAAGGCCCCGCACACCCAAAAATGGGGTAATGCCGGGATATGCCTTGCGCAACTGTACAACCGTCTACATCACAGCCACACCTTTGGCCTCCTCGAAGGGGAAAAAATCGATTTTTTTCTGCTCAGTCCTTGGTGGGACCAATTTTTTTTTGCCTCAAGGCATACTCTCACGGGAGCAATGGGGGATCGATTTTGTTTTCTGTTTTTGTTACCGATTTCTTTTTGATTTCTTTCCAATTGTTTTCCGCCTGCCACACCGCCCAGAGTGGACCTTCCAGGAACACTCAGAGTAGGCAACATCAGCCAAGACCCAGCTTGGCTGATGGTGCCGCTTGAACCATCCCACTGCCAGCAACTCCATGGTGTCTATCACCATGTTTCCGAGCTTTCTGGGTGATTGGGAGGCGGTATAAGGTGCATGTAAAGGACCGTGGTCCACACGGTAGTTCCTGTCCCCTGTTCAGCGCTTCGCTGATCCAGGCGGTTGTAGGTTCAAGTCCTTTTGTCTACAACATATTTTGTCCGCAGCTCAATTCTGTGGAATCAAAAAAAATTTGGCTGACATGCCGGTTTGTTTCGATCTCAGAACTTGAAGCAGTTCATAACCGGCTTTCAGACCTGTGGAGATAAATACTGCTTCCGTGACTGAGTGTGGGACCGGTAAATTTTGGCTCCAAGAGTCAAAGAAATATTGATCCCAAGTGGCCGTGGTGTAGCACCCGTGACATCTTGTGACAGACAGGCAACCCGGGACACATATCTCACAATATGGCTCTGAATATAGCAACCTCAACTGGGTACCAGTCCACCTTTGCTATTGAAAAAAACACAGGAGCTATATCTGGGTTTTAGCTCCTCGGGTGGAGATGTTCTAATGAAGTCCCTCGTCTTTGGAGGGACTGAAGTCCTGCAGGGACCCTCCAAAAGAGGATCCCCCGGCCTGAATTGGACCGAAAACCCCCAAATTGGATGTCAACTTGGTCATGGGAGTTGTCCTTCCAATTCTTTGGAGTTGTTTTTCCAACTGCCTATGAAAAAATATACACAAAAAAAATAAATTTCAAAAGTTAGAAAAAATAGGGTCAGACTAAATGCACTCCAATGATTTCCTATGTGCACTCCATTTTGGAGTGGGCAAGAGTTCACTCCAATTATTTTGGAGTGGACAAGTGTTCACTCCAAAAAGATTGGAGTGAAAACTAGTCCACTCCAAAGTTCCACATATGCTTGGAGTACACAAACCGTGCACTCCAATTTCTTGGAGTGCAAATCCTGTGCACACCAATTCCAAAATGATTTTCCAATTTGTTGGAGTGTACATTTTGCACCCTCCAATGACTTTGGAGTGCACACCCAGAGTACACCCAAAAAATGGTGTAACTAGGTGGGCACTCCAATACCTCAATAATTTTGTAGTGAAGGGAGTGCGCACCCTGAAAACCACTGCAAGTTACACCCAAAAAACACCAGGAAATCCCAACACCCCCTCAGAAAGCTCACATTATAACACGATCACCTCATATCCCACACTTTTTGAGATCAGATAGAGATAGAAATTCATATAACAACATGTCGTCAGCTTCCCCCCCCCCCCACCGACAAAAAATGTTGTAGTATCCCACGAGGCCTGGGCTCAACCTCGGAGTACAAAAAGGAAAAAATTGGAGTGCATTCAGCTTTTTGTGGGGGTATTTGGAGTGGACACCTGCCCACTCCAAAAACATTGGAGTGGACACCTTCCCACTCCAAAAACATTGGAGTGGGCACCTGCCCACTCCAAAAATGACCAACTTTTGAAGTGGGCAGGTGTCCACTCCAATGTTTTTGGAGTGGAAAAGTGTCCACTCCAATGTTTTTGGAGTGGGCAGGTGTCCACTCCAATGTTTTTGGAGTGGGCAGGTGTCCACTCCAATGTTTTTGGAGTGGAAAAGTGTCCACTCCAATGTTTTTGGAGTGGAAAAGTGTCCACTCCAATGTTTTTGGAGTGGAAAAGTGTCCACTCCAATGTTTTTGGAGTGGAAAAGTGTCCACTCCAATTATTTTGGAGTAGGCAAGTGTCCACTCCAAAATGTTGGGGTGCATTTTTAGCCTGACCCAAAAAATATTCAACTTTTGGCAGATTTTCCAAAATCTTTCACAATTGTTCAAGGGACCCAGGAAAATCAGAGATGACAGACTGGAATGAGAGATTAATGATGACAAATGAAAAAAAAATGAACAAAAATATCCTGGCAAATTTAGGGCTCACATACAACCTCCAAGGTTGGTTTTTCCGAACTTTTTTCCACACAATCAGTTTTATGAAATAACCTGTACCACAGGCGTTGGATTTGCCTGAATTTGAAAATCATTTTTAGTGATTTTTGCGCGGTTTTTGGAAACTGGTCTCACCCTGTTTCCAAAAACAGTTTCTGTTTACAAAAAAGCGCAAAAAAATGGCAAAAACTGTTTTCAAAAACAGGTGCCCACTGTGGTACGGGCCCTCATAGTGGTCACACAAACAGTGTTCAAATTTGGAGTTTGATTGGATTCTGGTGCAAAATTCATTTTGAGACCAATCAATGTCCCTCTCCACAACATTCCAAAAAGTATGCCAGTCAATTTTTTCATTATTTTTCATTTATTATCAGAATTCTCTCATGTTAATCTGTCATCTCTGATTTTCCTGGGCCCTTTGAACAACTATTCAAGATTATGGAAAATCTGCCAAAAGTTGAATATTTTTTCTAAATTTTGAATTTTTTTTGTGCATGTTTTTTTCATATTCATTCTTTGCAACTCATTTGACAATACTTCACCAAGCCTCATGTATTTTAGTGTTGTGGTAGGACCCTGGAACCCCCGGATAAATGTGGGGAATGTAAATGTATGAATTTTTGGCCAAAAACCCAAGATGGTACGCATGAAAAGTGGCATGAATGGCCTTTTTGGCTGCAATCATACTCATCTCAAATGTATGTATATATTACGGGGGAAGAGGGGTTGGTAATGAAAAGTGTATGAAAGTGGTGAGGGTGCCTACACCATGGGGCGAGTTTCTCAAAACCGCCCGCGTCCCCTGCAATGCGTCAGAGGGACGCTTCCAAAGCATCCAGGGGTCGTTCCCGCTTACACCCAGTCCAAAGGACGCTTTGGTAAAGCCTCCAATGGACGCTTTATGTGCAAAGCGCCCAATCTACGCTTATGCAAAGCGTTCAAAGGACGCTCTGCACACAGAGCGTCATTTGAACACTCTGCACAAGCGTCCATTGGGCGTACGGCTGGTCAAGCGCCCATCAGACGCTTTTGTTCAAGTGTCCTATGAACGCTCTGTGTGCAAAGCGTCCTTTGAATGCTTCACATAAGTGTCAATCGGGCGCTTTGCACACAAAGCATTCATTGGACGCTTTACCAAAGCGTTCTCGGGACGGAGAGCAGTGTGATGTTCGCCAGTTTTCAAGTGCGGGAAAGATGCGAGAAGCTAAGCTGCCATTCCATTTCAGGGAAAAGGCGGTCTATTTATGGCCGTTTGGGAACTAGAGTAGGTACAAGAGGAATACGAGAGAGAGCTTGGCAGATGGCCGGTTCCGGACGAGTTCCATCTGATGGTACTCGTCGGATTACAAGCTACAGAGAAAGAATGATTCTGATTATGCAATCAGAATCGACACGCTTATAGTAGTACACAAGAGACAGGAGATAAGAGAAAGAGTAGAAGTATGAACAAGGCCAGAAGCGGCGAGACAAGATATGCCGAGAGCGGCTACAACGGAGAAGGAGGAGACCGAGAGCAGTCATGATAGAGGAAAGATCCCGGAACTAGCGTTCCGGATAAGGAGACGGAACGAGGTTTTCACAGCAGGCCAACTGTCCCTCTCGCGCTTTTCGTCAGACATCCAATGGTCGCATGGCGTGTAAAGCGCCGAATGGACGCTTAAGCAAAGCGTTCACTGGACGCCTAACCAGCCTTGCGTCCATCGGCGTAAAAAATATAACAATGGAGTAAAAGAACTGACCATTTGATTTTTGAAAGGGAACCATTGTGATTGTTCACCGGGATCAACAGGTGATTAGTGTGCTCGTCTTCGGCCGTGTCCGCGAAACCTTCGGAATACTGCTCGTCTTCCTCTTGTAGGATTCGCCCCAGCTCGGCATTGATCAACGCCTCGACTCCAATCTCGGCGTCAAGATTTATCGCGGGAGGAATTCTTAAGTGGAAACAGTCAAATCAAGCGCAGCCATATTGGACTCGGCGTTGTGAGTGGGCTCCATGTCCTCGTCCTCATCGGAATCCCCTTCCTCGGCATCCATCACAGGATCGTGGTCAACGTTGATCGATTTTGTTGACGATTCCTCTCAGATTGTTCTGCATTCCGCTCAACTTGCTCATTGTGAGCATGGAGATTCGATTGATGACGCAAACCTATCGCATGCCTCCGATAGCTCAAGGTCTCGGTATCATCACATAAGTGACACACATAAACTGTTTGGCCATCTCTCCTCCTCTCGCGCCTCATAAAAACCTGGTAAGATCAAAGTTAGATTGTCTTTCTAGCATAAATCCCAGTGAAAATGGTACTGACTTTGTCTTGGGTCCATCCTTCAAGCGGAATGGGTCTCAAGCTAGTGATGACCTGCCGGGCTCAAATCCAAACACAACACTTGCTCGTGAGTCTTTGCTCGATCATTTCCATTACAGTCACCAATTAAAGGTCAGTAAATCTTCTGTTATCTCTTCTCAGTGAATGCAACATTAAACTTTAATTTTATCTTGTTGCAGGAATACATCCGCGAGTTCACCAAAAAGGCTTTTTTGCGACCCGACATCGAAGCGTACACACGAGTCCAATGCAAGACAGGCGCAGGCGATCGTTCTCTGTTGACGCTTACCATGGTGGGTTTTTTTTTTCTTGATATTTGATTGTACAGCCAAACCCAACTCCCCTTCTTGTTTGTTTGCTGCCAGAAAAACTTGGAGGAACTCTCACTCGAGTTTAAGCAAGCAGAGTTCCCTCCAGGCTTTGTTGACAACAATCCTAGGGCCCGAAAGGGATTTGTCACGAAGGTTCGTGAAATCCAGAAGCACGTCCGACACGCTGTATGTGAAAGACTATTGGAGAACATTCTCAACACGGAGAGTGAATTCGTTGACACTGGTGTTGTGCCCAATCTGCACAAATTAACCGAAAATGTTTTCCGGTATCTTCACCCATCCGGCGAAACAATGACCAAGGCCGATGTTAACAACAACATCGATTCCCTCTTTCGAATGCAAATTGGTCATTTAAGGCTACAAACCATCAACCTCTTGCTTCATCCGATGGTCAAAAAAGTATCTCCATGGCCTGAGTATCAAGCCGCGTAAGCTTTTTTTTTTCATGTCAGTTAAACTTAATAATGTTTTTAATACTTCTTACAGATGGGGCAAAGCGATTATTGCCAAAGATCATGCGATCTTTGGACAAAGGAAGACATTCCTCTCCATCGATCAAGAAACCATTGTAATGCCGGAGGAACACGAGGTTCAAGAAAAACTTAGGGAATTTCTTCAAAACCGACCTGATGCCACTACCTCAACCAGAGCTTTCCATCATGTCTGAGGTGAGGCAATAATATGTTTTTTTTGTTGGATTGTGCCCATCTGGGCTGCCTTTTTCCTGTGTTCCCGAGTAGTTTTTCTTTTTTTGTAAGGTTGTATGAACAATGATGAAACAAATAAATACAGAAGCAAGATAAACCAAAATAACCACACAGATAACAAATAAGAAATTGGAGGAAACAAATAACCCAACAGCAGCGCCAAAAGCGTTGATGGGACATAAATTAAACATCAGATATCCGGATGAACCCCCGTCATCCTGACGCTTCCTTCACATTTGAGAGCGTCGGACTGACGAGGGCTTCAACCTATTAATGACGGTTGGTGGGCCCGTCAGTCGGACGCTTTCTTATTGGAAAGTATAAGAATTCTGTGATATTGAATCAAAAACCAGACTAAAGAAAACAAGCCAGAAAAGGAAAATACAATAATAATAAAAAATAAGAAGAAAGAATTTACCACCGAAGAGTGAATGAGTTTGAGGAAACAAGACAGGACACATAAGACGTTGAGAGAAGCAAACACGAGAGACACTGAGACAATATAAAGCAAGAATTGGTGAGTCAGGAAGAAGGAAGCGAATGAATTCGATGACGATGACAATGTTTTCTTTTCTCACCAAAGGGAAATCGGAGGATTTTGGATGGAAAGGATTGTTGATCAAGAGATGGATGATGATGAGAGTCATAGAGATTAGAATAAGATGGGTAGGAAGGAAGAAGTAGTCGAGCGAGGTCGATGAGTATTGATGATGGGAAGTAGATGTTGGAAGAAGGATAGTTGAGTGATGATAATCGAGCGAAGTCGAAGGAATAAGACGGTGAGGATAATGTTATAAAGGTGGAGAGGAAGTGGATTAAAATATTGAAGAGGAGAGGAAGAGATAAGGAATGATGTTGGAGGACGAGAGGGTCGAAAACACAATTCAGAGATTAGATAATCATGCGTGGTGATATGAAAAAGAAGATGAAAGAGAATGATGCTCACGAACAACAGAGAGATCAGATGCATCAAAGAGGATTGAAAGATAAGGAAAACATCAGAGAAGACAGAGAAGAAGAAATAAAACAGAAATACAACAGGAAAGGAATGATGGGATGAGAAAGATTGAGGATGAAAAGAGATTGAGAGCGAAAACTTCAACAGAAAGCGTCCACTGAACGGAGGTCACGACGCCTCAACGCCGTCAAACAAGTATTTCCTGGACGGTTTCCAAAAACCGTCGGGAATAGTCCTGCAAAGTGGCGTTTCCCGGACGCTTTTTGCAGGGCAAGAGGTGGATGATTTTAGCACCATCCACCCTAGCGTCAATCATGCGTCGGCCGGGTGAAATTGGATTAATTTGATTTATTGGGATCTATGCAGATAAGAAAATTTGCACATGCATGCACATATATAACACCTCAAGCTACCTCAGTAATTCAAGAAATATCTCAAGCCCCATTCTTGGAACTGGCAAGGAGAGTTCTTGTGTGTCCAAGCTCATTCAAAGAAGAAAGCTAATTGAAATTTGGGCTGTACTCTGGCAGACCTACACAAAATGATTCAGCACTTTGTTTTATTGGAGGACTTCCCGTCGATCTGGAAGTCCCCCCAGACCCAAATCTATGAGATCAGCGCTTAGAGCTGCAGAAAATCCCAAATGTGTGCCCCCGCCGCTCACCCTACCACCCAGATCCCAAATCATGTTGCCATACAACACAAATCAGTTGATCCAACCACCACCACCAGGGGTACTCTCACGCCGGATTTGTAGCCACCACCAATCCTAGGATCTGCCAGGTGACATGCGTTTGCAGGCACCGCATTGGAAGACAACCACAGGCAACTCAAAGGCTAAGCACAATTCTCTTTCCCCCTTGCCACCACCCAACTCACATGGATTTGCCTTACCCAACTCAGATGGATTCACCTTACCCCAACTGCAGAACCTCCTCATGCCGGGACCAGGCAATTTGCCAAAGACTAGCCCTCACCAACCTCCAACGGACCGCCACCCGGAGAAGGCAGAAAACCAAAGACGCTGCCTTCGTCTTCATCTCATTCACATTCATGGGGGGACCCATATGCCAGCTCCAAACCTACTTTACACGGGCCAACCTCCCCGGGAACTCCAGGGCCAACAGCACATGGGCTCAGAATGACTGGGTGTTCATAACTACCATGGGGGTAGACATTGCCACCTTCCACACCATCCTCACCCGCTTCTCGCTCCAATGGAATTCCAAGACAATCAGCCGAGCTGACGTGAACCTCAAGCCAGCCCTCAATCCCTCAATGCCTCTGGTTGCCTAGGTTTGATGCTGCACTGGATCAGCTCAACTATGGCCGCCTACACCCTCCAGCAGTTATTTGTGATTGCCCCGGCTGTTTGCTACCGGGATCCAGCATGTACTCAGTGTTCTCAACACCTGAATTGTGTGGCCCTCATCCGAGACAGCAATCAAGCCGTTCAGCTGCTCCATTGAGCAGAAATTTCCTTTGCTCACCAAGTGCTTCGGCTTCATGGACAGTCTCAATCTCCCTGTCTTGGTCTCCGGCAATGATGAGTAAGTGCAGACAAGAATGACCATGCACCCTCCCTAGCCAACTATTCACTGATTGCACAAATTCCGCTCTCTCAAGCGTCCAGAACGCATACTACAACAGGTGGACCTGTGCCCACTACTGTAGCTGCATACTGGAATTCGAACCAGACGGGACAATCCTCAACACCCAAGGATCATGGCACAACTCAGCCATTGCCAGCCAATTGTACCACGAGCTTGTGGACAGCACACCAGTGTGGTACTGCATTCTCAGCGACACCACATTCCCCCAAAAGTCAGAATGGTTGAAACATTGGATCCTGGCCCCTGTCAAGAAGGGTGACCGCCTGCCTGCAACACCTCCCGCATTCTCTTGGCTGAAGGTAATAAGCAATCAGGTAGTCTTGGCTCGGCAAGCGGCTGAGTGGGGCATGCACTCATTACAGGGGTTGTTTGCTTGACTCAAGCTGCCGCTCCTGGCAACCAACCATCAGTTTTGTTTTGATGTGTTGGCTCCACCAACTGAGGACCGGCCTGGTTGGTATCAATCAAACCCTACCGACAACACTGGGAAGTTACATATGTTACAATATCCGGATGGATTTTTGTAATGTAACTACCCAGCGTTACCAGATAACACATTATTGTTATCCAGATAACAGGCCTTTGAGTAACGTAACGAAGCCAGATTTCTGTATCTTTACTGAGGAAATAACACAGATAACATGTTATCTGCGTTTTCCAAGGCCTCAGGACAAGTCGTTATCCGCACAATCAAGCAGCGGATAACGTAACAGCCCCAAAAAAAGACAAAAAAGGAAAAAGAAAATGTAACAGCCTTGCAGTGGTTGTTATCGTAACAATAACCACACCAAAGCCATTACGTTACCGATACCGGTAAGGTAACTTCCCAGTGTGGGACGAGAAGCAGGTGATATGCAAATAATTCCACCAAATGCTCTTCTCAGACATTAAGAAGAGCTGTCATATCAGCCGCTATTACAATGGATGGATTTAGGGCTTTGAATGTACCGCTGTTACCCTGTTACCCTGAGACTAGTTGTTTTTCTTTGCATGTATTTCTTTTACTTGTTGTTTGATTGTATTATATTGTAATGTAGTACGCCTCCTCTGAGGCTTTTTGGCCATTTCCACTCATTGAATTGCTATTGTGGGTAAACAAGTGACTGTCATTCATTGCGGGTAAGACTATACAAGTGGGAGAGGCTATACAACACTGTCACATATACAAGGTGCATGATACAATGGGGCAGAAGATCTATGTACAAGGGTGCATGCTACAAAGGGGAAGAACATCTGAGGAGGTGGAGGCGGAGGGAATATGTACACACAGAGTTAGGATTGTTCAAAAGTTGTTGGAGGGTCCAGGGAATGTGGTTGTGTTATTTGAAGATGGGATTGAGGCATGGTAGGGGGTTGTGGTAGGGTAGGAAGGGCCAGCTTAGCTGTCCCAATACCCCATGCCACTGGCTTGATGTTGAGAGTGAAAGGCCCCAGGACCCAAGCCTAGTTTGTTTTGGAGGTTCAATATCTCCACTGTTTGTTGGGTGGCAAACTGCTGACCCCGGGCCACGTCCTTCTGCAATCATCCATTCTCTTCCTGCAGGTGTCTCTTAGGTGACAACCGGTTGATGAAATATCACTCTGTTTCAGGAGGAAAAAAACCACACCTCAACACCTTGAGGTGGAGGGGCTAGCGTTGAGTGACTATAAATCCCGGAGGATAGAAGCCCGGTTGTCGTCTTATTCAGAAAGAAGAAGCTAGTAAGAGATATACTCTTAAGCTGAGGAACTGGACCCAAATCGAGTTAAACGGTCGATTTGAGGGAAGGGAGTTAAGGAAGAGCGGAAGGGATGGGAGAGTGAGTTGAAGGAAGGGATTTAGGAAGTGGGAACGGATAGAAGGGTGAGAGAGAGAAGAAGGAAATTTGGTGTGAGTATAGTCGAGTGATAATCCCCAGTTACCTTTTAGTATTTTGATACTAATAGAGTAAGCCTTTCAGGAAGTATGCTAGAATAAGGGGTGGATGAGTTTTGCAAAGTGCTTTTTACACAGACAAAGCCTTGCAAAATTGCATGTGCTGCTGCCACAGTGAATTTTGCAAAGGCTATTTTATACAGCAGCCCTTGCAAACTGCTGCTTTGCAACCCTCCACTTGTAGAGTAGGTGTTGAGAAAATTGCAACCTTTGCATCCACATTTGGCTTGCATAGGGTGCAAACACCCATGTTATGGCACATTGATTGAATTTTGCACCTGTTGGTGGCCTGGCCATGCACCCAAGCACTGATCAAAAATGCATGACCACCAACATTACCAACACCAAGAGGACATCCACTCCATTGTCTCCCCTCCATCCCCATCTGTTTATCCCCCCACTCATCCACATCCACAATCACAGTATCAATCATCTATTCCAAACATTATCCCTGCTTAATTGTCTCCTCTGCTCATGCCACCCTGCCAACACAGAAACAAGGCCAATGTCCCACCCCTTCCATCAGGAGAAAAAGGCCTTGCACCCACGAATTCAACTCTCGACCCATAACATACTTGCATCATGGGGGAATCAATCCCAATAGAAACCTGTGCCAATGGGGAATCAAACCCCTGCATCTCCAAGACCCTCCCCAACTGGGAGTTGCCATTGGACATGGACAAGCACCAGACTTTCATCGACCACAATTGTGAGCTGGATGATCAAGGTTACCCAATCTACCCCAACCACTCCACCACATTTGTACAGCCAGCCGGGGTAGAAATTGTAAACTTCAGCTCAGTTGGATATTCCAAGCGTAGTACTTATGAATATCGGGCTGACAAGACGTGGGTGATCATTCACACCTATTGTCTTGGAGTTATGATCTGCGATTGGGATGAGTGCAACTACTCAGGCCAGGGCAAGATAGAGGAATATCTTGCAAGGTAAGCACATCCCCACCAACCAAACTAACCACCCCGCAACCACAGGAACCCACCATGCCCTGGCTCCAACAGCAGGTGTCCAGGCAGCACTGCAGCGGGACCCGGCTATGGTTTGATCGGAACCTTGTGAAAGGCTGGGGCCTCCTTTGCCATGAAGGCTTGCACAACCACCGTTGGCCTGCGGCAAAGAAACCACCCCCCTTGGCTCTCAAGAAGCTGACTTCCAAAGTCAGTGATAACCCCAAGGAGGGGGCCCTGAAGCTCAAGGTCAGTACAATCCCTCAATACTAGTAGCCAATCAGATGCAAACCCAGCTGACTTCCTCTGGTTTCCAGATTGGCAACCCCATGGAGTCCCAGGACGGATCAGGAAGTGTGCTCAACATACATGAGTCTTTGGCCAACTCCGATCGCCGGGAAATTCTCAGGAAGCTCAACATATCCCTTGACAAAGGCGACCAGTTCATCCATGAGATGTTTCTGAGGGACCAGTAAGTCATTCCTCCCTTGTACCATCATGACCGAAAAAAAGAGACATGCTCAAATTTCAAATCCCCAGGAAAGGACTCAAGATAGTCTCTTCTTTGTTTTGAACTGGACAGGAGCACTTCTCCTTCCAGACTCCATGGATGCGGGAGAGGCTCCTGGCACAGATGGGAAACAACAAAATGGACAGTGGGGGACTGATATCCGACGTGACCTACCACTTCTTCAAAGCGGGCTACCTTCTCACCACGTCCATGTTCTGCATTGACATCCTACAATGGATTCCTATCCAGCTGACTTGGATACGAAATCTGACGGCGTGATATTACCAGATTCATTTTACAGTACTCTTTGAGCAAATCAACTCCTGTACAGCCTTGAAGTCGGACCACAAAAATCTTGCAACCAACATCATCAATTTCTCGGCAGCCCAGTGCAACGGTTATGTCGCCGCCTACATGGATGTGTTCAAGGAGAACAACCGAGAGTTGGCTATTGCCCATTTGAAGGGATGCCATGAGCATTTTTGCCAGTCGGTGACCCGGGTCTCACAAAACTGCTCCGTCATCAAGGCGGATGAAGTGGTCAGTTATATACATCACCTCTTTTTGATAAATGATCAGCAACTTAATGGTACTAACTTTACACTTGGCTCTTCTTCAGGCACAATTCCACCTGATGACTGAGCAGCTTCTGAGACAGACAGTTGATGGCGGCCACTCCCAGGAAGAGAAGCTGGATGAGATACGGAGGCGTTTTCCCAAGGTCAAACGGTGGATCGATTGGTGGACCACAGCTGACGTGGAGGCCACCTTGTTTCCTAGCCGACATTGCATGTTGGAGGACTCCCCAGACCTTGAAGATGGTCTCCCTGAAGGGTCAATCTAAATGCACGCCAATTTTTGACTGCGTGTCTGACAGGTACCCATGGTGTGGACAATGTATCACGTCATTCAAGTGATACACCAAATAGTTTGGAGTGCCGTAATGTGTACTCCATATGACCTTTATTCAGTGGAGTACACCACCCATGCACTCCATCACTGATGGCGTGAATATAAGCTGTACTCCTATGGGAGTTTCTTGACTTCCCAAAAAGGATGTGCAGGCCCACACACCCCAGATATATACATTTGGAGTATTCACACCCAGACACCCCTTAGCCCATATCAACCATTGGCCAAGTTTCTCCAACCGCACACCTTCCCACCAACTACCATGGCGTACAATTCAAACCAACCCACCCAATACCAGCACAAACCCACCGGCCAACAGCGTGACGGTTCCTCCAGAGGTATGGGCTCAGATGCAGCGACTACTTGGTTGGCTTCCTCCTCACCGGCTCCCCTGGCAGCAGCATTCTCGCCACCTTCCCCAGCCGCTCCCCTGGCGGAAGCAGCATCTTCAGCACCTTCCCCAGCTTCTTCTACTCTGCCTGCTCTTAACTCACTTCAATCAGAGCCATCATCAGCTCCATCTCCGGCTCTATCAGTCTCAAATACCGATAAACTTGAGGAGCACCTTTTGTCTCCAGTGGTTCCTGTCTTTGCCGGGTCGAATGCCGAACCAACTGATGAGATCAACAATTCTCCCGCTCTTCCTGAGTCCAAGTCGAATGATGAAAAAACCGATGAGGGTTATTTTCCTGATGCAATTCCCTCGGTCAAGTCCAGTCAAGGACAAGCTCTGATCAAGGAAGGAAACATGATTGTGGACCTCAAAACCTATAACTTCTGAACAGGTAGTAAGTCATTCAGCTCAAATTCGCTATGTCTGGTTTCGGGTTTTAACAGTTGTTTTGTTTTCTATCTAGAACCTTTGGATCCTCCCCCAACAGGTCAGTTCCACTCAATGGACGATGTTGTATCCTTCTGTTAGTCATGGGCGAGACAACACGGTTAGGAAATCTTCAAGGCTAGTTCTCACTGTGACAAGAACGTATATATCAAGTGTGACCGATCTGGACAGTATTGTGGCTCCATTGTGAATCAGTCGGGATGAAATACGGCCTCGATAAAGATTGATTGCCCATTTAAGGTTAAAGGCTCAGTGCCCACCAACAAGAATTGGATGTTGGAGGTCCAGATCGCTGATCACAATCATGAACCCTCTCCTCCGTCTGCCCATTCTGCTCACCAAAAACTTCTCCCTGAACAAGTTGAAGAGATACGAAAGCTTTCACAGTCAAATCTCAAGCCCGCTCAAATACTCCTACAACTACAAACCTCAAATAACGAAACATTTGCCACCAACAAGACTGTTAGAAATGTGCTCCAGAAACTCCGCCTGGACGACTTGGATGGCAGGTCGCAATTGCAAGCACTCTTGTGCCTGCTGAAGGAGTCAAATTGGTCATGGGATCTCAATGTTGACTTGTCTGGGACCATCCTCAACCTTTTCTTTGCTCACCCGGGGTTGATTCATCTTGCTCGGATCAACCACCACATAGCCCTCTTGGACTCCACATACAAGACAAATCGGCACGACCTTCCTTTGCTCCACATAATCGGTCAGGCGGCATCAAATCGATCTTTCTCAATCGGATTCTGCTTCATGAAGTTTGAAGACAACAAAAACACTCTGTGGGCCGTGAATACCCTCAAGAAGCATATCTGGCATCCTCAAAGCACGCCAAAGGTCTTCATCACGGATCAAGACGTGTCCTTACGAAAAGCTTTGAACACAGTTTTCCCCGATTCACGAGCAAACTTGTGCACGTGGCACCTCAACAAAAATATCACTACCCATTGCAAGAAATACTTTGCCTCTGCTAAAGCTGAAGACAGTGGCTGGGGAAAATTCATGGGGCTTTGGAATGAAACAACATATTTGAAGACACCCAACATTTACAAAGATTGGTTATCTACTTTGAAGCAGTTCCTTTCGACTTGTCCGGCGGTTCTTGAATATCTTGATACCTGGATCCTTCCAGAAAAAGACCGGTTTGTTGTTGCTTGGGCCTGCCAGTACCCTCACCTCCGAAACCTGAACACGTCAAGAGTTGAATCTAGTCATGCAAATCTCAAGACTTTTGTCCATAACTCATCTGGTGACTTGCTAGGCGTTTTTAAAGCCTTGGCCAACGCAGTAGATGCTCAACTTAACCATGTTCACGAGTTGATTGCCCGCGATACAGTCAAGACTCTGGCAAACATTCTGAAGTGCTTTATTCCACTCATAGGCTACATCTCTACGTTTGCAATTAAGGAATGTCTCCCTCAATACCTGAAGATTCCCAAACTTAATCGGACTGAACCATGTTCAAATACACTTTTGAAAGGGATTGGGATCCCTTGTTCACATAAGCTCATTGAAATTTTGGAGCAGGAGGATACTTTGTCGCCAAACAATTTCCACTTTCAGTGGCATCTCAAGTACAATTCGGAGATTAGTGTAAGTAAAGTTTCAGTTTCAGTTACATTGGAGATCATCAAATTAGTTCCTAATTGTTTGAAATCCGCAGAAAATGATTGAATTGGATGAAGAGGTTAGAAATCTAACAGTATCCCTCTCTAACGAACCACCGAACAAACTTGCAGATCTTTTTGATCAAATAAAATCAATCGTAGCTGGAACCCATATCGCCGTCCCAATCAAAGCTCCTGAAGGCAAGATCAAAACTAAAGGGAGGCCAGAAATTAAAAAGATGCGACGATCTCGATCAACTAAAAGGGATCCTTTGGCCTTCAAATTGGTGGAAGCAAAGTTAAAGTCCAAAAAGAAGAAGAGGGCCTTATCTAAGGCACCCAAACAACAATCAAAGAGATTAAAACACACAACAGAATCAAAAGAAGATAATGATAGTGCGATGGAGGCCATTGTGCCCAATTTGGAGGATTCCGATGATAGCTACATAGAAAAATCTGATGGTGGACGATCAGAAAACTGCAACTGGGACAATGTTGACAAGCAAGATGGCAACAAGGACACCAATGATGAGCAAGAATCACATCTTGGTGACATTACAGATGGCACTGATAAAAATTGATCCGATCCAGGCAAGGAAAGCCAGTCCGTACAGGTCAGTCTTTCTTTTCCTAAGTTTATGTCAAATAAAAAAAGAACTGACCAACCAGACTGAATCCCTTTTCAGCCGTATGCATCCCAGATTCCAAAGCATCTTCTGAAGTTTATTACTGGAATTTTTGATCCTGCTCCGGACAGTAATTGTGGATTTCGATGTGTTGCCAAAGCGCTTGGGTATGGTGATGATGGATGGTTTGGAGTTCGGGGTGAGATGCTCAAAAAGATTGAAGAAAACCAAGAAATGTACACAAAACTTCAGGGACACAGCGAAGCTCTCAAGAAAAATTGTTTCAGGAATTACAATGAAGACTCCAAAAACCAAAGCAACTCGCGCAAAATGGCTTGACAAGTTAGGCCATGGCCAGGTGCTTGCAAACGCTTACATACGGCCTGTGGTGTTCCTCTCTTTAGAAAGCTGTGACACATTCCTTCCCCTACAGCTTGGACCCAACAAATCTCCAGCTCCCAAGCCCATTTACCTTCTTCACACCAACAAGAATCATTGGCTTCTGGTGAGTATTAGGGGGGAGGATAAACCAATTGGCCACCCATCTGACCTCCGAGAGCGCAAAAAAATGGCTAAGTCACCTCTTGAGCTGCCTAAATCTCTACACTCAGGCGCAATTGTCTTAGGTAGCTAGTTAATTTCATGTTTGGTGCGCTACTTTGTTTCATGTTTGCTCTCTGTTTCCTCTCTCTTTTTTTTCTATTTGTTCTCAAACCCTTTGCTTCTTGTTTATTGCCGTGAATCAACGGCAAGGAGCCAAAAAATACGGAAAACTAAGCTACAAGATAGGACACCAACACTGGTGTATCCTTTTGGAGTGCAAGTCCGAATACTCCAACTGACACGCGCTGCACGCCAATAATAGTAGAATTTGGTGTGCACTTCCATGCACACCAAATGGAGATGGAAAAAAGGGAGTACATCCCCTGTGCACGCCAATACTTAGGGTGTGCTGCTCATCTCACGCCAATTAATCTTAGCTGATTGGCGTATGCTCATACACACTCCATTTTATATGGCATGCAGCCTCCGGCACATCACATCGGTTGGCATATGATGTCATTGACACCTTCTTTTCTGGCATAGTGCATGCATTACGCCTTCTTCTTGGTGTGCACGCAGTCAAAAATTGGTGTGCATTTAGATTGACCCCTCCCTGAAACCACCAACACCCAGGAGAGTATGCACCGGCTATACTACATGTTCAGGTGAGCACTTATTCCTCCCCGATCAGGGATATAACACAAATAAAGTTGTAATGACAATATCAATACAGCACGGGGAAGAAGTCCCTCTTGGTAGGAATGGTTGAGCTCTATGCCTTTGTCAAGTCGCTGGAGCACGACTGGCAAGCCGTTATGCAGGGTGTTTCCATTGAATACGGTGCCAAGCCAAAAAAACAAATAGACATAGCCCAATCGATTGGATGGATCAAACCGACCAAACGACAGCGGGCAGCTCAGAATGACGGCCGGCCGCCCAATACCACTAGCACTTTGTTGGATGAGCAGCCTTTGAAGCGGAAGAAACTCAGGTGTCCTCTGTGTTGAACTTGTATTTCACTTTTCATTTTATTTCTCCAAGTTTCATTTCACACTGTGTGCTACATACAAATCACAAACCTGGAGTTTACCTGGGGCAGCAGATGTGGAAGGATGAATTCCTCAATCTGCGGTGCCAGGTAAGTCCCACTCATCTTTTCTTTACCTTCTCACTGACTCAGTTGTTTGTCTGTTTCCTTTTATTTGTTATGAAATTTATCCTTCCATTAACTCAATCTGTGGTCCCAGACTCTTCACCTCATCACTCCGAATGTGCCAAACATAAACCGTAACCCAGTCACCACATTTGTGACGTACATTGCCTCCGCCAACAATTGATTACGCAACCGCTTCTGGTTGTACACGGCTCTGGAGTCCCTGTACTCTGTTTACAGCCCACTCTGGCTGAAAGACGGTGGTGGAAAACCTCGAGATCTCTTCAAATTACTGGTGAGCCACTTTAAGTCGCGGTCAACATTTGAACCCAAGGAGGCAGGTCAAATTCGATTGCTCCTAAGTTGTGGCTCGGACGGTCTGTTTAACCAAGCAAAAAAGCTGCATCCAGAGTCATTCGTCAATGGGGCTTTTGCCTCTTGTGACTACTTCATGGAGCTTCTGCTTGATCCAAAGAAGAACTCATCCAAATTGCTCGGGGGACTTTTCTCAATGAATGAAAATTGTATTTTCTCTTGGTCATGCAGAAGTTTCCGAGAACCCTCAAGAGGGCATCCAAGAATTAACTTTCATCAAGATCACCCAACAAATGTTCGAGAAGAACAGGATGGCTTCTGGCACAGTCAATGATCTCGTGTCACACTGGTTCAGTCATGGTCTCAAGGGCATGTCTGGCTTGCAATGCAAGCCATGCCTCAAGGAATCAGGGACCAGCAGCTTACTAGATGAAGATTAGAAGCTCTCTTTTGTGGAGGGAAAGTCAACTCCACACTTATACTTCTTTGTTGAGGTGTGTAGCATTGTCGAAAAGGACGAGCAGCAAAAGTTTATGTCTACTGTCAATTGGCCCTTCAAACTGGATGTAGGGGGCAAAACTTACACTTTATTTTTGCGTGGATTTTGGGATGGATCCCACTATTGGGGTAAGGTGCTCTGGTTCATCAATGGGCTAACAGGTATCTGGCGTCACGACGATTGGAGTAGCGGTGGACCTTGTACCTGGGAGCATTAGCGGCGCTCAAACAAATATGAGCTGGGTCATTTACTCACGCCAATGGACCCCTCAAGAAGAAGAATTTGTGACCAAAAGTATCACAAAGATTATGGAGGACAACCTGGGGCCTACAGTGAACATACCATTTGTGAATATGTGTGAAACACTGAAGGTTTCATCTGGTTGGACCCTTCCAAATGGCATTCCAGGTGGGGTGGCTTCAAAGCCAGTCCAAGGTCATTTGATCAGCTTTTTTTGATTCCTGCCTTGGCTGACATGTGTGTTGTTTTGTAGGTGCGGAGGTAATGGCCAGCGGGACTTGCACAGTGGGGAACCTGGGAGGTCTGACTCCAATGCCTTGAGGATTTGACTGTGGTTGCCACCAGTAGCTGGGAAGGCTGAGGACAAGCTGGTGGCCTTGTCGGGTCCAGAGAACAAGCAGGTGGCCTTGTCGGGTCCGGATTCTGTTCAGAGTTTGTCAAGGGAGCTGGAGGATACACCTTCATTGATGCAAAAGGGGAAGCAAGCATCAACTGGGCGGAAAAAGATGAGGCCATAGGCCGCAGCTGGCGTCCCAAACCCCTTAACCGACTCTGATTGGGATCACATTGCTGCCCAAGCAGAGGCCCACTGGGAGGATAATGGCGCTGTTTGGGAGCAACCGGCGCCATTGTCCATTCCTGAGGGGACGGCATGGGTAGTGTTAGCGCCAGGTGTCGGGGGGCGCCTAGGGCAGTTAAGTTGAAATAGGTGATTGAGTTGCGGTGGCCGGGAGCTGGAAGATGATGGGGTGTTTTTGGGTGTGGAAGTCGTCCCTGTCTCTAATTTGTTTGTTGCCTTTTTTGAGGGGAGCGTTGTTGAATGCCCCCCCCCCCTTGGTAATTCATCCCTCTTTGTAAAATTGGCCTGTGTTGCATGTAGTACAAATTGGCAATGGTTCAGACTTCTTGAATCTTTCATTTCAAAATTGCCTGTTGGAGTATTTAGAAGCACAGGTTGTGGGGGAAACATGTGTGAGGGGCTGCTTGACGTGCAAGACAATGTAAAATTGCATGTCAACAACAAAATGTACATTTTGGCAAGGTGAGGCCTTTGCAAGGCTTTGTCTTTGCAAAAATCAACTGCCCCCTAGAATAATTATGGTCTGGGAGAGGAACTAGAAAGTTCCTCTCCTTTAATCCTAGTTACTTAAAACCTTGATGCCTCCATCAGTAAGGAGGAGCAACACTGGGTAGTTACAATACAATACGATATTTGACCTATTTTTGTATTGTAACTATCCCAGTTACTGCGGAACTCTGTTACCGTTATTTGTAACGGGTGTATTTGTGCCCTCAGACGTACCATAACATGTCTGTCTTTTTGAGGCTGTTACGATCAAAATAACACATTATCCAGCCTTAAATTGTCTTTTTTTGCATTTAATCTCACCCGATATCTGCTGTTCCCATGCAGATACCGTAACGTTCAGGTCATGCCTGATATCGTAGCGCACCACGCGTTACCAGCAACGGTAATGATAACAGCCCAAAATATGTTAGGATATCGTTACGCTACCGTTATTGGTAGCGTAACTACCCAGTGTTGGGAGGAGCAATGCACTTGTGAATACAAGATTTCACGAGTACATCAAGATTGATTGAAATAAAGGAAATCATTTAACCAATAGGTTATTTAGCCTATTGGGTAGATAGTGTTAATCATAGCCTTCTGGTATTGATCACGCTTAAGTGTGTGGACAACAATAAGAAGATCCATGTGAAATGAAAATTGATAATTTGGATAAAAATTGAACTCTTATCTGCAAGATCTGATCTTGAGTATTCTAAGTGGTGAATCACCAACACAGCCCGCAAACAGGTGACGAAATTTGAATTTTGTCGTGCTGACATAATCCAAGTTTGCACTCAAATTTGTGCCCGGGCCAGTCGTCACCTGCCATTCTCAATGGCAGATGCAAAAGCAAAGCAGAATGCCCTCAATGGCCGGTACTGACCGGCCATTGATCAAACATCCACTCCCTTGATGTTCCATCATGAACAGCCATCAAGAGGAACCCCATACACACTCTCAATGACCAGTCAGTACCAGCCATTGAGAGTAACACACTACATCAACTCTCAATGGATGGTACTGACCGGCCTTCAAGAGGAGATACACACACCCCTTGGTGGCCTGCCAGTACACTGTCACTGGCCATCAAGAGGAAAGTACTATGAACACCCTTGATGACCGGTAATGGTCAGCCATTGAGAGAAAAACAGTGTTCTCAATGGCTGGTCAGCACCGGCCTGCAAGAGCAATGTACTACGCTCTGATGGCCAGTACCAGCCATCAAGAGCAACTGCGAAGTCTCTATGGCTGGTCAGTTCTGGCCATCGATGAAACTCTTGATGGTTGTCAGTGCTGGCCATCAATGAAATTCTTGATGGTTGTCAGTGCTGGCCATTGAGAGGTACACACAATCTCGATGGCCTGCACTGACCCGCCATTGGGAGGACATACAAACCCAACCAAACTGCTACATTCTTGATAGCCGGTCAGTACCGTCTATCAAGAGTGTAGTGTATGTTTCTCTTGATGGCCGATACTGACAGGCCATCGAGGGAGGTTTTTATGTCCTCTCAATAGTCGGTCAGTGCAGGCCATCAAGCGCGTAGTGTGTAACTCTTGATGGCCAGCACTGACAGCCATAAAGTGTGTCACTTATTGCTCTTGATGGCTGGTACTGGCCATCAAGAGCGTATACATACTTACATAATTTTATCCTGCTGCGGTACTGACCCACCATGAAGAATGGGTTGCTCTCAATGGCCGGCCAGTTCTGGCCATCAAGAGTTTTTTGCTTTCCTCTCAATAGCCTGCGTACTGGCAGGCCATTGAGGGGGGGGGGGTGTATCTCCTCTCAATGGCCGGTCAGTACCAGCAATCAAGAGTTGATGTGTGTTTACTCTCAATGGCTGGTACTGACCAGCCATCAAGAGTCTGTATGGTTTTCCTCTTGATGGCCGGTCATGACAGGCCATCAAGGGAGGTGTGGATGTTTGCTTGATGGCCAGTCAGTACCACTACCAGCCATCAAGGGCATTCTGCTTTGAGAATGGCAGGTGATGACTGGCCCAGGTGCTAATTTGAGTGAGAACTTGGATTAAGTCAGCACAACAAAATTCAAATTTTGTCACCCATTTGTGTGCTGTGCAACTAGCCTAATGATCTTTTTATATTGCAGTCATGTGGGTTACCTGATGAGTAACCTCAGTGGCTGACACAAGCAACTTGGATGGTGATGTCATCTTGTGCGCGAGACAACTCCACCTCCAGTCGGTGGATGGTCAAGTGCGCCTCTTGCAACTGCAGCACATACAATTTAGAAATTTTTTGGTCCTGCTCGCACTTGTCACCTGCTTCAGAGCTGAAGAAGGAACACAAATTATCTTGAAGTTAGTTGTGTCGGGCCTGTTTGGACGGACATGGCTCCAGCAGCCTCTCGGGCCACGGAAAAGTTGTGGTTGATGGGCAGCTGGGATGGAGGATGATTTCTTGGCTGTGCGGATGTGCTCGCTTGCATCAACTCCATATTACTGGGAGACCGTTCCGAATAACCGGAAAACGTTGTTGACAGGTGTTCCTTGGGTATTGTTGTTGGACAAGTGGTCTTCCAAACCCAGAGGCTACATTGGAAGTGTTCCTCCTGCAAGGAGGTGGCAGGTATGTGAGAATTTTACATTGGATCTATGGTGAATCAAAGTGATTGGCTGCTTACAGGTCATCATCATTTTTGAGCTTGTCATCCTCCCGGTCCACGACAGCGTTATGGGAGGCAAGGTCCACGGCCTTGGCCTTGCAAATCTAAGGGGGCAGATGGTTTCCCCGGTCAGCTTCTTAGCATCAACTAAGGACTTGAATTTTGTCTTCAGGGGGTCAGCTTTGCAGGTGAGGGCATATTGGTTGTACAGGTCCTGAACCTTGGCCCACTCTTGGATGCCAAGGGGCAGGATTGCCTTCACGGTGGTGACCAGCGTGTTGCAATTGGCGATGTTTAGCCCTGGGATCCAGGGGCCCTTCCTCCACCACAACGTTGTGGCGGTTTCAGTGTACCATTCTGCCTCAGAGGGGCTGAGTGCGGGCAGCCATGAGGGTAAGTTGGTGTGTGTCTCTGAGGGGTGGGAAGTTTGGAGGCAAAGAAATCTGGGAGGAAGTCTGGTTTGAAAAAGGTGTGTCAAGCCTGGCGGTGCGCTGGGGTGCCATTTTTTTTTTTTGGCTGCATTGTTTGCATTACAATGAGGCTTGACTGGGTAGATAGGGCTATTTAAAGGATGAGGAAAGAGAGAAACAAGATATGTAATGAATCAATGGACCCAAAGTTCCTTGGGGTCCCAGTCGGCTTCAACTCTGTCAAGGTTGATCACTTCAGCCGCTGATGGAGCCAAATTTTTGTAGAGGTCAAAGTCGAAGATGTGTCTATAAATGCATCCTCCCTGGATGTAACTACAGCCATTTGATCTTTGGTGAATACACCGTTCTCAAATTCTTCCAGTTCTGTCGGGGTGAGGAAAGTGTCTAAAGTGTTCATGTTTTCAAATTTGGACTCTTCTGTTCCATTCTTTTTTCTTTGTTTTTTTCGAGGAACTAGAATTGGATCACTTTGAAGCAGATGAAGCTTGACTTGAGCTAACATCTTCAAGGTTGTTGGAGACATTTGTTTTCATGCTTTGGTCTTTGAATTGGAATCAGGATTCTGAATCCTGAATCCTGTCAAGTCTTGACTCTTGAGTCTCATTGCATTGGTCTCACCAGGTTGTCAGCTTAGGTGTGCCTGTGACAAGTTTTCACCTGGTCACGCGGTCCTTAGTCCCATTTCCAAGACTCTACAGAGTCACATGCCCCCATGAGTCACTCCTTCAGAATTGGGGTCATAAGTGTGTGCCACCCCCCTTTTTTGAAAATTAAGGGTGCCAGGTGCGCGCCGGCGGGGCAGGCGCACTTTGGCGCGCCCATGAGGGTGGTGCCGTCAACCTTGGATGGAACCCTCTTGTATTTTTAGGTGCTGGGCTCCCCCGGGGGAACTACCAAAGATTGGTGGATGGGCGTTGTTAATCTGGGTCTGGGAGGATATCCAGACCAACGGGAAGTCCTCCATTATTCTTAATTCATACTTTGTATTTTGACCTGACAAGCCCTGACGCTATCAAAATTTGCTAGCTGCAAAAAAAAATGTGGGCCTTGTGCCTCCCAATGGAAAAAAAAAATGTTAGGCATGAAAAATGTATGAATTTTTTGGAAATCCCCTGAGCATACATACACATGAAACGTGTATGAATGGGGTTCAAAAATGTATGAATTTGGCCCAAAATCCGGCTTTTACATTACCCACATTCATAGGGGGTTCCCAGGGTCCTGCTGTGGTTAATACAAAACAATGTGTCGGATCTTTCTGATGAGTCACTGGAGACAGTAAAATCATCAACATCTTCATGTACATTTATCCTCCAACAACCAATCCAAAAAAGACCCCAGATCCAAGAGACCAAGACTTTAGGAATGTGATCATAGCGGATCACAAGGTGGTTTTCAATCAAGAAGCACATGTGGGTTGGAGAAGATTATAGTGCAAGTTAAATAAAATTGAATACGAGATGGGTGTGTAGTATATCAATATGTAGAATAAAGTGAGAATTGGTACGAGTGACTTGTCCATTAAAAATCAAGACAAATGTCGAAAGAAAAAAAAAGAGCAAAGAGATAAGAGAGAGAGAGACGGAGTAAACAAAGCATGTGATTGGTGATAGTCGTTCCAAGGAAGAAAAAAAAAGCGTATAAGATATCCTGGACAAAACTACGTCAGTTTCCGAAATTCCTCTTACTTTCCTCTGGTATA
Organism: Puccinia horiana; assembly: GCA_001624995.1. NCBI lineage: Eukaryota > Fungi > Basidiomycota > Pucciniomycetes > Pucciniales > Pucciniaceae > Puccinia > Puccinia horiana. The sequence goes on from LWDY01000019.1 coordinate 2,075,630, forward strand.
TCTGTATGTATGTGTAGTGCTTGGCCTTCCTCGCGTTACTTGGTGAGCTTGAGGATTGATGCGCTCGCACACAATAAAAAAAACTTTCTCTTCCATGGTCCAAGAAAAAAAAAAGTAAAAAAAAGCAAGCGCCATTGGGTGAGCGAAAAAAAAAACCTGGATAAGAAAATGCAAGTGGAAGAAGAAAAAAAAAATGGGGGGAAGAGAAGAGAGAGAGTAGGATTAAAGCTCAGAGCAGTAATAGTTCTATCGACTATTAGGAAAGCAAAAGCTCCGAGAAAGCCCAAGTCACAGAGAGAGAAAAAAGAAGCCGATGAGGATAATTTGGGGCAAAGAGATGAGGGAGGAAATGGTTGTGTAGAGAGGCGTTCAAGGCAGTGGTAAAAAGTCCAGCAGAGAGGAAGGCGAGAAGGAGATAGCGCCGATGAGCAGGCCGAGGAAGAGAGTGGAGAAACTGGCAGAAAGACCGCTGACGGCACTTAGAGGTTTGCTGGAGACTTTGCCGGGGTTCTTGATACCAGTGCCAAGGCCGGCAGCGCCAAAGGTAGTATCGGAGAGCTGGCCGGCGGTAACCTTAGGCAGGAGGCCACCGTTGGGCGAGACGTGCACGCCCAAGGCGGCGACGAGGAGGGCTGAGGAGACGTGCTGGGAGCGGACGTATTTGACGGGGGCAGTGTCGGTGGTCCAGTTCCCACCACAGAACCAGTCATTGTCACAAGAGTTCCGGACCATCGCGGCTACAGAGGTATCGATGGTCGACTTGATCGAGCTCTTGATTGATTCGTCGGTCGCCTCTCGATAGCTGAAGGCCAGGTTACGGACGTACACTGCCTTGAATCCTTGTTGGTCTCGGTTGCATCGCGCGTTCGGCTCACAGGTCTCGGTGACCACATTCGACACATTCTGCCCGCTAAAGGTCTGTTGGGCGTATTTGTAGAAAGGTCCAATCAAGTCCAAGTAGGTGTTGTTGCCGGTGGCCTTGTGCATCCATGATAATGCTCCGAAGAGTGAACCATAGTTGTAACTCCATAGATGGGTTGTAAACTTTCCACATTCTCCAACGTTCATCCCATCGTACAGGACCCCACTCTGAGTGTTACCAAGCCCGGATGAGAAGACCCAGTCGACGGCGGCTTTGGATAGGTCCAAGGCAGTCTGGTTCTTGGTTTGCAAAAAATTTCGTGCTCCTTGTTGAATAAATTCGAGCTGGGTGATTAAAGATTTGTAGGGTGCGGATGCTCCATTACGATCCCGAGACTGTTAGGTTTGATAGGGTTGGAGATGTCAGCTGAGTGTGGGTGGTGAGTGATCGATTGCGGGTGTGCATACCCAATAGATTCCTCCACCACATCCGTCATCCCATTGTTGATAGGCCTGATCGTAAGTCTTCTGGGCAAGCGTTATCCAAGGGCCCTTAGAACCAGGCATGATGGAATCACCACCATAAATTTCAGCCCCACCGATGGCTAATCAATTTGACAAAGGCGAGTCAGTACAGCGAGAGTGTGATCAATCGATGAGGGAAGAGTCACTCACTAGCCTTAAGAATCGATGGAAAGTTGCAGGAGAGATAAACAGTATGTGAGTAAACCTGTTGATTGTGGCAAGAAGAGACATGGTTCACGAACCAAACTGTGCCATAGAATGTCGTCGTTCCAGCGTCCTAGTAAAGTAGCAGCGGTCGAGGACATTGAACCGCCGAGAAAATCGCTAAGAAAAAAAAACGCAGAGTAAAAAGCGAGTGAGATGAGGGATTAAGAGATTCAAGATAGATGGTTGAAGTACTGTTCTGCGCCGTAAGAGGCGTTTACGAGTGCGCCAGTGACGATATCGAGGAACTGAGTGTCGCCAGTGTATTTGGCATAGTCCATGTACATTCCCCAGATCATTCCAGACTCGTGCCAAGGTGTTTGAGCTTGATCGAATACGCCACCTGCATTGGAAGTGTAGAAGCTCATGAGATTGGTGAGTGCAGAAGCGGCGGCGTTCTTGAGTGCAGAGATGTCGTTGACGTCGAGTGAGGGACCTGCTCGTGCGAGGGGGAGAGCGACCGTCAACAGTTGAGTGATTCGGCGTAAATTGAACATGATAATCGTTTTGACGTTGAGGAAGTAGTTTGAAGAGAGAAAGAGCGAAAGGGAAAGTTCTCAAAAGGGTGTGGCTGGCTTTGACTGAGCCAGGCGAGTTGAAGGGGCGGTTGGACTGGCGAGGTGCTGACAGGCCTGTGATAGATGGATGGATGGGCTGTGACAGGTGGATTGGTCAAAACTCACTGCGCTTGGCCCTTTGATGAGGCTGAATGTGGGAAGAATACGATTACACAGACGAAGGGTTCACTTCAACCTCAAGACACTCCTTGGCAACAGCAGAAACAATGTTATCATCCACCACGGAAAAAATATAAAAAATGAGGCTCGTGGTGGTCTGGCCTCGAATTCAAGCTTACTGTCAATTGAACTCCGGTGTAACTAGGAGATCACCAAGGGAGAACTTCGACTCAACCAAATCAAACCAACAACGCTACCTCTGGTAATATCCATGCGATTCATGACTCACAATTCAATCACACGCAACAACAAACTGTTCCAATCACAACGAACGTGTTTTTCTTTGGAAGATAAACAAGTCTCATTAATAACCAAGATCTGAAAGTCTAATTATCAACTGAACTATCTAAGAAAACAGAGAAAATTCAAGTCAATTCTTTCATACAGTACATTGGAGTGAGGAGGATGATAGTGAATCTGATGGAAGGGAAAGGGGGCATACATTAGAAAAGTACAAATAAGAGAACAAGCCACAATTATTTTGATAGTCTTAAGATTTCATCTCAAGAACAAAATGCAATGAGATGGTGAGGCTAACTCTGGGGAGAAATTCAGGACCAAAGAACACAAGATTGTTCCTGATCAAAAAGGCTCTAACTTGATAGTTGAAATAGAAAAACTGATAAAATAAGGATCATCACTCAATTGTGATAGCACAACAAACAAGACATCTCAATCACTACACAGGACCAAGACAAAATCAATCATCTGAGAAGAGGAACTTCAACTACCCTTATATTCTAATCTGTGTTAGGGATTATGGCTCAGGTATTTCAGATAGTTAAGGTTGAGATGTATATTCCAATTATTCTCCCGCAGCTCTAAATATAGGAGCTGCGGCGAGTCTTAGGTATGTAACCCCAAAAGGGTTACAACAATCTGAACCAAATTCATCTTAGAGTGAGAACAAAATTTTCTCAAACCAGGACAACTTAATATGTAACATAAACTTGTTGATTAATTTACATTTAATGAGAAGGAGGAAAGATGAAGGAAATGAAAGTGGGGTTAAAGGAAGAAAGGAGATAAGAGATCAGAAACAGTGGGTGGAGAGGACAGTAAATAACATACATAACACTGGAAATCTGTCAAACAGTGGTGAGAATTTGTCTGAAGTAGCTATAGTTTTCAACTGATTGTGTGATCCTGGCAGCAACAGTGGGAAGTTACGTTACTGTTATCGGTAACGTAACGGCTTTGGTGTCATTATTGTTATGATAACAACCACTGCAAGGCCTTTACATTTTCTTTTCCTTTTTTCGGTACTGTTATGTTATCTGCTGCATGATTTTGAAGATAACGGCCCATCCTGAGGCCTTTTTTGCCCAAAAGGACCTTGGAAAATGTGGATAACTTGTTATCCGCGTTATCTTCCTCTGTAACAAAGCAGAAATGTGGCTTTTTTACATTACTCAAAGGCTGCAATTACCTATTATCTGGATAACAATAACACGTTATCTGGTAACACTGGGAAGTTATGTTACAAAAATCCGTCCGGATATCGTAACATAAGTAACTTCCCACCGTTGCTGGCAGCAATGTACTGTAGACTTTTATGAAGACTGGAAGGTTCAAAATGAGGACACAAGATCAAACTTGAATAAATAGGTGAAAAAAGGATCAGTACCAGATAAGTTTTCTCAGAAATCACAAGGTGGGGGCCAACACATATTATCTCAGTTCAAATTTGGAAGCTTAATCATATTTCTAGTGTGTTGAAATGCTTACTCATTAATATTCAGCTACTTGGAATTGATCTGACCCAGTCAAATAGAAAAATGATGAGTGTCATAAAAGTGGTGTTAAATTAACAAATGTGAACCCAGCCATTCAAGCATTCATATAGTTTCATTTCATTGTTTGTCATGAAATCTTGACATTGAATTGTTTCTTTTTTTAAATCAGTTGAAGTGTTGGCATGTTGAGTTCTTTTTTGGAAAAAAAAGGAACAATAAATAACCTCTGGTTTGGTATAAAACACCCAGTTCAGATTCCAAAAAATACTCACAGTTGAGCTGTGAGTAAAGATGAACATCGGTACCCCCGCTAGCGGAACCCAGGTACCGGGTGATTTTTGGTCCAAAATGAGCACCTGGCACCGCCCAGCTGGTGCCAGCAGTACCACCGACGGTCCCAGCTGCTGAGACCGACGGTCCCAGCTTCTGAGACCGATAGTCCCAGCTGCTGAGACCAATGGTCCCAGCTGCTGAGACCAATGGTCCCAGCTGCTGAGACCAATGGTCCCAGCTGCTGAGACCAATGGTCCCAGCTGTTTGGTTGTCCTGTCCGTTTGCATGCAAACGGACAGGACGGCCACACATGGTGGTCCCCCAGGGAATATTAGGGGGGTGAGGCGGTACATGTAGAGGGTACACCCCTGGCAAAGTTCCACGCTGCCACCTCGTGATATGCACAAGGACGACACGTGGAATTTTGCCGGGAGGCTGACCGTCGGTGTTTGGTCCACACACCCACGCTCTCGCCACAAGCATGCCCCATGGCTCCCACACGTCTCACAGGTGGAGACAGAATGGGGCCCGGAGAAAAAGGGTGGCAGGCCTAACGCTCAAACTGACTGGACTCGGTGTTGAACCCCACACCTCACCGAGCACATACACCACTCGACTATGGACTCTTGCTGCCAATGCAATGTTCTAACATTGCAGCCCGCAGACAATCACAATGGGTTGTACAGAAAATCAAAAAAAAAAATGGATACGAGCAATGCAAGGCTGCCTTGCGGGTTTGACGGACAATGATTCCGTGGAAGCGGCAAGGTATCCTCTTGGATACCACGGAATCATGTTCCGTCAAACCGACAAGGCGTGAGGCCCTGTGGGTTCCACGGGTGCACGATGCTGTGTGTAATCCACGTGGGCCCCACACCTTTGTCGACCCGTGGAACCCACAGGCAACATGCATGCTGTGGGCTAGACGGGTCCATCGATTTTGTGGAACCCATGTGGGCAGCACGCCAGCTCCTGCCATCTGTGGGTTCCATGGAGCCCACACGGTACTCGCAGGGGTTCCATGAGTTGTGTCACTTTGTGGAACCCAGAGGCGAGCGCAAGCTCAAGTGCCCCTGTGGTGTACCCGGGTAACTCCTGGATCTCTCTCCCAAAACAGACACCCGGCACCGCCCAGCTGGTGCGAGTGGTACCGGGCTGGCTGGTTCCGGGTACCAATGTTCATCCTTAGCTGTGAGGTGAGTTTTAAAATTATTATCACCAAAGGTGGTTTTGGAGTAGAGCAAGGGGGCAGAATTTAGCTCTAAGTCCCTCCTTTGGGGGGTCCCTGCAGGACGGCTGTGTTAGGATTATAGTAGATGATCAAGGTTGGTTATTACATAGATGGAACAGGCAGTGGTTTATATAGTCTATGTACAATATTACTATGCCACAGTCAACCCTCTATAGGGCTTAAGTATGTATGTACTTAAGGCCTAACAGGCTGTCCCTCCGAAGAGGGATAGTTAGCGGCGCGCCCTTTTTTCAAACATGGCGTCGTCAACACGATCAGCCCCTGGGGTGTATGTACCCGACCCCGGATGGGTCCCCGGGGTCGGTGGGCGATTCCCCGCATGCCCGGGACCTCCGCCTGGGACCTTCTGTTGCAAGAGATCCAGTGTGCCGCTACAATGGCCGTTTCTTCGAGTCGAGTTGAAGTTCCTATACCTGTTCGTCAATGCGCCAGAGTAATCAATTCGGTTCATACAGAGGTGATAACACAGGGCTATTCGGATAGGATCTTTTTACTCGTTACTCAAACTGGCAAGATCGGTAGTCTGGTGGGCAGTCCGTTTTGAAAATGCCATGTGGGTTAACACTTCTACTCACATAGTAATTCCAATTGCGATATTTAGACACAGGTTACGGTCCCGTTGGCTAGCTTCGAGCAAGGATTCGAGATCGCCCTAGGCTCTGAGGACGGACTTCTACCGGCCCTGCCAGTCCCGTTCACTTCTCTCCAGCTTATGCCAATCCTCAGCTCGACGCCTCCCGACCTTAAGCCTCTCTACGACGTGTATCTTAATCAAGTCGCCATGCTAGTCTTCACCGGTTTTACCCATAATACCCCCTCGCATCTTCGCTCGTGCAACCCGGATCGAATCGTTAAACCTGTGATCATCGGCTTGGCCTTGGCTCGCTTATCTAATACCACTGACCAGGATGTGACCGACTTGGAAAGAGCTCGGTTTTCAGCTATCATGAGCATGGTTATGGAATGCAAAGTGTGGTAAAAAAATCATATCTGTTCAGGCATTTGAAGACTCAATCAAAGAAATGGTGGACGTGCGAACGTGCCGAAGTGACTTGTTCTAAAGCACCCCTCACATCTCTAAGGCTTTCAAACCTCTCACGCCCATACGCCCTTATTGGTGGGTTGCCACCATTTGAATCCAGCTGAGGAGCGTAATGTTAAGTCTGGGCTTTAGGATCGTTGAACGTCTTCATTGATTGAACCAGGGAACATGGGGGGGGGGGGGTTCGAGTCAAGTGTGCATCAAAGTATGATGGTGAATACTGATCATTATGCAACCAGCAGAGTACATAGGGCAGTTCACGCTGGATAAAATTAGCCAGATTCTAACTTAAATTAGCAAGATTCTAACTTAAAATCAGCAAGATTCTAACTTAAATTAGCAACCCCATTCAATACAATTGTAGGCCTTTTTAGCCTCTGCTGATGTGTCTGTCAGACAAGATGTTGGTGGAGTGTGAACTACCCTAGTGTTCCAGTTCATACATGCATGGGTAAGGCCCTGTTTGGCACAGTAATAAATATTGGTGTAATTTTAGTTTTGCAGCCTCAAATTAAGAATCTACAGGGGCTGTAGATCCTATGGGAGGTCCACCAATAAAAACCAAAGTGTCCATCAATATATAACGTAGTTAGTATAGAATGGAAGAAGGTAACCTGCTCCATCATTGACAAGAATCCATGTATTAGACCATCTCTAGCACCATAACAGCAATATTACCCTTTGTCTGTTGCAAGTGTAAGATTAATATTGGGATGCTAATGACAGCCTCACATGCCCATTTTGACTCCAAAGGTGATGAAGCAGGTAGAACTCTTTCTTGCTATACCGTTTTTTTATACTTTTTGCAATAGTTTGGTTTTTATTGAATTAGAAGGTCAATATTACACCAATTTTTATGATTGTGCCACATGGGGCCTAAATCAGTACTCTGTGTGAGGGTTCTTTTTCATGGTTGCCTTGAAATGTTCCCCAAAGCTTGACCTGAGATCTCATCTGCCTTGTTCATATGTTGGAACAATTTCAGGTTTTACATTCCCCACCCTAGAACTCCAACTTTTTGCTGTGAAAAGATGAACATGGTTGAGGAGATTATGATGCAAGGAGGTGGGGTTTCAAGAGCCAATGAGGCAGTTCATGACCTGCTGATTATACATAGTAAATTTAGCCTGAATTCTAAGCCTGCATAAGAAATATTTTTGCATAGTTTAAGCATGCTGAAAAATTGAATTTTGGCACCTGCCAGCTTACCTCCAGCCTGACATGTGTGTGCTTACCAATCAAGTTTTTGCACCATCAGCTGGGGTTGTAAAATCAGGAGATTGTAAACTGCCCTAATAAGAAGTCACAGGTTAAAAGCTGCATTTTCTTTGATACTTTGAGGGAGCTCAAACTTGAGTAAAAATACACATTTATTTAGGGGCTTCGAAAAACGACACCCCGTTTTTCGACCAACAACTCCCACGACTGGGTCAACGTTGGTCGAATTCCGGCTGCGGGCCTGGGAGTTGTCCTCTGAATCCCAAAAAATAAAAAAAACGGAAGTCGTTCTCCCAAATCCGCCGATAGACTGGGCGGATTTGGGAGTCGCCCTCATTGACCGTAAGGAAGTCCTTCCAGTTAATGAGGCACAACAACCTCATTGACCAGAAGGATTGCCTCCCGGTCAATGAGGCACAACAGCCTCATTGACCGGAAGGATTTCCTCCTGGTCAATGAGGAGTTGTACCTCATCGATCGGAAGGAAAACCTTCCGGTCGACGAGGTTGTTGTGCCTCATTGACCGGAAGGAAATCCTTCCAGTCAATGAGGTTGTTGTGCCTCATTGACGGGAAGGACTTCCTTACGGTCAATGAGGGAGACTCCCAAATCCGCCCAGTCTATTGGCAGATTTGGGAGACCGACTCCCGTTTTTTTATTTTTTGGGATTCAGAGGACGACTCCCAGGCCCGCGGACAGAATTTGACCGACGACTCCCAAAATTGATGTCAACCCGGTCGTGGGAGTCATTGGTCGAAAAACGGGGTGTCGTTTTTCGAAGCCCCTTTATTTAATTTCTCAGGATTATAGATGCCATTTTGATGAGAAACTGTCAACATGCATGAAAAATAATTTGGCAGCCCCTGTATGTCATTTCAAACTATAAACTTATTTCTATTTCTATATTTTCTCATTGTTATTTCTTATTCTATATACATATTTCTTATTTTATAGTCTTTTATGTTCTTATTTTCTCATCACCCAAAGTATGTACTTACAGATACTATAAATTTCAGCCTATCTCCGAAATCCAAATCCCTTGGGGGAGTTTTCTTGCTCAAAACTTAGTATACTGCTCAATACTGTAAAATTGTGACTTGCATCACAGGTATAAACTTAATCTTTTTTTCACAACTTTGAACACCATTTTTTTGGTCATACATCAAAACACCTGTTCCAAATACTTATACTAAGCTCTCCAATGAAATTTTCCACTTTAATTTCTGAAATTCCTGATGTGAATGTGTAAGAAATTAGCTGTATATATGTGCAGTTATCACCGTGAAAAACTTGAGGTGAATAGGTGTAAGGTGACATTCAGTAACATCTGTTGATACTCCAGTAGTACTCCAAAGTTACCCCCCTTCAATAAAAATAGTCCCTTTGTCATCATCAGGGAGTTTCACAACTTTGTGATCAGTGTATAGTTTGAACAACTGCTGGAGTAAGCTGCATGTCACCTGACACCTATTCCACACAATTTTTTCATGGTGTAGACTGCCAGAATTATGAGCTGGGTTGATGGTATCCAAGTTTAACTGGGATACACTCAACCCAGTTAAGCTTGGTTTCATCTCAACCTATGAAATATACCTTGGATTTATATTACATAGGTTGGAATCCAAACCAGTTTTACTGGGTTATCCAATTCCCAGCTTAACCAGGATAAACTCAAGCCAGCTAATGATGATGGGAGGGTGGTCCGGCCAAAATCACCAATGTCAGCTGGGTTGAAACTTCAAAGAAGGTGGGTTGTGTGTGGAAGAATGTTTTCAAAATTCTCTCTGTATTACAGAAAGCTATGATTTTGGTCTCTGGGGAGTACCAAAAGATTGGAATTAGTGGGATCCATTAGCGAAAACAATTTGGGAATACAGAAAGTGTAAATTCATACTTTTGGGAGTGAAAGTGGCTTGTAAAACTGCCCAACATTTATGGTTTGTGAAAAACTTACTATTGGCAATGAAAGATGGGTGAAGTCAATGCTTTGATGGAAGAAATTATGTGCCAGATTTATCTAAATGTGAACTTCCCAATTATGCCTGAAGTTGAGATTCTTTTTTTTCTAAATAGAAAGATTCCCAGTTTAGGCAATTACATATTTAATTGCACTGTAGTGGTTTTAATCTGTGAATCAACACCCATTCTCAACCATCAAAATTCCTCATGGCTTGCCCTCATAAATGGAAATAATCGAAATTCATCATGGTATTTTCAGTTTTTATTAAGTGAAATCAATTAGATAGAGTAGGCTCTATGAAACAGCATGTATCTGCTCTCTTTATTCATCACTGTTTGAATTTACAGCTTAAATAGTTTTGAGAAAGGCTACACTGTAGAGCTTTTGTGCCTTTTCTGCTTATTACCAGATTCACCATTAGGTTTCTCCACAGTTGATTGTTTGAGGATTGGATCTCAATGATTGAGGATAGAATGCTCAAGCTGTGGAAATCGTTTGTGGGCTGGTACGCAGTGAGGCTGCGCAAAGGTGGGCCCTGTTTCAAGTCCAAGCCCACTGACTCGCCTTGGTGGATATGGTCAACAGACACTCGCCATCCTACTTCTACCTGGAATCGTTTCAAGTTGTTCCGGCTAATTATCTTTCGCAGGTCTCCTCACACAAGAATCGGGTGTATGTGATTAGGACTCTCCTGTCCGATCGATCGGGTCTTCCAGCTGCCACCGGACAAGCACCCTACCCTCATCTGGCCCAGTTCAGAAACCAGAGCTTGACCCATTACAAGTAAGAGAAGTAACATCAAGCAGTATAACCATGAGTAAATCTATTCACCCTAGTAAGTGCCAATCAAGTTGAGATATCTTCTTTGCTCAGGGCGTTGTCTGGATAGCGTAGACCGACGATGTTGACCTTCATACAGATAAATCCGTGGCTACCCAGTCGTCCGTCAGGACGCCGAACCACCTCCCGCCTAGTCAGCAACCACCCTTGATTCTTCCGCATGTTTCTCCCAATCAAGGTTCATCCAAGGACGTTGCAGGTGCTAGAAGTTTTGTGACCCAGACATGGACAATCCCCGATCGACCAAAACCTGGCAGGAAGCCTAAGCAAGTCAGTACACATCTATCTATATGGTTTCTTTATTGTCAGTTTGTGTTTGGCCCTTGCTGATAAGCCTCAGATTCGGTTAATCAACAGAAATCTTGTCCTGAATCAAAGCAACAAAATCATCAATCTAAGCAGGACGGTCACCAAATCGATGGGCCCGTCATCACTAGCGCCGTTCAAAACAAGCCACCCCCAATCAACATACTTGAACCGCCTAAAAAGAATAAAGATCTCGCCACAAGCACTTCTCCAGGAGCTCTACAGCAGGCTTACATCAATTCATTAGAAGCAAAAATAAAAAACTTGCAATCTCAAGAGTCTGAACAGGTAAACTACTACAGGGCACTCGCCTCCCAATCCGCTTCAAAAATCGACAAGGTTCAAAGCGAAAACGATGTGTTACAATCACAAATCACAATCTTAAGGGGTGAGGTCTTGAGGTTGCGCAAACGAATCTCGCAGCTCGTTAAAAAACCCGCCACAGAAAATCAGCAAACGCCAATCGTCGTAGAAGACGAGTCCTCTCCCAAAGAATCTAAAGTTCGCAAACAAGTCACTCATCCTGATGCTGATAGTCCCTGTTGCTTAGGGCGCCCCAGTACATCCATCAAGAAACCCCGTCGCCCCTCCCTGCATGACCAAGTCAATGAACCTAAATCTACTGCGGTCACTCTTCCAGAAGCATTCAACCCACCTCAGGTACCATCGGAATTTCCTTTGCCAACAAACACTGTCACCACGATTTCAGGGTCTAATAACGCATCTCACAAAAGAGTCCCAGACTTTACATCAAGCGATATTTATTGTGGATTGTGTACATCAGAGTCAGACTGCGTCTGTCGGCAGGTAGGCCTCAAGCCACCTTTGCAAAGCGTCAATTATCCTCCGAAGGTACTCGGAAACAGTCCGTTGGCGGTGCCCATTCGCAGACGAGCTCAGCCATCAACAAGTAGTGTCTGGAGGATAGTGTCTGAAAATGACTCTGTCACTCCTTTAGCAGCCTCGCCTCAGATGGAACCCGTCTCAGCACGTGAATGCAATGGAAACCCAAAGGACTGTCCTGCATGTCGTGATGATCCGTGAGCAGCATCAGCCTAATAACCTTGGGTAATTCCTGTCCGTCTACAAATGCGCTAAGACTTTGACAAAAAATTCATTCATACTCAGATTCGGGCAGGCCTTCTGTACAGCATTGAATCAAGCGACAGCCACTCAAGAGTCTGGATCGGGACCCGATGCGACGACTGAATCAGCGGCGGGCGTCAGAAGTCCGGCTACTAGGAAGATGCAACGATCGGACCCAATAGTCGATGCCTACATGAGTATACCATGTTGCGGCGACCCCGATCTATGTGGATCACAAAACTGTTTTGATAATGCACCATCGCCCACTACGGGGGAAAGTGAAACGACAGTCTCGTGTTCGGAAGCCTGGCGGCAATTGAAAGCCCACCCAAATATTGGACTAGCTAATCTTCAGCTATTGGCTGATGTGGTTGCTCGTAAATCCGCCCCTCACTCGTCTTCTTCATCATCGGTCGAGCCGAATTCATCCTCACATCATCACCATCAAAGTCAGTCTCACGAGAGGGAGTCAAACGCAAGTTGGCCGTCTTCTCATTCGATGCTTGACAACGAAGATTCTATCTTCAGTCCGCACCTAACTCTCTCGACTGTATTCGAAAACACCCATAACGATTTCGACGAGGACGACCATCATTATCATCATCAAGAGGAAAATCGATCATCCCGAGCTAGTTGTCCATCCTCAAAAGATTCTGTCGCAAATAACCATCTTCACAACCTCGCTAACCGCTTTAGTCCCCTTCGACAACACCAACAGCACAGTGTCTCCCCCGACACCTGTCATTCATCCAGTACCAAAAAAGTGAAATTCGTCGAGAAGCAATCGTTGGATCAAGCGTTCAGAATGCTAGACCGCGCGATCTAGCAAACATCAATACTACGCACAGATCGGGTTTTCACACGACGAACCCTAAGTTCCAGTCCCGCCTTTCCTATTCATTGATCTATAGCTATTAGTGATGCATTTTGATGCGCCGATCCGATCGTCTCAAACAAGTAACCACGCTGCCCGCTTGAGAACTAGAAACACACTTCGATCAATCCACGACAGAAATAGAAAAATTAAAAAGACAAAAAAAGGGAGAAGGCTTTCGCTGAGACTTATATCCAAGCACACATCTCGCACCATACAGCTTTGCTTGGTTGTTGTCAGATTCGCTCGTGTAAATTTGTAAAATGTGGAACAGGTGATTATTTTAACTTGAGCCTGATTATGGTTACCCTTTCCTGAGTTTTCTTTTTTGTGTTGCACATGTGTATTTGTATGCGGTATTTTTTTTTCTTCTTATAATGTTGCATGCAAATTGGTACATTTCAATATATTCACTTGCCAGTCCCACATTCCAGTTCTTTTTCCATTTATATGAATATTTAGGTAGATCAAATTTGTTGGTATGTCTACATACAGTCAACTTCCTATCAAGCCACACCTGTATACATGGTTGCCTAAAAGTTAAGGGGAATTATGGGTGAACAAGTCCAGATTTCCTGCATTTTTTATGTTTTGGTGAACTGACTTTGCCATGGTTTACAAGGGACCAGTAATGGGTTTATGGATCAAGAGGGAGTTGACTGTATGTATGTTGGTCAGCAATACTACTGGCCTTTTTTTGTCTTGACTTGTTGGGCCCATTGTGATTGTATAAGCCAGGGTGGAAAGGAGAGAAAATCTGGTAGTTGATCGGTCTGCAACCACTGTGACAGTGATACAGGTGGTATTGTGACTATGATTGCACATTACTCTTCTGGGATTGCTTTGGAACTTGAATTGAAAGTTGTGAAATTCACAGGGATAAACATATGGACGTACTTTGTGCACTGTGGATTGAACTTGCCGCACTGTAACAGTGCACACATTCCCAGACACTTTGCGCACTGCAAGTGAAAGATGATTTTTTTATTTATTTAGAAATCAACAAACAGGCTCACTATCGGCCTCCACACATTTTTTGGGTGCCTGGTGCAGTTAACTTGAATGCTAAAAAATGTATTTTGAGAACCAAAAGAAATTTAGCATTTCAGGACCTACAATTTATGTTCCCACAGGCCAAAGATTCCAAATCATTTATTCAATCATGATTTATGGAAGAAAAGCTACTCCAGAGCTTTTTAGACACTATTTGCAGGAGTAAAGATTTGAAAGATTGAAAAGATTTCACAACATACTGACACACTTTGCAGTTGGATTGCATGTCAAATTTCCTAAACTATTCAAAGCTTCATTCTTGCACAAGGTGGCTAAAAAGTTCTGAAGTAGCTTTTCTTGTATGAATCATGATTCACTATTTTTTTAGAATACAAAGGAGCTTCATCAGACACCCAAAGAATTTTCAGAGCACAATAATATGCCTATTTATTTATTTCTCAAGAAAAAAACTAAAAGAATTGCCTCTTTCACTTGCAGTGCGCAAAGTGTTTGGGAATGTGCACAAAGTGCAATCTGCGGTGAGCAAAGTAAGTCTGTAAACATATATTTTAACATTTAAATTAAGATCTGGAGTCCTCCAGTATGAAAGTTTATGGGATGGTCAGTCAGAAATAAACCAACTTAGTGAAAGCATTGTGATTGCACAAGAGAAAGGTCTGTGTTTGGGTGATAGGGCAGATGAATACATATACTCCAGAAAAATAAAAAATCAACATCCAGACCTCTGGAGCTGGTATTGAATATAGTTCCTTGCAGCACTGGGCCGCTACGCTGCGCTACAGTTAGTGTAGCGTGTCAGAATTCTGGTTTCACTCCGCTCACATTCTCTCCCAATCTTTTTCCATCACAATCTGTGATGCCTAGTCCCTGTCTTGTCCGTCTCAAGTGAGATGCCTTTCCTGTTTCTGTCCATCTTAGTTAGATGTAAAACTACTGTCTTGTCCAGCTTGTTGCCCCTTCTATTGTGTCCAACAAATGTTGCCTTCCTAGTCCAACACAGATGCTTGTTCAATCTTGTCCAACAGTTGTTGCCATGTCTCTCTCCTGTCACATGTTTCTGTCCTTTCACATGTTCTCTGTCTACTACTTAAGCTGCTCACTTTTTTTAGTAATAATCAAGGCAGCTCAGAAATGAAAATTAGACTAAAACTGAGCTAAAACAAGCTTTCTCAGCAACTCTGTTAGAATTTACCAAAATGCATAGAACCTGCTTTTCCTCAGTGTAGAACATCTTTGTTTTTTGGCTCAGCTTGCTCGGTTTTAGCTCAATTTTTAAATTTAAGCTGTATAGAAAAAAGAAGCTCCAGTTCTCCCCCCCCACCCCCAGCTCAAAATGAGTTATTTTCTTCAGGCTGAAGTTGCAAATTTTTGAAGTGAGAAGTTCTCCTGAATTAGACCCTGTTTGGGAGGGGCATATGTTGGCTGTAATATTACGCTTCATATATGAAATCCTAGGTGACATCTGTTCAAGTCCACCAAAATTGGACCAGATGTCACCAGCAGCCCCAATATCACACGTGTAATATCCCACTCCCAAATGGAGCCTTAAACATTTTTGCAAAAAAAGAGATAAAAAACACAAGATATGTCATTTTGGTGGACCATTTTTGGTCCATAAATACTTTGTATGCTAAGGAAAACCCCAAGCATCTCAGAGGGGAGTAGATTGAGTGGGAAAAAATGCCAAAGAAAAGTAGACTCTGCACAAATCCTTCTCAAAAAATCATTTTACAAAGCTGACTTCTATCAATCAACCCCTAAAAATTCCAGTCAAAAAAGGCAATTCAAGAGCTTTTTATAAAGTAATTGCCATGTATTTATAAGCTTTTTGAATCCCTCAAGCCACACCAGATGAATCTGTTTTCAATAAAAAAATGGGACTCAGAGTCCTAAAATGCCCAAACCCACTGGTCAGTCAAAGTCAAATCATCCTCAGGATGCTTTCTCAAGGAAAGCAAGGACACTGTTGGTTGACTGTCCCAAAGACACATCCCTGGGAAAGTGTCTTTGGGATGGTCAAACAAGCCGTCCCAAAGACACTTTCACAGAGAAGTGCCTTGGGGAATCGCAAGCGTCTTCAAGGGGCTTATGGTCCCCTAGACAGTTTCAAGACATCTTTGGGACACTATTGGCCAATAACATCTCAGAGATGTCTTGAGGCTATCCAAGGGACACTTTCTCAAAGAAAGTGCCCCCCAGAGGGGTGTGTTGCTCAGAAACACACTCCATGGTGTACACATAAAACTAAACAAGTGATCTGGGAAGTCAGTGGTCTAAACCATGTGGTGTGTGGGATTCAGTTGGGTAAAGGGTGCTGAGACAGAAAGTGGAGTGCATGGCAGATGTTTTTTTTCTATAAAATGGACAGCTAATAATGGTTAGAAAGTCAAAAGGATGAACTGTGAGTGTAGCTGCCCAGGCTGGAAGGGGTAGCAGGCAGGGGTTGGGCTTGCCAGGATTCAAACACCAGACTTGTTGATTGTGCTATGTTTTTACAGAGACACAGAGTTTCTGAAGGTGATGGTTACTGCTAGGCCATTCAATCCTTGAATACGGGGGTTTGATCAAAGATCTAATCCAGTTTTGATCTCCAACAAGCTGCTATGAGGCACTTGAATTCCAAACACAGGATCTGACTGAGTTTTACCCAATGATGTCATTCTTGAGACACTCCGGGGGAGATTGGGGTGATTTGCAGAGGTTTGTGTCTTGCTTTGTAAATTGGAGTACATAATCTCACTCTTAAGTTTTAACGGATGTTTGACTTTTTTTACTCCACTCAAATCTTGTTTTAGCTTCACCTAGTACACCAGAGTACACCCACCAGATGAGTGCTTCTGCTCCGCGTTAAACTTCCCCTTGCTGCATAATATCCTTGGCCATTTGAGTTACATAACCTCCCCTTCACGAGGTTATCTAGCTAACGATATTAGTTAGTCTTGCATCACATGGACACCCTCATGCCAACCCGTCGACATTTGCCATTGGCCATGATGTCATTCAGTTTTTGTTGCTTTCGAATGCCTTGAGTTCGTGATGAGCTAGGCAGGCTCGTGCAAAAACGGTCTGGTGAACGAACCTAGCCGGAGTCAAAGACACCATGAAATTAGGCCAATACGACATGTTAGAATGCGGGAACCGGCTGCAAGGGAGAACTCATGATAAACCAGTATGTATGAAAAAAAAACTGGCCGTGCTATTCATGAGACCAACTCCTGAAAATGTGCTGCTGTTTCCTCCTTTCCTTGACTCCGCCCGAGTACATTTATGGAGAGTCGAGACACTTCATCCTGACATCGTCAATTTCTTGGCGTCAGCCTGTATCTGACACCGGTGGTGCATATTTATCCGAACAACGTTGTCTAATCATTGACGTCAGTACAGCGCTTGCTTCAAACTAGTGGGAGCAGGAAACAAAAACTCCGTGATGCTCAAGTTGACCCAACCTGCCGAGTAAAACTTTAATTCCCCATCGCTAGATATAAACTCCGCTTCAGAGACTCTAAGTCTAAGTGAGCCCATGTTAGCATGGATAGTCCATATTTGGGAGACTGGCTGTTTGTAAAGTGTTACGTGTTTGTAAAATTATACCCCATTGGCTTGTGTCATGCTGATTGTCCGTCTGCTATAGCGTCTACAAATTTTGAAAATTTCAATAATAATTGTTTGTAAGGCTAAGGCAGGGGAACACGAAGCACCGGTGACACGAAGGGGGTGGCGAGGCAATCTCGCAGCTTGAGTCCAGGAACACGCGAAAAATGGTCGTACATGTCTTTTGTAGCCTCATTGTCCAAGCTGGATTGAACTCAGTATCCATTCTGAGCATAGACCAAGTAAATTTGGGCTGGCGCTATCCAGCTCTTAGTCTTTCCTATGCTGGGTGGAGTCAGGTCGGCAATCTGGATTTCTATGTTGTCGTATGTTACATACACATCTATTTTTTTATTTATTCATGCTAATCCTAAATTGATGACTGGCAACTGCCATCAGAGCCAGTATACTGTGTGGCATTTTCGCCTTGGAGCTTGTCAATGGAATGTTGGGTAAGAATCCCACCCCTCATACGGACGCTTGTTTGACCAGCTTTATCACCGGAATCGGTGAATTTTACTCCAGCCGATGAATCACCGGCCAGCTAGTGAGTCGAGACCAACGCAACATGAACTACTTTTACAGGCGCCGGTGGTGGGACCATTAGGAAATGAGCAGTACGGCCATGTGTGTGGGATTTTGAGGCCAGGGGAAATGTCAACTGCTTTCCCCTAGATCATACCAAGACAATAAGTCATATGTATCATGTCGGTCTAGTTGTGCTTTAGGAGGAAGACGAATTATTCGACAAAATGATCAGCCGGAGCAGTGACCTCAACAGCCAGACCCCCTTACAATGTCGACGCTGAGAAGCTATGCGACGTGAGCGTTGGGGACCAGTTCCAGCTTCAGCCGGCATCTTGTTGCTTGACGGGGAGCTAGATGTAGAACGACTGTGTGGTATGTATAACATACATAGACTGCGAATCCACCCACTGAGATTCCATTGGTGGCAAATACCCTGTGTGATTGGAAAGTTCATCTCGATCCAGCAATCGGCATTGCATGGGATGTCTTGGGGTGAGTCTCTCCCCTTTGAATATTGTAACAACTGAAATACTAAATACTCTGGAATCCAGTCCATAGTTTTTTATACACACAAGTTATGTACCGAGCCGTACCGAGAACAGACTGAGGCCAAATCTCTGTCATAAATTATTGGCCTCGCCCCAGCCAGGTTTTTCCTCAGCTGATTCTCCTTTACTAGCCTAGGCCAAGCTTGCTTGAACCGTGTCAAACAGCAGTCCCTTGACACCAACCATCACTTTTAAGTTGTCCGTGTCAGCAGAGCTAGATAGAAACATCCAAGTTAATGGAATTCTAGCTCCATGAACCTACAGCAACCTAGATCTTCAGAGAAGACCAGCATCACCAGCTTTCTACGTTGATTGATGGTAGTTGATGGAAGCCAATTTAATCAGCCCTGCAAACTCGCCCTGTCTGTCGGTGCTAGGATATGTACTTCGCCGCCAGCCAAGTTGCCCCTGTTATGTGGGATTCAAAGCACCGGCTGGCTATCTCCATCTCCCTCCTTTGCATAATCTAAGACTCCATCCTTGGCCCTATCTCCATTCTTCGAGACGCTAACTATCTTTTTTTTAAAATTGTAATAAATATGTAATAACATTTACACTCAAATATCTTGCCATTCACGCAGAGAATCCTTTAAGCTGACATCCCTTCCATTTCCCAACCCCAATACATTTTAGCCCTATCCCGCTCCTATGCGCGTCTGAAATACGCTCATTTCTCCTATCCGAAACACTCTTCCATCCTTTCTTCCAAAACTTCCGATCAGCTCCCTATTCAAAGCCACAGGTTCGTTGCCATCTTCATCAAACCCTCCGTCCATGTGTGTTTCTGCTGTGTACTGCAACTCCCACCCCCGGTGACTTCCATCAGATCGTTTCATCTCAGCTCCATCGGTTTGCTAAAAAGCGATAGTTGGGGTGACAAACTATGATATTTATTTGCTAGGCGTGCTATCCTCCTCAGAAACTATCATTGAGCCCTCCTTCTGGCAATTGACTGGCTAGCGACGCCGAGCCGAACCAGCAACTTCAAGCAATCGGCTCTCAAGAGTGTATAGTCTGATAAGGATCATCACCTGGTAAATGATAAAATAAAATCACACCGGGGCTCTTGAATCCATCGAACATCAGGTGCGCGTCACCAAACTTGTTTGAACTACAAACTCTCACCTTTGCCAGCCCACACTCTGGCAAACAGTCAGACACCAACTACACCAACATGGAGCATCAGATCTCACTATCAATCCGCGTGCAAGAAAACTCGAGGCAGTCCTGTACAGAACTCCAGTGCGATTCGCGTATGGAAAGATACGGTGATACCGCAGAATCCCTTCCCTCCAACTACCTTGCATCTCCCACCTACCTTCCCTCAGCGTTTCCGAAAGAACCAAATCTAGCCAGAACCTCCTCGAAGTTTATCTCCAATACTGATTCAGCCAGCCAGAGGCCGTTCAGCTTTTGCTCGCCGATCATCCAGCCTATCGTAGGGAGTACTAGCCCTCACGACGAGCCTCAATCCATCCTTGAAAACACTGCCATACATGTACCCGCGCAACAACTGGCCAACGATCCCATCCTTGATGCTTTTCATTTGACTACTTCGCCGCGTTGGACACCAGCTTCTCGGACCAAGCTCCTCTTCTGGTGGGGTTTTGTATGCCCCCCGCTCTGGCTCTACGGCTCACTCTACCTTCTTCCACCCCTCAGGCGGCGGTTCAGCCGAGAAGCAAGCAAATCAAATATTCCCCGACGACCCCGGCGAGGCCAAATAATTTCCCACTTATCCCGACTTCGGGGGCCGTTTTCTAAAGGGGATGTTGAAGTCGGTACAACCACACTCGTCGTAGTTCCCAGGTCCAAAACGTTCTATGATGATTCTTGCGAAACCGTGATGGTTTCTGACTTGAGTCCAGGTTGTATCAGTTCAGCAGAAAGATTGGACGCAGCTGGAATCAACGCTAGTGAATGGCTTTATCCTGATGCAAGGGCGCAAGAAGTATTGAGTGAACTAGACAAATGCGTGCGTATCCCGATCATCTGGCCGTCTTCCTCATCATTTTCAACTTTCGGAGATAGTCAGGCTAAGTTTTTTTTTTTTTTCCTTTGGCTCCAAGCACAGGAACGAAGGGGCGCATATCATTGTCTACTAGCGTTTCTTCTACTGTCCATCATCGTCGTCGTCTCCGTCATTATCAGCCAGAAAGTACATTGGCTCACTCACACATCCAGCCATTTAACATCTTCTGAAAACGAGTCGAGCATGGGCAACAACAATTTGATAGGCGCATCCAGTCATTCAAGTCCTCTCTGAACTAACAGAGCCACCCAAAAAAATATTTAATCCAGCCCGCCCTGAGTAGTATAAACTGGTGTCTGAGAATTGTTTATCTATTACTTTGCTCAACCTTTTCCACAATCCTATCTAGCACTTACATCATCCTTGTTTTTTGAATTATCTCCTCCTTTTCCTCTACTCTCAATTATCCGCACATAAGCCTTGGTAAAGTAGTACTGAGTGGCCTGTTCTGTCTTGAGACATACTCTCGCAAACCTTCCAAATATTTGATAAAAAATTATTATTTTTTATCTTGTCCAAGTATTTCTTTTTTTACTTGGTATAAAACCGCCATAATCCTCTTCAACCGGTTGCCACTGTACTTCAAGTAGTTGTATTCCATATTTGTTTTTTTGCTTTTGTTTTTTCAGTAATTTAATTGAACTCTAATGTTCAATCCTTAATTTAGCGAGCTACTGATCATAAAAGCTTCACAATGCCCCATCTCGTGGTGGATAAGATGGGCCAGCACAGCTTCAGATGTATGCAATTCCAAAAAGCATCCTAGCAGTGGGGCCTGGTTTCGAGCCCGTGACATCATCAACAGATGATCATCCACCCTGTCGGATGCTGCAGGATGCTGCCAGACCTTGCCAGACCCTGGGAAATTCATTATAGACGAACCTTGTGTCAATTGGACATTGTTCAGGTTCGGCCGACTAGGGCCGACCCTGGCCGACCGGAAAGATGATCTGCCTGGAGAGCCCGGTCCTCGTGCTCAGAGATTCTTCAACTCATGGAGGCCCAGGGTATAAAACATCAAAATATGAAAGGTAAGCTGCTTTATTCCATCCCAATTAGGAAAAACTAATTCACATTCTACAGGTATTTGACAAAAGATCAGTGAAATCCAGAAGTCCTACTCTCAAGCTTGCAACTGGAAAAATAACACTGGTCAGTTAATCTTGGACTCCAATGAAGTCAATGGCGTCAAAACCTTGGAAGGTTATACTTCTCTTTTGTTGCATTTCTCATCCAAAGTTTTTACTGCTTCTCTGAGATATTTTGCAAAACAAATGTGAATATTGGGACCTCTTGGACCCTGTGATGGGAGATCAATCATGTTCTTGCCCCCTCTATACACAATCAACAATCATTAGCAACTCAGACGCTTTACCATCAAACACAACAACCAACTTTCCCAGCCATGACAACTCTGTTGTAAGACTTTCTGGATCCAACACATCTTCATCTTCTGATGAAGTTTGATACCAGCAATTGTGGTTTCAAATTCAAGTCATAACAAGAATAAAAAAGAGAAGAGTTACTCCTCCCCCTCACCTGGTTCAAACACACACTCTCAAAAAAACAGTCACAGGTTCAAACATTCCAAAGCAGGGACACATTCATAAATTTGATTTCCTTGAAGAGGAGAAAGCAAAGATGCAAAATGTCAAAGTTTATTCAACAAATTCTAAGGCGGCCTTCATGCATGCGCTGAGGGAGCAAGGATTTGACAAAGGTGAAATACAAAAACTTGTACAAGAGGAGTTTGGTTATATCAACGATCACAATTGATCCTCCTCTGATGACTAGTTTTCATAGCTTTTCCTTTCCATTGAAATTTTATCATCACTTTTCCAATTTGTCTCCTGAGTTTGTTCTAATCACTCTCCTTTAAATACTTGTTTATCCCAAATTCAAACAACACGACAAAATGCAAAAAAAAAAAACTGTTTCAAACAAGTGTGATTGAGAGAGGGAAGGAAAGACAGAAAGACAGAATTGAATTGAAGTTTTCAATTCCTACAGAAATTTAAATAATGTATCACTTTTTGGAAAAAATGCCCTTGGAATTCCTTACCAGGCTGGCTGGCTGCAGCCATTGCTGCTACATAGTTATATTCATCAAAACTATGGTTTCTATCTAATACTGGTTCCTCAAATTGTGACTCTTTTTCATCTAAGAGGAATTTATGAAGTATCACACATGCTGTGATCCACTGTGTTAGCTATGCAACATCTAGATGGTTGGTCATGTCAAAGCAAAGGCCTCACAGGCTTTGGAATCAATTTTTTAGGAAATCAATGCAATGTTCATTGCAAACACATAACAAGCTGAGATGTATTTTGAATCTTTTCTATCAGGAGCAAGTTGACCACCTGGAGGGTGTTTGAAGCAGGGAACCCAGAATTGGAGTCTGGAGAAAGTTACTTGGTTGTTGAGAAAAGCAAACTCTCATTGAGCTTCATCTTGCTGCTCTTCCAAAGCCTTGTGTGGTGTGAAGATCCTGAGATAAATGCAAAATTAGTATCGTTGATTTTGGTCATGTAGATTGCTCTGGATCTCTCAGTTATTGACCTGGTCATCCAGTCGTCAGGTATGTTCACTGTTTTTCATTTCATACCACCAATCCAAAAAGAACATAAGATCCTTTCTATGAGTAGTGGTGTTGACTATTGATTGTGGGTGATTTCTCAAAAATGAATCAAGTTCCATCATGATCAACAAATCCAACACACTTTTCAAACCCAGTCTGTGTGCTTATTCTTTTTTGGATTTATTTTCTCCCAGTTGAGTCCAGCCAATTCAGATATTTTATAATTGAAATGGTAGGGTTATTATTGTTATATTACATTCTACTCTAAGAAGTCTGACACCCACTCTTTGAAAGACTTGACCATGATATAGTGATAAGCAATTTAAACAAGACTTATCACCCCATGAACTACAAGCATAAAAGTGGATAATTTCTAGATTAAATGAGACCAGCAAGCATCAGCACACTTAGATTAGTGGTTAAAACATTACTCATGAAGTTTGGGGCTGTGGGTTCAATCCCTGTAGTGCACATCTATTTTGGTTTATGACAAGTATTTGTTGGTGGTTTTGTAAGCAGAAAAAAATTCACCTTTCTATTAGTAGAATTGCAGTGACGACTCTCTTACTGCATAAGATAATGGTGCCCTTGGAAACACAGAAAAATTGAGCTAAAATTCCAACTGAAGAGCCGTTTCCATAGGTCCCTGTGTGCTTCAGGGTTATAATCAGCTGGATTAACACTGGGCGCTGTGGTAAATTTGATTTGTTTTGAAAAATTGGATGATTTTTGATTTGAGCTTAACCAGTCATCACAAGATATCCAAAACTCTTGTTTGAATCAATAAGCATCAAGGTTCAAGAAGTAATCAAGGATTTTTGTCAAGTTGGGCATGTAGATTCAAATATCTCTTTCTTTTTGCTTGGATGAGAGTAAATAAAAGTGCCTCAATGTCTGATTCGCCAAAATAACCTTTGGTTTTGCTGCCTGAGTCAAGTGCAGAGATGATATAAGTCTTGATTGTGTATAGTTGTGTTATTTCTTGAAGGTCCTTTATTTTTTTGGTCTTTGGGATAAGGCACTGTATAAGATGAAAGAGATGTGAGATTTTTTTGGGGGCTGAAGTCTTCTACCTGTCTTGCCACCAACAGGTTCTCAAAGTAGAATGCCACAATTGTGTGGGACATAAGTTTATTCAAAATGAGCTGCCTGCAGGCAAAGGTCTAATTTGAAACCCACTATTAATTATACAGATGAATCAGACAGTTGAACCAGTAGTACAACCAACACTTATCATTCCACAACCACAGCTCAGCCCAAAGGAATCAGCAGTAATTGATCACACCTAACCTGGAAGTGAAGAGAAGAATAGCTGTGCAATAACTGGTCAAATCTTTCTCACTTCTGAATCAGTGATAGAACCATACTAGCTACTGGCAAAATATCCAGGCTAAACAAAAAAGACCAAGCAATATCAACAATGATAGATACATTTTGCACAAGTAAGCACCTCATTGTATCAGCTACAGTATGATGTCATGCACTAACCAACCTGTGTGATAACATCCTCAGGTAAGGCAAAAAGTCAAGCAGCCCATTGGATAGGTGTAGTAATCTGCTGGCTCAAATAAGTTTGGAAACAAACAAGCACTTTAGTGACTCACAAACAAACACATAAATGTAAGGCCAAGGAGAAAAGGAAAGAAATTTTCTCATATTATTGCCAGCAAAAAGAACACCGCAAGCTAGCAGAAACAAGAGAAGTCACATCCTCCCAGAGGGTATGGTGCCACCTGTTTTTTGTTTATTTCTCATTTCTTTTGTTGTCATTTTCCTGTATGACCATTCCGTTTTTGTTTAATATCATGTGCACACAAGTATTGATACAAGAAATAAATTGTTAGTGGTGGACTTCCCTCAGGGGCTGAAGATCTTGATTTATATGTCAAAAGCTAAAACACTAGCTTTTTAAATGCCAATAAACTCTGGAATCTAACAAGATCTGGCTCTACAGGGGGCAGTAGATTGAAGGGAGTTCCTCCAGTCACTCCATTGCTTACATATTTTTCTTAACTGTGAGTACAAACAGATCAGAGCCAAAGTTGCTTGATGTCACCTGATGTTTAGTGATCATTGATTTGTTTATTCCATTATTCCTCCCCTCCCTTTTCCAATCTCACACTCATCATTCAATCTCCTCCCTCACTCCATAAATCCAGTGTATTCCCTTGCTTTGGCTTAACCCCCGCCAACACATGACATTTTAAACCCCTTAACAAGCCTAAAACACTTTCTCCACATGCTTTATCATGTCATCCTAAGCTATGCCTTACACCCAAATACCACATCCGCACCACACACCATGCATGTAATGCAACTCTCTCATGCTACACTGAGACTTAAACCCACACCCCATGTCTGGTTTTAAGGTTGTTGCCTCTTATCAATGTTCCAATCTGCCCTCTCCACAATTTTCAGGTCCCTGTGCTTTCTTCCATAAGAAAAAAATTCTTCTGATGCTTCATCTCTGAACTTGATATGCAAAAGCACATGCTTTCCTTTGTTTAGAGCATCCACCCTCATCTTGGTAAACCCACTCAGTAAGTGGGTTTTACCCAACTTGAGCCCCGAGTTCCACCCCTGTGCCCTCTCTAGTGCTTGGTAAGCAAATCAGTCTGGCTCACTAGATTTACCATCAGCTACTGAGACTCGGTAAGTAACTCTTGCCAAGTTTTTTTCTTGGCTGGACCAGCGCTGGGCCGAAACGCTACGCTACGCTATTTGCCAAAAATAGTGTAGCATAGCGGCTTTTTTTTTGCCGCTAGCGCTGTAGCATCAGCAATTTCTTAGCAGTCCTAGGGGCTGCTACGCTGCGCTATAGCCCTTTGTAGCGGTTTTTTACTGCTAACAAAGGCTGTAGCGCAGCGTAGAGGCATCGGTGCGTAGCAATAGCGCTTAAACTGCTAACAGCTACAGCAAAAGCCGTTAGCTGTTAGCAATTATTGCTATGCTACACTGCGCTACCCACTACGGGCAGCGTAGCGACACACCATTGGCACGACTCTTCCACACAGCCATGACCTGACCTCCCAACACCTATCAACACTTCTACCCCCCCCAAAGTACACTCTCCCTTAATGACCGGTAATAGCATCAACCAGTCATTGAGGGAGATTACAATCTCCCGTAATGATCAGTATCAACCAGTCATTGAGGGAGAGTACACTCTCCCTTAATTATTGGTATCAACCGGTCATTGAAGGAGAGTACACTCTCCCTTAAAGATCACTATCAACCGGTCATTGAGGGAGAGTACACTCTCCCTTAATTATTGGTATCAACGGGTCATTGAGGGATAGTACACTCTCCCTTAATGATTGGTATCAACCGGTCATTGAGGGAGAGTACACTCTCCCTTAATTACTAGTATCTTTGTTCATTGAGGGAGAGTACACTATCCCTAATGACCAGTATTGGCCTGTATTGAACGGTCATTGAGGGAAAGTGTACATGCTCTCCTCAACGACCGGTCAAGACTGATCATTGAGGAGAGTACATCTCCTCAATGAATGGTTGATAAAATTTATTGAGGGAGAGTGAACTCTCCTCAGGAAGCAATTATAAAGTACTATTCAGAAATTATTCAGTTTGATTTTATTTTTGATTTGAAAATTGTTTTTTTTTTCATTTTTTTGGTAAATATTAATTTTAAATAATTTCAAAAGTAATTCAGATGTGGTACATTTATGACCCACCAGATTTGCTTAATTGATCTAGTTTGAAGTTTGACCTGGGCCAAGAGGGATTGGGGGAGTTGCAATAGGAGAGGCTCAAGTAGTCTTGGTGGCCGGCGTAACCTTCATGGTAGCCGGGATTGCCGTTGAAAATGTTTGGAATGGACATTGAGTGGAACCTGTTGATGTTCCGGAAGCTGGAGTTACTCACGTCAAGACTGGGCTGAAAGATGTTGTTTCCAGCCGGGTTGAGAGGCTGTATGGAGCAAATGACCATAGCTGTCACATGGCGTCTTGTACAAGAGACTGGTGGGCACTATTGAAGGAAGAAAAGGAAAGGAGATAGTTCGAATAGCGGGCTGAATGTTTGAAGGTCTTCTTTATTTTGAAGAAGAGTCACTAGGCTCAGAGGGACTTAGAGTAAGAACACTGAAAGGGTTCACAATGGCAAGGCTTGAAGAAGGTGGAATCAATTTATGCTGCAACTAAAATCTTATTTTGATGAGGAAAAGATGAAAGCATAGAAATAGACAGCTTATATAGGAAATAAAACTAGTACTACAAAGTTATGACATTGTTTCAAACAAGAGATGAAGTCATATGGTCAAAGCAGAAGAAATGAGAGAGGGAGGTCATAGCTTCTGAGTTCAGGCAACTAGGGCAAGTCAATGTCTGAGGACCAAGCATTGTAATTTTGGTGAGTGTGAAGAAGGGTGAGTCAAAGTTGGAAGTTCGAGGACTGTGCGAGTCAAAGTTCGAAAGTTCAAAGATGAAGTGTGAAAATCCAGAAAGGAAGTTAGGCGCATGAGAAAGGAATGCCCAAAACAGGTAAGGCCGGTAAGAGGGGTATTGGACTTGCCTTTGTTTGCATAACTGAAAAGCAATGTGCTTTTAAATCTTCAAATCTGAAAGCACTAAAGATTGCTGAGGGTGTATATACATGTGATATGATATGTAACCCAAGGATTAACCAAAAGCTTGAATGTTGCTGAGGCTATGAAGTAGGGTAGAAAGGCATCCTTAGTAAATGCAAGGAAGATCCAACTGGGAGATCCTTAGTGATGAGTATGTTGTATGACAATAGCCTCCCAATTGAGCCTTGATGCAGGTCAGTTAGCAGTAGTGGCTGTAGTGTTGTTTTCAAACAAGTATTGCTATTTTTTTATTTTCTTCAGTCAAATCAGCCTCCCAGGCTTTTCAAAAAAAAGGGCTTCGAAAAAACGACTCCCGGTTTTTTGACCAACAACTCCCACAACCGGGTTGACATCAATTTTGGGAGTTGTTGGTTGAATCCCGGCCGCGGGCCTGGGAGTCGTCCTCCAAATCCCAAAAAGGAAAATAAATAAAAAAACAGGAGTTGTTCTCCCAAATCTGCTGATTGACTGGGCAGATTTGGGAGTCGCCCCCATTGACTGGAAGGTAACCCTTCCGGTCAATGAGGCACAACAACCTCATTGACTAGAAGGATTTATTTCTGGCCAATGAGGCACAAAAACCTCATTGACTGGAAGGAAAACCTTCCGGTAGATGAGGCACAACAACCTCATTGACTGGAAGGATTTCCTTCTGGTCAATGAGGAGTTGTACCTCACTGACCGAAAGGAAATCCTTCCGGTCAATGAGGGTGACTCCCAAAGATGCCCAGTCAATTGGCAGATTTGGAAGAACGACTCCCGTTTTTTTCAATTTTTTTAATTTTTTGGGATTGGGAGGACGACTCCCAGGCCCACGGCCGGAAATCGACCAACAAACCCCAAAATTAATGTCCACCCGGTCCTGGGAGTCATTGGTCAAAAAACGGGGAGTCGTTTTTTGTAGCCCCCCCCCCCAAAAAAAAAAAATTGGGAAATTATTTATAAATAAAAAAGTTCAAAACGTTATCAAAAAATATTTAAAATGTTTATAATTACTGCTTCAATGGCCGGTTGATACAGTTCATTGAGGGAGAGTGTACCTGAGTGTACTCCCAATGACTGGTGTGACCAGTCATTGAGTTGAGGAGTGGTGTGTTTGTATGACCATCCTCAATGACTGCTTGGTACTGGTCATTGAGGAGGATGTGGTCAAGGTGATCCATGACCTGGCTTGATTTTCAAGAGTTGCCTAATTTTAACCTTGACACCAGGGTTCTGACACGCTCGGTAGCTAGGAAGATCTTGCTTACCAAGCCGTTGCGGACTGACAAGGGTTTTGGGGTCTCCCCTAGGTGACCCATGGGGATTGGTAGCTTGCGAACTTTACCTAAAGAGTTACCCGCACAATGGTGGATGCCCTTAAATTTCTGCCTAAAGGAATGACTCAGCCTCCACTGATCCCAATTCTGAAAAACACACTATGGAAGCATGAAAACAGATATGTGTCAACGCTGTAGCAGCTGAGCTGCACTAAAAAAAGAGGACTTTTAGAGCAGCCCAGAAGTTGCACCGCTACATCCTCAGGGTAGATAGCTTTAGCTGTCCCAAAAGCGCTACAGGTACCACTAAATTTAGAAATTTGTTGCTTTTTTCTGAGGTGTAACAGCTTTAGTGCAGCGGCAAAAAAAAGCACAAGTAGCGCAAAAGCGCTACATGTCTGCTACCTGGCCGCTGACCACTGCACCAAGAGCTAAAGCTACCCGCTGCAGCAGCGGCTATGTTAGTACTGCACAAGAGGTGCAGATTTCCAGTGATCTCCCCGACAAGCAGAGAGGCTCTCCTGGCGAGCTGGTACAATGCCTTCTTGCCAGAGGAGCCTCCTGGCGGGCTGTTATAGTACTGCAAAAGCTCTGGGTTACCATCAACCTAGCCAATTATGTTGGCAGTGGGCCTCAATTGGACAAGAACTGGGAAGAAATTGCAACCCCAAAGGCCTTGAAGTGGTGAGATAAATGTGCTAGGTGTTTTTTTCTTACTGAAAAGCTCAAATTGGAGACCGGATTTTCTGGAATCCTATCTTAGTTTTAATTTTTTTATCTTACTTGAGGAATTCACATTGGTCTGGGAGTCCTCCCAGACCCAGATCTGGGATGCTCATCCTGTCGGCCTGCTATTATTCCAGATACAATCTGACTAGCCAGAAGCAAATATAAAGCAAACTGTTGATATTAACTGCATACACAGTTCACTGCAAAAAAATCTGCTTCAACTGCTAGCAGTTGACATGGCGCAGTAGCTTTGGTTTTACTCTGGTCTTACTCTGGTTTTACTCAAACTTTAATCAAACCTTACTTTGGTGCACAGTCACTGTGCATCTCAATTAAAGCTTGAGTAAAGTTTGAATAAGAGTTTAGTAAAATCAGAGTAAGCTGCATGTCAACTGCTGGCAGTTGAAGCAGATTTTTTTGCAGTGGTTTTGATACACTAAAAGTAAGAATATATTGAACATAATTAAAAACACAAAAACATACCAATAATTTAAACTTCTATCTCAACATCATAGTTTTGATTGTACCACATAAATACATATTACATCCAAGTATAATCAACTCACAGATTTGTAGCTTAAAAATAGCATGGCTTTGCCAGAGAAAATTTAAACACAAAGGGGGCTTGATTTGACCCCTGGTGGCATAAAGTCTGCCTATTAATGGGAGTCTCAGAGCATCTCCAGTGGATCATCCATGGATGCGTCCCTGGGTAGCGGGCCTGGATCACGTTTCACAGGCCTGTCAACAGGGGCTCTGCAGCGGACTCGCCAGAAATAGCGACCCGCTACAATGCTCGACTCAGTATTGGTTTGTGAGACCAAACCCCAATCAGATTTTTTTTCAAAAATCTATCAAAATTTCTCTTTCCCTCTCTCTTTTTTTGCTTGGTTCTCTCAGTTTTTTCTTTGTCGTTGTATTTTTCTCCGATTGTTTTTCAATTGATCATTCATGTATTCCAAACAAACCATAGCAACAAAGGAAGAAAAAAACACAGATGCATAAAAATAAGGGGAGATGAGAGTTGGACCGAGGACAGTTGTGATTGAAAATGTGGTGGAGGAGAGCCATCGCGATGGCAAGTTTGTGACGGGATTGAAACCGAATTGTGTGTTGCAGGTTGGATGGAGACTTGCTACAAGCCGGGATATGTAGCGAGTCTGATTGACCCTGGATCACTTTGGCGAGCCCTGTAGCGGGACCATTGGACCCTGAATTTGGCCGCGACTTGCCAAATTGGAGTCGTGGGCCCCAGTTTAGCGAGTTGACTGGAGATGCTCTCATGCCCACTCTGCAGTCAGGTTTTCACTGGGCCGCCCCGACCCGGAGAAGGGAAATCTGGATGAAGAATTGGCCTGACCCGACCCAGCCCACATAACAGCTGGGCAGGTAGTCTGTAAATGGGCTGGCCCGTTTGACCCGCTTTGCTGCAGCCTTGCAGGTCCAAAGTCAGGATGAAAGTGGGTCGGGTTTGGGTCAAAAAAGTTGACCCAAACCCAACCCACAGAAATCAGGTGGGTCGAGTCAAATTTTGATTTTGCTGACCGAACCCAACTCCATTTGTGGATGAAAACAGGTCAGGTCGTACCGCCTGTCCCAAAATCTTTCAGTGTCTGACACCTGAACAACAAATCCTTCCTGCTGATGAGGTACATCAGCCTCGTCAACTGGAAGGATTCCCTTCTGGTTGTCAACCGGAAGGATTATCTTCTGGTTGATGAGGTCAACGACCTCATCAACCAGAGAAAAATCCCTTCTGGTTGACAAGGTTGCGGTATCTCTTCAATTGGAAGGACTTCCTTCCAATTGATGAGGTACAAAAACCTTGTCAGCCGGAAGGAAATCCTTCCGGTTAATGAGGTCATTGTACCTCATTGACCGGAAGGATTTCTTTCTGGTTGATGAGGTTGTTGTACCTCATCAACTGGAAGGAAATCCTTGTGGTTGATGGGCTGTTGTACCTTATTGACTGGAAGTAAATCCTTCTGGTTGATTAGGTTGTTGTACCTCATTGACCGGAAGGAAATCCTTTGGGTTGATGAGGTATTTAGATTCTGGAAACGTTAATATTAATTACAAATATTTTCTTTTTTTCTTCTTATAACTAATGGGTTATTGGGTTGACCCGATTATACCACCAGCTGCCCAAACCCGACCCACAAAATAATTGGGTCAGGTTGACATTTAGCAGTTTAATCTAAAACACTGCCCAAACCCGACCCATTAAGAGTCGGGTCACAGGTAGCCCATGGGTCGAACCGACCCACTTTCATCCTGAGTCCAAGGGCTCATCATAAAGGAGTTTTGAAAGATGTTTGATTGATCTAAAAGCCAGACTGAAGAATGAAAAAAAAAATCAACAAAAATAATCAAGGAAGAGATAAAGGAATAAGAAAAAGAAAGAATAACCAACATGACTGAGAAGAGATATTGTGAAGTGAGAGGACAAGAATCAAGTAAGAAGCAGAGAGTTGGTCAGACAACTAAATGATCAAAGTATTAGTGTTGAAGATAAGACTGAAGAGACAAAGGAAGAAAGATCTCACCGGACAGAGTTGACAGGAATGAACAAGATAGAGAAGAATGAAAAAGAGAAGAAGAAGAATAGAAATGAGAAACAAACAAAACAAAAATAAAGAAGTGGAGAAGAAGATTTATGGAAGATTGAGGAGATAGGAGTGATGATAGTGATTCAGGAGTAGAAGAGAATGGAAAAGTGTGAGATAAGGAAGAGAGTTTGAAACAAAGATTGAGTTGAAATCAGGAAAGCGGGTGAGTCAAAGAACAATTCAGGAACTAGGTGACATGTGAGTGGCAGTGAATAAGATTTGAAATCCAACACATCACTCTGCTTACAGTATTGAAAAACCCTCTGAAATTCTGCCAAAAAAAATTCATATAGCAGATGATGATGATGAATGTAAAGGTTCATCATCAAGCTCTGACATTCAAACTCAAGATATCTTGCCTCTGAATCTGCATTCTCCACCAGCGGCCGAGTGATGGACCTCAAGGAAGACACCCTTGAAGCCCTTGTTTGTGGGCAGGACTGGATACTCAGAGACTGCTAGTTGTAGTCTCTCTGCCTCTTATCATCATGTTGCCATTTTTTTCATTTCATTATACTTACAAGAAACTTCAAGTAAAAATGAAATAAAAAATCATATTGTTTGTAAGGAGTCAATTTCGGCTTTGCGGTTGCGGGTTGACCCGGGCCCAACCTGGAGCCTTAACCCTTCTCCTGGGTTTGGGTTGGGCAATGGAACAATGATTTGTGACCCGCCCCATCATAAAGACGGGACAGGTCCGGCCTCTGTTTTTTGACCTGAACCCGGCCCAGTTACAACCTGACTTTCAACAATACCAGTTGCGTCTAAATTACTTAGCCAAATTAGCTAGCTTCAAAAAAAATTCTCAAGCAAGACTAGGTAAGTTACGACACGGATATTGGTTACGTAGCAGTACCGTAACAGATTTTGGGCCGTTATTGTTACCACTACTGGTAACACGTGGTGCGCTACGGTATCAGGCATGGCAGGAATTTTTTTTTCTGAGGCTGTTACAATATCTGCATAGGAACAGCAGATATTGAGCAGGATTAAATGCAAAAAAAGGCTCAATATTGTGTTACTTTGACCGTAATGGCTTCAAAAAAAGTGGCATGTTACGGTACGCCTGAGGGCACAAATACACCTGTTACCAATAATGGTAACAGAGCTCTGCAGTAACTGGGATAGTTATGATACAAAAATATGTCAAATATTGTATTGTATTGTAACTACCCAGTGTTGGACCAAGAGGACCAAGAAACAAAAACAACACCAATCAGGCTTACAACATTGTTGACTGATGAACAATCTCATCGACATGAATTCATGGGCTTGTTATAGTGCCAGGAACAAGGTAGCTCAGTTTTTTTCTTTTTACTACTTTTTTTTTGCATGTATGTAGAGGATATCAGAGAGAAGACAAAAAAATAACAATGAGGATAGGAAAAGGATCAAATGAAAGATTTCACAATTTTTGATATTGAAGAGAGAGAAGAAAATTAAAAAAACTGAAATCTACACTAAATGAGGCTGGTAAGGGTCGGTTGTTCATGCTTTCGTGATTGATGCTGGTAGATTCACTTTTGAGATTGGAGTGGCCATTGGAGCGGATAGCATCCTTGGAGATCTTGAGCCAAATTTTGGCAAGTTGCTCATCATCTTGGCAAAGCCAGTTCGCTCCTCAGTTTGGTGGCATTGTTGGGGGGATATCAATATGGTTGTAGGGTTGTGTAGCGGAGTATTGTTGGGTGTTGTGTGGTGGTGGAGCTTTGATTTTAGCTCACAGGCTAGCCATTGCTAACTTTAGCAAGGGTTAGCCAAGATTCAAGCTCCAAGACCCAGCAACTTCAGCAGGGGCTTAGCTTGGACCGGTGCGGTTGGATTTTGTGGCTAAACTCCTTAGCCCGTGCAGGATTAGCCACTGGTACAGATGCTCTGAAGAGGAGAATCTAGGGATTACAATGGACTAGGTCTTGTGGAAAAAGGGTGTTGTGAAAAGAAAAGAAAAACAAAAATGTTGAAAACAGCCAAAAACAATGTTTGACTGCTACAAAGTACTGTTGCTTGGGTATAAGTCCCTCTGTGAGGGACTAGCTAAGTTAGGTATAGTATGTTGCGGCTGTGGGTGATGGTTACCGCTAGGCCATCCAGGCCCATGGGTTTGCACCTTCAATTGGGGTGGGTCACACATCAAAAGACTAAAAAAAAATAGTGAAGAGATCATTGAATCTTCTCAAGTCTCTCTTTACTAGTTCTAATTATGATCTGAAAATTCTTTGCCCTGATTGCAAAAAAGGATTTCGAATATGCTCTAATTGTTTCAGGATTGGTACACCAAAGGGAACTGTTCCATTCACAAACAGGCCTGCCAAGACCTCCTCCCATTCATTATAAGGCCCTGTTTGGCACTGTCATAAAAATGGGTGTAACATTGAATATTTAATTCAATAAAATCCAAACCGTTAGTACAAATATAACAAAATTGGTATGTAAATAAAGAGTGCTACCTGCTTCATCATTTGTGACATCAGAATGGGCATGTGAGGCAGCCATTAGCATCACAATATTACTATCACACTTGAAACAGATATAAAGGGCAATAATCCTATCATGGCACTAGAGACAGTCCAATACATGGACTCTTATCTTGTCAATAAAGAAGCAGGAAGCCCTTTTTCATTCTATACGAATTTGGTTACATTTGTGCCAACAGTTTGGTATTTATATTACACCCATTTTTATGATGGTGCCAAACAGGGCCTAAAGGCTGGGCATGCCACAACCTCTATGTGATACCGCGAGTCCCAAGCCAATGGGCCTCAATCTACTAGTATGGCCTCTTGGGTCATATACCCACATATCCCATTCCTTTGTGATTGAGGAACCCTGGTCAATGGGCCGGCCGTGAAGAGATGCTTTTATCGGAACCTTATCGGATTTCAATCTGTCAGATGGATTGGGTGTCCGCTGGTCATCCCGGGACACAGCCGTCTGAGAGCCGGATTTTCTCGTACCTTATCTGCCAGTGAAAGTCATGGTTATCCTGCCGTCATGTAACGCAGACGTGAACGTTTCTGATCCGTGCCTAGTGCGCTGAGCCAGATTGATCACCGAGGTGACGGTTGACCATTTGACTGTTTTCGGGTGCAAGGTCATGCGAGCGCAGCCCGCTGTGTGGCTTGTCCCGCCGGGTAGCCGGGTAGCCGGTGACTACTTGGTCAGATTGCTTGGCGAGTTCTGCTTCCTCCGCCCCACGAGAAAGCGGTGTAGCCCGTTCGTCCGGCTGCCATAGCAAAAAAAATAAAAACACGCTTTCCTGATAATTGGCCATGCGTCAAAGAGACCACCAAACAGTCCTCCGGCTTAAAAAAACACTGCGCTTGCCTTCCAGAAAAAAAAAACATTGTATCTTTACACTCACTCGATCCTGCACAATTACAACTCCTTATCGCTCCATCCTCCTCTCAGATCGAACGAAGAAATACACAAACTGACATACATCGGTACATACACGGACTAGCGAGAACATACCGTCGGCTCCGTCCGCGAATGACGCTGGGCTTAGTAATAATGTCCCATATGGCTTAATTCTTGGTTTCCGTCTGCCCAGCGATGCCGGATCCCATCCAAGTGGGTCGGTCGGATGTGCAACACTTCCCACCTTATACTTCGCAGGTGTCGACTTCGTTGTTGGAGATTCAACTTATTCTGCGCAAGCTTATCCGAGTGAGCGCTGGACAAGATGAAATTTTGATGGATTATAATCATCGCCTAGCTTTTACCCATACATAGCCTCGGCCTCCTGCTCGATCGATCTCTGGAGTTTTGGTGTCGAACTGCGTCAGACGGAGGAACTGTGGAGTTCCATCCCCAGTCGCAAGCATTTTTTCTCTCTCTTGTAGATCGTGGGCGTCATCGTTCTGTTGATTGTTTTGAAAGCATGTTTTCCAGTTTTGTTTGTTGTCACAAGTTGTCACCAAGTTTGGAGAATCGGATAGCCAAGCTTGGCCTTCTTTCTCCTTAGAACAACTTGTTTATGTTGTTTTATGTGACGACTTTACGAAGATTACGCATAAATCTTTCAAGAACCTCATTCCGGGCTACAATTCCCGTACGAGCGACCGCAGAGATCGAGTTTCAAAATCCGCCCACTTCTTGACCAACCCACCAGTCTCAGAGTAAACCATTTAAATAGTGTTCCTCCACCCGAGCCACCCCAGCCTCGGTCACCCAGAGCACACCACCCTCAACCTCCTCAGGCCACTTCTTTCCCCGGCATTCCTCGGGGGATTTTTTTTTTAACTTTCGCATGCAAACCGTGATAGTCTCCCCACAAGTAGCCTCCACCTTTATTTTTTCAGCTGCAGCACTCCCTAAGCATGGTCCATAAGACTGGTGTGCATAAGTGTCCGGAGTGAGTCAGCACATGCGTTTCTCTTCAACAAAATAAATAAGTATTTGCTGGTTGGCGGCGCTCAATCATGATCAGTGGGGAATAACATGTTGTGAATACGATACTGACAGGTTGGCCTATTGTTCTCTCTGAAAATCTGACAGATGCCCCAAAACCTTCTCAAGGGTCAGTAAATTATAAAAAGTTAAAGATCCATATTTAAAAAATTGGATTGCTTTCATTCTCGCCTCTTTCTGCATATCTTGATGGGGGGTAACCGTACTGCCTCCATCTTCTCCACGATCTCAGGATCTCGCACCTTGCGAGAAAGTGTGAGTGGTGGAGGTGCAGGGAGAAATTTATCTTTGGCCAGGGCGCTTGGGAAATCAAAATTTATTCTTTCTTTCCATGAGCCTGTCGGGGGGTCCCTGCACTCGGCACTGTGAACTGTAGTACTCACACTCCTGCTTCCTTCTCTCCTTTGCCATAAATATACAGCTTGAGTATGTCACTCGTCA
Source organism: Puccinia horiana (assembly GCA_001624995.1). Taxonomy (NCBI): domain Eukaryota; kingdom Fungi; phylum Basidiomycota; class Pucciniomycetes; order Pucciniales; family Pucciniaceae; genus Puccinia; species Puccinia horiana. The sequence continues at coordinate 2,112,872 of LWDY01000019.1, forward strand.
CCGAAGGGTAAAGCATCTAGGAATTCGCGCTTGGAGCTGTGCTTGTGGTGCAAGTTACGGCCGGAGTGATTTGCTCGCTCGACATAAAAGGAAATGCAAAGCTAAAATGGAATCTATGGCCGCAGTGGGTGGTTCGAAGCACCAATTGGATGATTCGTCGGCCTCCGCCGCTCTCCCGTCCAACTCCAGTATCATTCCCGTCTCCCAATCCGACGATCCCTCTTACGATGATAATCAGCCACCCACTTATCAGCAAGCTATCTCGCAAAAGGCACCTTTCAGCATTGATACCAACAAGCCTGCAGACATTCGGATACAACCTTCACGCTTTCCTACCATTACGACATACGTCCCTCATAACACGCCTTTGGCATCTGGCAGCCCCGGCCAGCAAGTCCAAAGTTTCGTCCCAAATTTACCTCAGAGCGAATTTAATCTCGATTGCTCGGGCACCAACAGGGAGGGGCTCGGCTGTTTTGATCGACAAGTTGAAGAATTGGATGATGCCCAACAGAAAGTGGAAGAAAATATTCCCGAGGTTCCATCAGACCTGGATGACTCAACTTCGATCGTACCTGTGGTCAAGTATTCTGATTCAAACTTCTTCATCAGTGATGTCCCCCAATCTTCACCATTTTATCTCAACCCACACATCTGGGTGCTTGCATTTATGTGCCAGAAGTCTCAAGGCTTTACGATCCCCCATATGGCCAGCCTATCAGGTTACTTAGACCGAGCTACCCAAGTCATGTGCCCCATCATCCCTATGATTCATGTACCAACCTTGCGAGCCTCGTGAGTATGACTGCCAGCCAAACCTCTCAAAATCCTACGCCAATCGAATCAGTCCTAAATGTTTTACTCACCCCATCGTTCGTAGACAAATATCTATCCATCTTGGATACGCGCTTAGTGTGGCAGGAGCAGCTTTAGACATCTCAGAGCATGCGCTAGCATTCACCGATCAGTCTCTGTCTTACAAGCGAATTTCAGTCCAAAATGACTTTGTTGGTTATCATCTTTAGTTTTGATTTTAACATTTCAAAAAAGAAAATGTCTGGGAAGATTATTTAAGTTGATCATGGGTGGTTTGGGGATTTGATGACAGTTATCTCGAAACCGGACCTTCAGTTTCAGATTCGAACTCTTCCAATCTTTAATCACATACCAATTTTTGGGTATGTTTAGTCGTTTGGAGGTTCAAAGGGACCGAGCCCTCAAGTTTAGTTCGACGATCATACGGGTATGCTTGATTTCGCTTCTATGTAGGAGTTCAAAAATGAAATAAAACTTGGCGGCCAAAGAATCGGCTGATGAAATATATTTGGGTTTCATGAAATTTGTCGATCGGACTCATAGAACTTCAGAGAATTAGCTTTCACCGAACTCATACGTAATTCACCAGATTACGTGCAATTGGCTTTATCTGGTCAAATCCCGCTGGATGTTGGCTGGAAACTATGGGTGGAATACGAAGGGAAAAAGCGGTAAGTTGAAGGTGTGTTTAAGTATGAAAAAAGAGACGGGAGTAGTAGTAGTTTAGAGCTGATGGAAGAGGACACACACATGCAATTGGCAGGACTGCGTTTTTAGTGCTGATTTCATCCATTCAACTGAGGGGACCATACGAATGTGGGCTTGAGTTATCGGAGACGAATCTTCGGCTACCCTGTCATGAAGATTTATGGATGGCAAGAAGTTCGGAAGAGTGGGCATCAATAGCTCGAAGGCAAGCGTTGAGTTGCTTGATGGATAATCTGCAAGCTGAGACGAGGGGGATGGATCTGCGACGGACGATGGTGGATGTGGTGGGCGAGCAGTCGATTCCTTTACTCAGTGAGGCCCTGGCTGCCTTGCATCTCTCCGAGTGTGGCAGTCCGACGATAAGACAACTACTCCACTCGATTCCAGATATCCATCCTGTAGGAACTGGTCGTCTCACCGTACGCGCCGAACGATTAGGATGCTTTGCCAAGACCGTCATCCATCATGCTCGGGCACTCACTCATCAGGCCACTGTTAGCATCCGTCTCTTGGAGCCTCCTCAGTTGAACATTTGATTTGCCTTGGTGATGATCCACACCAGTCTTTCCGATTGGACAGACAATGTTTGTTTTCTTTATGTGCCTGAAAAATATTTTAAAACACAAGCTGTAACTTGTGGGGAATGTTGTTGTTTGTTTTTCTGTATTTGAATACACACGAGATAAGGTTAATCATACAAAAGGAATACTGTTACAGGCTCGTAAACTGCATTAAGCTTAAGTTTGAGACTCGGAGCTGATCCGAGCTGATCCGAGTTGATCCGAGTTGATCCGTGCTGATCCGTGCTGATCCGGGCTGCATGAAAAAAACCACATAAGAGCCAACTCGAGGACAAGCGCAGTGGGCTCAGAGTCATGCCGACAACCAACAACCAGCACTCTCCAGCCAAGCGATCGCTCACAGTCAACACCCAGAACACTCTCTCCACCAGCCAGCTACAGCATGACCAACTCGCTGCAGACCAGCTCCTCGCCAGCGTAGACATCAAGGCCGCACTAGAATTCGTCCAGAAACAGGCTCAGACCACTCCAAGCAAACCATCCATCCCAAGCTCAGTCACCCCAAGAACAAGGCAGTCCTCTCAACCTCTCTCCAACTCTCCCTCCCATCAGCGTGGACGCCAGAGCCCCATCGATCAATCTCCTGTCCAAGACTCGACGCGCTGCCCAAGCTCGGTGGATGTCAAGACTTCGCCCAGCGCCCAAGAAACTTCTCATACCACTGAGTCCACCGATAACAATCAAACCGATCCACGCCCAGCTCCTCCCAATAATACTCCCAGTCCGAACAGGAACCGTCGTCTCAAAACTATATCCATCTCTATTCTCCGCTCCGTTGCCCGTAAACGCGATCTCTCTTCAGCCCAGCACTCTTCCCCCCCCCCTGGATCCTCTGCAATTCAATCCCTCTCTCCCGCCTTGCAATCAGTCCTCAGTGACCATCATCATATCAACGAATTCGGTACCATCAAACGTCCCTTCTTCATCGTTGATGTTCGGTCTGCAAGTAAGTAATCTCTTTTTTTTTTTTTGGTAAGGGAGAATTCCCACATTACACAGGACTGATACTCATCAAATTGGAAACCTTCAATCTCAAAGCCGCTGCTGCTGAAAGGCATCAAGCCAATCCTAATCAGATTCGGCGAGTAGAAGAATGTAAACGATTCTTCTCCTTGCGTTATGAGCCAATCTTTACCACTCTTGCCGAAGGAAAGTCTCCTCCAAACTTGGTCAAGGTGGCCGAATGGAGAAGAAAGTTAAAGCTAGTCCTAATCCTACGAAAGAAGCGAGAACAGTCACTCCTACCCAGCAGTCAGGGTTCCTCCGATCCCAACCTAAAAAAATACCACGAGCCATCGAGCGCAGAGGAACTACGACTCAAATTGAAAACCAATTTCGATCAATCTGGCTCATTTTCCGTCTTATCTCACCAACATAATACCCACAAATGGATCTGTCTCAGCTCACGAAAACTTCAAACGATGTGGGAGATCTGTCCGGAGGATATACAGGCTTACATGTCCGCCCAAGGTACGACAGAAGACGAGGAAGAACTGCGAGAAGCTGAGCGTCTTTTTGGTCAATTTGATGAACACCCCATTCGTCAGGCTAAATCGTCTCGACAACGAGTCAACAGTAACAAAGCTAGTCTTTGGTTCAATGAGACTCATGCCTCATCTAGTCAGCTCTCCGATAATGATTCAACACACTCCCCTCATAGTGCCCAAGCCGCCTTGAATAGCCATAAATATCATCTACGTAAAGCTTCTTCAGGTACCACATCATCACGTCTCATCCGAGCATCGAATGGTTCGACTTATCCAGAAACTTCTTCTGGTCTTACCAGGGGAGCTGACTTCACTAGTCCTCGCTATTCATCAGATATGTCTTCCCAAGACAAGTACTCTGAAGACAATAGTCGCGTCAAGACCTACCTCTCAAATCCTCATCTCCAGACTGGCTCAGACCTCGACGAACCCAACCCTGACCTAGCTGTTGATCTCTCCAATGTGAGCTGGTCTGGTAAGGCTCCAGTTTCCTCACCCCACATCTCATCGGCCATCCCTCATTCCCCCTTGGAAGCACTCAATACACGTATCTCGACCATTAACCTACTACCGTCATTACCAAATCCTGATCATTTCTCTACTCCCCCTCAATCGAAAACAAACGCCCTACCTAATGTCCAGAACAGTTCAGCCAACCCATCCAACCTACCCCCTCGACATAGTAGCGACCATGGTCCTAGAGTACAATCCACCACCCAGCCTCCATTCGATGTTAAATCGAAAGTCAAGAAATATCACAGTGCATGGAGTGCCACAGATGATACCAACCTACCCTTCGGCTCTTCCCCTCTCAGATCAAATTCCCAGCCACATGTCAATTGTGAGCCCGGGCCCTCGCGGCAATCAAAACAAAGATTATCGAGTCTGGGCCGAGGCTTGACCTCGAGCAATAGTACCCCGGGCTCGCCAGAAAAGCCGGTGGCGAACCTCTCTCGAGCTACTTCCGCCAAAGGGCTCTTACACTTTGCTAAACGATCCATCATACCCGACGTTGCGACCTCCTCATCATCACCGTTTACGCCTTCAGACAGTCCCACTCCTCCAGCCCCCCGACCGAACAAACTCTCCTTCTTTCATAAACCTCCACGAGATTGGCGCGGCTGGAAGTTCGACAAATCTCACTTGATCTTCCGAAGTAATAATCACAACAACCCCGATAAGAAAGCTCTCCCCGTTCTTATCTCGCCCGTCAACGATATTCTCTTCGTCAGCCCCTTCCATCAGCCCCTCAGAACTCCTAATCATATAATTCGATCCGCCATGCAATCTTTTGGTCATCATCAAACGATCAGCTTGCCTATCTTGATCACCGATCTTACTGACGAAGAGGTCCAAGAGATTCACATGTTGGTGTTCCCCCTCCCGTCCATTTTTTTTGGTGTCACGATTTATTGATTTTACTTCTCTACATGCTATCACAGGTTGATCGGCATGGTGACCAGCCAGTTGGAACATTCGGAATTGCTGCTCAAGGAAAATCAGGAAGAGTATCGAAAGTACGCTCGGCTGTTACCTCAGATCCGGCAAGAGATCGGCTTGGATGAAATTGAGATTCGGATGATCGATAATGAAGAAATTAGTTTGCAAAAACAAGAAGCTGAACGAGAAGATGTAGGGGAAGGGTATAATGATAAAGGCAAAAGAGTACAGTCGGAGTCGATCAATTCTTCGTCCTCGACGACCACAGAGGGCTCGGTGCTCTCTCAATCTGTCTATCACGAGGATCACGAGGAAGAGCAGGTTCGACTACCCGCCGTGGTAGCAGAAGACGCACGAGGGGGTAAGATCGAAGAGTTCAGAGAACGGCTCGACAACTCTTTGGCTCGGATCGAACGGACTCTCGACGACCTCGAACGTAACAAGTCCGCGTTCAGGGATTCGTTGATCCAGCAGATTGAAGCCCGAAAACTGGCCATTCATAAGCATGAGATCTTTCTGGCCTCTTGTTCAGACCGACAGGAGCTCATGCGTAAGGACCGTGAATTGGTAAGCTTGCTCTAGTCGAAGGGTGTATCCCAATTCCCGGATCGAGGTTTGTACTCACTGGAGAAGATTTTTTTTTTTGTAGGTGAATCAGATGAGGAGGACGGTGAAAGTGTTTGGACAGGAGGGTCGAATGATGGACCATGTATTACAGGCGATCACCAATGGGATCTCACGGCCGTTGATCAGCGGGGTGGTATCGGTGTTGACGAAGATGATCGGAATCGGATTGAAGCTTTTCTCGCTACACTCGGAGGTCTATTCACGGCCGGTGCAGGGGCTAGTCTGGTCACTCGGCGTCCGATACCTATACACCTTTCTGTGCCGGAACCAAGCCCGGTTCTGGGCCGCGGTCCATTCATCTCTTCTCTCCTTTGACGACGCCCAGTACTTCGACTCGCTCTCAATTGCCCTCGCTCAATGGCCTCCTCGAATCTCCCTCTATCTTCTACGCTACGATGGGTACACCAGAGTCGGATCCCGGATCGTCTCCCTGGCCATTAACTCACTCGTCTGTCTCAACTTCTCTCTCCTCCTCACTAGTCTCTGCGGCCTCCTCTGGATCGCCGTCTTTCATCACTTGAAACCTTCTTCATCTCCCCCTACCCATCTCTCTAATCCTACTACTTTCCCACTATCCTCCAACGCCCTTAATCGCCATCTCCTCCTCCATCCTAAGCTTGCTTCTTCTTTTTCTCTCCCCTCTTCTTCTTCCTCCTCCTCCACTCATCTTTCTAAATCTTCGTAGATCCTTTTCCCTGAAACCCGCTTTCTGTTGTTTTTTTTTACCCATCTCTTTTCCTCCGGATCACTTGATGTATATATCTCCCTCCCTCTCTGTGTATCTCTCACATTCTCTCTGGAAGACAACTACGGTCTATAATTGCTATGACTATTATTATTATCATTATTCGCATCCTTGTTTTTTTTATATGTATGTATGTATCATAAACATATTCTATTTAATAGTATGACACACCCGGATATTGTTTTTTGTGATCTCTCTTTCTTCTCTCCTCCGTTGTATTCTCTTCATTTTTTTTGTCTTTGTATAAGTGTGTTGTTTTTGTTATGCTTTTTCGATTTGCTTCTTTAGGTTCTGTTGTTGTTCCTAAATATATATATCATCTCTTCTCTCTTCTCTCTTATCATGATTCATCATCACTTTTTATCACTTCGTTAGCTTTTCTCTTTACTCTCTTTCGATGTTTGTTGGGACTTTTTCTCTCATCCCGACACACGATTTTTTTTTTTCGGTTTTCTAATTTTAGTTCTGCTTTTTTTTTGAGAGAGAGGAAAAATTTGATTTCGGTCCACCACGGTCTGCCAACCCCGGGTCACCCGGGTGCAGAGTCAACAGACATCAGTCTCTGTCTCGTTCCAAAAACATCTCAAAGTGTTCAGACAATGTCCAGCAGCGTTCAATCTTCTGTCCTCAAGCTATCCGAAACGTTGGGCCAGATTGGAACCATCGAGTTTCGTCTTCGAAATGCGATCAGCAGTGTCGCTTTGGCATCCAACGAGCAATTCGAAGCACATTGGATCAGGGACGCCGATGAAGCAGAACTATCTCTCTTTCAAACCGCCTCGGATGACAATCATCGAGACGGGGAAGAATCCGTTTGGGCTGCCGGCCCAGCTGTCGTCAGAGCACAACCTATCGTCGATCGTCTTCCAGATCTCAAGGCTCTTTCCGAGGCCCATTCCAACCCTGGCGATGCGGCAGTCACGAGAAGTTACTTGATGGCAATAAGGAAACTTTTGGACATGTAGTCAGTTCTTTCTCCAATCAATCGAACAAGAAAATTTTGAAAACTGCTGACTAGATCATTCACACCTTTCAAACCCGATCAAGTCCCCAACCGCGTTTGGCTGAGCATGTCGAAGCCCTATCGCGACAACTGGAGACCCTTCAAGATTCAATTTCAGACATGCAGAATACTTTGAACGTCAGCCAGCCTTGGTGGCTTGTTGTTTATTCTACCTTAAACGGGTGATCTCAATCTGATGTATGATTTTAGTCAATGGCCTACCCATCACAAAGCAGAAAGGTCTCATCCGTTAAGAAAAAATTAAAGACGAAAACTAAACTCAAGAAAAAGTCTAGCAATCAACAAGCTCTGGAAGAAATTGAAGAACTGATTCAGCACGAACAACTCGAAATCTTAGCCCTTACCGACCTACGAGATGAGAAACGCGCAGAGGTAAAAAGAAAATGTCGTCTCGTATCTGTTTCCACAAATTGTGCTGAAACCAGTTTTTCACCATGCTTCTCCGATTATTGTATGATTTTTTTTAAACTAGCTTCGAAAGATATCCGAGATGATCATGCAAGACGAACTCAAGACAAATCCAGTCCCATCACCTCAAAAACTGAAGGCGAGGAAGACGCCTTCCAAGACAAGGTCTCTCATATCGGATGCCAACGATCCATATGTTCTGAGTCGAACTGAATCCCTTCGGCGCTCCATTCGACGGATACAAAGCCCCCACATTACGGTTAGTCTCATAACGGGTTTTGGACAAATTCAAGTGGAGCTAAGAATGATTTGTTGAATGTTTAATTAGTCGAGTGGGTTGAGGCCGATGATAGCCGGCTCAGGGGATGATCATAATATGCCACATACGCCCACTCCAAAATCGATATCACACAAGAAAATAGAGATGAACCTTACTCACTTACGATCTCGTACCAAGCTGCAATCGAGTAAGGACCAGTCGAGTGCTTCCACACCCGAGAAGAAGTTTGATCAGCCCGTACCCGAGCCTTCGTTGGCTTCATCTGGCCCAATGAATCAACCAGATCCTTCGCCATGTAATGCCGTAGAAACTCCGCAGATTCCTGAAAGCCGTTTGAACACGGTTTATCGATTGAATGTCGCGTTTTGGAAATCGGCCACTATGACGGAGCCCCTTCTCGAGCTCTGTCCAAACTTGAAAGAGCAGTGCCAGAAGGCAAATAGTGAAATAAATTATCAAGAAACGATGTGAGTCGATGAATTCTCGATATTCCCAATGTTTTTTCTACCCACTGAACACGTTTTTTTTTTGGTCATGCTTAGTCTTGGCCTAAACCGTTTGCTCGAAAGCTATCCTGCTCCTACGACCTTAACACCAGCCCAATTAATTGAAGCGGTACTCTACAAGGAGCTATTAGAAAGTCTATGCTCAGCAGTAAGAGGATCGACTGAGTCGAACTTGGAAGTCTTGTTACACGAAGAAGAATGGTGTGTACCCTTAGAGGCTGTCAAATCCCTCTTGGTAAAAGCTTGTCAAAGGTTTGGTGTAGATGGTAGCTTGAATAGGACCGTTATTTATTTCTTGGTTGGGAAGGCTGTCATTCGTATCGAACGTAGAGCTTCTCCAATCGCTATCTGTATCTGTTGACCAATAAACCTTTCTCCTTATTTACATTACACGCCGGGATACACCGAGATCTGTTGGTTTTTATCCAGAGTGAATGATGGGGTTTGTTATTACTTGATTCCTAAGACACAGTTACATGCTCTTTTCTTTGGCTCCATTCCTCGTTGGCCTGTATCTTCATTCTCTATTTCATCCCAGTCCCCACCTCTCTCATCCTCAATATATAACAAAATCTTCTGGATCACTTTTTGGATGGGAACTGTATCCACCTTGAACGGATTCGAACACTATGGTGTTCAGCCGGATCGGATTCTCAAACTCTCGATCCGGTGTCTTTTTTTTCGTGGATGCGCAGACTTGGCTTGTGGAGATCCCCGAGAGTCCATTCGCGGACCCCGATACTACCCGATGTCCCCGTGTCAACCATTGGCCTTACGACCGCCGAAAGAGGGAGGCCAATCACACATCAACAAATGTCTCCTTTATCTCATCTCATCTGCAGAGGTGGCCATTCCCACATCTTTCTTGACCTTTTCGGTACTTTGATTTATACCACTTTACCCGTTCACATTCGATATGTAATACTAAGATCGTCTGGGCTTTTTCTGCTGCGTTATTACCAATTGACTTTCTTTTTTTTTTCTTCTGGTCGTAGAATCAGGTCGCTCTATCTCACAACTTTGGCGGCTTTACCTTGAATGCGGATAATTTCAAAACAGGTAAAGTTTCATGCATTCTTTTTCGAACTTTGATTTGTTTTTTTTAATCATTTAAGAAATTCAATACAGCAGATTAATTTAAAAACTCTTCACTCACTACACCGAGAAACTCACAGCATTTAAAGAAAATAATCTAGAATTCCCAAATTATGGTAAAAATTCATGGATAGATATCAAACATGATGGTCATGAGGAACTTATAATAGAAGTAGAAGGAAGAAGAGAAAATCTAAGACCAATGTCGCCTAAAGATTGGTGGTTAAAAGTTATCAGAGAATCCTTTGAAGATAGTTTGAATTCACAAGAAAAACAATCTCGTTCGAGTATGTCAATTCTCTTCTTTTTATGTCAATTTTCATTCAGAATTTCGAAGGATACACATAAGTTAGAAAATATTTTATTTTTTTGAAGAGTATTGATTTTACTTGACCGTTATTTTTATCTCTCTCTCTCTCTCTCTGAAAAATCGACAATGTTAGGAATTAGGGAAATTGAACAAATTTCGGAGCTCGTCTATTCAGATTTTTTGACGAATGAGGACGAAAAAATATACAGTAATTATTCAGATACGATAGAATTAATTAGATATTTAAAAACTGAAAAGAAAGATTTTAGTATTATTACCAATTCAGATCCGAAGATTTTGAACGGTTTACCAAAAAGCTTGAAAGATTTATTCTTAAATCAACACAATAATTTCTTCGATTTCAATTTTTTTACTAGTTGGAATGTGGGCTTTGCTAAACCTGATAAACGGATTTGGGATTTCGCTATCTCAAAGTTGGGTTTATCTAGGTCTGACGATCGTTTAATTCACGTAGGAGACGACTTTAAAGAGTGTGTTAATTCTTTCTCCCTTTTGCTTTATAAAAAGATCTTTTCTAGACTATGGTTTTGTTGTTTCTGAATTTTGGTGTTTCTCTTACCCTTCGAAATTTTTAGAGACTTTCTCGGGGCTAAATCTGCTGGTATAAAATCGATTTGGTTGGATAGACAAGATAACGTTGGAAAAATTTCTAAACCGATAGAAACTAGTCAGAATGAAAATTATCACTTCAAGACGAATGAAAGGATTATCTCTCTCAAAGAGCTTATTGGTTTGGTGTAACTCTTTAAAGTATTCACGCGTCTACTTTTTGAACATCGCGCTTTTCTGAATGTGTACAAAATTTTATTCATAAATGAAATCATACAACTTTGAATCGATGGTTTACACGGAAGGGGGTAGGAACATATGGTAAGATGGATCCCCCATAAAGTAAGAAAGGAAGATCAAGCGGGTAGTTTTAATTTGTGACAGATGGAGTACAAAAAAGAACTCTAATAAACTAACACAGCGGTTGACTGAGATATAGACCTAAGAGTTGGCATGTCAGAAATACAAGGAGAAAGCAGAAAGGGAGTGGTAGTAATTTCTAAAGTTTAGGGGTTGTTGGTCTACCATGCACCTCTCGGACTCTGGCTTCGAATGATGAGACCATCCGCTCGCTGACTGCTTTCCAGAATAGTTCACTGATTGTAGCATGTAGAGGACTGGAGAAGGCGAAAGCGAGGTGAAGAGAGATGTAGGTCGAGTCAGATGGGTCGTTCGGCTGCAACACCGACTGGGGGAACGAGATCTCTGCTGGACTCTTGAATGTCCAGGTTGAGGTTAGATGCTTGAATAGCTTCGAATGACTTGCGGTTGCCTGTGTAGAGATAAGGGCAATGGAACAAATTCTCGAATAATTTATAGGCGATTCCATTGTTCAAATGGAATGAGATCAGGGAACTTACTTTAACTGTGTCCCATTTTCGACACTCCACATAACTAATGTATTTCTCCTCAAACGATTTGAAACCCACCGCAAGTTCCGATTCGAGGAAATGTGTCTCCCCAGAGTATCCTCCCTCTAGCCACGGTCTGGTTCGATTATCTTTTGGAGATTCTGAAGTTGAAGAGTCTCCAAGCGTTTTGACAGAATATAAGTTTGAGCCCGTACAGAACGGCACAAACTGAGGATAAGCCTCGACATCTGCTATCACGCCGTATAGCTGCTCCTTAGTGTAACTAAATCAAATATCAATTATCAGTTTCATGCTGTTCCCAGATCTCGCAGTTCATTCAGAATGAAAGTTAAAAAAAGGAATCGTTCGAGAAGATAGGATGTCACATACGGGAGTCGCTTAGTTTCTTTATAAACCAGAAGATCGCCTTTCTTGGAGTATCTATCCTTGACGCTCAAATCTTCCACGCTTTGTACTTCGCTCTGATTGGGGATTGATGGTGGAAAAGAAGGCAAGCTGAAGAAAGTGCGCGAGAGTAAAAGCTTATGGGAATTTGTGTTGATCGCTGGTCGTTGAAGATGAGTAAATGAAGCTGGTCGAGCGCCAGAAGCCAGCTGGTGGACCAACGACTTGGTGAGAGCTCTGGCTGCAGAATTTCTGTGGTACATTTGTTTTTGGCTTACAGAACAAATTCTTCAGAGCTCTTTTCTTGGTTGGTTTGGATAGGAGTAGAAACAGATTCGGTTGGCTTGAGATACGTGTCGAGCTGTTCAATAGCCTGGGGATGAAGGACGACAGAACAGAATTACTTCTTACCAAGGTGACAAGGGGCAAACGGCTGATGCTGATGAGGGGGAAAGTTTTTCTTTTTCTTTTCAAAGCTCCTCTAGCGATAGCCTCTATATTTAGATACCCCTGGACAGAACATCACACCAGATGAACATGGTCCAAGGAGATTGGGGTACAAACTCAGAGCCTTGGCATTGCGGTCGATGGCCGCGTTATTATTGCCACGTAGATCGACTCTTGTTTGTGGTGGGGCAAGACGATAAGTGCGCTTTCTTGGGGACAAAACCTGACTGAAAACTTGCCCACTTCACCGCGCAAGACCTTGAAGATCCTGTCGGCAATGTGATCAAGGCGATCTCCTCTGTCACTCAAAGACAGATGTGCACTTGAGCTTATCATATTCAAAACACCTTGCCTGCTGTAACGCTTGGAGCGAACAAAGCTTGTTCCTCGAGCCGGGAAGGGCTAGAGAAATGGTCGCATCTGCGGCCGGAACACACCGCTTGGCTGGGTTGTGTTCTGAGGAGTACCTTGATCAGAAGCGCCGATACCGGAGGTCTCCATTCAAGAGGCTTGTTGGCCTATCCTATCAAGGAGTTTGAAACACATCGCCGGGGACATTGGACTTCATTTCAAGACTACCTTGACTCCAAGTCGTCGATAAGCAGCTCCTATGGTGATTGAAACATTTCGCAGTCAAACCAGAGTCCCTCGACATTGGGCACCCCTAGTCCAAACCAGCAACTAATGTGATCTTGGGTCCTTCTTACTGTGCTTTGTCAAAAGACCGGAATCGGTCGCGAGAAGCTCGATTGCTACCGAGTAGTCTTCCAATTCCACTTCAGTTTTGCCGCTGCCTGTTCCTCACCCCGCTTCTTCATGCAAGGGTACTTCGTGCCTATAAAAGCAGCCATTCTTCCCAACAACTCTAGGAAGATGTTGACCCACCCAGTATTCAATCAAACCTTTATCATCTGTTGTAGAATCTTGATTTAACTGGTTTCGAAGATCTAATTCGTACTAGTTCATCCCTGGAAGTCTTTAAATACCTTACAAGCTCACAATGAATCACATTTTCCTCATGGTACTTTTTGCCTTTGCAACTACACTCGGAGTGCACGGCCAGTCCAGTTTATTCTCTTGCACAAAGGACAAAGAAAAAACTGCTGGCTGGTGTGGTACAATGGTAGATAACAAAACTGGATTCGGCCCACGCAAGGAATTTAAAAGTGAGTTTAACTTTCATCACAAAGTACAAGCAGCACCAGTAGAAGCACCCCAATCTAATCTAAAGTAAATCTGTACCATCCTCATCTTTTTATGATCATTAGTGTATGTTGCCGAACCTATCACTCTTCCTGGAGGTCAAAAAGGCTTCAGTTGTGTTAAAACTGGTCAGACCAACAGTGCATGTTTCAAAACTAAAGCCAATATTAAAGTGAGTAGTATTTATTTTCCCTCTCAGGATTTGTAATTGATTAACTAGATTAATTCTGACAATTTTTTCTCTTATTTCATCATTCTTTTGAACAGGAATCACCTCAAACTATTCCTATTTTAGATTTTCAAGATGGCAGCCCTAGTTCTTTGTGCTCTCCATCATGAAGATTATTAATGTGAAGGAAATGATTCACAAATTTTCAAAATATGCTTTTTTTTCTTTTCAAAATGTGAAAAATTAGAAATTTCTCTTGTTTGTTGTGACTCAGACGGATCCAATTGTAAAAGAGCATTAGCTCTAAATGTAAAATTTACAGGTGAAGAAAGTGATTCACAAATCTTCAAAACATACTTTTTTTTGTTGTTTCAAAATGTGAAAAATTAGAATTTTCTGTTGTTTGTTGTGAATCAGACAGATCCAATTGTAAAAAGCCACTAGCTCTAAATGTAAAAGTTACAGCAATGCCAGGACATCCAGAAAAGGAAATAAACCTGGTTGATTTCCTGCATTTAGCCTCCCAAACATAACTTCTCTGAGGCCAACAAGGGTGCTAAAATGGAAATTGACCTTGCAGGAGCTGTAAAATTGCCAGATCTAAACATTATTTGAACTTTAAAAAGGTCCCAAACATGCTGTGCATCAAGAGGTCAAGTCTCAATGGAAAAAGATGTGCATACAGTGAGAGTTGGAACTCTAGGTGAATCAACAGTGTTTACCCACTTCTTCATGACTTTTGCCCACTAAAAAGATGCCACTTTGAAAATTTTTACTTGGAGGAGCTATTTAGGATAGAATAAAAAATGAAACAAATACCTTTCAATCTTCCAAAATTCACATGATAAGTAATAAAAGTTCAATTGAACTACAAAAACTTACATTTTTTTGGTAAATTATTGAAATTACATAATCATCTCATTCATGATCAACTTTTCAGTCATTTTTGTTAAGACTCAATCATGGGGATGACCTGGTCAATCACCCAAGCGGCACGGTAATCTCTCTTTGTATCTGGTTCTGGTCTCCAATCGGTGAGTTGGAATTACTAACCTTGTCAATCAACTGAGTGGCACAGTAAGCTCTCTTTTTATTGGGTTCCGGTCTCCAATTGGCGAGGAAAACAGATCGGAACCGGTGTGCGGGTGACTAGACTAAATACAAGATTCTGTGGACAACAAATGCTGCTGAATTCTCATTGACCTACAGTTAGGTTTGTTGGTTTGACACATTGTCTTGGACAGGTGTTCCGGACTGTTCATAACACCCCTTCCTGTGTGTAAGCTTTGCCCGGTGTTGAAGGTTGATTTTTGGTAGTGCTTCTTCAATCTTGTTAGGACCCAGCCTCTTGGTTAGGATATCCGCAGGCTGGTTGAGGGTAGGTGTCCATTTTATTTTCAAAATGTGTTGCCTAACAAAGTTGTTGATGAAATAGAAAGCTCACCTCAATTACTTTGTCGTCTTCTTTGACATGTTGTCGCCAGCGATGAGGATGGCGGCTTTGTTGTCGCAGTAGATTCTCAATGGTTTGGTGAGTTGTAAATTGATAAGTAAGCTGTTCAGTTGGGCCAGGACTTGCAATCCTTCTGATAGGGCAATGTACTCAGCGGCACATGTTGAGAGTGCTACAACTGTCTGCTGCTTTGCTGCCCAAGATATTGGGTTGCCATTGTGCTTGATGATGTGGCCTGAAGTAGAGTGTTCATGTTCACCTCCCCAGTTTGAATTGCTCCAGAGTTCAATTCTGCCTCCATCATTCTTGAAAATCAGCTTGATATTGGATGTTCTCTTGATGTAACCAATGAGAATATCCAGTGCATCCCAGTGTTTTTGCAATGGTGAGTTGCTGTACCGTTCCAGTAAGCTGACCGGCTATGACAAGTCTGGTCGTGTCCCTCCTGCAACGTACATAAGGGATCCAATGACTGAGCGGGATTCTGTTGTATCTATAGCTTTGCCTTTGTTCACCTCGAGTGCTGTGGTAAGCCAATCCCAACCATATGTCAACCAACAACATATCCAGCATACCTTTATTCCACCTGTCACACAACAACAAGGACTTCAGTCACTCATCACAGCT
Source organism: Puccinia horiana (assembly GCA_001624995.1). Lineage (NCBI taxonomy): Eukaryota > Fungi > Basidiomycota > Pucciniomycetes > Pucciniales > Pucciniaceae > Puccinia > Puccinia horiana. The sequence continues at coordinate 2,128,624 of LWDY01000019.1, forward strand.
GTCACATAACAATCAAATCTTGGACATATTTTCATCAAACAGCTAATTACACATCAAATACAAATCACAAGACAGCTCACCAACAACCAATAACCAGGACATACAACAACTACAAGTTTCACTAATAGAAAGTATCAAGCCTCCTTACTCTTATATTCCTTCACAGACTTGTTTCATCCCAATCAGTATTCTATGCAACAGTTACAGCTGCCCTATTGTGGCATACCACATACATGTGTTTCCTTCCCCACCATTTCCATGGTATACCCCACAGTCCTTTGTTTCACTTACATGGCATACTCAACAGCCACTTGTTTCATCCCCTTGGTTTCAGCCTTGTTTTCCCTTTGGTCATACTTTGCCCACACATGGTGGCCTCTGCCCAGTTGTTTCTTTCCTTTTATAAGCAGCTTTGCTTTCCCTCCCCCCCTCATTTGTTCACCACAAGTTCCCTAGCATTTAGTAGAAACAACACTGGCTAGTTACACTACCAATGAAAGTGCTGTAACGATATCGTAACAAATTTTGGGCCAATATTGGTAACGTGTTGTGCACTACGTTATCAAGCATGACAAAAATGTAATTTTTGCAGCCATTATGTTATCTGCCTGGGACCAGCAGATATCAAGTAAGATAACATGCAAAAAAAGCCAAATTGAGTGACTAATCTTGCGTTATCATATTGATAACGTGTTCAAAAAATGCAGCACGTTACAGTATGCCTGAGGGAATGAATACCTGTGTTACCAGCAACGCTACAGGATTTTCCAGCAAGCATTAGCAGAATTGCGCTAACACTATGTGCCCCAGGCCCTCTACGCTGCGCTACAGCGCTGTTAGCGGCTTTTTGGAGGTGTTTTTGCTGCTACAGTCTCGGTAGTGCAGCATAGCTTAGAGCAAAGACGCTACACCGTGGCAGGCAAAAAAAACGCTGCTACGCTGCACGTTTTTTCCCAAAAAGCGTAGCAGCCCACCGCTGTTACCAGTAACGGTAATGGTGCCCGCAGCAACTGGGATAGTTACGATACAAAAATACATCAGATATTGTATTGTATTGTAACTACCCACCGTTGGTAGAAACATTACTAGCCCTTTTCATTATTATTATGATACCTTGTCATTTAGAATCACTCAGCAGAATTGATTAGCCTTGGTCATAGTTTTATTAGAATATTAGTTCAGTAGAAATCTCATTACCTTTGATTACACCAGTAGCCAGTCTGGGTCTTCACCTCTTTACTCCTTGATTAAAACAGTAACCAGGCTGGTTGTTCACCTCTCCCTCCCCTGAATCTAGAAACCTTCATCCGCCACATCTTTCTTTAAGAGTTCATACTCTTATTCTTGTTCAATTGACTCTCCCAGCTCTTAACAGTGAGGCAGCCCTTCAACCACCTATCCCTCTCAATCTCTATTCTCCCTAGAGTAGTTCCACAGCACCTCTTCAGACAGTGTTCTCTTTCTGTTCACTGGTGATGTACCCTAGTAATTCCATTTTCCCTTTGAAGAATTTCCACCAGCATTGTGTGTCAGAATATCATTCCATCCGCTCTCAGCCTTTCCAGCTGTTCCAGCTGTCTAGTTTCCTGTCTGGCAGTTTCAGCCTTCTTTCATGCTGTACCAGCATTTATTCCTTCCTGCTGTACCAGCAGTTTTTACTCTTGTCACTCCTCATGCTTATAGTACCTATAAGCTATGCTTGTACCAAGCTCTCTTGTCAGCCACATTTTGGCCACTCTTGTATTTCCTTTATGTAGACTGCTTATCTGCTGCCTATAATGAAAATAATCAAGTTTGAGCCTTTTAACATTTTCACATCTTATTCTTGCTTCTTGGTCCAGTCTCTGTCCCTCAAGATTGTCCCCCATCACCTCTCCTAAATTCTCTTGAGCTGAAATTCTGACATTGCGCGGCCTGCCGAGTCCCATACAACACTTTTTTCAACTTCATCACGCTCCCCTTCCACACTGGTTTGATCTCAACAGGTTCCTGCACGTAAACTTCCTCCTCTATACTATAGGACTGTAAAGGTAAGCAGAACTTGCGTCCAAAGTGGCTGTGGAGAAATGATTTTCCTGGGTGATGGACAGCAAAAGCAAGAGAGTGTTGAGGTATGTGGTAAGCGTGTATGTTTCATTGCAATAAACTCCCATTGTCTGGTTGAAGCCGTTTGCTACATATCAGGCTCAGTATTGTCATAAACCAAAATAGATGTGCACTACAGGAATTGAACCCTTGACCCCAAACTTCATGAGTGATGCTTTAACCACTAAGCTAAGTGCGCTGATGCTTGCTGGGCTCATTTCATCTAGAAATGATACACCTTTATGCTTGTATTTCCTTGGATGATAAGTCTTATTGACATTGCTTATCACTATATCAGGGTCAAGTCTTACAAAGAGTGGGTGTCAGACTGCTTAGAGTAGAATGTAATATAACAGGTATTTGGCAATTTTTCCAATGGGTAGCAATTTCATCGCAAAGACCCACCGGCCACCAAGTACTTCATTCTGATGTGAGGCTTGATTGGTTCCCAGACTTGCAGATGGTCAAATTGCTTCATTTCATATTCTACGGCAGCGTGTCACTTTGCGGAATTGGGGTTCTTCAGTGCATCTTTGATGTTCTTGGGTAAGCCATGATAGGGTCCAGTAGGGGAGTGAGGCAATTGACTTGAGCTCATTCATTTCTATTTGTTCTGTTGGTTCATTTCCTAGTATCAGCTTAACTTTGTTTGACAGAAAATCAATGTCATTCTTCTCGGTTTTCTTCTTGACTTCTAGGCATTGGAATTCTGGAAAAATTTCAGATTTCGAGTGAATCATTTGCTGCTTAATTGTTGAGCAAAACAACCATCCTGTGCCAGCAGCAGGGAAACCCAAAAGGTAGCATTCTTAGGCACGTTCATTGAGCTTGCCTTTGCGCTGTTCTTTTGGTATATGAACTAGGGCTTTGGCACCAAATGGAGAAAGTGTGTTTGGTGATGGATTCACTTTATACAGTTGTTCAAGTGGGGAAAAATGACTCACAAGGCTGCTTGGTAGGTGTGCTGCTGGCATGTAGGCAAAACTCCAGAAGATCTTTGGTAATTTGCTGTCATCAAGCGTGGTTCTGGCCATATCTCCAATGGTTTGGTTGGCCCTTTTGGCCTCTCCCTTTTTATTGGGGTGATATGGTGAAACTGGTGTGAGGATGGTACCAATACTGGCTAACTGTTGTTTGAACTTGTTGACATACTCAGAAGCATTGTAATTTGTCACACTGAAGGTAGGATGGTGAATTTCCACAGACGTTCTTCAGGTGACACATCCAGCCAAGGAGCTTGTTTGGGATGTCTTGTTGAGCTGTGAGCGGTGCACAGAAAGTGAACGTATACACGTGGTCTCGGAGGGTGATAATGTATTTACATCCACTTATGTCTGGATCAAAAGGTCCAATGACACCAGACATGCACATGTCTAGTGGTTTGTCTCTAGGAATTTGAGACTCCACCACCATGAACACTGGTGTGTCTCTTGCTATACAAGTGACACCCCAAAGTAAAAAGGGGCCTTTTTACCTCAACATGTCGCTTGTAAAGCAAGAGACACATCATTTTTCATGGTGCACTCTGTTGGATTTCAGCTTCAGAGCCTTAGACTTGGCACATTGTTCACAAAAGAAGGGTTGGAATTCTGTGTTGTGATTGGGGAAGTGTAGTTTGAGTAAACTTTTCACAACTTTATCTGATACATGAACGAGGTGTACGTGCCAGAGATGTGGTTCAAAAGAGGGTTGTTGTGTAATATTATTCTTTGCTATATCATGAGTGGGGGGGGGGGGGGGGGGGGCTGGTGACTATAGTCAAACAGTACTTTTTGAAGAGAAGTTGGAATTTAACTCCATCCAGGTTGACAAGTTGCGCCTCAGTGCCATGATGATCAAGTTCCCACCCAATTACTGCCACTCGTCCGGTAGAGATGATTGAACCTTTCATGCCTTCACAGTAGTAAGCCCCTTTGATCTCAATCAATCCCATTGGCATCGGTATTTTCAGCCTGCCCAGGAATTCCAGAGGTGCAGTACAGTCAGATACAGCCAGAAATAAGGTGTGGGGTCTGTCTAGACAGGAAGTGATTTTGAAGTAGAGGGAAGGGCCACTCACATTTGTAGTGGCTCCGGAATCTACTAGTATTGACCTGTTGATCTTGTGTAACTGGGCTGGTGGCTGTTCTGTCACATGGCGTCTTGTACAAGAGACAGGTGGGCACTATTTGAAGGAAGGAAAGGGAAAGAGATAGCTTCAAAGAGAGGACTGACTGTTTGAAGGTCTTCTTTATTTTGAAGAAGATTTACTTAGGCTCAGAGGGACTTTGAGTAGAACACTGAAAGGGTTCACAATGAGAAGGCTCAAAGAAGGCAGCATCAAGTTATGCTAAAAACTATTATCTTATTTTGACAAGGAAAGATGGAAAGCATATAAGCAGACAGCTTATATAGTAAATACAAGTGGTGCTACAAAGGTATGACATAGGTTTGAACAAGAGATGAGGTCATAGGGTCAAAGCAGAAGAAATGAGAGAGGGAGGTCATAGCTTCTGAGATCAAGCAACCAAGGCAAGTCCATGACTGAAGTACCAAGCAAGGGTAAGTGCAATGGGTGCAAGAGGGATTGAATGGAAGTTTGAATTTTGAGGACTGTGCAGGTCAAAGTTCAAAAGTTCAAAGAGGAAATGCGTGAATCCTGAAAAGGGGATTTAAGCGCATGAAGAAGTAATGCCAAAACAAAAGAAGACCGGTAAGAGGGTTATTGGTGTTGCTTTTGTTCGCATAACTGGAAAGCAACGTTGTGGGACTCCTGTGGGACACTAAATGTATTATTTGGTGAAAGATCCTCTGAGTGGGAAATAAATTGCAAATAAGTTGAAAGGCTATTACAACTTACGGGTGGTTTGAAAGACCTGCCCCTCTAATGATACTATAAAAATGTGTAAGAATCTCAAAATCAATATTTATAAAGATATGGCTGACTTCAAGACTGAGTTACTAAGTATAGTAGCCTCAATCAGACTTAGATCAATCAAATCAATATTTATAAAGATATGGCTGACTTCAAGACTGAGTTACTAAGTATAGTAGCCTCAATCAGACTTAGATCAATCAAATCAATATTATCGTAGACCTGTTACAACTTTGGATAACAATGGATAAGAAATCCAGTGGGATTGGTTATGTGAAATTAAAATACTAATACTACTTGTTGATAATTGAAGTTAATAATGACCTCTTCCTCAAACAATTTCTTGCTAAGGCACTTTAATCACTACTAGAGCTTCCAGACAAATACTACAACCAATTGTTAACAGATAAACTAATAATAAGCTGCTGACGGCGAACTTATTGTTGGTATGATGTCTTTTAGTTCACTACTAATCTCCTCAAACTCTCAAAATCACTAATACTTTCACTACTCAGATTAACACTAACACTAACACAAACACTAATACTAATACTGATGCACCAATCACCTGATTGATAGCACCAAACCTAATATATACTGCTCTTGGAGACTGATATATTGATGGATGGATGGATGGGTGAGAGAGTAAGTGAGTGAAGGGGGGATTCTGGCTGGGAGAAGCCCTCCTTTTATATTCAAAAGTGAGGCATTTTGCTGCAGGGAAACCACTTGAGGGATTTTCATACCTAGCAACTGTTGTATATCCAGGGGATCTCATTACACCAAACATACCCTGTATGTGGCTGCGTTGTATATCCAGGGCATCTCATTACACCAAACATATGCTGTATGTGGCTGAGTTGCTAGACTACACAGCCGCATTTCCTTGTTCTTCTAGCAATCACCATGCAACTAACCCTCTGGAACATTCTGACCACTCCTTCTACTCGACCAAAGTCTTGGGGGTCAGAGCCTCTCTTCCCACCTTGCTCCTTCTTCCCCTCTTCCTCCTCACATAATTATTCCTTTCCACCACTCCGGAAATACTGAAATACCAGACCCTTATAAAGCAATATACCCCCCTTATGAGGCATAATATACCCTTATAAATCGACTTACCTAATAACACCATCCATCCTCCATTCCAATCCTGGTCAATACAAATGTTTCCCAGGCGCACCATGTCCTCTGCTCCAATCCTGGTTGAGAAAAAAGTCTTCCCAAACATACCAAGTCATCTGTTCCAATCCTGGTCAAGGCAAAAGCTTCCCAGGCATACCAAGTCCTCCGTTCCAATCCTGGTTGAGACCAAAGCTTCCCAGACATGACACCTCCTGGGTTCCAATCCTAGTTGAGACAAACTCACCCAATCCACCACATCCTCAGTTCCATTCCCAATGAAGTCAATCCTCCTATATAATATATATGTCTTCTGTTCAATTCCCAATGGTAATATGTTCTTGATCAATGAATGTTGTCTGTACAAGGTGTATGTTTATATATTATCCTCATTGTAATAGTTCCTCCTCTTGTATATAATATCTTGTGCATGCATCCATTCCATCACAACACCTCCGCCGTGTGCTTTTGGCATTGTAACGTGGATAGAACACCACAACATACTATTGAATCTTTAAAGAGAGCACTGAAGATTGCTGAGGGTGCATATGTGATGTCATATGCAACCCAAGGATTAACCAAAGTTTGAAAATTGCTGAGGTTGTAAAGTATGGTAGAAAAGCATCCTTAGTAAATGCAAGGAAGATCCAACTTCAAGATCCTGAGTGCTGAGTCTGTCGTATGACATGTTCCTGCTTGGGAGGAACATAACATGATCCTTTATCTGCATGATTTGATGGTGGTTCTGTGATTCTCCCGAATTGTACGTTGTCCCAGTAGACGTCACAGTCTGAGTACCAGTGTCAGGCCTCTTTACAGTATAGACAAGCTCAGCTGTACTGTTCACAGAGAGAGTCCGGCTTGTTCTTGCCCTTGTAGAAGGTGGCCTTCTCAACAGAGAATTTTGAGGCTGTCAGATTCTTGCTTGACTCGTTTCCTGTACGGTGCTGTGGTGGAATGTATCTAGCATTTGTCTTGTATGCTGCAATGGATCTGATGGTCATCTCTACATCGGATGAAATGGTGCCAGGTTTTCATAGAAGAGAAAATGAGAAAAGAAAGAAGAAACAGATAATAAATAAATTGAGAAGAAAATAATATGAAACATACCTGGAACAGCAGGCACAAAGCTGGGTGAGTGGATGGTGCTTGTGGAAGGATGATAAAAAGAATTCTTTCCGCAACTGCTGTCCCAGTATACTAACTAACAACTTGTGAAATGTGTATGAAATATGAGAGAGAAGAAATGATAATGAATAGTATGTATTTAGCAGACAGAACTAATAAAACACTAAGTTGACTAATTTAACACCCCCCTTGCTGCATACATATGAGAAAAGAAGAAAGGAAAGAAGAAAGAAGACAGAGAGAGGATTACAGAATGATCCAGTTGCTTTCTCCAACACAGATGTTGTGAATTCGCTCTTATATCATCTAGTGGTTGGATGATTGGGTATTCAAAGTTCTTTTGGTCAACACCTGGGGGTGATGTGGCTACTGTGTGGAAGATCAGACCCCAGACTGTCAAGGTCGTCCTTGACTGTGAACCAGGTAGTGAGCCACAATTTGCTGGCTGGTGGATGATTGTTGGCCAGGCGTAGTAATTATTTGACTGCCATGAGTTTGTGGTGTAGGCCAGTTTATTTGCACCTCTTCAAAGAAGTTCAAAGATGTCCCTGGGCTTATTGTTGTCTCCAGACTTGATGATGGTTAGCAAGTCTGGGTTGAGTGAGTTGTGAATGAGTGATGTAACTTCTCAGCTTTCTGAATGATTGAGGGTTTCAAAGTTCATTAGATTTGAGAGGAATCAGGTATTACGGTCAACAGCTTGGACTAGTGTTTGATCGACAGCTTTTTCCCATTCTGGGTTGTTGGACCCGTCAAAGGCTAGTGTTGGCCTCTTTGGATTCTCATTGTGATACATATTTATAGGCATTTTGATGAATTTCTTCATGATGTGGCCCGAGTATGACAGGTGGTATCAAAGGCTAAATTAATTTAGCCTTTGATTTAGATTTTGATCAGATCATTATGTTTTTTGATTTGTGAGGTAAATATTCCCTTGATTTTCTCAATCTATTCCGTGAGCTCTTCTGCCGTAAGTGGCTCTGTTCTAGGTTTGGGTGGTTGGGGTTCCATTTCTTGGGTATAGTTTCTTTCAGATGTAGATTTTAAACCGGAATCTTCAAATGAATTTCTTCCAGACCTGAATTGGAAGCGCAAAACAAGCAGAAGTACAAGAGGAGAGCCGGATTTTAACCTATTAAGACTCAATTACAGCAATGACCTGGTCAATCTCCCGAGCAGCACAGTAAGCTCTCTTTGTATCTGGTTCCGGTCTCCAATGAGTGAGTTTTAATTAGGCCGCAATTATAAACAGGTTTTTGGTTTTTTTTGAATTGCTTTTAAAAAGATTTTCAAAAGGCCGCCCTACTGAATAGTTATTGAAAATCAATTTCAATTTAATTTTTGAAAGCGTTGCAAAAACGGGTGAAGTATAAAACCCGCCGCACACATTGGTAACATTTTTTCTCAAGATGCGACTATGGATGCAGATTATGAGCAGCAACTCTTCAAGAGATATGTACTCATAATTCCACCAGCCACCATACCGCTTTGGAAGGAGCAGTACACAGTATTGTGAAATGTAGTGAGAATTTGGTAGGTTTCATCAAATACTAAGCTATTTTTTTATTTTCTGTTTTCAAATCGACCCTTGGGGTTGATTTGAGGTGGTTTTTGAAAAAAAAAAAATTGGATAAATAAATAATAAGTTCCTAATAAATAAATAAGTGAAAAGTTACTAAAAGTTGTGGCTAAATACTTTTAAAAAGTTGTGGCTAAATACTTTTCAAAAGTTGTTTATAATTGCAGCCTTACTAACCTGGTCAATCGCTTGAGCAGCACGGTAAGCTCTTTTTGTATCCAGTTCTGGTCTCCAATTGGTGAGGAAAAGAGATCAGAACCAGCGCCCGGGTGACTAGACTAAATACAAGATTCTGCAGACAACAAATGATGTGGAATTCTCATTGACTTATGGTAAGGTTTGTTGGTTTGACACATTGTCTTACACACGTGTTCTGGACTGGTCATAACAATTTTGTTTCAAACATTTCCCATATCTTTATGCACAAATCTTTTGAGACACAGCAACTGCTTCAAGTCTGTCAAACAGGGACAAGGATAGCAAATTTCAAAGAGATATGAATTGAAAGGAACACATGAAATCAAATTTGGAGTATGTGCACCAAATTGATGTTGACTTGATTGTTTCATTAGAGCAGGATTTAATCTTTTTTGATTGTTTCCTGTGTAAGGTCTCATGATCAAAGCCAATTATATGAGACCAGAGAAAGATGTTTATTAAGAACAAAACCAATTACCGTTGACCTGGTGGGCTCAGGTTAAAGACAGCAAATATGAAAGGTCCCCCATCTTTGAATTACCCAAAGCAAGGTGCTCTTGCAAACATGTATTATTTCATCAGAAGAATGATCCCTCATAGTGGTGATCTGATGTGTTTTGAAGTCATTCTTCAACTTCTAGCACATTGGAGAAAACCTAAGATGATGAAGCTTAATAGTAGAAAAATCAGAATGGATCAAGTCTGTGCATTGAAAAATAATTTGCTCTGGCCTTTCCCTATCTTCCTTGCTAACTTCTTGTTAGGAAGGATTAGCCTCAGCTTCTGGGCTAAACCTCTTTTTATTTGTAATGTGTGTTTTAATTGACTTGTTTATCAGGGGTCTCAGCTCTTGCTTTCCTTCCTGATTTACTTAAAAACCATTTCAGGGTCTTACTGGATAACAAGGCCCCTAGACCATGCATGGAGACAGATGTTACTCCGTGCTCCCAAGCTTGGCCGGGTATGGGTTGGGTGTGTTGTGTTGTTCCCTCATGCTGTGGTCCCCCGAGTCATTCCCTCTTGCTAAGAGCAAGGGGAGCAGGGGAAGTGGCAGGACAAGGGCAGTCGGACACATCATAGAAACAAAAGGCCATGCCCCAAAGGGCAAGGCGTACGAACTCCAACCCGGGTGGGTGGGTGGTTAAAGAAAAAAGGGGGGGAAGAAAGTTCGAGGGGAGTTTCCTTTGTTCATCCAGGGGAGTGGTTGATGTTGGGGAGCCGTGTGGTGAGCTTCATAAGTGAGAGTTTATGGTATTGGGTGGGAGTGTAGGAGGAGTACAGTTTTATCACCTTGCTTATACTTGGGTCTGAACTTCTGTGGTTCAGCGTGGGCCAGCGCTCTGTACTCTCATACGCAGTTTCACTCTGGGTGGGACGGCACCGCGGACTTTTCAACCTCACGCTGTGCTCCAGTACCAGACAATTCATGTGAGTCTCCTTGGTGAGAAAAAATTGTTCTCATGAAAATTTGCAATGCTGATTTTCAGAAAAAATTGTTCATTTGATATCTTCATGAATCTAAAAAGGAGTATAAGTCACTTAAATACAGCCAATACCAGAAATCTTGTGTTTGGGGTTGGCTCAATTTCTTTTGAAACACAGATAGGCCAATACAGACCTTGTTGCGACAGCCCAAAAAGGCCAACTTCATCATTTTTCATGCTATAGGGATGGGACCTGTCCCAATTGATTCCTTGGGTCAAGTTATGGCAGTTGGCCATGACCCCGCAACTCCGGCATGCCCACACCACCCTCCCCAGCCTCCATTGAGGGTCTGTTGGGCCTCTGGACCGGCTTTACAAACCTGTACACTGAGCAATACAGGTCGTGAGGCACAATAAAAAGTGGTGTAAAAAAAGAATTGCAAGCCAACCCCAAGCGCATGCTTTCTGGGATTGGCTGTAATACACCAGGTAATCTAATCCATGGTTGACTACTTGAAGCATTCACCAGAAGACCATACAAATGTATTTTCTTTGCTGTTTCAAAGTGTCACAGGTGGAAACCAATATTTATTGCCACGTGCTTGTTTATTGTGAAGTTTATCTATTCATGTCACAAGTTATGAAGTCAGAAAAATGAATGATTGAGTATATGCATATTCATAACACAAGACAAGAAATTTGTCCAATATAGAAATTTGGTTTCAATAAATTCAAACATATCCTGGAATTTTTGGAACATCTTATAACCCCATGATCAATTAAATCACATTATTATGTTGGAAAAACCTTTGTTTCTTCCAAGCAGTTTAAATTGCTTTGCAATGAGGTTGTGTATGTGTTCTGGGAGAAGTTATAATACTTTATATGGTCAAATTTGGGGTTTGTTTCAAGTTGATATTGGACCAGTTTCAACTTGAATTCAGAAAGGTTCAGCATCAATTCAACATAAAAAAACTCCACCAAGAAACCCAAAATTTTTAAAATTACACATTGGAGGTTTGGCACCTAAAATCTTCCATTATAAATGGAAGAAGCTGTGCTCTCATCTTCCATTTATAATGGAAGAGATATGGAGCTGGGCCCTCCTAGCTTTGATAGCTCAGCTCTTCCATCTCAGTCCCTATCACAAATATCCAGCTCATCCAGCTGTTGTGGTCATAATACAGCTCACCTAGCTCTGCATCTAGCCATATACCAGCTCAGTCAGCTCTGTCACCCAGCTGGGGCATCTCCTCACCCCAGCTCAACTAGCTCACCCAGCTCCCTCATGGAATGTGAATCATACAAGCTGGATGAGCTAGATGAGCTGGCATGTCTGAGCTAGAAGAGCTGGATGAGCTGGGATGTGTGAGCTGAATGAGCTGGTCTGCATGGGCTAAAAGAGCTGGATTAGTTGGCCTGTTTGAGCTGGAAGAGCTGGCCTGCATGAGCTAAAAGAGCTGGATGAGCTGGCCTGCGTGAGCTAAGAGAGCTGGATGAGCTGGCCTGCGTGAGATAAAAGAGCTGGATGAGCTGGCCTGCATGAGATAAAAGAGCTGGATGAGCTGGCCTGTTTGAGTTGGAAGAGCTGAAGGAGCTGGATGAGCTGGCCTGCGTGAGCTAAAAGAGCTGACCTGCCATAATCCCTAACCCATAAGTCCCTAATCCCTAATCCCTAATCCCTAATCCCTAACCCATAATCCATCATCCCTCTCTAATCCCCAATCCCCAATCCCAAATCCCAAATCCCAAATCCCTAATACCTAATACCTAACCCATAATCCATAACCTATAATCCCTAATCCCTAACCTAATACCTCATACCTAATCCCTAATATCTAAACCATAATCCATAACCTAATCCCTAACCCCTAATCCCTAACCCATAATCCATAATCCACAATCCCTAATCCCTAATCCCTAATCCCTAACCCCTAACCCCTAACCCCTAACCCTTAACCCCTAACCCTTAACCCCCTAGCTCCCTAGCCCCATACCCCCAGGATGGGCCTTTTTGGGTGGGATTTGAACCCGCAACCTCATGGATTCTGGGGTACTTTTTGTGGCTCCACCACAAACAACTAGGCTAAAAATTTTGGTCTGGACTGCAGGTCTTTCAACCCCAAGGTGGAACCTCAGAGCTATAAGAGCTGAAGGCTGGAAGAGCTGGGTAGGCTGGGGGGGCTTGCTGAACTGAGCTGGTAGAGCTGGAAGGACTCAGCTAGGAGGGATGGCAGAGCTGGATGAGCTGAGCTGGGAGAGCTGGATTATGACCACAGGAGCTAGATGAGCTGGATATTGGTGATGGGGACTGAGCTGGCAGAGCTGAGCTATCAAAGCTGGGAAGGCTTAGCTCCATGTCTCTTCCATTATAAATGGAAGATAAGAACACAGCTTCTTCCATTTATAATGGAAGATTTTAGGTGCCACAGGTGACACATTTCTTGCATATAACATCTTGCAGGGTTCTTATTTTGCATGATGGCACTTGCATGCAAGTGCTTGTCAAACTCCTGTGATGTCAATTTGTTAGAAACTACTGGAAAATTTAAAACTCAGACTCACTCTTGGAAACCCAATGATTCACTAAAAATAATGGGAAGATAAGATAATGTTTTCTTGTGTTGATGATTTGTATAAATAACTGTGGAGTTTCATGACCATGTTTCTGTGTAGATTTGTGCACATACACTAAAAAATATAATTGAATGAAACAGACATTTGGAGGTAGAGAGCTCAACAAAATGTCAGGATTTTACCTCAAGAGAATGAGAAGCGAGGAATGGGAGATAATCTTGGGGGACTCAGATTGGACCAAGAAGCAATAAAGTAGTGAAAATTTTAGAATGCTCAGACTTGATGATTTGATTACTAAGTAAGGTAAGAAGCTTAAGTAGTAGACAGTGACTGGTGACATGCAGAAAACAGTGACAGGGACATGACAGTACAACATAAGTTGGACAGGACACCGGCCAGCAGGGTTGGACAGGACAAGACAGAAAAGCAACTATTGTTGGACAAGACAAGTGGGGCAACTCTGCTGGACAAGACATGACAGTAGTTTTACATTTAACTAGGATAGGCATCTCACTTGAGATGGACAAGACAGGGACTAGGCATCACAGATTGTGATGGAAAAAGATTGGGAGAGAATGTGAGCAGAGAGTGAAACCAGAATTCTGACACAAAAAGAGAGCAAAAATGAAACATTGATGATTTGGCAAGTAGAAAGCTTGGTTGAAGTAGAAACAAATGACTGAAAGAGAACTGAAAGAGAAGCAATTGTCCCTTTCACCATGAAAAAATTGATGGAACCAACATGGGGGCGACACCCCCCATACTGTCAGAAAAATGTAGGTGCCATCAATTTTTTCATTGTGAAAGGGTAAAAAAGTAAAAGAACAATACTGGGTGCTCAATAAAATGGGAAGATGAAGTGATTTGATCAAGAGGCTCTTGCTACAAGGGCAGATGGCACCCACATAGGGGTGACACCCCCCATATGCAGCCGGTATAGGGGGGTCACCCCTACATGGGTGCCAGTAATTTTTTGTGGTGACTGCCAGGGAGAGTTATCCATTGTGCAGAGCCCATTGTTCTTTGGTATCTTTGGCCTGATTTCAGAGCCCAAATTATGAGCAGTGTCATATAGCATGAGCAGTGACTAATGAAGCAAAAAAAAAAAAAGAAGAAGGAAACAAGAATAGTAACATGGACATGGTACACAAGGCACTCACTTCCTTTCATGCCAACTAGTGAGGGGAGGAACTGGCTCAGGGATCACCTTCCTGGGCAGGGGGTGCCGCAGGAATAGCTACCGGGACAGCAGTGGCACTGTGATCTTCGGAAGTTGTTAGTTCTCTAGTATCCATCGAAGATTTATTCCTGCTTACATCCTTACACAGGGGACTACCTGCCAATGCATCAGCAGTGCTGCAATCTTTGGAACTTGTTGGTTCTCAAGAGGCCTCCAAAGATTTATCCCCGTTGTGAGTTGTGGGCAACCAATCAAATTCCCAGTTAGATGTGAAGCCCTCTCGAATGTACAGATTGTGGAACTTGAGGCAAAGGTAGCTGTAGTTGGGTGTATCCTGAAACCTCAACAGGTGCACATAGTTGAGATACTCCTGAAATTCCTTCGGGAAGCCATGATAGAGAGAGTTGGAGAAGGTGGTTGAGCTCTCCTTCTTCTTCATAATTAGATCATACTTTTGCTTCTTGTTTGCCAATTTCACGTCTTTCCATGGTAAGCTTCCTTGGAGAAAGTACATGAATACATAGCCAAGGGACTCCATGTCATCACGACAAGATTGTTCAACACCGAGGTGGGTGTTGATGGAGATGTAGCGGTCAGTACCAACAAGTTCCCTGTTCTCCATGTAGGGGATGTGCACAAGAGTGTCGTCCGGTGTAATGGGGAGACTAATACAAACACGATTGAGAGCTGTGCTCGACCTCATCACACGATATATCTTAGCAAGACCAAAATCGACAATGTTCACTCTATGAACCCCGCAAAGGTTGAAGAGGAAGTTTTCTGGCTTGACATCACGATGGATAAAACTACAGTTGTGAATATATTCCATCCGTGATATATGCACCATCATTGCGGGGAATGTAAGGCAATCCAGACCAGTGGTTTTTGTTACTTCCAAGAAAAGCTTACCATTTGATTGGCAAGAAGCAGGGTAGTTTTTAGACTGAACTTGTGATTGCAAGAGTTGAATAGGTCTTCCAAACTGGGGCCGAGTAAATCCATCACCATGACATTGTAATCATCCTCCTCACCAAACCATTCCACACGCGCTTATACCAGTTTGTCAGCAAGTGAGCTAGGAAAAAAAGGAATAAAACAGATAGAGAGAGAGAGAGAGTAGCTTACGGGAAACAATTCCATCGGCAAGGGTTTTGTAAAATTTGGCTTTGTATTTGAGTCGGGGATGCTTGGATCTGACTGAGACTCTCAAGCTTGACGGCAACCTGCTTGCTGGAGATGATGTTGTCTGCCAAGTAAACTAAACCTGCTTTTGATAGATGGTAGATAGATATGATTGTTTGTGTCAAGCAATCCAAGTGGGACAAAGATGAAGAGACTGACCATATGAGCCAGATCCGATTTGTCGCACCAAACAATAATTACGGCCGACTGTGAGATTGAGATTCTTGTCTTGTATTTCCATGAGGATGGAAATTGGGTATCTAGATAGCTGGTTTGATGAATCAAGAAGCTTTGAACCAGTATGTCATACATGAGGATAGTGTTAGAATTCCTGTAGTTCAGCTCTCTATTTTTTATCTTAACTCACTATTAGCATTTATCTTCAAAATATGCTTATGTATTCTTAGTCCAAATCAGAATAGCTTTATACTGTTTTTCTCACTTTTGTAGCATATCTTATCATTATTTATAGCTTGAGCTTGTAGATCCAGAAATACAATCTCATCGAGTCTTTCCCTCTTTTGACTCATCCATCAACAGATAGTGGTCATGACAAAAGGCGGAGAAGAATTTGAATATCTCAAGGGACTTCGAAAAACGACTCCCAAAAATTCAAAGAATGACTCCCATGGGAGTTGTTGCTCAAATTTTGGATTTTTTTTGGGAGTCGTTGCCAAAATTTCACACAAAATGACCAAAAATTGAGTAAGAACTAACTTAAAAAAGTGCTACCTGGTGAGAGGCATGGCTCGCTGTGTGCCACTGCAGCGAGCGGGCATAGCCCACGCCTCCCGCAGGGAGGGACTTGGGAATAAACTCTCTTTTTTGGCGGGAGCAGAAAGTCACAAATGGCTGGGGCCATTTTTCTTGCTTTATACTGCCTTCCCCTGCCTCACAGTTTAATGATTCACATCAATCTTGTCCTCAATTTCCCCTGCTCATAATTTCCATATCACCTAAGGGTAATTTTTAATAAATTTTTGAAAAAGTCGAAGTTACCATTTCAATCCCGATGGATACACCAGGATCCAACAGGATAAACCAAGTATCCACAATGCCTCATCTCTTGTGAATCCGGTGGATAATTCAGCTTCATAGTTGGTTGATTATACTTTACATGTACATACTGCCAGTGTCATCCAAGTGTATCAGCTCAACGAGTAGGCTAGCCTTCCTGTCAAGCTGATGTGTACCAGCTCGACGAGCAGGCTATCCTGCCCATCAAGCTGGTGTGTACCGGCTAGCCTTCCAGTCAAGCTGGTGAGTACCAGCTCGACAAGAAGGCTAGCCTGCCTGTCAAGCTGGTGTGTACTAGCTCGACGAGCAGGCTAGCTTGCTAGTCAAGCTGGCGAGTACCAGCTCAACGAGCAGGCTAGCCTGCCAGTCAAGCTGGTGAGTACCAGCTCAACGAGCAGGCTAGCCTGCCAGTCAAGCTGGTGAGTACCAGCTCAACCAGCAGGCTAGCCTGCCAGTCAAGCTGGTGAGTACCAGCTTAACGAGCAGGCTAGCCTGCCAGTCAAGCTGGTGAGTACCAGCTCAACAAGAAGGCTAGCCTGCCAGTCAAGCTGGTGATTACCAGCTCGACAGGCAGGCTAGCCTTCCCAAAAAGCTGGTAGGTACCAGCTTGACGAGCAGGGTAGCCTGCCTGGCAAGCTGCTGTTAATGACCGGTCTTGGCTTGAAAAAAGCTATCATAGGTCCGATTTAGGCAAGAGAAGGAACCTCCGATCCTGGAAAATCAATCCACAAGAGGGTGCATATGCAGATTGATTTTCCAAGTTAGTTTTTTTTTTTTTTCTGGTCGGAAATTTTCTGGAGGCTCTTTTGGACCTTGAAGACTCAATTTATTTCTGGAGAGGAGCCAAGGGTTCCCAAATCAGCGCAAGATTGTATGGAACAAAACTATGTATTCATATTTTTGTTGTTGTTTAATGATTTTTAATAATTTTTTATGTTTTTTTACATTGAATATCCATTCTGCTCCCGCCAACTGGGAGGACTTTATGTATAAGCCTCTCCTACAGAAAGCGTCCCGCGGGGCCTCTGGGGCTTTGCCCCGTGCCCCTGGACCCTCCATATTGAGAGGCTTTGTTAAGCTAGAGTAAGAAGAAAAAATTTATAACTTTTGAATGGCCAGTCCAAATGGCCTTATAATTTCAAATACGCACACAGAGCCCCTCATGAGTCCTCTGAAAAAAATTGAGCCCCATTGTACGCACAAAAACCATTTGTGTGGTGTAGCACAATTTCACATTTTCCTACTTTAATTAATACAAAGATTATAACTTTGAAACGGTGGATCCAAAGGGTCCAAAAATTTTACAGTAATCATTAATGGGATTATTGAATCTTTTCAAAAAATTGCAGCTCAACATCATTTCCCAAAAGCCTTTGGGAATTTTTCTTTTTTTCCACTTACATGGACAAAAAAATTAAATTCACCAAGGCTTTTGGTAAATGATATTGAGCCACATTTTTTTCACAAGATTCAATGGTCTCATGAATGATTACTGTCAAATTCTTGGACCATTTGGATCATTCATGTTAAAGTTATAATCTTTTTTGTATTAATTAAAGTAGGAAAATTGAAAATTGGGCCACACCACACAAATGGTTTCTGTACGTGCAATGTAGCTCAATTTTTCTCGGATGACTCATGGGGGGCTCTGTTTGCGCATTTTAAATTTATAGGCCATTTGGACTGGCCATTCAAAAGTTAAAATTTTCAGTCATTTTTTGTGAAATTTTGGCAACGACTCCCAAAAAAAAAACCAAAAATTCGACCAACAACTCCTTGGGAGTCGTTTTCGAAGTCCCTATCTCAAAGGTATGTATCACTAAAATGCATTTTGTGTTGGGGGAAGCATTTATCCTCTTCCCAAAATACATCCCCATTGGTTTAATTTCAAATGGAGAAGCAAGGCTGCAAAGGGATGGGAGGCAGTGATCCAATTGAACTTTGAGGAATGGTACCAAAGATTTCCTCCAGACCCCACTGCATTTCCAAATGGTGTGGAGTTATAATAGTAAATAGTGAAAGATAATATGTCATAGTGAAACATAACATGTCAATGCTTTTTTTAAATTTTGTTACACATCCCTTTCAATAGAATCAAATATGCATGTCACATTTTTCAGCTTGAAATCAGAGACTCAAATAAACATTTTTTGTCATCATTGTGAAAACATACAGCTGATAACTGCCTCAATGGGCTTAAACATTAGATTTTTGGTATTGGGGTAGATAGAAAAATTATGAATATTGTGAACAACTATAATCAAAGAAAACCTTTGACAAGTGTTGAGGAAGTTGGTTAGTTTCCTGGGGTTGATTCAGGGGGCAAGCAGCAGCGGACCTTTGATAAGTGTTGAGGAAGTTAGTTAGTGTCCTGGGGTTGATTCAGGGGGGAAGCAGCAGCGGACCTGGAAGATAAGAAAACAGAAGTGGTGTTGTATTGAGCATGGGTGATGATGAGAGAGAAAAGAAAACACAAAAAGATATTAGAATGAATAGGAAACTTTGACAAGTGTTGAGGAAGTTGGTTAGTGTCCTGGGGTTGATTCAGGGGGGAAGCAGCAGTGGACCTGGAAGATAAGAAAACAGAAGCGGTGAAGAAGAAAAGAAAAGGAAAACAAAGAATAAGAAGATAAGTACAACTAGAGTGGGTTAAGCCCCTAATTAAATAAGCTTAGCCCCTAATTGGTTGTCCATTCCCTTAGAACCCTGTTCTATTCCCTTAAATATTTGTGTACAATGTTCTCAGGCCAGGAAGATATTTTTCAGGTGTCTCCAGCATTAAAATAGGATTACGATTGCTGAATTTCTTCTGGGGAAAAGGAGATCCCAGAATTCCTGATGAAATTTTTTGTGGGGTATTCAAGAGGCCCTCTATTGATTCATAAAACAAATCTTGAAAAACTCCAGTCATTTTTTTGTGAGAATATGAAGACTTTAAGGATGAATTGCATTCTAGAATAGAAATAAAGTGTGAGACTGAATCTCTTGAGAACACATACCTTTAAGGGAAATGGTCAAGGCAGAACAGAAGTAGAGTGGATGAAACAAGAGTGAGGTACTAAACACTGCAGATGGAGAAGAATAAAATGGAAAAGCTCAAGGCCATAATGATCAATGATTAGTGAAGAATATATGAGATTGAGATTGAGTTAGGAATCTTTTGGTTTAGGAAAGAAATTTTAGGATGATGGGAAATCTATTGATTGAGAAAAGATGTTAGGACAATCAGAAATCTATGTGAGGGAGAATGTTGAGATAATAAGAAATCTATGTGAGGGAGAATGTTGAGATAATAAGAAATCTATGTGGGGGAGAGTGCTGATACAAACAGAGAAGTCAGTCTCACTGTTTAGTCTTGCAGTTAATTGTGGTATTCAAAGTTGGATAAATTAAAAATAGACATAAGGATCCATTTGGCAAGCCAATTGTGAGCTATGATTGAAATAAACATTATTCTCATTTTTACAACACCACACAACCCGCCCCCTCCCCCCCCCCAAAAAAAAAAAAAAAAAAAAACCTCACCAACCATCATTACAATTTGAACCAAGCTGCACCTGGCAAAATATGTATTAAAGCAATTTGGTCATCTGTATGACCACTTTGCCAGTTGCAGCAATCCCAACTCCCCAGGATGTTCCAAACAGCCCTGTGAAGTGTCAAACTGACCAATTTAGGTTTGTGAAGAACCAAATAATTTTATCAAACCCTATTATCATGCTCACGCAGCACCTCACAATCAACCATTAAACTCTGGCCTGCCAAACAGAGCCTAAATTCTTAAACAACAGTTTGGCTGGGACCTGTCAAATAGGGTTTTATGTATGTTGACAGGTCCCTGCCAAATCTTACTTTTTATGCTGTTAAGAATTTATGTTGATGCAGCTTTGAATGCCACAAATCCTGCATCCACAAAGTTACGGTTTGAACAGAGTATCCAGCGTCATCTTATTTTTCTGTCACATCAAGTAATGAGATGGTATCATATTGCCTGGGTATATCCACTGGGGCCTCACCTGAATAAGTGGTAACAAGGTTTTCACACTTTATAAGTTCATTATCACATGCTGGTTGATGACACAGGCATAGTTTATGAATAAGAACTGCCCCATCATGATAAATTTAAACAAAGCTCGAGGGGTCATAGACAAAGTTTTGTTGCCATAGTTAAAGCTTCTTTATCCAATGTCAAAATCTGACATTGGGGGGGGGGGGGGGGTTCCAGTGCACACTGTGGTATTTCTTATTGTTACTAAAATTTAAAGTCTTCTGCTACACGTATAAGCAGCCAATTTTACTCAATTATTCCTCAAGAACTGGATTCTACAGCTCAACTTACCCCAGTCACCACTTACGGATCACCAATAACCCTGCTGGATCAGAAGTTACAGTCAATCACCCTCAGTTACACATGTATACAGGACAAATTACATAATATACACAGGGCAACCAAACAACAAGTCATTTTTTCTTATATCCCCCACTTTATCACCTCTCATGCAGCCTAAATTAGTGGATATTCTGGCACCACTCTTGGCATTACATCATTTCAATTTGGATGACACCATCCTTGTTTGTATCAGCTGACACCATTAGTGTGTTTACATAATTTCCAGTCTAACTCCACTAGATCCAGTCTAATTTAGTGGATTTTCCATTGCTGTGCTATTTTAGTTTGTTTGGTCTTGTATTTGTATCATCTGACACCACTTTTAGTCTGTATTCTTAGCTCCACACTAGTTTAGTGTGCTTTAGTCTGTTTGGTTGTTTGGTCATGTGTGCTCCATTCTATCTCCCCTGCAGCTAAAATCCCTCACTTTTGTCTATATAAGGAGGCTCTCCTCCTTCTGTTTTTCCCTTCCTCACCAGATCTGCTTACCAGATTTTCTGTACACACCTTACTCATTCATCAGAACTCTTATAGTCATTATCCCCTATAACACTATATAACTGGTCACTCCTCATTATTATTAGTCACTCAATATTGAGGTTTTATAGTCTTATTTACCTTATACCCTATTATTATTAGTCTTATTATCAATCACAACTCTTAGTTATCTCATACCACCCCTTGGTTCAAGCCCTGGTGTAGTCATAGTACTTACAGGTTCCTTATCCAACTGGGTTATTTCCCCATTTCACTTATTTAACCTTTCTTATAACTTCATAACCCCTCTTCAAGAGGACCTCAGTTCAATCCCTGGTAGAAGTGCTTGCTCCCACAACTCTTCTATCCATCACATCATCACATCACTTCTCTTATCCTTCATACACATCATCCATCACCAATTCTATCAACACTATCACCATCATCATCATCAGCTAGCTCTATAATCCCACTTCTAAAACAACAGTAGTATCTTTGATACACTCACTATCACTTTATAAAACTTTCCAATTCAAGATTGGGAGGCTTGTTTAGTGTCTAGTACTTCAGATCGGCAGAGGCATACTCATCAATACCTTTCCAAACTCAGCAAAAGGTCTTCACTGACACTTTTGAGCTTTACAAATGCATTGAGATTTGGATGTCTTGATGATGTAGTCAGTCTGTAATAATAATAATGAAATATTATTCCAGGTTTTCCGAAAGGTTCAAAAGTTATAGAGAGTTTTTGTTTTAATTATGCTATTCAACATTGAAATCATAAAAATTTCAAGCTTTATGACTGCAATTTGAGCAGATTCAAATCTTTAAACCAAGCTAGCCCCCTGATGATCAAAGAAAAACTACTACAATGTACTAGGAAATTGATCATCAAAAAAAAGGCTACATATTTATGTGTCGGTTATACTCTTGCTTAGCTGATCATGGTGGTGGATGATGATGAGCATGTTGTGACTAGGGGGGGTTATCAAACCCAAATAGTTGGAATAGATCTTTTGGATGGCTGCATATCTTCCATATGGTGCAGGGTGCTGTAGTTTGTGGAGTCTTGAAACTGTGCATCAACATTGAAATTATCTGACCATGTTTCTTACAGACAGATCATGTTTCCTACAGACAAACCAAAACCAAAAAAAAATCCATTGTTTTCGTATTTCTGAATCCCCTCCCCCTTCCCCCCTTAGACAATACCAACCAAATCAAAAAACAAAAAAACAATTTACTAACAAAATGATACCGTCCGACAATCAAAGAAAACAATGATGACGATGATGATGATAACAAAAGAAAGAGAAAAAAATATACAGTTCTCCAATGGATTTATGAAAAGGAAAGAAAAAAAGGAGAAAAACAAATAACCCAAATACTTATATATGAAAAAAGGCACCTCCACATATAAAAGAGAGAAAAGTACATCCAAATAGAAAGAAAACAGGATCAATGATTTGGAGTAAGAAAAGAAGAAGAATTATTGTTATGATTATTGTGAGAAGAAGAAGAGGAAGAAGAGATAGCCGTAGAAAGAAAGTGTTTAAGTTTTCGAGTGCCTTTCTTAGCCACTTGAGAAGTCACTTGGCCGACGTTAGAAACCGACGAGATATTCAAGTTAGAGCTAATTGGAAGAACAAGATTATTAAAATTATTCGTATTATTATTATTATTATTAGGGGTGGTGGTAGTAGTGGTAGTAGGGGTGGTTAAGTTGGGAATGGGAGTGGGGGTAATAATTGTATCGGTAAGAGCAGAAGGATGAATAGTAGAAGAAGAAAGAGAGGAGTAGGCGGTGGGTGGGACCAATGGACCAGAGGAAACGGATGAAGTTAGTCCACCTTGGGCTTTCCCATTCGCACTCGAATGCTCTGGATGATTTGAACTTTGCAGTTGTTGTCGCGCTCCGTTATTCCCTCCAGCCGTCGTCGTCCCAGCCGTTGACGTTAGAACACTGATCAACCCTCCCCCTCCTCCACTATTACTTATACTACTGTTGTTGTTGCTGTTACCAACTGGATGTGCAGAATGGTGGTGTGAAGATTGTAATCGAGGTTTATATTTATACGATAACTCATATTGAGCCTAATAACATATCGGAAAAAAATCAAATAAATAAATTTCTTCTCTTCCCCAGAAAAAAAAAAGAAATGAAACTTACATCTTCAGATAAGAAAGGTACCTTGATGATTAGATTTGAGATATTAAGATCGAAGACGATCTTGGGTGCGAGTAAGTTACAATTCAGAACTGCACTAGCCGATTTAGCGATTTGTATCATTTTAGTTAGGTTGACTTTCCCATCTTTCATGTCATCTTTGACTTCATGAACCGCTGTGATATCTTGCAAATAAGTTCCTCTAACAAAAAGAAGCAGAAAAGTGGATTTCGATGAATTTCTCTTAGTCAGATTTTCGACTTCCTCTATAGAATTGGACTGACAGATAAGGTACACATTGTGAACTGGCCGTCTGTCTTGCTAATCGATAAGCAGAAAACGACCTTTGCGAGCTCATCAATTTTTTCAGACTTAGGTATCGACGGTAAGACTGGAGGTCCATATGCTGAACGATCTCGAATGTGGCATCCAATCGATACACCGGCTGGGCCTCGATCCCTGCCAAGACTCCCATCTTCAAAATATAGTTAGTCAGGCTCGTTCATGGGCTATAAAACAAAAACTTCTAACTCACCAAGGAATGGAAATCGTCCATGTCTCTTAATTCATATGCAACTTTCATCAACTTGAGCAAAACTCTAGCCCGACTTTTCAGCTTTTCATGAATGAGGATCATTGAACTGGCCCTAAAAGAAAGATGCAATCGATTAAAACCAAGTGAGTCTCCCATAGGATCCAGAATTTCTAACTCACCAAACTGCCAAGTAATTCAAGTAATCCGTCGACCTAGCAATTGGACTGTTGGGATCTCTGAGGACTTTTCGGGGGTTATTAGGGTCTCTGGGAGCCAAGACGTAGCGGATCAAATGGCGAGGCTTTTTGTTTCAAAAGATTGTTAACTAATATGTTATCATCAAGAGAAACAGATGATTTATTTGAAGGCAGGACTGACTTTCATCTGAGAAAAGATATTCCATTCAAGTCTCGTGATTTGTAGAGCAATGGCTTCTTCAGGAATGGAAAGGAGAAGAGTGGAGCAATCGAGGAGGGTCTTAAGTTCGGTCTTATTGTCAGACTGAGAGGTAGATGAGGTGAGAGTAGATTTGAGTGGCATGGTAGAGGCGGTGAAGTTTTCGGTAGAGTCGATAGATGGGAGTGGATGATGTAGGATATAGTTTGCTTTATGGTCGTCAGGCGACTTCAGGGGTC
This sequence comes from Puccinia horiana, assembly GCA_001624995.1. Taxonomy (NCBI): domain Eukaryota; kingdom Fungi; phylum Basidiomycota; class Pucciniomycetes; order Pucciniales; family Pucciniaceae; genus Puccinia; species Puccinia horiana. Next base: position 2,153,171 of record LWDY01000019.1, read on the forward strand.
GATCTCGGGGCGCTAAGGAGTGAACGGGCGAGGAGGCGGCGGTGGAGGCGATGTGGTCGTTGCTCATGAACGTCGACAGAAAAGTATCGTGACGTGGACTGGTATCCGAGTTTGAATATGCCATCCAGCCTTCGAGCGATTGGCCCGCCGTCAATGGTGTTGTTGGTAGCACGTGGTCCTCGTTGGGATCAGCGGCCACCGATCTCCTCGACGCTGATGCTGAGGGTTGAGCCAAGCTCATTTCCAACTTTTTCACACAGTCTAACACGGCCTTCACCGCTAACTCGTCCGTCGTATCCGGCAGAGCCCATCCCGCGTCCTCATCCGTCATTCTGCTAATCGTCTTGAGAATCGGCATGATCTCGATCGCGTAGTGGAGCAACCAAGTCACCGATATCATCAACGAATTGAATGCTTTCATCACTGTCAACGTCGACGGATGCACAAAATCTCCAGGATAAGTTTCTAGCCAGCTCATCAAGACGTGACAAATCCTGATTAAAGATTGAATCATAGGGTTAAAGATAAAATCCATACAAGTTTTACCACTGTTTTGGAAAGATGAGACTTACTTTAAATGAGCATAACGACCCAAAAGCGGATCTCGCTCGATGTGCTGTGAAACAAACTCGAAGCGGAAGATGAGCGCAGAAAGGACCTCAAAAGGGGTGGCGAACCGTCTGAAGATGATCAAGAATTGGTCTACAAAACTTGGCTCTACAGTGTAGATATCATTCAACAATGTTAATCACTCAATCGCTGGCAGAGAAAAGTCGAAATACGACCACTGACCATTTCCACTAACAGTTGCAAAGACGAACTTATCGATAATCACCTGCTTCTCGAAATGTAAGTCCATGTCGACACCGCGTCTGTAGATGCAAATAAATTTTCATAAATACTCAGCAAGGTAAAATAGACTGACTAAGCGTCAACAAGACAAGAAAAGATGAGAAGAACATACTGGCTCATAGCGATAGCCTTCTGTACGGCATGTTTACCAGATGCGGATAAAGCCTTGGATGTCATCTCATCAGACTGTGTAGGATCGGGCGTATTATTATAAGTCTTGGGGGCCAAGATCATGTTGCCGTCTTTTTTCTCAGGGTGATTGGTGACAGGGGAGATCGGAGGTGAGGAGGCTGAGGCTAAGGCTGAGGTTGGGACCGGGACAGGTTTGACGACCTTCGGCAGGGGGTGCTGAGGAGAACTCGGGGTGCTTCCACCGTCCATGAAACTGCCATCTGGTCGAGCTTAAGAATGAGTCCATCGGTCGGAGAAACAATCAGCCTGGCTGAGCCACTGGCAAGTTCACTAGCGATGATCTGACTCACTCGATTTCTCGTAAGACATCGCCACCAGTGCATTGTTGGAGAAGCTGTCCCCCTGGAGGAGTGTTCCAAGTTTAAAATTCTTGCTTTGTTTTCTCCTTGACAAATAGAATATATTAACTCACATCAGCGTCGTCGATTTGGAGTTGAGATTCGAATTGAAGTGGCGGTGGGGGTGGCTTGTATCGAAGAGGAGGAGGCAGAGGAGTAGAATGAGAATAGAGGTCGAAGGAAGCAAGCGCGGGTTGGCGAGGCGTCAGGCCGGGGCTGGTGAACGGGCGAGCGCCGAGTGTGGGCTTCCCCGGATTCGGGTTGGCCGGAGAAACGCACTGAGGTCGTTGGTCGAACTCTTGAGATACCTCCGATTCCAGCGAGAAAACGTGCGGAGCCGGAATGGAGGGCGAGTAAGATGGACCGTCATCATCACATATCGAGTCCAGCATGTTGGTCGAGAAGGCACTACTATAGGATCGGTGTTCACCTGTGCGGCAGGTCATGCCAGAAAAGTTTTAACTCTACATGCATTTGATCAGATGGGGCTAGACTTACCTCGGGCTTCTGTGATAGCCTTTACCATCCAGTTAAACGAACTCCTCATTTTCTTATTGGGATCCTCCAATCCACCGTCTAGCTGAATCATACCTAGAGCACACGCACACCCGTAAAACGAAGACCAGTCAAAAAAAAAAAAAAAAATGAGAACTGTCTCTTAACTGCGATTGCAAATTAAATCGATTGAATAAAAAAAAACTACCAATCCCATAAACATTGACTAATTCCGCCGCCTTGTGAGGACTAGTCGCGTTCTTCTTTTCATCTTTATCCGATTTGCAAGCCAATACGACCAACGAAATCCCGCCACGAGTCCAAAATGAATCTTGCAAATAACAATAAATTAATATGACGATTGAATTGTGAGGTGCGAGTGAGAAGATTGACGGCTCACGAAGTAAGGGTCGTAAGTAATCTAATGCATTAGGATCCATGGCATCATAACTGAATGTAAGACAGACATTAGCTCGGATCTGAGGTTGTTGGGTTATGTAGTGAGAGAAAAACGGACCAAAGTAGGACGCCATCCAGATGAGGCAATTGATTGGGCCAACTCAGGCCTTCTTTGCTCCTCTTTTGGACAAATTTGTCGACCAAGATGGTTTGATCGATTTCAAGCACCTGAAGAACCTTAGCATTTTCGGTAGTGCCATTTGTAATATTGGATACAAATGAGGTGACTTTGGAGAAATGCTTGGGGCGGTTAGTGTGATTACTTTACGTCAATCCATCGAAAGCGCGAAAAAAACTTACTCCGATTTTCAGATGAGTCTTCGTAAAGAACAACCGGTGATCCCCAGTGAGGTTTGCGTAGAGCCTTGTTGATAATTGTTGATTTCCCGACACCTTTGGGCCCGGCAACGCCAATGACAAAGTCGGCCTTGAGGTTGACCGCTTCTCTCTATGAAAAGAAAAAAAGAGTTAGTCGGTGAGTGATCGGGAAGGATGGATATATAGAGTATATGCTTACTGTCTGAGGACTGTCGATCAGACATAGACTATCATCGGCTTCATCCTCCGAATCATAGATGTCGGTGCCACCAAAAGCCAGTGTAGATGAAGAAGGCCTGGGACTCATCACTTTGGATTCAAACAATTTGAGGATTTCATGGGGAGTGGGTGTAGGATTGATGGCCGATGGGGAGGGCTGATTGAGCAGAGAGTCTTTCCTGGTGCTATAATGATGCTTGTGGGTGCTGAGTGCCTCGGAATCATTCAAGATGGCCTCCTTGCTGAGTTGGGAAGGGAGTACTTTGGTGAGGTTGAAGGATTGAAGAGGAGAGTGTAGCGAGTATCGTGAATGTGAATGAGGATGGATGCCAATGAAACTCTTGGTCCTTCGGACGAAGGTGTCACTCAGGCTTCTATTCCTTGAAGATTGATCGATGGATTGGATGGCAGTAGTGATGGGGGCCGTGTAAGTGGCTGAGACGGTGGAAGTGATGTTCATGCTGGTCGCAGTAGGTTCGAAGTGGGGCGATGATGGCTGGGGAGGGGTCTGTTGGGGCGATGGAGATTTTGTGGGTGTCGGAGGATGATTGTGGTTAGATTGAGCTGGGGGAGTATTGATGTGCTTTGATCTGGTTGGTAGAGGGATTCGAGATTGGGGGATGGTTGGTTTGGGTTGTTTGGCTAGTGGTTTTGGTGATGGTGATAGTTTTGAGGGAGAACTGGGTTGAGCTAGTGAGAGTTGATCGAGTGAGGCTCTGCTATTGTGGCTTTGATTTTGGTTTTGATTTTGATTTTGGTTTTGGTTTTGGTTGTTGTTGAGGAATGCATTGATGAGTTTCCGTTTGTCGGTGAGGTTGTCTTGAGGGAGATAGTGGTCGACTGAGAAGCTAGTGCGTGGTCTGGCTGGGTTGGCTGAGTGTGCTTCCTTCCGTCGTTGTCGGTTGAATCGATCCCAAATTGACTCTTTCTCCTTTTCCATTTCGTTTGAGTTTTTTTTTATTTATTTTTTTATATTCTTCGATCTAAAACTGCTTCCTCCCCGCGGGGATCCCCCGGGTATCCCAAGGGGGCCCAACGGGGTACATACACCGACTTCAGAGTCCAGGAGACCCTTCGACAGCCCTCCATTTATACTGAAAAAAGAACTGGGTTACATAATGGTCTGTGATCACGAGATGTTCTCAAAGATAGCAGACCATCCGATTCCAATCTGTTATTATAGCCTTGTGGTTCAAGTTCAACTTTGTTGGTTTAAGACTGAAGTATGACACAAGCTTGATTTAAGACTCAAAGAAATTTTAAGTAAGGTGTGAATGCTGAGAAGCAAAGATCATCAATCTTTCTTTGAAAAGAGCTTGATTTTGTGAAACTTTTTTTAAAAAGGAAAATAATGTCACACATGGAGCAAAAAGTTGTGATTTTTTTATTTGGCAAGCCTGGTCCAAGCTGAGATTGTTTGCAGCATCAGCCTGCTACTATCCCGGGCCAACCTGACTAGTAGACCACAGAAAAACATCAAAACATATGAAAATCTTAGTCTAAAGTAAAAAAGAACATAAATACGTACAAGTGTTAAACCACCAATACCAACCAAGAGAGTAATCCTCTTTTCTTGATATAACATTGTTTCAAGATGTTTTACTATTACATATGTATGCACATAGTGAAATGATAATATTAAAAATTATGATGATAATTATTATTCTATCCAGAACTGAGAAACTACTTAAACTCTTTACCCTTGAGAAAAAACCTTGAATATTATTTTATGTTCTTCATTTTTTGAGTAAAACAACCTAGGGTATCTCACTTACCCAGCCCCTCAATCACAACTCTTTCATATAGTTTAAAGTCACTCTAGTAGTAATGATTACAGCCACTTTACACATGAACATTCAATCAAAATGAATATTCATGGTTTATATAGGCCAATTGTGGTATTCAAATATGGCTTTGGGAAAAATTACATAAAATCTTAAATGGAAGATTTGGCAGGGAGCTGTCAAGAATCATAAAATTTAAGTTTAAGTATCTTGACAGATCCCGGCCAAATCTTGTGTTTAAGATTTTATGCAGTTGTTCCTAGAACAATATTTTGTTGAAATTCTGACTCAACCTCGACATCCTCTGATCAACAACGTCAACTCTGTCGTACCACAAGTTCAACGCGCTAGACTATTCCTCAATGTTCTTTAACTTCTCCCTTCTTCTGACCCCTTTGCCTTCCCCTTCCTTTGTTGTTGCTCATCCTTGTTCTTCATCGACTCTCTGAATCATCTCCATTCCTTCCTTCCTTGATCCAATTCCAAACAACCCATCAAATCCTCTTCCTAACAATCCATCCTAAAACCTTCTGACATTGTCAATTCCATTAAACCCACCTCAATCCTCAATTGCCTCTATATTCTTCTTCTCCACTTCTTTTTTCATCCTTCCCAATATTCTCAATCATCCTCAACCTCATCACTCAACCTCGTTGACTGCTCCAATAAACTCAAATTCTTGTCTTCCCAATTTGGTGAGAAAAGAATCAACCAAACTGGATTTCATCTCCTTCTCCTTTCTCTCCTTTCATTCTCACTGACCTTTATTTTCTTCTTTGTTATTTTCTTTCTTGTGTCTTCTCATCAATTTCTCTTGAGTTGTTCCTGTCTTGTTTCTTACTTATCTCAACTGAATCTTGGCGGTAAATATTTCCTTCTTGTCATCTTTTTCCTGACTCTTGTTTTTGCTTTCTTCATCAATAAAAATCACATAGTTCTCTTATATTTGAATACCCTAAATATAACTTAGAAGATGCTCAATAAGATGTGTAATATTACACACCCATGTCTTAATAAATGAAACCATACTTTAAATAGTGGCACATTTCAGGCAGGCACAGTGTGTACCACTGCTATTTAAATGGAATGTATGTAAATTAAAATGGGAATGTGCATAGCCCCTACAAAGCGCGTATGAAAGTGCCAGAAGGTTAATGCAAGTTTATTCTGACACTCCTGGACAGGCTGCACATGCCCTGCATCAATAACAATGCAGTCCAAGTACAAAGTACTAGTTGCCAATAATGATAGTTGTTTGATCAAATGTTTCCTTCAAACCTTACTCCAAGAAATCCAGCACTCATCAACCGCCTTACCAACACCTTCCTGTGCGCTCCAAACCCTGTTAATACCTATTACAAGCCCACAGGATCTGTAATAGCCATTATTCTGCTATTTCTATCCTCCTCTGTGTTCCTTTTTTCGGAGCCCCTGTGTTACTAGTGAGCTACGTGAAAAGATAACTCCGAGTGATGTGAGGGTTGAACTCACAACTTCATGTAATGAAGGAATTCAACCCCCAACCTCAGCATTCATGAGTGATGCTCTAACCAATTGAGCTAAGTACACATTGTTGATGATGATGATGACGAGAATGGAGTGAAAACACACAATGTGATGACCAGAGGTATGATAAAATGGCATTGTGGTATGCTGAAACTGAGGCTGACAATTTATTTCCAACAATGGTGGGAAGTTACTTATGTTATCATATCCGGGCGGATTTTTGTAACACAACTTCCCAGCGCTACTGGATAATGTGTTATTGTTATCCGGATACAGGCCTTTGCAGCCTTTGAGTAACGTAACAAAGCCACATTTGTGCTTTGTTACAGAGGAAGATAACATGTTATGCGCGTTTTCCGAGGCCCTTTTGGGCAAAAAAGGCCTCAGGACGGGTCGTTATCCGCAAAATCACGCAGCGGATAACGTAACTGTACCAAAAAAAAAGGGAAGAAAAGGAAAAGAAAACATAACATAACAGCCTTGCAGTGGTTGTTATTGTAACAATAACGACACCAAAGCCGTTATTTTACCATTATGTTACCAATACCGCTACCGGTAACGTAACTTCCCACCATTGCTTTCAATAGTTACAGCTTACAGGTTCAGATTATCCTTTTTCTGAGGGAACGTAAACACTCCTGTAACTCAGGCCCCTCCTTTCATTTTATTGAAATTGCTTGATTTTTCATCATATGTATATTTATCTTGCCCATTCAATTAATTTTGCACCTAGCATAGCCAAAATTTTGAGTCCTTGGAATCACTGAGGCTGAAAAGCAGTGCGACAAGAAATCAGGCAAGAAAAAAAGACCAGTTCACATTTCTACAAAGCTTGGTTGACCAAGAGGGTCGACCTCCTCAATGTCTGCCCAGGAAAAGGAGTGATTGTTGACTAAACTTCTGGTTTATTTTTGTCCTTTTTCATTCAGGATCTCCTTGGAAGACACTGATCAGTAAATATCAGCATTACTGGAATTTCCCTGCAAGTACCTGCTTGCTCTAGAAACCTTATCATTAATTTTTTGTATTGTTTTGTTTTGTTATTTTTGCCACAATGTTTTCCATCCTAATGTTGAAGGAATAAGGCCCCTTTTGGCCGCCCACTGTTATGTGATAAGTGTCACATAATCTGGGACGACACCGATTTCAAAACTTGGCTGTCATGAAAGTTGTCACATGAGGCCCTATTAAATAACAGCATGTTTGGCTTGCACCATTTATTTGATGAAATTTTATTATCACACAGGTGTGTGTTTGGCTTGTCACCTACTTCACAAAACTTTTCATGATGGCTCCTCAAGAATCAATTCAATCAGATCTAATGCGACGAAAGCAGCAGAAAATCTGACAGAAACGAATGGTCCTTTTCCTGGCCATACTCACCGGCCTCCAACTATGGTCTAGGATAACAAAGGAACCATACAACAATTGCTCCTTCACTGGCAATGTGTATGTCAAACACATCCTAAGTAGCAGTTGATTACGTGCACCGGCAATGCTCTGGCTCTCGATTGATGTTTTACACATATGCTCAAAGGAGCTAGCCTTGATAGATGCGGAACCGGCATCAAAACTGCTCAGTATGGATGAGCAACGAGCTATTTTCCTTTATATTTTTGGACAGAATGCGACCAATCGACAAATGCAGGACTGTTTCCAGCACAGCGGAGAAACTATCTCTAGGGTTTTCAACCATATCATTGGGCTACTTCTGCAGCTTCAAGAGAAATAAATCCGCCCCCCAACACCTGTAATTGATGAGACAGGGACTTGAGTTCTGGTAAATGATAATGTTATTCGATAATAATCATGTCCTGGAGGGCTCCACGAGGCAGACACTAGTCTACCTCGCAGCACAGAGCCGCAGCCGAGTAGACATGTGGCCTAGGCCACAACAGGAATCACCCACAAATACATATCTGATATGTAATTCCAAGTTTTCACCCTTTTTTGACACATGTATTGGGGAAATGGATGGCTGACGCAGGCCCTTACCAAAATCACAAAGGACAATTATCTCATAATATCCTTGAAAGTGGTTGATTTTGACATAAAGTTCACATATGTCATGGTTGACTGGGAGGGATCGGCTCATGACTCCAGGGCTCTTGGAAGCGCACTTGCGGACCACTTCAAGATCCCAGCTTCTTGTTTCTACCTTGCCGATGCAGGGTACTCGCTTTCAAGAGGTATTATTGTACCATACCAAGGTGTTAGGTACCATTTGTGCGAGAACGCACAGGCAGGCAAGAGGTATTCTATTTTCCTTTCTTGCACTGCACCTCAGACTGTATTTCTGATACCTGCTTCTTTAAAAACACAGACCCAAAAATAAAGAAGAGCTCTTTAATTTGAGACACTCCATGGTATGCAATGTAGTGGAGCAAACATTTGGTACTTGGAAAAAACGTTTTCCAATATTGGTTCATCCTTTGCAATACAGCTTGGATACTCAAGCCAATCTAGTCATGGTACTTGCGGTCATTCACAACTTAATAGTTGAACACAAAGGTCAATCGGAATTATTTGACAATCCCGATGCAAGGCACACAGGTCTCAATCCCAAAGAAGATCCTGCACCAGAGCCGATATTAGCCATTCAAGCAAGAGAACAAGCTGACCTCCAACATTGGAGGGATGAAATTGCAGAGAACATGTGGCAGCAGTATTGTCAATATATTCAACGATGCAGATACACCACAGGAGCAATCAAGGGATTTCCTCGCGCTCCCTCGACGTTTGGCAGGATTACTGTCCCCAGAACCCTGGTGACCTTAATAATGTCATTGGGGGTTCTAGGACACTGCCGGAACGATGGCTTGACACATTTTGTCATGCATTGTCCCAGCCAACCTGGAGGACGCAAGAGTCCCCTCAACAAGACAACAAGTGTTGAGGGGACAGACAATCACAAGAGTCTCAACAAGACAACAACGTTGAGGGGACAAAGAATCAAACCTTCCCATTCCAAAGACGCAAGGGTCCCCTGAACGTTTACAAGATTGTTTAGAGGACATTCAATCTTCAAAGGTCAACGTAACGTTGACCTTTTGCCCTCTTGTCCCCTGAAAAATCTTGAAACCGTTCAGGGGACATTGTTGAGTAAGGTGTCGAGAGGACGTTGGGTGTAAGAAATAAATAAACAATAGAAAGAAAATGTCATAGAGCTCGACAAAACCCTTTTATAGAAAAAAAATAAAATGCTGAGAAATGACTTGTACAAATTAGGCAGTGAAAGTACCTGTCAAATGGGTCATGGTTGTCATGCTTGTCCTGCATTTCCAATGTGATGTGGAAAAATGGTTAACATAGTTCACTCGAGTAGAGTCCTTGGAGGTGGCGAGGACTTTGGTTCGACCAGCACTGGGCTGCTGTGCTATGCTACGCTTTTTTGTAAAAAAGCGCAGTGTAGCAGTCACATTTTTTTCCTGAAAACGGCGTAGCATTAGCGGCTTTTCTAGCGCTGCTACGCAGTGTTACACTGCGTTACAGGTGTTAGTAGCCGGGTTTTCCGCTAAAAACAGCCGTAACGGAATGTAGCGACAGCTATTTTGAGGCTGGAGCGTGTAGCAATAGCGCAAAACCGGCTAACAGCCAACAAAAACCCGTTAGCTGTTAGAGGAACTACGCTGCAATACAGTTAGCGTAGCGGGCCCATCGTTGGTTTGACCCACCATTTTTCCATTCCTTTTACATAGCTTGACCTTGACGCGGTCAGGGGCACAATGTCCAACCAATGGTTTCACAACAGTCAGCTCATTGGTGTTTCAATAACGTTGGCCCAAACCAACAAAACCAATTCTTGGTTGAGAATGCGCCAACCCTGTGTCAATGTTGCCCTGAACGCAACAGTGCGACATTCGATTGACCTCCAGGATTGCCCACGACACAATGTTGGGCTGCTCCTGTGGTTTAGGCTGTCATCAACCCAGTCTGGTTTTGATCGTGATCAATCACAACTCTCTTTTTCTTACTTTGCTATTTCTCTCTCTACTTTTTCACATTGTTCACTGTTGTTATTGGTCTACTTTGCTATTTCTCTCTCTACTTATTCATATTGTTCACCCTTGTTATCGGTCACTTTGTTCTCTCTTATGTTTTTTTTGTTTTCTTATTGGTCACTGGGTTTTTTCTGTGGCAATGAACCCAACAAGCACAGACCAGGGTTAGGGTTAAAGTTCAGCAGAGCGCCAAACTCAATGTATCTAGATTAGTTTTATAATTACTCCTTTATTTAGATCCACTACCATTGTCTCTCCTTTTCTCTTTTCTTTTTCTTCACTCAACTTGCTTTGTGTCACTCGCCCCTGTACCTCAATCAGGTACTTGTTGTTCTCTTCGATCTCTTAGCTCACTCCCGAGTTTCTTCTTCTCGTGCTCACCACTGCCCTCTGGAATCTCTTAGGCTCGCTTAATCTCTTTCTCTTTGTTCCTTCCTTTTTGTTTCTTCATCTCTTTTCTGCTCTCCATGCAATCTCACTCAATTAGCTTTGTGTCACTCGCCCCTGTACCTCAATCAGGTACTTGTCGTTCTCTTCGATCTCTCAGCTTGCTCCCAAGTTTCTTCCTCTCGTACTCACCACTGCCCTCTGGCATCTCTTAGGTACTTGTCGTTCTCTTCAATCTCTCAGCTTGCTCCCAAGTTTCTTCCTCTCGTGCTCACCGCTGCCCTCTGGCATCTCTAAGAAACAAAGATCTTTTGGTTTATAACCAAATACGAGTCAGACCAACCTGACAGCAACGTGAGCAGTGAATACAAGCAAAACTTTTGTTTTATAACCCAATACGAGTCAGACCAACCTGACAATGACATGAGGAGTGAATACAAGCGAACCTGAACACAATGAAAGAAATTTGAGTAAAAGAAATTAATAAGATGAAGAAATTGAATACGGAAACAGACCTGAGGCGAGTGATCAGAAGGAAGTGATGAGCAGATGAGACAAAAGAAGAATCTTGAAAGGTTTGGATGAGAGAAAGAAACACAAATAGAAAACACGTGTGAACTATATACATCCAGATATTCAGGATTAGGGTTCATCCATTTGTCCATCTCACTTGACCTTTTCAATTGTTTCCGCCGCAGCAGGGAGAAAATGTACCCTGACATGTTACGTTCAACATCTCTTAGCCTTTTCACATTCTCTTGATTTTTGTTTTGTTTTCTTCTGTTTTCTTATTGGTCACTGGGTTTTCTCTAAATTTTTTTTGTTTTCTTCTCTCTCATTGCAATCTTTCAAGACTAGATGGATGAAATGAAAGTAAGGACATGTGTAAATTTAAAGAAAAACATTGTTGTGATTGGTTGCTACCTTGTGCAATAAAATCTGATGACGGAGCCAGGCACTTGCATGGCCATGAATGTCTTTGCCTTTGATTCATGTACCAGGACCCCAAAGCCAGTGATTAAGTCCTCCTTGTCGAGATTGCTGGCAAAACTGTCTTGATACTTTTCCATTGCCTGAGCCTCACACTCTGGTCCAATGTTATCTTGAGAACCGATGAAAGTGTCAATAAGGCGCTCAACCAAACTTTCAAATCGTTCACCAGAGGTAAAAAGGTGTTGGCGGCGGGGTCTCACCCCTGAGGCTTGAGATTCCCCAGGTACACCTTCCTGATTATTGGAAGTAAGCAGGTCTCCAGCATTATTGTTATTGTCTTGATGGTTTTCACAGCCAAAGATTTCCTTAAAGCCCCAGGGGCACAGTGGCCGCCGAAGATGACTGTTAACTTGTGAAACTCAGGGAACGGTGTATTCTTGAATTTTTTGGGGGCCAGGTGTGAGATGAGGAAAGAATTCCAGACTTCTTTGGTTGCCGTTACCATACACTCAGACTCATTCCAACCAAAGCCGCTTGCAGCTTTGCAAGCCATAAAAGTGTCATACCATTTTTTGAAGGTCTATCAGAAGGGAAATTTCAGTTGAAATGTACAGTTCCTTCTAAAATGCATGGCTTACTTGATTAAGCTTTGATTTGACCTTTTTATTATTGAGCTCAACATCAGGGAATTCCTTTTGTAGCTCGCTTGCTACCCATTGATGTACTTCCGGTTTGAACCCCGCCTCAACGGCTTTGACGTACAACTGGAGAGAACTCTTCTCCATTGCCAGAGTCCAGATCAGCTTCCCGCTGCCATGTGAGGTGTCCTGCATGCTTGTTTCAGTGGTTAGTTGAGATTTGTCAAAGGGAGGGCCGTGCAAAGAGGGTGTTGCAGTTTCTTGTGATTTGCTGGGTATAGTTGTCCCAACGGGTGTGTGGCTGAAGGGATGGCCTGACTTGCCTTAGTTGCAGCTGGTCTTGTCAGAGTTTGGATGGCCATAGGAACTGCTCTTTGGCAAGGCATTTTTGATGTTGAGGAAGGTATATGCCGCCAAATTCAAGACAAGACCAGTATTTCAAATCTGCCTTGGGTTATAACCAGATCGTGAACTGGGGTGATGCCAGGAATAACATCACTGGCCACCCCAAACAAGGAATTTGAATTTGATGTACCCACAGTGAGTCCCTGTGATGAAGGAACCTTTTATCACATGATTATCCCAGATAATCTGGGCGGCCAAAAGGGGCCTAAATACATTGTTTATTTGAGTTGGTTAAGTAAATTAAAATCCACATGTGAGCATATTGACACTCATGTTGGAGGAATATGCTTATATGTAACCAAGTTACAATTCACTTTAAAGAAAAAAAATTACTGCACTTTCAATTTAGAGCATCTCCACCACAACCCCTATGAAATCAGAGAAACTATACAAAAAATAGTGCCCCAATTTCAGGATACTGACATAGGCTTCTCATCAGCTCATAGTTTTCAGTTACTTGTACATTTCCACTGTCCTGTTACCATCCTGTTTGATGTTCTTTGTGTTGCAATGGACTAGATCTGATGAGCAGATAATGTGGTGGAACTTGGAAGGACGATTTCTTTGCATACTGAGATTGAGATAACCAAAAGAAGAAAATAGACAGATAAGAGACATGTGTGGCTTACTTCAATCAGATGAGCAGATATTGGGGAAACATGAGTACAAAGCTGTCAACATCTGCTCTCTGATGTAGGTGGATGTGTCACACGGCATCTTGTACAAGAGAAGGGTGGGCACTTTATGAAGGAAAGAAAGGAAAGGAGATATTTTTGAAGAGAGGACTGACTGTTTGAAGTTCTTCTTTGTTTTGAAGAAGAGTTACTTAGGCTCAGAGGGACTTAGAGTAGAACACTGAAAGGGTTTGCAATGAGAAGGCGGAATCAAGTTATGCTAAAAACTATAATCTTATTTTGATGAGGAAAAATGGAAAGCATAGAAGCAGACATCTTATACAGGAAATACAAGTGAGGCTGCAAAGGTATGACATAGGTTACATAGGTTTGAACAAGAGATGAGGTCATAGGGTTAAAGCAGAAGAAATGAAAGAGGGAGGTCATAGCTTCTGAGATCAAGCAACCAAGGCGAGTCCATGAGTGAGGGACCAAGCAAGGGTAAGTATGATGGGTGCAAGGGAGATTGAACTGAAGGTCAAAGTTTGAGGACTGTGTGTCAAAGTTCAAAAGTTCAAAGAGGAAATGTGTGAATCCGGAAAAGGGAATTAAGCACATGAAGAAGTAATGCTGAAACGAAGGAAGACCAGTAAGAGGGTTATTGGTCTTGCTTTTGTTTGCATAACTGGAAAGCAACGTGCTATCAAATCTTCGAAGGGTTGGAAAGTAACTTTGAAGAAAGCACTGAAGATTGCTGAGGGTGCATAGGTGATGTCATATGCAACCCAAGGATCAACAAAAGCTTGAAAGTTGCTGAGGTCATAAAGTATGGTAGAAAAGCATCCTTAGCAAATGCAAGGAAGATCCAACTGTGAGATCCTGAGTGCTGAGTCTGTCATGTGACAGGATGTCTAGTTGAGTGCGATAGAGTGTGAGATATAAATGACATGGCAGAAGCACAACACCTTCCCCTGTTCTGTTGCCAGTTGTTCTCCTGTTTTCAATCCAGCCAAAGATGCATGTACGTAAAAGCATCAAAAACAGTCTTGTAAGAGCATCTCCACCCGAGGAGCTTTAATCGGGGTGCTAAAACCCACATACAGCTCCTGTGGGTTTTGTGAAATAGCATCCCAAGGTGGACTGGTACCCAGCCAAGGGTGCTACATTCAGAGCCACATCATGAGACATGTGAGGTGTCAGACAGGATTCACCAGAAAATCTGGTTTATGTCTTGGGTTGCCTGTCTGTCACAAGTTGTCATGGGTGCCAGACCGTTGCTAGATCTGGCAACCGTCTGGCTTTTTTCATCTTCAGAGCTAAAGGAGCACCCCGTTTAGCACGGGTGCTGATTTTCAGCTTGGGTTGCTAAAAGTTGGATAGCACCTCAGGTGGAGATCCTCTTAGTGTGTTACTCTTGTAGGCATTCTCCCAAGTTGTGTTTACTTACAACACAGGTTCGTGCGCCAGCAAAGAATCCACACAACCAAGTCTGAGCACAGAAACATCTTGTCAAAGAAGATCCAAGGTCCTTTTTTGACCGCCTTCCAAGAACACCCCTCTCTGTGATGCATTTGTAGTTGAGAACAAAAACAAAAACAAGATGTGTTTGAGGACCTGGTTGAAACGACCTCAATCTTTGGAGGCAAGAACACAATGATCTACCGAGAGAGAGGAAGATGGTAGGAGGAGACTGTATGAGGACACGAGCCTGTGAAGGAGGCCATTTCCCGATGAGAACCCCACCTTCTAGTGTCTGATGAGTGTACCTAAGATTGGCCCACCCACGCTTCACCAACCACTGGCTTTCTTCAAAAAGCTTCGCTTGATGGAAATGGGTGATCAGGAGAACCTGTTGGCCGGTTGAGGAAAGACACCCCAGAGATCGTTTGCTCATTTCTTTTTTTTTTTTTTGGAAGGTCTCGCCTTTACCAATATTCCTTGGTCAGTGGGAGTGTGGAGTGTGAGCTATCTTAAAATATTTATTTATGTGGAAGGTGTCAATAAGGTGGATTAACTTATTTACTTGAATAAATCACTATCTTTTTCAATCTCCTTCAATTAAACTACAAAACCCAACAAAAAAAAGCCCACCAGCTACTCATTTTTACCGACCAAAACCTCTGTTTTCTTTCAAGGTCATACATACAAACCATAAGAAATCATTCATTTTTAATTTCTTGCCTTCTCTCGTTTTTCGTTATGTATTTACCATTTGTTCTTATTCATGATGATGATCAAAAAAAAATGGATAACAGAAACAAAAAAGAGAAACAGATAAAACAGATAAAAAAACATCCAAGAACCGAATCAGAAAAAAACAAAAAAAAGAACGTTGCTTTGAAGTAAAAAAAAAAAAAAATTGGTTGTTATTTCCAAAAAAAAAATAATATAATAATAATAATTAAGTTGTATGAAGAGAAAGAAAAGAATCTTCGAAAAAGAAAAAAAGAGGAAGATACAAGTCAAAAAGATGGGGTGATTTGGTGTGACTGAAAAGTACGAAGAAGACCAAAAAAAAAAAGAGTTGAAAAAAGTGCATGGTCATAAAACGACGACGACGACGATGATGATGATGGATAGGAAAGACCCGGATGAAGGAATTAAAGACTTGATAAAAGAGGGAGAGAAAGAGTCCAGAATTACATCGGAGAAGAAGAGAAGGGGTAGAGAGATTATTAGAGAATGCCTTGAGGGAGTTTAGGTACAGGAGGAGGCAGTTCACGTTCACCACCACCGCCGAAGAAGAGGCCGCCAATACTTTTCCTGCGTTTGCCGACGACAAGGTCGGTGGGCTTGGAGTCGGCTCTGGAGGGACGAGCTTTAGAGCGAATGGATTTGATCGAGCCCAGCCAACCAGACTGGTTGTCGACGATAGGGAGGTTGGTGTGGGCATGATGACTCTGGATAGGCGAGCGCGACTCGACGACCGAGATCTTGGCCTTGCGACGGTCGTCCTTGGCCGGCATCATCGCGACTGTCGTGGGGTCGTCGTCGGCCTGAGAACCCCCACCTCCAATCTTGAACGTGTCCAGCAGCCGGTTGAGCTTGATGATGTTCATTCGCGCGGGCAGCGTCTTGCCAATCGTCTTGGGCGTCGGATAGCCGAGCTGATGGGCCTTTTTGGTTGGGGTGGGCGGGACTTGACCGGGCAGCATGCTTTTGCGGAAGGGGTCGATGGTCGGCGAGTCGAATGAGTTCAGGTCTTCTGACAGGTCTTCGAGCAGGTCTTCGTTCTTCGGGCGTTGGCCGAGATCCTGGTAATCGTCCTCTACTGAGGTTGGCACGGTTGAGTGTGAGCCATCGTCGAGGGGCGATGAGGACGGGGTGGTGGATCCGGTGGCCGAGGACTGAGAGGTAGAATGACGGTCATCGATCCCATGTCCTGCGATTCGCGTGGTCGAGGGGAGCTCCTTGTTCCGCTTGAAGCGTGAGGCAAACCAGCCGGGCGAGTCTTGGGATGGATACTTCTCTGCGGCCTGTTGGGCTAGTCGTTTCTCTTCTTCGATTCGGGCGGCTCTCATCTTTTGATATTCTTCCTTCATCTCTTTGCGTTGCTTCTTCTTTTCAGCTTCTGATGATTCTTTCGTCACAAGTGCAGGTGTGGATGCAGATCTCAATGGAGAGGGTCTGTATACCGGAGCAGGTTGGGCGGCCAAGCGAGCAGAAGACCTTGGAGCTTCGGATGGTTGGCCAACGGAACGAAAGCTGTGGAGGCTCCGAATACTTCCTTCGCTACTGCCACGCGCCTGTTAGGAAAGTGAAGATTAGAAAAAAGAATGCCAAGATTTCAAGGTGAGGAGGAGACTGACAGGATGATTGGGGGGATGACCGAGAGCCAAACTACGACGTTGTTCTAGTTTTGTAAGTCGGATGATTTCAGCCTCATGGTCAGGATCGAAGAGCTGTGCAGATGAGGCGGTAGTTGGACGGATGGAAGAGGGTGAGAAGAGGCTGGTGTGGTTGTATAGGTCAGTTCTGAGGGATGATGAATGTCGGGATGAGAGTGAGAGTGACGATGGTGAGGGGAGAGTGTGGAGTGGAGAAGGTGATCTTGAGGAGGTTGCTGCTGCTGCTGTTTTGGGGAAGCGGTTAGTTAGTTTGTTGTGGTTGTGGTTGTGGTTGCTGCCGAGTAGAATGTACTGACATGGGTTGTTGTAGGGAGTGACTGAGTTTCTGAGAGGGTCGACGAAGAGGCAGGAAGCGGCTGAGTTGATGGTGAGTTGGGGAGTGGGGAGCTACATAGACAGAGTGGTCAGCTTGGCCTTACTCTTAGCGTGTGGATCGACAGTGTTTGGAGTCATACCTGATTTGAAGATCTCCCCATCAGTTGACGATGAAATTGCCGTCGTTGCTGCTCATGGGAATCAGAGGCAGTCATATCAAATATCCAAGGAAGTTAGAAGTCGAGAGTAATAGTTATTGAGAGTGGGAAGAGTGGAAGACTGAGACCACAGACTGGGCGACTGGGCGACTGGGCAGGGCGGGTTTCGAAGGGGTCTGCTATTAATAAGCAGGGGGTTCCTATCCACTAGTACTATGTTACCGGATACAGAGAAATACTGTCTTCCGAACTCACTCGATCAGGCTATTTGTACTTCCTCTCGCCTCCATCATCCAGCTTTACCGAACTACTCCAATCCACAGATCTGATCTCGTGGTACGACCGCTAGTATGTATATCACCACCGGTGGATGTATGGACATATTCATACAGATCTCAAAAAATCATCCGCATCTGTTTCAATCTCTTCATGAGCTTATCACTGTCAAAACAACAACAAAATGTGTACTTCTTTGATTGTAACCCAAATTGATATAGTTTATCAAAAACCATTTTAGTTCTGTCAAGGGATGTATATCATAAACTCAGTCATAAGAACCTCAGATGAACCAAGAACCCTTAAATACACTGACACAAAAACTCAACTAAATATGTAACAACAAACTGACAAAATGAAATGCCCAAAGTAAAAAAAAAAATAGATAGATTTCAGGTATTGATGTGTGTAATGACAGAGATGTAATGAGTCCCAACTGTAAGGTGCTATCATCATCAGAAGTCTGAGACTGCTGCACCCCCAATCCCAGGACTCAGAATAGGACCATCACTGCCCATGAGCTATCAGGGGTTTTTATATCCAACAGGCAGTTTCATGTATACCAATAACCAAAAGAAAAGCTCACCAGACCCTTGCCCAAGCCCAAACACAACAGATACACAGCAAAAACTATCTCGTCAGACAAGTGTCCAGGCTGAAAATGTCTGACAGGTGGGGCACTGCTAGACTCATCAGACCAAGTCAGACGGGCTTGTCCAGTGATACATACAGTGTGGCCTAGGATGAAAGTTCCAATATAGAGGCTGGATTTCAACCAAACTGGTGTGTTGGAATGGCTCCCACACCATCAGTTACAGGGATTTCAAGGATCACTTACAGACTGGTTAGGCACCTGATAACAGCCAATCAATCCTCTGGGTACCAATCAATCATTTAAGGCTATTTCTACACTTGTCTTGCTGGACTGGATCAAATGCTCTTCTCTCACACTTAGCCTTTCTGCCATGGTAATCAATCATTTGAACATCCTCAGAGGAGCCACAAAAACATCAATCTATAAATCACACATTTTCTTACTCCATATCAAAAAAAACACTTCATTTAGTATGCCATTGATAATCACCATCATATATGAAACTATTTGTCACCCTTTTCTGTTACTAAAAATGGATTGGATTTTTAGATAACTAAATTGTGTCATCTTTTCTTGCAATAAGTACACTTCTATAAACCCCTACTCTTATAGCTCCTCATGCAACAGCAGTTTTTTATTTTTATTTTATCTTTTTAACTTGTGACTTCTTGCCTTAGAAATAGTGGATTTTGTTTTTCTGTGTCTTGTGTCTTCTCTCTGGTGGGTGTACTGCTCCTTATGTTTTTTCTGAATGACCAGAGCTACCCCACCACAAAAAAAATGAGAGCACCTGCTGGCAGTTGTCATGCAGTAACTGTGAATCTACTGGTGGTCTTACTTCAATCTTACCATTAAATTACTCTTACATAACTTCAATGCACAGTGACTGTGCAGAAAAAATTAGGTGGGGATAAGCTTCAAGTAATAATTTCAGTAAGACTGGAGTATCCTGCATGTCAACTGCCAGCAGGGGACCTCATTTTTTTTTGTGGTGCCCCCTCCCCTGTTAATCCGGGTCTTGCTTTTTTATATAAAGAGTTTAATAGAGGGAAGCTAACCCTTGTAATGACAACCAAGACAAACTTCATTAGCCCAGGAACAAGAAAGAAAGAAAAGGATCAAGAAAGGTGGGTATGTACCTTCTCTTTTTAACTAAAAGCTCCCCTTTTTTCTTTTAAATTGATACAATAGGTTTCTGAAAAACCTTAGAGCTACCCCAGCTCCAGTACCAGAGGAAAATTGACTTGATATCCCTACATTAGGTTTGTAGTCCAACAAGTACCAAAAAAATAGAAGAACAAATGGTTATGTTTTACCTCACTTGATACTCCTGTGTGATTATGTTTACTAGGTCAAGCAAACCTCAGATCACCAGTCCCTTTCCTGGCACTGTTTGATCCAAATGTGGCAAGCCCTCCAGAGGACACAGGAAGCTGGTTGAGATTATTGACAATCCATTACTATCTTTGGACTTCAATTCAGCGGCTAATATAGTCCGAGCTGGCTTAGTAGAACAAGCTATGATGACAGAGAAGACTGCAACTGATTCCCTGGATGTGGATCCTGATTCTTTTGGCTGTTTGTAGGACAGTACTCAATCACTCTCAATCCCTTTCAGAAACCTGCTCTCTCCAAAGAAGAGCAGATCCAGCTCCTTGTGACAAAAAAACATAGCTCTCAGGAAGAGCTGTGAAGCCTTAAAGCCCACAGGAGTCTCCCAAGACCCAAAAAGACTTCTGACCACTACTGTGAACATCCAGAAGGCTTTATCAACCAGAGATAGAGGAATACACCCAGGGGTGGAAGCCTTGGGATATGAAGAAAGAAATGCTCACCCAAGGAAAAGTTTGAAGTCCTTCTTCAAAAGTGTAAAAGAGCCACCACAACAACCCAGTGAAGTGGAAGAAGTTGCCAGACTTAGGACTGACCCTCAAGGTGGCCTCCAGCAGTCTTCTGGGTTGTTAGAATTTGAGATCTTCAGGCTCCTGTTGATGTCATAAATAAAAGTTTAGGCACTGTGAGTAATAATTCCCAATTCAACCTCAAACCAGTTTCCAAGAGATTGGTAGCAATGGTGGGCCACTATGCTAATTATGCTATTTGCCCACTAACTATTAGTGTAGCACTGAATTTTTTCTCCTAAAATTGTGTAGCTTTAGAGAAAGCTAACTTCATCTATACTAACTGTTAGCGTAGTGGTTTTTATTTCTTCCAAAAATTCTGTAGTGTTAGTTCAAATAAAAAAACATTATGTTGACTAGTAGCATAACTTTTTTTCCTCTAACAAATAATGCACTATTTGTTAGCGTAACTCAACCACATTAAACTACACTACACTAAATTTTGAAGCTAACGAGGTTGAAAAAAGCAATGGTGTGTACTAATCACTTTGATTGCTATGATAAATAGTTTTGAGTCCCCAGGAAGATTTCCGCCCAAGATCAATATTTTCATTATCATAGTCACAGTGAAGTAATAATATTAAATGATTGATGAAAATGAGATAAAGAAATAGAAGTGATGGACCAGGTTGAACAATTGAATAATGGATAGTTTTGAAATATAATGTGTGATGGTCCAAACAAAGTTTGCTGTCTTATACAATATATCCAAAGTGATATTTTAAGTCCTCTGAGGTCAATCATGGTCCATTGTGATTAATTAGATCATAGAGCACTAGGAATTATGCATTATGGGTTCACATATTGAATTATGACTTCAACACTGTGCTAACAGTTAGTGTAGCTTCCATAAACACTACACTAACAGTTAGGGTAGCTTTGTTGCACACTTACACCACTAACAAACAGATAACCAGAAATTTGGTTAGTGTTAGCTAAAGAAAATTTACCTACACTAACAGCCATTTTTTTTCTTGGAGATATTCTGTTGTGTTAGAGAGCCAAATATTGAGCTAACAGTAACTTTTGGTTAGAGTAGCTTAAAAAGCTAACACTATGCTACCCTAGCGCTACTGTTAGGGTAGCTGGCCCACTGTTGTTGGTAGTGGTGGACAAGACCATTTCCCATGTTCTTGATTCCTTTTCTTAAGAAAATCAATAACAAACTTTTTTTGATAATCCTTTGAATGTGAACACAGATGTTGCTAAAAGAATGGATGATTGTACTGATCTCATCAAGAAATCCAGCACCCAATTACATAGGGTTCCAATAATTATGGTTTAACAAATCTCCAATAATTTTTTTTGACTACTTTTTTGTATGAAACTCAAACAAGATCAAAACATCATGAAAAAAAAAAAAAAGTTTAGAAAGTCTTGGGGAATGATAAGATATGACTGTCGAACCTGGTTCATCAAAATATTAAGAATGGCAGATCTTTCTGAAGACATTCATTCTCAATTTTCATAATAACATCAGAAGAAGAAAGGAAACTTTGATTGGAACACCATTGTAGACCATCTAAGTCTTATTGAGAAACAAGGACTACTCCCACTGGCACTACACAGATAGAACAATTATTCTTTGAGAATATGAATAAACATTGAGAGTATCTCCACCATTTTTATTGCATTATTTCAAAAAAAGACTTCCAAAGCACCAAAAGTGGTCATGACACTGTTGCTAGGCGGACATTGACGCTGCTCTGGGAGGCAGGTAAAAGGGTGGAAAGTATGTATTTTGGGAACAAATGGAGGATTGGAAGTCCACAGAGAGGAGGCCTGGTACACTGAAAGCTTTGGCGGCCTTTCCCACAGGATTTTCCCCATTCAACTTTGATTTTCCCACACTTTGAGTCTCCAAGGTGCAGTGTCCAAAATCTCTTCTGCTTACCTCTTAGTATCCCTTGTTAGGTCCAGAGTCTGTCACTCATGTTGTCATACTTGTGGGCCCAAAGCCTTATGTGCCCTCTTTGTAAGTCCTGTTGTTCGCTTTCTGATCCTGTGTTGAATGCTTTTTATGCTGAATTATCCACTGATGCTTGAATACAAATAGGTGTACTTATTATGCACCATCCATTCAACTTACATTCCTGTGTTTGTTTTTACAAAGACAATGCCCAGCATGTGCACAGACAAATTATGTGGACCACCACAAACAGGTCCAGAGGGAAGGGCATTCATTTAGCATATGTACATAAAAATTCATGGCACTCCCTTTATTGTTCTCCTATTGATTTTGTTGAGCAAAGAAAAAAGAGTTGATCAAATCAAAATTATTTACATTTATATAAACATAGTACATACTTATCAAATCAAACCAACAAGGAACCCAAAAAACCCAACCCAACGTATCCAAGAAGTCGAAGAATAAAAATGCCAACCAACACCAATCCATATGTATATTCGATTCACTTAATTTATATTTAGATCACAACAATCAAGAAAACAAAGAGAGAGAAACAACTTTTTTCTTGTTCTTGTGTGGAAGTATAGGGTACTCATACTTCCCTACGTCTGAGTAAGATAAGATCCGATTTTGTAAGGACATAAATGGAAACAACAAAAGGATACAAGGATAACGATATAGATTAAAGAAAAACCATTCGAGTTTTTTCTTTTTTGTTTCAAAAAAAAAAAAAAAAGATGATGATGAGGAGAGAGATCGAAGCCCCAAGAAATAGGAAGAAGAGGTAAGACAAGTCAGACGAAAAGTGACATGGATTAATCGAGTTCGCCCCAACCAGCAAAGTGATGATCGACGAGCGCCTCATCGTCATCATCATCAGGAACATTGTCAAGGTCAGAAGGAGGATCGTTCTTCTTCTTACTACCAGACGCTCCTCCGATTTCTTGACGGATCGATTGTTCGTATTCGAGTCTCTCTTTCTCTCTCCATTTGTCCATCGGATCCGTCGGGATAGGTCCCGTGCAATCAATCCCAACTATCTTGGCGTATTGACTGAATCGACTCAATTGATTTGGGATCACTAGTTCTGATTCGTCTCCTCGTTCTTCTTCTTCTTCTTCTTCTTCTCGAGATGCTTCTGAGATTCTGTCCAGTTCTCTCGTTTGCCCTTCTTCTTCTGCGGCCGCGTCTTCGGATCCTGTTTCTCCTCCTCCTCCTCCTCCTCGTTTTCCTAGTAATGCTCGTGTGATCTCTTCCGGCGATCTCTTCTCTTCTTTGTTCCATTTTAGTCGGATTTGTCGTCGGGTACGTCCTGGGAATATTTGACTAATCATCTCAAAATCACTCCCAAATAATCGCACAGCCTTTTCACACAAAAAGAAAAAAGAATAAACAAGTTAAGATTAGTGATTATATCTACGAAAAAAAAGATGTAAAAACACTGCAATAACTGACATCATAGAATAGACAAGTTTCATCTGCAGACCATCGTTCACCACGCACGGCTTTACTCCAAGTATGAGAGTTAACCAACCGAGTACTATCGCTTTCTTCCACCACTTCCATCTCATCCAATTCAGGCGACTGTATCACACAAGCTCATCAACAAAAGCTTGTGATAGACGAAAGGTGTGTGTGTGTGATGGGAGAGGATCACTTACACGGGCTCGTCGATCGACTTCTAGTGAATCTTGGTCCAGGACCATCTGGCCATCTACTACTCTTAGTTGGGGTGCGTATTGCGAGGTTTGGGGGACATAGTCATCCACGTTAAAGTCTTCCTCGATCACCTCCTCTTCTTCTTCTTCCTCCTCACCAGCGTTCCCTTCAATGGCAGCGGCTACGGGTTTCTTCTTCCCCGTCGTCGTCGTCGTCGTCGTCGTCGATTGGGGAACAGTGGAAGACTTATTCTTGTTCTTTTTGTTTGCAAACTCATCATATTCAACTTCCTCGAAATCTTCGAGATCATCGTCCGAATTGATATTTTCTAGACCATACTCTTCCATGATTTTCTTCTTACGATTTTTGGCCTCATTAACTTCTACCAAAGGTTCGTCGTTGACGACTCGTTGGACTTCTTCTTGTTGCTCTTCATCTGCCAGTCTTTCATCCAGTTCGTTTTCCGACATGTTTTTGTTCTCATTTTCGTCTTCGGCTTTCTGTCTTCGTCTAGCCTTGACCGATTGGGCACGATTGATGAGCACTAACTTGGCCTGTCTCTTCTGTTCCTCACGGGCTGCCATTCGCTCGCTCTTCTCTCTGTCTCGACGCTCAATGATCAATTGGAGTCGCTTTTCTAGTATCTCACTCGCCTGACCCTTCGACATGTGCGGGTTTGTTAGCTCGGCCATCGACACCTTCGTCGGGTCTAATGGCTCATCATCTGAATCTGACCCTCCATTCTCCCCGGCCTCCTCCGGATTTGCGTTCTCATTTACCCCGTCGGCCGTCGATCGATTGATAGACTTGCTCTTCTTTGTTTTTTTGAGTTTGGACCGAGATTTCTCTAAACGTCGTTTGGCCCGTGCGTTGACTTTCATATTCATCTTATCGATTTGATCTTCTCCTGTTTCATTATCTTGTTCTGCCCGCTCACCATTCGTCTTGTTCTTCTTATCTTTCCTCAGTTTTTCTAACTGACGTTTACGTTTCAGTCGGGGTGAGACATCATCATCATCATCATCATCAGGTTGGTCTTGAATGATTTTCGCTCTTGTTTTTTTTATGACTGGTGGGTTGGAATCGGTTTGAGTAGGTTGAGTGATCGGTTGAGATTGTTGAGTTGATGGGGTTGGATCGGAAGGAGGTAGATGATTAGGAACGGGGATATCATGATGATTGGTCAGGCTGGAAGTAGTATGATCTACCAAGGCGGCAATGTCGAGTAAGGGATCGATGGGTGGAGACCAAACCAGTTGGGTTGGGGGTACTGAGATGTCCTTATCGAGTGAGGTTGGAAGGGTGTTGGTGGGTGGATTGATCTGGATAGAAGTAGTTGAGGAGTCGGTTAAGACCGAGGTGGAACGACGGGATGCGGAGGGGTTCTTGAGTTTTTGGGCAGCTCGAGCAGCTTTTGCAGCGGTCGCCTTGAATTTCATTTTCTCAGCGGCTGAGAGTTCAGGGTTTTTGAGGGGTGGTTCAGGTTGTGAGGTTGATTGGGTGTTGTTTGATCGAGCATGGTTTGTTGGTTTGAAGAGTCGAGTGGGTTTGGCTGGGTTTCAAAGGGAATGTCTTCAGTTCTTTTCTTTTTTGTAAGAGTAGGAGTGAGTTGACTGACCGACCCGAGCCATGTCAGCTGACAGTGGTTTGGTCGAGCTGGTTCGTTTTGTCCAACTTCCTAGTTCTTACGCCCAGACTCAAACTCGAATTTATTTATTTACAATCAGTATCAAATTTCTATTTTATTGTCTACAATACACCCTTCACGCAATCCTTCTCACTTTCTCTCGTCGACTGTATTCATCCACCTCGTATCGTTTCCCTCGGATGCCCCAAATCGCATAGTTCGATTTCACTGCAACCCTCTGTAGTCGCCAACCACACTTCATCAGTAATCTTCTCGCAGCTCTCCCAACAAGCTTCACCCACCAGATCAAACTCAGCAACCTCCCACTTCTGACTCGCAAACACATTCTCCCCTGGGTTCAATATCCATTCGAATTTATCCTTAATCCCCTCCACCGATTCAAGCCCATCAACATCTCGTTGTACGTCTGCCGGACTGAATCCTGCCCCAAACAATCCACACTTCTCTTCCAGTATCATCTTCACCTCCTCGTTCCAATTAGTCTCCAACTGAATCGTTCCGCTATCCAAAACCGCATTGGATTCTCTACTTTCCGATCCACCACTCCTCGTCACCGGTACAGTAGGGAAACCGAATCCGGGTGAGAAGGCAAAATAGACATCCGTGTATGGATCGAACGGGCCCAATGCATTATGTACTTCTCGATAAGCTCCCTGTATCATATGTAGTGTCAACGTAGGCGACACCGGAACGCTGAACGCCGGTACTCCAAAACTCAGATTCGGCCTTCCGCGCTTGTAAACATCTTGACTCTCCCTCGGCGAATCTGGTCCGGTGATCTGTTGTTGAGGTAGGATCACTTCCGGTCCAATCAAATAGATTTGAAACGAAACATCTGGTGATGGAAATAGATAAGGTAATTGCGACCAAACCGCTGGTGGTAAGGACGACTCGGCCCGTGCACCCAAGATAAAGATCCTAATCGGATTGATCGTTCGACCTAATACTTGTGCTGTATTCGTCCCTAATGGTGGATGTAATGACTGTCGCAAAGCTTTTATAGAGATTTCATAAATTTAAACAAACTATCATCAGTTTGATCAGTCTCTAACCTTAGTGAGAGAGCAAAAGAAGCATTAATAGACAGCTTACCGGTTAGGGATCGATAACCTTCAAGAGTTAATCTTTGATTTCGAGTTGAATATGGACTAAATTCATGCATGATAGCACCGATAGTCATAGGATAAGTTAATAATTTGGAGACATGACGACGAGATCGATCGTCATCGATAGAACGAAATCCACGAGTGTAGAGAAGTAAGTCCCAATTAGCCAGAGTGATAGTTTCCTCATAAGGTTGACAATCTGGGAGATCGAATTCGACCATGGCACGTCCAGATCGAAGGTCATGTTCATCCTCATTAGCCTCCCTAAGTCTCGGCCAATACTTTGCCTTTTCTTCATCCATCTCCCATGCCTCCCTAGAAGAATGAGTAGGATAACCACACTCAGGACAATCGTAGTTGACTAACTTATCCGGATAGACTGGACATCGAGCAATCGATTTAATTCGGCTTGCCTTCTCACGCATCGATTGAATTGGTGAACTTGAGAGTGGATGAAACAGGTCATCTGATTCCAATACTCGTCTCGCTCGACTGCTATCGACAGTTGGGTTCTTCTTTTTCGAAGGCCAGCTTAAACCGAAGATCGATCGAGAAGAGGAAGGTAGCTGATCTGCAAGCCGGTTATAAATCTGTCGTGTGATCCATAGACTCCTTGTTGAGCTTCGGAGGAAACTCATTTCTTCTTGTATTTTTTGAGCTGTGGTTCTGTGTTGGTGTGTATGGTTGGGAGAGCTGCAAAAGTGTACCGAATCTGCTTATTTTTGCTTTTGGAGGTGTACGCTGGGGTGATCACGTAATCAGACCCCCCGCCAATCCAAAAGCTGGAAAACTTACCTTTGGTCAACATCCTGAAAACAACATCTGAGATACACATCAATTAATTGGACCAAGAAATCTACTTCAAGTTATCCCTCCTATCTTCTCAACTCTTCCTTGCCATGTTCAACATAACAGATTAGCTCGTACAAGCTTAAACAGTTTTCACTCACATGATCACCGTCTTCCCGCCTGATTACATTGCCAAAAGTGACGTTGCCCTGTCCACTTCCAAGTTATCACTTTCGGTTTCATGGTCAGAGAAATCGTGAGCTGAGTGGTAGTCAGCATATTATCATCTTGTCAATCAAACATGATAGAAGGAATGATAAGACCGAGACCGGAAGCAGCACTGGAGGAATTAGGGTTTTGGACTTGATCCGCGACTCTCGAGCAGCTAAAATCAGTGACCAAAAATCGGACGGGTCTTTCAGTCAATTCATACTCTCACAAAAGCACAAGTTGAAGTGTACAAATGGTTCTTTTCTTGGTAGCTATTAACATTCAAAGCAAAATCTCAAACTTTCCGCAGAGAAGTCACAAAGTGAAGAGAAAAAGGTTGGATGGACGATGAACATAATTGGCGGTGTACAAAATGGATTGGTTGCTGCGTGATTGCATGGAGGTTACAAACACAATAACTTTTTGTGAAATTGACAAAGTCACTCAAAGAAATTGATGAGATAAGACCGATAGATAAAGAAAAGATATGCCAGTGAGCTGGAGCAGGCTTATCCTGCTGCATCTGATTGCACAGCAGGAAGCCCTCGAAAGTGGTAGCAAGGGATTACTCGCTTTTTTGCGGTGATTATGCGGCGGAGTTGGATGCCGGAACCTCACGCATCGGACCCTTCAAACCGGTCGGTTGAGATTTGGCGCGGGCCGCAACGGTCAAGATGTAGATCAATGCAGCCGAGAATAGGAGCCCTGGGTCGAATAAAAAAGGTCAATTGATCCCATTTCTATAAAACAACCTTCGGAGTAAGAAGGGAGAAAACTCACAAATCATCCAGGAAAACGCCTGGACTGCTCTCAAAGCCCCGCAATAGGGAATACTGATGTCGATCACTTGGTTGTTGAGAAACAAGTCGCCACAGTGTAAGGTGCCGCCCAAGGAATCGGTCCAAGAGGCCGCTCCACATAGCCAAAATAACCACGTCAAGGATATGAAGGCGAGGTTGGAGACGACGGAAGAGAGCGCCTGACCGGAAAGTCTCAAGTTTCCAAATAGGTAGAGCGGTAAGAAGAGGAGAGACCAGCAGGAGGTGAATAGAAGGAAACGGAGCCTGGTCAATCGAGAAGCAGTCAGCAGGTGGTCTTTATTACCATCCATCAGGCGCTCTGAAGTATTAGGCGCGAAGGACTAGCTAAAAGCAAGAGGTATTTACCTGTCACGAACGCTGTAGCTCGGATAGCCGTGGTCTTCGTAGTCATGGACCAGTACAGCAGTGGTGATGAATTCGATCACCGAGAGTAAAAATGCAAGTGAGAAGAGGACAGGAAGGAAGACCTTGTGAAAAGTACTGGGATGAGAGTGAGCAGTGGTGGACATGGTCAACAGGATGGGACTGCAAAACGCTGCAGGCTGAAATCAAATCAAGATCACGAGATGATAAAGATTCTTTGTTTGGGGGATGATTGAGAGTAAGTTAGATGTTGATGGTTGAGGAAGGAAAGGTAAACAGGAGCGAGGAGGAAAGTGGGAAGGTCTAAAGAAAACTTGAGGAGATGGGGGCTGAGCAGGCCTTGTTTGATGATCAGCACCGGAGGTGAAGAAGCAATGCTTATACTATATAGTTTGCCTTCTTGTGATCGATTATGGTCACTTACATAAGTCAATAAATCGGCTTATTAAACGGTCGAATCGTCGATAGAGCTTGATTCGGATTACACGGGTGATGAATGTGCATGGTAAAATTGACTTATCCTGGCCAATCCGGGAGATTGGCACCGGTAAGCAGGAAAGAAAAAGGAAAGAGGATAAAAAAAGAACATGGTCAAGGGACTATTATGGATATCGACTCCGAGCCTGGGTGAGTGAGCCAAACCCCCGAGATAGGATCAGTCGACCAATCCAATCAAACACATGCTTTTTTCGTATCGTCACGCGCATACACCCATCCTTCATTTATCGGAAATGGCTGGAAAGGCGTGTAAGCCAACTTCCGAACCGCCGTACCCTGCCGCCAACGGAAATGAAAAAGAAAGAAAAAAAACTGATGTCCGCCCGGGTTTCCCAGCGATTGCACGATTAAGGCAATTCGACATTGACCGGCCGGGTTAGAGTCTTCGCTAACATGGACCGGCCGGTTTTAGAGTCTACCAACCTACCAAACCTTTGAATGAATTGAGCTCTAAATATAATCTATATATTTTCGATAATAAGTAGCCTAATGGTGATTACCTCGACATCACCAGTAACATCAGTAGTATATCTGATTACAGTATTTATACTAGTGGCAGCCTATCTTGTTCTCCATAATATAGTATATCTATCACTAGTGCTGGTGAGTGTTTAGGATTGGCCGTAAATATCAATTACTATGTTGGCCTGTAACTTAACCCACTGGGATGTGGCGGAACAACCAGGTTGAAATTCCCTAATGCGGCTCCATTGGAACTCGGGAATGTCTGGCCCTCCTTTCGAGTAAAAAAAACTTAAATCGGGAAGGTGGTAACTAAGCATTGGATAGCCTAACTGAGCACCCCGTGGAGTCACCGCCCATCCTTCCGAACGATGTGGCGAGGGTTTTTCAGTGTTCGGGTATCATCGCTGCACACAGGGCCAGTAGCGAACTTAGCACAAGTCCCGCGACGGTGAGGCGAAGCCTCCCCCGGAGACTTCGCCTCCCGTCGGGACTTGGTGTCAAGTTCGGGCAAGTAGAGGTTAAAGTGCAAATATCCTAGGCAGAAGAATCCATCTCTTGGCCCTCTGATCATTTCCAGAACTGAGCACCTGACAACTCCCCACTTCGTGATTTCCTTCACTGGCAGAATTAGGAGACTTGAACTCAGAGTTTCAACACCCCACCTTGATCCGGAGCAGGCAATGATCAATCCCCTGAAATTTATACATTCTGACACTGCAGTCTGTGTGCATTAATGATTGTAGTGAACCCTGATTGGCTCAGCAAACATCGTCCGACCAGATTCTTGCCATCGAGGCAAACTCAATTCTGCAGGACTTTGTACAGCCAACAGTCCCAGTATTTTTATTGCATGAGATGTCAATCATGCCTCCAAACCCTCAAGAAAGACTCAATAATTCCATACTACTGTAGAATGGATTGTATTTCAGCTGCTCCAAATTCAATTGGGTTGATTTGGGTTTTATATCAGTCAGA
The DNA here is from genome assembly GCA_001624995.1 of Puccinia horiana. Lineage (NCBI taxonomy): Eukaryota > Fungi > Basidiomycota > Pucciniomycetes > Pucciniales > Pucciniaceae > Puccinia > Puccinia horiana. The sequence goes on from LWDY01000019.1 coordinate 2,183,848, forward strand.
ACAGTTGAAACTGTGAATTTTTATTGATTATAAACACCAGAGATAGAACTCAACAGGAACACTGCCAGAAAAAGTCAGCTAACTGCTGGTAGTTGACATGCAAAAGTACAAAGGCACATTTGTACTTTTTCACGTTGGAATGTAAACCCACTAAGTTTCAACTCTGTCTTATAGCACTCAGGACATTGAGTGAAAAATATATTGTCATCCATTCATCCTTGCTTGCAACACTGGGCCAGCTACGTTACCAGTAGCAGTAGTGTAATTTTGCTATAGCTAATGGTTTTCCATTGGCTGTTAGCTGATTTGGTGCTATTGGTCCACACCCAGCCTCCAAAAAGCGGCTGTTGCGCTGTGTTACAGCGCTTTTTAGCGTAAAACACACTAAAAGTGGCTAAACACAGTGTATCACAGAGTAGCTGCACTACAAGGCCGCTGACGCTGCAAAGACAGCCGCTATGCTGGGCTTTTTTATGAAAAGGCACAGGGTAACTTAGTGGCCCAGTGTTATTGCTTGTCCCTCTCACCAAAATGCTTTCCTTTGCCACATTCTTCTCTGCTTGATCCTCTTCCTCCCACTATATCTTCTGCCTTTCTCCCTGCCCATTCTTTTCTCCTCAGGGAAACTCATCTATAACATCATTTATTATAGTTCATATCAAATTCTATCTCATCAAACTTGTTCCTCCACCTTAACCAACTTGGTTGCTCTATCTTTGTCTTCATTGTGTATTGGTTATCAGGCAGATTCATTTCTTGTAGTATATTGACTTCTTAACTTGAAACTTTTCCAACTTGATCATAGCTATTAGTGCTTCCCTTCTTATCAGAATTCCACTGACCACTCAATCAGCTCTCTGATTTCCATGCATTGTAGGTCATGATTGTATAATCAATCTCTACTACCACAAGCATTTTTAATTGACTTTTCTTATTTTTTTCTCAGTTTTTTTTCTTTTGCTGTCTCTTGCTCCTTTGTATCTTGCATGTATCCTTTACCACTATTGTCTGACTTGAGTTTAAAATTTCCCTTCACTCTTTTTATCTTCATGTTTTTCTACTTTCATTTCACTTATCAGAAACACACTATTTAGTTTATTCATCAACATTTCATATCAACTACCAACAGATAGCTGACTTTTTCTGGCAGTGGAAGAAAGATTAGAGAAAAGTAAACTGAAATTGAGATATCATAAGAAAAAATAAGTAAAATTGAAGTTTTACCACTGGAGAAACATGACACCAGGGATGTTATCATGGCAATTGCGTGCCCTTGCCTTAATTCCACCGCACGTTTCTCCTATGTCTGCCTGAGGTGTGTTGTGAGTTGAGTTGTATGGGAAATAAGAAGGTTTCATGGGTTGTAGCTGTGACTGTTGTGTGACATGTTGTACCTAGCCTTAGTCCAGTTGTTTTCTTGTGTTGCTCTCCTTTTCTTTTCATCATCCTGTTCTCTTCTTTCTTCTTTGACTCCAGGTTAGACCTCCTCCTGCTCCACTCCTGACTCCCCTTGGCTGACTCAATCCTCCTCAACATTGTCACAAGGTTCTCTTTCTTCTCCTTATTTCGGCTTATTCTCCACTTGCCATTCTTTCTAAGTAATTCATCCGGTTCTCTTCTTTATTCTTTGACTCCAGGTTCAACCTCCTCCTGCTCCACTCCTGACTCAATCCTCCTCAACATTGTCACAAGGTTCGACCTCCTCCTGCTCCACTCCTGACTACCCTCTTCTGACTCAATCCTCCTCAACATTGTCACAAGGTTCGACCTCCTCCTGCTCCACTCCTGACTACCCTCTTCTGACTCAATCCTCCTCAACATTGTCACAAGATTTTCCCCATTATCCTAATTCCCACAATTCCCACAAGTTGAATTGTTCATGTGTCAATTGTGGAATAACTTATTTTGAACTCAATGTGAAGCCGAGAAACTTCCCCACAAATCAATCAAGACCCTGTCACCATCCAAGCTGAAAACAGAGGAGCCATTGAACTCACACTCAGTCAAGTTAGCCAAAACGGCTGCTGCAACAACCACATGGACTTGTGCTTACATTTCATCCAATAACTGGTCCATCAAGGTCTTATCAAGCTAAAAGACGTCTGATGTGTGGACAACACCTCTGAATCCAATTACCTTACTAAGACAGTGGGAAGGTACACCATCAACAGGGCAGTCTGCTCCCTCACTCACGGTACTGCTGCCTTGCACTCCAACACACCAGGCATGTCAGCTTTTCAAGTTTCAGCTTTAGATGAAGAAGCTTGGGACACAACTTTGGCACACAATGAAAATGCTTTGTCTCTCAGTCTGCAAGCTTTGTAAAATTCTATTTTGATTAGCAAGTTCTGGCTCACAAACCATGACTGTTAATTAGCCAGGAGGTGACAAACAAACTTGTAGAGAATGAAATTCTTATTACCACCCATTCAGGTGAAGTCCCCTTGGATGTACCCAACCAAACCAGAACTACTGCTTCACTGCCTGTTTCAACAGATGAATAAAGTAATTCTGGAATGTGCCTTCATCTGTGAGTCCTTGTATCAACGGTGGGCCATCTACGTTACCTGTAGTGGTGGCGTAGCGTAATTCCGCTACAGCTAACAGTTTTCTGTTGGCCTTTAGTGGATTTAGTGCTATTGCTACGCGCCTGGCCTTAAAAAAAGAGGCTGTTACAATGTGTTACAGCACCTATTAGCAAAAAAACCCGCACCAAACAACTAAACTCAGCGTAACACAGTGTAGCGGCCCTACAAGGCCGCTAACACTACAGCATTTTTGGTCTGCAAAAAAGGCCGCTACACTGCACTTTTTTTGAAAAAGAACTGTGTAGCTTAGCGGCCCAGTGTTGCTTGGATGAATTATTACCCAAATGATTATAAGAGGAAGAATTGATTCACTTATTTAACTCTGACGAGAATCAGATCCCATCACGTCTTCAGTCTCCTATTACTTCCATAGAACTCATTTTTTCAACCACCTCCCCTGATCTTATCAGGTCCTCATTTCCCTTTTACTATCACATAGAAATCCCTATCTTGACTAATTATTGTGAGAATATGAAGACTTGAAGGATGAATTGTGTGTTAGAATAAACAATAATAAAACTTGTAAGAAACAGTAGTAGTGAGAAACTGAGCCTTCGGAATACATACCTTTAAGGAAAGTGGTAGAAGCAGAAGGCAGGAGACAAAGAGATGAGTTAGATGAAATAAAGGCAAGGTACAAGACAATGAAGATTTAGAAAGAAAAACAGATAAACAGAGTTGAGACAAAATTGATTGAGATCTTTGATATGAGACAGAGAATACTGAGAAAGAAATCTATTGGTTGTTGCAATGATGAGAAATCTATGTGTGGAAGGAAATTAGGACAATGAGAAGTCTGTGTAATTTTTTTGGTGCTGAGGCAAGCAAAGAAGGAAGTTGTACTTCTTATAGTCTCTTGGGTAATCATACATTATACAAGTACTTACAGATTAAGCAGGTCATCCAGCATCATCTTAATATTATTCATCTGCAACAACAGGTAGTAAGATGGTATCTTCATGTTGGCTGGGTATGTCCGCGGGAGCCTCACCTAAATAGGTGCTGATCAGATTTTCATACATCATGAATATGTTTGTCACATTCTGGTTTCAATGGAAGGCACAGGTTGTGATTCTGTGAGTCGGAACTCACCGGTTAAGATAAAGCTGAACAAAGCTAGAGGATTTGGAGCCAAAGCTCTGTCACCATGCGCTGAGGTCATGGTCAAAGCTACTTCATCTGAAGATGTACTCTGACACTTATCCTATAAAAACAACATAGATCCAACTCTTCATTTTATCTAGAATACATATTTCTTTATTATCTCAACCTTCTCTTCATCTCCACTCAAAGTTCCATCTCCAACTTGAATTCTACCTTCTTCTCAAATTATTATCAAACCTCGAATTAGATTCTGTTAAATCTGATATATTCCTTTTGACTAAACTCTGTCCGCTAAGTAAGAAGAGCTGGCACTACCACATCAGGTAGCTTGTCATCAAACTCTCATTTGATAGCTAGCCCCTCCGCTCATAAAGTGTCAAGGTGAGATTTTTATCCGCTGAATTAAAGCATGATTCACATCAACCGGTTGTTTCAGAAGAGAAATTGGCTGAAAGGTGTTATCAGGATGGAAGAGGGTATAGGATTCAGTATTTCAGTGAGAGGAGGAAGGAATTATGTGTGAGGAGGGAAGAAGGAGTGAAGTGTTGCCGGAAACAGATTGAAGGTTCTTGCATGTGAAGTGGGGCTGGGTTGCCTAGCCACAAGGGCTGTATGCTGTGCATTGTGCAGCTGAGGTGCATATCAGAATGCATTCAGGCTGTACTGTACGTCTGAGGTGCATATCAGAAGGCATGCAGGCTGGGGTTGCCTAGCAGCCATGTCAGCCATGCTGTGCTGATGGGTACAGGCCACAGAACATTCCCCATGCAGAAAATTGGCTCCACCTTCAATATAACAGGAGGGCCTCTCCCCACCATAATCCTCTTCTACCATCCATCAGATGTATCAGTCTCACTGTAGAAGCATATATCGGGCCCCTAACTAAATGATAAATTGGGAATTAGTATTATCAGTTGTTGATCAGAACATTAGAGTAGTGATAGTGATAGTAGTAGCATCATGAAAACCCATCATCATCATCATAGCCATATCTCATTAAACATTGATTTTAAGATTCCTTACACATTTTTACAGTACCGTCAAGGGGCAGGTCTTCCAAACCACCCGTGAATTGTTATAGCCTTTCAACCTATTATCAATCTATCTTCCCCTTATAGGAACTTTTCACCACATAAACATTTAGTGTCCCACAGGAGTCCCACCATGTGGGACATAGTGCAGAGCTGGCCTAGGCTCTCTGTGCTACTGCATCTTAGCCTCACACACTCTTTTTACTAGAGCCGCAGATGAACCCCAACAATATTAGAAAATACATTGGAAACAAGAATTCAAATAAATGAAGGATGTGTGAAGGAAATATAAAATCTGAGGAGATACTTGATTTCATTTCAAATCATCAGGCCTTATTTGGTTTAAAGCTTAGGAATTGGATCAGAAAAAACTGGTTCAAAACTTCAAGCTCAGATCCATATTAAGATTTAAGGTTGAAAGATTGACAGGTTGACTCTGATTTACTTGTTTTAAAGCAATCTGAAATTCCCAATTTAAAAAAGTTTTAGAAGTTGAACAGCTAGGAGATAACATGATTAATCTTTTTCTTTAAGCATTAACACTTTTACTATTTAAACTATCCCTGCTTTCCTTAGATAAAATTTTAACTCTCTTATTACTTAAATGCTAAACATAACAACTTGGTTGTTGTACTAGTAAACAGACCACCTTAATGACACACACCTGAATGGAGACTAAGAAAGAGGATAGATGAAAGATTCAAAAACTGTATTTCTTGGTGTCCTGCTTTTTTGGAGCAGCACTTACTTTCCTTATTCCTGATTCCCAACGCTGCAGACCAGGGGGTAAGGAATGGGCTTCAGCCATTGATAATTTTCCCCGGCCTGCAGCGAGAGAATTTCCTGTTGCTACAATCACTAATTCACTACCCTTTATAGTCTTTTATAGTACTCTGTATGCACAGCGGTAGAATTTGCATGCACATCCATGTTCCAGATCATTGCTTGGTTTCAAATTCCTTCCTATCAATTTTTTTTCAACCTTAACTTTTAAGCGCCCAGACCCCAGTAGATTGGCTCTAACAATCATATCCATTTGGGGAATGCAAGATTTCACAGAACAATGTGTTTGGTAAGATCCTTTCTGCTGGGACTCAGGAAAGCCTTTGCCGTTTTCACAATCATTCACATTCATCCGTACATACTCCCCTCAATTTTTTTCAGGAGTCGTTCTGTTCCAATCACACCACTTGAGCCGGCTGTTTAGAGATGCCAAGCACAATACAATGGTAAGCTCATCTTCATGCTTCAATACAATTTGAAACATGGTTTGCTGGCCTGATGTTAACGGTCCTGTTCTTAGCACACCAATCATGGGTTGGTTGCTGACAGCCATCAGAGGTACATTTATGCGCAAGTTACTTCCACCAGTATGATATGAGTTCGACCAGCAACAAAAATTTTCTACTGAAATGTTGTGTCAACTTTGTTCAAAAGACCAATGGGAAAAAACCATGTTTCTGGATCCTGAAATGCCACAAAACAGGCTGCTGACTTTCTTATCTTGACAGGCTTCACAGATTAATCATCTACTTTGCACTGGCTATGCATGTTTCAGGTGCCCCGTTTCAGAACACTTATTATGAAAGCCATGTGATCACCTCATCACAAACAACCTTTGAGGACTGAAGTCTGATACTTATTTTTGTTCTTTCTTTTTGCTTATTGGTCAAATGGTCCAAGAATTTTACATTAATCATTCATGAGACCATTGAATCTTTTGAAAAAAATGTGGCTCAATATCACTTACCAAAAGCCTTGGGGAATTTAATTTTTTTTGTCCATGTAAGTGGAAAAAAAAGAAAAATCCCCAAAGGCTTTTGGGAAATGATGTTGAGCTAAATTTTTTTTGAAAAGCTTCAATAATCCCATGAATGATTACTGTAAAATATTTGGACCCTTTGGATCCTCCGTTTCAAAGTTATAATCTTCTTTGTATTAATTAAAGTAGGAAAATGTGAAATTGTGCTACACCACGCAAATTGTTTTTGTGGCTGAAATGGGGCTCAATTTTTTTCAGAGGACTCATTGGGGGCTTTGTTTGCGCATTTGAAATTTTTAGGCCATTTGGACTGGCCATTCAAAAGTTATAATTTTTTTTCTTTTTACTCAATTTTTGGTCATTTTTTGTGAAATTTTGGCAACGACGAACAAGAAAAACCCAAAATTTGACCAACGACTCCCATGGGAGTCGTTCGTCGAATTTTTGGGAGTTGTTTTTCGAAGTTTCTTTTTTAATCTATCCTTTAGCACAAAACAGAGAGGAAAATTTGATTTCCAATTGTAAAAAAAGCTTATAGGAAAGTCAGATTAGACCTTAGCCTCAATTGGATTTGCTCTGTGATTGAAAAGTTGAAGAACAGTCTGTGAAAGAAGGATTAAGAAAAATTGGCTTGATAAAAAGGTCCCATTAAATTTTGGAATTATTGTGCGCAACATCAATTTCCACCACTGGAAAAAAAACATCCCGGGTTCCTGTGATGTTGGAGGATGATTGGGAGTTGGGAGGAACTCAATGGAAAATGCGGGGTCTGTGCTCAAGTGGTGCACGGACCTAGTTGGGATGGAGTGTAGGATAAAGAGGCTTTGGCCCATTTTCTTTCTCCTTTCTTTTCTCTCTCCATTCAATTGTTTCCTTTTGATCTTTCGTCTCGTCATCCTAAAACTCAACTCAGATTTAATCTTCCTCAAGATTTTTGATATTTTCTCTTTCATCTCGTCTCGTCGCTTATACTAAGCTCCTCGCTATTCTCAGATCTTTTAGTTCCAGCTTAACTAAGTCCCACCCCTTACCCAAGCTAACTTAACAGCAAGTCCCTCAATTGGAGGGCCTGGTAACCAACAAGCTTAACAAAAGCCTTCCCCCTGTGAGACCCCCCAGGGGGACTGTCTGTCTCACACAGAGTGCATATTCAATTCACATGCTCAAGCCGCGCACAGCAGGGAAACGGGGCTTGTGTTAAGTTCGGGTAACCAATGGCTGGCGCAAAGAGCCCCTCGCAAAGCGAGCCTCCAAAGGAGGGACTTGTGAATGAATCCTCCACTTTTGCCTAAGAGCGCGCCCACTTTCGGTGGCTGGTTTTTTCCCCTCCACTTTTCCTCATCTTCCTCTGAGATGTTCTGACCGCCAAAATGACCATCAAAACCGCTGGAATTTTGCCTATCTCTTAATGCAGGAAACTTGTTTCTTTGCTTGATGCTCACCCTCTCATAAATGACCCTACATAAATCATTCCTCCCAATTTTATGCACTAATTCAAGGTCGCTTCAGACATCTTCCTATTCCTTCTTATTTCTTCTCCTGACATAAGTGTAACCCGCGACAGCTGTATGACAAAATACAACTATTCGAACTCTGTACAGGATTTTTGGTGGTTTTTATGTGTTTAGGAAGAATGGTGGATGGAGCAAGACTGTAGCTATGTAAGATGTCAAGGACCCTTTATCAGTCTCAGTCCTTGTTATTCTCCTTGGCATGTTGCGTAGTTTTGTTGGATGTGTTTGTGTGTTTTCTTACAATGTTACTCAGATTCATAGTGTGCAATGCGATAGGCCTAATTACACTTTGTCAAGGAAGGTGAACTTCATCTGGCATTCCAATCATAAAAAAAATACCAGGAGACAGCCAACATCACCAGGTACGTAGGCTAATTTGGGGCATCCGAATTGGTTGTTGGGTTTTGTTGCAATTAATGAATGTGTGAATGATGGGTCCAAGAAGCCTCAAATATTCGAAGCTCTCAGGCCACGACTGAAGCTTTAGTGGCAAGCCCCTCTTTCCGAGGCTTGCTCCGCAAGGGGCCCCCGGCCTGCCATAGGGTTACCTGCCCCTCTGAAAAAAGGGGATTGTGATAAGCCAGTTTCCCAAGCGGGTTGTGGAAAAACACCGAAAAAAGTGGAGGTTTTTCTTGTATCCTTGACTACTCGCACATTAGTCAACCAAAAAAAACCATGTAGCCATGATTCTGGGCTACTACAATTTTTAGTGACCACCATTACATATCTCAAAAATTGGATAGAGAGCAGGAAGAAACAAAAAAATCCAAAAAAGAAATCAAAGCATTTAACTGCATTACCTCACCAATGTAATACAGATCCTGCATCTCAGCACTGTTTGACAACAAATGGCCTCAGTTTTCTGTGAGGTTTGACAGCTATGGATGTAGAGTTTTTTTCATGATGGCACCGCAAAAAATTGAAGAAGACAATTTTGAAAGATAGATTAGTTGAGATTGGCTGGATAAGTTTTGCCAAAACTTGGAGATGTTGTTCCAAACATCATCATCCACCACCCTACAAGAAATAGAGAAGTTTGTAAAAAGTGTTTCAGAGTAATAAGCAAGTGAGGTGTGTCACCACCAAAGGTTGAACTTGAATTCTGCTAGGGCAAGAATTCCAACATTTGGCGCAAGTCCTCCCTTCAGGAGGGGCTCTGCGGGTTCCTGGCCCTTCCCAAGGGTGGACTTGGGTTAAGTTTGTCCCAGTTTGTACAATGGCTTTTGGAGTAACAAGCGGCTGAGGTTTGTCACCACCAAAACCCAAATTCTGCTAGGGCAAGATTTCACACATAAGGCACAAGTCCTCCCTTTGAGAGGCGCTCCGCGGGCTTACCGGCCCTCCCCCTAGGGAGGACTTGGGTTAAGTTCACAGGGAGGGACATCAAGGGAAACCCTTCAACCAATAAAAATGGACGTAGGGTGGACAAAAAATCAGGGCTTAGTGTTTGCGTGGTCCATAGTGTCAAAACCTTGGATCCAAAGAATTCATATCTGTTGCTTTAATATATTTGGATTCTGTTTAGTCAGGTTGACTCTGTACTACATAGTAGCAAGCTGACAGTTTTCCCTTTTTTAGGAAGAATCCCTTGGGATTTCTCAAAATGTGTTTGGCAGTTAAACCAGCCGGTGTTAAACAACACACAGTCTCAGATGTGCACAAAAACAAAACTTGGATTTCTAGAAACCATGAGATACGTACATTAATGAAAAATCAATAAATTTGTATAAGTAAATATGTGCAATTACACTGAAATCTTCCCTGGAGTCTTCAAATCATATTTCCAGATCGCTAAAAGCATAGGAAAATAAACCTCTCTTTCTCTTCCCAGGCTCAATGTCATCAATGTTCTCAGGTGAAATTGCACGGCATAGCTCTTGATTTCCCTCTGGGTCAGTCATGTTCCTTAACACTGAGGGCTGCATGACAAACATACCCGCAAATCCAGCACCCAAGTGCCATCCAAGGTGGCAGTGGAGGATCCAGACACCCGGATTGTCCGCCAGTACGCGAACTAGGCAATTCAATAATTTAACATGCATGAGTGTTAGAAAGATATAAAGTGATACCATTTTGTACGTGAAACTAGAAGACCTATCTGGAAGCCACTGACCTACATGATAGCCACCACCACCGACAACTTGAGTCTAAAATCAAAACAATTCAGTGATTAGCCCAAATAAATGTAGGTTTTAATATCCTCGGACTTACATCTTTGCGAAGTGGATTGGTAGTGTTGTATTGCAGACTTGAGACAGTTGTTGCATTAATCTCACCCGTACCGGTAGCCACAATCCATCCCTGTGCGCTCAAAAAAAGCAATGAATAGGATAAATACGACTTTTGTGTGATTTGATGGTCAATTTCTCACATCAACTCCATCTAGATTAAAATTATGGAGCAGAAAAAACCTTTAAGAAACTCATTTCTTCTTTTTTTATATTTGAAATTAGGATAGTGTGCTTACGCAAATGGTAGGAATGCTCGAGTGCAGTATCCAAATTATTTATAACAATATCGTAGCATCCAGGCTGATCAAAAGTAAACGCTGCAACGTCTGAAGCATTAATAGTCCCGGGTCCTCCAGAGAGTAGCTCATTCAGTAAAGGTCGATTAGGTCGAGCTATTTGGGAGAGAGCTCAACGTTAATCAACGCTATGTGGATTGTGTTTCTGTTACCAACATGACTGACTTGTCCAGGTGGTTCCATTCACAAAAAACCTGCCGCTGACAGCGGTAGAATTTCCCTCAACAGAAATAATTGTTCCAAAGCTGGTTGAAAAATATACCTGTTTCATGAGGTCAAGTTTTCAAGTCAGTATGCATGGTCAAAAGTTCTTTCCAAAAAAACAAAAGAGCAAGAAAAAAAAACTTAACTCTTCCCAAAAGGTTTGTACATGCATCCTGTGGCACCAAAGGGCGCATGGATGAGACATCTAGATCAAGACAAGCTCCTCCTAGCGCGTCTGCCCAATCCCTTGTTGTTGGTAAAGCTACGTCGGAATCGTTGGTGGGTGGGTTTTTTGGATCAACAACTCGAACAATCCCCAGCGCCGTGCTGGCTCGCCCTGTGATACCGGGAGCCACTAGAAAAAACAGAAGAAAAATCTGAAAACAGAATGAAACTTCACGAGTGCATTTGAGAGGCTTAATAATCTAACAATTCTAATCTTACACCAAGCAACTTGAGAGCACACAACGCGGCACGTGGTTACGGACAGAATGTTAGTGCCAGGATAGAGTCAATATACAGACAGAACATGGTTTCACATACAACAATCGGTGTCCATCACTGATCTGAGATAAAAAGTGCTGCCAACTGTATCTTGGGAGGTGTCAATGATCACACTGTACCTTTCGCCATTATCTTTATCCAGTTTGTTTCAATTTACAGACGACAGAAATCAATTGACCAACATGTAAGCTGGAAAAAAGTCAAGACATACTCACGGAAAGGAACTCTATGAATAGCAGTTGGACCCACAACCCCCGTGGAATCCGCTTCGGTGACGTTGAGGGTATGTTCGTCGACAGAAAACCGGAAGAGGGCATGGGAGCCAGCTCCTATCAATCGAAAGCGCGTCTTGGTGCCCACAGGAATATCAAAGGATAAGCTCTTATTTGGAGTTGTACAAGCCTCATTGGCCGGTGCATTGTTGCAATCGAAGTATCCAATGCCGTTGACAAGGGCAGAGTTCTGTGGTTGTTCATAGATGATTAATCACTATATTCTCATCTGGAAAAAATCTTTTGTATGATTGCCTCACCGGTGATCTAGGGCGAATTGATCAATTTTTGCCGGTCGAGGGGAAGAAATGTTAATATCTTCTTCAAAGCGAGGTCTGAAAGTTTCTTACGGTGCAGCAATGCTATTGTTGTAGCCAGTAGGCGACAACAATTGCTTCAAAACACTTTGGCTCATCCTGAAGAAAAAACATATCAAAAATCTCAGTGATAGCTTTTCAAACCCCAGAAAGATAGACTCAACTCGTGGTACCAATCACTGTGATCGAATTCCTTTGACTTAGCCACAAATCTTTTTCTCTGTTTTTCCAGGGGATAAGGATGCAACTTTTGCTCACTTGGCTAGAAGTATGATGTCCTGATCAAAATCCACTCCTCGCTTCAGAGGATCATTGACACTATGAACTATCATCGGCCCTGCCTGTTATCATAGGCAAGATAGACTAGCTCAGTTCAAATGATATGGGGTTTGAGGCGCTGACTCCGAACATACTATACCGTCCGAATTAAAATTCTGAAATACAAGAGGTTTCAATGGTAAATTTCTTGAAGGTTAGCTGAATTGTTTTTTGACTCACCTGCGCATGGGCGTGATACCCTTGATGAAGAAAAGTTCACTTGAGAACACTTATCGTTCATTGTTTATTCAAATTGGTGATATTGGAAACTTACAAAAAGTCCCATATTGATTTTTAATGTCGAAAGTGTAAGTAAACTTCATTCCTGGTTGAATTGGACATTGGGTAACACCCGTCTGCATAAGATGAAGTCATTCGAGGTCACTTAAGTAAAAAGTTATGAGCAAGATGATATCTTGACCGGTGTGCTGTTGAAAAAAAAAAGAACATACCACACCATCCATCCAAGGACTTCCTCTTTGAAAAACCTACCCTTCCCGCGGGAAACCCAAACAGATTTCGAAAATATCCATCAGTCTTTTGAAAGATAAATCCGAAGTTCATAATACTCTTGCACCCACCCCGTGCCAGTGAATGGTCAGTGCTGCGGACAGTTTGTTGACTACCACGATGTTGAGAGTGTCACTTTTGGAGAGAAGAATGTTAGTCCTGGTCAATCTGGGATCACGGATGAAGTTGAACTTACCCTTCCTGGATGTGGTCGTCATGCGAGAAGACAAGTTTTAGTTATAAGTGACTCGGCTGGCAGTTATAGGGAGACAAGATCAAAACAAAATTACATTGGCTTCAATCAAAGGGCCTGGAAACTGGGAGTTCACAACGAGCATATTCCGAGTAAAGCCGTCCGGTGCCGCGGTCTCATTTCTGAAAGACAAGTAAGCACTACATCTGACTTCCAACCAGGCTGAAAGACTTCTCACGTGATTGTCCAATAATAGTTGCGAATTTGCGGGGTTGAAGTTATCTCAAAGTTGTCGGTCAAGTACAAATCGGAGCTGTTAAGCTGCACCGAGGCCACAATTGCGACCGACAAGAGCAGAGTAAAGAAATAGAGACTCCAGCCACGCTGGACCCCTTCCCCATGCATTGTGAAATTGAAAAAAATGTGAAAGATTGTTGCCGTTGTGAAGTTTTTTTTCTACTATTGTTCAAGAAAGATGTTTCATAGATCAATGACGACTTCTGTTCCATAGTAACAAGTCCCTTTAAATATACTCCACTGATTTCCACACATTGACCTCTCAGCGGCATAAAATGCTCATTGACGGGCAGTTCTCATCAAAACCAAACAGACATCTCATCGACAGGTGATAGGCACTCAGCTTCATGCGCGATTTTTTTATTAGAATAGATGACATGAAAACCAGGAGGAGCCTATTGTTTGTAACACTTTGATCTGAGAAAGAATGGCTTCGGCAAGAGATAATTTTTCGATGGAGAGAACAAGATTGCTCGAGGCTTTGTGACCACTCCACATCTTCTCCGCTTGCAGTTCCCGGCTGTGCACCACGCGTACTGAGAAAGCTCACTTTCGCCAAGGAGAATTGTTCCAAGTGCCGGTTTGCTCTTTTGTGTTGGGCTCCTAATTAGTGGTGATTACAAACAGTCCTTGAACTGAGATAATAGCACGCATAAGATATAACTGGGGCTTGCTGTGGGCCAAGAAAAATTCTGCGGACGCAATGAGAAGACAAAGTTCCGCCAAAGAAATTTTCGGATTTTGGCTTACATATTTGAAACATGATCGATTATCGCGGTGTATATGAGCAGAGAAAACGACATTCGGGTGGATTCTGTGAGCTTCTTGGGCCTCCTTAGGGTGGGTTGTCCAAATCGACTTTTGGGAATTTTGCCCCATCCCGGCACACAAATCTGAGGTGGTGTACCTCGTAGGTTGCTACGAGCAGTGAGAGCATGATTGGACCTTTTACTTTCATGGGCAAAAATAGCTCAGCCCATATACCCAGGGGAGAACTCAGAATGATTTGGGAGCTAGAACTCTTCCTGTATAATAATTGGGCACATGTCTGCAGATATTTTTAGGGTCAAGACGTGATGAGACCCACAAGAAATTTACGAGAGGATCGGCAAGCCAGAGGAGCGCGTTGGCATTAAAGACTCATCAAGGAGTACTACGATGCCAATATTCACTCTAGACGTATTGATGTGTGTCTGTGGAGCTAGCCAACCCACAACTCCTGAGCTAAAAGGAGTTCTCCGTTGAAAGATCTCAAATACTTCTGCTTCTGTGTAGTCTAAGTATAACCCTGCACACCAACATTTCTTCCTCATTGAATACCCCATACATATATCATCATTAAAATGATTTTCCCTCCCAGATTTATCGTGCGAATAATTTCCATAGCTTTGCTGACCGGCTCCTACAACAAGCTTTCATGGGCGGCAACCTTGATGCCCAGTGGAGCTGTTTTGAAGATGTGCAATTCTATCGCCTGCTCGGTAGTTGACCAAAATTGGCCGAAAAACCAGACGTTCAAATGCGCTTCGGCAAGTATTGTCTTTAGTTTTATCAAAGCTCAGTTAGTGGTTTCTGAAACAAAATTCTCCAGAAAACTATCTCCACAACTGCCTTTGGTACCGCCACGGAGGCGCTCACGATTGTGAACACGAGAGCGATACGAAACGGTTCACTTTGGCCAGCATCGGCCTCTAATAGATGTGCTAACCAAAGTTCGCCAGACTATTCCCAGCATACGTATTACAATGGTGAGCACTCCTGGCGATTCCAGCATCCAGATTAGAGACCAGGCAGGCCTCTATGATTTCGAGTTATTTCCGCTCGTTTAGTCGGATAATTTGAACAACTGATGTTCGCACTATGTATGCTTCCAAGGCGAATGGACTGTCTATTACACAATCCGTAGTGTCTGTAAATGCAAAGCTTTGAGTGGAGACCCAAATGCAATCCCTATGTGTCGTTCAGCGACTTCTCAGGATGTTTCTGCATGTAATCTCGCGATGTAAGGCCTGATAAGTTCCTTGACGTGCTAAATTCTAATGCTGAGTAACCTAACTGATCGTTTCATTCCCAAAATTTAAAATAAATCAGATTCCAGTTCTGCTCAATCGAAATGGACGGCACCCCTTGCACTTGATTGAACACATTTATTGAAGTTTGTTGATCAATAGGGTTTGCTCATGAAGGGATAAAAGCTTAGATGATGTTCTGTCCCGGAGAAATCTCAATTGCAGATAAATAGGTCAACATGTAAATATGTTGTGATAACGGAGATGGTTGATATAAGGTTGTGGGTGGTGAAATGGCGATGACGACATTGACGTCATGATCAAAGGAGTGAAATAATGATCGTCAAGTGATCATGGGGGAATGGGTTGTTATATTCTTTCTTTTCTGTTTCTTATTTCTTAGGCTCCGTTTGACCGCCCCTAGCGTAATGGCAGATCGTCATGACATGTGCAATGTCACAGTTAAAGTCCAGAACATCAATCTTGAGACATTCCGCTTGTCATCACCACTATAGCCGCATCATCACGGGCTGTTTGAGGTGGCCCCGTTATTCTTAAACATCTGTCAGCCTCTTTGATGCCAAGAATGTAACTCTAGTATCTACACAAGGTGATGGTATGTAAAAAGAGGTGGATGAGTTGTAACGTCACGGTGGAAAGGGAGAAAAGGAAATAAAATAAAGAATAAATCTTTATTTTAAAGAGGGGCCTGATAGCACAGGGGTTGTTGTAGGTGTCCTCTTGATTCAGGTTCTGCATTAACAGGGTGATCTAAATCACTACAATGGAGATCCCGGTATACAAGGGTGGTATCCAACTAGTACATGCCTTGAAAAGGCGCTAGTGGAGACTGAGAACTTAAAGGAGGTATGCTCACTACTTGAACTGTCATTGTAACTACCTTAATGTCAGTCCAAATAGTCCAGGGGATATTCTAAGCACGTGTTCAGAGGATGCTGGTGACCAAAGAAGGTGTGGTTGAGAGTAAAGTAGTAAATAAAAGAGTAAAACAGGTGATCTTCAGGCATAAAAAGAGACAAAAGAGTACTATATAACAGGTATATAAAGTGTAACAAGTATAAATCTGAGTATATTCAACATAGTATGTGGATCCCCAAGATATTATTATTGAGATGGCCAGAAAATTCTCCTGGAGGACAGGACAGCTCAAGCATCACTTGACCTCTGCAGACCGTCCTCACCAATGGCACTCTTCAAACCATCCTCCATCATTCCCCACTTCCTTTAATTTTTTTTACTTCCCTCTTCCCATCTTTTCCTTCTCATGTATTCCTTTTTTCATTTCCCTTCTGTTTCATTTTTTACAGGGGGAGACTGTGGAGCCCCAACCAAGGATTCCACCAAGATGAAATCCAATCAAGCTTACATAATCAACCTCAACTGTACCGCCTGCATACATAGTCTACTCTCCCCTTCACCTCCTACCTCAGTAGAGACCAAAACTGATTCATTCTACTGAGAATCAAACTTCACTCTCATCATTCTCAACCTTATCTCCTCTATTCTATGTTCCTTTTCATCCAAATTCTTTTTGGTAAGCAGATACCAAAACTGATTCAATGTACTGAGCTGGCAATACAGCATACCATAGTTCTAGAACATCTCTCCAGAGTATAAGACTCCTTTCTGGCCCACATTATCTGTCTAGTGAAGAATCCAAAAGGGGTTCTTACACATTGTCCAGAGTTATTGGTTGCTTTATTAGAACAAAAGAAGCTAAGTTGTTTGAGTTGAGAAGGTACAATCATATTGCAGAGCTTGGAGATTTTGACAAAAAACTTTCAATAGAATGCAGGAATAAATAGTCTACATGAGTTCATGTATTCACAAATACATTCAAAAAATCTGGTGGTAACAGTACAAACAATTTAACCAGTAACCTCCTTTCAGACAATACTCCTCTAGACAGCCCATTGGCAGTGTTTGGGCTGATTATACATGTTTCCCAGTGTCACTGGAAGTGATGTCAAAATGTCAACAGGGTCTGAATAATCTTCCATTTATCAGAACTCCTTCTGTTTCTGATTTCTCCTTTTGTTGTTGTATTGTCTGTATAAAAAACAAAGTGTTTCCCATTCCTGGCACCCAACTCAATCATCATTGGAATACCTAGGTGTATTGCCACTGTTTCCAGCCAAGCAATATTGTTACCTCTCTTTTTATTTTCTCCTTCTGAAGCTACCCATTTCCAGTGTGCCCAAGGCTTACCAATCACTACCCCAATACCAAAGCTTAATAGCATGTCCATAGCCATACCAGCCAAAATTGGTTGGTTCCATTGCTGGAACCATCCTAAGATGTGTATATGATTGTAAAGTTGATTTCCAGAAATCCAGGTCTTTAAGGATGTTGTGGTCTACAAATTTTCTGCTCTAGAAATCAAATATAATGTTTGGACCTTCTTTTATGGTGTTCAAAGCGACATAAAATAAAGAATTACATAAATTCTTAAACAATGTTTTGGCTGGGACCTGTCAAACAAAGTTTTATACATTTTGACAGGTTCCTGCCAAATCTTGCTTCTTATGTTGTTAAGAATTTATGTAAACCTTTAGTTTGTGTAGATTTGAACACCATGTTTGCATGAACAGTAGCAGAAAAATACCAATTTTTTTAGGTCTTCTCCTCTAGGTGCAGTGGTGAATGGTGAAGGGAAAACTGGGGCAATTAATGAACTGTTTTATCCTCACAATGATGTTCCATAAAATTGGTAATCAAAGTTCACTAAATCCTTGATTTTACAAAACCAACATCACAGGTTTCTTGCTGTACATTTTCAAAAAAAAAAGTCCCCCTTGTGGTCAGAACTTGATATGCAGTTGAAGGTTTACCAGTAAAACGCCAAGAATCACACTGAAAAACCCCCTTTGCAAGCCAGATATATTTCCTCTGGAGTTTAATCACTCCAAATTACTAAATCTGTGAACCTTGCCAGTCACACAAGCATGTCACTGGAAATTCCTTTGTGAGCCCTCTGCAGCTCTCTTCAAGCGCTATGTGGAGGGATGCACAAGGATTGTCCACCCCCAGAAAGGTGGCCTTTATACGCACCACCAAAAGCAAGTCAGATTGATCTACCCAGCCATGGAAAAGGAAGCCTTTTCACACCCAGCCGTCAAGGAGGCAACCTTGTCGATGGCTGGGTGTATTTGCCTCCTTGATGGCTGGGTGTAAAAGAATTGGAACAAATGAAGAATTCATTTCTTGTTAATTTACTCTATTTTAGATAACAACTTGTGAGATGTAAAAGAGAAAAGAATGGAAACTAAAAGTACCTGAAAGCAGGTGTAACAGTCAATAATGAGAGATGGAGAGATTTATTGAGTTGAGATGAGCTGAATAATTGATGCAAGGGTGGGCAGTTACATTATCCAGGGTAATCCAGGGAGTTTTGGATAGTGTAACTTATTTTAGTTATCCAAAATCAGGTGTTTCAGTAAAGTAACTTATCTTAAGTGTAAAGTATAGTAAAGTAACTTCAATTTAGTTATCCAATTTTTTCCATTGGATAAAGTAACTAATTGCTAGTTATCCAGGAATGTAGCTAAAAAAGTTACTTTATTGCAGTTACCAGGATTTTTTAGATCTAAAAACACATTCTTGGTATACAAAATGTATTTTGTGTTGATATCCATGTGACATCCTCTGTTCCTCAAGTTCTCGCTTTGACCTCTTGACATCATTGCCCTCTAAAGCCTCCTCAGTCAAATTCCCTTCTTAAAACCTTCTCTTCCAGAAAATCATCTTTGTCGTCTAAATCTAATCTGATTTATTTTGTCAAATTCTTCTCTATCTCTTATCTTGTTGACTCACCAAAAGCCATTTGTCAAGATCATTATCTACTCCCTTCTTTCAATTCATTGTTACTACTTGTCAATTCATCAATACTTGTCAATTCGACAATACTTGTCGACTCTCATTGTGACTCCCATTCACTCCATTTCCCTTCTATAAATAAACTCTCCTGTTCAAATGACTCTTAACTTTCTCAGTCGTAGGTTTTCTTTTTGTTAATCAAAATCAAAAGTCTCTGATCATTTTTATTTTTCAGTTCTTTTCTTTTCCTCTTTGCATTCACAACTCCATTCTTCTTTGTAATTCCTGTTGTGTTGTCTGCCTTAAGGTACTTTTCCTTTCTTTTCTTTTCATTCTATTTCATTGTTATATTTTGTTATCTTTTTCTGACTTCAATTCAAAATCTTAAGTTCCTTTAATTCAAACATTTTGGCCAATCTGCCACCAAATTAAATCACAAGATTTTCAATAAGTTGATCTAAAAACACCCAAAAAGATAAATTATCTCACAAAAATTTGATCTACTGAGCTTTCTCTGTTGTGTCAGTTTTAGTTACGGTAACTGATAAAGTAACTTATTTTTAGTTATCCATTTTTTTGAATTGGATAAAGTAACTTGAATCAAGTTATCAGTACCTTAAAAAATACGTTACAGCCATAGTTATCCATTTGGATGACGTAACTGCCCACCGCTGATTGATGGGAGTGTTTTGTTGAAGGACACTTGTTAAGCACAAGCATTTCTAGACGTCAGTTTATGTTGTTTTTCTTTCCTCAATTCCCCGGTTCACTTACAAGGACTGATTTTGTCTTCTAACATGACTCCTATGTGTATTTGCTCTTGCGTAAGGCAGTACCAACGGTGGGTTGCTACGCTACCCGTAGCGGGTAGCGTAGCAACAACCGCTTTTGCCGTAGCTGTTAGCGGTTCAATCGCTATCGCTACAGTGATTGTTAGCGGTAAAAAGGCTTTAAAACGCCGCTAAATGAGCTGTAGCGCAGTGTAGCGGCCCTTAGGACCGCTAGAAAATTGCTAATGCTACAGCATTGGCGACGAAAAATTGGGGCCGCTACGCAACACTATTTTGGGCAAATAGTGTAGTGACCCAGCGCTGGCAGTACTGTGTTCTGTTGTATCAACTATCAGATTGACCAGTGTCAATCTCCAATTTTCTATCTTATGATAGCTTTGACTGCCATTGCTACTCATGAATCTTGTGTTCACTGCTCTCTAATCTTATTTAGTAGGGAAGGTATCTGTATGGTTCCTGCTCTGTGTTGTGGAACTACTCTTTGGGGAGAATAGGTGCTTGAAGGGCTGCCTCTCTGGTAATAGCTGGAAGAGTAAGGTAAAACAAGAATAAGAGTATCCAAGTCTAATAAATTGCTTGCTTCGCCAAATGAAAGTGCGTGAGTTTCCCCTTAGCCTTACCCTCCTTCGAAAACGCGCCACATCCCCGCCAGGTGTTCTCAGTAAACCAGTCAGTTCAGATGATCCCGGCAACTGCGCTAAGACAGTAGCAAGAGATTTCACAAGTTTACACCCGGCCGCAGTACCCTAACCCAAACGTCATGAGGGGAGAAAGTGTTCCGTTCACACCAAGCCTTGCGGGTCGCCTTTTATCAACATTTTCAGCCTCTATGTTACTAACCTGGATGATTCCTGGTTATACTATGAGTGTTCAGTAAGGTTTGGATTGGAAAAGCGTGGTTTGGGTAAAATGATTCCTGTATTTAAACAGAAGAATCAAGGGGTTAATATTCTAGCCTTGACCAGGACAGTAGAATCTTCCCGACCAAGTTAATTGGGAGGGAAATCTAGAGTCTGCCCTCTGATTCTTCCTGCTGCCTTTAAAGCCAGGGAATGGTTTGGTGTGTAGTAAGTTGGGACTTACTGTGGGGTGAGTGCTAAGATCTTAGAACAAGAATGGACTGACAATAGGGGTACTGCTTCCAGAATTCTTCAAGACCTTATGGGCCACTACAAGGGATATTCAGTGCAATGAATGAAGATTGTGTACTTATAGGTATGTGTATATAAGAGAACAAGGTTTATCTTTGCTATATAAGTTGAGTTTAACTGTGGAGGGTTAACTAATCTAGTTCTGCTGAATATGTGACGGTGTAATGGGTTGGGGGACAATGATAGAAGATCTATGGTCCTTATATATTCTACATTCCCAAGGAAGGAGCTTCTTGCAGCGCACAGAGGGATCAAAGAATCAGTTGATCAATTGATGTGCAGGGCACAGCATGATTCAACAAGGATCAGTCTATCAATTCATATGTACATTGATCTGATCAAGATCAGCTAGTGTGATCACTGTCAGATCTTAATGACATCATGTACATTGATTTTGTTCTAAGCAGATCTAGTGTACATGTGTTTACAGTTACGTGGAATACTTGCAAATATCAAGTATAATTAATTATAAGCATGTTTCAGTGTGACAATATGCTAATAATTAAATAATAAAGTATTTAAATAAATATAAGTAAATTCTCTTAATTATTATTAAGGCAAGGTTTTGTCCGTGATAATTATTAAGGGATTGAACAATAATAATGAAACAAAACCAGATAAAATGAAACAAAACCAGATAAAACTAAACAATACTAAACAATACTGTACAAGGTAAATCAAAACTATGTAGAGGGTTTATGAGGCTTGCTAGCATGTGGTAAATACTAGGTATGCTGGTATTTACTCAGTGGTTGACAAACATTCTCCTATCAAGGTACCACCACCTATACACTTGACTTCAAGCAACAGATACTGAATCTGTACTTCTCATTCTCAAACTAGGAAAATAATTCTCAATTTGCCCACACCCCGGAGCCTTAAGGGTCATGTTTTGTCATGCCATTTGCCCTTTTTAGACCTTTACATCCCCAACGCCAAAGCCCCCAAACCCTTTCGGCACAACAAATTATGAAGTTACGCTTCAATCTCTCCTTTGGTAATTGGTCACGCCTTAAGACAGTTTTCTTCAAAAACTTCCCAGGTAGCTCCGACTGCCGGTATTCCTTTTCAAACCCCAACATCCGCACTCAACGAATCTAAGTCCAACCTCTCTGCATATGTATCCAACGTTCTCCATAATCAAAAAGGCACGCACCAGGGTGGTAGTCAAAATATCTACTTTGACTCGGCGGGTGCTTAACATCTGGAGGCGACATTCCCATTGCAACACACATATCAAAGTCTCATGGACCCTTGCCTGGTGAGCCTGAGAAACAGGGACAAACCTGAGGCCTTAACCAGTCCACGAATGTAACTAACCCAGTTTGGCTTGTTTTGTGCCCAGCTTCTACGACAAAGCCGCGTTGCCTTGGCCACACCCTGGCAAGGCACGTACTACGGGCCACTCCGAATGTTGGGAATGTAGGTACCAGCACAATCGATTCCACTATTTAAACACTCGATCTTTGCTGGTCAAATTATTTGTTTCCCATCCTATCAGCTTCAACGCAATCATCAGCTTAATTCATGCCTCAGATCATCCCAAACCCTTACATTCAAATTACACCCTCAAAACTCCACCCTTAACACCGACCCAAAGCAGACAAAATGGCCAACACTTGAACACCAAATCACCCAGAAACAGTGTCTGGTATATTCGAGATACTCAAGATTGTGAGAAACTATTGACCTGATCCATCTTTGTTTATACTGATGATAAAGTCTAGTCCAAGTCAGAAGCCCCGGCGGCAGGCCAATATGGCACCCTCACCACCAAGTCCTTCTTGCAATGCGGCGGGTTAGATGGCCTCAACCCAACCAATTTAGAGGTGACCCTTGTGACGAACACCTCCCTCAACAACCTGCTTGAGCCTGAGAAGCAATACCTTATCAGTTACACAGATGATTTGCCCCCAACAGTCACCTACAACCAAGGATCCATCACGTACATCGGACAAGCTACCCTTGGGTCACCCGAGCTGACAAACAAAATGGAAGTCGTTGTGTTAGGGATCGTCTCGACTCGTGAATAGGTCGCCAACGACGGAGTCCATGGGCCCACAATATTGGAAGTAGTGGTTGTTAACAACAACTGGGACTCACGTGTAAGGCTTTCCTAACTTTGACCGGGTGGGTGCCTCCGTTCATCAAGACTGTAGATATCAATGACTGGGTAGATTCCTTCCGGTCATCGAGATTCCAGAGTCTTGATGACTGGTAGCTTCTTCCCGATCATCAAAACTTAAATTCATTTTGTTTCAACTGAACCTGTTCCTCCCACAGGGAAAATTTTATTGACAATATAACATCAAGTACATCGTTCCCAGGACCAAAAACTTGTTCAAGACGTTCACCATCTACCAGCGGGGCTGCGAGGTGCAGCTCACGGGTAACTTGGTTGACTTTGATATGTCAAACAAGATGGTGGTGGTTGTCGTAAGTCTTACATATACTTCCTATTTGGTGTTGCCACAGGTTACGTCTGATGAAACTAGGGCTTGATGCCGCGGAAACAGATGGTGAGGACACAGAGGAAAAGCTCTGATAGATGGTTTTCAGGCCTGAAGAAAAAAGTTCAAGTACTCTGAAAGAAGTACTGCTAAGTTGAGATGAGGAAAAGCTAATCTCTACAAGAACCTCAATGAGAGTGTTCAGGGAACAGGTGGAGAAAAACTGATGGTTTGATTTTATCGGAGAGGACTACACGTGGGCTGAGATGTGGGACAACAGTTGAACTACCATCAATATTCAATGATAATAAAAGGAAAAGAAAAGAAAAGAAAGAGACCAAGAGAATGTAATTTCAACAACGTCGGTAGCTCTGACCTCTGGCCATGCAGTTGGTCGGAACCCCATCGCTGCTGGAGCCTCCGGGTCACCCTCCAGGAGTGCAAGGAATTTGTTAGTAGAGAACAAAGACCATCTCCAACGTGGGAGGTTGGGTCGGGCGCTACATTTGGATCCTCGACGACTGTGGCGCGCGTTTAGCAACCACAATCAAGGATCAATTCCAGCGCAGGTTGCTAGATTTGGGCACCTGCACTGGTGATGTGAGGATGGAGGTGTTCACCAGGAAGGTTGGTGACAGGTGTCACCTCGGGAGCTATAGCAATGCCAGATCTGACAACGCTATAGCTCCCGCGAGGCCGATTTCTACTTAAGCGCCCCGGTTGGACTCGTGAAATTGTATCCGGGATAGCGCCTGGGTTTAGCTACTGCGTTGTAGATGCTCTAAGCAGAGTCCTCTCACCTCAACTTCTGACAAAGTTTCCAGTGTAACCTTTGGCAAGATATCACCAACAAAAGGCAAAACCCAGGACGCCTCACCATGCGGGCCTAAAAGAATACCAGTGTTGGAAAGTGAATCTGCAACCACCAGTCAAGTCAAGGATTCTGATAAGTCGTCGGATGACGCAACCTCAATCTCAGATCACGATGACGTGGAAGCTCCTCTGGTTCAGGCAACGTCAAAGGTGGCTCATGGTTGGCCTCGAAAGGACATCCTCAAAGCAGCGGCGAGCGAATTAAGAGATCTTGAGTGGGTGCAGATAGTTTTATTTTGTCCTATTGTTAGAAAATTAGCATTTCATTCCAATGTCAAGAGATGAACCGGATCGTTTTGTTGAAATGAACCATGTCCTCGTCTTTGATCAGACACAATATCTCATGCATGCAAGCAACAACATCATTGAGCATCCAGCTTATGAGTTGTCAATTGAGACTGTAAGATTCAAACGAGCCCGATAGGAATCATCCAGCACCTAGGCATGTCACAAAGAAGGACACTGGGACTCCCACGTTGACAGGGGAAAGGCAGTTAATTGCTTGAGCATGGGCGCCAGACATCTTTTTTCTCGAAAAAAATGAATTTCAACTAAAAAAGCGTCCCGAACCCTTAAGATAACCTAGCCGCAACCAATTCCTGATCAAATAATTGCTTAAAACGACGAATCAGTGTGAACCATTCGAGGATGCCTGGATGTCCCTGCAAGGTTGTGTCATCTGAACGCGAGAGCAATGAAGACTTGGTCAATTATACGCTGGGAGACTATTTAGGAAAATGCAATGTTGAATGCATTGCCTGTGGAGCGCTTCATTGGCGGAATGAGGCTACAATTGCGGATAGGAGCAAAGAACGTATTGAGTTTAGCGCTTGCTGTCAAAAAAGTAAGGTCAGCCTTCCATCGGCGGATGTCTCAGCGCCAGGATTTCCACTAAGCTTGCAGACTTTGTTCACTGGATCAACAAAGCGTGAGTGCTTAATCCTTCAGCTTGAAACTATTTACTAACTTTCACCTGAATTCCACTGCAGGCTGTAAAGATTTTCAATCTCTTATTCTACTCTACAACAATAGCTTGAGTTTTACATCCCTGGGAGCCAAAATCGACAGGAGCGTTCAAGGGACCTTTGGCATGAACGTTTTCAGAATAAGCGGAGTGATGACACACAGGATTTCAGGCATCGAGCCTTTGTTGATCGAGGCCGCGGGTTTTGCCCAAATCTTTGTTATTGGGGACCACGGAATGGGTGAAGCTAGCCTCCGCATTGAGAAGGCTCAAGGCAACTTCAATCTCAGCAAGCCTGGTCCTAAGATGGAACCGCGGATCTTCAACGACTTGATGAAGATTCTTTACGCAAAGCTGTATCAAAATGCTCAATCAGTCCTCCAATCAATTCAAGCAAAGACATTTGCATTCACTGGAGTTCCAAAGGCAGGGTGTAACCCTAAGAGGTACAATCAGCCCACAATTGAGGAGGTAGCGTTAGTTGTCAAAGGTGACAGAGATATTATCAAGCCTCGGCAGATCATTCTGCACTGCAACGATGGCAAGCTTCAGGTTATGTCCGACCTTCACTCGTCTTACTTCCCATTGCGCTATCCTCTATTGTTTCCATTTGGCCAGCAATAATGGGACAATCTATACCAAGGTGAGCGACCAAGTTTGATTCTTATACGTTAAGAGAAAGCTAATGCTAGAACAGTTTTGAGTAGGAAGATTGGTTCGCTTTTTTGCTGTTCGAGCAAACCAATGAATTTTCGGCAATTCTTCAAGCAAAAGCGCTCTCACAAGAAATCACGATTGACTTTTTCGCCTGTGTTGAGAGGGGTCGCCTTGATTTTATCCAACTCAACCAGGAGAAAATGAAAGCGAGCCAATACACCAAGCTGGTCCGATCCCTTGAGAACAAAGGCGAGCCATCAGGAAGAACATTTATTTTTCCGTCAAGTTTTATTGGCAGCCCTTGCGCGATGGCCCAATTATACCAAGATTCAATGGCAATTTGGCCCGCCTTCTCTATTCATTACAATGACAGCAAACCCCAAGTGGAAGGAAATCATGGAATCAATCCCCTCAGGTGACCAAGCCTTTGACCATCCAACAATTGTGGCAAGGGTTTTCAACCTGAAGGTCAAGCGTCTCATCCAAGAACTCATTGAAATGCGACGGCTTGGAACCATTGTGGCTTATGTCTCGACTATTGAGTTCCAGAAGAGAGGGTTTCCACATATTCACTTGATGATTACCCTCGCTCCCAAAGACAGGCCAACAACTCCCAAAGCGATTGACCTTCTAGTAACAGCGGAAATCCCAGATGAAAAAACATCTACGCGCCTCAACAAGCTTGTAAGCGAGTTCATGCTGCAAGGGGCGGGCCTGTTGGGAGAAGAATGGTTTCAAACTCGGCTATCCGAAGCCCTTCAGCCCCCGGACAGTCACTGTGGACGGCGCTTATCCAATTTACCGAAGACAAAGAGATGATGTCTCAGTCAAAAAGCACGTGATGACGTTTGATAACGGCTCGGTGGTTCCGTATAACAAGTTTCTGACACTCCTCTTTGAGTGTCACATCAACGTGGAGGTCCCAGTTAACACAACTGCTATCAAGTATCTCTATAAGTATATTACAAAAGGCCATGACTGGTCGTACCTCAAGCTGGACAGTGGAGATGAGACAAGAACTTACATTGATGCTAGATATATTAGTCCCCCAGAAGGTAAGGTTCAAGCTCATCTTTAAATGAAGGGACCACTAACTTTGAGAATCTTTTCAGAATCCTGGTGTTTGTTTAAATTTCCTTTGTCGCATCAATCACCAGCAGTGACTCAATTGAATATTCACGATCAAGATGAGCAGATAGTTTACTTCAAAACGACCAATACAGCTGTCGGCATAATCAACTCAGTCAAAAGTACTCGAACAACCTTGATGGGTTACTTCGATTGGAACAAAGTGAATGCACGAGGGGCTAACGGTAGGATGGCTCGGACACTATATTATGAAGATCTTCCAACCTTCTTTGCTTGGAGCCCGAGCGCGAAATGGGAGGTCAGAGAACTCTGGTCGGCTTTTCTCAGTCTCATTTCTTGCAGGCGAAAAATTCTACCTCCGGGTGTGACTTCAGCACAGGAAAGGTATAACGTCGTTTGAGGACTTGCGAACAATTGATGGACAAGAGGCTTGTAATTGGTTGGGGTTGTTGGTCAGCAAAGAGTTGTATGATAACACTCTCTTCAAAGCAGCCACTGTCCGATTGAAGCTACATCTTACCCAAATGTTTGTGTTAATGCTTGTACACACTCTGCCGTCCGGCCCTAGGAATCTTTTCGAAAATCACTTTGAGGATTTTGCGGACAACATGACGAGAATTGATATGCGCAGGAGGGACAGCCAACAGCTCAGCATGAAGGAACGGCAAATCTTGGGGATTTCGAGGCTAGATGGAATATTATTGGGCCTTAGAAGGGCTTAAGGCGACACCAGGGGAGAAGAAACTTCTCAAGATGATTGAAGGCAACATTGTTGCCGGAGATTCACCTGAGACGATCTCGATCAGGTTGAATGAAAATGTTGAAGCCCTTACCCCTGAGCAGAATAAAGTCTTCAGCCACGTCTCAAGCATGTTGAGCTTGAGTGGTGGCTCAATTTCTTACCTGGATGGGCCAGGGGGCACGGGAAAAGCCTTTGTTCTAAACACCATCATCGACTATGCCAACATGTATAACCATCCTCGAATAATCGTGGTGTTGTCAGGGGTTGCAGCTCTACTCTTGAGAGGAGGCCAAACTTCCCACTCAGCGTTCAAAATCCCAATAGACGTGGAGAAGGGCGCAGAATGCACAATTGATGATGAAGGTGAGGTTGCCGACATCTGCAGGCGAGCTCGGCTCATCGTGTGGGACGAAGTTGTCACAATTCACCAGAACGCTATTGATGCAGTTGACCGGGCACTCCGGAGAATTTGCGGGACTGACGAGGAGTTTGGAGGGAAAGTTGTACTGTTCTCTGGTGACTTTCGCCAAATCTTATCAGTACCCACCATCATACACCGTAACTATTAAGTTGTCTAGAATTTGGAAATCAGTCAAAACGTTTTCCTTAACCGTTAACATGTGACTAGCAATGAATGACGGGAGAAGTTCGGAGAGCAATAAGACTTTTGCCAAATCACAGCTATCGCTTGGTGAGGGGACGCATCAAAAGGCCGATTACAACATCATCGCATTAAGGAAGATGACAATCAGCGACTTCGAAACAACTGCAGATGGTAGAAACCAGTTGATCAAGTTTGTCTAAAAAAATCGGAAACAACTTTGCGTGATCAAAAAAAACAAATATAAAGTACTTGAAGGAGCGGTGTATCCTTGCGCCCCTCAATCGCGAAGTGAGGGAGTTGAACGAGCAGTTCACGAGTTTGCTGCCAGGTCGTGGTCATGTATCCTTGTCCATTGATATTCCTGACCCGGACTGCTCAGACTCACTTCCTGAGGAATGCCTCAATAAGATAAGCGTCTTGGGGTTACCCGAGCATCGAATCCTCATCAAGGTGGGCATGCTGATTGACATCACCCAAAACTTATATGTCAAGAAGGGGGTCTGCAACAGGTCTTGAATGCTTGTCAGTGCCGTTGGCGACGGATATGTGGTAGGGAAACTGATGTCAGGATTGTTTGTGGGAGACGAGATAATGATTCCAAAGATCAAATTGCAAAACAAATCCAATATAAGTTCAGGGTTAAGTTTTTTTAGGTATCAATTTCCACTGGCACCGGCGTACGCAATGTCAGTTAACAAAAGCCAAGGCCAAACGTTGAATTGCGTAGGGGTCTATTTGGAAATGGATGTGTTTGCTCACGGACAGCTGTATGTTGTGTGCTCGAGAGTGTCGGACGTCAACAACTTGTTGATTGTGAAGCCAGCCTCAAGGTTGGGTGTAGTCAATGTGGTCCATAAGATAATCTTCAAGAGGAATGGTTGCCAAAAAGGCAAGTGGAATGGCAAGACGTCGAGGGCTGTTCAGAATAACAGCGACTGATAGGTTAGTGGCATCAGTCGAGTTAGTGTGATTGTTGATGAATTAACCACTGATCATTAGGAATCGACAACACAATTGGTTCATTGCAAGAGTAAAGGTGCAAAGATTTGAAGACGGGCACATATTTTAAATACAAGGGATAGCTAAAATGAGGAAGAATGTGAGTCTCAAACAAGCGGCCAGTCAAATGGAACCTGGACTGTTTGACGAGAGAATCAGGTCCTGCAAGCCTGAGGGGAAGTGTTTATTAAGTTCTGACACGTGTAGCTTGAAAGTTGAGACTTATGTAGATTCAAATGAGCCACGATAGAAATCTGATTATGATTGGTGAAACTCACGTCTACTGTGATATAGCCTAAGGTTGTGTTGTAATTGCTTATTGTGCCTTCATAAGACAATCGTTCCCCAGCAGCTGGTGAGAATCCAAATGGCAACTGACAAAACTTGTAGCCAGCATAGCATCTAATGAACAATGGCGGAAACCACCCAGGATGCTATGAAAGTGATAGTCAGTAAGTTAAGCATCAATCTTCGCGAGACAAAAATTACCTTGTGAGTGTGGCAAACATGGATTGACCATAAGGGTGAGTATTCGCCTTTTCTCATGACAATCTCACAGACTTTGACAATTGTGCCCGTCGAAACAATCTGCATCGCCGATGGCGTGAAGAGGCGTCCTCAGTTTTTCTGCAGTAGAGTAAGAGAAATTAAGATTTTTATTGTTGTTGCTGGCGGTTACTTGGCCAGCACAGACGTAATCGCCTGCCTTCCTCCGTGATAACATTCGGGGTAAATGTTAAGCTGGAGACTGTGACGCTTCTCCGGCCAAATCCCCGCGGTGTTGCATAATACTGATGCAACATTGGGGATGGGCTTCACGCCGAAAAGACCAGTTCGCTGTCTTGCCTGAAGTAAAGTTTATCAGAATGTGAAAGTTGCACTGAATGAGGTGAAGAAAGAAGTGAATTCATCAGGGAGAAGGGAATCTTACTGGTTTGGTTCAAGTGACAATGTCGAGGAAGTAGACAAAGTCAAAGGAGGGAACGGCTAAGGCAGCAGTATACGTCTGCATGTTGACCGACACGAGAAGGAGAAAAAATGAGGATATGATTTAGAGTGGGGTTGGTGTTAGGCGAAATTGAGGGATTCATCGGTATTTATAGCAAATGGTTAAGAAGAACTAGGCAATGTGTATTGCCATGATGGCATGGTGTTGGAGATTATGGGGATCAACTTTGCCTTGTTCGTTGAGACTTCAGTCTCATGCTGAACTGGTGAGGCAGACGGCCGCAAGCTTGAGGCTGGGCATATTACAAGGCAAGGCGATGGTGACAGTTTCCATTGTTCTTGAAAGTGAAGAGGAGTCAACAAGCGGCACAAAAGGGAGTGGTATCAAGGTGATTCAAAACTTTAATAACTAACTACTTGCCAAGGCATGTTTGGAATGTGGCGAGATTAAGTAAAAAGGGTGACAACAGATACAGGCGTGATGAAGAGAAACTGTAAGAATGGGGGAGGTGAAAAGAGGTTTGGAGGGTCAAACCTCAGCTGGCCATTCGCCATAAGGTGAGACTTAGACCGGACATGGCAAGAGAAGAAGGTTGCACAAATAGGGCGATTCGGGACTGACCACGAGATCAAATGGTGCAACGGCGTAGCCACCAAGTAAAGGTGATTAGAGGTTTTCGAATCGGGACCCTGAGGCATGTGGCGGCGCAGCCGCCCTCAACTCTAGTGGACTCTTAAAGAAAGATGTGGCTGATGAAGATTTCTAGATATCAGGGGAAGAGGTGAATACCCAGACTGCATACTGGTGTAATCTAAGGTAATGATGGTGGGGAATTTCAACTACTAAACTAATTCTCTAATAAACTGTGCTCAATACTAACCAATGCTGCTGATGATTGGTAGATATATGAGGGGATAAGGTGAAAACCCAGACTGGCTACTGGTGCAATCAAAGGTCATGATAATTCTACTGACTATAACTAATAAAAGTGACCAAGGCTAATCAATGCTCCTGAATGATTCTTAATGACAAGGTACTAAATAATAATTCTAATAAAGGTGATCAAGACTAATCAATGCTGCTGAATGATTCTAGATGTGATGATGGAGAACAAATGAAGAGGGAAAACAAGGCTGCTTACATAGTGAAATCCAGGAGAAATGGGCAGAGGCCAACATGTGGGTGGAAGAAGTATGAAACCAAGCAGAATGAAACAAGGCTGAGAATTGGTGGTCCAGTTGTGGGTATGGAAAGTCATGGAAGAAAATGGTAAGAGTGAAAATTCTCATAAGGTGGCTGGATTGTGGTTATGAGAGTAGGGGAAGATTTACATGACTGGTGCTGTGTTTTATGAGTTGTTTCATGTGGGTATGAGCTTATAGAGAGAGAGGTGGAATATGTACAGGTGAAAATCTTCATCTAGGGGGAATTGGTTTGACTTGTGGGTGAGGTACTTTGAGGATTGGCCTGTGAAACATCTGTGACTTGAGTATTCTTGAGATTTGAGTGGGATCTGGGCCTGTCTTCCATGTGATATCCTTGTGATGGTTTATGTCCTGTAACTTGCTTCCTTCAGGTTTGGCTTACCACAGCGTCTGTCATGAGACTTTATCAGATTGCCATTCTCCTTTTTCTTTATTGATCTTTGTTCTCGGTACTCACCAGTGGTTTAGTCCTTCAACAGTCTCTCTAGCAGTGTCACTACATCTTCATGATTGCTCATTGTTCTTCTGTGTAACAAAGCTAATGGTCTATTTGGAGCAAGATGTTGGTCAGTTTGATCTGCCCACCTTTTGGTCTCTCTATTCTCTTTTCGTCTACTTAATTTTGTTTTGTAGGTTGTCTGTTGTTGAGTCCTATTTCTGTCAAGTGCAGATTAGATTTTCTCTTGTCTATGGTTTATGTTGGGTAGAGAGAAAATTTTCAACTCTCTGTCAGCTGTCTATCTTTTCTCATCTGCTGCAGACAACGTGACTCACATTGTACTGCAGTTAGGTTTGAACTCAGCTCACCCCTTGCTGGGGGTAGCTGCAATGGTGGGCCAGCTACGCTATCCGTAGCAGTAGCATTGCACGGCTTAGCATAATTCCACCACAGCTAACAGTCTCTGGCTTTTAGCAGATTTAGCACTATTGCTACGCGCCTGGGCTAAAAAAAAGAGGCTGTTACGTGGTGTCACAGCACTTTTTAGCAAAAAACAAAACGCTATACTGGACATCAAAGGCCATCAACTCTTGAGTGACACCTCGACCTTCTTGCTCATAATTCTTGATGATTGTCTGCCTCTTTCCAATAACCTTTTCTACCAAATTGATCTTCCATGCTAAGCCACTACGCTGTGCTTTTTTTAAAACAGTGCAGTGTAGCGTAGCAGCCCACCGTTGGTAGCTGGTCTAATTGTTCTGTTGATGTGATCTGACAGCCTGCCATGCTGTTAGCCTCTAGGCTTACAGCAGCTTTCTCTATGCCTCCAACCCCAATCAATGCTAAGGATCTTCTGATCACTGTTTGTCCAAGTGGTTTG
Source organism: Puccinia horiana (assembly GCA_001624995.1). NCBI lineage: Eukaryota > Fungi > Basidiomycota > Pucciniomycetes > Pucciniales > Pucciniaceae > Puccinia > Puccinia horiana. Next base: position 2,216,628 of record LWDY01000019.1, read on the forward strand.
GTTAAGAAGTCGGAGGTGTTTCCCAGAGTGTGCACATATTGTAATTTGATCAAGTTGTGCTGGGTGAGCTCCCTTACAAAATGTAGATGTAAGTCCATGTGTTTTGTGTTAGAAATATCTTGTTTCTAACTTCCATTTCACATTCTTGTCATGTCACAGTCCTGTATTTAGCTATATAAGACACTTTTCTGCCTGAAATCAACATAATAAGTTTTGAGTTCTAACCATCCGGAGTGTCCCTTCCTCCATCCTCCTGATCCTCTCCCCTTGCAGTCACAAGTTACTCATGGCCACTCCGCCATCCAACCCATGACCTCCAGTCATCATCCATCATCTGCCACAACCAGTTTCTCCACCTACTATACCATATGATGTTGACCGTCTTATCCGGAGCATCTTCCCTTCTTCACTTGTTCGTCAACCATCTTATCTGGAGCAACATGTTATCAACCTCAAACGTTTTCGACCATCTTATCCAAAGCAACCAACCTTCAACTTATTCTTTTTCTCACATTTTGTGCGGAAGCTATTTTGCAAAATTTCACTGTTTGCTAGGTCCAACACTCCCTTGTTGTCCACAGCCACTTCAATGCTCTTTGGGTCTGGTTGGATCAGCAATTCCTTGTGTAAGCTGGCTATCCATGATAGATCTTTCCCTAGATCGGACAGCCCTTTGTATTTAGCCTCAGTGGTCAACAACAAAACAATCGGCTGTTTACACAATTTCCAATTGATGATGTGTGTACCAATCAACACTTTAAAGCCAGTTGTGGATTGTGCAGAGTCAGGAAAGTGTCCTCAAACGCTCAAGGTGCAAATACAGCTTCTCTCTTGTACACCAGGCCCCATCTCACGTGTGCCTGCCAGGTACCAAAATACTTGTATAGCTGCATAGTAATGTTTGATCCCTGTCCCTTCAAGTTATTGTGACGAAGAGCTGAACGTGAAGGGCACATCAGGTTGCAGTAAGATACTGAAATAGTTCAGTGACCTGACCAAAGCCCTGTAGTTCACACCTGTCTTCCTGATTGCTTCTTGCTCTGCAGCTGTGGCCTTCTTCATCTGTTCTTTTGGATTCAAGGGACATGAGGTGAGATGCTTGTCTAGTAGGTCAAACTCAATGAGTTTTTGCTCAATGTATTGGGTCTGGTTCACTTGCAATCTGCCCTGGAACCGTTCTAGATTTATTCCCAGCAGGGAGACAGTGTTGCCTGGATATTTAATTTCAAACTCTACTTCCATTTTTACCTTGAAGATTTCTGGCTTCTGACTGATGATGACAAGATCATCAACATGACAGAATATCCACATAGCGGGGCGTCCGCCGTCCTCAGCTCTCCAGAATCCACAAGGGTTGAATATTCCAACAGTGAAACCAACTTGGTTAAGATATGCAGTGAGGCGCTTATACCAGACTAACAGCGCCTGTTTTAAGCCGTAGATGGCTTTCTTCAACTCCTAAACTGAGTTAGTTAGACAAGTGTATCCTGCTGGAGGCAGCAACGTCACTTGATCTTTGAGTGGACATGTCAGAAAGGCGCTTCTGACATCCAGTTGATGTATACTTAAGTCGTTGTTCACTGCAAATGAGAGTAGAAGTCGTTCAACAACTCTTCTGTGGTTAATCACAATTACGTGTTAATTATATTCAGAAGATCAATTTAATGTTAATAACTAATAAAAATAATGATGAGAATGTTAATTGAACTCTTGACTGCCAGTCTTGTACATAGTCTAGTCTAATTAGTGAATTACACTACGGACAAATCAATGTCGCAACATCCCACAGCAAAATGTTGCGACTGCCAGATGGCCCACTGGTCTGTTGCAACATTTTGTGCGACAGCGGTGTCACAAGAATTCGCTGCAACAGGAAGTCACAGCGGCCTGTTGCAACACCTAATTGTCCGTAGTCTTACCAACTAGCACAGTGGGAAATTGGCTGTTGCAGCGGGCCTGACTTGACACCCTGTCGCATGCCGCAGTGACTGCAGGCCCGCAAACCACATGTAACAGGGTGTTGTGTAGACAAGTGTGCTTTTTATCCTGCAGCCATGTGGGTTACCTAATGGGCAACCTCAGTGGCTGACAAATAATGTCCCTGGTTGGTATTTATGTAATTTAAACATAAGATAAGGTTTGTTATTATTAGAATGATTAGAGAAATTCTATATGTACTTTTATTACTATTTGGTACTGTTTATGATCACATATAATATTTACTCAAGTGTTACAATGAAGAATATGATCTTTACATATTGTCTTTTCGGGAAACCTTGGACTGCACAAGTCCGCTTTTTGTTTTGGATCTTATACTTTTATTCAGTTTTGTCAGCGGTTTTACCCTAACAGCTGTCAGATAGGACCCAAAATGAAATCTGCCCCCAAAGCCTTGTTTTGCTGGTAGGCTATGTTGGAGTTGGATGAAGGAGAAAATGAGCTCGGATTTGGAACCAGGGCATGATTCTCACCCTGCCGACACCCTCAACGACTCCCCCATCCATGTCCCTCTAGGACACTAGGATGGAATAGCCAAGCATTGGCTGCGAAGACTATGGCAGAGACTGCAGAAAGGCCGTGAGACAATTCTCGGCAGAAACGACTGTCAAATATGGTCAAAACGATCGTTATTTGCATATAACAAAATGGATTTGCTTGGATTTGTCCAAGCTTTTCCGAAAAGACAATATAATGAAGTCCTCAGTATTGATGTATTTTTGTGTTTAACTATTATTTCATACTATTACTATTAGTGGATCAACTGTGAATGTAATTCATATTCAGTTTATATGTATATTCGGTTCAGGCTGGTCAGGCTGTCTCTGAACTACAAGGAGCAAGCTGACACTCCGCCTGTCAACTAGTAATTGACCTCCCTTTCCACAACACCATTAGGGGGGTTCACATTGGAGACTTGGACCCCAAATTAAGCAATGTTTACATTGAAATACCATGTTTTTGAAACTTGCTCAGATGGATCTGAGAAGCCTCATTCTTGTGTGCAACTTAGTGCATGAAAACTTGATGTAAACGCTGCTCAATTTGAGGTGAAAGTCTCCAACTTGAGCCCCTCCTATTCTCATCACTCCTCATTTCTTGTTTTCCTTTTCCTCATCAACATCTTTGTGCAGCTTCCATATAGGATCCGCAAGAAATCACAACATTGTACAAATTTGTATTTTCTTGCATTTCTGTATCATAAACCCCCCATAGTTTACAAATATTCAAAAAATCATGTCTGTGGGTGTTTCTTCTTGGAAGGCAGTAAAACATTCAGATGCGTAGTACAGAGAAAGGACAAGAACCAAACGGTGTATTTCTAGCTGATTCTGCTTTTTTTTTTTTTAGGCAATATTCTCATCTGTACAACATGACAACCAGTCAAACGAGTTTCATTCTATTCATCGTCATTCGCATAAGCAAGGCAGAATACAGGGAACACCAAAGATTTGTGATGATTAATATGGGGAGGGTGAAAAAGTAAAGGGTAACGGATTCTAAAAACTGAAGACATTTATAATTCTATGATATTGATTAGCAAGTGCATCCATGATTGGATTTTGGGCCTGTCCTAGCACTGTGCACGTCCAAGCTTCCTCGGCGATCCCTGTGGCTAGGCATGCTAGGGTGGTGAAGTTGCTGGTTGTACATACAGGAGGTTGTGCGCTGTCCACTCGGGCGGGTGATTGAATCATATGATTCATCGAGATAATAACCCATACCTGTCGATGGCCGGGTGGGTGGTCCGACAATCGTGTTAGAGCAGGACGAGCCGGACCTGATCGGGGTGGAGAGCTTCAAGATCCCTTTCAATGGCTGCTCGTTTCCGCTTCCTGACATAGAGTTGCGACGGCTAGCGCCTCTGGACCCGGGGTTGGAGCGACTAGACATCGGGCGGACTTCTTCACAGGCATTCGAGGCCACAGACAAAGGGCGTAGAGGGTGTAACACATTTTGGGAGTGTGCTAGCTTTTGCTGTCGGTCGGCCAATCGCAAACGCTGGAGGAGCACGGCTGGGTCGGGCGCAGACGCTGCTGGCATACCAGTGCTGCTCAACGAAGGTCGCCGAGACATCGGTGGCAGAGCGTGAGAAGTTGGGACGGCAAGGCTTGCTGAGCTAGCATTGCGGGAATGATGCGATCGTGGCGAGAGTGAGCTAGGAGTGTTTGTCCCACCTGAAGAGGCCCATGGGTGAGAAGAACAAGAGGAACCAGAACAAGTGGGAGAATTCGAGCTCAGTGAGTGTTGAGGGTCACGAAAGTCAGCATTAGGATGTGAGCGCGATCGGCTAAATGACGGCCTTGTATCCTGACAAACAAAAGTTAAAAAGTAAAAGCGAAAGATGGAATTCAGTCGTCCATCAGTAGAATCGGCCAAGGGAAACCCACTGGACGAATAGCGGAGAAAAACTGCGAAGGTTAACTACTCACGGGAGCTGCTCTTCTTGGTTCAGCAGTCAGACCATGTCCATTGGGTTGATTTTGTAGACAAAGTTCCCTTTCTAAGCGCAAGTTTTGAGCCACCAAAAAAGCCTTTTCTTCCTTGAGTTCGCGCGCTTCTTGTTTTATGAGGGCTAACTGTATTTGATGACGTTGCTGTAATTCTTGTAGTTGCTTCGTAGTAATCACCGCGGGTGGTGCTCTCTTCGAGCAAATAGGATTGGCAGGTCGATGCAGGGTGGTACCATTAGAGCTGAAGGTTACGAGAAATCAGTCCTCCCTTTGTCTACATATTTCGACATAACACCTAGACACTCACGGCAATCTGTGGGCAGCGTCATTTTGTGTCGGGGCAAGGGAGTTAAAACGGGGCGCGGAGTTATTTGGGGGTACTTTTCCCGCAGTGTCCATGGCTGTAGAGGGTTCTACTGTAGCTTGCTACGCAAAATCGATGCTCGGGAGTGCTCACGGATCCTAGGTGGTATGGAACAAAGGAGATGATATTATGAGATTAAAGAAAGGATGTTTCAAGTGAAATGGATTGAGTTGATGAGGATAAACTGAAATAGGAATAGTATGAGGCAAGAAAGGAGCGAGAGATATGGAAAGAACTGATGCCAGAATATCGCGAGCGGCGGTTCCTTTGCGCCCCAGAACTGTCACCGGTGAGAAATGTGAGTTTCTCCGTTTTTAGGGCAGCAGTTTGATATGAGCCTGAAAATGCAGTTCCGTTGGGGTCCCATCAACAGCCGTGAGTATGTAATTATTTATGTAAACATTCATTGATGTCACCAAATTTTTAACAGTTTTGGTGTCTTTCCCATCCATGTAATCCGACAGTATGCATTATAATGGGCAGCAAACCTTGCATAGCAAAACATACGAGCTTATAAGAGAGGTTGTATACATCGATAGTATACAAAATTTCCTGAGAAGACCTTGATTCGATGAAAGATGTATTACCGAAAGGTTTAATGCCACTCAAGCCGTTACCGCAAGGAAAAGGCGCGTGGAGTGATAGGACGGCCGGGCTGGAGGCTGTTACGATTTCGTTGCTTGATGATCGTTGGGATGGAATTGTGTTTTTTTTCGAGTTTTTCTCCACCTGGCTTCAAAAGTCTGAAACAGGCCAAGAAGTAAAGATGCAGGCAGAAAACAAACACTGCGAGAGTAACTTCGGACGAAAAGGCAAGCGATGGCAGAGGCCAGGGCTGGTACTCATAAGGGGCTCTGCGGCAGCCGCTGCCTCGGCAGTGACAGATGTTGTGAGTGAAAATGGCAAGACTTAAAGCCGATAGTGACGACGGATGTACCATCCCACCTGTTCGTCAGGGTATGGGCAAGAGGCACAAATGGGCTAAGGTAGAACATTCTCTTCTTGGCGGCTGGTTGTTTGTGTTAATCGTTGACAGTAATTTCCCCCCAACGGAGATCTATTCCGGACTCCGGACAATGTTTATATGTTGAGTACGTAGGAAGGCGAAAGGAATATACGGCGGAACTGGAGGAATGAGGTTTTCAAATTATGTCAGAGCTAGAGGGTCTCAAGAGCTATCTTTTTCTGATGAAAGTGACAAATCCAAGCGAGTCCGTATGTTTCATCACAGGAATTAAGCGAACAGGCTTCATGAGCTCAGTCAAGCTGATATTCACCAGCGGACTTTCAGCAGACTGACGACGTGAATGTGGGACGAAGTGAGTTTTCGCTCAATTTGAAATCTCATAACATCGGCTCCATGTTTTGATATTTTGAACAAAGCACGGATAAACGTACCAGGCAAATTTCTTTCGAAGTTGGAGGCTTGCGATGAAGGAGCAGTTCTAGAAGGTTGGTTGTGCGCTAGATTGACTGTGCCGGATTTCTTTTGACAACAAAATTTCCAGGTGAGATTCGGACACATGGCCAGAGACACAACTCTCAACCTTTCTCCTGATCCGGATTCCAGTCCATGGGCGGAGTTCAATCTGAACTACAAACTCCATGGACTGGGTTCATTCAACTTTTTGTACCCGAATGAACAAAATCGGAAACTCGTCCGCGATCAGATCAGTGATCGATTCACAGTCCTGAACCTCTCACTCAAATCTGGAAGGAGAACCAGAGACATCAGTGATCGTTCTCAGCTTGCCCATCACCATCAGCAGTGCAGCACGAGCGGCGCTGCTGCAGGCCTAGAAAGTTAGTGCTTTGTTTCCAAGCCGCTCAACAACCGAACAGGGTGAGATGAATTCTGAGAGACGATACATAGTAGACAAATAAATCTCATGTGGGCATTTGCCGATCACAGGCAATGACGAACCAGGAGACCGGCCTGACATCCTTTTTCGGATCTGCTGTATAAGTGAGATTACAAACCTTTGGAAAAGATACGTTTTAGACAAACAGCATGGAGGCTTTGAGATTAAGGGACACAAACACACCTAAGAGGAATGAGATAAGGGAAAGATGATAAGTAATGATGAAGGATATTACATATTCAAAAGGAAGATGATATGTATAGAGGACAATCAGATGAGTTTGGATCAAATGAAATGATGAGAAACAGTGATATATCGAACAATGAAATATGTAGGACTGGGATTGGAACACACAGATCATCAGGGTTTGCAAGTCTCATCATCTTAGATTTCAAGCCCAATAAATTGCGGGAGCTTGGTAGCCGTGATGAGAGGATGGCGCCTTGAGTGAGAATCACAATAATTAAGACTGAAAGTTGTAAACATGCGCTGGATGGCCAGTAACTCAATAAAATGAACATGTGGAAACAGGAAGAAAAAGTAAGACGAAAAAAAAAGGAATTGTCCGCAAAAGATTTTGTACAAGTAGGTCGTCCATTGACTCTGGGAGATATATAATTACATGGATGTTGTGGTGACCGGAGAATCCGAATTTCTTAGTAGGAAATATGATGGAATGAGAAGACCACGAAACCACGTGAGTCTAGAATCAAGCCCCAGACTCAATCAGGAATCCTTCGAAGTATCTTTCGACTGCCATCCATCCGGGCTCGCTGAGGCTCACGACCAAACCGACGTATCCGTCTGGCCTGACGATGATGATGCCGCCGCCTCCTTCGCCCTCCTCGAAGCCTACCACGACCAACCAAGTTAATTAGTGGAGCAGTTCTTACGAATTTTGAAAAGCCGGAGACGGCTTGAACAGAGCAGATGGACTAGCTCACCATATTTGGAATGCAAGGAGCACGTTTTGGGTAATCCGATACCGGCAATGGTATTTGCAATATCATCCACATAGACTTGGGAGGAATAAGGGCCCGAGAACAGCGGCGGCAGGTCTGTGATCTCCCACTGGTCTCTTGAGCGTGATGTGACGAGCAAGAGACTGAAGAAAGAATTGGGGCCTGAGTTCTGGGGATGGAAGATTGAACAACGTTGTCCGTTGGCAGCCCGAAACCTCTTCAAAAAGCACCGGCTCCGATCGAGGTGGTCCAAGCGATTACCAGCGGGCAACCCGCCGAGAAAGATATAGATCCGGAAGGCGCCATCCATTCTAACTTCTTGCTCGATTCTCACCGGGTTTCCATCGATCACTCGAATCGCATCCCCTGGCAACAGCCTTTCTCCCGCTTTCAATGCTCCCTCAATCTGACACTCTTTTGCCTCCGAATCTGGCGGGGCGTTGAAAACATTCGAGGGATACACCGCTCCACAGCCCGAAGTAAAGTAAGCGTCTGTCCATCAAATATTCGAAGGTATAATCAGCTTTCTCTGAAGGAGTCCTTTATTGTGGCATTGATAGAGCTAGTGAATTTACTCCGCTTAAATATCTCGATAAATCGCTGAGGATCTACCTCGAAACCATTTCTCGCTTGATCTGTGTCCAAACTCTCCTTTTTGGCCCCTCGACCGGAGAATAGTTTACTATACTCGGCATCAAAGGCCATCAACTCTTGAGCGACACCTCGACGTTCTTGCTCGTAAGTCTCGATGATCGTCTGCCTCTTTCCGATACCCTTTTCTACCAAATTGATCTTCCATGCTAAGGAAAACATATCGAGCATCGAAATGTTCATCTACATTTATGTGCGTGGGTATGGATGTGGATTCAGCAAAAACCGGTCCGGGATAGCTCTTTTGAGCCCTCTAATTGTAACACTTTTTGTTTCTCCAAGTCAATATTCGTGGAGATCTTACACCTTGACCAGCTTTTGGACTGTGAGTGTGCACCGCATCACCGCCCAGTATAATCCGACCATTCAGAGTATCTGAAAACCGTAAAAGTGATCCCGGATATTACACAATAGGACTAGATGAGATTAACTTGTGAGATTATGAATGACTTGGAAAGAGACCACGTACAGGTGTTGGCTATTCGTTGACCGATTTTGTAGATGCTAAACCAATCTGTGTCGCCGAATTTCAGGGTGTAAGGATGGAAGATTTTCCTTGCTTGATCTTGACAAGTCTCGAGAGTAGGCTTATGTCTGCCTGTGTGTGTGGATTGATAACGACATGATTTTGATTAGTTTCTGAATAACAACAGAAATAAAAGCCAAAAGATGATGAAAAACTATGTGCAAGTGATCATGGACCTCACCGCATTGATCATCTTCGTTGAGCAGTTGAACATAAAATCGGACAAGGTTATTTTCCCTTGGTATCACCATAACCGAACCATCGTGTCTTGAATGAATGAGACATTTGAGTTTCAAGTCGGCTATCATTTGATCGGTGTAGTAAATTAGCTTGCGGAAATTATTATGACCAGTAAGGATGCCCAGATTGACTGACGAAAATCAGATTGGACCCAACAATCCATAACGCCCCAAACGATATCAGTTCCATTTCCTTCTAGTTTGATGGCCCCATCCAATGACTTTCTCACATCGCTCTTGGCGCCATCACAACCTAGCAAATACTTTGTGCGGATTAATTTATTTGTGCCATCTTCCGCTCTGACGATGGCTTCGATCGGATAGTCAGTTGGCTCTTCGTGGCTTGGTTTGTGATTACAACTGATGAATTCGTAGGGCCTCAGGACGTCCGAATTTGGCGCCCGGGCTGATATCTCGCTCAAGAATTCACGTTCTATAATTCCTTGATGTAGAAGTAGTGTGTAGCGATCACGGACATCGATAAAATCCGGACAGGATCTTGCGCGTGAGGTTCTTGCTAACAGTTGTTCAGGCGTTGGATCCTGTTTTTTTTTTTTTTGAATACATAAGGAACAGTTGGGTTGATAAAAATTCTCCAAGTTAACTTGAATGAGAAAACCACTCACCCAAAAGGATACTTCGTAAACTCTAACGCCACGAGCAATCAAATTCTTTGCGATCCCCAGAGTAGATCTTCCAGAGGGTCGATGGACGGGAGAAGGTTCTGAAGAGGAAGTTACTTTGGGAGGGATCCAAGCGCCGATATTTCTGAGGACCTAAACCGATCGAGATGGCAGGTCAGAAGTGTGCTAAAGGAGGCTGAAAGCTCGAGAAAGATTGATAAGAAGTGTGACGGGACCTCTAAAGTTCGTGGCTGAATCCCATCGGCCCTTCCGGCGATCGTAGGTTCCGGACGATTATCAATCTGCAGAACTGATAGGCCAAAGGTATGCAGACATAGCGAAGCCATCAAGCCGGCTGGCCCAGCTCCAACGATAAGCACGTCGGTGGTTTCTGCGGGCGTTGTAAAGTCCATGTTGATTCAAACTGGAATAAGGTAACGAAAATGAAGAAAGGTGGGTAGTCCTTCCGGCCGATGTAGAATGAATTGCCTGTATGCGAGATGACCTGCTTTGGAGAAAACAAGAAAATCGAGAGGGGAGATGTCAGTCGACCGCTTCCTTCAACGAATTAAGCAAGAATACTTACAAGTGTAGTGAGCCGGGAGTCGGCCAGGCCAGCCTGAGAGGCGAATATATAAGGTACAGGCTCGGAGTGAAACTATAGCCTGGTAGGGTGACAATAGCAGTTCACTTCGACCGGGAATACAACAAGCCCGAGGGTTTGAGCCAGGGCGCCAAGCTGTAGAAAGCTTGAATGTAAAGAAAAGAAGTGCTGACAAGAGATGAAACAATTTGAATTAATTCCACCTGGGTGTAAATCCAGAGGATGTGGTAGAATTTGCTGGAGGGTTATTCGAATGGGTTTCCCAAAGAGGACTGGAAGGTGTTGAGGACTCGATGTGACGGACTTCCATGAGGCTGATCGAAAGGGGCAATATATTACTCACTGGCCCACCACCATCTGCACAGGATAACTGGTGTGTTGAGATCCTTGGGCAGGCTCGATACACACAATATCCGTCGCCGACAGCGTACGTAGCAAATCTGGCGGGGCCGAGAGCGTGCAGAGAGAAAACCTTTTTCCGCGGCTGGACTGGTTCGGGATCCGCTTCAATCATCAATCAAGGAATAAACACACGTTGTACTTATCTTATTTACATATTAATTATGCAGCTCATTTGCCACTTCAGTCCGAGTCAAATAAATAAATAAATACTTGACCTCGTGTTCATATACAAACACCCGGATCGAAAATATCATCGTAAGGGTGAACAAACACCCAGCCGGGTTAAGGCCCCGAGTGCGTGTACGGTGTACGGTGTACGGTGTGCGGTGTGCGGTGTAAGGAGTGAGGTTTCAGGTTGTCGGCGCCACCAGTGTGTGCGCGCCAAGTGCGCGCCCCCTGGCGCGCCGAAATTGGTACAAAGAGGGGGTGGCGCGCCCTGCTAACCCTAATTTTGGCAGGGAGAGTTGTCAGACTCCGACAGCTTTCTCTGTCTAATCCGATGGGTTGAAGATCTTGTACAACAGTTCTGGCAGGCTGCCAGAACTGTCAGAAAGCTATGTAGTCCGGAGTTAGACTCCGTACCAAACTTCGGCTCATGGCCCACAGTGGACAGGATTCCTTATGTCTGATCTTCGCAAAGACCCATCTCGAAGGCGACAAGGAAAGTGCTCTTTCTGTCAGAAGGTCTTTACCCAAGCAAAGCCTCACCAGCTCTTCTCGCACATCAAGGATGCTTGCCCCAAAATTCCACCTGAAACAAAGTCGGAATATATTTCTGCTGTTTGAAGAAAGCAGATTCAAGCTCCAATGTTTTGGAATCCTCCGACCAGGACAACAAGCGAATGATATCGGTTTCAATCCCTAACAAATCAATCAGAATTAGTCCGTTCGCCATATCAGATTCCACGTCGAGTTCAAATGATCGAAAAACCCTTCCATTTGTCCTTGGATGGCTGGACTATCGCATTTTTTGAATCTCTGAAAAAAAAAATTGCGCCAGCCATTGGCGCGCCCCAGTGAGGTCCCACCTTGGCGTCTGTTTGCGCGCCCCTCCTCAGAGGTGGCGCCGACAACCTGAGTGAGGTTGTCTGATGCGTGCGGCCACGGGTGATTATGGAGAGGGTACATAAAAGATCGCCTTTAACCCGGGCAGCGTCTAACGAAATCTCCTACATACCGAATCGCAGACAGTTGCCGAGTTGAACGGCCTTAAGCAGATCGTCACGACTCGATGGATCTGTTCTGAAGCTCCATCATCGGTTGGGATGCCGCTAAAACTTCACCCCAAAGCTCAGGTTGTACAACTCTTCTGAATATTCCGGTCGGGCGTGGGTAGAGTGACCGACTTGAGTGGTCGATGGGTGGGTCTAACAAACATTGCACGTCATTGTAATACACATCTTGAAACTTGCGCAGTGAGAAGTTTAAGAGCTTCAGCCTTCAAGGTGAAGGCCCGGCACAGGTTTCTGCCGATTTGAGGAAGTGGCGGGTACATACTACCGCGGTATGCAATGGCTTTGCCATCCGCCGTCCGCGCCCACATCACGCGATGCAAACGTGAACAAAGCGGGACTTGGGGAAGCAAATATTTGCAGTGGAAGAAAATGTGTACAAAAACAGAAGATTCTCGGCTTCACCACGGTAGGAGACCGTGTGTTCTTTACTGTTCACCTCTGTCTGTCAGTTAGTGGCTGTGGCGGCTGCCCGCGGGAAGCCTGCAGGGTCGAAGATGATGATTATGTATCATGCTCGGCAAACTTGGCTGCAGAGCTTAGAGAGGAAAATGTGTCCAGTTGTTTGCAATCGCATCCTACCCCCCACTAGTGCTCTCCTTGGTGGGGGTTCATAGGCCCTGCAGCTGCTGACCGCTTCAGACTACAGAGTCCGTCAATAAACAGCACCAAGAATACTTTTTAGTTCCGCAACTCAGTAAGTCTCGGTGAGCAGGTAATGTGAATGAATGTTGGTTTTCTTCTTTCTGAAATTCGTTTGTTGTCCGTCATCGAGGTGCCAAGACACACAAACTAGCGCGCCCCCCAAGGATTTGTCTTTACACTATCATACATAGCATCCTCGGCAAAGCTTGTCGGTCAAGCAGTCCAACAGGCTTTCTGGCCAATAGAATATTTCGCTGCTGAAGAGCAAAGTTAGGAGTTTACTAGAGATCTCGGTAATTAAATCTCAGATGGTCTATAGGTTCATCGAACAGGTATCTCTGCCTCCAAGGTCCCAATGATCTGCTAATGGGTTCTCTCAGATGCGATGTGGTACGTAGTGAGTTCGAGGCAAGAGGAGTGGATAGGTTGAGTAAAACCCTCAAGGGATTGAACTGAGAGATTTGATTACGATTGATTTAAGAAAGCTGGCTTTTATAAGTACATCGAGACCCTTGCAAGTGCTCGGAAAATGAACAAGAGTGAGCAGTTCACAATTTGCTTAGATGGAAAGCTTGGACCTTAGTTGCGAGAGCTTCCACCCCTAGTTGGTTTACATGATGCAAGGCGCCGCGAACTCGGTTGAAAGGAATGGAAAGAGCAAAGTTATGCTCCGTCCGTCGAATCATTTTCGGTAATGGATGCGTTTGAGTGTGAAATGCAGCTGGAGTACCTGTAACGACCAAGGCAAAATCGTCAGAAAGATGCAGGTAACAAATGACAAGCCCATCCGTCCAAAGACACTCACGCCGCGATCAAAAGAGCTCCGGAACCCTCGCTTGTGACTGTGTTCCCAATCTTTGTTTACAATCGTGAAGGCAATGTCTTCATAAGGTGGACCAGCTTTGAACAACAGAGTAACAACATCCTCGTTCTCTTTATTTTTGATAATCTTGTAGATAGGTGCTCGACTTTTGTCGATCAAGTCCGGGTAGAAAATGTTGAATTCTATCAAGCAACGGGTCAGGGCATGATTAGATATCAATTGTTCAGCAAAACATGAGAATGACCATTTGTCCTTAGCGAAAGCGACTTACTGTAACCTTGAACGACCTTGGGAGGAGGGTTATCTGTGTTATAATGCGTCTGATTGTACTTATTCCACTCGTACCCAGTGTGAACTTTGTTAAAGTATCTTGGTTTACGTGGTCGATACTTGTCTTCCCAGTTGTAACTCTGTCTACCCATTTCTGCCTCCAACTCGAACATTTCTTCCTCTTCACCCAGACCTTTCTCGGCCTCTTGAGCATAAAGTTTTTCAGCCAGCGCGTCCCGGTCCAATACATCCTGATCTTTCGAATCCGAACCGTGCTTTGTCTTGGGAACAAAGCGAGTGCTGAGAACCATTTGGCGAGCGTTGATGATTTGACTCCAATCGTCTGTGGGTGAGATCAGATCAAGCTTCTGGTCCTCGGGTGAGAGGTGCTGGATCAGGGGAGGCTCCATGGCAGGCTCAAACTCTTCTGGCACTTCTTCAACCTCGATCTGCGCCTCGTCCTCTTCAGCCTCATGGCTATCATATTGAGGATGAGTTGGACGAGTGCTACTTGGCTGACGTATCAGACTATTGGCAAGTTCAGTTTGCACTTTCACGGCCTCGTCACGTTGACGACGGCGAAGATATTCCAATCTGTTACGCAATACGACCTCGTGCATTACCTTCAATTTCGCCTTGGCCTTCCAAACTTTCAATTGAGCTAGAAGCCCTTCCCAGTATTCCGGGTCCACTGGTTCATTCCCAGACAGCTTGGCCTTGATATTAGTCTCTAAAGCGATTAGCTGTTCGTAATTCTTTCCTTCCAATAGACGAGTGATTTGATCCCGAATCGTTGTTGCAGCCCGCAGAGTGTCGTGTGCCAAGTTTCGTTCCGAGGTAAGTTGGGCAAGTGCATCATCGCAGACGCACTGCAAGCATCGCCAAAACTCGAGCTTGGATTCGGATTTTTCTAGAGCGATGTGCATCTTGATGTCTTCAGCCAGCCCCTGAGTCTCTTCTAAGGAAAGGTTATCGAAGATTGTGTAGGGCTCATCTAGATCGACTTCCATGCCTGCCCCGTCATCCTCTTCTTCTGCGTTTTCGTTGATGAGACCTTGAAGAGTGTTTTTCTTCAAATCCTCTTCGGCCTCAAAGTCTCGGTGACCCCACTTGAGATTTAGGGCAAGAAGATCGATGGGCTTGGCCCTTTTCTCCCGTACTCTAATCTCGGCACGTTTCTGAGCCTGTTCGAGTTGAAAGTCGTCCTCCTTGGCAATCCATTCGGCCATCTGTGCGCTTTCGGCCATCTGTGCCATCCGGTTGCTTTCAGCCTCCCGCAGCTCTAGCTCTTTCTCTCGCTCTGCCCGACGACGTGCGAGTCGTTCGAGCTCTTCGGCTGCCTCTGCCCGTCGTTCGGCATCTCGTCTGCTGGCTTCTTCGGCACCAAGCCCCATCTTCCTCTCTCGTTCCCGTTTCTTTGCCCAATCAAACTGGGTCGATAGATTTGCATCGTGAAACGGATTATCGATGGCTGAATACATTGAAAGCTCTGCAGCCGCTCGCCGATCAGCCTCTTCTCGCATGCTTCTTCGTTCCGACCGTCGCTCCAACTTTCGTGCGGCCTTTTCCGCCGTTTTGCGCGCCCGTTGCTCCTTGGAAGTTTCACGTTTACTTCTGCATGACTCAAGAAGACAGTTAATTGGTCTGCTCCTGGGTCAAATCACATAATAAGGTAATAACGTCAAGTAAATCATCATTAACTGACTTGTGAGATCGATGTCGATGTGTGCTGGAATGACGCCCACTATTCTCGGAGCCAGCTGATTCACCCCGACGAGTGCGCCGGCCCCTTTCAAAATCCGAAGAGATAGGTGAACGAGTCCGACTTCTCTTGCGGGAACTGCGATGACCGTCACCATCGCGGTGTCGACTGGATGATTCTCGTCCTCGGTGACGGTCCCGTGAAGAGCCTCTTGCAGGGGATCGCTCGCGCCTAGAGTGTGGACGATCCCTGTCGAGTGATGGCTCACGTCCCATTGAGACTCGGAAAGTAATCTGAGTTCTGTTTATTCGACGCTGGAGAGAATTTGGCGGTAACTGGGGACTGATGACCCGACGACACCACAGCTGACAAGTTTATCTAAGGTCGGTGCATGGGACATGTCACAGGGGCTGCTCATGAGGTGTCACATGCTTGCGGGTAGTGGTCCTCTCCCCCCGCAGGAGCCCCGGAATGTTTGCCCCAGACCCTCCACCTGATGAACCACTCCGCAATATCTACTCGAGAAAAAATATCGTCAACAGACTACAGCTTTTTGTCTATACTCCACAGCTCAGACAGTACCCCAACATACTCGCCCTCAGACCTGGAGCGTATTAAATGTCGCGTCAATCACCTACCCCCGCACCTCGCAGAAGCACACGCGCTCGGCCTGACCCGTCTAAACAACTTTCCAAGCAACCAATCCCCAACGCGACCAAATTGCTTTCCGATCGTGCCTCCGAGAATGAAACTGTACCTTTACCAAAGCTCAAATTTACTTCCTCAAGCTCGACAAAAAATAAGAATCCATCATCTAGCAAAACTTCCACCAAGCCTTCTGTTCCCACCAAGTCGCACGAACTCACAGAGAATGGGAAATTCACGAGAACGACTGCTGAGGGCGGAACTGAATCTGAAAATGTTGAAAAAATCACGAGAGGAGTACAAAAAATCACAATCGCTCCGAATCCCCCGATCAAGAAAACCTCAAAAAGCAAACTGCCATCTGTGGTATCGGAAAACAAACAAGTCGTCCCTCTTGCAGATCAAATCAACCTTGCAATGAAAACTGTCAACAGCTCACTCTCCAATCTTTCTTCTATCCGACAAACCGGCTGGAAGTCAGATCCTACTTTTGCTGACCCTAGAAGCCCCAGTTCAAAAATTCCCAGCAGAGAAACAAAACACAGTGCACCTGCTGGTAATTTAGAAGAAGCTCTAGAAGCAATCAACCAAGGTTACATGGCTATTCAAACTTTGCGGAAGTTAATCTCGAATAATGCTTTTATCCACAAATCCTATGATGTTGAACGGGCCGGACTCGCTTTAGTAAATCACGCTATTGAGCTTAAATTGGTACGCGTATTACTTGGAGACTCAAAATTTGTGAGTATGAATCAAACCAAATTACTGAATTATTTGGATCGTAGTACAATTCAGCCCTGCGCCTACTCGAACTTGGACACTACTACATACAAGCCTTAATTTTCCGCTCAGCTCCAGCTCCTCTCCAAATCGTCAGTTCCAAACCGATCAACCCGTCAGCCATTGCACCTACATCCTGGCAATCTCTTTCGAAAGTCATGTCTTTTCTCACCCCCATAAGTCACGATCAAGAAACTCCGCCAAACCTGAACAATGCAGCCGTATTGGTCCTGAATGCCGTAGCGCAAGGCTTCCAAGCTTTCCTGAACGGGAACATCGGCATAATCGCATCCGTTCCACGTGGTTCAGCTAGACAAACTCTGCCCCCTGTTGCTACCGAAAGTACCCAAACTGCCCAGATTCGTGCGGACTGCTGTCTTTGTGCTCTGGAATCTTCGAACGCT
Source organism: Puccinia horiana (assembly GCA_001624995.1). Classification (NCBI taxonomy): domain Eukaryota; kingdom Fungi; phylum Basidiomycota; class Pucciniomycetes; order Pucciniales; family Pucciniaceae; genus Puccinia; species Puccinia horiana. The sequence goes on from LWDY01000019.1 coordinate 2,233,813, forward strand.
CTTGTTGAATGGATCATATCTTTTCATGAACTCGGTGGTTCCTCTTCAGATGGCCTCGTCGTCAAGACGATATTGGGAGCTGTACAAACTTGTTACTCTTCGATAGTTAGGGCTTGCTCATCGTGGGAAGATTTATTGGGTAGGCTCATTGATGGCATCAATCAATTTCAGTTTGAAAAGGCTTTTTTCGAGGATACTTACCCGATGTGCTTTCGGTCTATCTGATCAGAATCTCGGCTATTATTTCAATTGCGAAAATCGTCAGTTTTGCTGTTACTCGCCTGCCAGGTTCGCTTGAAAGAACTCAAGCCTACTGACACCTCGTTGGACCAAGCACGCCGAACTCTATTACTGTATGCGCGATCTTCTCCGCACCAAATGCCCGACGTGGTTTCCGAGGCAAGAATCTTTTTTACGCAAATCGTTCAGATTATTCAAAGCAAAGAAACCCCTGATGGGAACTATGTCAATCAAAACGCAGGCTGGAGAAGTCTATGTGAAGTGGTGATTGGATTAGCTCGTAAGATTGGCGATGTTGAACTAGTCAATCAAACCAGTACATTTTTGTACTCCACTCCTGAAATTACCTATGACCAATCCAGGGTCATTCCTAATGGGCAACCGCCAAAGCAAGACATCACTTCGGACAAGCATGTTGCCTTACTGCTACTCAAGATTACAGCTACTAGCGCCGCACTTGATCTCAACTTGAAGACCATGGAAGGTCTGCCAGGTCTTACACCCCAATCCATATAGACGCACTGACCTGATCACTATGATTGCAACCACAGATCAGGAAACCGCAGACCAACTAGAAAAATCGACTCTAGTCATTGCTGCCTTGGCCCACCAACGCGCTACGATGTCAACCCAGCAGTATCAAAGAATGAATATCCTGCTGGATAGGTTGCGACGAACATGTGCACGGGCACTCAGAAAACCTATCACAAGTGACGGATCACATCCAACAAGCAATATCCAAGCAGCTTCTGCTAGCGTTTCCCAAACGATCGCCGATCTATGGCTCAAAGACATCGAACGACCAACTGATACCACCCACGACCCTGTTCTAGATCCTGCAATTCTTTCCATGATGATAACCGGTGCAACAGAAACCTTCATCGCCCTGGCTGAAAGCTCGTTTCAAGTGAATCGCCGTGAATCACATCACAAAGCTTTGCAATATCTGGATCGATGCGCACCGTTGCTGCAGCTGTTGCCTGAGCCTGATATATCAGCAATCAGATGTCTTACCTCTGCATACTACAACACCGGGGTAGCATTATATCAGGCCGACAAGATTGCGATGGCGATAAACTTTGTCAAACCATCTTGTGAGCTTCCTAGCCGGTTCTTCGATATTCTTCCAAGTAACGAGGTTCCAGCAACGTGGAGTCAGTACGAAGACGTGAATGGAGAAGTTGAAATTCTGAAAAAACAATTGCAAAAGCGCTGGGAACTTCTCGCTATATGCTATCTTCAGATAGATAAATCGCAAGCTTACCAGGCATACGTTTCGGCGGTTGCATCCCATCCTAAAGATGATTTTGGCACTCTTGCACAGATAACAGATGATCCTTCCGCTCCACAAAGTGCCCTTGACGCTCTACCAGGTCTTTGTAAACTGGTCCAAAGAGCAACCTGGTTGGCAACTTGCGATATTCTACTACCTATGTCCAAATGTAGTCTACTTGATAGCTTGACACCGAAGAAACTATCAAGCTCAGAAGTCGGAGCGATTTTGGAACTGCAGCTACAATATCTTTACCAAAACACGCGCAAGAACGAATGCTGTTTGGCCCTCAAAGCAATCCTTGACGACTGTTCTAAGATTTATCAATCGGTGACCCATCCCTTTCGACGGGCCAGGACGCTGGTGCGGCTAATGGAATGGCACGTCAGCATGAGCGCGGAATCCAAGTCCGGCTCGACTTTCCAAACCCTCCAGCAGCTTCAAGCGGACGTATCAGAGCTACTCGATCAATCTAACTCTGGTCAAGATGATTCTTTCAAGCCTTACGTTCAGCAATATCGTGGGTTAGCTTACATGTGGCTGGCAATAGCTGCTCAATCGAGAAATTTGCCGAAAGATTTCACAGGCGCCAGCGAGGCTACAATAAGCACGTTAGAGAAGATTGCGCTGCCTTTGTTGCCTGCTAGACCCGAGACCTCCTTGAAGAAAGAACCCACCCCCAAATCAAAGCCTCCAGCAGCAGTGAAAGCCAAGGCTCCACCCCGGACGCGTACTGCCGTCGTCAAGCCAAACCAAATCACCAACCTTCTCGCCACACCGCCAATTAAACGGTCGGATCCAATTGACTCCATGAAGACTCCTGAAAAACAGGGTAGCTTAAAATCCTCAAGGTTTCTGTTCCAATCAACCAAGAATAAAGTCATTTCAACAAATAGCGCGACGGATCCGTTTCCCTTTGATGATCGGGACCGTCTCGCCCAACACCTCATGCTTTTCACGCACATTCTTGGCGCGCATGGCCTGCTCTCCCAAAAGCTGCGACTGCTACGATTCATGCAAGATTCGGGTCCAACTCAGAGTCAGTCCTCGGCACAAAATAGCAAGCGCTTTGAAAATCAGGTTTCGACTATGATCGAACTAGCTTCAACCTATCTACACTGCGAGGAATATACCATAGCCAGCACGTTACTCTCCGATGCTGAGCGTTTCATCAAATCTTTCTCAAGCCACACACTCCCAAGTGCTCTGACAAGCGAGAGTCTCATCTCATTACTTTACTCCAGGTGTTTCTCCGAAGCTGATGACCCCGAAAGTGCGGATTCGGTATTTATCATGGCCGGAGAAAAATGGGCATTGGCCTTGGAGGAGGAGGATTATCATAGTCGAAGCTCAGATGTCTCTCCAGCGCAGAAAGTGATCAGAAGGACCAAATTACTGCGGGTGATCGCACTTGCTTCGCTTACATACTCTCATATCAAAGAAAAGCAAGGCGATTTGGCCCTTGCCATCGAATTCGCTACACGGGCTGTTCGTTTACTGCACCGGGCTTCATCTAACATTCTTCGGATATCGAGTTCCTCACAAACGACCGCGTCACATGGTCCCCCCAAGACCACCGAAGATGTGTTCAGCAGCAATACGAAGGCTGAAGATTGCGCGCCTCTACCCGAAATAGCAAGGGAGGTGAACCCCCACTCTTTTACTGTTGAGAGTCATCCGGTCGGCGAGATTACCTGGCAAGTTGCAGCAATGATTCCTACAGCTTTATGTAGGGTCATCGACTTATACATGAACAGAGGTTCACCTAGGATGGCTGAAGCTTATCTCAACCAGTTTTCTACCGTCTCAGATCAGATTGGATCTCACCGACTGAAAGCTAGTGGGATGATCATCAAAGCCAATATTCTGACGCTCAAGCGGCAGTTCGATGCTGCCCAAAATGCACTCAAGGATGCCTCTTTGATGATGGAAGATCGTCGTACTGGCGAGCTCGCTGAAATTTATAAGCTGAAATGTGAAATCTCTTACAAGTTGAAATCGTTCAATGAATCTAAGGCTAATTGCGCGGAGTTGGGACGTGTGCTACAAGAATTAGATGACCATTGCGCTCCAATCCACCCACCAACTAGGTATTTACTCTCGTTTCTCTTTCAATCCACAATTTCAAAATTTGCCTTCATCTGCTTACCCCGAGACGCTCCCCCAGTCCCCTCAACTCTTCAAGAATGTCTTCTCTTTCATCAAAAGGCCCAATCCTTTCGCCTGTCGCACCCACCCAATCATTATTAATAGCTGCCCAAATCAATCGCATTCAAGGTTTGTTTCTCAAGTCTGTCGCGTCAAGTAAAGAGGATATGTGTAACTTATCATATGATTATTTTCATAGTTCTTGTTGCCCGCGCGATCCGTCGACCTGAACAGATGACCCACCCTCTCCGAATGCTCTCCAAGATGCCATATGAAATTCGCGAAAAGGTATAATCCTTTATTTCATACTTTTTTTTTTTTTGGGGTGGGGGGGGTCTCGTCTTGACCACCATTTTCTGCACTCAGGTTTTCGAGACCACCTTATTAGCAATGCTTGGACTGGATGATGTTCTTCAAAATTTCAGGGTGGATCCTTTACTAGGAGTGTTATCGGAAGCCAGTAAGCGATCTCACTGATTCCGTCCTTCCGACAATGCACCCCACCTCTGAAACATCGTGCTAGTGATTGTGGTCCCCTCGATGGACTCTCACCAGGATCAATTAGAGAATGACCAGGATCAGTTTCCCCACCTCTCGCGTTGCTTAACTTCAATGGAAGAAGCTTTGACTAGGCGGATCGTCGGATGCGCCGACATTCCAAACCTATACGAGTCTATCCACGTCTTGATTACGGTCAAGTTCATTGATAGTATCCTTCAACGAGGGCGGAAAAACGTAGCTGGCGAAGTCGCAGCCCTCCTTGGTGGGTGATGAATAAACTCCCCATTTGATTACGACGGGAGAGCCAATCTAACTCTCCCCCTTTCAACCTAGATTTTGTTTGCAGCATGACCATTCGAAGAGAGATGGTGGAGTGTATCCGAGCGAAATCACGAGTCGTCGGACCTGGTGATGATACCAGTTGGCCATCAGAAGAAGATCAAGTCAAAGGCTCGTCATCAGCCCGAGATGAAATAAGGATTGCATCAATTTCGGGGGCTGATTTAAGACGATGGGACGATGTGGCCTCCCATTACAGGGAAGATATCAGATCGCCTGCAACTTATCGTCCCCTCCGACCCCTTCCGACTGGATGGCGAGTGGTGTCGATACACGTAGCCTTCGATGAAGATAGCCTATTTATCATTCACCATAACGGAACATCCAATCCGTCAGGCGTCAAGCTCCCTCTGGATCGATTCAATCGGAGAGAAGGGGAAGATGACCTGTTCACCTTGAAGGTCGCGCTTGAAGAGTTACAAGCAATCGTCAGCCAGAGTAATGCTGCTACCCAGCGCGCCCGACACGTCACTGCACGCCAAGACAAAATCTCGTGGTGGCAAGAGCGCAAAGATTTAGATAGTAGGATGCGGAACCTCGTGGAAAGAATCGAAAATGATTGGCTTGGGTCTTGTAAAGTAGCCATTAGAACTTTTGATCCTCGTCTTTTCTCCAGCCTGGCTAAACATGATTTTTTTCTTCTTTCCTTTTATCTTATTAGGGACTATTACGGCCGAGTAACAAAGTGAATGAAATGGGAGCACTAAGAGCAGCTTTGGAGAACCTCTTTCGACATCATTTGATTTGCTCCCAAGACAAAACTGTCTACAACCGCCCTTTGGATGAACATATCATCGATTGCTTTCTCTCTTTGCCTATCAACTGTCGAGATGAAGATTTGGAGGATCTCGTTCAATTTGTCGTTGATTCTTATCAGATCCACGAAGCTCCGGTTGTTGGAGATGAAGTAGATGTAGATCAAGTAAGTTTATTCAAATTTTACACATTGTTCTCTTACTAATTAATGATCTTGATATCACAACGCTTTAATCCTCTTTTATCATCAATTAGGTTGTTTGTGAACTTCGAACAACTCAAAAGGAGTATTTGGTCGAATATTCCGAAGAAGAAAGTTCACCGCAACACTTATTCCTGATACTGGACAAACACCTGCACGGATTTCCATGGGAAGTTTTGCCTATTCTGATGGGACATTCCGTCAGCAGGATCCCCTCCTTAAGTTTCCTACGTGACCGTCTTGGTGACGACCATCAGACGATCGATGTCGAGCCTTTGGTGGTAGATCCGACTCGCACATCATACATCTTGAATCCCAGTGGCGATTTAACTAGCACTCAACTGAAATTCGAAAGTTGGTTGGAAAACCAGCCGACTTGGAACGGAATCAAGGGCCGATCGCCGAGTAGCGAAGAGGTTAAGCAGGCCCTGCTATCAGCCAATTTAATGTTGTATGTTAAAGTATCCCCTCTATTCTTGTATGGATATGATCGTCTTACCCAAGCAACTCTATTTGGATTCTACAGATATTTTGGACATGGCGGGGCAGAGCAGTACATACGCTCTCAAACAATCAAGCAACTGCCACGTTGTGCGGTGACGATGTTATGGGGTTGTTCGTCAGGAATGTTACATGACCAGGGAGATTTTGATCCGACTGGGACGCCGTACGCATACCTGCTAGCAGGATGGTAAGCCTACTTCATACACACACATCCCTCCCTCACATCGATTCATTGAGGCTCAACGGTCTACTAATTTTATCTTTTTGGATCAGTCCCGCATTGCTTGCTAACTTGTGGGACGTGACGGATAAGGATATCGATAAATTGGCCCTCGTTATTTTCATGAAAACCGGCCTGCAGTCTGCCGATGATGACCCGGCTGAAAATTCCACATCTTCCTCCATGACTCTCACTAGTGCTCTGGCCTTGGCTAGGTCGACTTGTCAACTCAAGTATCTCAACGGTAAGTATCCCCCTTTGAGTTGATCTCCCTACAAGCGGAAAACTTCACTTTTGTAGAGATCCCGCTGTGATCTGACTGACTGACGTCCTGATCACGCGTGTAAATCATTCTCTCAGGCGCCGCCCCTATCATCTACGGTATCCCGGTCAAGTTTCAGGTCCGGAAAGAAACTAGCCGTCGATCGCCGACGTTCATGAGCCCCTAAATCCCCCCTCCATAACTTCTAACGTTCATATTACCCACCATCATAAAACATTCATATGTACATGTAAGCCTCTCCTACCCTATCTCGATCCTCGTCATCCTTTGCATCTAGCATACATTGTCCATGTCACGCTTTGCTCCCTTAATTTCCCTTCTCCCATTTAAATGTTGTATCCTCACCAGTATCACTCGCTCTGATTGCTCTTCACTAAACCCACATCTTTGCTTGTCCATTATCTTCCATGAGATTTACATACACGCCACAAGTGCCGCTATAATACATAAATACTTGGAATCCGCGCCACCAGCTGTAAGAGTCTCGTTGGGGTCTCCACTGGATCCGTCGAAATGGGAGCTAGAGCAAAGGTCAAATGATTTGAAGAGACTTTCTAGAACCAACAGACGCTTCTGAATTTCTAGCTCAGAAGATGAATGGCTATGAGTCTCTAGTTACAGCCAATCCCAGAATGCTTGCGGATGCTTTGGGTCGGCAGGCCAACTTTTTTTTAAAACGCAATACCCTGTATTCTGCATTTCCTTGAAAAATAAAGCCGCACCAACCGCGGTAGCCGGACTGGCCGGGTGGCAACCAATCGTTAAATCACACACCCAAAGTAATCAATTTCGCCAACCAACTCCCAACAATCCGCCATTGTTGACCAATTCTCACCTTTGAAATAAAAAAAGGGTCTTGGAAAATGACTCCCTGAAATGGATGAATGACTCCTGTGACCAAGTCAACATGTCAGCTTTAGTGATGCCAAGAACTTAATCTTTGAGCTACACAGTTCAATGCTGGGTTGCTACGCTACCCACACCCGCAGCGGGTAGCGCAGCAAAAAGGCTAACAGCGAACGGTTTTTACCGTAGCTGCCAAGTGATATGCTTGCTTTTGCTACGCGTTTTCACCCCAACAATAAAAATAAAATGGTTTGTAATGACATATATTGCTATTTTTTAGAACAGAGGGGCATTTATGTCAGTCTACTCAAGTCAGGTTTTCTCTGAATAGTGGAGGACTTCCCGTGGCCATCTACATCTACAGGGGCTGTAAAGTCTGAATTACAGGGCTAAATCCAATGTGCCCTGCCAAAATTTAGTTTCAGAGGCTCAAATTAAGAATCTACAGGGGCTGTAGATCTTAAGGGAAGTCCTCCAGTAGCAGGCTGACATGATTCTAAAAGAAGTGGTAACAACGGTGGGCAGATACGTTACCCAAATGGATAACTTGGCCTGTAACATAACCATTACAGTTACGTTACCAGTTATTTACTGATAACTTAATTTCCTTTACAATATCATCTTCAAAAAAAGACTAATTTATTTTTAGTTATGTTCCTGGATAACCTGCCTGATTTCATGTTACGTTACTATTTCAGATTTTCTGGATAACTTCATTGTAACTTGGATAACTTAATTTTCACTATGATAACGTGATTATTAATAGACTGATGGAAGTTTAAGAACAGTATTGATCTAATTCAAATATACTGGTTTTATTGGAGCTAATGAAGTAACAGAAAGGTGTAAAACATGGTCAACAAAACTGTTTAGATGTGGAATGAAACTAAAATTTAACTACTTGTTTGAAAGAGAAGCAGATTTTCAATCTTTTCACACCTTTTAATTGTTGGGACTCTTTCTCTTCACAAAATAAATTGAATTTATTGTGCTGCTTGGTTGACCCCTCAGGGTCATAGTGCTTGCCCAATGGAAGATCATCACGCAACCACATGTGACTACTCACAGATCTTTCAATTGTTTTTGGCAACAACCTACCACGATTGCTACTACAGACATTGGCAGCTGCAGAGAAAGTTCATTCAACAGCCAAAGAAGATGCTACACAACCTAAGTAGTCTTTTGCAATAGTTGAGAGTATCAAATATTTGAGTTCGTGTTCCTGCAAATTTAATAAATCAACAAGCATTCATTTTTAAAAGCCAAGAAAGCATCAAATTTAGAAATCCATGAAAGAAAATTTACCTTCCACTATTTCAATGCAGAGAACATGCAATCCTTCTTATTGCCATGGTTGATACAATCAACTCCTCCCAAATACATTTCTATTTTGTCCTTTCCTGGATTTTTGCTTGGACTACTGAAAAATGAGTAGATTTCATCATCATCATTCTTCTCTATTACCTTTGGCGCAGTTGTATCCTTTTAAAGCTGCTTTTCTTGCAGAACTTTTTCTTCCATTTGGGTCTTTCTTTCTTCAAGCAATTTCTCTAGTCTCTTTCTTGCTTCCAATGCTTTTCTAGGAAAATGTTTCTCAAAGATAGCTAGCCTGAAAGATGGGTTCAGAATAGTTTAAATCACCAGAGTTTCACAAGAAAGTGCTTTGTCCAAGTAAGCATTAGTTTTCTAAAACATTTTGACAAACATCGGATGTAAGGGATTTCTATGCAGTGATGAATCAAGCTTTTTCTTGAGCCTATTTTTCATTTGCAAGTACTCGGGTATGGCAGCACTACCAGTCAGACCATCACCCTCCATTCGCTTGGTAAGCAAGTCTTAGTCTTATTGCTGCAAGAAAAACTACTAAAGATATCAACAATCACAATTAGTTTGCGGATTTTCACACAACTCAATGAAAAAAGTATCCAACCTTCAATTCATCATTCAAATCTTTTATTTCTTGCCACTCGTGTGACAAAATTGTTAGCTCTTGAAAATGGCCAAGCTCTTTCTGGGAATTTCACCCTTGTTGCTGTGCACGTTGGGCATGTACTTTCTTCAGATCCTCTTTTAGAATCTCATCAATCACCTTGATTTCGAAAGAAGATTAAAGCTGGTACAGTGGTAAATCATTGATCAAGAGGAAGTGACTCACTTCACATGCCTCATAAGCACGCTCATGGCTTTCAAATTTTATGTTCCACCGGATTCCATAGCCAGGAATCAGACTACGTAGTTTTAGGCCCTTTTTTGGTTTTTTGAATAAAAGCCTGACGCCATGCACATGTAGAAGTAATTTTTTGAACAACAAAGTCTAGCTGCAATTTCAATAGGTGAAAGAAAAATTTAGTTTTTATTTCTTGGTAGGATTTTTTAGATTAAAAAGTTGGTTTATTCAAGGTCTAACCTTTCTAGTTAGACGCAACGGTGGGTTGCTACGCTACCTGTAGCGGGTAGCGTAGCAATAATTGCTAACAGCTAATGGCATTTGCTGTAGCTGTTAGCGGTTCAATCACTATTGCTAAGCGCTGGCCCCGCTACGCTGAGCTACAGCCATTGTTAGCGGTGAAAAGCCGCTAAAATGGCCTGTAGCGCAGCATAGCGGCTCTTAGGACCACTACTAATTAGCTAACACTACAGCATCAGCAACAAAAAATCAGGGCCGCTACGCTACACTATTTTGGGCAAATAGCGTAGCGACCCAGCACTGTTAGATGGTCCAAGCTATTTGCCTCATTACGATTTGTTGCCTGGTATGATGGGCCTTGGTCCTTGTCCCTGCCATCTGATTCATTTTCTTGTTGTTCAGTAAGCCTGGAGAGCTCTTCCTCGTCGTGTTCTCGTTCAGAATCATCATTGACATTCAGATCGGTTTCATGAACCAAACAGCTGGTTGGTAATCATCATCATCATCTTCCATTTCTTCTTCTACCTCAGAGATTGTTTCCATGGCATCGGAGTACAGGAAATTTCCAAGTATAGACTCCTTTATTTTTTCCGGGGAGGAGCAATAATTCCAAGCTCAGCAAGATCAGCATTGACAATCAATGCAATCTTGTGACAGAAACAGCGGACGTGCATGTTCTCTGGCCACCAGTCAAATGAGTAGGAACCATTGTTATCCGCCAAGATATTGAAAATTTGAGTTGCCATTGCATAGTTGCTTGAGGCAGAATCAGTGGTCTGAGCAAGCATGTATGATCTCAAGTAATGGAGTACTTCCCATAGGATTCACAGCCCCTGTAAATTCCAAATTACAGGTCTAAATCCAAATTCCAAAATAAAGATGCTTTTTGGATATCCACCTGGCCCTTGACATACCCTTCCATCTCAAACATACGTAACCAAGTGCAATGCCTCCCAGATTGAGCTCAACCAACTCAGGATGGGACTTCCACAAATCAAAATTGCCATCAAGGACAATCTTGAGGATCTCAAGGTTATTTGGCTCAGGACTGCATTACCATTGGATGACTTCCCTTCAATCTACAGCCCCCCTGTAGAGCCAGATGCCAGAGCTTAATTGCAGTTAAAAAGCTAAAATTTTAGCTTTTTGACTTCTAAATTAACATCTGCAGGGGCTGTAGATGGCAAAGGGAAGTCTTCCATTTTTGACGCTGTGGACCAGGTTAACCCAATAGGCACCCAGCATGGAACCAACTTCAAGAATTCTATAACAATTATGTGTAACAGAATGATTTATTTATCTGTGATGCAGAGCCACTCAAGCTCAAATTCTGAGCATTAACCTGTACCACCAAACCAACTGAAACTCTGAAGTGTCTCCAGTAAATCCAAGATGCCAAGCAAGTTTTACAGTTGTAACCACATATTGAATACTGAAGATGAGATAAACAATGAAGTGTATGTGATAACAATGATCTTATTCATATCCTGGCCATGTCAACCATGAAAAAACATATAGAATTAGAGTTGGAGCTCCGGTTGTTTCCATTCCGCACTTGAGCAAAGAAGATGAGGAGCTGGTTCAAAACTTACCAGACACCAGCACTGGACCACTGCTCTTTTTTGTAAAAAAGTGCAGCATAGCGGTTGCTTTTTCTGCCTGAAAACGGCATAGCGTTAGCGGCTTTTCTAGTGCCTCTACGCAGTGTTACAGGCGTCATTAGCTGGGTTTTCCGCTAAAAATAGCTGTAACGATGGCCTTTTTTAGGCTAGGGCGCGTAACATTAGCGTAAAAACCGCTAACAGCCAACAAAAACTTGTTAGCTGTTAGCTGAATTACGCTGCAATATGCTATGCTACTGCTACGGTTAGTGTAGCGGGCCCACCATTGCAGACACATGAGATGTATCTCAATTGATGTTTGCTTTTTCTCAATCTCAGCACTGACTTCCCCAGCAGGAGCAGCTGGAACCTCAGTCTCTTACTCAATCCGCACCTCCTTACAGAATTGATCAAGTATATATATCCTTTCAGACTTAGGATTGATGAGCATCCCTTCCTTGTTCTCCAGTTGAAAAAATGAACAAACTGAACCTAGCTCTGGTAAGCCTACTGGAACATACAGGGGTGGCTCAGCAACGCAAGCATCTTGCTCTGCACAGTTTAGCCCTTACCCTTTGTCTACCTCTACTCGCCAATCTCACAGGGGAAGGACATGCCATTGGGGCCTTGAGAAATCATTGACAAGGCTAAAATTAATGGGCTCCATCAAGATGATTTTATGTCCCATTTCTATTCACAGCACTTAGCAGAGGCTATAAAAAAGATTGACCCACTTTAACAAGAGGATCAGAAATTACAAAACAAAATCAATTTGGAGAATATTTGTTTAACCAATCAATTCTCCTGCCTAAATCAGGAGCTTATCAAAAAGAACTGGGAGAATCAGTCCCTTCTCTCTAAAATCACCTTCTTGCAGCTCAAATTGGACATGAGTTCCCTATTTGATTCAGAGAAACTAAAAGGTTTTAATTCTCAAGTTAACAAGATGAAAGATTACAAAGGTAAAAAGAAAATGGGAATGAATGAATGAACCAATACCTAAAAGCAAACACAGCAGATACAGGACAACAAAAGATTAAAAATGAGAAGGAAAGAAAACAAAAGGAACTGATAACAAAAGAGATATTAATGAAGGTTATTGATCAAGGATGAGGGGCAAAGTACATACTACCATGAGTCCTTGAGGATTTTGGTATTTCTTGAGACATTTTGAGCAGACTTGATGTTTGAAGAGCTTGATTGATTTATTTGATCCAGTGTATTTGTTCTTCAAGATAACCTAAAGAGCATTGCCGTTGAAACAATCCTTTTCTGGCAAGAGCAAGATTGGTCAGATCTAAATTTTGAAAAATAATCAAATATGCCTTGCAATTAAGTTTGGTTATCCCAGTGATGTCTTCTCGGATATTTTGATGGCACCAGTCACAATGTTGAGAGCATTCATGTCTTCAAGCTTGGCCTCCATTGGAATGATCCATATAGTGTAGTTATTGGGAGTAAGGAGGAATTTGGAGTCAGAGATTGTTATGAGTGGATGTAAGTGATGGAGGAGCGTAGCAGTCGTTTGACTGTTGATTGTGAAGAAGTTACAATTAAATGGCCTAGGGCAACAAGGATGAAATAAGATTGAGAAATAATTTCTTGAGGAAGGACAATGAGATGAAAGAGGAATTCTCACTGGATTGGCTCAGAAGATGGTGTGGAAAAGGAAGGATGAGAACCAATTGTTTTATTCCTATGACTCTGCTACTCTTAAATAGACCAAGTACAGGAGGGTGGTTGAAAAATTGAATAAGAAAAATGAAAAATGAATAAAAAGGAATACTATCGCTGAAAATTGAATAAGAAAAATGAAAAATGAATGAAAAAGGAATACTATCGTTGAGATTTGACATGAAGACTAGTATGACATGAATAAGACTACTAATCAAGGCTCATTGACTACAGGGTGTGACTTGTTAGCTCTAACTTTCTTTCTAATGATAATTCAGGAATGATTCAGAGAATAAAGTCAAGGAAGAGAAAAGAAAGGGATAAAGTTAGAACAGAATTCCAACACATGTTATGCAGCCAAGAAATTGACAATCTTTATTATGGTATTTAGAGAATCTTAGTTAGATTTCTTGTTTAGGAACAATATCAGTATTTATAGTATGTACATACTGTGCCGCAGCCGACTCTCACGAGACTAGATAGTATGTAATATCCACATCCCAATACCCCCCTGTCGACTAGGCCATTGGCTTCTTCTTCACCTTGAACTCTTCTCATCAGTCTTGCGTGTTTTTCTGGTGTAAGTGCTTTTGTGAGAATGTCAGCAAGTTGATCAGTAGTTGAAACCCAGTCCAGTGTAACATTCTTTTCATAAAGAGCTTGGTTAGTAATGTAAAACTCCCTTTCCGTGTGCCTCATGCGCTTGTTCGAGCTGTCATTGCTACCCACGCAAATAGAAGATTCATTGTCACATAGAAGGTGTCCAATGACATCTTTGATGAGTTGCCTGGTTGCCATCCCTAGAGCCATATATTCAGCTTGATAGGTAGAGGCAGCAACCGAGTGCAATCTGTGAGCTATCCACAGAATGGGACAGCCAAAAAAGGTGAAGAAAATTCCATAGGACAATCTTTGATACTCACCTCCCCATCCCGCATCACTGTAGCACTTGAGCGGCTTGAGAGTGTCAGTGGGCCATATGACGAGCTGTTGATCCCTTGTGCCGGCCACGTAGTTCACTACATGGTGCAATGCCTTCCATTGGGTTGGTGTAGGATTCGCGCTGAATCATACCATGTAGTTGACCACAAATGCGGAATGTGATGTCTGGTTGCGTGCCTACTGCTAGATAACTCAAGGTGCCTACTAACGAAAGAAAATCAGTAGAATTAGAGGGATCTCCGTTTCCGATGAGTACCCGTACGGCAAAGGTTTCTTTGCTAGGGACTTCTTGTCCCAGTGATCCTCTAGTAACTTATCAATCAACCTTTTTTGACTCAGTCAGAATTCCCCCATACCTCTTTTGATGTCCACGTCAACTCCAGATTGCCATTTGATTTCTAGTCAGTTGTGCAGGTCCGTTTCTAGCTTCTTCAGAATGTTGTCACTTGATCCTGTCATGACTCCATCATCTACGTGTACCCAGATTGCGCCTCGATGCTGTGAATGCTGGAGAATATAAAGGGAAGAATCAAATTGGCTAGGGACATAGCCTAAACTTCTTAACTTTGTTTGTAGGTTTTTCCACCAACAGCGGGCCGCCTGCCTTTTTCAATTTTCATGCATGCTCTTTTGGTACATCTTGTCCTTCTGGCAGTCAAAACCACACTTCCTCATCAATGGGCGAGTGAAGATAAGCAGCTACAAAATTGAATGAGTAAACGGGCCATTTGCACCAAGCTGCTACAGTTAGCAGGAGTCTTAAAGAGATAAATGTTGCTGTGGGAGCAAAAGTATCCTGAAATTCTACCCCTGCAATCTGTGCGTACCTTTTTGTGACATATCACGCTTTCAGTTTGATGAGTTTCCCCTCTGCCGTCCTCTTCTCCACAAAAACCCACCAAGCTCCCATCACTCTCTTGCCGTGAGGTATGAGCTCTATAGTCCAGATATCGTGTCGGAACAGATTCTGAAGCTCCTCCTGGATGGCCTTCTCTGGATGTTTCAGGATGTCCCGGTAAGTTTTGGGTTGTTCTGTCTCTGGGGTCTTGACTTGTTCAGAGAGTTTGTCGAGTAGCTTTTCTTGTTCCGTTACAGTTATTTCATCTTGGAAGTCACCCAGTTTCGGTGCCATGACAAATCAGAGAGCTCTTGGACCCGGTACTGGTTGCAGATCATCCAGTTTCTCTGGTGTCATCAGTTGAGGGTCAGTTTTATCCTGTTGCTTGAGTGAATTTGTAGATCCAGTCAGTAACTTCAGCGGGGGGTCTGAAAATCTCACCCATGCTGAGTAGATAAGTTTATTGGACGCTGGTATCCATAAGATCCAGCCCTTGCTGCCGTCCACGCAACCCACAACACGTGCTTCTGTTGCCCGGTCATCCAATTGTCATCACTTTTCTGGAGGAGTCAGTACAAAAGCCTTGCATCCAAAGACGCGCAAGTTGTCTACAACGGGTTTATACCCATAAAAGGCTTCGAAAGGAGTCTTATTTCCACTTACCTTGTTCGGTAGGCGATTGAGCATGTAATTTGCCCAGAGGAACACAAATCCCCAGAAGTTCCTCGGGAGACAGCTCTCCATCAGTGCCACGCGACCCATGTCAGATACCGCCCGGTTGTATCTCTAGATTGCCCCATTTTGATAATGGTGATACGGGAGTGACCTCTTGTCCTTCAGGAACTTTGCTAGAACCTTTGACTCGAACTCCCCGCCATTATCCGTCCTAAGGCACTTGACTGATTTACCTGTAGCTGTTTCAAAAAGGAGTATCTGGTTCATCAGTAGTTGGGTGGTATCACTCTTTTTGCTCATGATCTTGATTTCACTTCAGGATGTAGAAATGTCCCGGATTGACAGAATATACTTCCCATCACCAAAGGTAAGGATCTCAAAAGGTCCCATAAGGTCACATGCAACTATGTCTAGAGTTTCTACTGGCCAAAAACTTGGCATAAGAGAGTTAGTACGTGTCCCTTTTGCAATCATGCAGACAGGACATCTAATGTCCCCTTTGGGGATACTGTCTGGAAGACCAATTCCGAGTTTCAGTTTGACCATTCTTTGGATCCTGCGGAAGCCTGCATGTCCAAATAGCAGCTGAAGCTCATCCTTGGTAAGGTCCGAAGAGTGCCAGTCAAAATTGTGCTTAGATATAGGGAACTTGAAAATGGGGTCATCAATTGGCGTTAATTGCATATCATTGTTCTCAGGCTTG
Organism: Puccinia horiana; assembly: GCA_001624995.1. NCBI lineage: Eukaryota > Fungi > Basidiomycota > Pucciniomycetes > Pucciniales > Pucciniaceae > Puccinia > Puccinia horiana. The sequence continues at coordinate 2,249,965 of LWDY01000019.1, forward strand.
GCGTTGTTAGAATGAAGAATTTTAACATCAGAATAGGAAGAAGATTTAGAAGAAGACAGTTCAGAATCAGAATGGATAGAGGAAATAGAAACGGGTGTAGTTGTATGATCAGTTTTAGAAGGAAATCGTTTAGGGACATTGAAAACGGGAGTAGGGTGGCTGATTTTTTGGGGATGGGGTGGAGGTAGGCAAGATCAAATCTGGAAGGGTCCAACATCTCTTGTCTCCGGATAGGGGGCTGTGTATCAGTGGTTGGCCATCTGGCAAAGAAAATGTGGACGAGTCATATGTAATGATCAGTTTAGCTCTTCTAAGAGCTGAGGGAGATATAAGTGTATGCCTGGCATGCTCACAAAACATGACCCCTCTAACGGAGACAGTCGCTCCATTGATCCCAGGAAAAACTAGCGTTCCTACCCCTGTAATGGTGTCACAGCAACCGTCAGTTGCAAAATTCAGAGGGATTGGTTTTTTAAGATCGCAATATTCATGAAGAGCTGACCTATCACTGGTAAGGTGGTTGGTTGCTCCTGTGTCTGAGATGACATCTTGTTTGACACTAACAACATTGGCGACTGCTTCACCTGTCATTTGGAGTTTGGTGATTTCGTCGTCAACATTGCGAGCTGCTGGTTACCCTTTGGGCTTAGGATAGGTTGGTTTGTACAACTCATATTGTCTTTGAGGCTGCATGTTGTTGTTAGAGGTGGGGTAATGGGTGTTTGGTGGTGGAAGCGGTTGGGGAAAAGGGGGAAAGCTGAAAGTATAGCTGGGGTGGGAAGTGTTGGCCATATGGCAGGAAATTGGGAGAAAGGCTGATATGGTGCCTGTTGATTTTGCTGTCTCCGATAGACTTGGTTTTGGGGTGGAGGTTTCTTCCTCACCAGGCAATCTGCAGCCCAGTGCCTCATCTGCTTACATATGTGACAAGCATTACTTCGAGTTGCATTCGCCGCTACTTCCTCTGAGACCTGGTCAGATTGTTCTTTGAAGGTTGGTTCTTCAGTAGAAGTCGAGTAGATCTTTGGGATTGGAGGTTTGATGTGGTTTCCGAAGTTCTTTCGCTGAACACCGTCTGTCTCTTGCAGACGTCATAGATTTTCATCAAGTCTTCGAAAGTTGGCGTCTTGTGGAGCGGATTGCCATACATGATGGACTCAACTCATCTGGCCATTTCACGTTTCACTTCCCCATCACGGATGCTGATTTGGAGGAGGTTGTTCTCGTTCAATGGCGTGTTGAGTTCTTTGAGATCACTGATGATATCCTTCATGGTGACACAGTAAGCTCCAGGTCGGTTTTCAAAAGCTGCACAAATGTTGCAATTTGCGCTGCTCGACTGACTGACACAAATCTTGATTTGAATTTGGAGTATCCAGAAAAGACAGTTGAATAGGTGGATAGTTCATCTTCAAGTGATTGATCCACATAATTGAGAAGGATGGCACGTCTGATTTTCTCTTGATGAACGTTGGACGTAGGTTTTTCGAAGAATAGCTCATCGTACAGGTGCCACGACACTAATTCTCGGAGGTGTCTGGTCCATTTCCAAAAGTTGGATCCGTCCGCGGCAAGAATATCACGATCTCTAATCTGTTTGATGGCTGTGGAGATTATAGTTGCCATGTTTCTTCAGTCCTCATCAGCCTGGCGTCTATTGGAAGTGTTACACAGAGAGTCATCAAGGGTTTGCTGTCTGGACGATTCCGATGGGTATGGGGTAGGTTGAGGATAGTATGTTGGATGAACGTGGTGTGGTTGTTGGAAGATGGGGTGGTCAGGGGTAAGGAACATGAGTTTGGGGGGTTGGGTTTGGATCGGGAAGGTGTGGTTGTGCAGAATAAGACATGTTGTAATGAGGTTGTGTCGGGATAGGAATGTGAGGTTGGGGTGTGGGAGAGGCAGTGGATGATGGGGTTGGGGGATTGTTTGTATACGGAGTTGGAGTATAGTGAAAAGCTGTTCAGGAGGATTCGGTTTGGCTGTTACTTTAGGTTTGGCCGGAGTGGCAAGAATAGGAATTGTGAGGATGTCTTGGTGTATTTCTACTTGAGGTTTGATGAGCTCAGGAGTTTGAAGTCCTGTTTGTTGTTGGATGTTCTGATGAGCCGGCGCTGAAGATGTTTGCCTGGGCGTATGATGATTGTTGTCGGCCGGCATTGGGTTATCTAACAATCTACAGGTGGAGGTCTTGGAAGCCTCATACTTAGCAGTAAAGAAACTTAGGTGCTTTAAAATACTCCGGACCGCTTATGGTCTGTACAAAATGAGAATAGCCGAGCTTGGCCAGATCAGGCTTATCTTCTGACAGAACAATATGCAGAATGTTTCTAAACTCGCAACTGGGTTTCAATCCTGTTGGTACCTCGCAACCTTCATGTCGCTACCTGGAAAGAAAGTATTGATAGTTTTGAGAAATAGAGTTGATATATTGTTGAAGTATATCTTTGCGAGATGACTTTAAGGACTCATAACATATTATGGTATTGGGAGAATCTTAGTTAGATTTCTTGTTTAGGAACAATAACAGTATTTATAGTATGTACATGCTGTGCTGCAGTCGACTCTCACGGGACTAGATAGTATGTAATATCTATGTCCCAACAATTGTTTCAATAAATTGCATATTGTGCACATTTTTGAAGCACTTAGAGCATCTCCACCACATGACTATACCAAGTTTAGCAGTGTGACTCCAACTTAGAGCAGTCACATTCAAATTTTTCGTTAGCAAACCTCAGGTTTTCAGGGAGGTTAGTTACCCCCCCCTTGGGCAACCACATTGGTTGGCTAACAAACCCATCAGACCGCACAGAAGTGCTCTTGTCTTGGTGGCTAACCTCAGGGTAGTGGCCGTTAAATTTGATGGTCACTAACCTGAAATCGTGATTTTGGCTAGTTGACCCAAGCCTTATGCGGCTGCACCTTGGGTTATGGCTGGTTAAGTCGCCTTGACCGTTTGACCAATGAGAATGCTGTTAGCAGCGCCATAGGTGCTGCTAAATGGCCTCAGAATTTAGCAAATTGGCTCTGAGCTGCTAAAGCATTACTGCATGTAAAATGCTATAGCAGCTCATCACTTGAAGGTTTGCAAGACTATCCTGTGAAACTCAACACCTCCAATCCCCTGGTCACACACTGATCTCCCCCTTTCACAGGTCGGCTTGCGTTGCAAGCCAACCTCAACACCAGCTACTAAAGCTGTGGTGCAGTTGCCAAGCACAGAACTTTTAGTAGCTCGGAACTACGTGCAGTGGAGATGGTCTGATGGTGTTCAAATATTATTTCGGAAAAAATTGTATAAGTTCTTAAATGCAAGATTTGGCAGGGACCTGCCAAGAATCATAAATTATTAGTCTAAGTTTCCTGACATGTCCCTGCCAAATCTTGCATTTAAGAACTTACGCAATCTTTTTTCAAATTGATACTTCAACACCATAACTGCTCATGCAACTAGGGAGGGATCAGTTACATGCCCCTCTTTCAGAGGTGATAAGAAAGGGACTCCATTAAGTTAGGATAAAATGAGAGGCCCAAAACATCTACATATTTACTAGGTTTGACAGCAGAGATACAGAGGTTATTCTACAGTATGTATCCTATCTACAGTGGTGCACATGTATCATATCCTCATGTAGGCATGTATAATTGATTAGATCTTTCTTAACGAACGGGGATGTCAAATTTTACGAAGTCATTTTTACAAGGTGCACACCCTGTAAAATCCAATATTGGTGTGTAAAATTACACATCCCCCCAGGTGATGTGTAATTTTGCACCCCATGTTCCAACAAATGTGCCTTGCAAGTTGAGCCCCTGTAAAGATGGCACTGTAAGTATCTACCTCAGATGCCAAAAATGCTGTTCAACAAGACATACCTCACAAGATGCACACCTTGTAAACTTTTTAGGTTGCAAAACTGAACACTCACACCAAAAACTCAAAATTCACAAAATCAGGTCGCAAGGCATCATATGCCTTGCAAACCAAACCCTGTAAAATTCAATCTTGATGCGGTGCATATGGAAATTAACAGGGAGCTTGTTAAAAATGCATTGTATGCTATGTAAAATTCAATTTACACACTGACAGGTTGAATTTTAACATGTATTCTGACTAATTACAAGGTATCTTTTACAAAAAAAAAAAAAAAACAAGAAAAGTCCTAAGACCACTTACTCAAACAAGTACTTTTTCTCCTCTTAGGGGAGCCCGGGTATTTGTAGATTCCTTCTTGATGCAATGCTTGGAGACTTCCTCTTGTAAATTTTTGGGCTTGAGATCAGAAGCTGGAGGAGGAACTTTGAGGTGTAATCACAATCTCAGTGCTGGTTGAGGCTTATCAACAGCTACATTGGCTTCACCAGCGTTGTTGAGGTTAGATCAAAGGAAGCCTGCCTCATCGATAGGCAGTTCCTCTTCCATGGCTAGATTAGATTGTGAATACTCCCAGTTAGATCCAGAATCTGAGCTGGATTGAGCCACCAAATTGGCTTCCTTTTGGTCTTCCATTATTTCTTCAACCTTTCCAAATTCCTTGATTTCTTCCACCTTGGCCTGATCGGTCGACATGCCAGCTGGGAGGATAGACCGGGGGCACTATTTCCAGGTAATGTGCCCAAATTCATATTATGACCAGACAATCCTGTACCTACTCATTGAGGATTGTGAGAACATCTTTTTTGTATAAAGAAACTGAGAAGAGACATGATACAGACTGGTTGGACTTGTATTGACACCGGTATTTGTGTTGGGGTTATTAAAAATGCTGGGGGGACAATTGAGATTGGTTAGATGTTGGATCCAATGTGGGTAGTGCTGAGGCTGGGGGCTCAACGGTGGTCAGATTTTTTACTAAACAAGGAAGATTGTGAGACTGGGACAGCAGGTGGGGTAGCGGCACCAGAGGAACTGGTGGAATTTTCGGCAACAGAATTTTTACGAGTGGGTGCACTGGCCAAGTTGCCAGGGGGTGGGACCTTGAGGGAGCCCAAAATCACCATTCCATGGTGCGGGGTGAGCCAAGCTCCGACCAGAGATCAATGTGTTTGTTGTGGGGTGACTAGTCACCTTGGGTGCTTGTTCTTGAGTATTGTTGGCTGAGGGTACAGAAGATGGAGCGGGAGTGATGATTGAACCAGGATTGGTAGCCAACCTGTTGCAATTTGAACGGCCTCAATCAGAGGCACTGAGGTACTCGGAGGAGGGAGGTGTTTGAGCCAGGTTTGAATTACCATTGGTTGGGTGTTGAGGGAGGGCGAATTCAGGATTATAATTGCCACCTGAGCGGGGGAAGAGCCTGTGAGATTGCTGGCACGGGAGGTTGACAGTATCTGAGGTAGGGGAGGCATGAGAGTTGAGGAGAGTTGGGTTAGATTTGGGGGTAGGGCAGGAGGTAGTGGTAGCTGAGGGGGGTTGAGAGCGAGTGGATGCGGAGTTAGATGCAGACTGAAAATTCCTCGAGGTTTTTGGATGAGTCCCAAGTCATCGGCATGCTGCTGGGGCTAAGGGGTTTGGGTATACATTCTGGATAATTGGCAATCAGTGTGTTAGTGGATGTAGTGAACGAGAGAGGAAATTTTGAGATTAGAAGAACTTGCATGGTAAATTTCTCATGGTTGTCAGGAAATGAAATTTGCGTCCAAGTCCCATGCATTTGCGAGGTCATGTAAGCGAAGTGTTTGCAAATTTGCATAGGCATGCATGCATATTGCAATTTGCATTGTGGTTTGAGGCACTGCGTAAACAATGCATTGTAAAACTCAATGTTTGTGAGGTCAGCTACAGAAATACAGGGCATGTTTTACAAAGCCCCGCTTTGAGGGATGGTCAAATATCCTGATCCCTTGCAAAATTATACATTCACCCAGGCAATGTGTAATTATACATGTTCACAATTACAGGGTGTGCACCTTGTAAAATTCATCTTCCCCTTACAGAACTGGCAAAAAAGATGAGCAATAGATCTTTCTTACAGAACTGGCAAAGTAGATGAGTAATGAAGAAAATTTCTGCTTGATTTGTACTCAAGTCTGTATTAATGAATAGATTAATGGTGAGAAAGAAGACGGGAGATGTACATTGAGGCGAAAAGAAGAAAAGAAAACGAAAATAAATTGATGACAATCGGACAAGACAAAAGAAAGAAAAGGTGGTAATGACAATTAAGTGGTATATTTTATCTTTTATAACGATCATGATGCCAACTTGGGGATATACGGACGGGATGGATGATAAGTGCGAGATTAAAGAGGTAACTGGGCAGGTAGGTATGAGAACGACAGAATTAAACTAATCGAACACCAACTGAACACAACTGAACACAAGATAAAAAATATGAGAAGGGTTATTATATTACAATCTCCTATCGCTGGAATAAACGCTCAGTTTTCCATTGCCGTCGGCGATCGAGATCATCATTCGATAGCTATCCACACGAATGAGTAATAATCAAAGGTCAAGATTTGTTAGCCGATTAGCGAAAATGAAAAGAGAGGGGGCAAGGACTAACGGATGAAAGCACAATCCGGTAATCGGTTGAATAGTAGACAAAGGTTCACGGGTTGCGTTGCAGATTGATGTACGTCTGGATTTATGACCATAGTCACCCAGCAAGGGAGATGGCATCGATCCTCCCGAGGTTGAAATGGTTGAGATTGGGAGCAGAGGATTTGAGACTGGTTGATCGCGAGTATCGTTTGCATCATAAAGATTTCGAAGGTTGAAAAGTACTCGTGGCGCTCGTTCCTCTGATGCCTGATCATCGTGAAAATCCCATATTTTAACAGTTCCGTTCATCGACCCACTGAGTAAGTAGCAAGGAAAATAATTGCAGAAGCGTCAAAAAGTCAGAATTAAAGAAAGCCCAGGCCATAGAGTGGATAAAGACTAACCTAGCTAACAGGGGAGAATGATCATGAAGATCAAGAGCAGGCATGCCTTCATCATGAGCGACAAATGTTCTTAGCGGAGAATCATAGCGTATGTCCCACTGAGAGACCAAGCCGGTAGAGTCGCCAGAGAAAAGCTCTCTATGATAACCTGCTTGGAACTTGATTTGGGAACACCAAGAGGAGTGTACGGATCTAAAGACTTTGACCATCGAGTTTTTCGAAGGTTTCCGACGGTCGAAGATCCGCACCGATCCGTCGCCGAAGCCAGCCGAGATGATCCAGCCTGCATGGTGGTCCGAGCTGAGCGTCGTCAAGCAGCTGTTCGACCGTGTCTTGATATCCTCAATACAACTCTCTCGCCTGGAGTTCCAAACTTTGATATCCCGAGAATTCCCACCGACAATCAAGAAGCCTGTACTTTGTTGCCAATCCGTCACACAACCTGATTCTCCGAGACTACTCGGTTCGTTGTTTGGTAATGCTTTGAATGCCGATACCACTTCCAATTTTCCTGGACGTCCGTAGTCTCGAAATATCCTTACATTCCCGTCAGCTAATCATGAAGAGAAAGCAAAGCAAACACAGACGAATATTCAGCCTCATTAACTGGATTCAACCTGACGGGAGGGATGGTATTACGTGCGCGCATGTAAGAACTCACGGGTACTGGCAAGCAACAACGCCACACTATCCTGATTGATCAGTTGCATGCTAGTAATCCAACCAACCCGATCATAACAAGGTTGAAACCGATTCAGAATCGATTTTGATCTCCAGTCATAAACTCTGAGAAAGGAGAAGATGCTGTAAGTCAATCTTGAGTGCAACTTGACCAGTATGCTTTACCTTTTTTTTTTGGAACAAATGTAAGAGAAGTGAAGAAAGAAAAGGAACATGGACTGACGTGATATTACCACTTGCGTCCGCTGCAATCAACTGATCTTCGAATTGATGCATCAATATGTTGCCGATCGGTTTTGGATGATCGAAGGAGCAAACCATATGATCCCAACTGTTTGGAACTGTTACTCATGCATCCGGAGGCAGATTGCCAATTCAATGGTTTATTTTTGATTTCGAGAAAGCAAATAACAAGATATAATGAAAGAAGGAGAAGGCGACTGACCAGGATTGCATTTGAAAGTAGGACTATCGAAGATAACATTCATGTTTCTTTGTTTTCTCCACGTGTCTTTGATAGTGTCAAGGCTGCCACCATCATGTCTTTCGACATGATGCTGTTGAGGTGGATGAAAATGGTGAGGATGGTGAAGGTGATGAGAATGGGTAGCATCATCAGCCAAACCGTTCTGGTGGTTGAAGCCTTTGGGATGATGCTTGTGACTTGAATTCCGGTGATCGTTGAAGTTAGACATTTCAGCTGGTTGTTGCTGTTGATCATTCTCGTGATCCTCATTGTTTTCGGATTCGGAGAATAATGATTCCGATTCGCCTGCGGAAGTGGTCATCTTAGGTTTGAGAAAGATGTGCGAGCTCAATCGATAATAATCAGACATCAACGGCAGCATCGTTTTGCGATCATTTTGTTCTTCTCGACGACTCAATTCGACTTTAAGTTTTTCAACGTCGTGGAGTCCCAGGTAGTAGAGATGATCTTCTTCCTCTTTATTCTCGTGTTGGGAAGGATTGGCTACGGGCGAGGCGGTTGAAGAGGTCGCTTCCTTTTTGCCGGACTGTTTGCTCGGACTGGAAGGCAAAGAAAATGTGGGTTGGAGGGGATAAGAGCGATTACATTGTCGACGGCTGTGATCAGAGGCGCGAGTGTGAGCGATGATTGATTCAGTCGATTGATTGGAAGAGAGGCTCTGGAGACGTCGATCTCCCTCTGTACTACACCGAGTCTGAGACGAAGAGCTGGAGGATGCATGGTGGAATCCATTGTGACTGAGCGGCATTTTGTGTGACTGGTTTGACCGCGGGCTATTCATCTCAACATGAATTATTGGGGTGAACGAAGCTGACTTTCGCAAGTCACTAGTAGTCTTGATGGGATCTTGGGGTGATTGAGTTGATGAAGAAGGTACTGGGTCGTTTGGATTGAATACCGATTGCTCAGGTGACCGACTGAGGGCATTGAATGGAGTTTTCCAACCAGATGGCTTGACGAAATTCGGGACGAGATTGTTGACCGTACTGAGCGAGTGAAACACAGAAGTCGACGACCGATTAACCAAACTGTGCGTACTATTTGATGTTCCTTTTTGGTCTCGGGTGGCCGGACTAGAACCCGTTGAGGTAGATGACGACGCGATGAGGTTTGAATGACTATGATTGCCAAGATTGCCAAGCGGTGGGTGGTTGCTCTCTGAAAGTTGCTCATTGCTTTCCATACTGACCCCAGGCACTTCTTCGCGGTTCAATCTACCTAGCTCCAGTAGTTGTCCCAACACGCTATCTAGTAATCTAGAATGGATATAATCCACGACTACCTTGGCTGGGCTTGCAACCTGCTCGGAGGGATCTAAACTCAAATCGAGTAAAACGATGTAGATACTTGTGTACTCCATCCATAAGTACGCTCGTAAGGATTCTTTGGGATGCACCGCTTCATCAGCCTTCAACTTGTTAATCAGCTTTTCTAGCTTCGCAGTCCGATCAGTCATCATGTTCTCAACCTTATCAGATCCATCTCGTCGAAGAGCCGTTTCTACAGCCGTTGCTCGTCCAAGGCCTCCGGATGATTGTTGATGTCGATCAGTTTGATATTTTCGAATGAGGTGATTGATCTTCGTAGCCTTTTCTCGTTCCTGTTGCTTGATAAACTCAAAAGCAGCAACGATAAAGTGCCCGAGATGTTGATCAACTAAGGCGCTGAGTACAACGACTAACTCTTGACGAAACATGGGTGATCCATCGGTTGAACAATGACAGCAGGCCATTGCACTACCAACCTCAATAGACACTTGCTCTTGATATCCTAGAAGGGTCAAATCTGGATTGCTAGAGCTCAAGCTGCTCAATTTGTTTGTCTGGTAAATTGTTGCATTTGGTGGTTTTGGGGGCCGACTAGGGGTCGAGTCGGACGGTTTACCAGTAGAATCATCTGCGCGACCGGGTTTAGGAGGGAACTGGTCTTCAATGACAGCTTGCTTCGGATTTGTTGAAACGCCGATCAAAGTCCCAAACGCGTACAGTGCAGCGGTCCTAACCTCGGGTACTTTATCTGTCAATAAGTCACTCAGAATAGTATTGATTCCCATCTTAATGGCACGTCCTTTCACAACGCCCGATTCCTCCCACATGTGCGCTAGAAGAATCAAGTACCATTGTCTCTGCCACGGCACCAACTCCTTGATCCGATGGACGATGATCTCCAAAACGCCGAACTGCATCATAGCATGTGAGTTGGCTCGTGAATTCTTGCAGGTGATGGAAAGGATGAAAGCACACATCGCCTTGTGGTCAACGACGTTGACTATCGGTAGTTCCATACTGTTGGGGGCCATGATCTTGATGAAATATTCGATAGGCCCTTCTGGACGGGCGAGCGGTCGCGAAGCACATCTCATCAAGTCTTGTCGTCCCTCGGGGTAAACAGTTAAGATCCTCGCCCAAATGAAAATGAGCACCGGCTTCAAGTCAGCAGCTGGAGCTTGTAGAAGCTTCAATACGTATTGAAAAATGCCAATCGATAAGGAGAGGTGAACAGCCCAGGGCCCAAGGTCCATCAATCTGCAAAGTAAGATTAGTGCTCGCAGCCGGTGAAGAGGAGATAAAAGAACTTGAAGTACGATTGGTAGTTGAGGTGGAGACGGTGGGTAAAGGTCATCGCCTTTGCGCGAGTTGAGGGGGAAGCGTTTGAAGTTAGTCGGTAATTTGTATCGGATTGGTCTTCCAGCTGGTTTCTCAGGAGTCTTGGAAGTTTTCGGAGAGACTGGAGCCGATGAAACATGTGAACCAGACTTTCCAGCCTGATGAGAAGCTTTCCCATTGACTTTGACTGAGGAGCGTTTATCATGGGGGCCAGTTTGCGGGTTTGGATTGGAACATGAGAAATCTGTCGTGTGAATTTGGTTGATATTTACACCCGACCAGTCGTTGCAGCTCCAATTGAGATATTCTCTTCTCTTGAGCAGTTCCTCATCTTTTTCGCCGTTCTCTTCTTGATTTTCAGCAACCACAAATTTCAGCCAAACCTCAAATGCAGTAAGTTGCTGTGAGAAAAATGTTGATGGCTTGTAGGGGACGATCTGAGGTGGCAGCGAGTTTGGTGGGTAATTGTGCTTGTTTTTTTCATACAGTGCCCGGGCTTCCTCAGATTTCCAAATCCGAGGTAGTTGCGATAAACACATGTCGACTTCCAGATCCCAAGTATGCCATAATTCAGAATGGTGCGTTGCGGGTAACTTTGGAGTTGACATGGGTGTACAGCCATATGCTTTCATAACTCTTTCTGCTAGTAGAAATCCACGAAATGTACCGGCAAGTACAAGGTCACCTCGAAAGATTTTGGTGAAGGTATGGCGATCAAGATGGTTCCATGCGATTGCATCGGCGATCGAAGTGAAAATCCAAGTGAGTTCGCCGAGTGGGGTCCGGCGCATTTCCATCCGGCCAGGTACTTTGTCAAGCTTGCCAAGATCTTGAAAAAAGTCCGCAGTTGAAGTCCACTGGGAATGTTGTGAATTATTCCGGAGTACATAGAACCTGAGCGCCATTTCAATCGGGGAAGTTAAACAAGAGGTAAAGACATCCGCCGGTAGCTTCGGATCGCGTGGTAGCATCTCATCAGGTTGACAGGCAGCCAGCTGGATCGTTTCTGAGGCGAAATGACCATGTCTTGTTGATGATGGATCCCCAAGCTCCTGTAGAAGGTTTGCCGAGGTCTTTTTCGAAATAGACGGAGATGCTGTGACACTGGTATCCGCGGCGGTTTGGTTGCTTGGCCCGGGAAAGGGATAGGCAGCGTCCGAAGAACTCAGATGATTCGGGTTAGCTTCGGTCGAAGAGAGAGCTTGTTGGAGAGCGGTGGGATCGAGATGTTGCAGCCTGCCGCGCTCAAGTGCGGCCTGTTCTTCGTCCTTTTGTATGGCAGCCAACGTGAGGTGATGGAGGATCTGACCAGCATTGTTGCAGTCCCAAATGAAGACGACAGGAGTCCCGACCCAGGTGAGGATGTCATACAGGCGTATTGGAATGTATTGAGTATATGCTTTGTTGAAGACCCAGATTTCACCAGTGGGAGTTGGCTTAGGGACACCGTGGCCGTTATAGTATACAAGACAGCGATCATATCTTGAATATTTGCGAAGACCGAGTAAAGTTTTTTTGAACTCTTCTGCGTAGACATCAGCATAAGTTTTGAACTTGACCCGAGCGTGGGTGGGAGCTAGGGATTCGAATTGCTGCTGTAGCCTCTTGCTGATCGTATCTAGGACGGTCTCCTTTGGTAGCTGCTTGGGATCAGTCCAAGCTTCTAATTTTGGAGCGGGAGAAGCCTTGACAATATCAGGAGGATCAAAACCTAAACGGAGGCACAGGAACAGGGCAGCGCAAGCGGTACGATGTTTCGGAGGTGAAGTCCAATGTGGGATCTGATATGGAGCAGAGAGATGGTAAATTGATTGGATTAGTAATGAATGAGCGAAATTTATTCATCAAATTCTGGCGTGTTTTTTTTTTTTTTTGGCTTTGAAAAACAGATGTGTGACTTGAATTACTTGGACAAGATCAGAGGGTGTGATATTCTTGTAAGGAGATTGGTCCCAATACGATTGGTAAGACTTGGAGATTGAATCTAGGTAATCGGGGTTTTCTGAAGGGTCATCAAATCCATGCCTGATGATTGATTGGGAGTTGAATTCAGTTAACCTCAGATGTGACAAAGGATCGGAGGAATAGATAAGCTGATCAAATGAGTCTTGAGGAGAACTGGGTTGTTTGGAATATATTGAAGATGAAGCATCGGAATGTGAACGAGGACGGCGGCGATGGCAACGACTGTGATGATGGTGATGAGAACGATGGGTGGAATGAGAATCTGAATCCGAGTTGGTTGAAGATGAAGATGATGATGATGATGATGGGGCTGAAGAGGATGAACGAGTTCTGTTTTGTATGTGTAGAATGTTGTTTGAGTTATTCTGATTACGAGTATTAATGTTGACGTTGTTGCGAGTATTGCTAGTCCTCCGAGTGGTATTTGTTGTCGTCGTTGTTGATGGTCTCTGGTATGATCGATAGTCTCGTTGAATTGAAACGTCCATATCTCTCTCGATCTATACATGATCAACGGGGGGATTTAAATACTATCATCAGCTTCTCTCTAGATTATTCTCTCTATGAGTTCTCAGAATCTCCAAAACAGTGACATCGCTTTGCAAGAAGTCACTTACAGTTGCGTTTGTGGTAAATTATCTAGATGAATCCAGCGGTGTTTATGGAGAGGGAACCCTGCTTGTAGACGATCGACGACCGCAAGTCAGGATATAATTTGCTAATCTCAAGGAATCGTTGATGGATGAGTTTGGGATCGAAGAGAAAAGAAGGGATTGGTGTTGAGGGGGAAGGAGGCGGTCAACAAGCTGTTTGCCCCTTCGGTTTCTGATTCAAATATTCTGGGGCGACTGGGCCAACACTCGGTACAAGCATCTGGGTGATCGAGCCCGTCCCTGCATGCTAATACTGGGGTCGCACCATAGATGGCTCACTCAACCTACCCAAACAGACCGGCATCAGCAATACACCGGGCAATCCACTGCCGTGGATGAGATCCATGTCAGCTGTGGTGAAGGTAAATACATAAATATTTTTAATTTCGCCCGGTGAGGCGATGCTCCTCTCTAATAATGCTTCTTGAAGACTTCGGTCCTTTGCCTATGCCGACTTCCAAATTGAGTCTTTAAAACACAGTTTCTTCTGTTTTAGGTGTCAACATCCAAGGAAACCAGTGAAACCTCAAGATTCAAAATTGGTTTTGCCTGTCTCTGACTTCTGGACGGAATCTTGTGAACATAGAAAATTATGGCATGTATGGTGATACTCACATACTCCATACTTTAATCTTGAGGATTCTGCCCATGCGCTGTCAGCTGCCATCTGGGTGAATGCATTGCTTTATCATTTACCCTTCCCTTTTGCCCTCTTTTTCCAATTCCTTTTCAATACACCTTACTAATTAGTACCATCACCCTGGAATTCCAATACTACCCATCACACCTGACCGGTTATGATAAACCTACCAGGAAGCAGACAAGCCACCCGCACAAGAAGGTTGCTCCAAGGTTGCTTTGCAGCCAACTTATCAATCCCTCAAATCCGGCAAGTGCCACAATTTTTTTTTTTTAGTACAACCACCAGACCACGCCCAAGTCCACCAAGTCAAACTTCACCCTTACACCAATTGAAACACCACCCTTACACAAGACCCTTATATGGGAAATGAGGAGTTTTGGGGATAGCTGTGACAGATGTGTGAAATGTGGTATCTAGTGTCATTCACTCTCCGGTTGTTTTTGTTTCCTTTGGGTCAGCCTTTATGCACACCCTAACTTGACCACATGTACACCAGAAAAGGTGTGCATGGCTGTGCACCACAAGATTTTTAGTGTGCATGGCTTCACACACCAAAAAAGGTGTCTATGCCTGTGCATGGCCACACACACCAAAATTGTGGAGTGCACAGCCATGCACACCATAAATTTGGTGTGTATGGCTGCGCATACCAAAATTTTGGAGTGCATGACTATGCTCACCAGATTATGATCTTCCTTTGGAGTGGACTAGCCTGCCCTCCAAAACTTATGGAGTGCACTGGGTTAAGAAGGCTCAATTCTTGAAGCAATAGAATTAGCACATGCTTAAGAATAATACAGAGAAGCCCCATCACATGTTTGTCAATCAGGAGATTGAGACTACACATGCTAGATACAGAAATTGGCTACATTAGTATAAAAAGAAGCTGTCAATGTGTGGTGAGTTGAAGAAACCATTGGTGTCAAAAGTCAAATGGAAACCACAATTGGATCAAGCAAGCTTTTTGCCAGCTGCCAAATGAGCAACAGAAGGTGTCAGCCCTGAGACAAGAATCACAGATTGGAAAGACATATCACATGCTGGAATATTGTCCAAAGGGCCAACTAAAATTGAATAAACAACCACAGGTTGTGTAATCATTCTTCTCTCTATAATTGTTGAAGAGAGAAAATGTCCCTCTCTCTTATAATCATAGAGAGGAAAGGAATTCAATGGAGAAATGTAGGACTTCCCGTAGGATCTACAGCCCCTGTATATTCTCAATTTGAGCCAGCCCCTGTATATTCTTAATTTGAGCCTGTAAAGCTAGTTTTTGACAGGGAAGATTGGATTAAGACTTTACAGCCCCTGTAGATGGCCACAGGAAGTCCTCCAATTCAGTAAGTCCACATTCCCTAAATATATTAAAGCCTCATTGCATGGTTGACAATTGAACTAGGAGGTTGAGTCAACACATGTTTGATATAGAATGGTTATACAAATACACAAGAGCTACAATGATGGCTAGAAAATCAAAATAAATGGTTAAACTATCTTGCTTTCCTTATAGATGGTTTTCTTTAAGTCAACTCCCCTCACCGGATTAGAATTGCTTGAATAACAACCTACAAGCTTTAAAACCTTATATTCTAATCATTTTAAACATACTTTTCCTTATAATCTCCTCTAAAATCTATCCTCCTAGGTTTATGATACCTATCTTTATACCCTTGAACAGCACTCTTGTGGACCTAGTAACTTAGGTTGGAGGTTAATCCTTGTAATCAAATTTCTCATTAACTTTGTTGATTTGAGCTTGCTTCAACAAATATTGTTATTCCTTGTGCCCTGTCACCACAAAAGAGGTTCAGGCTCAAAGAGGGAATGTTGTTCTTCACCATCAATTTTTAATTGGAACCAAATGGGATTTCAGCTAGCTGCTTGAAGTGTTTGTCAACAATCACACCCAGACAAACTAGTTACTAAATCTTGATAATGTTTATTAAACATGTGAGCAAGGGCTTGAGTAAATTTCTTGATGTATCATCTGTCAGAATTCTGAACTCATCCACTCTCAGCCTTCCTGTCCTGTCCTGTTGACCAAGTGGTCTTTCCTGTCCTGTCCTGTTGACCAAGTGGTCTTTCCTGTCCTGTCCTGTTGACCAAGTGGTCTTTCCTGTCCTGTCCTGTTGACCAAGTGGTCTTTCCTGTCCTGTCCTGTTGACCAAGTGGTCTTTCCTGTCCTGTTGACCAAGTGGTCTTTCCTGTCCTGTTGACCAAGTGGTCTTTCCTGTCCTGTTGACCAAGTGGTCTTTCCTATCCTGTTGACCAAGCTGTCTTTCCTGTCCTGTTGAACAAGTTGTATTTCCTTTCCTTTCCAGTTGTCTTGTCATCTTCTGTCTAGGCCCTTTGGATCTTGTCAAGGGGGCTCTCTAGTTGTGACTTCTTAAGTCTTGCTCCTCACTTCTGAATTCAAGGACCAAGTCTGAGCATTTCATCACAAGAACCACCTCTGGTTCTTAGCTCCTCGGTCCAATCCTTGCCCCCTCAAGATTGCCCTCTCCATCACATTGTCACCCTGAGCTGAAATCTTGACATCATCCAAAGTTTTGATTTCCCAAGAAAGAATTTTTCCATCCAATGTCCATCATGTTATGTCCACCCAAGAATGATGTTTAGAGGAGACTGGACTGATCACAAAGTCAGAATATTTTTGGTTGATAGAGAAAGGTCAAAACAAAGTGGAGGGAGATAAATCTTTCATCTTTGTGAATTCAATCACCACCATAATCTTCTTCTTATCAATTGAGTACCGGGATAATCCTGGAGAAAACCTTGTTTTAAACATGCACATGGAATATAGTGTGCAGTGTTAGAGCATCAGCATTCATTCTGTTAAGGTTGATTGGTGACACATTTGTGAGAGGTCAGGGAAATCAGAGTCTTAACCTAATCTTGTTATAGTTCCAACTTTATCTAATGTCATTACGCCAAAGCATCATGTATTTAGTTTAGTTACTCGCACTGAAAAAACTATCTTGTCAGACACACCAGTCCAACAAGTGCCCAACGAGTTTGGTGGCCCGGTGGTTGGGCACTCATTGGACGAAGTCAGTCCACTTACTTGTCCAATGGATTAGTTCATCCAGTGTTGAGCTTGAGGCATTGGCTTCTCTTCACCAAAGTTGAGGATCTGGTGCCGGATGCGACAGGTAGCTAACCACTGTCCCTGAACTGTTATCAGGTGAGCAGTCAAGTAATCAAACCAAAGTTGAGGATCTGGTGCTGGACATGAAGGGTAGCTAACCGCTGTCCCTGAACTGTTATTCTCTTCATTCAACTTAATTTTCAGTTTGCAGACCAGTTAACCCCCTTGGGAAACTGCATTGGTTTGTGAGGTAACCTCTCAGACTATTCACATTTGTGCAACCTAGTTTTTGGTTAGCAAACCTCATATTTGCAGGGGGGTTAGTTACCCCCCCTTGCCATTGGGCAACCACATTGGTTGGCTAAGAGCATCTCCACCGGAGTTGCTATATTGGGTTGCTAAACCCAATTTAGCAACCCAGATGCCCAAACCACCACCCACCCGAGGTGCTACCTCAGGTGACATATTGAAAAAAATCCCCAAAGTTGCTATAGGGGTGCCACATCTGGCACCCCTATAGCAACCCAAAAAATGTGAAAGTTGTATGTGAAATCCGGTCACTTACCCCCGAAGATCATCACCCAAACCTCTCGGACCGAGCGGGGGAGAGCTGTAACACAAAAATAGCTCCCCATTTAGCAACTAGTGCTGGCTAGTTGCTGGGGGCTCGAGTGCTACCCTCTCACCTCGGTTGCTAAATGAAGGTTATAGCACCTCAAATTTGGCAACCGCGGTGGAGATGCTCTAAGAAACCCATCAGACTGCACGGAAGTGTTCTTGTATTGGTGGCTTACCTCAGGTTAGTGGCCGTTAAATTTGACGGCCACTATACCCTGAAATTGTGAATTCGGCCAGTTGACCCGGCGGGCCTAACCCGAGCCCGATGCGGCTGCGCCTCCCGTTACGACCGGTTAAGTCGCCTTAACCTGTCGACTAATGCGAAGATTTGTAACCTCAGGCTAGTGGCCGTCAAATTTGACGGTCACGAGGGCGAAGGGTATGTTAGAGTCCCCACGAGGGGCCGCGAATGCAGATCAAGCAGTTATTTTCTGGGTTGCCGAGGCCGACGCTGGCCGACGAGCGCCCACGGGTTGATACTGTGAATGGTTTCATGTACCGGCTTGCATAGCATGTTTGCAAGTGTCATGCCCCGGTCTCCGGCAGGCTGCACGGTAGTTCCCAACTTCCCACTTTCTTTTCGCTCTGTACCTCGCATGTGTTCTAGCTTCTGACAATCTTTTGATCGTTTTCACTTGCTCATTCCACGGGTAGCCAATCACTCCCTTGCCTTTGCTTCTCATTGGAAGGTCTCTTAGAGCCTACAATTGATCACTTCCAACAGGGGCTCGATCCCTTCCACAGGCTTTCTCTTGCCTGCCTGATTGATATATATACATTGTGCCCAAGGCGTCAGTCGGACACTTGAATAAAAACAATTCAAGAAATTTGTTTCCACCGATGTCAAAGAAACATGCGCTGCTTGTATGGTATCATCACAATCATTTCACTCTCCATGGTTCGAGCCGAATTGTCAAAAAACTCACCCTCCCTGGACATACGCGACATCCATCAGCTGACCCAGGCGGCGGGTGCTTCAATGAAAAATTTGATGTCTTACTTTACACCCAATTCTGTGCGTAAAGAACTTTGATCTCTGATTTCTCCGGTTGAAATATTTGGTTTCATCAAATTATCAATTATCCGTTTCAGAGGGGAAATTTTGACGAGAAGGAGACGCCTTGGTTCGAATCGGGTGTGATCTGGGGTATGCATTTTGATTATGCTAGATGAACTGGAGATACCCAATTCTTGGACATTGTAGCCCAAGCATTGGTTAATCAATCAAATGGCGATAAGCAGTGACTTGTTTCCATCAAGTAAAGCATGAGCAATGATCTCAACTATTCCTGTCCAGCGATTTTCTCAACAGGGAAGTAAAGGAGCAATGGAACGATGATTTTATATGGCCAGCTCAGGTACGTAATCTTCGGGCTTCTCTTCGAGCAAGTCTCCAAGGCTAACTTAATTGGAAACACCTTCTCCTGATGAACATCCACAGGCAGGTGAGTCTAGCAATGTCACGACCTTGCATGGATGAAAAGAGTCACTGATTCTACCCGTTTGGTTTGATTCAGTTGTTGCTGCCGCCGAATTCTATGGTCAGAATTCCACTCTCCCCAACAGCACTGAAACTTGGATAAATCTAGCCGACAAGACCTTTCGCGAAGTGGCCTCCCAGAAGGACAAGAAGTGTGGAGGCGGAATTTATTGGGTACCTTTCCTCCGTTTTTTTGTGGTAATTCATGAGTTCAGCTCTCATGCAAGCCATTTTTTTTGATATTTCAGTACCGAGACAGAACAGATCCCAAAGGATCTTACAAGGCCTTGATCACCCACTCTGAATTTATTTCACAAGGGGCTCGTAACTTTCTGATCACAAAAGATCCCGCGACGCTGTCACAAGCGAAATCCATCCTTGAATGGGTGGTATCCTCAGGCCTGGCAAATCCTGATACTGGATTACTACTCGATGGCTTATCGGCGGATAACTGTACGGATTTCACCACCTTCCAATGGACTTACAACTATGGCCAGTGGCTAGGCTCTCTTGCTTGGATGCACAAAGCAACTGGTGATCAACGTTATCTGGATATGGCGGCCCTATATTTCGATTACTCTCCACGCACCTTTGCCGCTTCCAATACTTCGGGCGTTATCGCAAAGCTTTGCGAGCCTGATTCATGCAATCGTGACCAGATGGGCTTTAATGCAATATACGTTCGGAATCTCGCGTACCTATATCAAGCGAGCAACAATAGCACTCTGAAACAAGCTATTCAACAAATAATCGATACGACCGTTCAAGCCATGGTGACCCGCTCTTGTGATTCGGAATGGAACTGCGCTGGCAATTGGACCACAGATACGCGTCCGATCAAGAAATACGTACGCGCCCAATATGTCAGCACAGCTTTGTTAGTAGCAGCTGTAGGTATTCTTGGAGGGAGTGACCTCACTTGCGAGACAAATCGACGCGCCCTTCATGCCCACACTTCGCCTAGTTAGGTCGACTCAAACCATCTCACTACTTCAGGATCGGAACCAATGCCTGAAACCATCACGGATCAATCCGCACCCCGTGTCTTGAGTAAGTTCGGCCACTCTTTCCTTGTCCTCGTCGTTCGCTGCCATGGGAAGAACTTTACAACGAGTGGTCTTTGTTTTTTGTCCAATGGCTTCGTGCAACTTGTACCCAAACCTCTTTGCAGATATTAGATTAATAGAGCCCAATACATAATAGTACACTTTGCTTGGTTTCCAAATATCGGTTCATTTTTTCTGAAATAATCATTGTTTGACCTCCTGATTATCACTTTCTTCCAAACATTCATTATTCAATCTGTTCACTCTCACTTTCTCCGAAAAAAAAGCATTTTTACTGCTCCCTTCGCCCATCAATTCCAGCCACGCACAAGCTGGAGTTCTATCGTTACAGAATTTTACAGCGCGGCCAAGCCAGTCAGCCCTAGGTGTTGGAACCCAAGAGACTGTGAAATATCGCACAAAAACCGTTCTTTCCACGCAGAGCTCCTTGTCGAACCGTTGACTCCATGTTTCATCCATGCTTTGAGAATACTGTGGACAATAACTTGATGCGCTTCTATTCAATATTTCTTTCTTACCTCAACGTTGATTTATATCTTGGGGGAAAAAATCTGATGTGAGTTTTTGGGGAAGATGGAATAATCCAAAGATTTAGAAAGTATCTAAAAAGCACCTTAATACTTGATCAAGAGGCTAAAGAGTGTGTTCGAAGTCAGTGAGGAGGGATCTATGTGGTAAGGACAGATGAAGAATCAATTTCTCTGTAATCTAACTGATTTTAGTAGATTAAGTACAAATGTGGTTACATTGTGGGAGCTGAGGCTTAACTACTTTGAATACAAAATTGAATAAATGAACAATAAAAAAAGGAGAGAGAGAGAGTCCGGGCAAAATTCCAACACGAGTAATTTTTGAAAGGGTGTTTGACACAAGACCTCTCTAGAGTGTATTGAAGTTCTGCATTTGTCTCATGCATATTCAAATAGAATCACAAATCTCTTTCAAAACTCAAATGGTTCTCAAGGTTTTCCAATGTCTTCAAGCTCAACAGTTGAGGTCAGATCTTATTTTGATTTATGTCATCTATGTTGTCATTTTGTTTTTCACTTAGTCATCAGTCTCCTTGTTTTCTTTTTAAGAGGTCCTCTTCAACCAACTATATCAGATATTCTCTTATCACTTCTAATCACACCATCATCATGATGAGAGATATCTGACATAGTAAGTTATTTCTTCTTTCTTTCTACTAAACTCGTTTCATCAAACTAATTCAGTACTTTTCTTCTAGTTTTTCTATCTCAGGGCTGTAATTATTTAGGGGTGGTCCATATCTAAGAACAACATACTCAGCTGTCTCATTTCCTTATCCATTCAGGTATAACTTCTTTCCCTTGTTGTTATCAATTCTTTTTTTTTCTTTCTATGAAATCACATCAAATCACATCATCTGTGATAAGAGATATCTGACATATTTTCTATCTCAGGTTTGTACTTATTTGGAGGTTGTCCATATCTCATAAAAGCATACTTACGTGTCTCATTTCCTCATCCATTCAGGTATCATCTCAAAAACTCCCAAAAGCAAACTCACAGCCAGCCAGGGAGAAATCCAACTTGGTGTTCTTGGCCCGCTACGGGAAAATCACCCTTGGCAGAAGGTTACAGACGGTACCTATCTGCCAAGAGGGGCTCCTCATTGATGGGTAGTTAAAATCTGTGTCACTGCCACCCACCAAGGAGGAACCCTGTTATATTACATTCTACTCTAAGCAGTCTGACACCCACTCTTTGTAAGACTTGACCCTGATATAGTGATAAGCAATGTCAATAAGACTTATCATCCCAGGAAATACAAGCATAATGGCGGATAATGTCTAGATGAAATGAGCCCAGCAAGCATCAGCGCACTTAGCTTAGTGGTTAAAGCATCACTCATAAAGTTTGGGGTCACGGGTTCAATTCCCGTAGGGCACATCTATTTTGGTTAATGACAAACCCTCCTAAGCGGGCTGGTGGAATTTTTACCTTACATGAGGGGTTTCTTTAAAAGTCAACCCATGAACCCCAATTTTAACCGGGGTTTCAAATATAAGACCTGGCCTGCCCATTGACCAGGAGTCAATTGGGTTTCACCTTCAATCCATGGGTGACATGTTAGAAACCCTTATTGAAAATCTGAGATGGTTTAAAGCAGAAACATGTTTTATATCTTAAGTGCAGCAAGAGAATGTTACTCAAAATCTTAAATGTGTGCTTAGGGATGGGCCTCAATGTTACACTCTTGGTGAAATTCCTTGCAAAATTGAAGGTGGTGAGAAATGAAGAAAAAAAATCAATTTGAAATATAAAGCTGGAAAATAACTCCAGAGTGTAACTAGCAGGTGAGAATTCTAACAATTCTTACGAGGTTTTGAGGGTCCAATCTAACAGAGCTTTCCAGAAAATGTGACACAGCTAAAAATCTAATATCTGAAAGCCTGGGTAGAGTCATAAAGGGAAGAGGACTCACTGTGAAAAACAATCCTTCCTCTCTTTTCTTTGGCTAGTGTAAATGAAATATTTCACATTGTTTGACACTTGAAGATTATTTCTACATATTGGTGAGTTGGTTCTTAGGGGAATGGAACTCCTTCACACCTCCAATCATTCATCACACATTTTTTTTGGTTACAATCCACTATTCGTGGGGCACTGTGCACTTGATACTTTTTTTCGTGGATTAGAATAGATTATGATGTGTTTCCGCAATTTCAAGGAACTGTTCCGGAGTGATCTCTATAATTCATGCCAGGGCTATAGATTGATGAAGGAAGTGTGCCCCATAAAATAACCGGCAACTGGATTGGACATCTCAGCTTGATGAAGATCTCCAACCAATCCTCAAAGGAATTGAAGCTTGTTGAATCTGTCCATGGCGCAGACGTGAGTCCATTAATTTCTAGTTGTAATTGTTAGACCATTCTAGTTATTATTTTGTAAGGAAATGGGCGCAAGCGAGAAGGAGAATGGCTAAAGATCATTATGACATTGATCATCACATCCCATGCCGTTTTCTCTCGATGATCCTACTGAACCCACCCCAACAATGAAAATCACAAGTTGTGAGTGACATAAATAGCGATTATCCAGAGCGACGAAGCCAAATATGAAGGATGAGCAAATTATTCTTCCTACCTAATTTCTAAACATGAACCCTGACCAAGCCCAGTATGCACATCAAAGTCGTGTAGTACTTATTTCTTGCAACGCAACTCACAGGCTATTTAACAGATCAGTCCGACCTCCTCCCCCTTGCTATATCACGACTATTTCTAAGCTTTTTCAAAAAAAAGGGATAGTTGCACGTCAATTCATCTTTATACTTAAGTCCACATAAAAAAGAAAAGAAGACGATGAAATCTTTTGAAAGACTAGTAGTTTCGACCACTCTTATTCTATTCATCTTACTCGTCGAGACAACTTCCAGACCACCGAGATCACTGGACATCAACAACTACGAGCAGCTCAAGAAAGTTACCAAACATGCGATGAAAAACTTAATGACATATTACACTCCTAACTCAGTAAGTCAAACCCCACTTCTTTGTATTAAGCCAATCCACTCGATTTTACACATGATAGTTGACTCTTAGTTAATTGTCTGTTTTTATTAAAAATTGTCCATGTTTAGGAAGGTATTTTGGATCAGGCCCAAACACCCTGGCATGAGTCAGGAATGATATGGGGCATGCATTTTGATTACGCCAAGTACAGCGGTGATACCGAGTTCTTAGGCACCGTCACCGATGCACTTTATCATCAGTCAAGCGATGACACACAGTTAGTCTCTCTCTCTCTTTCCTTTTTTTTCTTTCTTTTTGCTTGGTTTTTTTTTGTATGTTGAAGATGATTTACTTCTATGTAGCGATTTCTTGGGCCCGGATGACCAGATTGACGGGAAATGGAATGATGATGTATTATGGCCGAGTCAAGTAAGTAACGATGAAAAGTCCAAGTTTTTCTTGAACACCAACATTTTTAAGTTGCACGCTAAAAGCGAGCATTGTATTTTTCTTCTCTAACATTTTTAGGCAGGTGAGATAAGTCCTCTTAACACACAACAACTACAAGAAAAATATTCCATTTTCACTTTACCAATAAGGAATACGCGCTGATTTATGAAACATCTTAAATGATTTGTAACTTTATAAGCTGTCGCCGCTGCAGAGTTCTATGGACCTTCATCCACCATTCACGGGAGTGATTTCACATGGATAAAGCTAGCCGAGAAGACTTATCGGGAAGTTATCACGAAGGATCAGCTCGATGATAAGTGTGGTGGTGGTATATACTGGGTAAAACATAAATTCATTTTTTACAGCTGAAGTACTACTCTAGATAAAATTTAAACTTGTGCTTCTGGGATTCATGTAGTAGTATCGAGATCGGAATTCTTCGAAAGGTTCTTTCAAGGCGTTAATCACCCAGCTGGAATTTATCTCTCAAGGGGCACGAAATTATCTGATCACCAGGGATTCGAATACGCTGGACCAGGCGAAAAGTCTTTTTAACTGGCTCAGGTTATCCGGACTAGCGCGTTTCCGCACGGGAGTTTTGATGGACGGAGTGGACGTAGAGAACTGTCAGGAATTCAGAGATAACCAATGGTCTTACAACTATGGCCAACTGCTGGGTTCGCTGGCATGGATGAGCCGAGCCACCGGAGACCGACGATACATGGACTATGGGGTGCCATTCTTCGACTTCTCTGCCCGTTTCTTTGCTCCCTCTAACATCATCGTCGAGCCATGTGAGCGTACGCGTTCCTGCAACCGTGACCAACAGGGCTTCAAGGCGATCTATGCCCGTAATCTTGCCTACTATTATCAGCAGACAAATAACCAGACTATCAAGCACAAGATCCGAACGATTCTCTCTACCTCCATCAATGCTATGTTGAGCCGCTCTTGCGATCTCTATTACAACTGTGGCGGCAACTGGACACTCGACACCCAGCCTGTCAAATACGTCCGCTCTCAGCACGTCAGTACCGCCTTGCTCGTCGCTGCTCTCGGTATTCATAAAGCTAGTCCATCCAGAATATCTGCAAGGAAGCTTCAAGTTGCAAAACCTCATCCAGCTTCAAAGGAGTCAAAGAAACTGTAGATATTTGTTTCAACATTCTTTTACAGTAGCAGAGGGTACCTTTGCATTTATTTAGGATTACTTCTGATCTTGTACTTAGTCAAGATCTTTCAAAAAAGCATCAAAAAGATTCCAAATATTGTTTATAATTGCTGCCTTAGTATTGTAAAAGAGTCTCATAGCTTTTGTATCATACTTTTTGTTTTCCTTCTACGTACAATATCTCATTTTTCCTTTCAACCACAGAAAGTCACGAGTAGTTGTTTTGTAATAGCTAACTTGACCACGATTAAAGAAGTCTTCGGAATCGCACCAGCTGTTAATTATGACATGTTCATCTGAAAAAAACAAGAGTGCCAATATCGCTGTTCAGATAACTTGGCCCATCCAGTTATCTGGCTTGCAATAATGATTGAACGTTTCAACCTAGTGAAAACAACATTTACTCGAAGGGTTCGTGCGAAAAAGTATGAAAAATTTGGATGGTTTATACATGAAAGAAAATATGCTAGATCATAGCCAGTGTGACGAGCCAGGGAAACATTTGATGATGGAATACAGTCACTCGAATAAAAAAGAGTCAGACCAACAAGGCCGGAGGTGGATGTAGATTTTAAGTTCTCTGACGGGGCTGTGCTTGTGTAGCCTTTCGTTTCTTGAAAAACACAGGTGCGTCGACGATTGGTTGGTTAATCTCTTCAATCGTAGGCTTGACATCATCTCCTTCGTGATCCCGGTCGATTTTGGAAAGATCAGCAGCTCGTGAAGATGGGTTGTTATTGTGTGCTTTGGTATCATCCTCGACAGGGTTATGTTGAAGGCCATCAAGTCGAATGGGTTGGATTGATCCATGAATAGCTCGACATTCTTCTTCCTGCTTTAGAGATTTTGAGCGACGGTCTACCTTCACTTTAACTTCCATCTGCTCGAGCGATTGCGTATCTACCTCCAAATTCCGTTCGGAGAACAATTTCCTAATCGGTTTCTTGTCTGGATCACGATCGTTTGTTAATTGAGCGACGATCTTTTCACGATTGATTTCTTTCGAACTCGATGGATTTTTTTTGGTAGGTTGTATCTTGACTACAGCCTCCCATTGACCCATCCGACCTTCTTTTGAACGCGCCTCCTTTTCCTCTTGGGCCATTGCAGCTGCGTCTAACTCTCCATCTGGAATGAAGCCCAGACTTCGAGCATCGCTATAGTTCTCTAAATTTTCGGCTCCTTTCCAATCCTGCTTTTCATATTTCGTACGTTTCCGTGGTTCTTCGTCTTCTTCTTCTCCTCCTCCTGCTCTTTCAGTTTCATCCTTTTCTACTTTCTCTCCTGGTCCATCTTTCAAATCTTGTAGTTGGTGTGCCAATCGTGCGGCCTTTTCTATCTTGGAAATCTGACTGGCTTCATCGGCTTTTTCTTTCTGAGCTCTGTCTTCTTTCTTGTAGATATCTCGGATATATCGTTCTAGATTCCCCTTGTGTCGTAGTCCATTTTCATGTTGAGCTCTCGATGGTTTATCATCCTATGTTCATGTGGTGTTTTTTTTGCCAGTCAGTTAGGAGTGTATTCAGTTTTCTAGTTTTTTTAATTCCCACTTACTCGGATGAAGATGTCGCAATACTTGCAGAAGTAGGACTGTTTGGAAACCCAATATTCGGTCATGGCTTGTTGGAGTGGAGTTTAGTTGGGAGAGATGGGGGCAACTGGGGGCTGAAAAGTGCATAGGCCACCAAAGCTGTGACAGGTTATCTGTGACAGGCAAGATGTGACATCTCAGATGTGACATCCCCCATGTCACTGAAGATGTCACTGAAGCCCACCCAAGAAGAAGTCCAAGCAATCCCACACATTCTCAAAACCATCCATCCACCATGTCTCGACTGGTCAACACACTACGAACAAAGCTAACAGCAGGAGAACGAAACGGAATATTGAAAAATCCAATAGAATTGAAGCGTAGCCCGAACTTCGATCAACTCAGGTTCAAAGTTTCATCTCGTCAGACCGGTGGAGGTAAATCGAAATCTGGAAAACCAACCGAGAATCGAGCGGCACAAACCAAAGGATATCTCAAGAAACCCAAGGCAGGAAGCAGTAGTACAGAAGGAAAATCTGACCGGTTTGAGGTGATCAAACAAGTAAGTAGTCAATACTCTAAAACTTTCCAGAGAAACTCGATTTAATATTCTTCAAAAGAAAACTGACAAAAAGAATTCTGTGTGTTTAGATGTTATACGAACAGGAGCCTGGGATGGATGATTCATCACGAATCGAAAGATTAACCAAAGCGATCCCAGAATATGAGATCCATGAGACGATCGACAGGGCATGGAAATTACACGAGCGACATTCACGAGAAAGGCAAGAAACAGAGCTCGAAAGACAATACCTATCGATCAACCAAGCGCTCGAAGAACTTCGAATAACCGATATCAACCTGTATCTCAAAACGATCAAAGACAATAATGGATCAATTCATCGTCTTCAAAATATCAATCAATCTAATCAGTCTGATCAGATTAAGATTAACTCGACTGGGAAATTGATCGGCTTGTTTCCTAGACAACTTAAACTTCCTGTCGAATCTTTACCTAGCTCTGATAAAGTTTGGGATCATAACTGGAAAAATCCAATCGACCCATCCTCTTGATTAAAATCACTTCTTTTTTTTTGTGCTTTCTTTCTTTCTGAAATTAAAAAAAATCAAATCTCCTTTGTTTCTGTCTTCTTCCAATTCCCAGTTTGTTGGGACACGAATGGCTCTGGTGTGAGAACTGAAAACATAGCCTACATTTTTTTTAAACCACAACGCGTATACCTCCATTCAAAAAGCAGTTCTAAAAAACCATCACATACATTCGCAGCCTTGCAGCTGTAATACTTGAAGAAAAGAAAACTGTTCTGGAGACCTAGGCGGGGTCTTCAGATATGGCCAGACTAGAGATAACCTCATCAAGGCAATCCGCTAGTTGTTTTTTTACGAAGCTGTCTTGAGCAGACAAAAGGCCAGCCACACAGTCACACAGACAAGTTGGGAGAGATATGCCAGACCAGCATCCTTTGGGCGTTGAGATTAGAGACAAGGCCATAGAAGAAGAAAGCTGGGACTCCCGCGCAATCATCAACAAGACTGTATGGGTTAATACCTGAAGGCTGACACTAAGCGCCATGTCAAGACTTTCCTTTTAGACTAGTATTCTGAAGGCTCCAAAGATTCCATGGAGTGTTCTATTGCAATGATGGGGCGAGTAAGTAGGATATCTAGTTACAAGTGTTTAGGACAATGAGTAATTTGAAAAGAACTGTTGGAAATGATGAGAGGAAGATTGAAGATAGTGTGGCAAGTTTCTTTGACGAAAGATGAGGTGAAGAATACACATTTGAGGCTCGTATCCCAAATTGCTGACAAAAAAAAACAGATGCAGGGATAGTTCACGGTGAGGGAAGTCGGTCGATTGATGCAGTTTCATTGTTTGCTGCCTCAGATTTTACAATCTCTACACGCTTGGGATACAAAAGCCTTTGGGCAAGAGCAGAGTGTAAGTCCATACTGATAGTCATGTCATAGCCATACATTATCAAGTATGTGGACGTACCGGTAAGCAATCTTGATTGTCACTTCGCTGACGCCTGCAACACCAGCAATGTCTTTCGCACTCTTGGGACAGTCGTAAAGATGACTAGCAAAATAGATACAAGCGCTTGCAACACTGATAGGGCTTCGACCAGCCAGGATGCCAATATCTCGTTGAAGTGTTGCGATCCTTTTGGCACCGCTTTGAACGTAGAAGGGGAGACCGAGGTGACTGCAGAAACGGGCCATCAGATCTTCGGCTCCCGCGCCACTCGATTCTCCGGTCGTTGTGTTCAAGGCACCACCACCTCCAACAGCAGAGGTTTCGAAGGCCGCAGAAAGAGCCTTGAAGCATTGTCCGATTTGTTTCTTGGGTACTCGGGTAAGCGCAACAATCTCTTTGAACGACCGGCCGACCTTCGATTGTCGACAAGCGATAAAAATGCAAGCAGCAATAATTGCATCGACTTGTTTACCCCTGAGCAGTTTCTCTATTCAGTATCCGGGGAAACGGATAGCAGAATCTTAAGCCTGGTTTACACGAGGATTGTTCGACCCAGAAAGAGAAGGTAAGTGTATCTGAGTTTACCTTCATCTGCTCTTCGATACAACTGTTTGGCAATATCGGTCACCGTTCGAGGCAGACTGATCGTGTCGCACATGTCTTGGATCGACAGAAAAGCAGAGGCTACGTTTTTTTCTCCGTTCTTGACTGCAGCACGACTGGCAGCACGGTTCAGATCCCGGGCCACGCCAGTGTTACCGTCCTTGAAAGAGATGATGGTTTCAAAGGACTCGACTCCGTTCAAGAGTGGGTTGCTTGGTCCTCCGACACGAGACGGGTCGTCACCTTCATCGCCGGCAAAGGTTCTCCCTGAGACACCCAAAACAGAACATCAGTTACTAATATCGAGGGGACCCAGAAGAACTTGAGAGGTCAAGAAAGGATTTGGCAACATACATTCCGAGCGAGTATCGACGATACGCTTCAGGGACAAGTTCGTGTCAGCCTAGTCGACCGGTAGGTTTGAAGACGAAAAGCGAGGAGGGAGTATGTCATACATCACCAACGACCAAACCACAGCTACCGCAGACAAGATCACCTGATGAGAATTCCTCAACCAATCTTGCACATTTGCAATCAGGACAGATGAGGCGGACATTCTAGGATGAGAGGGTTGGAGAGCGAGTGAGTATGAAAACGATTTGTAGGATGAAGGAGGGAAAAAGAAAGTTGCAAACCAAGTCTTGTCGAAAGGCAGGTTCCTTGGGAGCCTGAGGGTTTCGAGAGGGAAAAGCCATGGAGGCCATTTTTGTTTTTTTTTGGAGAGTGTGTGGTGAGTGGTGCTTTTTGGATTAGTTGGTTTCGTGCTGGGAAGTGGTTGATGGTGGATGGTGCCAGGCGACTGAGGGAACCCCGGCGTCCGGGTACTGGGGAGTATATATGGGCCGGTCTGCTCCCCCGGGGTACCCGATCTGGCTGGGATTCAGCCCCCATCCACTCTGATAACATCACAATCAACCCACTACATATTATTCAAGTCAAGAATTGCACATCATCATTCAAAGGAAACATTGAAAAGCCCAAGGAGGTGACTCCAACAACCTGGAACTATGGGAATTGTTTCTCTGACATCACAGATAAAATCATCAAACTACTTGGGTGCTTGTGACTCCCACTATGTATCATTCTTGAACTGAATCATTCATTCCCATTCATCTTGATTTAGTTCATTGGGTTATCTCATCAATCTTGCTATATTGAGGCCCTGTTTGGCACAGTGATAAAGATTGGTGTAATATTGAACATTTAAATCAATAAAAACCAAACTGTCTATACAAATGTAACAAAATTGGTATAGAATGAAAGAAGGCTATCTGCTCCACCAATGACAAGATAAGAACCCATGTATTGGACCATCTCTAGCACCACCATAGCCATATTACCCTTTATATCTGTTTCAAGTGTACTATTAATATTGAGATGCTAAATAATGACTCACATGCCCATTTTGATGTCACAAATGAGGAAGCAGGCCACACTCTTTCTTTCTATACAAATCTTGTTATGTTTGCCTCAACATTTTCGGATTTATTCAATTAAATGTTCAATATTACCCCAACCTGTATGACTGTGCCAGACGGGGCCTTAAATTTTAAGGCTTTACCAATCTTATTTCTACACATAAATTTGACTATTGATCCTCCAGTCCAAATAAATGCTCCCATCTTAGATTCAAATCTCCTCTTTAGGTAATTCTATCAACATATAAAGCCAAATCAATTTGGTTTCAATGTGGTTTCACATGCATGCATGCATCAAATTAAATTTCCTTCATTCATGCCACTGGACACGCCCAAAAAAAATGTCAGGAGGAATCAAAGTGTATAGAGTGCTTCTTATAAATCTTTTGAATCCTTTTCAAATTTCAGAATTTCCTGTATATATGCCACTGAAAACACCCAGAAAAATCCAGGAGGAAATTTAAATGGTGCTTATAAATTATTTGAAAATTTTTTCAATTTCAGCCAGGGTCACAATAATCTCTTTTTTTTGACCGACACTTTCACTTGAGTCCTAACAAAGCCCAAATTCCTAGACAAAGGCCTTTTATCTACACTGTGTTCCCTGAGAGGCCTACTGGCATCAGTAATCTCAGCAATAGTACATGATTGATCTTCTTTAAAACAACTTTATATTTTATCAGTAGGTGATATTTAAAATTCACATTTCCATTTCTATAATTTTGCATTCAAGGTAAAAATCCAAATCTTGCTTTTTATGTTGTTAAGAATTTATGTAGCTTTGAGCACCATATACATGAGTCAGATATAGGTCATTTGTAGACTTCTATCCTATGGGTCTTTTGGCTTTTCAGGCATGTCTCTTGGAATGAAAATCAAGTTTGTTGTGAGGATGAAATTGAGTCCAAGGATATGGGCCTTGATTGAAAAACTCCCAACAATTGGAACTGTAACTCCCACAATGTCTGTGATATAACTCTTTGGGAGTCAAAGATCCAATTCAGATTATATTTTTGGAAGTTGTAAACCCAAAAAAGGAAAAAAATTGCAAGTTGCAACTCTAACCCCAGGTTTGGGCATGAGAGTTGCATACAAAAAACCTTTTCAGGGGTATTTTACCCCCAAATATGCATCAATATTTATGATTAAATGGAGAAACCTTCAACTCAAGGCACGTACCATACAGCCTCCAAGGTCGGTTTTCCAAAGAATTTCATTGAGAATTCATTTTGAGCAAAAAACCTGTACCATGGGGGTCATTTTTGCTCATATTTGAAAATTATTTTTGCTGATTTTCCTGCGGTTTTTGAAAACAGGTCTCCCCCTGTCTTCAAAAACAGTTTTTGTTTTCAAAATAGCGCAAAAAAAAAAACAGCAGGAACTGTTTTCAAAAACAATTTCCTGCCGTGGTACGCGCTATCTTCTTCCTTGTCATTATTTTTTCCTTCAGAAATCAAATCAGATTTAATTCATTTTATTCATGTGGGCCTCATTCCATTTTAGTAAACTTTGTGATGCTAAGAGTTCTAGAGGGTTTTCAAAATGAATAATCAAATCTTGAGACACTCTGGGGCATTCGGTCAAAAGATGTGGGGGTAGTGGAATTAAAGCAGGAAAAAAAATCAAAATTTTCCATTCAATTTGATGTGTTTCATGTTATGACCAGCCTGGCACTAACAAGACCCAGTAAATTTTTAGGCCAATTGCTCTTGTCAATGATGAGGTATGTTTTTTGCAGGTCAACGACTCCTCAAAAAAAAAGGAAATAGATCTGCAACTCCGAAACATGACGTCAGGGACATCGCGGGAGTCCCAGATCCAATTTCCGAGAGTAGCTTATAAACCAAGGCCCCTGCAAGGTTATTTAGATTCCTACAGAAGTAAGTTGGGGATATTGACAGCTGGATTCACTCCACATTTTTTTGTATACTAGAGGCTCTAAGCCAACACAAATTCTTTATAACTTAACATTTTTAATGTCTTTGATTGAACACAAAATTGAAATAGAAAGAGGGTCTATTTGTTTTGAATGATATGGACTATTGTAAAAATGTGTATGGTTGAGCAGCTTGATTTTGTTTTTTTCGTTTTCGCAATACAGCCAACTTTCCTCTGATTATGGGTCAGGTAGGGCAGGGGGCCAATGTGGCTTGAATTGTGAATGACAACACACCCATCAACACCTGTGGATTTATTCAAGAAACCAAAAGAGATACCGCCATGCGATATAAGGTATTGGCGTGTTAGGCTGCGAAAAAATCCAACGGCAAAGCAACGGAAATATGAAAGGGCGTGACGAACCTTTCGAAGACTTTATAAAGTTCAGGTAAGGAGCTAACTTGCTTGACATCATTTCGGAGATCAGCTGGCGGGGCGAGATACTTTTTCATAGCCGGGAAGATCGTCTGTTTTAGCTGCTCCTTCTCGTCCTCGTCAATCGTCTTGATCTGTTCATCACTCATAGATTCTAAAGGTAATCCACTGGGCGTATAAAAAAACGCCAACTCGCGCAGGAAGCTCCCAAAACATTTCATTTCATCTGTCCAATCACATTCCACGGCGACACGGACAAGGACTAAGGCAACAAAATGTACAAGTGTCATTTTTAATTCTTATGTTTCGGGGGCGAGTTTTCCACTTACACAATGGTAACTTCTCCATATTCGGTACATGTTCGGGCAGAAGAACCGGAAGAGTGACCACATTTCCATTGGCGGTATCGATCTGGAATGAAAAATATTCATCCAACATTTCTGCCTTGGAATTCAGTCTGTCACAAATTCTCTACATGCGCAACGTGTTGGTATCAATGTGCGGAATCCCAATAGTGAGATAGCCACTCTAAAACGCAAGACTGTGAGAAGGCCTTGCTTACTTTTACTGCGTTGCTCCGGCCAATCTTGTCAAGGTACTCGCTTGGTTCACTTTCCACAGCCAAGGTGACAAGCGTTTGAAGAGAAACAGCAGGTTTTAATTGGATTCGATCGAATGATCCGAATTGTCGAACACCTAATTGATAAAACAACTCCTCACTGAGCCATTTTCGCATTCTAGAAATTAACTTCATGAAAGCAAACGCGCATTGCACCAGATAATTAACGCATCTATTTAATAATGGACTTACCAGATAGAGAAGTGGTAAACCAGATAAAGCCGGGTCTCATGCTGAATACATGAATAACCTTTCTGAGTATCTACAACACCGACAAAAGCATGGTGTTTGATCAAATTTTCCAGATCTACGAAAAAAGAACATTCGAATTCCTTGAGTCAAAACTTTCCTGTGAACAGACCTTAATTAGGTAGAGGCAGGATAGAAGTTAACAAACCGTTGTCGGTCTTCGACTTGATTTCTTTTCTTAGATCTTGAACGCTTCGGAGAAGACAGCGACTCTCTTCAATTTTCACGGTGTGGCTTGTAGACTGAAGAGCTTGAGAGCTCGAGTTACTATTGAGTGCAGGCGTAGGTGAATCACGTTGTTCCTCATTCCAATTGGTGTTGGTAGGAGTAATATCATCTCCGCTTGGACCAGTAGCTCGGCGCAACATAGACTGAAGTGTTCGGCTGCGATGATCGGTGCGAACCAATTTTTGCGGCAGTATTTTGGCAGACTTGGAAGTTTTGGGTTGAGTAGGATCCGCCTGAGAACTATGGGGTACCTTGTCATCGGGAGTGGCCATCGGCAAGAGCGTCTTTTAAACATAATTGATAAAAATCAATCGCGCTGGGGCCCGCCAAGACTAGACTTTAGACTTACTTGAACGCTGTAAGACCGACTGGAGTTCGATCCAGCTAAAAAAACGTTAAGTTTGTTGCAGATTCTTTCAACGATTTCATCCTGGTCCAAGAAATGAACCTCTTTCTTGTTTGGATGAACGTTAGGGTCTACTCGATCCGGTGCAATTTCCAATGAGATGTAAATGAACGGGAAACTGCCTTTTGGGAGAATTGATAGATATGTAATCTCGAGGGACTTTCGCAATGGGCTACAGTCCACAAGTCGATCTGCGGGAATCCAAGTTAGCTTCTTACTAACTTCCTGGCGAGGGTGGTAGTTGTTGTATTGAGAACTGACTATTTATGAAGATCATTGTGATTGCTTTTTTGGCGTTGTAATTCGCAGTAGAAAAATAACCCTCAACTTTGAAACCAAGCTTCTTGTCTGTGAATTCAAGATGCATTAACTCTTTTTTGAGGGTTTCGGAATAGAGACGACCAATTGTTTCCAATATTGTTGCACTTGCTGAGGTGTTAACATCAGGAGATGCAGAGCCAGCCTATTAGAATGAAAAGTTACCGAGTTAACATTACAGCAAGTCGCGAAGGAGGCGATGTGGGGGAAGTACTTTTTTGCAGGAGAGGGCAACTCCCTGATTGTGTATAGCATACCGAGTCACGACATCCAAAATTTTCCTGTATTCATCTGATGCACTTTGTAATGCTTTCCTGCGTTGAGGGACATTGTAAAACATATCTTCAACCTAAATGACAGTTGATCAGGGTGAGTGCCCACGTTCCACGAGCAGGTTTGACGACCATGCGAGAAAAACGTGCAGACCGTGATCACCGTACCGTCGTTTCCCGCACAAGGCTGTGGATCTGGTGATCCACCAGGCTTTAAAGGGACCAATTTTCCATCCGCGTATTGTGCCCTAGGCGAAACGTAAGTCATGTTAATTTTGAGATTGGTTCAATCGACTTGATACTGATGGTATTCACTTCCAGCCTACTCCTTCAGGGCGCGTTTTCGTTGCGATCGTGAGGTGTGCGATGTGTGAGATTGAAGCTAACGCTTCGCCTCGAAATCCGTACGTGCGCAGGGAACTCAAGTCATCGAACTTGCGAATCTTGGACGTTGTGAATCGTTCACAAAGGATTCCCAGATCAGCTTTCTGTTAGATGGCCAGACAAAATTAGCAAATGAAATCGAATGTTTATTTTCTGAAAACAGATACTTGCCCTGATACCAGACCCGTTATCTTGAATCTGCAGCATCTTTGCACCACCATCCTTGACCGTGATCTTGACACTGGTTGCCCCCGCGTCGATAGAATTTTCGAGCAATTCTTTGATTGCATTGGCAGGTCTAATGATAATCTGACAAAAGCGAAATGCATAATCATATCATCCCCTCTGTCATACATGCTGACCAGCACTCAGTCAGCGTAGCCAATTGCGCCTTGAAGTGCGGGCGGAAAACTGAAGGATCCGTACCTCGCCAGCCGCAATGCGATTGACAACAGATTCCTCAAGCGCGACTATTGGTCTTGGTGTAAGATCTGGATAATTTTGAAACATTTTGTTTAGTGACCAAACTGTCTTGTCGAAAAAAGAGGGCGATGAGTGATTTACCACATGTAACCGCCTGGTGATGATCCATCAAATAGAGGATGGGCACAGGGTGAACGCCCTAGGCACAAGTCCAGCGAGTCCGACGAACGAAAGGGTCTGGGAGGGGAATGTCTGTTTGTGAGTAGCTCGGAAGCATGAGCTATTCTACCAGCTTGCTGGTTCGTTGGTTAAGAGCATCTCCAGTGGCGCGACTGGAAAAGAATTCCATTCGCCAGCTGGGACAACATTTCACAGCCCTGTCCCAGGACGTTCACATTGAGCGTCACAGCAGACAGCATACGACAGGATATGTATGTACATACCAACAAAGTATCTTGCCAACAAACAACATGAATGCTATGTACCAAGCTACTTTAAACTGGGTTAGATTCCAACCTATGGAATAGGAATAAACCAGTATACTATCAACCCAGCTAATAATGCTGGCAGTGAATCCCACACAACATCATGGAGTTGATGCCCCTTTATGGGGCCCGCCATTGGGGGGAACTGGTTAGAAAAAAAAATTGGGATTCAATTAACAGGCCTCTTAATGCTGTATTGTCCTTAGAAGATGACAGCCACCAATTCCAAGATTTTTGTCACCAAATGCCCTCTTTCCACCTATCTTTTAAGATTATAAAGTATCACAGAGGCCTGGTCACCATACGAGGAGTGCTTTCATATTTTCAAGCCCCCATTATTATTGTATTGATACCTCACTCCAATGGCAGAACCCACACAGGGCCACCAATTCCATGATTCTTCCCAAAAATATTCCATCTTCCATAAATTTTTGAAGGATTACAAATTATTTCAAAGGTGTGGGTAGCATATGAACAATTTAGGCCCTGTTTGGCACAGTCATAAATATTGGTGTAATATTGAACATTTAGTTGAATAAAAACTAAAATGTTGGCACAAATATAAAAAATTGGTATAGAAAGAAAGAGTGCTACCTGCTTCATCATTTGTGACATCAGAATGGGCATGTGAGGCTTTCATTAGCATCTCAATATTAATATCACACTTGAAACAGATATAAAGGGGAATATTGCTATCATGGTGCTAGAGATGGTCCAATACATGGAATCTTCTCTTTTAAATGATGGAGAAGGTAGACATCTTTCATTCTATACCAATTTTATTACATTTGTATTGACAGTTTTGTTTTTATTGATTTAAATGTTTAATATTACACCAATATTTATGACTGTACCAAACAGGGCCTTATTTTGTTTCCTAAGACCCCTGTGGTTCCTTTGTATACTTCAATAAACAGCTGGCCCCTCAGACAGCAACCAATTCCCTGATTTTGTCACCAAATGCCTTTTTTCATCTACTTTTCAGGCATAATACTTTGCATTGTCAGCTATGGAGGCTAAGTTGATAGTGTAGCCCACATTAAAGCCAGAAAAAATACACAATATATTTTAATGGCACAGCCTGCAAGGAGGTGACAAAATAAATCTTTCATTGACAAAATTCAATGTGTGACTGCACCAGTAGGTGCAGTCACTGCAGATCAAACTCGAGCATTTTGTCAGGGTGACAAAATCAAATTTTTGTCACCTGCTTGTGGGCTGTGTGGCTACCAGATTATTGCATTTCTACATAAAAAGTGTTATATTACATTCTACTCTAAGCAGTCTGACACCCACTCTTTGTAAGACTTGACCCTGATATAGTGATAAGCAATGTCAATAAGACTTATCATCCCAGGAAATACAAGCATAACGGCAGATAATGTCTAGATGAAATGAGTCCAGCAAGCATCAGCGCACTTAGCTTAGTGGTTAAAGCATCACTCATGAAGTTTGGGGTCACGGGTTCAATTCCCGTAGTGCACATCCATTTTAGTTTATGACAAAAAGAACCTTGGTTCAATTGCTTTATTGGGGGGTATCAAGTATGATCAGATTCAAATCCACCATTATGTATGTAATTGAAAGGTCTCCAAAAATCCACTATCATCAAACCCCAATGGTTATTCACCTACCACCTTTTATGTCCCATTGATGATGATTTTTTTCTAATTGTGGATTTGCTATATTTGATACCTCTTATTGTTTCATTTTATTGTAAGATGACATAGTTATTGTTTATGAATTACAAAGTTGCATATTTTAGATTATCTTCTGAAAAAATATATTATAGTATCTTCTGAAACATGGGAAATAACATACCATAAGTTACACTATTTTCAATAGTTTATCATGTTTCATGAAAATATATTACCAGTAGGCTCCTTCAACCTTATTGGGTATATTGTTCTCATGTTAATGTCATTGACTTTTACTTTATCATGTGAAGTAAAATCAAACATTTGGGTCTCCCACTTTTGTGGTTGAGACTGCACTCAAGTGAGCATTGGCTCATCTAGAAGGGAAGGAACTTTCTTATATGTATATCCCCCACAGAGAAAAATTAGCTATACATCCTGAGATTCTCACTAGGAAATCAGTAAGTGGGGATTAAACAGCTAAAGAACCCCCTTTTCTTTAAAATTTAATCTATAAATCTTACTACATCTACCACCTTCCTTTTCTCTCTATAAGCACTGACAGTCACTGTGCCTGAGGTAGAAACTTCGCATTCCTAGATCCTCAAAGGGCTAGGTGCTGGCCACTCAGTTTCTTTGAAGCCTTGAGGTGAGGTCTTATTGTTAACTTTGGTTACACAACATCATCCGGCTGACATATATCAGGGTCACCATACCAAGAATTGATGTTCCTTAACCTTTCCAGGCCTGCCAAGATTCAAATTCATACCACCCTTCAATGGTGGCACTAACTCCCTGATTTTGTCCAAAAATGACCATTATTTTCAAAGGATTACATTGTATTTAGAAGGTTTGGTTACCATGCCAACAATTCATATTTCCCTCTGGGCCACCCATTCTTTGTTTCCACACAACCATCCAATTGTGGGTCAGGCAGCCACCAACTTCATGAATTTGTCACCAAATGTCATTTTTTACCTACTTAGTAAGGATACTATTGTTTTACAGAGTCCTGGTCACCACACCAAGAACTGATTTTTTTCAGGCCCCCCAAAATTCATGATGATAACACCCCCCAACGATAGACCCAAAGAAGGGCACCTATTCCATGATTTTGTCTGAAAAATGTCCATTTTCTACACATTTTTCAAGGAATATATAGAGGGCACCAATATACCAGAAGTGGATTTCTTTTCATAGTTGATCCAGCCTTCTCCTTGGTACCACCCTCCAGTGATCGGCCCCTGGGCCTCGTTAGAGCCACCAATTCCATGATTTTGTCACCAATTTGAGCTTGTTTCACCTGTTCTTCAACCATAACACATGTGGCTCTACATACCATCACGATGTATCAAACATCGACCTCCATTGTCGCTTTCTCCTCAGCAAATTCAAGTTCCAGGATGAACCCCACGTTTGCTAAGTGGGAAAGCGCCGGTTGGAGAGTCTGGTCGACCCTTACCATTTTTTAATGTTTGTTCCGTGATGTTGGTCTAAGGGAGGGTTTTTGTCTGGCCTTGCCACAGCACTGTCGTGAATGCCTCCCGGTAAGAGAATGGCCCAATCCTCTGCCTCTGAGCGATGTGCGGTAGTCAATTACCGACCTTATGTCGATATGCGTGCTACCGGCTGCTTGGTGGTTCTGTTGACCCGTATCAGATACGTGACGAGACACGTGAAGCGCAATGTGAGACTGAAGGCTCAATGATCGAAGGTGCTGGTCCTCCGAAAGTCAGAACCCAAAATGACTTGAAGTTGACATTAGGATATTCCCAAATTATTCTGCACCCATCCAGATTTGCTTTCATTCTTTCATCCTGAACTTCTACATATCCCTTGCCCTTCGCTGGTTGATGGGAATATTCTTGCGCTACATATTTACTGCAACTGTTTACTTCTTCCCCACGGCTTTGAGCTTGGATCCCGGAAGCTTTCCCTCAAGTCATCCTCTTGGGTCTTTGGCCTCAAGCTATTGCCCTGCCTAATTCCTTCTACCACCGGTGCCTTCTACGGTGCGTATGCCACCCGTCATCATCCGGTGGTCAGTCCCTACACCATTCTGAACCCATCATCCTTTTCTCGGCTGTTTCGCGTATGACCATGGCCCAATAGTGCTTGCTTATTTGCAAAGTGTGTTGTTCCATTCTCAAGATCACTTCTTGCCACTCATACTCCGCCATCTTTAGAGCGTGTGCTACCTCCAATTATTCTCAAAGGCTTTGTCTCCGCACTGTCGCAATACATTAACATTCGCTCTTTCCTATCATCTTAACAGTACCTTATCTTCTTGGCCAACTTATCGGCCGTCTTGTCAATTGGCTCGAACCACACACATCAAGGCACTTTGCGCCGGCGATTAATTCTAGCCTCATCATGTTTTCTCATCTGATTCTCACGTCTCTTGCCAAATCTCCCAAATACCCCAAG
Source organism: Puccinia horiana (assembly GCA_001624995.1). Taxonomy (NCBI): domain Eukaryota; kingdom Fungi; phylum Basidiomycota; class Pucciniomycetes; order Pucciniales; family Pucciniaceae; genus Puccinia; species Puccinia horiana. The sequence goes on from LWDY01000019.1 coordinate 2,290,568, forward strand.
CCCACTTCCACCTCCACCTCACACAACATACCACTTGACAATCATCTGACAAGTAACTCTGAGTCCTCCCCAGCTGATGAAGAGAGCTCACGTATGAATCTCAGGGCAAAGCTTGATTTATCTAGCGAGCTCGAAACTTTGCGCCAGCATCAAGACGCGGAGGAAGAAACATCCAGCTATTATTTTGGCCACTCCCGTCCCAATTCTGCACAGACAATCCATTCCATGTGCACTAACTCCACTCAAATCACAAACACCAACACTGCGACTTGGCACCCTTCAATATAACCAGAAACATGGCATTCATTCCGACAATCGACCGCCCTCCACTGTTGGTCAGGAGTCATCTGGCAACTTGACACCTAAGCTAGCCACGCAACCATTAATCCCTCCGTCTGCTGATGCCACCTCAAATATCCCGTCTTCATCATCTAGAGGAGCCGCCGTACCTTCGCGCCGTCGATTTCGAACCCTTTCCGATGTTTCCTTTTCCATGCGGCGAAACCGATCGCTGCAGCGGCCTCATGCAGAACGTGACAGGCAGAAGCATCGACAACAGCATTACCGTGCATCTACCGATCAAATCTCTTCGGCACATCAGACGCAGTTGGAGGTCATCATAGGCTCAACCTCGGCTTCAAAGCAAGATGACTTTCCTCGAAATCCGAATCTCCCCTCTCATGATGCATCCCAGAATGGCAGTGGGTTACCAACTGACCTTCGGAACCAAGGACGTCTCAGCTTCATTCCACGCCCAGCTCTCACAGCCTTGAAGCTGGCTAACCAGTCTATTGATACTAACGTCCAGAAATCCAGTGATACATCCCACTTACCACCCCGATCCCGCTCCCATGGGCTTTCCCTCACCATCGATTCCCGGAATACCTGCATCAAAACGTTGCTCAACCCAATCTCAGCCTCGGAAGCGATGGTCAGGCGCTGATACCCGCCCTGACCGTCTGCAGGCTTCCCCGGCTGTCACCCACACTCGACTCAATCTTGCTCATACCCGTACTCAGCCCACCCCCTTGCAAGCAGCTCCAAAGTCAAGAGGATCAATCGGGCATCAGCCAGCGGCAATGAGACCCAAGCTCTCTCGCCACATGCCAACTTTGACTAAACCTGAAACGCTCCGAGTGCGCCCACGTTCGCTTTCTCGTATTAACATTGACACCACCGATGCGCCAATGGGCGTCAAGTACAACCCGACGGTCCTTGACGACAATAGTCAAACAAGCCAGCCAGCTCAACCCCCCATTCGAAAAGAGTCACCGAAAGAATTGGTTCAGTATCTCGAACAGCTCATCGGATACGATGAATTGCGACTGCTTACTCATGTCGATAAACTTCTTCATCAATCCATGAACATATCTACAGAAAACAGTGCCCCAAAGCAGGTCCCTCAAGATGGCACTCATCTCAACCGAAGATCCGTTGGTATCTTAGGACGCCTAGGATGGAAGCCAAGGAGAGAAACATTGACTCCTGAGCTGCTAACTAAAAGCAAAAACAATTCATCGAATCGACACATCCCAGGAAGACAGAAGAGCTACGTTTGGGTTGCTGACTGGCACCACGACGCGCGCCTCAAAAAACGGTGTATTTGGCTGTCCATTTGAAGAAAGTGATTACTTAAGCTATGTCACCGTCATTGGAGGCCACAAGCATCTCATCCCCATCGTCATATTCGCACTGGTTGGGGAGATATTTTCCCGTGGTGGGTTTTTACATATAGACATGTCCCATGTCCGAGACACGTGCTAAACATTATCAAAATGGTTTTTACAGGGATGGCAACACCCGGTTTCATGCGGATTGCCGGCAAACCGGAGAGGATCGATTCACTCGCAAAGGCCTTTGACCACGCGCCACCCGACCCAACTGCGATAGACCTTGGGTCGGAGGATATCCATGTCCTATGCAGTTTGTTCAAGCGGTACTTGAGAGCCTTACCGGAACCCGTCATGTCCAGAGACCTCTTCCACGTTTTATGGTCGTTTTGCGTGAGGGAGCGCAAGTTGACTAATGCTGGGCATCACCAAAACACCATTGCAGCTGCCCAATGCCTCATGCGGCTTATGCCGCCCAGGTCATTTAGCCTCCTGATCTACGTTGTCGCGCTCCTCTCCCAAATTCCCTTGTTTCCACAATGCAAATTAAGCTCAACTGGGATTGCGAAGATTTTTGGACCGGCACTTTTTGCAAGCAGAACTCAAAGGAATTCCACCTCGGATGAGCGGGCCATCAAGGCTTTGGAGTGGATACTTGAAAACTGGAATGCCCTCGCAGACGGCTTGTCGGACGAGTATTTTGCTGTCAGCTTTTCTGAGTCGCCAAGTCCAGCGGATTCTTCTTTTTATCTCTCCAAATCCAGCTCTCCAGAGCCATCCCTTCAACATGCCATACAATCCCCAAACGTCGGCCAAGATGTTCTTCTACCCGCTCTACAGTCACCCGGAGAGCTACTAACTCCGCTTACTTCAGATTCAGCTTCGACCACCACCAAAAGATTACTTGAATGGCGTTCGAACTCGTACCTCAGCAAATCAAACTGCTCGGCACAGCACATAGTCGATCGCTACGAAGCTCATGAGAAGAATCTTGCCGCGAAGGGGGATCCAGCCGGACACTCACGAACGGGGACTTCAGACTCTCAAGATGAGGTTGCAGAGTCCCCATTACCACCAGCATCTTTCCTGCAGAGTCCAATATTCGAAACTCTGGGTGAGTTCTTCTTCTTCAGCGCGCTATCCGTCGACGAAAATGTGCTAACAGATTGTGTGGCTACTTCATGCCCGAAACTCATTTATAAAGCGAAAATTTCTGAAGGCAGTAATGAGACGCAGATGACTTTGAACACTGCTGATGTTAAACAACTTACCGAGGAGGGCAACACGCCGCTCATAAGTCAGTATTTCCGATTTGCGATTCCATTTCCTCACATCTTACTGTTCAACATTCTGATGTGTTTTTCTTTTGATTTCATTCGGTGTTGTAGGTGTAGTCACTAACCCACCAGCGTTGACTGATACCCGAGACAAGCGAGCCTCATGTGGTCACCAAGGTCCGACTGAAAAGGAAGCAAACCGAAGGTCAAAGTTTACGGGACAATCAGTGCTTGTGCTGAACGAACCAACCGGTCAGTCGCTTGCAGCCGCACCTCCAGCGATGCAAAACTACCCCAGCCGGTGACACTGACTTAACCCTTGTTGTATTAAATTGAACAGTCCCGGTTGTAGCATTAGCCAAGCACAGTAATGAAGGGATTAAGTCGCCTGATTGTGAATCAGACAATTGTGCAGGAATATGCTTTTCTGGTCAGTATTTCGTTGGTTTATCATGCTTTAGTGCCCGAGTTCGCATGCTGAGCCCAGATACCAATTGAATCTCTTGCCTGGCTTAGCCCTCTCGGGTTGCCCAACCTCGAAAAGCCTTGATTTGTTAGAAGTCAACAATCTAATTGCGCAAGGTCGTCAACTCCAAGAGACTCAACAAGAAAGGCTTTGCGATTGTTGGTCTCGTTTTCTTTTCCTGTTTTTTATTTTATTTATTTTTGTTTGATCTTTGCTGATTGGGAAACCAATCCGACTCTGATTTGGATTTCTAGGCCACATCATCCAGAGAAATCATGCGCAAAAGATCCTCAAACAGTCAATTGAACTCATCTAGACCCATCAAGATCTTTTGGCTCAAATGAAAACTCAGCTGATCGAGTTACTCAATCAAGAAGCCAAAAATTAAAGTCATAGCTGTACTTGAATATAAATATACACAAGGACAAGATTCAAAACGGTCAAATATTCTCGACAACCCCTTATATTATTCTTTCATGGTTTAATTTATAGACTAATGTTATACCCTTTTATACCATCTCATTCGTTTACACCACCTTACCTTGATGGAAGAAAGTATAACTTTTGGATTGGACCAGCTAGCTGAAGTCATCTGTTCCACACATTTTATCAAAAATTCAAGTCGCTCCTTCATGCATACCTTGCATAAATCTATTTCGTAATGGCTCTAGTCTTAATGGTGCATTATTTATCTTTACAGGCTCGGGATTCGTTTTCTTCTATCACTTTACTTTGGTCATTCCTTGATACTAAAACCTCGTTCTTACACACATTCAAGCCTTTGAATTATTATTTTGAATTCATTAATAAACCTGCATTCTTCCGTTTCCTTTTTACTTTGGGAAATATCAGATTGGCTTTCCAGTTCCCCCAAGAACATGGATATCAATTTTTGAGTTTGCTGAACACTCGATATGACACGAATTGAGTTGTGCTCCATCAAAATCTTGGTGCAGTTTTTCAAGATGGGGATGTATGTGCACAATTTGAGGGTTCCCACACCTTGTCCTCTGGCCTAGATGCCATCTGACATTACAGAACTTCCTCAACCGCCCACTCTTTCTTGTGAGAAGTCTGATTGGTCTGGTGGTTTGTGCAGAAATCACACACCTAAACTCAAACCTCATTTTACCTCTCAGATTTGAATACTCAACTTCATTCACTCACTCCTTGATTGATCTCAACAGTTTCAACACCTCATTCTTCATTAGTCGCTCCTTTTAGGCAAGCAATTCTTGGTTCAAATTGATTAGTCTGCAGCTCTGCTGAAATCCACCAGTCAATCTCAAGGTCCTGGGCACATCCCACATTGGGCGGTTAGGGGTTAGGGCCCAGGGTTAGGAGATTTTTCTTTTTTATATGTACGCATATGTGTATCATTATGGCTCATAATTATTGAAATCATTGTTATTTTTCAATTTTTCACACACCCAACTTGCCCTGTTTTTGTCTTCAAACCAAAGATAAAGGCTGATTTATCTTTGGTTTGAAACCAAAGAATCAAATGGACAAAGCTTGGGTGAAAGCCCCACATAGAACCAGGCAATGTCAATTTGTAAACAAAATTTGAGATTTTAGATGTGATAGAAAATGGTCACATCCACAGGCTTTCCAGATTGGATCTCAGCTTTATTGACACCCCTAAAATCTGGAGAACTCTCATTTTGCATGCTGTGGAATTTAATATCTATGTTTTAACCTTGAAGGTGAGACTTGGCAAACCCTCAACATGATGTTGAAATTCACCCGGCTTTATCAACCATTGTTTCCATGTGATCTTTTTTTTTTCAAATCTCATCTCAGGTGTGCCACCACCCTATCCAGCTTCATTCAGTGTTTTTTATGACTCAAGCCTCATTACTGCTTCAGGTTAGTTTCTCATTCTTCAACAAGTTGCTTTTATCAACAGTGAATTGTTATGTTATGATACAATATCTGAGGCTTTTCTGTAACCTACGAGGTGAGTGTTACGGGATAACAGCAGCATGTTACTTTGTCCATTTTTTTGTGGTCCCTATGTAAAATTAAAACAAACAGAATAAACATTCTGGCCTGGGGTAATGTAATATTCCTGTTACCAACGGAGATATCATACCTCCCCCCTCACTCAAATTTTCCTGTGCAAAGTTGCATTTCTTCTTTTTGAGTCTCAAACAAAAACCCCAATATAAGTTTTATTTCTTTTTTTTTTTCAAATGACTGAAGTGACACTGACAGTTTTTGATTTATGATTTAAAATGTGGCTTGTGTTTCATCAACATGCAAGCCAATGCAGCATCCAGATATATGACTGACCAATCTGATGTGTCCTGGGGCCTCTGTTGATCTCAAAGGGTCACTTCAACAAAACAACGGCATCACAGTATGACCTTACCTTCATCCGACTTGTGTCATTCATTGCTTGGGTCTCAGAGATCAAAGAGAAATTTACCCAAATCAAGCCGTGGAAAACCATTCTCAAGTAGACTGGCCACATCTGAAGGTTGGGTTCAATCAGATGCCTCTTTGGAATCTCAAGCACCAAATCATGATTGAAAAAACAATCTCAACTAACATATCCAAATGTAAACAAAGAAACAAAAGCAGGGTGGAATGCACTCAGAGCACAAAGAGTCACTCACACTCACAGCTGGTAAGGCATTTTTTCTTGCTGTCATGTTTGTGTAAGTTCCAATATACGAGTATCTAATGCTTTTGCTTTATTTTGATTCCATCCACCAGGCTGTGAAATATGATCAGCCAATCAAACCACAGAGAACTCATTCAATTTCAACCAGGATTCCAAGAGCCAAATCAATAAGATTCAGGCTACCATAGCCCGTAGACATAACACAAGTCGGTCCCCAGTTTGACAGACTTTTTGAGTCTTTTGAACCTCTATTTTGGAAGCAGGGGGGTTAGTTTTATTTGTTTTCTTTCAATTTGTTTTCATTATATTTAGTTTTCTTTTTTTTTACATATCTGAGAGTCTAGCTGAGATTGTGTTTCTAAAAAGAACAATATAAAGCTCTAAGTGCAATGAATAAAAATTGAGAAATCATAAAAATGATACATGAAATAAACAGAAAAACTGAAACCCCATTAGTCCGTCAAAGTAAAGTCACAGGCATAAAAAATTGGAAAAATCAAAAGAAAAAATGTAACAATGTCAAGCGGCAAAAAGGCTATGCTGCTGGTAAGTAACTGTTACAGATTATCATAGGGGCAAACCATTGTTTTTATTTCAATTATCATCTCATCTTTATTGTTTCCAATTTAATAATCCCATTCAATCCTTCTCTCACTTAATCTTAGGTGTGCCTCCACCTTTTCCAGATTCATACAGTATTCTTTTCATGACTCACAGCATTAATTATGTTTCAATTGTGCATCCACCTCATCCAGCTTCACTCAGTGTGTTCTTCATGACTCTGCTTCAGATCCTTTTTCCTCCCGCTGGTCCTCCATGAGACCTTCCTGTTGGCTATTCAACCAAGCTTTGTGGCCTTACACTCAGGCACATTCAAGGTATTTCTCCAACAGAATTTTAAAATATGGTGTGGGTTTTCAATGGTGAGAGCCAAAATGAAGTGTGCTGGCTGTTATTGTATGTAAATACTTCCAACATAATTGGCTACATATGTTGATGGGATCCCAGTTAAACTGGGATGCACCCAACCGAGTTGAAATTGTTTGGAATCCAACCAAGTTTAACTTAGCTGATTGCATCCTAGTTTAACTGGGATACCACCAACCTAGGCAATTATTCTGACAGTGTGTTAAGCACTTTACAGTTTGGCTGCAACCAAGTTATATAGGTGGAAGTCTCATAGTAATAGTTTTGTCAGATTTCCAGTGCCAGATAGCATAATGTCAAAAGAGGCTAGGAGACCAGCTCCAAGAGTGAGGGGCTTTCCAGGGCAAGTGAGCTTATTGATGAAGAATAAGAGTAGGTAATTTTGAAATTTTTATTATAAAAACACTGGGATGCCACACTTTCTTACAAAAATTTGCAAGTGCGGAGGCAGCCTTTCTTTTACTGCTAACACTTTAGCTTTAGTGTTATGTGAGATGGGTTTTTGCTGCTCCACCCTAAAATGCACTGCAGTGCACCACAGTGTGTGTGGTGCCCACAACGGTGGGCCAGTTACACTAACTGTATCATTATTATAGTGTATTGTTAGTTTTTTAGATACACTAACAAAAAGATACTGTTAGTTGCAATTTTGGCCAACTAACACTACAGAATTTATTGGTGCAAAAAAATTGCTGTTAGTGTATTGTTATTTTTATCCAGGAAACCAAAACTAACAATAACTGAATCCATTGTTAGTGTTAGTTTATCTATGTCAGCAGAAAAAAAGATACACTAACTGTTAGTGTATTGCTTTCAAAAACTACACTAACTGTTAGTGTATTGTTTAAAAAACTACACTAACTGTTAGTGTAGTGGCAGAATTATCACTGGATAATCAAAGGGTCTTTGACACGCGACCCCCTGGGATTGAAGGTGCAACCCACCCTACTTCCTCAGGATGGTCGGGGTGGGTTGCACCTTCAATCCCCCTGTCGAAATGGGGAGTCGCAGGTCAAATTATCGACTCTGCCAAGGAGGAGCATCGGGCAAAGGGTACAGGCCGTACCCACCTGCCAAGGAGGTTTCCTCCTTGGCGCGAAGGTACTGTCAGTACCTCCCACCAAGGAGGAAACCTCCTTGGCGGGGAGGTACGGGCTGCACCATCCGTTGGGGAGGATTTCTCCTCGGCCGACCGGTACAGTCTGTACCAGCCGACCGAGGAGGAATCCTCCCCAATGGATGGTACAGATAGTATGTTGCCACCAAGGAGGGTTGCTCCTCGGCGGGCAGGTACTGTCTGTACCTTCTTTTGGGGAGGATTTCTCCTCAGTTGGCTGGTACAGACTGTACCGGTTGGCCAAGGAGGAATCTTCCCCGACGGATGGTACAGCCCATGCCTTCCTGCCAAGGAGGTTTCCTCCTTGGTTGGAGTGTCATACGACAAACTCAGCTTCACACTCAGCACTCAGGATCTCGCAGTTGGATCTTCCTTGCATTTGGCTAAGGATGCTTTTCGCCATCAGCAACTTTCAAGCTTTTAGTTAATCCTCGGGTCGCATATGATATCACCTATGCACCCTCAGCAATCTTCAGTGATCTCTCGAAGTTATTTTCCAAACCTTCGAAGATTTGATAGCACATTGCTTTCCAGTTATGCGAACAAAAGCAAGACCATTAACCCTCTCACCGGTCTTCCTTTCTTTTCTGCATTACTCTTTCATGCGCTTGACTTCCTTTTCCGGATTCACACATTCCCTCTTTGAACTTTCGAACTTCAATGCACTGTCCTTGAACTTCGAACTTCATTTACTCACTCTTTCACCCATCACACTTACCCCTGCTTGGTCCTCCAGTCCTGGACTCTTTGCCTTGGTGTTGCTTGACCTCCCTTCATTTCTTCTGCTTTGACCATATGACCTCACATCTTGTTTGAACCTATGTCATACCTTTGTAGCCTCACTTGTATTTACTATATAAGCTATCTGCTTCCATGCTTTCCATCTTTCCTCATCAAAATAAGATTATAGTTTTAGCATAACTTGATTCAGCCTTCTCATTGCAAACCCTTTCAGTGTTCTACTCTAAGTCCCTCTTCTTCGAAACAAAAAAGACCTTCGAATAGTCAGTCCTCTCTTCGAAGCTATCTCTTTCCTTTCTTTTCCTTCAAATAGTGCCCACCCATCTCTTGTACAAGATGCCGCGTGACATGGAGGTACTGACAGTACCTGCCTACCGAGGAGGAGCCCTCCTTGGCGGGTAGGTATGGGCTGTACTACTACCATCCATTGGGAGGATTTCTCCTCGGTTGGCTGGTACGGACTGTACCAGTCAGCCGAGGAGAAATCCTCCCCGACGGATGGTACAGCCCGTACCTACCTGCCAAGGAGGTTTCCTCCTTGGTGGAGGTACCGACAGTACCTTCCGCCAAGGAGGAAACCTCCTTGGCGGGTAGGTACGGCCTGTACCCTTGGCGGAGGGTCGACAATTTGACCTGCGACCCCCCATTTTGACAGGGGGATTGAAGATGCAACCCACCCCAACCATCCTGCGGACATAGGGTGGGTCGCACCTTTAATCCCAGGAGGTTGCGCATCGAAGACCCTAATCAAAAACAATTCACCAATTCCATGTTCATATCCATCCATTGACCAATCTTCAACCTCATTTAACACTCAATTTATTAGTTTCATGCTGTTCTGAAACCAAAAAAACCAATCATGTATTTGTAATCTCTATGTCTGATAGATTTACTTTTTTTCTTTGACTATCTCATAGGATAATGAATCTGATAATGAAATGATTCATCTCAAGGGTGAACCCACCTGGGAAATTGAAATTACTTTTCATTGCTATCATAAAAGAATGAAAAGAGCTCAAGAAAACAAACCAGAACAAACCACATCATTTTCTTGTTTTTCAGTATTTCTTTCATACTGAGTTTTCTGAAATGCTAGCTGTTGTTAGTCTTTGAAATTCAGTGTAGTGTAGCCTAACTTGTATCATGTTACACTAACTGTTACCCCAAAAACCTGTTATCAAAAAAAAAGTTACAATATTTGTTAGTGTAGTGTTGATTATTTCCAACTAACAATGATAATGTTTTGCAACAAAAATCTTTCACTACACTAACAGTTAGTTTATAAAAATAAAAATCCAAATAACAATACATAATTTGGTGAGAAAAAATAAACCAATACACTAGCAGTTATCGTCCATTTATCGTAGCATAGCTTAGCGGCCCACCGTTGGTGCCCAGTAGTACAAACCTGCCAAAAAAACACTGTAATGCAGTGTGGCAGCCTACACACATAGTGTTAGCATATATTTGACAACACTATGCTATGTCACTGCTACTGATAGCATACCAGGCCCATAATTAATTCATAGCAGCAGACTAGCAGACTAAAAAAAAGGACAAGTATCTTATTGGTTGAGATGCCACTAATTTCAACTTGGTTGAGTGAATCCCTGTGTAATTGAGTTTTGGAATACCAGTGAGGAGTTACAGTTCTTGGTGTCACAGAAGCTGACAGCATCCTTGTTTCAAGGAACAACAGAAACAACCAATGATCACTTGGGATCAGGTAGAATCAGGTGACATTAATGGTCATGCTACTAGCTTTATGAGGACCCCTTTGTGATTTATACAGGGAGCTTTAGCCATAAGTTTAACATACTGATCCCTTTTAAGTTCATGGGCAGAAGTTTTATTTGGACAGAATCTGATGTCTTTGATTGATTGTTTTTCCTGGTGCAAAGTAGGGTAGGGAGTGGTTAAAAATGTAAGGAGTACTGTGAGAGGGTCGTTTGTGTGTTATTATCCTGTAGGTCTTCTGAAAGGGATATGAGGTAAAATATGTAGGCTTGACATAAATATCCACCACAGCAATCCAGTGCTTGATTGGTTGAGTGAGGTTGAGTGTGGTGCTAGAACTTGAGGTTGGCAGTGGTAAACTAAACTAAACTAAACTAAACTAAACTAAACTAAACTTGGATTTCCGAAGTCATCGCATTTCCTTGTTGACCGTTGCTCAAAACCAACCACACCAAACCATCATGGCCGAATATCCAGCCAAGGTATCCTCTCTCTTCTCTCTTTCGCTTGTCTTCGAAACTAAACAGATTCTCCTTTCCTCAGGAACCACCTCAGGAAGACGCTCATGTCCATCCACCAGGCTCGCCAACTACCGACCGGAGACATGTCCGTCGTCGGAAGAAATTCGCTTCAAAGGACCACGGCTCAACTGATCCAAATAACCCATCAATCGAACCTTCAAGATCTTCAAACGACCTTGACCCGCCAACCCCAATCTTACTGCCACCAGATATCAGTCTGCCAATCACCATCCAGTATCTATTCGTCCCCTCAGTCCAGTCTTCCGATTCAAAAAATAATCACAAGCTTCAAAATCATCGTGCAGTCTCCAAAACAACCCCCCTCTTCAGCTATTACGATGGCGAAACAAACAGACTCATTCGGGATATCAATTTCTCCTCAAACTCAAACTCACTTTCAAACTCGACCGGATCGGGTCTCAAGGGGAAAGACCGCGTATCGGACCTCAAACCCGATCACCAACCATCTGATACCAAATCTGTCTCATCGGATCAGATTATCAATGTCGCCGAGTCCGTACCTGATCTCAAGACATACGAGAGTCCAGTCAAGGGTGAATTGATCGAATGGTTGATCGTCGAAGGTCAAGTCCTACACGAACGCGACGGTTGGCGAACGCGTCCGATCCTCAAGGTCAAAGAACCATGTACTCATGCTGTGCAATGGCACGGCCAATGTGCCATCTGCGGTAGCGATTTGACCATGTATGTCTTTTGCCTTGCTGATTCCTCTCCCCATCTTAATAGCTTTTATTTTTCCAATTTATCTTTAGTGGTGACTACACCGGAATATCCGAGACCTCTCGAGCGAGCATTCCAATGTCACACGGACCCTCTACCTTGACCGTATCCGTCTCCGAGGCGCAAAGACTTGAATCCGAAACCCGCTCTCGACTGCTCAAGGCACAAAAACTATCGTTGATCGTCGATCTTGATCAAACCATTGTACACGCCACCGTCGATCCAACGGTGGGTGAGTGGATGTCCGATCCATCGAATCCCAATTGGTCCGCACTCCAAGGGGTTAGTCGATTCCAACTCAATGATGGCCCTAACGTTGCCAGCGATGGCTGTTACTACTATCTCAAACAACGGTCAGTCTACTTTCCTCCTCCACATCCGTCCCTCCTGACTCCCCTTGGTCTCTCTCCCTCTCTCGATACTTCTTCCCAAATACTAAAGGAATTGAGCAATGCCCTAGTCCTGGTTTGTCAGACTTCCTACATTCCCTGTCGGATAAGTATGAGATGCACGTCTATACCATGGGGACCAGGGCATATGCCGATGCTGTCTGTAAGATTATTGATCCTACAGGTGAGATATTTGGAAATCGAATCTTGAGTCGCGACGAAAGCGGTAGTAGGTTTTTATCAGATGTCTTTCCCCCTCGACCGCCATCTGACCCCTGTTTTGCTTACAATATATAACATGAAGGCATGACTCAAAAGTCAATCACCAGGCTTTTTCCGGTCGACACTAGCATGGTTGTGATCATTGACGATCGTGGCGACGTCTGGGAATACAGTCCAAACTTGGTTTCAGTCGTTCCCTGTAAGCCTCTTTCATCTAATCATACTAACCCATAAGGCTTGTCGCTTCCTCCCAACACTGACGATCATCACTCTTTCAGACAATTTCTTTGTAGGCATCGGGGATATTAATGGCGCCTTCCTTCCGCCCGCCCGCCCACTAGAGCCACCTTCCCCCGAAACTGAGGTTTCGGCCCCTTCGTCAGTCGAACAAGACGAAGTCCCCATTCCTACAATGACAGTCACCGACGACTCTGGCTCTACAAGCTCTTTGCCTAAAGGTGAATCTCACGCGCTGTCAGATGGGCCAAGCTCTGGGCCGTCCACTGAGTCCATTGTGACTGCCCAAGCCTGTGAAACCTCTTCGGTACCAGTCTCCTGCTCGACCGTCACCAGTTCTACCGAAGGCGGCCCGACCACCTCGCCGATCTCTCAGGAAGACATCGCCAAGACAGCCCGATCGAAGCTGATTGCAGACCAAGTCCTGACCCGGCCACTTAAGCAGAAGCAGATTGCCTTGCAACAAGAAGCCCAGCGGGTGCATAAAACTAGCTCTCACAGACGAAGCCATAGTAGTGCAGCAACTGGGGCTTCGCAGAATGGGAGCTCGTCAAATACCTCAAAGTCGGTGAGCTCATCACGAGCTACCACGCCTGTTGTCGCTCCGCCTAGCTCGACGGGCGAGCTATCTGCTGACGCTCTCGCCAATCGTCAGAGCGAGTCCGCTGCGCCGGTCTCCTCACAGGATCCAGAGCTAGCTGCTGGCCCCGCTGGACAGATGACACACTCGAGCTCGATTGCATCCCAAACTGAAAGCATTCACTGTCAGCCCGCCTATCTGATCTTCACCATATCGCTTTTCCGTACCTTTCTATTTTGACAATCGCCCTTCTTCACTACCTCTTTTAGCTGCTAAAACCGGACTAAATGACGACTTGTCAGACTCGGATACTAATACCGATCTCAGCTTGGACGAATTCAGTGACCAGCTCGTCGAACAAGCCGTCCTCGTCGATCAAGATAAGGAACTCAGCCGACTCGAATTTGTTCAGTTCATTCTCGTTTTCTTTTTGCCTTTCACCCTTTTCTGTTGTGCATAACATCATTAGACTGACAAATCGTGTTGTTCGTTCTTGTTTTTCTGGCTCTGAATTTGGTTTACTCAGATCCTTGCAGATATACATAGTGGCTTTTATTCTCAAGATTCGATCGAGGAAGCCGATGCTAGAGTTGAGCATTTCTCTCTCTCTCTTGATTTTTTACTTGAAGCGCTGATCCAAGTTGGTTTTTGTTCGACCGACAGGTCGTCATCTCGGCTATCAAACACGATGTCCTCCATGGTATTCATCTAGCCTTTTCAAGTCTGTGGCCCATGGAAGCTGTTTCCGAACAGTACGTCTACCTCAACAAAAGCATACCCAGATTCTATTATTTTTCCAACTGCTAATTCTGGTATTTGTACCAGACAATACGCGTGGAAATTAGCTGAACAGTTCGGCGCGAGTTGTTACACTCAGTTGACACCTCGGGTCACGCATTTAGTTGCTGCAAAGGTGAGTGGTCTAAAACAGCTGCCTCCAAGATTGAAATGGCTGGGAGATTGTATGTTATCGTTGTCTGACTTGACACACACGGTTTTGATCTTCTCTTGGCGACAATTTAAACAGATGGGCACGTCCAAGGTCAACACTGCATTGAGTCGACCCCACGTGGCGATAGTCCGGCCGAAATGGTTGTACGATGCGGCACTACTATGGACGCGACCACCGGAGGAGGCGTACTCGTGGCGTGCCGGGTTACAGATCGGAAGTTCAGGAGATAAGGGCATGGAAGAAGATGAGATGGAGGGAGAGGGATTCGAGGAGGGTGGGGATGAGTGGGGAATGGGGATGGCGGCGGCGGACTGGAAGGATGCGAGGGCGGAAGTGATGGCAGCATTGGACGAGTCGGACGACGATAGTGCTTTTGGAGAGCACAGGGGAAGTTCATCGGACGAGGATGAACGCGGAAGATGTCGCAAACGTGGACGGTCATCCGGTGTCCCGTCTCCCGCCCGGTCACGCTCCCGCGACGACTCTTCCGGCCTGCCACCTTCCTCTACGGCCGAGACATTTGACGCCGACTCTCCGCTCTCCAAACGTAAACGAATGGCCCGCTCTCGATCCTCTAAGCTCAAGCTCGTCGTCCCACTTGACGACGAAGACGAGTCGAAGGGCGATGGTCAATACACCCGTCAACCGTCTGCTAATAACTTGACCGATCCTTCTCCGTCTTCTGTCGACGGATCTTCCCAAGAATCTAATGACAGTCTTGCCCTTCTTCTTCCTCCTTCGACTATCGATCAACTCAGCGCTGAAGACGATGAGTTCTTGTCTGCTTTGGCTGCTGAAATGGAAGGCAGTATGACTAACTCCCTCTGATCCGATTTCGTAATTAATCTCACTCTCACACTTTTCCTCATTCTAGTTTATTTATTAATTGATTGATTGAATTTC
The DNA here is from genome assembly GCA_001624995.1 of Puccinia horiana. Taxonomy (NCBI): domain Eukaryota; kingdom Fungi; phylum Basidiomycota; class Pucciniomycetes; order Pucciniales; family Pucciniaceae; genus Puccinia; species Puccinia horiana. The sequence continues at coordinate 2,305,617 of LWDY01000019.1, forward strand.
TTATTTGACAAAAGACTTTTTGTCTTGTTTTTCTTTTTCCTTTGGTTGATTGATACACATGTGTAGGGGTTGCCTTTTCTCTTCTTCACACTTATAATTTTGTATTGTTATTTTTATGTTTCTCTTTTTTTTTCCTTCTTGGTCTTGATCTTTCTATTATTTACAAAACAAAGAACATCAAAAAAATACAAGTGGATAGTTGATGGTTATTGATTTTGGTGGTGGTGAGGAGATCACAAAATTTTGTACGTAGATGTGTAATTAATCTAGAATATAATTGGATGACTTCCCATGGCCATCTGCAGGGGCTGCAGATCTTAATTTACATGTCAAAAAGCTAAAATTCTAGCATTTTGACTGCAAATAAACTCTGCCATCTGACTATATCTAGCTCTGCAGGGGAGCTGTAGATTGAAGGGAAGTCCTCCGCCAAGCTTGGGGAGCCAAACAACCCCTGCAGCCTTTGTATCAACTCAATACATGCAACCTGTTGGGTAAGTGTCAACCATTAGGTTGGATTAACAGATTGGTCAGTCTGTGTCAAACTACTTTGACATGGGCTAATGTCAAACCTTTTTTTTCAATCATGAATCCCCAGGACCCCCAATTTGGGAGCAGAGGATCTTGTAAAAATATATGCATTACTTGATTCATTTGTATGTAAATGGAAATTGGTTTCAAACATTTGATCACTTCACATGGTTGGATTGGGGTGTTTTGGTTTGAGTTTCAGGCTGTTTCAGGTCTTTGTATAAATTTTAAAAAATTTACCGCTGTGGGTCAAACTTTCAATTCCCCTGTTGGAATTGAGGGTTTCACATACAAACTTTGGGTCCTCAATCAAAGGGTGTGCCAAGTTTGACACACCCTCAATTCATGGTGTGCATGACAATGCACACAATGCTGGTTTACCTTGCTACCCATAGTGAGTGGTGTAGCAAAAATTGCTAATGGCTAACAGTTTTTACCATAGCTGTTAGCTGTATCATCACTATTGCTACACACTTGTGCCCCTAAAAGGGTTGTGCTATGCTGCGCTACAGCCCCTGTTAGCGGTAAAAACCCACTACAAGGAGCTGTAGCATAGCGTAGCGACCCCTAGGACCACTAAAAAAGTGCTAACACTACAAAAAACAGGGCTGCTACGCTACACTATTTTTGGCAAATAGTGCAGGGGTAGCAACCCAGCGCCAATACACATCACACATTGTCCAGGGGGGGCATGGAGGGGGTAGCAGGCCAGGCAAAGGGGCCTGTGTGCCGGTGAAGGTCCCTCATTCCTCCAAGATTGGTCGGTCCTGGAGGGATCAGGAGTCTAAGACTGACTGGTCTTGAAGAGATCAGGAGAGAGTACACTCCACCCTTATCCCTCCAAGAATGGTTGGTCCTGGGTCAGGAGAGAGATACACTCTCTCCTCATTCCCCCAAGACTGACTGGTCTTGGAGCAATCAGGAGAGATACACTCTCTCCTCATCCCCCCAAGACCAACTGGTCTTGGAGCAATCAGGAGAGATACACTCTCTCCTCATCCCCCCAAGACCAACTGGTCTTGGAGCAATCAGGAGAGATACACTCTCTCCTCATTCCCCCAAGACCAACTGGTCTTGGAGGGATCAGGAGAGATACACTCTCTCCTCATCCCTCCAAGATCAAACAATCTTGGAGGGATGAGGAGAGTGTGCTCTCTCCCATTTTCTCCAAGACCAACTAGTCTTGGAAGGAAGAATCACTCTGAGGTGTTGGGCTTGGACATTCCAAGGCATCCTTGGGGTATTCACACCTCAAAACAAGGTGTACATCCCCCAAGCAGGACCCAGTGGTGGGTTGCTGAGCCACTTGGGTCCTGCTTGGGGTGTGTATGTCTCTGCATGAGGTGTGCAAAAGAAAGAAGGCCTGATATTGGGCATCAAAGCCTTGCACACCCCCACATGGGGCCTGCACGCCAAAGCACACCTTTTGGGGCCTCCTTTTAGCAAAACTGGGGCTGGCATTTAGCTGCCCTTTTTTTTATCATTACACTACCTTTTTGGTCATTGCAATTCTCATGTGACTCATGATTTATTTATTTTTCTTTCTGATCTTGTTGAAAGGTGATTATTCTGGTTTTCTGAACTCTTTTTCTTTATATTCATCATCAGTCTCATTATGTAACAGAACCCTGACATTTTTTTTGATTGTTTTTTCTTTATATTCATCATCAGTCTCATTATGTAACAGAACCCTGACATTTTTTTGATTGTTTTTTCTTTTTTGGGGGTGGATCCAAGGAAGAAAAAAAAACAAAAAAGGCAACCCTTATGACAATGCAAAGTTCTTTGAATCAAACCAAACAACAAGAAAACCAAGACTCAATTGATAGACTTTTGGAAGGATATGCTTCTCTTGTTGGTATATCCAGCTACCACAAGGCCCTCAAACCACTTGAGGAAGACCAAGCACTGAATCCAAGAAAAAAGAACTTCAAAAGACTGAACCTTGCAAGCCTTCTTAGTTTGAACAATTCCAACCAAAACAGACAGCATCAGAAAAGAAGGATTAAGATGAAGATTCCAAGAAACTCAAGTGATCTGCCACTGTCCCCAAGAAAGTCCTGCTTGTTCAATCAAGTAGACAAATTCCTCCTTTCCCTGAAGCCCCTCAATTGCCAATCATGGCTCAAGAATATATTGACATGATCTACCATGTTGAAGTCAACAGACACTGTGGATTCAGGAGCATTGATTATGCATTGGGACATGGTCAAGAAGATTTTATGCAAATCAGAAGAGAACTTGACAGTGATATGGTGGCAAGGGCTGACTTCTACCTCAGAAAAGGATTCTTCCATGACTTGAACTCCATGGCTGCTTGAAACAAGTTGGACAACTCCTCCCCTTGGGAAATCAATCACTTGATGGGAATGCCCACCACTGCTCAGATTTTGGTGGAACTTTAAAATAGGCCAGTATTCTACTTCTTGCAAGCTTGGAATTAATCCTTCTTCCCACCCACCCTCAGCCCAAACAGAAATACTCCTATCTTTATTGTTCTGATAAATAGCCAGCATTTTGTGGTGTTTAAGATGATGGATGACTTTTTATTCCCAGTCCCTCAATTGGAGAAGAACTGGGAACAGATTGCTACCAAAGAGGCCTTGATTTGGAGGGATAAGTATGCCAGGTGGTTGATATGAGTTAAAAGGTTAAAGTAGAGACTGGCATCACTGCTATCAAATTTTGTTTGTATTTTGCTTTGTTACGTTTTTTTTTTAAATCTTTATTTCTTGCTCTTCTTCCAAAATTTATTTCAATTTTTTTAAGTGAATTCATTTTAAAAAAATTGATTCAATTGTAATATCAATTCAACCATTTAATCTTGCACAATTTCATTTTATGATGTGTAAATAAATGTTTACACCACCACATCCAATCTTTACACCCCTTGGAGGCTTGGGTCCTTCAATATTTCTCAGGGCTCATTTATTCTGACATAATCATGTTTGTTCAAAAATAGGCTGAGGTTTAAGCTTTATTTTGATGCAATGTATATGAATTTATGCTGTGTAATGCCAGAGTTATGGCAATATTCATGTGGGTCATAATTTTGGGCATTTGCAAAACATTGAACCCACAACCCACCTTTTCAATGGGGATTTTGACCTGAGTTTGGGGGTTTGTATGTGCAACACAAAATTCAGACTGGGTTTTTGAACCTGCGACCAAACAGGTGGGTTGTGTGGTGAAGACCCCTAAAAAAGGGAAAATTTTGAGACAAATTGAGCAAAACAGCATCCACAAGATGGAAACAAATGAATTAAACAACTATTAAGCTAAGTGGGGAGAACCCCTTTCTGATAGTTGTTCTTGGCACATTCATCAGGCAATCAAGCTCAAAAAGATTTGGCTCACTCACTGGTATCAGCTGACTGGTCATTAATTATATCATCAGCAGAGAGGTGTGAGGGTCCTCTGAAGACATCTTGGCTCATTGGTCTTCCAGAAATGTGAGCATATTGTGTAAAATGATGCATGTGTAGAGCCAAGACACAAATTCAAGAATGTCAGACTGGCAGGAGAGGTGCAAGCAAACATCTTGAAAGGGAGCACATGAAGACTTGAGGATCCCAATGGTATGCATGTTTTGGACCCAGGCCTTTGAAATTGCAAGGCAATAGTTGAGATCTAGTTCACCTGAAGGTTAGACGCTGTTGCTTTGTACGCAGCAATCACTGTCAGAATCAGCCAAGAGATATTGACCTCAATGACATTGAGGCTTTCATTTGTGAGCTACACCCAACAATGTTGAGGAGATATAAATGAGAGAAATCCCTATCATCATCAAAAGTAAGAGACAGATTCTGATGCAGTTGCATCCTCTTGTAGACCTGACTATCTGCACAAGACCCCGGTCAGCCTGTGATAAATGAAGTGATAATTTTATCACAATCACAAAGTAATTGAGCATTGATTGAATATCTTGGTTTCTGATCATAGAACAACTCACCATCAAATTTGGGTTGCTGAAAAGGAAGGATTTTTGTGCCATAAAAAAGACTAACACACACAGGAGAGCCCTCCTGCTTCATAACCTGATAGAATTTTAAGAGGCAAATGGCATCTGGCCAAGAAACATGTTGGCAACCAAGTGAGAGTACAATGGCCTCAATGACTCAGCCATTTACTTTAATTACTGTTACTCATCCAACATTGAGGTTCCTTGAGGAGTGACCAACAGACACTGCATTACTGTTGGAACCAAGTCTTTTGAACTTCAGAATTAGTTGATTGGTAATAAGTAGCTGAGGTTGAATCCCTCCTTGATGAAAAACAGGTTTGATGTAGACCTTGGAAAGAAATTGGATGAACCTTTGTTGTTTGTGCGGCCTGGCAAAAATCACCATTGGACATGTTAAACAAGTGTAAGAGATCAAATTGGTCCCAAGTTCAGGAGATGGATTGGGACTGAGATATTGGCTTTGAGGTTTTGAGGATGATTGAAAGTTGATCTTCAATCAATGCAAAATCAGACAGAAGCATAATGTAGATGAGTTTTAGTTTCTATCAGAAACCGAAATAGATGTACACTTCAGGAATTGAAACCGTGACCCCAAACTTCATGAGTGATGCTTTAACCACTAAGCATGCTTGCTGGGCTCATTAATTCTAGAAATTATCCGCCGATATGCTTGTAGTTCCCCGGGATAATATGTCTTATTGGAATTGCTTATCACTATATCAGGGTTAAGACTTACAAAGAGTGGGGTTCAGACTGCTTAGAGTATAATGTAATACAACACTCCCCCTTGCTCTATGCAGAGTGCAAACATAGCCTTTACAACTGTAAGGTCAATTCATCTTTGAGATCTTTTTCCACCTGTTAGGGTGCACTGTTACACTGGACACTCTCACTACCATGTCATAAACCAAAATAGATCTGGACTACATGAATTGAACCCAGACCCCAAACTTCATGAGTGATGCTTTAACCACTATACTAAGTGTGCTGATGCTTGCTGGGCTCATTTAATCTAGAGATTATACACTGTTATATAGAGCATCTCCAGAAGAGGTGCTATTGCGGGTTTCTATCCAACTTGTAGCAACCCAACCCAAAAATTCCCACCAGGGGTGCAATTTTACCTCTGGAGCTAAAAACCACCATTGGATCGCTGCATCTAGCAACCCTCTAGCACCCATGACAGGAACCAAATCATAAATTTAAAATATTACACGTCCCTCAACTGCACCTTCCAAGGGTTCATCAAAATTTAGCAACTCACACAGCTCAACTGCTGTGTGAGAAACCCGATTGGGTTGCTATCACAAAAACTTGGGAGCTATATTCCGGTTTTGGCACCCCAAATATAGCAACTCTGTTGGAGATGCTCTTATGCTTGTAGTTCCTGGGGGGATCAGTCTCATTCACATTACTTATCACTATATCAGGGTCAAGACTTACAAAGAGTGGGTGTCAGACTGCTTAGAGTAGAATGAAATATAACAGTTTCTTGCTCCTAGGAAAGGCCAGTGTTGAATCAGTTGGGAGTGGTTTGAGGTGGAAAAATTGTCACTCAACGATTTCTTTGATTTCAATGTGCTCCATCCAGACTATGATAAAGAATAGATCCCTGATGAGGGATTGTCTTTCTGAATACCCCCACATGGCTGAATCAAAGATTTTCTGGTGGTTGGTCAGTTAGATTCAAGACATGAAAGAGTTTGATAGATACTCACCTTGGTGGTGAACAAAAGAATCTAATCAGTAATTGTGAATGGGTGCACGGGGGGGGCAGGGGGGATACAAGCAGAGAATTTATAAGGATGAGCATATTTCTGCCTGCTTGTCCTTCAAAGGGTTGTTGCTTGCGGGGTTAAAGCCACTGTTTGGTTATATGCTCAAGTGGGTAGTGGGTGATGAGTAAAAATTTGCTTGTCCAGAAAATTTTAGCTGCGGACAAGCAGCTACGTGAACCAGGCTGATATTCTTTCTGTACATATTTCCTACTTTCTTACATTGCCGCTTTGCCACATCCTTGACATTTTGTATCTACAACTTTCAGTACACATTTGGGACATAGGGAAGTTGACCAGCTTTTTATTTTCAGATTTTCAATCCTCTTCATTAGCCCTGTTCACAAGAAGGAAACAACGGAATACCATCAGAAAGTTTTCAGCAATGCTGCGGACAAGCTGCGCGAAAACTCTTAAAATTTCATTATGATGGAATTTAATCGACATTTTGCATCGGAAATCCGACGGTTGGTAATTATTTTTCAGGGGAATCAGAAGCCCCAATCGCTGTTGTTAATCCCCCTATTCTCTTTCATGAATCTGGGTCAGTTGAACTCTCGCAGGTGAACTGTGAAGACCCAAATTCATTGAACCAGGGACAATACGCTCACTGTGTACAATCTTCAAAGTTGAATCATCAGAGTTCCACCAGTGATTCAATTTGGGTTCTAAAATGATGTTGTGAATACATTCCGAGAAAATCTCAAATATTTCTCTACTCACTTAAAATTGATGAGAAAGGAGTTACTCCCCAGGCCAACTCATAAATAGTGTCACTCGGGATGGCCAATAGCATTCTTGCTGGTATGTAACAATCTGAAAGCTTTGTCTGGCCATGTGAGGGCGACGAAAAGATCCGACAGGGTGGGGCAGGTGGAGGCCGTTACATGTACATAGAATGGATCGGCCAGGATTGGATAAGCGGAGAAGGGAGGTCATGATGGCTGCGGATCAGACGGTGCCGGGTGGATGTCCGAAGTTGAGAGGAAGACTTAGCCATGATAGCAGGTAGGAGTTCTTGGGTGATTGAAGGCGACGGGGGTCATTGAATGGGATTCTTGGGAAGCGAGATGAAGCTGGATGAAGCTGAATTGCAGGCTTAAACCGCGGTAGACATCGTGTGTGGAAAGACGCGGACGATTTGGGTCTATACAGGGATAAAAATGTCCACAGAGTACTGAAGTAGTTGATGATGATGAAGATGATGAAAGATAAATGCAGATGTCTTATGGCATCCTCATTTTCTTGCACTCTGCCACTCCATCGGCATCCACCCGGCTGGACGGACGCGTCGATACATATCTCGATTTCGCTCGAGATCAGATCGGAGGGACAGAAACTTCTCCCGCTGCTGTTTTTAGACTCAACAACTCAAGTTTTTTCTTCTTCTTTTGCAGCCAGAGCCAGTCAGACAAGCAGACCCGAAGGAAGCTGCTGACTTTATTCGGGATAGCCATCCTCAAGCCGAGTGTTTGTGAATACTTGTTTCGCGAGAACGAGCATCCTGACGAGCGAAAACGGACCAAAGCTTCTTCGCAAGGAGAGGAGTCAAGGATAGGCCCAGAGCTCGACAGTCAGGGTACGGGCCATTCGATCCGAGCCACTCACATTATAAGCGCCTCTCCTCATCAACATCCATCCCAACCCTTCTCAGGCTCTATCCCGCCCAAGCTTACTCTCAATCAGGCTATCCCCCATTCAGAATACACAAAAGATAGGCAACTTTCATACGTCACCATCTACTTCCGCTCGCTCGCTCGCATACACTAAACTTTTCACCAGCTAGCCGTTCGGTGGTGGCTGTCAAACTGGCCAAAACCATCGAGCCACATCCTCGTTTTTATCCTCCCTAATTCCATTTTATTTTTCCCGCGACTTGGACCTTGCCCGCCTACACCCGTGCCCGTCTAGCAGAGCTCATCGAAGATCCTCGTCCTTTTTTTTCTTTCTTTTTTTCTTTGAAGATTATCATCATTGTCCGTGAGATCAAGATACTTCTGGCGTTGGGGTCGCCTCAAAGTGTTAGCCTCTGAATACGTAAACAACTGATTTTGGTCGACGTATGCGTTTGTGTTGCGTGATAGGCATCCTTCCTTCATTATTCTGCTAACTTGCTATCGTGTCAGAATTATTGGATGACTCGAGCTGCATCCATCCATCCAATCACTCGAGCGCACCTGGTAAACCCCAGATTTCATTCGTTTTAAAATACACCAGCCATCTTTCCTCTGGGTATTGTCCGATTCATTCTCCAAGAATGCCTTCTTCCCTCATTCACAACCCGGACAACTTGCCGAATGTATCTAGAACACCATCTCCCTTTCGCTCGAGAACCTCTTCATTGCTTCCTATACCCGCCAGAAGAGACACTATCTTGAGCCCATCCTCCAAGATCTCAACAAACTCCTCTCAATTGAATCGTAGTAGCACACTTGCCAGGGTTAGAGGCGTCAGCACTTCTCAGAGGTCGCCTATTTCTCCTTCACACTCCTCAAGTAGCATGAGGACCCCGACCAGACTTGCCAGCCGTCCGCCTTCCTCGACCTCTAATCATACCCCCCTCAAGCTGAGCACGCCTACTCCGAAAATAAAGGCGTCGACAACACTCCTGAGCAAACCCTCGGTGGGTACCGTGCCAGTGCCTAAGAAGCAAATCGGTAAACTCAATGAGGAGCAAGTCAAGCATTTCAAAGATCTCAGCATCAGCCTGACCCAGGTCTCCCGCAAACCGCCTTCAACGACGCCTGTCAGCCTCACCGACGACAAACTCTATCCGTTTTCAACACCACTCGCAGCGCCTCCTCAACCCAAGCGCTTGGGAGCTCGAAATACTGCCTTTTCCAACGCGTTACCACTGACTTCCAAACATCTAATCACAAAGCCTACTGTAATCACGTTTCAGCAGACGCGCACGGTGAAAAGTTACCAAGAATTGAACAAACATTCCGCAGCAAAAAGCAGTATTGCTGACCCAATCTCACCTGGCACGACAGATTCAAGCTCTCATAACGCTTCTACTGAAAGTTCCCTGTCTAAAATCACTTTGACGGATGGTGGGTCAAGCATTCGTACGAAGGTCGAACACCCCCGTCATCCATCCTCTTTTTCCATTGCCAGTCCGGCCCTGATCTCCAAAGTGCATTTGTCTACTCTTGCCTCAAATACTCAGACGTGGCCTCTAGACACTAACAACTCTTCGGAACGGTTGCCAGACAGTCCAGCTAGCACCTCATTCCCTGAGCCGCAAGAATTTCAATCAAGAGCTTACACTTTGGAGAAGCTGCAGTCGCTGATAGGGATGGATGAAATCCAAACGCTCGTCAACCCCGACGCGCTTTACCAACTCATCAACCGGCCCGGCTTCTACGAAACCCAGCAGGACATTTTGGAGCGCGCTTTCAAGGAGTCTCCCCTGAAGGTCTCCGATTCCTCACAGGCAAAGTTGCTACCCGGTGTCCCTTGTGCAACCTTGAAGGCAAACGCGCATCCTGTCACGACATCGGCTCAAACCGTGCCATCTAAAAGCTCATCGACTCCATCCAACGAGGCTTTGCTCGTGGGCTCTGATTGTGGACCGAAAAAGTCCAACTGCGTCGGTAATATTCTTCTGGAAAAGCTGGGATGAAAATCGAAATCCTCCAGTAATCAAAACTCCACACGCGCTCTACCAAAGAGTATTGGCAAATCCCTCAGGCCCACTTCTTTCATACTATCGTCCAGCTCTATTAAGGGAAAATTACCGGTTCAACAAAGTAGCAGCTCAGGGAAACCTCTTACCTCCGAACAACGCAGATTCTCTCAAATCTTGGGCGCCAGATTGGAAACAATGAATAGTTCGACTTGCGTGGTTTTGATGGGCGACCGATATCATGTTTTGCCTATCCTCCCATTCAACGTGATCGAAGAAATCTACTGCAGAGGTAAGCTACATCCAGTTCCCTTTGTTGATAGAAAATACCGGAAAGCGAAATGAACCTGACCCGTTATCCATCTGTGATTCAGGAATGCAAGTACCCGGTATCATGCGTATCTCGGGAGACCTGGACCGGATTGATGAGCTGGTGAAGAAATTTGAAACTTGTCCGAAATCAGGGCTAGATATGTCCGGCGAGGACATCCACACGCTCTGCGGGCTTTTTAAACACTATCTGAGGACAATGTCGGAACCTCTCTTTCATCCTCTTCTGAGCCGTATCTTGTGGAAGTTTTGTGTGGAGCCGGGTCAGACAAGGCAAAGTGACCCGACAGAGGATGAGCTTTCGCAACAACTACTCATTGCGCGGTACCTCCTGAAGCTTCTCCCTAGCCGGGCGCTGAGTCTCTGTACATATGTCATCCGATTCCTGGCCCAGATACCGTTTTTTGCCGCGAACCGAATACAGCATGACTCGCTGGCGGTCATGCTTGGTCCAGCAATCTTTGCTCCTCGCAAGCTCGGCCTGCCCGGTCTTGGCCTTCATCCCCGCTGGAACTATGCATAAAATTCGCCAACGATTCTCTGGCGGCTTTCAGGACATGCAACAGTCAGTTTCGTTGAGGATATCAAAAAGAACATCGTGACCAAACGGGCGGCCGATAGCACTTTGTGGTTGATGAATCACGCGGACACGCTGTTTACCGGCGCAGAAAAAACTCGAGAAGCTACTTTGACATCGGTCCACGACGCTCGAGAAGCTAAACCTCACCATCTCTTTCCCGATCAATCTCTCGACTCTCTCACCCTGCAGCAACTCACCCAATCGCCTCCAAGCTCTGTCTTAACTTACGCATCCGATTTGTCGGCCTCTCGACGATCGTCCATGCATGAAGAGTTGCCTGAGGATTTTCCCCTTGTGTCCACGGCCTCCATCGATTCCCCTCAGTCGCCTTCGATCCATACCAACGAGCGAGATAAGTCCGAACACGGCACCGGTAAAATCGGCGGGGTTCGCGACAAGGGTGAGAACCATTATGATAATTCTCCAAAAGCCGGCCTGGGTCTCCAGTTTTCGGTCAGCCCAACCGAGCCAGCAGGCTCAACATTGAGCGAGGTGCGAGAAGGTAAACAAGGAGAAATAGCAAATCAGCTGGATCACCCACCGAGTGCTGCGATAAGTAAGTTTAAGCTGATCACTCACAAGCAGGGTTATTTGTACACCGCCTGTGAGACTGATTATCTTTCTTTGATCTATACTTGAACAACAGATTATCCCCAAGCCACGTCTGAAGAAGGTGAAAGTAGCAAGCGAAGAAGTTCAGCCAAAGTGATTGGATTATTGGCGCATTGCATGGGAGAGAGAGATGAGAAGATCAGAGGGCAGGAGTCCTTGATTGAAAGCTTGGTTGAAGAGATCGGAAGGCTGCAAACGGTTGAAGAAAGAGAATCATCTCTGAGGGAGCAGATCTTGAAACAAGCCAACATCACACCAGCAATCCCCAAGAAGACACGTGAACGGGCAAGGTCAATCAACAGAGACGAGCAACCACCCTTGGAGATAGTCGAAACATCGCCCGAAGGCTCTGTCGCCAACAAGAAGTACATCGATTACCATGAACAAATGTTCAACCCTAGTCCGAGCGCCGAAAGGACGACATTCGAGCATCCCCAAAGCTGCTCATCAGGAACAACAAAGAGGGACGTGCAAGATGAGCAGTCAGAAATCGAGTCACTTTCAAGCGATTCAACCGCCTTGGATCCAGTGAATCCAGTGCCGACCCACCACGACCGTCGTCTGAACAAGAACCGTCTCTTCGGAGGCAGTCAAGAGCATGCCGATGATCATGCGGTCGAGGAGCTCCGTGACAGCCCGATGACATTGCGTTCGGAATCGCTAGCCTTTTCCAGCCAGATAAGAAGACCCATCGGTACCCACTCGGAACAGAACCCGTTCAATGGCAACCAGTACTATGAAGAATCTGCCTTCGATCATGCCGATGTCGCCTCTCTTCGCGCGGAAATCGCGAGGCTCAGTTCGATCAACTCAACCCTTATTCGTAAACTAAAATCTATTGAATCTATCATTGGTAACCTTTCCTACAACTAATCCCGTCCTCTATCTCATTTGCTTTCCTACTTTTCAAGCGTACTCCTCTCCAAACTCGGTCATCGTAGCCGATAATTGTTGCATTTTCATTTCTTATATATCTGTCTATTTCTTGTATCTTATCCACCACTCCGTCTGTTTCTTGTTTGCGCATTATCACTTGTACTACACACTCTCTCATACCTAACATTATTCTAATACCTCACATGATTCCCATTCCTAGCTTCGATTTATTTATTTTACATGTGACCTTCCCTTTTTAATTCCCTAGTCAATTTCGCGAGCTTGATTTGATCTTAAGAGTAAACATGCAATCCCTACCATAATAAAAAGTAGTTTTTTTTAAAGAAGTTGCAAAGGATTCAGGAAGAAACACCAACTAGCACTGTAAGTATCACAATAGTTGGTGGGTGAGATCAAGGCACCTTGGTTAAAACTCCATGAATACTTTGTGCAATGCTCCACATTCACAAATATGGCCCCTTTATGGTCATCACTAGGGTTAAAATCATAATTTTGTATTGTGTGAATGGGCTGAACTTTGCTTCATGTGCCCTGCCAGCTGTAATTTGCCTCAATATTTTTCATGGTGTATATATGGATACATAATATGGAGGTGTTTTGTTCAACCCAAACTGTCAGTTGCCTCCAGACAAGATTGTGTGTTTTTTAAGTTGACTAGAGTCTTGGGCCGGCTGTGCCACCCGCCTATGTTTGCTTCACTTAAACTTAATTTTATTAAAAAAGTGAAAAGAAAGGTTGTGTACTGTGGGAATCAAACCCACAACCTCAGCATTCATGAGTGATGCTCTAACCCTTGAGCTAAGTACGCATTGTCCAATGTTGAATACATTTGGTGATGTATGCCTGTGAGATGATGATGTATTGCCTTCAATGCTGTTAGGAAGTCTCGCATGGATGTGTTAGCAATGTGTAACAAGCAGTGCCTAGTTTGACACTTCAACTTATTTGACGCTAATATGACTCGACTCAGTTCTTGGGTTTGACCAGATAGTAGTATTCCATCAGCCCAGTCTGATTCACACTTTGAAAGAGATCATCACTTAGAAAACACAAAACATGATAAGAAAAGCCAAAACCCAAGGAATAGCTTCAACTCTAGAATTGCAAGTAATTTCTTGACTTCACATGGGCAAACAAGACAAAGGCAATGTTTCTACATTTGAAATGACAAGTTTCAATCATGATGAAAACAAGGAAATTGAGTGGATCCCATCTATGCCGTGGTGGCCTAATTGACAATTAAATAATAAATTCAAAAACAACACTCATCAGCACACGTCAAGATTATAAAATTCCTCAAAAAGCCAGATCAATGATACTTCAAACCTCTTATCTAGCAGTTGTCCCTTTGCAAAATTTGATCTGTTCAAGATTTTCCCCTATGTTTATTCTTGAGTTTTTTTTTTTTGGCTTTACTAAAAAAACCTGGGTTTTCTGCGTTGACAACCGGTTTTGGGCGCAGCCGGCCAAATTCATCCACCTGGTTTTCCAAAATCTTATTTAGTGGTGAAAACTTGATCTGAAAGAATTTTCCCCACCAAATTAAGTTTGGAATCTAGAATTTCACCTTCTAGATTCACAACGGGAAGTCCTCCAATATCAAAAACCGCCCGCCACAATCAAATGCCCCCCTCTCCTCAACAACCACTCAACCAATTCACACAAAAAAACACCAAAATTCTTCATTTTTCCTTCTCTCCAGCGCCACTGTCTCCAATTTTTCCATTTCCTCCTCCAATTTTTTCACTTTTTCCCAGACTTATTTCACTCAAATCTTCATGGCTTGGTCAATTTCCAACCAAACCTAACCCCAAAAATACCTAAAATCTCTTCCTGTTGACTACCAAGAATTTTAAAAACAGGTTGAAATGACACTGTATAGATTTTTTTTAAAAAAAACTGTGTGTGGAAGCAAAAAACAAACTATTGGTTTTTGATGTGATCAAAATAATCTACACCCTTAAAGTGTAAGAAAAAACTTTGAAATCTGGAAAAAAAAAGTTGAAAATAAGCCGGGAAGATACAAACAAAAAACCTGGGGTTTTTTCCAAAAAAACCCCTGGATGTGGGAGAAAAAACAAAAAATCTCCAATTTCACACAAAACACATTTTACCATAAAATTCTACACCCTCCAACACCAGGAAAAATCAATGATCAGTAGTAGTCAAGTGGCATCAGCTCAACTTCAATAATCTACCCATGAATCATCCAGTTGGTTTCAGGTACAGCTCCTTGCAACAGTTGGCAGATACATTACATTACGTTACAGCAGGGTTATTGGACAACATAAAAGTTATGCAGTTTTTTTATTTTTGAAATGTAACTAAAAAAACTTGTAATTTCAAGTAACATAATTTTTTCTTCAAAATGGGTAATGTAACTTTTTTTGGGGGTGAGGTAGTGGGCTGGGGCAACCCACGTGCCACCTCTGCCCAACCCGGGTCTGGGCCGGGTCCGGATGTCTCCATTAAAGATATTGACCCGACCTGGACCCTCCCAGTCAAAGGGGTGGGTCGGGCTGGGCAGGATTTTGGCTAAATGGGTCGGCCCAAATTGTGCCGCTGAGGATTTGGGACTCAGTGATACTCGACTGGTGAAGGTTGAAACAATCTAGATGGCCCTGTCTTTCCAGCTTGGCCAAGACAGTCCTCATGATACCGATGACCTCAATCACTTCAGAATCAGCCTTTTCCACCAGTGGAAGGGTGATGGATGATTTCCCAAGCAATCTCATCAGCAACACCCTTGAGGCTCTTATGTGCGCACAGGACTGGATCCTCAAGGAAAATCAATAGTCTTTACTGTTTCAACTTTCCATTTCTTTATCATGATTTGGACCTCCTTCCGTCTCTCTAAATAAAAGTAAAAAAAATCTTTCTTTACCTTCCAGGCCTGCCTCGGTCCTCACCCCTTGGCCTGATTATGACCCGTACCCAACCCAAGCCCACTGTCTCCTAGCGGGTTCAGGCTGGTTAAATCATTTTTGGTTTGTGAACCAATCCGGCCCAGCCCACAGAATACTGGGGCCAGATTTGGACATCATTTTTGGGCCCAAACCCGGTCCACTTGCCACCTGAGATAGTGGTCAGAAAAAAAATCCAAAGTCATATTGCATATAGCTTACACCACATGAAAACAGGGGACACTTTTTGAAAAGCCTCACCTGATGACTTGAGCTGGCACGTGGGCCACAACCAGGCTAGACGTCCCAGCCTGGTCAACGAACTCAGATTACACAACAGTGCAGCTCATAAAAATCACCTGCAGTTTTCATGAGGTGTTAGTGGTTAATCAATCCCTCCTGGGGGGCTCTAAAGTTGAGGTTGAGAGTTCAAGCCTCACACTGAAGCAATTTTGACCTCGCTTGCTGTGGAGGGGACCAGTAAAATTTGATTGTTTCAAATTGAGCACAATTTATCTTGCTCTTATTGAACACAACAATCAAAATTCACCACCCTTCCCAGAAAGTTACAAGTAAGTTATCCAAATTTGGAAAAAAGTAACGTAACCCTGGTTTTGCTGAAGCAAGCTGGGAATGTGACTAGTAGAAATTCAGGGCTTTTTGCACAACAGATAATGTAACTGGACTACAGATATCTGTAAATCAAAGATAACATAACTGTCAATGTTACATTACGGCCAGAGTTCTCCATATGGAGAATGTAACTGCCCACCGTTGCTCCTTACAAAGTACAAAGGGGCAATTGTAGTCAGCTGGTAGTATGATTGTAGCAGAAACAGAGCCAAAGCTAAAGCTGCTTGGTGTCACCTGACTAAGGCTGCAACCCGGACCCTGCAGTCTCAGATCTGGCCTGATCAGGTCAGGTCAGGTTGCGGCAGAGCCGTTACCCAATCCCACAACCCGCGGCTAGTGGGTGGAGCAAACAGAGCTCTAAACAAGCTGTATTACATGTACCAAGGCCCAGGCAATTGTGGGTGTAGTTCTGTATGAATCGGCTGGACGAAAAAAACTGCTCACATGGCTTTTTGGCTGAAGATGTTGTGGTTGCTATATTATTATGTGGGTGGTATGGCTTCAATATTGGAGCTGCTATTGTTGTGGCCGTTGGCTTGTGGTTGCTCATGCTGTGAGGGCATTTTAACTGTAATGAGAAGGTTGAGTGGTTTGTGGGGCAAAAAAAGGCCATGAAGTTTGTCACTTGTGACTTTTCCAAGTGCAGCAAATCACCATGGGAAATATGGGGGATATGGCTAAACAGTGAAAGCAAAATTACAAAAGGGTCCTTTGTACTTTTGCTGTCACTGGTCAGCCATATCCCCCATATTTCCCATGGTGAATGCAATCCAGCAACTACCCGGCAACCCAACGGGTTCACCCGGTACGGGTTGCGGGTGAGACAGATCCAGCTCCGGAAGACTGGTTTGCACCCTTACACCTGACATCAAGTGATAATTGATTTTTCATGGTGTAAAGTGTAGTAAAAAAAAATTGAAATTATGGTAAAAGGTTGAAATGAAGCAGTAATTTGTTTTCCAAAAAATGCAGGTGTGGGGGCCAAAAAATAAAAGAACTATTCATTTTCACACAAACTGAAATCTACCATTTAGAACCAAACTCCTGAAAGAAAGTATTGGAAATAACTTTTTTTGCAAAAAAAAAATGAAATGAGACTGTAGAGAATTTATCAAATAAACCGGGTGTGGGAGCAAAAAGAAAAAAAAAACCAATGATTTTCACAAAAAATGGATTATCACTTCACTAAGTTGCAAGTATTATGGCTTTTAGTGTTTTTGGTTCAGCCTCTGTAACAGAAAACAATGTGTCTGTTTTATATGATGACCCCTGTATGTACATGGTTATGTGGGCTGTGACAGTGCCCGCCCAACGATCACACTCAGCCTGAGCGAATGGCCAATAAACTTGAGTATTTCCTTCTTTCACTGTATCCTCAGCAGTCATGAGCTATTCGTAGTTGTGTTGAGAGACTGGTGGGTTTGTCATGTCGAGGAATGTGTGACATGTCAGAACCGTCCTACCACTGGGTCGCACTCGTTCTATCGACTGTACTGTACCACTCGTCTGTAGGAACCCATGGACAGGATCGCTTACCATCCAATCCGAGTCTGCCACCACGCCTCGCTCTTCCTACCGCTTTCAGAGCAGGAACTCAAGGTTTATCGGAACGAATCTCTCAACTCCCTCAGGCTACCTCCACCCCCTCACAGCAATCTCACAAGGAATCACCAGTCGGACTCTCACCTTAATTCCAAGAACGAAGACCTTGCTAGTCGTCCCTCCAGTGCCTCTCATCTCACCTCTGATACCGGTTCTCCAATAGGCTACTCAACCCCATCCCCACTACCAATCCCCATTTCCTCATTCCCAGCTTCATCTCAGCCATATCCGTCACACCCTTCATCTTCTGCAATTAAGCGGCGTCTCCCAAGCACCGAAGACGAAGACGAAGATCCAAGTACCGTGATGCCTTTCCTCCCTGCTACGGGCTGGCAAGGGATGACTGATACGGCGAATAAACACACCCGCCGTAATCCTTCCCCACGCCACTCGGGCAATCCTGACTTGCAAGGCTCAATCAGTGAAACAGTAGCGCAACATTGTACGTGCCCTGAATTCTGTTTCGTTTTTCTTTCAATTTTAGACCCAAAACACAAAAAGAAGAAAATAAGATTGAAATTTAAAATAAAAAAAAATTTGTAACCTTGAGTGGGCTCGAATTCAAACTAAAATAGTTAAATTTTAATTGCCGGATTTTGTAACATATAAAATAAACGCAGATAACATGAGACCCAACCTGACCAAAGGAGCCAGAACGGAGTCCCCGATTTTTGGACTGCGAAAATTTAACAATTGGATTAAATCAGTAACGATCGGCAAATTTGCCTCAGTTGAATCTAATTATATGGCCCCTTTGATAGGCTACAACCACCGCCAACAACAACAACAACAGTATCGCCCTAATTCTCATCCTAAATCTAGTGGAACTAAGATCCTCGAACTGGGCTGCGGCAAAGGAGGTGATTTGGCTAAATGGCAAAATGCAGGCGTCAGAGAACTCTACGGATTCGGTTTAGTTCTTTTTCTTTATTCTTTTTGTGGGTAATCCTCATGACCATCAATCATTTTCTGACCGGTGTTTGCCCTTCTCAACAGATATTGCTCGAGTTTCAATAGAGCAGGCTCAATCGAGATACCAAGAGAACTGTAGTCAGAGATTCTACGCGAAATTTGTAGTATTAGATTGTTTTTCGGTGAGTGTCTGTACATACATTTTTTCAATTTTTTTCTTTCTATTCTTGTTTTGCATTGCTTGTCACGTGCATGACGGGGAATTAAAATGTGAAAAGCCACATGTTCTTTGCTTTTTTCCTGATCTTGATTGGAGTTGAGGATGATCTAGTTACCAATAGATTCAGTATTAAATCCAGAAGAGCTTAGGGAGCCATTCCATGCGGTATCCTTACAATTTTGCATGCATTATGCTTTCGAATCCGAGGCCAAAGCCAGAATGATGTTGGACAACGTCTCCAAGTATTTGGTTAGTGGTGGTGTCATGATTGGAACGATCCCTGACCCAGATCTGCTACTGTAAGATATCCCGCTCTGCTCGCAACGTATTTTCGTTCTGCTTTTTTACTTGTGTTCTGTGAATTTGTCTTCCAGACAAGGATGGGAGAGGTGTTCACAAGACTCCAATGACGACAAACCTAGCTTTGGAAACTCGATCTATCAAATCAGATTTCGTTATCCACTAACGTCTCGAGATCAGCTCGATCAAATCTACGGAAATAGGTACTCGTTTTACTTACAAGATGCGGTGGAAGATGTACCTGAATACTTAGTTCTCTGGGAACCCTTTGTACGGTAAGTGTCATCAATCATTCATATCTAAAGTTTTTTGTTTTTTTCCCTTTATTGAGCTTGCTTTTCTCTCGTTTGACCTCCTAGATTGGCGGAAGAGTATGGCCTCAAACTAGTCTATAAAATGGGATTCCATGAACTTTTTCAGATCGAGAGGGCCAATCCTAATTATAGGAATTTGTTGTTTAGGATGAAGGTGATCAATGCCGAAGGGAATCTTTTGATCTCAAGCGATCAATGGGATGCATCTGGTTGGTTTCCACCCCTTCGCTCTCCTCCAACCAATTTCTACTCCATTCCAATCTATTAGCGAAGTGACCTCTCACCAATCGTTTTGCCTTTTTTTTTTTCTCTTTCTTTGTAGGTATTTATTTGGCTTTCGCTTTCATTAAAATGTGAATTTGTAAGCAGCATGTATTGCAGTGTTCTCTACAACCAATTGGGTTTTTTTTACCTCAAGCGGAGTTTCGATGTAGTCATCATAAAAAACCACAAGAAAATAAACCACGGATATACTATATTGTGTGTGTGCGTGTGTGAGAGGGGTAAAGGATTGTTAAGATGAAGTTTTAATTTGTTATAGAAATATTCTTGCATTTATCTGTACAATTTTTAGCTGTTCAACTGCAATTAAGCTCTGGCATCTGGCTCTACAGGGGGGCTGTAGATCAAAGGGAAGTCATCCATAACCCCCCCCCCTGGCATTTAAATCAAGTTCTTTAATAAACATCTACTATTGGTTTTTGGTAGTTTCTGTCCAAATAGAACTATGTAGGTTTCCCTTTACATAAGCCTTGACTGTTTCAATAGTCCAAAAAACTGTGGTTGGCTAGATATCTTCTAGACCAATACCCTTCTAAGTTTCTTTTGAGAGGGCTGCATCAAGTTTTCTCCGCTCAAAGAGCTGCCTCTGTGGTTATAAAGAAGACTGCCTTGAATCTGATCCAAGATGTTGATAATTTGTGATTGACAACTTGGAGGTGACTCAGTGTGGCCTGTATTGAAAGTCCACACTATGTTTGAGGTCTGATAAAGTGTGCTGGCCATGCACAGCCCTTTGTTTGGTGTGCACACCTTTTCTTGTTGGAAAGGTAAGTATACAAAAAAAAAGGTGTGCTGGGTGTATAAGGCAAAACCAGGGTGTTTAAAACCTTCCCCCCCTTTTTGCATGGGCATGGGCACAAAAAATTGTGTCCTGCCACTATAATTATGCCCTGCAACAATGACCAACAATTGTTTGGCAAAGATTTCATGATCCTTTCCCACTTGAATCAAGAATTTTGGAAAAACTGCTAGGTTGAATGTCTGCCTCAATCTTCCTAACCTAGTGTTACCTGGGTTGTACTACAAGTGCTAATAGAAGTTTGGTAGGTTTTGAGTGTAAAGAGGTAAGGGCTACTGTATTTAAATAAAGGAATCAAAAGGGTCAATTTAGACTGTAGAATCTTCTCAACAAGGGGCAATGGGAGGTAAATCCAGATTTTACTGTTTTGGATTCTTCCAGTCAATTAAGACAGGGGATGATATTCTCTTAATTCAAAGACTTACAGGTTTGGAACAAAGGAGGTGTGAAAATGTTTTTCAAGTGCGTAATGAGTCACTTGAAGGAATATTCAGTGCAGAAAAGGAAGTAAAAAAAGTATTGTATCAATAATTCTTTATCAAGCCATATTAACAGCCTTTTTCTGGTTATGGGGAACCAATATAATGCAGAAAAGGGCCACCATAATATATTGTATGGTAACACATTGGCCCATTTTTGTAAGGGTTCAATGACCAATCAGCATGCTGTAAATATTGGTGATAAGAATTCTCTTTCAGTGATCAATACCCAGGGGTGTTTATATTCTAAGATCTGGGGAGAGGTCTCTCTGAAGTAATCTCAGAAATCAAATCATCATCTAGTGCAATGATATCATTGCACGTCTTAATCAAATTAAAGGATCTTTCAACCATTTTAAAGCTATTGATGTGCTTTGAGATCAACTACATAGTTTGATTGTTGAAGTGTCAAACTAGGCGCTGCTTGTTGCACATTGCTAAAACATCCATGTGAGACTTCCCAACAGCATTGGAGGCAATACATCATGATCATCATCATCTCACAAGCATACATCACCAAAGGTATTCAACATTGGGCAATACATACATTACTTAGATCAACAGTTAGAGCATCACTCATGAATTCTGAGGTTGTGGGTTTGATTCCCACAGTACACAAACTTTCTTTTCACTTGCCCATTATGATTACTGCAAGATCTCAATTACATCATGAACTGCAATTGGAAACAGTTGACATGCAATATTACAAAGGCCCCTTTGTAACATTGCATGTCAACTGCTTTCATTTGAAGCAATTTTTCTTGTAGTGATGTACATCATCTATTGATAACAGATCCTTGATGAAAGTGTGGTAATTAAATCAAGTTCATGATAAATTATTTGTAAGCACAATGTGACAACATGCTTAAATGTAAATTCTAATCATTTTAAAATGAATATTTTTATTCCTTTAATATTATTATGGCAGAAACAAGGCAGTAATAATAATTCAGAACAAAACCTAAAAAAACTATACACAGCTAGCTAAAAGGTTTTCCAAGACTTGGATGTACTTGGGAAATGTCAGGTATGGTGTGCATGTCTTTGAGATTAAATACATACTTTATTCTAGCTATCAAACTAAAGCTAATAATAGTAAGAAACAACCTAGAAAGATGCACATTAGTAAGATGAAATCATAACAAAAAATAATGAATTGAAAAGAAAAGAATGAGTTTGATTAATTACCTTCTGTAATAAGAAGTTAACTAGATAAGTCTCAATGAGTGATGTTGAAAGATGAACTTGTAATATGAGATCAGAAGAAAACAGCAATCCTGAACAGAAGAAAAGCAATTAAATGTAAATTAATAAAACAATCAATTAACATAAAAAAACATAAACCAAGAAGAAAGATAGAATAAAGGAAAGAAATGAGGATGTCAATGAATAAGAGGGGGTTGGGATCTGTACCTCCAATTGAGTATTCTATTTGCTCCTCCTGAGTTCTTTTTTTCTTCTCTTTGGGAGTGTTATTGGTTCTTATCTTGCAGTTGGGATTGATTCAACAGTGAATCAGGGTATTGTAAGATGTTTGACAGAATTAAGATCAACATGAGTTCTTGAGGCGGGAATTCAAACTTGAAGTCTTGAAAATTTTGATTTTGCATATCAGTATTCAAGTTGAAACTTGTGGTCCCAGGATCATAATTCAAAATGCTGATATTTACTCACTGGCTAAAAGAATTGGAGGTGAAAGCGCTTCAAAGCAGCCCCAGCTTACTATAAGGCAAATCTGCCGTATTCAAGAATAGAAAAATCTTCATTCATGAACACCACCATTTTATGACGATTCCTTCTTTATCTTTCTGACTGCATTTGGCTTTTCAAATCCATCCACAAGTTTTTGGAGTTTTTCTGCAATTGCCACAATTGTGGTTGTCTTGCAGCCCTTGAGCTTCCCTTTTGGGCATTCTTGGGAGATGTAGCCTTGGATCCTGAACCCAAAGCAGAGGTCCTCCTGCACACTATAAGGGCCTTCTTGTTATCCCTGAACGTGGAGATGTCCATTTCATCAGGGTTGGGGCTGCCTCAGTTCCTTAGATCTCAGATTTGGATTGTATTTACAAACAAATAACCTCCACCCCTGTAGTCAACTGGGTTCAGGAAAGGATCAGCAAAACACATATCTCTTAGATTTAGTGACTCATCAGGTTTGAGAACTCCCAATCCATGTCAGTCAAGTAAGTTAAGAAAGTGTGGGTGTAATCTGCCTCCAACTTGGTCTGCTTCAGTTTCTGGAGGGCCTGCTCTGCCTTGGTATTCTTCTCTGTAGTAATTTACATGTCAACAAACCCCTTTGTGAACTCTTTGCAGATGAATTTTCCAGGGATTGTGTTGGCCCAGCTGCCCATGGCTCTTTACAGGTAAAAAAAACAGCAAAGAGGATCTTGGTCTGGTCTTTGGGTAACATGGCAGTGTTGGAAGAAATGTAGAGTGAGACCTGGGTTTTGTAAGCCTCTGCCTCGGCACTTTGGCTCCCATTAAACTTGTTGGGGGTCCCCCCAATCTTTTGACAGCTTGTGGCAGATGGTGTCTGGGTTTCCACCCTTGCTTTCACCACCCGGGTCTTTGCCATCTCATCTCATCATGGCTTTGGATTACTGTGGCTTGGATTTGGTCTTGCCCTTGTTCATCCCAGTTTTCAGGCTCTGCAATTTTTTTTGATCCACTTTATCACATTGGGATCCATTGTAGGCTAGCATATTCAAGTGGTTTTGGTTGAGGGTTGGGGGTTTTGGGTGTGGGGCAGAGAGTGGATGATCAAGATTTTGGAGGAGAAGGGTTTGGAGGTGGAGAAAAGATTTTCCGTTTTTTGGCATTGGAAGAGTTTTGGTTTGTTCTTCTGGGGTCTGTTAGTGTCTTTGTGTCTTTGATATTGGTCCCCAATATGTAATATATTATGGTAAAGTCTATGGAGATAAAGGAAGAGTCTGGGATCCTAGTTACTAAGTTGGCGGATTGCAGGATGAGGAAGCTGTGTGGGTTTCCAGCCTCTTGAACTTTGATTATGCAGACTGTGACATGTATGTGACAGACTAGATGCATGAAAAGTCCCTGCTACAGCTCATACATAACAATCAGAGTATACAACACTTAGATATTTGTATGAGAATTTTTCAGGATTGCTTGACTGGTGGAAGCTTTTCTGAAATTGGGAACTTGGCCTCTGCACCAAAGCTTCAGTGACTGGAACCCAGTATTACACCCAGAACAGGGTGTGAAAGTGAAACAAAGGTTCACCAAAAAGGTTTGTATTGTAACAGTTTTTAGATGCTACGCCTGTCATTAGTTCAGCCCCCAAGGGTCCAATTTTTATTTTTAAGACTTTTTTGGCATCTGCATGAGTGGGACTCAATAGGACTCAATCAAGGTTGGGGCTCTTTGTCTTGAATTTTCTTCGCTTGTTTGCCATGATCACTCTGTGAGCGCATTTTGGATATGGAGCTGAGGGGTACATTTGAAAATTGATTCTGGTCACAGGTTTACATTCTAATCATGGAAATCCATCTGACAGTCGTTGTCAGATCTATAAAAAAACAGATAAATAAATATATTGGTTTATAGCAGCTTGATGTACCACTTGAATTAATGGTATTACGCTTCGGGAGCTCTTTTGGGATGTCTTAATAACCCTTCATGATCTACAGGAAAAAAGTCACCGAATGTCAGATCATTTGGAGTTCTGAATGGCAGGGTAATTGGCCATGGCTCACCCTCTTTTCCTGCGTCTGGAAAGTGAGTCGCCTTGTGTTTGTTGGCGGGGCTGCTGTTTGACATTCATTCTTGGCTATTGAGCACGTCGATGCTGCTTGGTCGGCCAAAAAGTCTTCTTGCATCGTTGCACTGATAGCCACGATCTGCATTCAAGATCAGTTCAGTCATCAGCCCCCAGTTATCTTTCAACAGAATCATCCAGAGACGACTCACTGGACCAAGCAGATAGATTTCGGCTGTCAAAGAACTGTGTGTGAATTTGCAAGGCGAATGAGCATCACATTAACACCACTCGAATCATCAATCCCACTCCTTACATCATTGAGTAGCCAAACCCAGGCCCTTTCGCATTTCGCAGAAAACACGAGATCAGATCAAAACTTGTTGTGAAAAGCGCCGTCTGGACTAGCAAATAGATTGAAGTCGCAGCGCATCGAAGCCTGTCTAATCGGGAATTCATCAGAAAAACCCGCCCATCCAAAGGTTATAATTGAATTTGAGGCCATCAATCAAACAAGGAAAATGCACCAATCTTGGTCGGAGGTGAGCATTTGTTTGACGGCTTTAGATCGTGCAAGGTCAAACGCCTTGAGCACGGTCAAAAGGGCCCCGCAAATTACCTGTTGATCAAAATTGGTTTGGTAAGAAAGCACGTGAGTTATTTGGGGAAACGCTATGAGATAAGCCTGATCCAATGAGATGAAGAGATTGCAATCCAACCTGGGAAAAACTACCCCTATTATGACAGAGGAAGATGATTTTAATTTAATTTCTATTCACTTCAAGCCTGATTTGTCGAGAGATGAGCAAGCTGGGGTTTGGCTTACCATGGCCCGGAAGACCCATGGTCGGCAACTGTGTCGAAGTTTGGCGTACTGAATGCCTGGGGTATTCCAATAAAAACGATGGTGTATAGACCGATTACCAAGAGAGCAGTGAGGATTTTGACGATCGGTACTGGGCCAACTTTGATTTTTCCCAGTGCAGAAGTCCAGACAGAGTACGCGTAAAATGAATATCCTGAAGGCGTCCCACAAACATTAGCCACTACCATCAATCAGCAACAGCTTCAAAGAAACTCCTCACCTGCACACTTAGCCTAAAGATTCGGAGTCAGACCAGAGAGTACCAATCAGAAACCCAACTGATGTGCCAAAAAGTAGAGAAAAAAAAACAAGCTTACAATCCTGCCAAAAACGTAATGAAATCTTATAACAAGGAATTAAGTCAGACTCAGTACGAACTGTGTCTTAAATATGTTGGAGCCTACCGAACAGCAGTAGTAACATAAAGCAGATTCCGGTAATTTCCATAGCTTTCGACGCAATAGTAGTAAAGCATTGCCGCGAATAGCCTGAGCAATGGATTTGGGCGCGGTCAGAAAGATAAAACAAACAACAGTTTAACCCGATCGCGAAAGTTGGGATAGGAGAACCAAAAAAAAAATCAGTGACAATTCAGAGAATCTCGCATGGATGATGGAAACAAAAACGAAAAAATGGATAGGATTCATACCCCGCCAGGGTAACCGACGCGAGCAAGCTGAAGTATACAAAAAGACGTTTGTCCCATGAGGTATGTGCGTCGAAACGTTGTGTCAATCGGAGAGCTTCACATGCAATCAAACCGGCAATCCACGAAAACACGGTCCCGCCTGGTTGCAGTCCCCCTAGGGTTGAATATAATATATCGGTATCTGAGAGAGGCGCGTCCATGATTAATTCGTCTTTTCCAAGTCCGTCCAAAAAACAAGCCAATCTTTTTTTGTTTCTTTTGGTCTTGCGGAACGATGAGAGGCAGCAAAAGAGGGTCGTAATAGTGACTGAGCAGAGAGAGGGCAAGAGAGGCCAATCAACACTGAATCGCGCTCATTTTAATTGCTCCAGACCACGCCTCTGTCATTTGGTTTGGTATTGTTCAGTTCCGAGTGCTTCGCAGCTGTCTTGACCATTCAATTATACATTTTTTCTCCATATACAATACGTGTACAGCGTAGATCAAGATCCAAGATGTGAACATGGAAGAGATTGACACTGAGATATATTTATACATACACATATATGCGAAGACAAACCTTCCACAGTATCCGAAATATTGTTTGTATATGACACGAAGAAGAAGATAATGATGTCATAGAGGCGGAGATGTGGAGGTGAGGATGCAAGACAAAGAGACAGCAATGTCGAATGTCGACTCGTTTACAGCCAACCCCATGTCCAAGATCGACTTTGATGAAAAACCTACTGTTCTCCGTCGACGGGTTCTCTTCTTCGGAAGGGAGGTGGGAGCTGGCAAGAAGTTGTGATGCGCGGTTGCGGCGAGCTGGTTACATATAACATAGGATTGACACATACAGTCTCTCCCTCAACCTCGGCCCACAATGAATAACCAGTCGCCCGCCCGGCTGATCACGAATCCCGAAAATCAGCCCCAAACGCCTTCTTCAGCAGCCACCAGCGGCCACGGCCACCACCTACTACAGCCTTCCAGCCTTCTGCCATTGAAATCATAAATTTAAATACGTACGCCGCCGGCAACTCAGAGTGTGGTGTAATGCAAGCATG
The DNA here is from genome assembly GCA_001624995.1 of Puccinia horiana. NCBI lineage: Eukaryota > Fungi > Basidiomycota > Pucciniomycetes > Pucciniales > Pucciniaceae > Puccinia > Puccinia horiana. Next base: position 2,332,659 of record LWDY01000019.1, read on the forward strand.
TATCTTATAACCTAAAAAATACAGCATCGATAAGTGAGCGGACATCAACTTGTATGTTGTCTCTTTTTCTTTTGCTCACAAGTCCAAGTCGTATGTATGTAGTGCCGCGTCCTCTTTATTTTGTTCAACACTGTGTTACGGTTCACCCTTCATCGGCTACCTAAGCATAAGCATGGATTGTGGGCCAAGTTGACTTGGGATCTCTCGGGATTCTTGCGTCGAGTTAAGAGGGGGTGTGATGTTTGTCGATAAGACAGAGACCCTCGCGGGGCTCTCCACAGAGAGGCTTTATCAGGCTCTTGAAATCGTGTGCATTGAGAGTAGATTTACCGCATCTCATACAGCGGATAGAAATGCAGCGGACGTATTGATGATGGTCTGGAATGAGTGTAAGAAAGCCTTGGATGAAATGGCGGACAATGGTTGAGTGATAAAGTAGACCCAACAAAATGATTTGGTGATCTCAAAACTGCACAAGTGTCTTATGTTTTTTTCTCTCTTGTTTTTTGATCTAGATGATCGTATCTATTACAGGCAGGACTCTAAACATCAACAATCCAAAAGTTTCACAAAACAACAGAAATAAGACAAAACAAAACAGATCATGACAAACCGAAGTAAGTTGAGAGATATAAAAAATTCGTGAGCTCTCAGATAAAATGTAATCAGGAGGGGATCTATTTTTGTGGGCTGAAAGGATTGTGACTGGGCATATATTTTCGGGTTCTATCTAAATTGGATATGGAATATTGTGGGTAAGGAATAGAAAGAGCTGAGAGGGGGAAGGTGAGAGTGCGGAAGTCTACCTGTGAGCAAAGCTATCTAAGACAGGCACGGCGGGAGATCGGACAGTATCTTGACCGTTTCCAGTCCGCACTTTGGTGAACCTGGGTGACGCAAGGATATCTTCATCGAAATCGGTAAAAACTACCTGGTCAACTTGGATGCTGACACCCTCGCCTGGGCCAGGCCACTCTCTTGTTTTCGATTTGAGAAAGTTCTGTGTGTTAAGTTGGAGGTGGATTTACTTGTGTCAGCTTTTCTTATGTGGATCCGAGACGGAAGAACGCTGTAGGCCGCGTTGATATCACTCACCATTCGGAAAGACCTCGAAAGGCTTTTGTTGGCATCTTCGGCAAACGCTTTGGCAAAGTCAAAACGCGAGTTCAAAGTAACCAGCTGTGTTGTGGCAGAATAAGTAGCAACAATGTCAGCTAACAAAGAAACAAAAAGGTTTGAAACTTTTCACTCACAATGGAAAGAACATAGAGCTGTGCTGAGATAAGCCTGAGAAGACGCAAAGAAGGTGTACCGTTACAAAACGCTTGAGAATCATCACATAATAAAAGAAAAGGAGGATTCATACGTTAAGCAGTACAGAATTCCTAGTTCTTTCTGTGCTCCTAGAAGGCCGATCGACACGATAGCCAGCGCCGTGGTCAAGAAACTGGATTTTTGGGTGAGCGAAAGATATGGAATGAGAGCCGCTGAGTAACGTAGATTTACCTGGTTTGAAAAGACAGAAGCATGATCCGTTTGATGATACTACACAACAGCCGAGTGGGACGTCAGTTGGAGAGCCTGGTGGGGAATACATAACCATAGAGAGTTTTACTCAACGATTTAGTCTTGATGTAGTGAGTTTTTTGCTTGCCCAAAAAGTACAACAAGGAACCGGTAATCATGATATCTCCGGAGATCTTCCAGTTTGGATAAGAGCATGGGACGAATGATTCAGCCCCCCACTTAATGATTTGCATCAACCAAAAAAAGAGCCTACCGTTGTGCTATACAGACTGGAGAATACGCGGTGCGAGAACACGTCAGAGAAGTCAACAGTCAAGCGTCTTGCTAAAAGGTGAAAGAAAAGGAGAGCGCCAAACTCACAAGCCCAGAGGAAGTAATAGAAAGAGTTCAGTGTAATATTTTGCTCGAACGAAGGTGATCATGGTAGCGATGGCTGAGGCAACGTGACCAAGAGTGAGGATGATGGCGAGACTGGTGCCCCGCCAGTCTCGGCTTGAAAAGACATACAATCGGTAGCAGAAGAAGAGCTGAGCTGGAGTGAAAGTTAAGGTGAGTATCTTTTGGCTCCAGGCAGCCCTTAAATTGATCATGAACTCACATGTTGTGACGAGGCATCGTGACAGAAATACGTGAGCACTGTGGAGCAGGTCAATCAGAGTGAGCACGACGCGTTTAGTTTCAGAGCTTCCTCGCGACTTGAGAGATGGTGGCTTACCCAAGATGAGGAGTCACCTCGTTGAGTTGCCTCACATCATGAAATCCATCCACCGCGTAGTGATAAGCTATGTACTCAAACCAACTGTTTATTTGGGGGCAATGAGGAGATGGTGCAGTAGGTCAATGAATTGGAGACAGCTAAAACTGATAGAAAATTAAAAACAGACGAGCCTTGTGTGTAGCAAGGAGCAACCCATGACCCATAAGACCATGACACGCATGATTGTCGAGTCCTGAGGAAATCGATACAAGACTCGGATTCCTTCACTGATCACCATTCCTCCAAAGCATGCGCTGGCGTAAACCCCGGTTCTATAATAGAACCATACGTATCATATTTGACGATGGTCTCCAATCAGATTTACTGTTAGCCTGAGAGTGGGTGGGATCGAAGAGGGACGGACACAAAGCCTGGCAAAATGTATGCTACATAGTCGTAACGATCGTGGATCTTTGGTAATCCTTGCTGAACCGATGACATTTTTCGAGAATAAAAACTGATTGGGTCAGCGTTGGGTTGAGTTAGTGGCAAGTTTTACTTTTTCGGCTGTTCTTGTGTTTCTTTTTTAGTAGGATTAAAAAACAGATTGTTGTGGAAAATTTGAAATGCCAAAAATTAGACTGTAAATTGCACTCTGACTGCAGAAGGCTGTCAGTCTCTGTCAGTATATGATGCATGCATATTTTTACATGTGGGAGACTGTTATACAGCACAAATATGGCGTCGTAATCACTTGATCTCCAATAAATATCTCCATTTATATTTTGAGATAAGAGGACTACGATCTTGCATCAATTCTTTCTTTATACTTCTGTTGGTTAACGATTGTTTGTGTGCAAAAAAGACCTTCCAGTCCACATGAGAGCACCATTATTCACAAACCACGTCAAAAAACAAACCGAACGAACGAGCGAACGAGCGAGAGAAACCGAATCGAGAATTGTGGAATGAGTTCAGACTGGAAAGAAGTAGATGTGGAAGGACATAGCCATGTGTTGTGATACAATGGAGCTATGTGAAGCCCAAAATGAGTTTGTGGTGCACAATTGTGTTTACAGATCCATCAATCAGCATCAATTCTGACTAGAGAGCAGATTCACATTGAGTGAGAGTCAGCTTTCTTTCCATACTACAGATCTATGGAGTTCTAATCCTTCACAAGGGCCCAAGAATTATCGTGGCTTGGAGGAAGTGAATATCAGGGGGGGCTCACATCAGCAGTTTTTGCTTCCAATGCCCCCTAAACAAAGTCTTGCCAAACAATTTCCAATGATATAGGTTTTTTCACTAAAAATTGCCCTGATGGCTGGCCTAAGGTTTGAGCGTGCAGCAGTGATGCAGTAGCACCTAAAACTTTCCATAATGGTGTCACATGGCACCTGGTAGTGTACAGACAAATGGATGGGTACTAGGAAAAAGTCAAATTAAGTTTGGAGGAAAGGAACTAACAACAGTGAGGCTGGTGCAAAGTACATATATTTGCTTTGAGGAGAGGACTTGTTGAAATCCTAGCTCAATGAGAGTTTTGAGCTGATTGGGGGTTAAAAAATCAGGAATTAGGAGCAGTGAAGAAGTGATGAGCTCTAAACTAGATGCCCCATTACTTCATGCAAATAGGCATGGTTAAGTAGACTACTACAAGTATGGTAACAAGTGGCTGAGCAGAAAAACAAGGCATGCATATGCATGGAAAACAAGACAGCAGATTGTTGGACAGAAGATGGGGCAGTAAAGTTGGACAAGACATGAGATGGGCACCAAACACGGCCTTAGGTACTTGGAACATTCAGGTATGGTGGAATGGTCTCCGTAGCTGAAACTTCAATAAGGGTGGGTTGCTTGTCAAAGACCCTTTTATCTTAAGCTTTTTCTTTGCAATGAGAAAAATTTGCAAAACCAGGGCCTGTTTCAAAAACCATTGGAAAATTCATAAAAACTTTTTCCAATTCCATTTTTTTAAAAAAAAAATCTGAAATCAGAGGTGCTATAGATGCTATATGCCCTCAGATCATCTCCAGTGGATTGGCCATGTATCAGCTTATGGATAGCCAGCCTGGAACATATTTCAAAGTGTTTCATGGATATTTCATTGATATTCCTGTAGAAGTCTCACCACAAATTGTGGCCTTCTGAGTTTGTCCAGGACCACAGCCATCCTTGGTAATCTGGGACTTCAACCACTCTTGACCCAAATTTTCTAGCTCATACACAAAACAATGGCTCAATTGATCCTATTACTACCTCTCTTCAAAAAAATACAATCACATCATTGAAGCACAAATAAATGCCTACCTGGTCCATTTTATCTCTTCCCAAAAGAAGTGGGGAGGCTCATCCACTGGAAATGACACATTTCTCAATCAATTCAAGTCAACCCAAGGATGAGTTTCATCTCTTCAATTATACTAGAGGCCAGGGCGGCTGCACCGCCACAAGCCTCAGGCAAATATTTTGTTGCCCTCTAACACACCAGGTGGTCAAACTTTAACCACAACATATTTACCCCTGGACTCGGAGGCTCAAAATCATTTTAATCAAGTCTCAAACTACAAGCCCTAATCCCAAAAGAAGTGAGGAATTTCCTTTCTTCTAAGTACAATTTTATTCTTATCTTGTTTTGATTCAATTCTCATTGAAGTAGAACAACTTTAGTAATGCAATGCAAAACTTAAAGTTGTTGCAAATCTTTTTTTTTTTTTTTTTGGATTTTCAAGTTTTACTTCATAAATTTATTATTGAATGGCCACAATATAATCACTGTCCTGATGAGTATTCCCACAGGTGCCAGGGTTTCCGTCTTGTGAAAAGCTGCAGAATAAATTTGATCAGCTACTATGAAGAAATGTTTGTAAATGATAAGGGCAACAAATTAAGTAGCTTTTCCATGATAACTACTGTTTGATCCAGGTTCACCATAATTTTTGGGGATGGAAGCATGGCTGTAGCTTGGTAAATGGTGGTTGGAATAGTTCTTGGACTACCTTTGTTTGGTGCACTGAAGATTTTTATTTGCTCTCTGAATGATGGGATTTGTCATTGTGTGAGCTTTTCTCCTCTATGAAAATGAATTGTTGACAAGTAAATTATAGTATTTGGCCTGATAGGTAAACTGACAGCCATTGCTTGCGTCATTCAAACACAGAGAAAAATTTACCCAGAACCGGTGAGAGTCAAGCCGGTATTTTGCGCAAATTGGATTTGGTTGGTGGAGGGCCTTGTGTGTGGTTGCTTGTAGAGTTGCTGCCAATCTGGCAGTGTTGGTCAGCAATGCCATTGACTTCATTATCCTCATCTGATAGCTTGTTGCATTCTGGATCATTATCCTCCTCATCCAAGTCCTCTGGATGAACATTGTGGGAATCTACAAAAAGTCAAGCACAAACTCGGTATGGAATTCAGGTATAAAAGAAATTTAGTGAGCTTAGATTGGAAGTCTTCTTTTTATGGTCAAATGCTCGTTTGAGAGGAGGGGGCGTGTGATCAGTTGATTTACCGTCAAGCAAGAAGCATTTGACCAAATAGGTAGGTACTCACATGGAAAGCGGGACACTGGTGGGGCATGCCCGATATTGTCAAAGAATATGAGAGAATGAGGGTAACTGCAAGTGTGATTGCTGAGGACTTCATCTTGTGTGAACTCAAGATGGACCGCTTTTTTCCTTTCTTTTGGAGATATAGGTTTGGAGGTTCAATGCCTCATCGGTCTGGGTAGGCCGTATCCCGACCGATGAGAAAGGCTCATCGATTGGGGGCATAACCCTGACCGATGAGGGAACCTCAACGGTCAGGGAAGGCTGCACCCAGACCGATGAGGTTTCCTCATTGGTCAGGGTAAGGCATCACCCAGACCGATGAGGCTCTCATCGGTCGGGGTAAAGGCTTACCCTGACCGAGCTTCCTCATCGGTCTGGGTACAGCCTTGAACCTGACCAACGAGGAAACCTCATCGGTCTGGGTATAGCCTCAGCCCAACCGATGAGGATGCCTCATCAGTCAGGGTGAAAGATTGTGAAACAGGAGCATAGACTCACCAATATACCAATATAAAAGGATAACCCTCTGGGAACAAGATTCCCTCATGCATCCCTCCACATAGCCTTTGAGTAAGAGGGTTCATCCATTGGCTCCCATGTTCAGAATTAGCCAGTGTCATAGTTCACTGGCATCTGTCAAACAATCCCTGCTGAGTAGAGGAAACCTTGGATCCTCTTTTTGTCAAAGTGTCATTTAACTAGACTTCAATATTACTTTCCAGAAAACTCAGTTTCTCTGGATTCCTTGTTTTTTCATGTTGTATTTTTCTCGTCAATCCTTAAAGATTGAGTTAAATTTGATGAATCTTTAGGGGTTCAGATTGATGAATATTTTGCAGAAAACCCCAATCATTCCAGGTGCTTGCTTGCAAATTCATAAAACCACTTTGGTATGGTGAATGATGGCTTATGTTTGCAGAACAAGTTCTCTACGGGGTATCAAGGATGGGGGCAGAAGAAAGTTTTAGTCAGAGTGAATTCATGAGAACCAAAGAGTGTAAGTACAATTCTTGACTACTTTGTGGTGTTTTTTCAACCCTCCTCAACTTTGGGGAAGTAGATGTGTGGCTGAACAAGAAGTCACTGCTGCAGTCTGTGTGATAGATAAAAATCTAACTTGATTAAAGATGCATTGAGTTTCTTGGTAGGATGACTGTAGCAATTTAAGTATACAACAATTATTTGGATTTTCTAGGGTACACACACAGTTCCATCAAGAAATCTTTGGAAACCTTTTAGACATCATGACACATAATCAGATAATCAGAAATATATGCTGGTTGGAAACAGCAAGTGGATCTTTTACTGATCCTGAAATAAACGATAAGTTTTTACTGAAATTAGGTATTGTTGATGTGAATATCAGAGAAAGTGTGTTAGATGCCCAAACATTAGAGCAAAAACATCATCGGAAGAATATTAGGGTATGTGATAAATTGATAATGAAACGCCTTCTACAACAAAGCAGCGTGATGTTCCTATCTTACTGAATTGTGGATGGTAGTGTTATCAAATCAAAATATGGGCGCGTGTTGCTTTCCAACTTATCATCGGGCTCCTTGTGGGTTGTTAGGCGATGTGTTGTCGCCGTGTTCTTCAGCCTCCTTCCAGGTTAAGCGTTAGATCAGTTTGTATCAGAAGTGGACAGCTCACAACTTAGGTTGACTCACCGTACCCGAGTGGACCACCTGCTTCTCTTGCGAATCACTCCCCTCCTCGATGATAACCGAGTCAAACATATTTTCAAGTCTCTTCACGGAATCTTCTGAATTTAAGCGGTCTTCAATCAATTCGCCCAGTCTTGATTTGAATGATGGTGACAGCTGAGAAGCCTGGGAGGCTTTGGGCATAGAAATTAAAATCCGAGCCGTTCCAAATGAAGATACCCGTTTTTTGGATTCGCTTGCTCCAGCGTAGCTTCTGTGATGAATGAAGTCCAGAGGCTAGGATTCAACAGTTAAAATGGAGATAAACGAGTAAGTTCCAGAGCGCTTGAGCTTGAGGCATTTCTAATTTACATCAACATACAGAGTCAAAATCCAGCTTCTCAAGTCGGGCAGAGTGATCCTTCAAACAAAAATCTTCCCCCAAAGATGATTGATGGGGGCCATGCTCGAAAGACGGTTCAACAAATGAAACTGAGACTCGAATAGATACCTTAGAGGCACCATTAAATTCAGAAAAGTTATTCAGTGACGAATATGTCGACCGCCAGTCCGAAAAGCGTGATACAGGTGTGAAGCTCGTTTCGTCACATGTCGGCGAGGAACACAAAGCGCTGAGCGGCGGGTACTCGAGTGAAATGTATATGGGCAAATTTCTAACGGCAAGTCCCCTCATGCGCAGCTCGCGTTCGGACGACTGCCGAGGGGACAGTTGCGTTGAGCTCGGCTCGGATGTGGCTTCCGACAGGGAGGTGGTGGATGGAGGGCACCGAAATGACAGCGGGGATCTTTGGCGAACGTGAATGCACTCAATGTCATCGTCAAGTGTGTTTTGTGGATCGTGATGAGCATTGGGACTGGAATTCTCTGCGGAGTGAGTACTAGCTTCATTTTATGCACCTTCATGGGTGCTCGCTTGCGGGCGCTAAGTTAGTTCACATCAGCAAGCTTGCGAGTTGAAAGTCAGGTTTTTTTGTCGCACTAAGATGGCGCTTACGCAATAGAATGCAGACATAATCTCGAGCTCAAATATGATTGGGCTGCTGGTATCCAAAACTCCTTCTGGGCCATTATCTGGTGTATCATCGGACTTCAGTCGGTCTTTGATAACACTGACTTTCCGCTTGATGCTACGCACCGCCGAGAGCAATCGCTGTGAGGGTTTTTCGGATGAGCTACGGGAAGAATGCAAGTGCATAATGCGAATTGAGTTTACTTATAAGATACCAATTGGAAAAGGTCAACGAAATTGTAAGTAGGGATAAATGTGATAGGTAAGTCTCGTCGAGAGCGTTTTTAAATGTTACCAAGTTGATCAAACGAATGTGAAAGGGATGTCTTATTAAAGGATGACTGCCAATGTCTTGAGGAAGTTGATGAGTGAGGAAGCCACATCTAAACCTGGTAGGCTGAGTATACTGAAGTTGGTAGCACACTTCCAATGGGAAGTGCGAGTTACCTGGTTTGATTATTTCATCCCACCCACTTGCCCAGCGAGTGTTCAGGTCAACGTGCATTCTTCAGCGGGAGCGGGTTGAGAGAGCCTGAGAAGAATCTTACCACCCGATAGCTGTCTGTGGGAGTCCCTTGACCAGACAGATCTAGACCTACACTGCCCGAGAGGACTTACTTCCGATGAGAGAAACCCTAACTTAATAAAGTCCCTTCTTCGGAGGGACTTATGCCCAATGTCCGCATGTTTTTGCCCTGGAGAATTTCGTTTTTTCCATCTTTTTGTTCATCACACTCCTAACTGTTCATTATGGCTCCTTCCCTCACACATGAGTGGGACAAAAGATGTGCAACATTCTCCTTTTCCTGAAGCCATCAATAAATCATAAACATTGCCTTTCGTTTGGCCGGGATCTTATTTTTAGTAATTTGTGGAATTGAATGGAATGTCTGTAAAACAGTCTGACAGTGAGCTGTATCAGAACTTCCAGCTCTGTATTGCACCCATTGGTGGGCAGTCAGAAGCAACTTCAAGTCCCCAGAAGTCTTGGGTGATGGATGGGAAAGGTACATCTGAATTGGCAGTGCTATCAAACAGGAGCCTGCGCTTATCTCTGTCAAGACAGAACATCCAATATGGGTTGGAGTAAAAAATAGTCAGTCTTTTAAAATTTTTGCCTATTAAAAAGCTAATGCTCTAGAGCTGTAAATCAGACATTGGGCGTAAGTCACTCCTGCGGAGGGTCCCTGTGGTACCCTCCGAAGAAGGGACTTTATTAAGTTAGGGAGAAACCTTGAACTGCAAAGCGATCAGATCAAGCCATCGAATTCATTCATACACACCCTGATAAAAGCAGCAGAATGGGCCCCTTCAAACGCCTCGAAATCGGCGGGTTGCACCAGTCCCATCGCGTCCTTTTCCGCTAGCTTAACACAAGCACCCTCGATCGGAGGGATGGCAGGGTGCCTAGCTTAACACAATCCCCTCGATCAGAGGGACTCGCCAAGCGAGCCTCCGAAGGAGCGAACTTAACGCAAGTCCCACCCTGTGCCTCGCCCGAGAGGGCCGGCTCCTCTCACGAGAGGCTTTGTTAGGCTCGCCGAAGGAGGGGCTTGCGAGCACAGTCGAGTTTTTTGCCAGGAAGGGTTTCACTTTCAGCCCAATTTCAGGCACTTCAGCAGTACATGGCCTGTGGTGGTCGCACCTGAAGGCCCACCAACAATCTGTGAGGTGCACCTCACAGGCCTTGATCTCAGCTTTCCGATGGCCATCTCACATTGGAAAGTCGACAGCCATTATTGGCCTTTCCTGGCCATCAAAGTCAGGAGCTCAGTGGATGCAATATATCAATACAGGTCATGCAACCCACGTATTATTCACAAGAAACCACCATGAAACTCATCAAAACAAGAAATTATGAGTTTTTCAAATGGACACGCAACAGTCATGAGGGACAGGTTGGCCTCTAACTTTGACCACGACAAACTTAATGGTGCAACGGGCATTGCAGTAATGTAAAAGAGGGGATCTCCAGGGGTGGAGGCAGTTTTTGCTCACCAAAAGAGGAAATCCTCCCTGGCCAAAAAGTCAACATTACTCGCAAGCCCCTCCTTCGGAGGCTCGCTTTGCAAGTGGCGCCCCGCCAGTCATAGGTCACCGGCCCTCCAAAGCAAGAGGATTGTGATAAGCTAGCCTTTTCCGCTCCACCAAGCCCTTCTGTCTTCTCACACCCTCATTGAGGTGGGGCGTCATGGCTCAGAGTGAGGATACTACATCTACTCTCAATGCTTCATCCAGATTTGACATGAAAGGGAGGGGAAAATTGAAATATAAAATTTGTGGCAAAAAACTGCAGATTGTTATAATGGCTTTTTTGGCTCAGATATCCTGGTGCCCAAGAGCATCTCCACCAGGGGTGCTAAATCCAGGTGTTATCCCAAATTGAGCACCCCAACCTTGATTTAGCGCCTCCACCGGAGGCGCTAAATAGATCTCAAATTCAAAAAAGCACCCTAGGGTGCTATAGCATTGCTATAGCACTTGCGGTCAAACCTGTCATCATAAATTTTTGTGAACCTTGACCACCTTTCACATCACTCCCCCCATATCCGCCCTCTCCAAACCGCATGGGCTGCTAAACTAGCACCCTGCAGTGGATTCATCACTAGTTTTCCGTTGGTAAAGGTGTGGCGCAGTCGCCGAACTCTGATATTTAGCAACCAACCACACCTACTGCGGTGGAGATGGTCTAAGCACATGGAATTGTACTTTCTTTTTTGGGAGCTTCTCATTTTTTTTTCTGCCTGACCAGATCAAATCAAAAAAACAGAAGAAGAAAACGGTTTCTTGAGTTGTTCAAGATTGAACTGAACAAGTTGCTTTTCCCATTTCACAACCCAATCATTGGAATACTTCCCTTTTACAAGATTAACTAAGCCACTTGTGGTGAGCGGGTCTGGGGGACAGCCCAGTCTCACCAGAGAGGCTTATACACAAGCACACCAAGCTTGTGTGAGCCTGGCGTGATGTAGAGGTTCTTTTTAAGAGTTTCTCTCTTGGCTTCTCCATTACTCATCACAGTACCATATGAATAATCTGATTGGGCGATGCAACACCTGAATGATGATAACAAATAATAGTTATAAGTCTGTTGCGGACCACTTCAACTTAGACACACCTGAATGATAATAATAAATAAAGTCTGTTGCACACTTATAACCACAGACCACTTCTACTTAGACACACCTGAAGATAAAGTATGTCAGATCTCTTTATCACAGTTTGATGAGATTGATTTGAAAAAATTATTTCATTTAATAATTAACTGGCAAGATTATAATGAAGAACATCACATTATATTGATGACTAAACATAAATTAGCAAAACAATACTGAGTTAGAGGATAGTTAAGCGAGGTATCTTCTAGCACCGTTACAAAAATTAACAAGTCCAATTTTGGAAGCACTGAGAGAATTTGAGTCTTCATGAGTAATAAAAGTCAAGGATGAAGTAGACCACTTTGGCTAGAGGGGGTTAAAATGGCCCAATAGCTGTTGAGCGGGACAACAGAGAGGGTGAAAAGGCTCTCCGAAGGACCTGTTTGAGACTGAACAGATGCCATTTAATTTCTCAGGAACTAGCACACAATAAAAGCTAGTTACAAGATGGCCAACTTGTGGGAACAAGGGCATTGACATATTGAATGAGAGAGTATAAAATGAATAAGAAAAAAGACTCCTGATTTCAGGAGTTGAGAATTCCAACAAACACATTGATCACAAATTCAATGGCGGACATCCAGATGGATGTGGTATCAATACCACCTAGTGGAGACAATGATCCATTGGCTGTGTTCCAATCATTGCCTCTCAATGTCATAACCAAAGATCCCTTATCTTTTGAAGCAATTTCGGCAGATCAAACACCAGAATTGTCACTGAACGGAGCAGGGAAGGTGCTGAAGAACAGATCAGGCCAGATTTTGAATAAACACATCACTGAGATGACTGTCATACGACAGACTCAGCTTCACACTCAGAACTCAGGATCTCGCAGTTGGATCTTCCTTGCATTTGGCTAAGGATGCTTTTCTACCATACTTTTCACCATCAGCAACTTTCAAGCTTTTGGTTAATCCTCGGGTCGCATATGACATCACCTATGCACCCTCAGCAATCTTCAGTGCTCTCTCGAGGTTACTTTCCAAACCTTCAAAGATTCAATAGCACATTGCTTTTCAGTTATGCAAACAAAAGCAAGACCATTACCCCTCTCACGGGTCTTCCTTTCTTTTCAGCATTACTCCTTCATGCGCTTCAATTCCTTATCTGGATTTGTGCATTCCCTCTTTGAACTTTTCAAACTGCAACACACAGTCCTCGAACTTCAAACGTCAATTCCCTCACTCTTGCACCCATTGCACTTACCCCTGCTTGGTCCTCCAGTCCTGGACTCCTAGCCTTGGTGTTGCTTGAACTTCTTTCATTTCTTCTGCTTGGACCCTATGACCTCACATCTTGTTCGAACCTATGTCATACCTTTTTAGCCTCACTTGTATTTACTATATAAGCTGTCTGCTTTTATGTTTTCCATCTTTCCTCATCAAAATAAGATTATAGTTTTCAGCATAAACTTGATTCCGCCTTCTTCAAGCCTTCTCATTGCGAACCCTTTTCAGTGTTCTACTCTAAGTCCCTCTGAGCCTAAATAACTCTTCTTCGAAACAAAGAAGACCTTCAAACAGTCAGTTCTCTCTTTCCTTTCTTTTCCTTCAAATAGTGCCCACCCGTCTCTTGTGCAAGACACCATGTGACAGATGACCCACGAGAAGGTTTGTGATATGAGCTTCTTGGTAGCTTTATAAAATTAATCCCTTTTAAGCATATTTATTCTTGTAGTGTGACAGTGATCTTTCCTTGTCATATGGGGGACAAAAATCAAAGTTCGAAAAGTTGAACTTCAATATTTTTTTTGGCTAGAACCAATTTTGATTTTGCATTAAAAAAAATAAAGAATAAAGAACATGTAGAAGTACAATGTATTAGAGCCTAGAAAGAATTTACACAGTGCTGAGTGAGGAGTGATGAATACAAGGGTGCTCCCACCAAAACCTTGGAAAAGGTGTTTTAGTATGCAAGTCCCTTCCTCCGGGAGGGGTCACTTCACGACCAGCCAAATGCTGCACAGCCCGCAGGAGGCTGGGACCTTGTGTTAAGTTTGTCCCCTTTACCTCTGCAGCCCCTACAGATCTCAAGATGCATGTCAAAAATCTGAAGTTTAAGCATTCTGACTGAAATTACTTGAGTATCCAAGCTTAACAAAGCCCCTGAGGGGACGGAGTCCCCGCAGGGGCTTATGAGCTAAGTCCAATATTTTTCCTGAGTGAATTGCAAATAAACCACCATTTTCAACCTTTTTATTTATCAAAAGTCAGGCAGGCCCCTCCCACCCATATCCCCCAGAGGCAAGCAAGCTCACCATCTTGCCGTCAAAACCCCACCTTCCAACTTGTTGTAGCCCTCACCAATCATTTTCAAAAACATTTCTTAGAAAAGCAACTCATGAATGGCTCATTCCACCCTCCCACTCCCCTAAATGAATACCTCCCAAAGGGGACATCCAATTATTCCATGCCAATCACTTATAATTTCTTTCACTTTACGTTTGGCAGCATTGTGAAAGGTGCCTGCCAGATTGGGACATTCTGAATTTTTTGGCTGAATGGCCCATGGGGCGCTTTGGCAAACTCAAAAATTTGGAATAGGGTTGTTTTGTTCATTCTGAGGTCTAAAAAAAAGGCTGGACCGGTGTGCAGCCAATTGCTGGGGATTTAATTTGGGGTGATTTTGTATTGTGGGGAAATAGGCCCAAGGGGATTGCTTTGGTGGGACAACTCACACAAGTTTCTGTTCATAAATCACAAGTCCCTCTTGCTTCGCGAGAGGGACTTTGTCAAGTTTGTCTAGTATCTGGCTCCGCAGGGGAGAAGTAGAGCAGTTCACAATGGGTTATTTTAATGTTGTTTATTTTTGCTAAATTTAAGTGTGCATGAGGAAAGTTTAGTGATGGTTTAGGTGTGATCCCATCAGCCTCCTGAGCCATAAAGCTGCACAAAAGCGGCATAAGAATTAACAACTAGCCTCTGATATCAAATAGGGAGGTTCACATTGTCCCCACTAATTCTATCTAATTGGCACCATACCCACATGTCCTGTCACTTGCAATGGGTCCAGCTCATCCAAGACTTACTTTTTTGGTACCGGCCCAGCTTTGATGATGAAACAGGCATGATGTGGTCCACTTAAGGCACCCTCACCTCCTATCAAAAAACCAATCTCAAGTTCTGCATGGGAAACTTACAAGACATCTCTCTCTTGTTGGAAAGTGTCTTGAAGAATTGCTATCTTGAACTTTGCTTGCGGCCAACTTATGGAGATGAATTCCATCTTGCCAAGCTCTTCCAGATGCCTGAGTACAAATTCAGACAAGCCTTCCGTACCACCAAACATGGCTTTGTTGCTGGGCCATTCAGATCTTGCACACCCAGGACAATTTGGTGTCGCAACAGGACACTGCGACGTCCTGTTGCAGCAAAATGTTGTGACACTGCTGTCGCAACAAAATGTTGCGGAAGCCCAGCGGGCCATCTGGCTGTTGCAACATTCCACTGTGACAGGACGTCACAGCAGGATGTTGCAACACAACAATGTCCATAGTGGCAGTGGATCAGAATTGAAAACAATTGTAGATTGTTTTTTATATTTTCAACAAGTTGTTTTTTTCCTTTCTTTTTCTTTTTTTATGTGATGAGTATGTCTGACAAACCCTGAATGGGTTTTCAGCATGGCTCAGAAAAAAAAAATGATGTTGGCGAGTGTAGAGACCAACATGTCC
Organism: Puccinia horiana; assembly: GCA_001624995.1. Classification (NCBI taxonomy): domain Eukaryota; kingdom Fungi; phylum Basidiomycota; class Pucciniomycetes; order Pucciniales; family Pucciniaceae; genus Puccinia; species Puccinia horiana. The sequence goes on from LWDY01000019.1 coordinate 2,347,947, forward strand.
AAATGGTCGGGTTGCTTGCTGGCTGACCATACCGCCTTCAACAACAGTAAGGTAGGCCGCCCAGCATGTCATCTCAGGGCAGGTTGACCAGGTCAGAGCGGTCAAGCCTTTGGCCTGCCTGGTGTCATTTCAGGGCGGGCCGACTGAAATTTGATGGACCAGTGAACCCAAAGTCAACCAACTTTACTTTTGCACTCGTGGTGTAGCCTGCCTTCCATGAGTATAAAAAGGCTGGATGTGAAACTCAGGTCAAATCAGCAGTCATGTGTTGCTTAGACCAACTGAAGGTGATTGCTGATGTATATACACTGACACAAAAAAGTTTTTTTGGCCACCAGCAAAAAAAATAAAATTGGGACCATCAGACAGTCGTGAACTGCCCTAGTAGATTGACAGGAAGCTTTCCAGTATAGCTGCAGGACACATTTCTTTGCGCAAGTGCACACCCACACCCAAAAAGAAGCACATAAGGGGCCAATATGAATGAAACTTTTTTTTGGGCCGACAGATTCATTTTTCTGGGTGCACATCCTTTTTGCCAAAAAAGAGTGTGCATGCCAAAACAAAGGGAATTTTTGGACCACACACCCATTTTTCTTGCTGTGCCTCTCTGCTTTTGTGAACCAGTTAGGGCACAGTTGTGAGACTCACCTAGAACCCTCACACGACTCCCAAAACTCATGTATTTAGAATACAGAACAGACAACCTTGTGCAATTATCATCTTCTAAGAAGTGTTAAGATTTCAGCTCAAAGTGATGATGCAATGGAGGGGAAATCTTGAGGGATCCTGAGATTGGAGCAAGGGGAAAGGAACACTGATGGTTGCCAATGAAAAATGCTCTGAATTGGTGATTTTATTTCATACATGAGGAGCAAGTTTAAATACTGACAACTAGAAAAACCCCTTGCAAGATCTAAAGGAGGCCTAGAGTACTTGGAACAATCAGAGGAAACAAGAAAAGACAGGACAGGATCCGGACTGACCCCCATTGTGCGGTGGGTTGGGTTTGGGCAGTGTTTTTTGACCCAAACCCGACCCCGTTGCATCCTGACTATGACTGCCTCAGGGCTTGAACCAAGGATGTTTATGAGATAACAAAGGGTAAGATTCCTGATATAAGACTACTAATAGAGTATGTAAGATTAAAGTATAGTTGTAAAACCTCAATATTGAGTGACTAATAATAATGAGGAGTGACCAGTGATATAGTGTTATAGGCAATAATGACTATAAGAGTTCTGATAATAAGGGCTTTGTGAGTAAGGTGTATACAGAAAATCTGGTCAGCAGATCTGGTATGGAAGGGAAAAAAAGCAGGAGGAGAGCCTCCCTATATCAATATATGTTGGAATGTGTGCTTCAGCCCTATGGGACTGGCTGAGCCATATGATATTACATCCTAAAATCACCAGTAAGACCAAATGTGTGTTTAGCTCAGTGGTATAAGAGCAGCTCATGAATGTAGAAGTTCGTGGGTTTGATTCCCACAACACACAATTCTTTTCACTTTGGTAATTCAACAATATATACAAATGTGAGGGATTTTAGCTTCAGGGGAAATAGAATGGGGTACACATGACCAAACAACCAAACAGACCAATGTGTACTAATGTATAATAAACTAGTGTGAATCTGAAATACAGACTAAAAGTGATGCCAGATGACCAAATACAAGACCATACAAACTAAAATAGCTCAGATATGGAAAATCCACTAAATTTGAATGGGTCTAGTGGAGTTAGTCTGGAAATTATGTAACACGCTTGTTGTCAGCCTGCTACTATTCAGACACAACCTGAATAGAGCACACTTAACAAAAAAACTATAAAAATATACATAAATAAAAAAAACTATGTAATAATGATAGACATTATTACATAGGCTATAAAAAGACATTATTACATGTATATACAATAAAGAGACATTATTACATGTACTAAAGTGTAATAAACATGGTTTAGTACTATTACACAAGTATAATAACCCTCAAATATTAAAAAACTTATTTTACAAGGCTTACCACTAAAAACACTTGGAACCTTAAAAATAAGTTGGTTCAATAACAAAAAAACAAATAAAAATAGAAGTCATGAATAACTTCTGAACCTTAAAGAAAACTTAGAATATTATTGGATATTCTGAATCTACATGAAAAATAACCTAGGGTACCCCTTAAATCCTACTCCTTCATGTACTTCTCACTTACTCGCATGCACTCAAGCATCACGGGTCACAATGTGGCGTACACATTACATGTACATCTAAAAAAATCCATACCGACTGGGTAATGTCCAGAAAATGACGTAAAAATGAGGTGTTGTGTAAACTGACAAAGTTAGACCCAACTGTGACGCGAGGAATCCAAGCCCGCGTCCCAGTTCAGAATTTGGGAATTAGGCCACAGACCCTCCCAGATTACACAACACCCCTGTTAGAGGAGTTGTAAAAATAGGAGAAAAATACAGGGGGTTTCAGAGCGCCCCAAAAATGTGGGAACAACTCCTCTGACCCCCAAAATCCTGTTGCACCACTTGTAGTGTGGTGTTCAAAGATATGTACAGGCTGAATTGGGCCATAAACTGCATCATAGTGCTGCAATTGGCCCAGGCCAAAGGTTACAAGGGGTCCAGTACTCAACAAGGTTTGCTACCAACTAAGTACTAAACCCCAGACCCTGCTGGTGAGCGCCTTCAGCCTCTTGGGCTATGGCTACACCTCACAAACTGGCCCAGGCCAGCCAGAAAAGTGCCACACCACTCCAAGGGAGGCATTATGAGCGCTACAAGGGTTCTAAAATTAGTATATAAGAGCCCCCATGCTCCCACCAAGTTGAAAAATAATCTTCAATTTATCCTACACAGTTATAACCGCCTAAATCAACCAGCTTCAAACTAGTTATTTGCCTGTTATCCCTGTTATACTTGAATATCAACACAACCCACCTACAACAACTGTCCCCAGCACTCTTATAAAATCTTAACCACCTTTCTGAGCGCTCATCACACCAGTTGGACCATCCTTGAAGATCCCTTGGCCTTGGAATAGCACCAGTGAGTTTTATTCCTCTGTTTCTTCAGCATCTGGGCGTACTCTTGCTACAGGAACAGATAATCAGGTACCCAAAAATACCTCTGTCTTTGGACAGATCCTGATTCTTAAGATGGAACCTTAAAAAATCCTGTTTTAACAGGCCCCTCTGTGATTTAAAACATAATATTCTTTCTTATTACCATTCCATACCTGGAATAAATACCCCATACCACCTTTTGCTGCACATTTTTGGCATTTATTTTACCTTGCAGCTAGTGTAGCTAGAAGGATACCAGTCCTTGGCATCACTGATCCTGACACTTGTGGTGTCAGCTGATACAAACAAAAATGGTTTCATCCAAATAGAAAGGATGTCATGCCAAGGGTGGTACCAGAATATCCACTAATTTAGTCTGCATGAGAGGAGATATTGAAAAAAGATATGTTGTTTGGCTACCCTGTGCATATTATGTAATTTGACCTGTAACTAGAGGTGATTGACTGTAACTCTTGATCCAGCTGGGTTATTGATGATCTGTAATTGGTGACTAGGGTTAACTTTGTGTGCTGAAGCCAGTTCTTTGATAGTTGAGTAAGAATGGCCACTTATATGTGTAGTAGAAAAACTTTTAATTTTTTACCAGTAAGAATACCACACCAACACTAATCAAAGTTTTTCATGCTCAACTGTCTTGCTCTCTCTTTTTTGTTTCCCTGTTCTTTATCAAAATATCTCATCAATTTTTTTGTCTACACCTTCCTTCTCCCTCCAAATTACCAATTCACCATCCTTCTTGACTCTCTTCCACTTCCTACACATCCCCTCCTCATTTTTCCAAACTCTTCTTCACTCTATCTGACTCCCAAATTCCCCATGGATTCACCGGTCAACACCAACACTAGCCAGCCACATACACTTAGGGAAGCACCTGCTGGCAACCAAATTCCTTTCCCTCCACCTGTTCACATCGCCAGCATTTTTGAAGACAGGAACACAGCTGTAATCATAGCCTCTATCACTTCACAGATTGGCTGTTACCCAATGGTTCTAATCACTCCACCTTGAAGGACGCCTACGGGATGCAATCGAAAATTCCACAGATTCATACCTGGACACCATGTCAAAAAATGACAGCCATGAACGGATTGCACACTCAACACTTTTCTCCTCTGTTGCCCTCTTGGCCGACTGGCTACAGCCTATGCCATGAATGTGGACCTCAACATCATCAGTAGGGCAGTACAACTTAACGCCTTCTGGTGACTGCTTCACTTCAACATCAGAGATCACCCAACCACCACTACAATTGCCCCCACAATCATTGACCAAATGAACAATACCCTCACTCAAAACAATACAGCGGGAATGATTGTGCAGATTGGACTCGGCTCTGAATCAGACACCATGAAGTAAGCCAACAAACAGATCCAACTAGCACATTCTCAATCATGCCTTGGTCACGTTGCAAACTTTGACACAATTGTCAGAACAATTGACATGGTATGACAAAATCTGACTCATGGTCATGAATCTTGATTGGAGGACCATGTGATGCCTCTGAGTGCTCCAAAAGTGTTTCAATCCTTAACTTCTGAGACAGGGAACCATATTCCCATCCCAATTCCTCACCCCGACAACATTCTTGATGCTGGTGACTTCCTTGCAATGCAAGTTGGTGCCTGCTGACAATGCAGGTCCCCTGATCAACTCCTTAGGAACTGTACAATGCCTCAAAGAATCAACCCTGCTAGAAACCAATTCTCACAGGCTCCTCAGATGTTGAGAACCTATCAGCAATACACCAACCACAACTGTCAAGGATAGTCTCTTATGTGACTAGTCCTGAATCTTCTAAGGTGGATAACTAAGAGAAATAGTAAATAAAACTAAAAGAAACTGATGACAGATACGAAAAGATATCTCAACCCAGAGGGGAGTCTACTCTAAGTAACTCTACTCAAACATCAACACGGGAGGAGTATAGCCACACCTCTCCAGGAGGGGCCTAGTAGATAAGTATCTACTTAGATAATGAGGGTTTTATGAGACCCAAGAGAGGAATCGAGGTGGGAGACTAAAGAGTACTTACTAATTAGTCCAAGTACCTATTTTCAAAGGAGGATGAGAGTATAAGGAGAATGTTGAGTTTAAGTCAAAGTGTCTAACTTTAGTTAGAGTTAAGGTTTTTGAATAAAGGCCCCAATTGTTGAAATCACAACAATGTTGGTTGGGCTTGGTATATACTGGGGAAAAACTCCTTCCCTCATCCGGTCTCTATTTATCTAAACCGGATCTTCTTCTCCCTATCACAGCTATCATGATAGGTCTGTATACTGCTGATTTGCTCCCTGTCAGGCAGTTGTATCCAAGGTAGGTGCCCTTTCTGTGGTTCCCCTTGGTGGAGCCTCTTGAAGTCTCTGCCAGGTTGTTACCTTCTGTGCTGTCTTGGCTAGTGGAAGGCTGACAACAACTTGCAAAATTTACAACCGTTCTATCCCATCATAGCTCCAGTGGTTTCTACCACCTCTTACCCAAGTACAGTTCAGCTGCCTCTTTGCAGCTCACCAGCTTCATACCAGTCTCAACTGGGCATACACCAAACCCAAAAATTATAAACCTCAATACCTCTTACAACAAGTTGACTCTAGACAACCAAACACTGAATCCATTTGTCACTCAGCCACTCAAACATCTGTCCAAGCAACCAACATTCAGGTGCCTGATGAAGCTAAAGCACAGATTGTGGAGATGGTGATATTGAAAAATTGGATGTGGAGATGGCAGAACACACTCCCATTGTGGATTCTGGACCATCTCTGTGGAGATAAAAGTGTGTTTTTCAATTTTGACTCATTTTCCTCTCAATGTAGCCCCCAAAGGCAATCTAGCCTATGTGAAATGCCAGGTTGTTGACCTCTATTTCAACGGTATTGATAACCAGTGAATAACACTCCATGGGGTACTCTAGTGTAAGCTTGCCCAGAGCACTCTGATATACTTAGCTGCCATCTGAAAGGCTAATGCTAGGTTTACCTACAAATATCAACATGACAGGTACAATACCTTTACCAAAGCTGGAAAGCATGTATTCTTATGTCCTTTCATACCATTCAAGAGCAAATGGATTTTCACTTGTCCAATCACAAATCCAGATTGTGTTTCTTTACCCAGGTCTTCTCCTCCCCCCCTTCCTTGTCTCTCAATTTCTGCCCAATTACCACTACTGAATGCATACATTTAAAAAATGATTTCTATGTTCCTATCAATGTGCCCACTGAGAAATGCAACCCAATTGACAAATATTTAACTGATGATGAGAGGACGCTAATGTACTTCCATAGGCTATTCAGACACGCAAGTATGCATAAAATCAAGCATGGCTTGGGTCTCAGACTCCCCATCAAGTTACCAAGGGGGGAGACTAAGGCCTCATTTGTAAGTGATATATCCGTGCAATATAATCAAAATTTTTGTGACATCTGATCAAGTTTTGGCAGACCTGATCAGATGTCACAAAGGATGTCATGCAAAAAAACACACATATCACCCGGTTTATATTGATGCCGAACAGGGCCTAAGTGTTCTGTATGCGCAACTAGAAAAAGCCTGCTAGTCAACTGGCTGACCCATACTGACCAGGCCATGCACTGTCTAGAAATTATAACCGCCAATCTGAGTGGTTCCCTGCAGTTACCAACTTTCCATGGGGGACAATTTGTTTTAACAGTACTGGTTTCAACAAAGGGAAAATCATCCGGAGAAAGGCGGAGTCTTGTGGCCTACTGATGGACACCAACAAGAGGGGGGAAAGGACTACAGGGGATACTGTGGAAGCTGTGCCAACAGACAATGGCAGAGAATTGAGAATTTAGTAGGAATGTGTTTTTGGCTTTCCTGTCAGACCATGGGCTCCAAGCAGAAAGAGCTCTACCATACCACCATTATCAAAATGGGGCTGTAGAGCAATTTAACAGGAAGCTAAGCAAAATGGACCATACGTTACTGTCATTACTTCTCAAGTTATCTTTTGAGTCATTGCTAGGATCTGAATTTAGGCAAGTTTTTTTTTTATTGTTTAAATTTTTCATCTCACATCTTTCTAATATTCTTTCTTATAGATTTCTTTTACTCTCTTCAGTTGTAGCTTTCGGTGTCAGCTGCAATAAAGTCATTAAATTCCAAAATCTTACAATGGTTTCAGTGTTTGCGGTGGCTTGGGTGTGTTTGGAAAAATTGAGTTGGGGAGTGGGGCTGGTAGTGAATAATATTCTTGAGGCATGGTTGGAAATATGTTGAAATGGTTAGAAACAAGAATAATGAGAATGGGGCTAGTGATGGATAGTTTGTGGGGATAGAGCAAGATGGTCTTCAAGCTGAAAGTAGATTTTGCAAGCAAGGGAGGGCTGTTTTCAAAAACTGAACAAAAATGATGAACATTGTTTTCAGAAACTGTGCAAAAATAGGAGCCTCTGGTCGGAACTGCTGTGGTACCTAGCTTAACACCAGCCCCTAAATTGGAGGGTAGGTGACCTATGGCTGGTGTGGGTGCCACTTGAAAAGTGAGCCTCCAAAGGAGGGGCTTGCAACTCATGTCCCAAGTTTGGTGTGAGAGCTGAACCAAGTTTGGCAGGGGAAAACTTGACTCCCCCAGCATTTTTGGGCAGCCTGTTGGACCATTGAAAAGGCCTCAATAACCCCACTCCTCTCCATCACATTTGAGAATACAATTGAATGTTGGAACTTTTCTTGTAGGCATCTGAACTGAAAGGGAAGCGCCTAAGTCCAAAGAACACGAGGGACGGGGGGATCCACTCCCATTCAGTGAAGGGGAAGGATGAAGCACTAGTGGGTTTGTCTGAAGAGGCTCGTGCTGACAAGAGAGCCAGAGCTCAAGCCTCAACTCCTTACTTATCTATCCCTCCCCTTCACGGACGGGTCAGAAGAGTTGTCTTCCATTCCCCCGCTCGTACTCTATCTCCTCATTTTTCCTAACTCTCTACTATCACACTTTTTATTTTGTCCTCCCACCCACCGCAGGCGTATAGTTCCTGAAGGGACTTGGGCATATAGTGCCTGATGGAACCCCTGCTCTTCTTGGTTGAAAGATCACTTCCTGCCTCTGGGATAAATGTGATGCGAACACATTTAATCCCCAATGCACCCATACACTGGCCCATTCTTGACCACCAAGGCAAGAGGTTGACAATCCTCTTCCTAAAAGTGTGCAGGAAAGTGGTAGAGAGACCGGAGATGCTTTGGACAGCTTGGAAAGCCTGTACAAGCAACTGTGGGCCCGCTATGCTAACCATAGTGGTAGCGTAATTCCGCTAACAGCTAACGGGTTTTCGTTGGCTGTTAGCGGGTTTTGCGCTATCTCTACGCGCCCCAGCCTCAAAAAGGCTGTTGCTACGCTGCGTTACAGCTGTTTTTAGCGTAAAAAATCGCTAATGACGCCTGTAACGCTGCGAAACAGCGCCAGAAAAGCCACTAACACTACGCCGGTTTCAGGAAAAAAATCTGACAGCTACGCTGCACTTTTTTACAAGAAAGGGTGGCATAGCACAGCGGCCTAGTGCTGGTACAAGGAAAATAAAGCCAAACTAAAGCTTTTCATACAGGGAGTTTCCCACGGCAATTGTTGAATCTCCCTTCCTTTGATGTCAAGGAAGGAATAGAAATATTGGCTGGCCATTGAAAGTGAGGGCAGCATTCCAGTCTATTAGGGCCTCTTTACCTCATCCTTGTAAGCTGCCTGGCTGGACAGGATTAACCCTTTGATTGAAAAAGTGCCATCAAATCGGCTTCAAGCCACAAGCTCAGGCCAAATTTGGGACATTAGAGCATCTCCACCGCGGTTTCTAAATTCAAGGTGCTATAACCTCTGTTTAGCAACCAAGGTAAGAGGGTAGCACTTGAGCCTCCAGCAACTAGCCAGCACTAGCTAATTGCTAAATGGGGAGCTATTTTTGTGTTACAGCTCTCCCCCGCTTGGTCCAAGAGGTTTGGGTGACCAGATTTCACACTTTTTTGGCACTCCTATAGCAACTTTGAAGATTTTTTTCGGGGCTTGGTTATGCAACTCCCAGGAATTGTAGTTGCGACTCCCGCGACTCCTGCGATGTCAATTTTGGGAGTTGCTGATCGAATCTATTTTTTTTTCTTGGGAGTCGCCACTTCAAAAGTGCAAAAAAAAAAGTGAAAAACAAGAAAAAACCACAGCTCATGATTGGAAAGAGAAAAGGTGCTAAAAGATTTACTGGATCATTTGAGTGCCAGCCTTGTAATTCCCTGGAATTTTTAGGGAGTTTCCATTAACCTAATTGATCAATGGAGATTTTTTTTTCTTTTCCTTATTTTAATTTCCCTACTTTAATTACAAAACCCCCACAACTGTTGATTGGAGGACTTCCTGTCGTTTCAGAGCCCAATAATGAGCCTGTCTATTGGTTTCTCAAAAAAAATTACTTCTTTCACTTGCAGTGCATGAGGTGTCTGGGAGTGTGCGCACTGTACAGTGCACAAGGTGTAATCTGCAGTGCACAAATGATGAAAAAAATCCAAAAGATTCCAAAAAAAGAACAGAATGAATAATATGAACTTTTAGGCAGGCTTGGGGCATTGAATCAACAGTTGTGGGCTTTTTGTAATTAAAGTAGGAAAATTAAAAGAAGGAAAAGAAAAAAAAATCTCCACTCAATTTGGTGAATGGAAACTCCCTAAAAATTTCAGGGTATTACAGGGCTGGCACTCAAAGTACCTAGTAAATTTTTCAGCTCATCTTCTCTTTTCATTAATGAGCTGTGACTTTTTCTTGTTTTTTGCTCTTTTTTGCTTTTTTTTGCGCTTTTGAAGTGGCGACTCGCAAAAAGAAAAGAAAATTCAATCGGCGACTCCCAAAGATGACGTCGCGTGAGTCGCGGGAGTCGCAACTCCAATTCCTGGGAGTCGCATAACCAAGCTCCTTTTTTTCGATATGGCACTTGATGTAGCACCTCGGGTGGGTTTGGGCATCTGGGTTGCTAACTTGGGTTTAGCAACTCCGGTGGAGATGCTCTTAGTCACAAGCCCCTCCTTTGGAGGGGCTTGTGATAAGCTAGGGAGGGGCTTGAAGTTGTGACAAGCTAGTTGTGGTACGCGCCTCAAGTTACATATTACAATCCCGAGCTGCACACGACCACATACAATTTGTTGTGACATGTCACATATTCCCCAACATGCCACTAGTCACCGTACACAATTTAGGCTGTCTATGTTATCCTCATGAGTCATGTAGAACTAACTGGGAATAAAGATTATCATTCTCGAGCGATTCTTCTCCACACAGTTGACGTCCCGGATTTTTTTTTTTTTTTGAATTAGGGGTGCGAAGAGAGTGCAGTACCGTGTAGATTTTAGGAGATGGAAGGGGTGTGTGTGTGCTTGGAAGCTACGGCCCGGCCGAGTGTTTGTGGTGTAAGTAAATATTAATTGTCGATACAAATGGTTATTCTTCAGGAAAGCCGTCACGGACGAAGTCTTTGGTAGAAAAATATTTTATATTGATTTAGGCTTCACACTCCGCTTGTCTGGAAGGCGAAAAACCGAAGGCAATATCCACTCACTCGGCCATGACCGCCGGCCAGCCAACCACGGTTCCACGCCGCTGCAATACAAGCCTCAACATGTAATACATATTAAATATTTATGACTTGGCCGAACGTACCATTTAACTCTCTGGAATGTAAAGAAGCCGCCTCCCCTGCACTTCTACAGGTGATCATTCACAGAAATTACTCGCACAAATTTCCTTCATTTACCAGCTCAGTAAATTGTGTAAAATTCAGCCAACCCATTAACCCCAATCGAAATGTCAGGAAAGCTGACTGTAGAGACGGTCTATGGACCAGTAGTCGGAATTGATGATCATGATCATACAGATTCTAATACCAAAACCAATTCGAATACTCTTCCAAAGCTTCCGCTTCCAGTAAGAAAGTTCTTAGTGAGCATAAAAAACCTCCTTTTTTCTACGTGCTCTAATAGGTTGATGATAATCAAACAGGTTCTCTTGTTTACCATGTTGTCATAGGGTATTCCTTACGGAAAAGCTGAAAGGTGGAAAAGAGTTGAGCCCCCTACACCATGGAAAGATCCACTAATCTGTCACCAATTTGGGTATGAATATTCAACAGCCTTTTCTTGTATTACGTCGATCTTTGTCCTCTGAATGATGCTCAAAGGAAGGACTTTTCTCGGTGTTTTTTTAGACCATCTCTTCCTCAGTTCCCATTCACTCCGTTCGAAACATTTTATCAGCAACCACTTCTAAGCAAGACACAGATAGTCCAATCGGAGGAGAATGGCTTCACTGTTAACATCTTCTGCTCACCAGACATTAAAGAGGGCGATAAAGTACCAGTACTTGTTAGTAGTTTTCTCTCTGGAAAACACAGAACAAACTTTTGTGATAACGACATTCTTTCTTCTCATTTTTTTTAATTCTCTACAGGGTTGGGTTTAGTGAGTTCTCATCAGAACTTAATTCGAAGGGGACAGTTTGAACTGATTTAAAATTAATAGCGGAGGAGGATTGTTGCAAGGATGCAGTTCGGTCAGGATGTATGATCCAACAGAATGGGTCCGTCGAGAAGCTTCCAAAGGCAACAAGTTTATCGTCGTCACTGGAAACTTTCGTACGAACATCTTGGGTTTTTTGGCTTGCTCTGATTTGACTCAAGAAGATCCAGATGGCTTGGCCGGTAATTACGGTAAGCGTCCTAAATCTTATTCTTTTATCGGCTACACATTACCTTACTTAACTTTCTTGTCCCTTTAAAAACAAGGTGCATACGACTGCATTTCTTATTTTCAATGGGTAAGCACAACCGACCACCTGCCTATCCTCATGATCTGATCTGAGTTTGAGCATGTCTCTTCTGGCAATTAATGATGTGTCACAGATGCAAAAGAACATCGCGAAGTTTGGAGGCGATCCAGATAATGTAACAGCTTTTGGAGAATCGGCTGGTAAGCTGCTGTCCCCTTTTCGTAATCGAGTCTCTCTGGCAGCAATTATACTAAATGTTTTATACTATTTAGGGGCATTCCTTCTCTGTTATCTGATGCTGTGCAAAGAAAAGTTGTTCCGACGAGTGATTCTCCAATCAGGAGCAGTACAGACCTCAGTGAGTAAATGCGACGAAAGGATCCAGCTTTGGAAATGATAGCTTACAGTACATGGGTTAAACAGGCTTACATGAGATTAGAAGAACACGAGAAGACATATGAACAACTTCTCCAAAAGACCTCGATCAACGCCTCGAGCGGGGAGGAGAGATTGAAAGCGTTAAGGGCGCTTCCCATTGATGAACTCCTAAGAAATCTTTCGATGTCAGTCAGGGAGGTAGGAATGGTGGTAGAAGATCCGCGTAGTCCGAAGGCAATCTGGAGTGACCGATGTGTACTTTCGAGATTAAGAGCTGGCCATTGGAATCCACACATCGAGTCAGTACTAATTGGAGCCAACAAGGACGAGGGTGGATTGTTAGCATACTTCGGACAAAGCCATACTCGACCAGGATACGAATTCTGCCAGCAAGAATTTTTAGATGGAGTGACTGCCGAGAGTCTAGATGGTTTGTATGGCTTTCCAAACCAGAATGATATCGATAACCCAGCCGATGGCTTGCCATTAGATCTCACCCGTTGTTCAGGAAGTATGGCCAACGCCGATAAGCTTTTTAATGTGCCCGTTGAACTCTTCTTGGGCGCCTTGGATCAGGCCAAAAACATCGAAACTCAAAAACCTTTATCCATCTTTTTTTACAAGCTCGAAGCCACGGCGATTGAAACTATGCCTCCAGGTAGATTCTTTGGGGCATCGTAAATTTCTCTTTCTTTTTCAGTTCAACGATCTAGAAACTTTGGACAAGAATCTCACCAAATCAATCCCTACAGTCATACGATGGACATTGTCTTACTGTTCAACATGAGTCATTGTTGGAACGCAGATTCTGAAAGTGCGAAAGTTTCCGCAACTTTAGGAAAGACTTGGTACGAATATGCGAGGGATGGAATTCCAGGTGAGTTAGACTGGTGAGGAGAAGAAGACAAGGACGAAACTATGAGAAAAAAATTAATCAATTGGATATTTATCTGTAGGAACGAATTGGCCACAATACCAACAAAAACACGCGCCCTACCGACTGCTCTTCCACCAAGACGGCAGCACGTCAATTGAAGATTTAAGAGACCGTGCCGAGCTCGAGAAGCAAAGGATTAAATTCTGGGTCGACCATCTCCAGCTCGCTCAATTTTGGACGCCGCCTTCCACCCCCATCGGTATCTTGGATGGTAGCAGCTCGACTGACTCATCCGAAAATCGGGATGAGAAAACGATTGATCCTTAAAGCCTCTGATTTTCTTCTACATATCTTCCTTGTTTAGCAACCCTCTTTACCTTTCTCTCTAATACCATACGTCAGATTCCTCATCAAAATCTCTTCATGTCACCAGGAAGTTGGGCTGATTGTACATAATAATAGCCCAACAAGAGGGAACATTATAAGCATTGGATCAATGATGTAATTAATATGACTTGAATACCGGAGGACTGGTGCAATGTGCCTTTTCTTGAATGTTCAGATTCATCTCTACAATTTTTGCAACAAAGTCTCGTCGAGATCACTGATTGGTAATCTGCACTTGCATAAAGAAAAAGGCAAAGAAGGAATGCGTGAAAAAATGCCAAAAAAAAAAAAAACAGAAAAAAATGCAAAACTAGAAGAAAGATGGCTAGGAAAAGGAAGCAAGACAGCTGCAAGTTGGGATAATAAAAATGGCCAGAAGCGCGTGACGTTTTGCCCTTTTTTCAATCTTAAAAAACCCAAAACAACGAAGGTAAAGCTTTCGTTTAAAAGTCTAGCCATTCGGTGCTGAGGTGAGAATGAAGGACGAAGGTTAAATCGATCGACGGAGACGAAGAAGAAATGATAAGAGAAAGGGAGAGAGAAACATACAAGTAAACGCAATCAGCAGGGTTGACAGGGGCCACGCCTCCCGCGGCGCCCAGTCCGCCGACGGCATTGAACCCAGCGCCAATACCAGCGAGACCGATTTTGGGTAACTTGCGGCTAAAGGAAGAGATGCCGGTGGGATCGATTGAGCCCAGCGCGGTATTTCCCTTAAATTGCCATGCTTTACCTTTCGAGGAGCAGAACTCGAACGAGGGACAATGGCCACATGGCATGTCGAACAGACCAGACACACTGGGAGGCTCGGCGATCCCACCTTCTTTTTCTTCCTGACTGGCCTCCTGGTTTGGTAACGGTCTCAGGGCCCTATACACAAACGCTTCGTTGCTTGGGATAACTCGTCGGGGTCCTGTCCTTCGCTTTGATTTCCCATTCTCTTCATCTTCGTGGCCAAGCTCGTCATCAGAGAGGTCCTGAAATCGCAGTTGTTTGCCCGCGTTGGTCTTCTGTCTCTTGGCGCTTTTCCCCAAGCCTAGACTCTTTCGACGTTTCTGAGCAACTGAATTTCCGCCTTCATCATCCTCTCCGTCGCTCTGCGCTTCTTCTTCCTCTTCATCCGAATCGCTCATGTCATCGGCTTGGCCTTCGCATTTGGCTGTCCCTACGGTAATTCGCTCGACCACTCCGTCGTATAAAAGCACGTCCAATAATGCCAAAATATGTTCGGTATTCAGGTCAGTCCCTTCTTGGATGATTTGGGACTGCTTCAGATAAGCCAGCACGTCATGAACAGTCGTCGGCAGAAAGGGTGTGTGGGAAACGGGATATAATAGCGCAACTGGATTATCTGAAGTGGAAGAATTTTGTACGGGATAAGACTTTTTGTGCAAAAAAAGCCGTAAGTGAAAGTTCTGAGTAGGAACCAAACGAGTAGCAGGAGACATACGCGATCTTGTAAACATTTGTGAATACTTTGTAACAAAACTCCGATAAATTCAGTGTCCAATTCGTTGTCGGTGTACCAAGGCCCACCGGAATGTTCTATACTAGGCTGGAGTTCGGAGAGGATGTAAATCTTTCTAGTTGGGAATTTGACACTCTTGACGGCTTTGATCAGGTTTTTGTTTTCTAATGATTTGATGCATTTCGTCAAGTTGGTTTGGTGTATGTTTGTTCGCATCTTCAGCGTCTTCGTCCATATCCCTTTAAAACAGCCATCCCAGAGAGCATCGATCAATGATTGTGGGAGTCGATTATATTGAAAATTTCAATCATGTCAACTTACCCGTGTTGCCAGCATTAGAAATGTTATCATAAACCAATTTTTCATCTGTTGACATGTTAGAATTCCTGTAAAGAAGTAGCAGGAGTAAGCAATTGACGAAGAGGAAGAGAAATGATGAGCGAAGGGTACGAACACTTTCTGTTGAGATTTATCGACGGCAATATAGAACAGTTCATCTTGAATTCTTTTGACTTGAAGCATGCCCTGCAAACAGAAAACTTGTAACGATGATCAAGGGATCCGGATGAGCTGGAGGATGGGAGTATGTGAAGAGATCCGAGTCTCGGACGTACTCGTGCAATCAAGCTATTCGCAATGCTCATTTTCTCTACCACACCCAGTTTGGGCATCGCATTTTGTAATTCCTCGTGGCTCAAAGTCTGTAAAGGTTTCCGAAGAGGGGCTTCTTGATCAGTGTTCCATTAATTCTGTTGGTTGTGTTGATGGTAATGAGACATGTACCCTCTGATCGGCTTTGAGACACTTGATAAATAATTCCTTCTCATCTTTTGACAGTTTGTTCGGTTGACTGGTGCTGTTCGCTTCGGTCTTGACTTGGCTTGAGTCGGCTGTCGATTTTCCAGTTGGCTTGCTTTTTGTCTCTCCGGTCGAGCTTCCTTGTTTGGGCGGCATCTCTTGGTGAATGTGGATGGTGATGGTTGTTTTTTTTTTTTTTTCGAACTTTATATTTTCAGCCATATTGCATATCCAATTTGAGCTTGAGCCTTAACTTAACCCTGCTGCGGAGGCTAAGTCCGCAGCGCAATGCTGGCTGGCGACTGCGGAAGCGCGTCCGCATGGACCAACTGCCAACAGCACTGTCCTAAAAACAAACTCTCACTTTCTTCCCTTCATGTCTCAATCACGCCGACAATCAACCAGACAAGCAGAAAGCCACCCGTATGTCTCAGCTAGCAAGAGCTTCGTCCTCGCACCTAGAAGTGGCAGTGGTGGAACAAATGGCCCTGATGACAACGAACTATTCGATGTCGCCGCGGAAGAAAAGGAGATCAAGAAACTGATCAAGCTAATCGAATCGGACTATCTGTATCAAAGACTAGAGCCTCAAGTGGCAGAAGCACATCTCAAGACAGCGATTTCAGACTGCAAACAAGAGATCCGAAACTTGGCACAACAATTGGAATCTATCGAGACCCTGGCCGGTGACTTGCCAGAATTCAATCACACCGAAATTGGCGATCGGCTCTTGGAAGACGTCGACCAGCACGCTCGAGACTTAATCGAGACAATCCAGCTCATCGAGATCAGTCAAACTGAACTCGAAAATCTCCGTGAACTCGTCCATCGCTCCTCTTCAAATCAAACTATCAATGCCCATGATCACCTTTGTAAAAAAATCTCCGCTCAACAATACAAATGGGATTCTCTCACCCTCCGACAAAAGTTCGCACAAAACAAACGATACAAATCTTTTCGTGCTCGGATTTGGGTTCAGTTCTCACTTCCCCTATTCCCGTCTCATAATATTTGAGCACAAACACTAAACTCAAAATTTGTTTTGTATTGACAGGAAATTACGGGAGATGGCAGTGCCATGCCACCCGTCAAAATCTTTCTTCCGGCTGGTAAGTTTTAGGGCTTTTGCCTCTCTTCTCCTTGGTTAGGTCAACATGGGCGTGTGTGTACAACAAATGAACTGAAGAGATTGGTTGATCGATAAATGAATATTAGCACCGGGTGAAGAGGATGAAGAAGAATCGTCCGGTGATGAGCTAGAAATCGCAGGAGGAAATCAGAACTACAAATGTCCACTTTGTCTGGGCTATTTGAAGGTCCCGGTCGTTTCACAACTATGCCGACACCCGTTCTGCAAGGACTGCTTCAACGCCTACTTAGAGCAAAATCAATCGAGTATGGTAGCCTGTCCGAATGCAGGATGTTCGCAGATGATTGGGTCTAATTCGGTGACCGTAGACGAATCCCTGGCTGACAGGGTTCGTCAGTTCCTTCGACGGGCTGAGCTACGCGAGGAAAGCCAGGCCTTTGACGATCAACTACACACTCAAAACGCCGATGAAGACTCTAAAGAGAATCTCCAAAATTGTCGCAGGCCCGCTCCTTCTCAAAAGAAGCGTCGTGTTGTCGTCGACGACGACGAAGAATGAACTTCTTCCCCTTTTTTACCTCTCCGTCCCCATGTCTTCAAAATCTAGCTGAAGTTACAATCCGTCCTTTTTTGTTTTTAACACCATGAATGGAAATATGTAAACCTTAGTTCATCGATGAAGTTCTGTTTCTCCAAACCAATTCTTATCAGAACTTAGCATGCCTCAAATGTCAGTTATCAAGATCCTCGTATAACTGAACTGAGTCTCCCCTGGGTGCCGGAGGGCATTTCATGTCATATCTTCTGAAACTTGCGCCTGCTGTTCCAAGTTGTTCACTAGAAGATTTTTTTTGGAGTCCCCAATAGCTCTTGCAATTATCAAACAATCGAATGTCAAATTTGAGACCATTTACTCGGACAGGCGGGACCATCTACTCGGACAGGCAAGCCCGACCTCTCGTCTCACAGCCATGTCCGACAACTGCTCGGACAGGCCGGTCCGAGCAATTAGTTCACTCATGTGCCGGGAATAGGTACCCTGAGTTCCTTGAAAAAGTGAGAAGAATTTTCTTACTCCCTTGATTCTAGATTTTCATGAAAGAAAAAAAAAAGAAACATGACTTCTATTTGGAAAAGAAGAACAAAATGACAAAAAGCAAAACTTAATGTCGATCTTATCAAAACTAATTATCAAAGAGGAGGGTTCTCCTCCCAATAGCGAAAGATTTCCTCAGAAACCTTCGAAAACAGATTTGTGCCCCAGCTTCCGGTGTTGTAATTGTGGTCATGGAACAGAAGGGGAATCTTCCACAGGTGCGCAGAGTTGTGTCCGAATGTCCAGTGGGTGGAAGAAGACGTATATTTAAGACACAGTTCGGTTCGGGAACTTGTTTGCCAAAAATTCTTCATCCAACCCAGGACTGATCGGAATTCAAGCTGGAAATCTTTGGGGGTTGTTGTTTGGGGCGTCGTTATCAACATTTCTTCCAGGATGCGATAAGTAGCTAGATGGGTGGTGTATCGTACAAACTTCGAAAACTTTGAGGGCACAATACTTGGATGAAATACATTGGTCCCGTCTGCATCAAAGATCTCAAAATCGAACTTCTGGAATTCGTCCTGCCAATGAGCATCTACAAACTGTAAGATTTGTTGTCCTTATGCTATATTCTGACGTTCTGGTCGTGCGGCTTGACGGGTTGATGTTCCACCTTCGTATTTAGTGCCCAATATTTCAGCTTCGGAGTGTCGGTTGGTACGTTGGTCCAGAAAACGAGGTTGATTCGCGTCGCCGGGAGTTAAAAAAGGATGATGATGTGAGGACGAGGACGAGGGCTGATTATAGTAATCGTATGAGTTTTGCTGGGGCGGAGGAAGGTACGGTTGTGGATCAGAGAAGATCGAAGTTGTTAGTTGGTGGTCAGCTGGATGGGAAGGAGTGAAATCGACCAAGGGACTGTCGAAGAGATGCTTGATTTGTTCTGGGTCCAAATCCAATTCAATTCCAGTAACAAAATCGTCACTGTCAAAAGGATTCCCAAATGATGAAGCCATAGAAGAAATGGCGATGTTCGGGAGAAGCAGGAGCCAGGATAATGTTAAGTAACCTCTCATCTTCAACACGATTGCGATGAGCTAACTGAGGAATGGCAGACATTTACACCTAGCAATTGATGGCCTCTTATAAGCAGAAACTGTACAGAGGATGTGTTGACCTATCAGCTAACAACACGTTTGAACAGAAAACCTGTCTTCTTCTCTTCTAGTCTGAAGACGTGTCTGGAAACCCACTGGGAGGAAGCCCCCGGAAGTGTTTCTTGTCGTCAGGTTATGTAGCAATTCATTGAATTGGAGATCGAGTCCGTGCCGTGCCGAGCTAACCAGCGCCGTGTTTCTTGCCGTCAGAATCGCTCAGTCTTATAGAATACACCACGGAAGCAGGAAAAGTATTTCAGAATCCGTTTGAAACTTTTCAGAACCAATTTCCCCTTGTTTTGGATGGTTGATGCAGAGACTCCGTATTGAATGGGCCGCGGTCTATGAGGATGATGGTGAAAGGTTTTAAGTGGTTACACTATAAGCCGGTCTTATGCAATAGGGACAAAACGTTCTTTAGCTTCGACATGTAACCAGTCGAGTTTATCAATTTGTACACAGCCTCTCATTCTCTTTTCTCCTTCTCTGTATGTTGCATGTCTCGTATCTTTGAGTTCACCCGATGGCCAGTCGCAGACAAGAAAAGAATCAAGCTCCAGACCCACAAATCCCTCGAACTTAACTAAGTCCCGCGCTCGGGGGCGCCCGGTGTTGTACCCCCCGGGACTGTGCCTCCCTCGCCAGCGGGACGTATGAGTTATCCGCATATTTTGGCGTGAGCGGTATGGGCAAACACACCACTTCTGTTTGTCGATAACTTCCTTGATAACCCATCGATTTCTTTATTCATTATCTCAATGAATAGCCAGGAATCCACACTGTGTTCCTGTATTTTTTTTCTCTTTTTTTAAGAACCAATGATTGTCAGTTTTTTTTTTGCAAAAATGACAGGAGTGTCAACCTTATTTGATGCATGCTCCTCGGACTAGGAGGGTAAGCTGAAACATCAACTTTCTAAATCTCATTTCTTCAAAGAGCAATTAGCATCTTAAGCCAAAAATTAGTACAGAAGGAAGGCTGGATCACCAGCTTCCTGATGGTATAACTCACTACATGTTATGATCATTGGTTTGAGAGCAGTAGGGGAATTAAAATATTTACTGCAAAAAAGGAAAAACCGCTCACGCAAAAAATCAGGGATAATTCATAAGTCCCACTTGCGCGGGACTTAGTTAAGTTTGCAAATCCCTCTGGTATGTACTTTCAAACCCAAGAGTTGAGGCAATCACACCGATCTCGGGCAGTGGGGCTAACCTGTCCCCCACACCCACTGGGACCCTCAACATTTCAGTGTCAGCACTCAGGGTTAGTTGGAGATGCTGAATCGCCACCTCGCGGGTTCCAAATAACCAACCATGAAGCAAGAGTCCAGCCCACGCGAGAGGGAGCCTTAAAGGGTGTAACAGGGGTAGTTTCAGAGTGTTAGGATGTCTTGGTTGTGAAAAGACGACGAAGGCAGAAGTGGTGGATCAGGAGTAGTGAGGTGGTTGGTCAATGGTAAAGGCTCGGTCTGGTAGTGAGGTGGAAGTTGGAGGTTGAGGCTCGGTCTGGGAGTGAGGTGGAAGATGGTTAGGGTTGAGCTGATCCGCAGCAGATGTATTGTAGCACCGGGTGCCAGTTCCTTTTTCTTCACCAAAGTTGAGGGACCAACATCCGGGACGTACCTTGAGCTGACGCTATTGCCGGACATGCTACAGGTAAGCCTTCAAGTAATCTAACACCAAAGTTGAGGGACGTACCATGAGCTGACACTATTGCCGGACACGCTACAGATCTGTTGCGGATTGCTCATAATATAGAGAATCTGGAACTTTTCTACACCCCCCACCCCCCCAAAGGTGGCCCTACTTCAAACTTAAACCCAGTTCCTTCCCTTGTCAGCTCGGGGGGGGGGGCAGACTTGCACCTAAAGTCATCAGTCTGGTGTGAGTCCTGAGAGGCATTTCATCATTTCTTTCAGGAGGCAATCTTTGAACTCCCAATCTCCAAACCGTGCACCTTTTTGACTAGCCATTCCTGAATATATCTTCTTCATTATTTTATAGTTCATCATTTGTCTTGATCTCTTAATCCTCATGATTAAGAGTTGTAACAGAAAGTGTCCATCAGCGGGTATGGCCTTAACAAAATAAATACATTTTATTAATCCATCATCTGTTGCATAGTATTTGGAAAGATGTACATGTTTTATTGATTACACTTATTGACTATTTAAAATAATCAATTGAAAAAATGAAAAGCACGTGACAGAAAATTTTGTAAGGGATATTGGCATTGCATACCTCCACATCCCCATGAACAAAAATTTAAGACTTGCTCATATTTGCCAGGGCCACCAGCGCTACCCTGATCAAATGTTGATACAATAATTTGATGTGTGGATGCGGCAGATCCAGCTAATATTCACCATGGTATGGTGAATATTCAGCCTTTAAATGGGAGTCGAGTAAGAAAGGATGATATTATGGGTTCATTTGACCCAGGACTCAAGCCAAGCTGGAGGCTTTGGGTGTAAGCCTCTCTGTGAGACAGAGAGGCTTTGTTAGGCTCGGCCGTGCTTGCCCCCTCCATCCTTATACATTTACACCCCTTATAGATAGTGGCTTCAAAAAATGACACCCCGTTTTTCGACCAACGAATCCCACGACCAGGTCAACGTTGATTTTGGGAGTCGTCAGTCAAATTAAGACGCAGGCCTTGGAGTTGTCCTCTGAATCCCAAAAAATAAAAATAAACGGGAGTTGTTCTCCCAAATCCGCCGATAGACTGGGCGGATTTGGGAGTCGCCCTCATTGACTGTAAGGAAGTCCTTCCGGTCAATGAGGCACAACAACCTCATTGACCGGAAGGAAAACCTTCCAGTTGACAAGGTACAACAGCCTCATTGACCAGAAGGATTTCCTTCCGGTCAGTGAGGTCAATGAGGAGTTGTACCTCACTGACCGGAAGGAAATCCTTCTGTTCAATGAGGCTGTTGTACCTTGTCGACCAGAAGGTTTTCCTTCTGATTGATGAGGTACAACTCCTCATTGACCAGGAGGAAATCCTTCAGGTCAATGAGGCTGTTGTGCCTCATTGACCAGAAGGAAATCCTTCCGGTCAATGAGGTACAATTCCTCATTGACCGGAAGGGTTTCCTTCGGATCAATTGAGCTTTTTACCTCATCGATCGGAAGGTTTTCCTTCTGGTCAATGAGGCACAACAACCTCAATGACCAGAAGGGTTTCCTTCCGGTCAATGAGGCTGTTGTACCCCATCAATCGGAAGGTTTTCCTTCTGGTCAATGAGGCACAACAGCCTCATTGACCGGAAGGATTTCCTCCCGGTAAATGAGGAGTTGTACGTCATCGATCGTAAGAAAAACCTTCCGGTCAATATGGTTGTTGTGCCTCATTGGCCAAATCCTTCCGGTCAATGAGGTTGTTGTGCCTCATTGACCGGAAGGACTTCCTTACGGTCAATGAGGGCAACTCCCAAATCCGCCCAGTCTATTGGCGGCTTTGGTAGTACGACTCCTGTTTTTTTGGGGATTTGGAGGACGACTCCCAGGCCTGCAGTGGGAATTCGACTGACAACTCCCAAAATTGATGTCGATCCGGTCAAAAAACGGGGTGTCGTTTTTTGAAGCCCCTATAAATAAGTCCCCTTATTAAATTTACAAGACCCTGATAAGATTTGACCCAACTACAAACGGCAACAACTCACCAATACCTCACATATCACGATATTCATAGCTCATTCACCTGTTTCTCTGGTGTTTCCATCATTTTTCAAAACTGTAATTAATAGAAAAAAAATAATGTACATCAATCGATTCATTTGGATTGGTCATTACCAGAGAGCAGCGGGAGGTTACTATATCCGTGGAGCTTTCCCGCCCAGACTGGGGGGTAGCCCCGGGGACACGGCAAGCGCCAGTCGGTCGGGCAGGAGCCTGGACCAGATGCGCTGCTGCGTCAAGAACCACTTGCACAACAGGGTAAAATCTTACCCACTTTCCTCTCCCCCACAAAACCTTCCCCGGATCGACCACCACGACAAGGTTCAGTAAACACCGACACCACATCCCAGCCCATTGACTCGAACTCCCTTCTCTTTACTTTGTACACCTCCTATCAACAAATACCACCTTCGGCCAAAGACATAGGTAAAGCGAGGTCATGTCCAACAACATCCTACCAGATTGTATCCATGAACTCAGCTCAGCGTTGAGACTCATGCCGGGGGAAAACCAAACAGACGGAATCAAATGGAAGAGGTTCCATCCCTCCTGGTTCAAACCGATTAGGAACAGAACAAGAGTTGGATGATCAAGAGCCAACGGGGCAACGGGAGGATGTGGCAAATTCTCCAAGAGAAAGCCAATGAATGGAAGGGCGCAATGACCCGGAAATACAACTCTTAGGAGAACGGGTGCCTCAGGAGAAACGTAAGTTCCAATCCAAGCCCCACACAGAAAAAAAAAAACCCCTGTTTGTTCACCCGTGTGACTGGCAACAGTGGCAAACATGAGATTAGCACACACTGACTAAGAGTGCTCTAATGGAATAGGCACCAATGGTTGTGGGAAAACCACGCGGAACTCAACCCTCATCCGGGATATAATTGCGAGGGCGATGGAGGCGGAGAAGGAAGGAAACTTGGCCCAAGCAGCACTCCTGTTCCAGATGTATGAGGATCTCACGTCAGCGGAGGGACTCTGTACCCAGACAGAAAAAGATAGTGGTTACAAGCGCGCTAGGGAAACAGATAGCCCAAAGGCCCGGGGAGACGTTTTGGTAAGAAAAACTGTGCAGTTATTATACTGAAAGTCTTCTTCCGATGATTCGATGAACTCTTTGATTTTGTCTGTCAACCAACTTTCAAAGCACGTAGTAAGTCTTTTCCGCTCTATATCAAACAGTCCCTTTTACTGATTGCGATACCCTGAGCTGATCCGATGTCCTTCACGCTTGCTCTTGTAAGCCCTTTCCACAAAGATTCCTATTCCACTGTGTAGATGATAATACAATACTCCAATAGATCCCCCCCCAGTACAACAAATTCCTGCCCTTACTTCACTCCCCGCTCCCCGTTTCCACCTGATTCCCACCTCCCACTCCACCCCGCCATTGATCTT
The DNA here is from genome assembly GCA_001624995.1 of Puccinia horiana. NCBI lineage: Eukaryota > Fungi > Basidiomycota > Pucciniomycetes > Pucciniales > Pucciniaceae > Puccinia > Puccinia horiana. The sequence goes on from LWDY01000019.1 coordinate 2,372,062, forward strand.
TGCTTGACGCAACACCACCCTCCTGTGCACCCTTGGATCCCCTGTGTTCCATTCGACCTGTGATGCCCCTGCAGTCCCTTTCCGGCCGCCTGACTTTCCTCCGCTGCACGTTTAACCCCTTAAAATCCCCTAACGGCTGAGTTTCTACCCACTTTCCCTCCACCCTCTATAAAAGGCAATCTACAAAGCTTTGGTCAGTAACCCAAAAGTCTTGAATATACTTTCCTTTGTTTGCTTTTCCCGCATCACCATATCTGCTCAGCCTCTACACAATGCTTTCATCACGCTGCATTCCCCGCCTGAGTAGCAGCATTCCCCCTGCTGAGCCCATTGCCTATAAAGACTCCACATCCTCCCCAGTTTTGAATCCTGTCCCCAGCAATTCTTCCCCCTTCAACTCCTCCATCAACCCACTTCCTGCTACTACTACATCATCTCTTCTCCCACTCCACTGCCATGCCCCGCCTTTGCTGGAATCACCATACCATCAAGTAATTCTGGACGACAAATTTCAATTCGGCCTCCCCGACGCGGATCTCCAATCCTTCCTTGCGCAACAAGAACATGCCATGGTCATGATCCTTTGAGGCTCGGTCAGAATCCCTGCTGAAAGACGGTGCAAGATGCTGCGGGACTTCCACCAATCCACAGCTCGTCTCCACTCCCTCCTCCGCCAGATTGTTCTCCTCCTTTCCTTCCCTTGTAAACTCCTCTATGCCTCCCCCCTGAGAGAACAACCCTGAGACAACCACACCACACAATCAAATTGCAAGTGCCCGTACCACCCCAGAAAGAGAACCACTAAGTCCCCGCACTACCACTACTTCCTTTTTTTTTTTTTCAAAGACACCACCACACACGAGCATCAAGAGAAATTGAGAGAAACTGAGAGAAATTGAGAAAGAAAAGAAAGAAAAGACTTGATCCTGAAACAAAAAGCATCCATCACAATGTTCCCGCATCCCGCAATAAGGGTACCTGGACCACCCCAGAAGGAATTACCACACAATTCCCCATACCCCGCTCGCATCTAAAGAGACCACAAAACAAAACCAGTAAAACTATTCACAACAAATTTTGAACCCTTGATTAGGGTAACTGACATCCTGGGGTGGCTAGTTTAGCTGGCTGTAGACAGGCTAGCACACCCCTCACCAATTAAGACTTGGCCTTAGGCCCCCCCCCCCCCCCCCCAGAATTTTAGCCGATGTCCTCAGTGGTTTCAACCGAGCGCTTCTACACAATGAGGGTTCTTGATTTTTGGTGTCGGACTCAACTGATGACTCTTCAACTTCCGCACCCGACTCTGACTGGGACTTTTTGCCTGCACTACCGCTCTCAGATTCACCGTCTGACCCGACTGTTTCATCAAAAGAAGTCGAACCACTTGACATGAGCCGCTGACACCTTTCTTTTCAACAGAGTGCTGTCCAATTCCTCCAGGAAACTTTCTGACCATTCCAGTGGTTGCCAAAAAGCTTGCCCCACTGAGTCTCAAGGCTTCGGTTGTACAGCAGCATCGAATCTCCCTTTCACAAAAGATCCCGCAAACAATGTGCACACTGCTTGTCCCAGTAATGCACTTAATGACCAGTTGTTCTGGTCATCAAGAGAATACCTCTTGATGACCAGGACAGTCTGATCATCAAGAGGTAGAACTCTCTTGATGACCAGAACGACTGGTCATCAAGAGAGTACACCTCTTGATGACCCCGACCATTCCGACCTTCAAGAGGTGTACTCTCTTGATGGTCGGAAGTAACACCTCTTGATGGTCAGTTTTGCTGGTCATCAAGAGGTGTTTTGTTGTATTGGTATGTGTAGTGTGTCACCAAGAAAGCGGGTTTGAGATTCAGATGGGCGGATGTTGGTAAGAAGTATCCGGATACCCGCTGTATTCTCCCAGGAATCCAGACATCCACATTAAAATCTGCTAACTGCCGGTTGATACCCGCAGCAGGTGCAAAGTGGCCATCTCTAGATAGATTACCCGGCTTATAAACACTTTGGTCCTTTTTTACACTCATCGGCCTTCTACCATCAAAAAACCCACGTTGACAACGAATGTCCAATGGACTGTCAGTTAGGTCTGTAATGGATGCTTTACAAAGAAAGTGTCCAAAAGATTCTCTTTTCAAGCGACAAATGGAAGCTTCTGCTAAGCCGTCCATCGGTCGCTTATGCCAAAGAGACTGATGGACACTGTCAGCCTGCTACTATTCAGAGACAACCTGACTGGAGCATACATGTTAAAATAAAAACTTTAAAAACATATAAAAAAAATAAAAAAAATGTAATAATGATAGAGGCATTATTACATAGGCTACAAAAAAGACATTATTACATGTACATATATGAAACAGACATTATTACATGTACATATATGAAAGAGACATTATTACATGTTCCTATATGAAAGAGACATTATTACATGTACATATATGAAAGAGACATTATTACATGTACATATATGAAAGAGACATTATTACATGTACCTGAGTGTAATAAACATAGTTCAGTACTATTAAATAAGCATAATGACCCTCAATAATATTAAACCTTATTTTAAAAGGTTCACCACTGAAAATACTTGGAACCTTAAAAATAGGGTCAGGCTAAATGCACTCCAAAGTTTTACCACATGCACTCCAACTTTTTGGAGTGGACAGTTGCCCACTCCAAAATAATTGCAGTGGACACTTGTACACTCCAAAAACATTGGAGTGGACACCTTCCCACTCCAAAAATTGGCCATTTTTGGAGTGGGCAGGTGTCCACTCCAAGTTTTTTGGAGTGGACACCTGACACACTCCAGTTATTTTTGAGTACATAAGATGTGTACACCAGAGGGAAAAAATATATTGGAGTGCACAAAGTGCACACTCCAAATACTCCCAAAAAGTTGAATACACTCCAATTTTTTCCTTTTTGTACTCCAAGGTTGAGCCCATATGTGTATGTCTATCTCTATTTGTTCTTAAAGAGTGTAGGATATGAGGTGATCAAGTTAGAATGTGAGCTTTCTGAGGGGGTGTTGGGATTTCCTGGCGTTTTTTGGGTGTAACTTGCAGTGGGTTTCAGGGTGCGCACTCCCTTCACTCCAAAAGTATTGAGGTATTGGAGTGCCCACCTAGTCACTCCACTTGTGGGTGTGCACTCCAAAGTCATTGGAGTGCACAAAATGTAAACTCCAACAAATTGAAAAATTATTTTGAAATTGGTGTGCACAGGATTTTCACTCCAAGAAATTGGAGTGCACAGTTGGTGTACTCCAAGCATATGTGGGACTAGTGAACACTTGTCCACTCCATAATGGAGTGCATGTAGGAAATCATTGGAGTGCATTTAGCCTGACCCTTGATAAAACCTCTTAAAAAGTAACAAGAATGTACATACTCTGAGACTTGATTTTTTTTGCTGAAAAGCCGACAAACCCTTGGTGGGTTTGTCGGAAAAAGAGTTCATGTATGTACCTTGACAAGGGAAATATTCATAAATTAATGTATTCCATAGCTTAACAAAAACCTTTCCCAACGGAGGGTCCCGGGGCACGGGGCAGGGCCCCAACGTCCCCATGGGACACTCTCCAAAGGAGAGGCTTATATCTTATGTCCCAATTTTGGCAGGAGCAGGAATGATCTTCAACACCAAATTATTTTTTAAATTTATACTACAAAAATATTCCAAAAAGTGAGCAGACAGTTTTGTAGTCTTTCCTCTTGCGCAGAATTTGGCCGAACCGGTTTCCATAAAAGTAAGAATTGGCATTGAATAGCCAAAAATTAACAAAAAGTACTTTTCGAGGAACTCCCCCAGAAAGACATACATTGCAGATAGTTGGGAAAATCCATGCATGGATTTGCAAGCTTGACCCATATATCAAATGAGGTTGAAGTCTCAGGATCCACGAGAAGAAAACCCTTGTAGATACTTGGGGAATAGTTGCAGATTGATCAAGATAAAAAAAATCAATTTTTCAAAAAATTATTAAAAAGTAATGGCCGGCCACAAGGGTATGTGGAGTAGACCAAAAGGAAGGGGAGATTGTCAAGTTTCAGAAACTGGTTTGGAGTTTCGGGGTGAAAAATACCTGAGGCACCAATTATAAACTGTTTTTGAAACTCTTTTGAGATTGATTTTGAGTTTTACTCAAAATCTAATTTTTATTTGTTTTTGAAATCCGAAATCCTCTCAAACCACCCCCAAGGGTCGGTTTGAAATTGCTTTTTTTACAATTAACTCCGCCATTATAGGCACTACCAGCTCCCCAACACTGTTTGGGAGCTGTATAGTTGAGTCGCTTACTGTGTATTGTTAAGTCGCTTACTGTGTATTGTTGAGTCGCTTACTGTGTATTGTTGAGTTGCTTACTGTGTATTGTTGAGTTGCTTACTGTGTATTGTTGAGTTGCTTACTGTGTATTGTTGAGTTGCTTACTGTGTATTGTTGAGTTGCTTACTGTGTATTGTTGAGTGGCTTACTGTGGCAGGTACAGCCTGCCCAGGTCCGGGTGGTCCTGTTTGTCCAAAACCGCTGTGAACCACCCAACCGGCATGAACACTGGTCTGGCCGACTCCGAGGGCAACATCCAATCCGCCCACAACTATGGTCAGTAGTCACAGCCCGACGGTTATCCCTGGCCTGAGCCCGGCCATCACAGTCTACGTATATCCCCCCATGACCCCAATTCCCTGCAGATGAATCCACATAATTCCAACCCAAACCATCTGTTGCAGCCCAGACATCACACCCACCAATCATCCCACAACAACCCCAATGGCCTGCAGTTGATGCTAAATCATGGCAACCTGAACCACCCGATGAATGATCATAGCCAGCAATCTTTCTACCCCCAGGAACGGCCGAGCCAGGTAGCTTCACAAATTCTATTAATCCGTTTCCTACCCCAGGGGTCAACAGCAAACCTCGACTCAACGGCCCTATCCCTGTGAACCCTTTCCAATCAAACGTCCCTATCCCCGCACCAATAGCTGCACCCCCCGGTAGGAATTACAGGAGGACTCCTCAAGAATAACGAGAGGCCAGGGCCATCATGGCTTCCAAGAAACTCAAGAAGTTGGCTGATAAAGCGGCCGCGGCAAGGGCCAAAAGAGCAGCCAAAGCTACCAAGGAACTGATGAAGGTGGCCAAGGCGTTGTTGGCTCAAAACCATTTCATGTGGACCGTGGCAGCAACCCTCGAACTCCTCGGTTTTGTCCAGATGCTCAAAGAGGAACACAACGAGCTCACCAAGCAGCCTGGTTTCACTCCCTTCAAGAATTACTTCACGGCTAATAATGAACACAAGGACACATTCCCCTTGCTCAAAACACTAGAGAACAAGACCCTCCTCAGACACTATCGGGCGCTGATGAACACATTTTGGGTGAGTTTCCCTTGCTTCTCCCAATTCCTGGTATGTATACAAGGCTGATGTCGGCATTTTTCTCTCTCTTGGCTGATCTGAAGCAAATCAGGGATTTTATGGCTTGCTCAGGGGAAGCGGGTGTAACGGTGGGGCTGCTTAAGTTTGGGATGAGTGAGGAGGTATGTTGTGACATTTTTGATCAACTGATAGCAATTATGGTTCTCGGACTGACTGAAAGACCAACCCATGCGTGACAGGTGTGGGAAACTCTCTTAGAGATGAATGGGGACAATACAGCCGCACATGCTGCCTGCAAAGAGGAGATCCTGGCTGACTCCGATGACCTAATGCTTGCGGGAAACGATCTTCCAGGGAAGTACGGGGAAGACGATGATCCCGACTCAGACCTGCCTCCACCTGTGATGGGGCCACATCCCCCGTCTTCCCTACCACTCCGCATCACGTGTCCCACACAGAGGAGTTAGCTTTGGACGCCTCCAAAAATGAAGTTGAACCCCCTGAGGGGGGCATTGTGACTACTAGACGCCTTGGCTCGGATGCAGTGTCAATGAACCCTGCAACAACAACTCCTGCTAAGCCTATAGCCGCTCCGGCAGCTGGCCAGAAGGTCAAATCCAAAGGGGACCAACCTGCTGCGGGGCCGGGTAGTATCCCTCGATGGAAGAGACCCCAAAGAAGGAATATTCGATGGGCAATAACATGCTCTTGCTGATGCATAAGGCAAGCAAAACTGGGAAGTTACGTTACTGGTATTGGTAACGAAACGGCTTTGGTGTCGTTATCGTTAGGATAACGACCACTGCAAGGCCTTTACGTTTTCTTTTTCTGGGGCCGTTACGTTATCTGCTGCTTGATTTTGCTGATGACAACTGGTCCCGAGGCCTTTTTTGCCCAAAAAGACCTTGGAAAATGCGGATAACACTTTATCTGTGTTATTTCCTCAGTAACAAAGCAGAAATCTGGCTTCGTTATGTTACACAAAGCCTGAAAAGGCCTGTTATCTGGATAACGATAACACATTATCCGGTAATGCTGGGAAGTTACGTTACGAAAATGTCAGCCAGCTACTATTCAGAGCTAGCCTGACTAGAAATATAAAAACATAATAAATATTATTTGAGGGAACCGTAAAAACCCCTGTTTACAGGCCCCTCCTAATAATAATATTTAAATACAAATAAATGATTAAAAATAATTTATCTAAAAATCAGTTGTAACTTCTTCACCTTGGGAAAAACCTTGAATATTATTTGTTATTCTTCATTTTCAAGTAATTTAACCTAGGGTATCTCAATGACACTACCCTCTAAATATGATCCCTTCATGTACTTTGCTGATTCTCAACGGACCTCAAAAGAGCACGGATTACAACCACATTAAATATGAATATTCATAGTTCAAATGGGTCCAGATAACCGTGAAAATAATCTCAATAAGTTTGAGAGCTCTCCCATGTGCCTTACTCACTTGCCCACATGATTAGTACATATTTATATTAAGAAGTATTTGAATTACTACAGTTACCACACATGTAAATTATAAATAGTAACTGTAATGAATTCAAATAGAAGTCCACAGAGCGTCAGAAGAAGCTTTAGTAAACTTCTGATTGATGTATCTTGAGAACTACAACTCTAAGGTAGTTCAATCAAATGTAATATAAGGTAGTTCAATCAAATGTAATATAAGGTAGTTCAATCAAATGTAATATAAGGTAGTTCAATCAAATGTAATACGAGTATTAAAAAGCAGCTACTCAATTACTTTTGTAGCGCTCTCATAGCTATAAAGAAAAATTATATATAAACTTAGCTTTTTGTGACGGCTAGAAAATCATCAGTTTTTCCCCCCAGCAATTATTATAATCTTATTGTCCCTTATTTTAGTACTTCCATACCAAAATTGGCCATAAAATTACAACAATTGTTTGAACAACTGCTTCTCTAACCCCAATCTCACTTCCCCAAATCTTTTCTGAGCGCCCAAATATTCAACTTACCCTTCCTGACGATTTATTTATCCCCCCTAAGTTTAAAAGTGAGTCATAATTCTTTTATCTTCAGCCATTTGTGCGCTTTCCTACTCTAAGGAATAGAAATCAGGTACCCCAAAATACCCCCTGTACCCACAGGTCCTGATACTGAGGGCACCGTAAAAACCCCTGCTTTCAGGTCCCTCATAAAAAATAATATTTATATTATTTTATTTCTCTTTTCTGCACGCATTAACTTGCTTAAAATCTAAATCTTACAGAGCTTACACGCCTGTAACTCCTCCCTTATCAACTTGAACCACATGTAGCTAGAAGATTTTAAGCTCTTGGCATCACGTAGGCTGACAGAAAATCCATCTGGATATTGTAATGTATGTAACTTCCCAGTGTTGAGGCAAGTGAGCAATTGGCCTTGTGGATGCGGGAGGAGCGACGACGGCCTGATGAGACAAGAGTGGAGGAAAGAGGCCATGCCAAGGCCAAAGCAAAGATACAGGATAAAAATTGCCTTGATCAGATACAGCTAGCAAAATTGGAGCAGGAGTACGCCCGCAAGCAGATCAAGCTCGACCAGGATGCAATGGAACTCCGGGCCGCCGAGCATGCAGAAGATAGGAAGGCAGAGCATGCTGAGGCCCTGCAGCTGCAAAAGGATGAAAACAAACAGTATGAAGACAATTGGGAGGCACAGGAGAAGTCCCTCCATGTTGGCTGTGATGGCCAACCTTGGGAAGGGCAGGCCCCAGCAAAGGGGGACCATGACCCCTCGTCGGTTCAATTTCTTTCACTTGCTCCATCTCTATCTCAGATGTTTTCCTATATTATATCTTTGGCATTCTTTTTCCTATTTTGTTCCTCTTTTACTGTGATGCACACATGCTATCACATGATCCGGACCTCATCTCAGAAATTTAACTCAGGGTGGAGGGTTTGGGCCAAGTCAATTTTACCCGCACTAATCCATCAAATTCAGATGCTATGTAAGTTTTACCTGATGACCAAGTCTATCATCATGGTTTGTCTGCAAACCATGTCGATAGGGCCAATGGCCTTGGTCAGCCAGGGCAATGTCAAGGAAAAATGTGGTGGGCCTGGCAGGCTACTGTCTTTTTAGGCCTAGCCCCTGCCCAAAAAATGCTTGGTTGGCCTGGGGCTAGGACCACAGTGACTGAGTTATCATTGGTGGCCCATGGTCCAGGCCAAAGAAGAGTCAGTCTCCATCCATCATGTCATGACCTCAACATGGTTCAGGGGCAAAACATGTTGATTGGGCCGATGAAGGCTTGGTCAGCCAGGGCAATTCCAAGATATAATCTGGCAGGCCTGGAAGGCAACTATATTTGTAGGCCTAGACCCTGGCCAACAATTGCTCTGTCGGCCAGGGGCTAGGCCAACACTGACTGAGTCATCAGTCTACCTGCCATAGTCAAGGCCGATGAAGAGTCAGTCAGTGTAGGCCAGTGTCATACGACAGACTCAGATTCACACTCAGCACTCAGGATCTTGCATTTGTCTAAGGATGCTTTTCTACCATGCTTTTTGCCATCAGAAACTTTCAGGCTTTTGGTTAATCCTTGGGTTGCATATGAAATCACCTATGCACCCTCAGCAATCTTCAGTGCTCTCTCGAAGTTACTTTCCAAACCTTTGAAGATTCAATAGAACGTTTGCATTTCAGTTATGTGAACAAAAGCAAAACCAATAACCCTCTCACCGGTCTTCCTTTCTTTTTGGCATTACTCTTTTATGCACTTGACTTCCTTTTCCGGATTCACGCATTCCCTCTTTGAACTTTCGAACTTCAATGCACAGTCCTCAAACTTTGAACTTCACTTCACTCACTCTTGCACCCATCGCACTTACCCCTGCTTGGTCCTCCAGTAATGGACTCTTTGCCTTGGTGTTGCTTGACTTCAGAAGCTATGACCTCTTTTCATTTCTTCTGCTTTGACCCTATGACCTCACATCTTGTTTGAACCTATGTCATACCTTTTTAGCCTAACTTGTATTTACTATATAATCTGTCTTCTTTCCTCATCAAAATAAGATTATAGTTTTAGCATAACTTGATTCCGCCTTCTTCGAGCCTTCTCATTGCGAACCCTTTCAGTGTTCTACTCTAAGTCCCTCTGAGCCTAAGTAACTCTTCTTCGAAACAAAGAAGACCTTTGAACAGTCAGTCCTCTCTTCGAAGCTATCCGTTTCCTTTCTTTTTCCTTCAAATAGTGCCCACCCATCTCTTGTACAAGACGCTGTGTGACAGTATCTTATTTTGATCTGGCTTTACTCCTTACTTAAGTCGTAAACCCTCTTTCCCCTGTACTTATTTTTCATTCAAGATGCCCAACATTCCTTGGTCTCCAAATGGACAGTTTTCCTCTCGACCAGACCCCCAGCTCCAACATCAATCCTGACACTCCGGTTCTGGATCTTCCCAATGTCAAAACTGGCCGTGGCCGTCTCCCCAACAGCCAGAACCCTCCCTCTTTCTCTGATTCTTGCAGTCAATCTGGCCCCCATGAGGAGGACAACAGGAATCTCCCGGATGATGAGGACTTTGACACTCTTGGCCCTCAGAATGCTCCTAATCCCAAACCTCCTGCTAACACTTCGGCCCATGCTACCACTGAATCCCTGGTCAAAGCCATCCAGCTTCTGGCCACCATTGTGGGCCAAACCGCAGTCCCCCTTTCGGCAGAACCTGCCCCTTGAACCGCTTTCCGTACTCTGGAGATGAAGAAGCTTGACTCTTTTGACGGCGCCTTCCCCACCAAACTTTGCATCTTCCTGCAGCAATGCAAACTCATCTTCTTGAATTACCCTCGCACCTTCCCGCACCATCTATTCCTCTTCTTACCTTACAGGCAAGGCATTTGACTGGGTCCAACCCTATCTGGAGGTTCTTGAAGACTCTTTTCCAGACTCCCTCATGAATTCTTGGGCTGTGTTCGAAGCTCAAATTGTCACTTTGTTTGGCAACCCCAATGAACTTTGAGCCACTGAGCATCAACTTGACAACCTGTCAATGAAGGAGTCGGACCATGCTTCGAACTACATTGCTAGTTTCCGAGCCCTCCAATCTGGTCTTCTGGGTTGGGGTGACTGACCTTTGATGTTTCATTTCCGCGAAGGCCTACCTTACCGCATCCTCGACCTCCTCTCCCAGAACAATGCCAACGAGATCTCATCAATGCCACACTTCGCATCAACGTGCGATACCACAAACGTCAGAAAGAAAGATGGCACAAAAACTCTCACCCCTCTCAACCAAAGAAAGATGGCTCTCACCGACCTTCGACCTCCAAAAACTCCAGGCAACCTTCTTTGAAACCCTACTCCACTTCTTTGAAGTTGCTCCTGAAGAGCAAGCTTCCCTCCAAACTCAACAAGATCCTGACGGATGGACACCTTCAGGCTGGTGAAAAGGAAAGGAGGATGAAGAATGGTTTGTGTTTGTATTGTGGTGGCTCCCATAACTTAGATGATTGTCCTAAGTGTTCCTGCCAGAAGCGGTGGGTTGCTACACTACTTGTAGCGGGTAGCGTAGCAATAATCGCTAACAGCTAACAGCTTTTGCCGTAGCTGTTAGCACTAAAAAGCCGCTACAATGGCCTGTAGCGCAGCGTAGCGGCCCTCAGGACCGCTACAGCGTCAGAGACAAAAAATCGGGGCCGCTACGCTACACTATTTTGGGCAAATAGCGTAGTGACCCAGCACTGCCGCCAGTCGGGAAAAGCTTGAGTAGTTGTTACAATAATGGTAATAACAACTACTATGAAACCCCAAGTGTCATTGACCCACTTTCTCCTCTTTCTTTTGAGTCCAAAATCTGTTCTTTAAAAACAGTTGTCTCAAATCAACTCAGATTGATTCTTTTTTGAGATAGTTCACCTTACTCTGTTCTTATTGATTCTGGAGCTACACGTTCCTTTGTAAGCCAGAGTTTGATAGATTCCTTTTCTCTTTCTACTGCTCCTTTGGAAAAACCTATTCCTCTTTTCACTTATCATTCTTCTTTGAAGCCCATGCAATTTCTTTCGAAGAAAATTACATGGACCTTCACCATTTCTTCCTATCAAACATTTGATTGGGAGTGCTTAATCATAGATGCGACTGGGCAGGATGACACCATACTCGGTCATGATTTTCTTTTGCACTGGAACCCAGATATTGATTGGTCTAAGGGAGTAATTAACCCTCAAGCTAAACCTTTACCCAGTCCCAGTGAAATTTCTTATTCTTCCCTTCAGGACCACATCAGCCTGAAATCCCTCATTGCCTTTTCAAGCAATGGCTCTCTTCCTGATTATATGCATTCATCTGGAAATCCCTCCACTTTCCTATCATCTGTTGTGTATGATGCTTCCCCTGACTTGTTTCTCTTCAAAACTAAAGAAGTTCTACTTCTAAGCATCACCACTGGATCCTGTCAAGAAGTCTTTGAAGGCGACTTCTTCGACAAAGAACCAGAAGATCATGAAACCATTTTACCAACAATCCCCTCTGAGTATCATGAATTTGCATCAATGTTCTCTTCCATTCTGGCCAACAAACTTCCTCCTCGAAGAAAATGTGATCATTGCATTGATCTCATTGGTCCAGTCCCTAAAAAAGGTACTATTTACCGCCTTTCGGAACCTAAAGACAAAGTTCTTCAAGACTACCTTTCAGAGCATGTAGCAAAAGGTTTCATTTGACCCAGTTCCTCACCAACTGGTTTTCCTGTTCTTTTTGTCCCCAAAGCCAATGGTTCTCTTTGACTTTGTGTGGATTACTGCAGACTGAATGCAGTTACTAGAAAGAACTCTTGTCCCATCTTCTCACCACTTTTGTTGACACTCAAGTCTTCTCCAAAATCGACCTTTGAGGTGCTTATCACTTAATCAGGATAGCTGAAGGCCATGAATGTTTAATGGCATTTAATACCCATCATGGTGCTTTTGAGTACTTGGTCATGCCTTTTGGCTTTACTAACGCTCCTGCCACTCTCCAAGCCTTGATGAAGGAAATTTTGGGAGATTTGGCCAACGTGTGTGTTGCTGTTTATCTGGACAACATCCTCATCTATTCATGCTCTCGCACTGAACATGTAGATCATGTCAAGGAAGTCCTTCAAAGACTTCACAAGAATAATCTATATGCGAAAGGCACCAAGTGTGTTTTTCATGCCACCAAAGTTACCTTCCTTGGTTATGTTCTTAACCGTTCCGTTCTCACCATGGACCAGGAAAAAGTTCAGCATATTCTGGATTGGCTTAACCCCACTTCAGTAAAAGCTGTTCAATCTTTCCTTGGCTTTGCCAACTTCTACCACAGATTCATTCAGGATTATGCTGGTACCATAACGAACTTAACCGCGCTTGTGAAAAAGGATAATCCTTATGTTTTCACTGAGCAAGCGCACAAAGAGTTTGAAGAACTCAAGCATTGTTTTACAACTTCTCCTATCCTTTGACACTTCGACAGTGCTTTCTGCACCTTAGTCGAGACAGACACCAGTGATTATGCTATCGCAGGTGTCCTGTTGCAGTTTGCCAAAGCACCCTGTTGCCTTCAAAAGCCACAAACTGAAGGCTGCCGAGCTTAATTATGAAATCCAAGTCTAATAAACACAGTTTTTCACAAAACCAAGATCCAAGGTTTCCCTAGGCCCCCTTTTTTTTTCTGCAGTTATGGCTGGTGTTCTCAGTCACCAGCAAGAACCATCTCTTGCCCCGGCCAGTCTACTACATAAGACACTGGCAAAGGGCTATGGGGTTCACCCCAGAGGTCCTAAGGGGCTGAAGCCTGCTTGACATGGAAGACAACAGGCCTCTATAAATAGTAAATGTTTGCGACGTTGGACTCAAACCTGCCTGTACATACACCAAGTTTCAAGGCTTGACCCTGACTGATGAGGAAGCCTCATTGGTTTGGGTACAGCTACCATGACCGATGATGAAGCCTCATCAGTCTGGGTAGACCTTTACCCTGACCAATGAGGAAGCCTCATCAGTCAGGGTAAGGCTGTACCCACTTGGTCAGGGTGATTCCCTACCCAGACTGATGAAGCTTCCTCATCGGTCAGGGTAAGGCTTGTACCTGAACCAATGAGGAACCGTTATCGGTCTAGGTACAGTACATACCCGGCCATCAAGAAGGGAACATCCTTGACAGCTGGATACAGCCTGGTGATCAAGGATGTTTGCTCCTTGAATATGGCCGGGTAATACACCCAGCCCTTGAGGTGGTTTGTTGCTCAATTGTTGGGTACAGCACCCGGCCGTTGAGAGGAATTCATCCTTGATGGCTGGGTACATTTCCCCTTGATGGATGGGTACATTACCCAGCCATCAAGGAGGAAAACTTCCATGGCTGAGTACAGTGCACAACATGTGTTCTCAACTACACTCTTCCAGCCATCAAGGAGCAAATTTTCTTGATGGGCAGGTTGTGAGCCTGGGTCTCTTACGTGACACACAGGACACAAGGGTGATGCTCTCAAAGGTTGTATTTCTCAGAAAAGGGGAGGGATACAACTAAAGAGAGTAGAGGAAAAGAGAAAGAGAGAAAAGAATAGGATGATTAAGAGTAAAGTTAATGTTTAAATGGCAGTCTTACTACCTCTGAGGCAGCTGCTTAAGCGGAGTAGTCTCAACGCCTCCTCCTCAAAAGAAACTGAGGAAGGTATTGGTCTAGATAGAATCTAGCCAACCACAATTTTTTAGACTAAAGGTCTAGGCTATTTAAAGGGAAACCTATGTAGTTTCTTCTGGATGAAAACTACCAAAACCAAGAGTAGGAAAGGTTTGGAGAAGTATTTGAGATGGAAGCAATAAAAAGAGCAATGTTCAAAAGAGATGAGATTCAATAGATCAGTGGAAACAGGGTGATAATCCAACACTCAAGGGATGACTTCAATGAGAAGAAGTGAAAGTAGCCAGTCAAAAGGAGACTTACTCTAGGATAACCTGACACAGTGTAGTGAGGAGGATATAACTGAAGTAAGAGGTCCTGGTGGTATTCAAGCCTGGGTAAGGGAGAAGTGACTGGTTTTCTGTTCTTGGTTCTGAGTTGAAGTGATGATTTAGAATTTTCACTGAGGCTGGAATACTCGATGAAAATTCTTTTCAATACCTCTCCCTTTCCTGTCACGAAAATGGGATTGATGTGGTTTCAAAATGAATTTATTCATTTGGATTCACAACTTAGAGGATTTAATCAACACAACTTGGAGATTAACCAACATCTATTGTCAGCCTTAGAGACAATAAGCATTGCCCAAAATGCTTCAAATTTTATTCTCTCTATTGTCAATATTTCCATACTGATTCTTATACCTTAATTTGGTGATTAATACCTCTCTTAAACTTCTTGAACTGTGTAGTTCGACTTCATCAATTGATGACTGATGTCCTTTGAACAAATAGTTAACAGACGTACCTAAAGTTGTTGTGGTAAAAAGTAGAACAGAACATTTAAAGCATAAGGAAATAAAGATCATGGAACTCTTAACCGAATCCACTCAGTTAAGAATGATCTGGAGCTCCTCCCCCCTTGCCTTAACGGCAAGGTGTTTTCTTATTTCTGTTGCACGTTCCGCCGCACCCCCTCCTACGTGGTCCTCTACCTTCGCCGAGCTTCTCAAGGAGCAGCAGCGCAAGGTTCCACGATAAAGGGGTGCGGCTCCACACCCGGAATGCTTGGGAAGGAGTAGAGACTGTCTACCCCTTCCGGGTATTCCTAGAAGTCTCAAAGAGAGGCTTCGAAATGGTCAATAGAAATGAATTAGAGAAATGAAATATAAGACAAGTCAAAAGTATTTTCCCTAGAATTAAGGGAAGGGAAAATCAAAAATGTCTGGAAGGACAATCACCCAGACTACCCAAGGGAGTAAGAGTTTAAGGCAGAACGGATCTCATCTCTTTTGATCATTGCTCTTTTGATTGCTTCTATCTCCAATACTTCTCCAAACCATTCCTACTCTTGGTTTTGGTAGTTTTCATCCTGAAGAAACTACATAGGTTTCCCTTTAAATAGCCTAGACCTTTAGTCTAAAAAATTGAGGCTGGCTAGATTCCATCTAGACCAGTACCCTTCATCAGTTTCTTTTGAGGAGGAGGCGTTGAGACTACTCCGCTTAAGCAGCTGCCTCAGAGGTAGTAAGACTGCCATTTAAACATTAACTTTACTCTTAATCATCCTATTCTTTTCTCTCTTTCTCTTTTCCTCTACTCTCTTTAGTTGTATCCCTCCCCTTTTCTGAGAAATACAACCTTTGAGAGCATCACCCTTGTGTCCTGTGCGTCACATAAGAGACCCAGGCTCACAATTGGGGGCCTCATCGGGAAATATCTCCCTCCTGAATTTTAAAATCATACACTTTTTTCAACCATAAAACCGATATATCCTTTTCAAAATAATAAGAACTTTTCATAGCTCCTTTTCAACTTTCAAACCGTCCTCCCTGCCAATTTTCGTCGTTGGACTTGGATAGTACGCTCGACTTCCTAGTTAATGGTCATCTCAAACCATCGAACCTCAATTCTTTAACTAAGCAATCTCCAGGACTAGTTTTCCCTTTCCAGGGCCTCCGGCGATCTTCAGGGTATTTTTTTCTCTCTCCTTTAACAAACATCAGGGGAAGAAACTATCGCCATTTTTTTTCGGCAAATCACGCATTAACAACGGCACCAACACCCTCGTTCTTTCAGGCCATCCACTAGAGAAGCTTTAACTTTCTTTATCACAAGTTTTCTCTTTCTTTTTCTTGACTAGACTTTCAAAATCAACAACATTAGAAAAAAAAATACTGAATACCTCAAGCTACCTTTATTATTTATTTTATCGACTCCCAAATGCCCTCTTCATATTCTCTGATCAATTGGTATTCCATCCCAACGAACCGATTTTCTTCTATTTCTTCTCCTTCGAACTTCCGCACTGTTCTCGAATCAAGACGAAACAATCGTCCTATATTTCTTGGTTTACTCCGTCTAATCTTCATTAAAGTCAACACCAATCGTCTTGAAAGTTTTTTCGGCCGTCATCGTCACAAAGTATTTCTCTCAACAAACTTTTCTCTTGACTCGATTCTTGTCATATCTTTTCTCTTAATCAACCAAGAATCTAAACCACACAAATCATTATTGTTGCTGCTTTAATACGTATCCTCAAAGACCGAATCGGCTTAATTGATCCTCTACATTCCTCTAAACAGCCAGTTCACACCTGTGGATTAGAATACCTTCAATCTATACTTGTGATCTCTAATAACCAGGCTACTCAAAACTAAGAAGCAGGAAAGATGACTGCTCATTCACCAAATGGCTGGATTTGTTCGTGCGAACAAAAGCCAATTGAACAATCCAGGGTCGTCGAAATTAAACAAGAATCCATTTGGAAGTTTCAATTCCAGTCTGCTTCCGCTCATCGACACCGACCAGATGCTACCCAAGCTAGAAATGCCAGCTCTGGACCGAAGAATAGCACTGGGATTAATCAACAGCAAAGACCCAAATAAGACTACACCGACGAATCTGGGCAAGCGTTGCTTCGTAATCCTCGAATCCAACCAACTATTGCTCAGGACGCTGAGAATCTGCGCGTCGGAAGCTCTAGCGCTGGACCTTACCCAAGACAACAACAAATCAGAGATTTGTGCTACCCTCTTGATCGGCCTGTGGCTCATGCACTATCAAGCAAAAGCAACAAGGAGTGACTAGGTGATGACGATCGCATTATTACAAGCCCAATTGTGCCAAGACTTGATCGACAAAACCCCAAATCGCCATCAACCTTCCCAAGAAGCTCTCCGCTTGATTTTTCTTTCAACCCCAATGTCGACAACATGCCTGATCCTTCACAAAGGGAATTGTTTTTAAATATTCTTGACAGAGAGTTACTCAATGATGTTCTTATAACTGAAGATAAGTTGAACGATACATTCTCTGAATTCCTCTCTGTGACGTCTAGTAACATGACAAATACTTTGGGTACCCTGTTGGAATCTTCTGTGAGAAACTTGAGGTCTTGTGTGAATGCATCTATCCTTGATATCATTAAATATAACATTTTTCCCATGGCACTTGATAAGATACGGGAGCTATTTGCAGACAGTCCTCAAGACAGCAAGGATCTTATGAGTTTTGACAGGTTAAATTCCTTGAAAATTCACATTGATGAGAAATTAGAAGTTCTACAAGATGTTATCCTTGTGAATGAGTCTCAATGTTTAAGTGAGATTGATGAACTGAAAAGGCAACTCAAAAAGCTAGAAGAGAAAACCTCCGATGGAGTTTCCAGTCTGACCTCTCAAATTAATGAGTTGAATATCAATGAGAATAGCAGGTTTGAACAAATAAAAAGAAGGGTAGGAGGAATCTCTTCAAGCATTTCTAGGAACAATATTAAACCACTTGAAATTCCTGAAGCTGCTGATAAAGGTGTACCTCCTAGCTTATTAAATAAGAATCCTTACCTAAATGGTATTGCTACTCCACATCCATCTGGCCCAGTAATTTCTTTTCCAGAGTTGAAAGCTACTCAGAGCTCTCTTCCTATCTTCTCAAAGGCTCAAGCTGTTGATTTCTCCCTTTCTAAAGACATATTTCCCTTCATTAACCATGAAAAAGTTGACCCAGAAATGAGGAGAGAACTACGGAGAGCTATCCCCAAAACCAGTGAGTGGGAAAAATTCTCAGGAGAACTCCCTTATAATCATGAGCTATGGTTAAAAACCATTCATGTTATTGTTGAAGATTACTGTATGATGGACCACATGATTATAAGCAGACTAACAGCTCTGTTGACTGACACTGCTAAGAACTGGTACCTTGGAATCAGAGACAAGAATGGTAAGAAGTCTTGGGCTTGGTGGAAGGATGCCATTAGAAATAAATTTGGTACTCACAACTGGAGATGGAGGATGCAAAAAGAGTTTGAAAATGATTACTTCACATTAGACCATAGAAAAATACACAATTGGTTCAACACTCAAAGAGAAAGGCTAAGAGCTTACCATCCAGAACTTAGTGAGTACTTGATTTGTGAGAAGATACTGAAGCAATGCCCTGGTAACTTGGAACATGCTGTAAAAAGTAGGTACAAGAGAAATGCTACTGAAATGAACTTTGAAGAAATGGTTATATAATTGAAGAAGTCTTAGACAGAGCTGTAAGACAAAATAAGACTGAAGATGACAACAATACTTCTTCAACTACAAGTCAATCTTACACCATGGGCAAGGAAGTCTGTCATTTCTGCAAACAACAGTGGGTCGCTATGCTACCTGTAGCGGGTAGCGTAGCAATAATCGCTAACAGCTAACAGCTTTTGCTGTAGCTGTTAGCGGTTCAAGCGCTATTGCTACGCGCTGGCGCCCCTAAAAGGGTGTCCCTACGCTGCGCTACAGCCCCTGTTAGCGGTAAAAACCCGCTACAAAGGGCTGTAGCACAGCGTAGCGGCCCCTAGGACCGCTAACGAAGCGCTGGCGGCGAAAAAAAAAAATTGCTACACTACACTATTTTTGGCAAATAGCGTAGTTACCCAGCGCTGCTGCAAACAAACTGACCACTGTTTCAGAGAATGCCCAAAGAAAGTAAACAGGACAAACAACATTGAACAAGAACTTGATTATATTCTTCAAGGAGAGGATGAGAGTAGTGATTTCCAGGAACAAAGATTTGAAGATTATTGTGATGGTGAAGATGTGAACCATCAAATTCTATTAAATTCTCAATTTCACAAAAATCAGATCACAGGTTTTGTATGTACTCTACTACTTTTTTTTTTTTTTTTTGAAATTCTGCGACTTGACTGTGTTGGCCAAGATTTAAGCATGCGATCCCCCTTTGCTATCTACCCATCCCAGGATTTATATGCATCCTTTGATTGAGCCTTGGTAATTTTTTTACTGTAACACAAGCGCGTCACAGTGAGTGAGTCCCTCAGCAGCTCTCACCGAGCCGCTGGGTCGAGGGATGAATGTAAGTGCTTGTCGAACTCAGACCATTTATGTATATCATCCGCCTGGATGTCACCACTCTGCGTGCTGGTGTTGAACGATGAGTGTGCCTTGTCGGTCAGGGTACAGCCTTACCCTGACCCATGCGGAACCCTCACAGTTTGCTGGTCGGGCCAAGGGCTTACCCTGACCAATGAGGCTTCCTCATTGGTCAGGGTGAGGTTGTACCTAGACCAATGATGTCAACATCCAGGGAAATTACTCGGTTCAAAATTATAATTTCTTTCAAAAAATTATACAAACTATAGTACCAGGCGGCTATGCCGCCCAACCCTCTCAGGTCTCATACCCAAATTATGAAATCTCAGATCAATATTCAGGAATCCTAATTTTTGTATCATTAGGATTGTTGAAACTACAAGCACCCCAGTCAAAATCATCAATAACAAAGACTGGCACCGCCAGCATGTTTGCCTGGGTTGAGCATATCCGCGCTTAGCTGGGTTACACCCACCTGATTTAATTGGGTTGTGTTTGACCCGATGCAATCTGCATCCGAGTCAAACTCGGTTGAGGCAAACACGAGTTGAACTCGCCCTTGGAATAACCGAGGTAACCTCGGCGGGTCGCCCAGCCGAGGTAATCATTTAATCGTGTGGTCCGTGGGCGATGCTTTCTCGGACGCCCCACACCGAGGGATCAATCCTGGGCTGGACTTCCAACCTCGGTTGCAGCCCACCAAGGAAAACCTGATCGGTTGGTTGCCAACCGATGATATCGATTTCATCGTGTGCCTGTGCACCGATGAAATCAAATTGGTCGGGTGGGTCGGACCGAGGGAAATGAGTCTATCTCTCCAGGAACTCCGGGAAGCCAAAGAACTGAAGAGGACAGTTCTTTGAACTGAAGAGGACAGTTCTTTGAACTGAAGAGGACAGTTCTTTGAACTGAAATCCGGGAGGACAGCTCTTTGAACTGAAATCCGGGAGGGCAGTTCTTTGAACTGAACTCCGAGAGGGCAGTTCTTTGAACTTCCCTCGGAGGGCATTTATTTGAACTATTCTCAGAGGGTAGTTCTTTGAACTGCCCTCGGAGGGCATTTCTTTGAACTGTTCTCAGAGGGTAGTTCTTTGAACTGAACTCCGGGAGCGCAGTTCTTTGAACTGAAATCCGGGAGGGCAGTTCTTTTAACTGAACTCCGGGAGGGAAGTTCTTTGAACCAACCTCCGGGAGGGCAGTTCTTTGAACTGCACTCCGGGAGGGCAGCTCTTTGAACTGAACTCTGGGAGGGCAGTTCTTTGAACTGTGCTACCCAGTGGGTGAATTCAGAAGCTAACAACTCGACGAGTTTTCTCCACCAGAAGCCCTTCTCTCGGCATTTGGCTAGCAAATTACAAGGGCATCTTTCATACATGGGTTGAGAGCGTCAAGCCAGAAAGAAGGCACATAATGCAATCTTTATACTGGTCACACAAAACTCTTTGGGTGCTGCCACTCGAAACCAAGTTATGAGGATGGAGCGCAGTTGAACACATCTTAGCTGGCATGTCACTCGAGCCGGTTCACGGGCATAATCCACAACCCTTGAGAAGTCATCTTGTAATCAGACTGCGATTGATAGGCCATAAGCAATGGCTCTAAGTGTCAATTTTATTGCAACGAACAAAACTTAACAGAATTGGATTCAAAATGTCAGTTTATCCAAACCAGTGATAACCCGATACTGACTACTGACAACAGCTTATGTCCTTCTTTGAGACCAACACCCTCTTCATCTCTTCATTTATCATTTTTTGACCGACCGCCACTCGCAATTCACTGACGTTTGAATCTTTCAAGTCCTCTTTCTTGTTTTTTTGGCTGGGGGGGAACGAGTCAGTTGTATTGCCCTTGTGTTGGAGCGTATCGGGGCCGGAACTCAAATTTCCAAAAGGTTGGAACACAAAGTTATTTATTGATCGAGCTGTCTCAAAAATTTAATATGATTTAATTTTAACAAAGCAAAGGTGTGATTCTTACCATTGAGCTTGTGTGCAGGGCAATGAGGCTGGCAGCGCGCGTGAATTTTTTTGTTCAAGGTGTGAATTTTTGATACAATCAAGGTTAAGGCGGGAGTGCTTGTTGCAGGGTCTCTTGTTGTACTTGGAATCGTTGCAAGTGGACAAGTGAGGGCAAGCATAGTGGCTTGTCATCCTAAAAGGAAAGGTACTCGAGTGAGCTGGAAATAGTCTTGCCGAGTGAGGGGGAGCGGATATGGTGGGTTTACATAAAGATGCATATTGATTCCTAATTGAGTGGGCCGTTGCATGGGACCAGTCACCAATGACTGGTCTCACCAGATCCAGGTAGAAATCTAGAACACAGGGTCTTTTGTTGTACATACAAGAGTCAGCACCTGTCAACATCACGGCGAAGTGGCTTATGCGGCCTATCTAACTGGACGTTTAGTTCATAGATCTACTACGTACATATTGCGGGATTCTTAGGTCCAGTAACCTCACGTCGCCTGAGCTTGTTTCAATTGCCAGCCGCTTCTGTAGCATATGTAACAAGTACATCCCCTCTAGCGTCAGCAAGCTTTCGGGCCATAGCTCCGTTCATCATGTGCGAAGGCAATTGGTCAGCCAAAAATAATCCAGTGAGTATGATTGTGAGCTTTGTAAAGTTGATTACGTCTGAAGCACTGTGGATTGTAGCCTTCTCGACAGGTGGATGATATTGCATCAAGCGAAGACAAAGGTCTGTTGTGATTGGGTGATCTTCCGGTACTTATACAGAGGCGACTAGAGCACGATGAAAGCCGGTATCTCACTCAAGAAGGCTTCCAAAGTTTGGAAAATTTTGCCGCTTGAGACCCCAATCGGTGGATCGACATGGCAGTAGTTATGGAGTTTATAGAGGAACTCAAGAGTAAAATAAAACAGTTGGGCTTTTCTAACTTTCTTGAGTCTGCGCCCGTGCTGACAGTCACTTTATCAAAATCTACTTTTTGCAGGGTCCTTCTGATATATCGGAAATGTTTGCTGCGCCAAAAAACAGAGCGGATTGGGATGAAGACACTCTTAGGACAGAATACAACAAGCTCAGCGATAGTTTGCAGAAGCAAAAGCAGAATGAAAAAAAAATGCTACAAAGAGAAATGTTCATTGAAAAACAATTGGCACATAGCGAAGAAGAGAGGTACTTGTTAGAGACTCGAGTAAATGAGATCACCAATGACTGTAAGATAAAAAAAAGCTGCTGCATGATGCCGAAGGTGAATTTTGAGCCGCTAGAGTATCAATCGACCTTTTTGATACTCACTTTGATATCTGTCTGGCAGAACAACTGCTTCTTGTGAGGCTGGAACTGGATCACAAGGTATGTCTGCCTACTTATATCAAGTAAAACAAATGTCGAGTGCCTAAATCTGTTATCGCGCATGATCCAGGACACAGATGAAACAAAGCGGGAGAAAGAAGATTCTGGGGACTTGCGGGGCTTGTGACTTGAAAACAAGGGTCTTGACTTAATCGTCAGAGAGCAAGCAGTTATCAATGGCCTGAATGACATGATTCGGAAGCAGTGCTCTGGCCTAGAACTGCGTGGACTGTGGACCGAATCTTTACTATGAAAAGAGCGAGCCTGTCAAGACAAGGGGTGTTTGCCTTCAAATTGCTCCGCCAAGCGCCAGGGAAATGTTTCGCCAAAAGGTCTTGAACCATTTTCACATGATGAGATTACGGCAACTAGGACTCTGTGCTTGGCACGTCTGTATAGGAGTTGCGATGGTAATGATTGTGGGGGCTATGTGTTTTCTTATCAACTTTTGGAGGACCGGAGGTGATGGTGCAAGAGTGAATGCGTGGGTGTCCCTTCAGGAAAAGTAGGTTGTGAGGAACCATGGAATGTATAACATTTACTTTTCACTCACATCAATAAACATAATTTATGTTCAAGAAATGTACTTGAAATGACTATTATACATCCAAAATATCCTCCTCTCTATTTACGTCAAGTGCGCTAGAGCGCGCGTGGAGAGTTGAGATAGGTCTTGCCAAGAACGGTGTACAAGGTGGCCATGAACGGCAAGGAATCTAGGGACTAACCGAGAGCGGTTCAATAGATAGCCGAGAGCGGCATACATAGTGTGCCGCGAGCGGCAATATTTAAGTATGAGAGACCGAGAGCGGTCAGAAGAGTACAAGGTATAGTTAGTTTCTAGCAGGCCGCAAAAGGTGTTGAAGCTAGGGCTTCACAGAACCACGCCAAGGAAGGAAACAAGCGCGGTTTCGTATTTAATTTAGTTATTCTTTTTTTGTTTGTTTTATTTTTGTTGTTTTGCATTTCTTTTCTATTCTTTTTTTTTTTTTTGCATTTCTTTTCTTTTGTTTTTCGTGTTTTTTTTTTTTTTTTTTTTGCTTTTCTTCTCTTTTGTTTTTCGTGTTTTTCGTTTTTTTTTTTTTTGTCGTTTCTTTTCAGCTTGTATTTTTGAGAAACAAAATGTCAAACAACAATGGGTCGGCATTAATCAAAGATATGTCGGTCAACTCTCAGTTCTGCTCGTACTTCCGCAGACTGAGAGGCCAACCAATAGTCATCAAAACAATCCACCGGTAAATAGTGTGGCAAGTTCTGCAATCCGCCGGGCAGGGCTCCAGCACCCAAGTTGATGCGCTTTCCTGGCTTTCTGCCGGCTGATCTGGGCCTCTCATTTCGTAGGTGTTCAGTCTTCCGGTCAACTGCTTCACACAATTCGGTGGCGCGCTTACTCCTCCATACGGATGCGTGTCTAACTATTGTGTCGTTGTTCAAATCCACTGAGGATTCGTCGGAAGAACAGAAATATTCGTTCTTGAAGAGGCTCGAGTATTTTGCTAGATCAGGACATGACTGGATTGTTTCCAAGCGCCTCTCGGCCAACTGAAAAAGAAATAATGGAACCCATGAGCACGTGCAGCAAGGAAAAAAAATACCATAGATAGACTCGAACAAACCGCTTTTTGTCTTGCAGTTCTTTGATCTTTCTGCTCATCAGCCTCTCGCAACTTCTTCACCTTTAACTTTCCTTTTTGTGAAATGTCGTTTAAAGTCCCAGAATGATCGAGACCAGGGACCTTGCCTGTCGCGCGTTTGAAGTCTTTGGTCATTTCTGCGATGCGGTACTCGAGATTTTTTCGGACAAGAGTTTCAACTCTTGCTGGCTCAATATCATCGAATTCGTAACTGGCATGAAAGAAACTAGTGTTGTCATGAGCAGTGAACGCTTGGTGAAACGTGTCGACACAAAAAGCTGCCATCCTGTGGTTCCATTCCAGTGCCTTGGGATTTTCCAGGAGGATGCTTAGTCCCAAAAATGGAAGCCCATATTATCTAGCGCGTCGTAGGCAATATTTTGAAAACCCTTCGCCCATCTGGTTGTCCGGATCCCAAGAAGCTTTGACCTCTTTTGCTGGGATGAGAAAAGGCACTGTGGTCAACAACACAGGAAATCCGGCTGGCAGTTGAGGTAGGTTGTCAAGTTCTTCAAAAGTTGGTGAGGGGGGGAAGCAACTTTTGGACCTGGGAAGGCCAGTTAGCGTGCGAATATGATCCTGAATAGCATTCAACTGGAATGCAACGCCGGAGTTAGGTAAACTTGCTGCAATCTAATGGTATTTGTCATTGTCATACTTTGACATACCAGGCTGATGTCATCGTCTTTGTCGCATGGCTCCATGCTAAGCCGCTATTTTCGCAAGCTTTCTCCTCCCTTTTTTTTGGCATTTTGTCTGGACGGAAGTATTTTTTTTTTTGGACTTTGTGACTGGCGTGAGGCTGATTGGTTAATGGTATGGAATCGGTTTGAGGTTGACGGTTTGTTTGGGGGAGTAGATGAATTGGATCTATCGGATTCGACATCTGTGAACCTTCTTTCATTCATAGTGGCATCGTTTCTATAATAAAGATAGGGTTAGCTTGTTACTTCTAACAGCAGGAATTGTAATTTTCTGACTTGCTGTAAACCGTTCGAGTGGGAATCGTTACTACGATGATGAACATTGCAAAAATCACTGCTGCTTCCTCCTTTGTTGATGTGTTCCTCTGCGCGCCCCATGGCTTCCTCAGATTGTTCTTCTTCAGATTGCTTTTCTTCAACGAGATCAAAGCAATTGATTGATATTGACCCTTCACCTGGATTACAATGCGATGTTGGGCGAGTACGACTTGCGTTTTCGACACAAGACTTCCACATTGAGTCCAGATTGCGCCTTTGACTCGAAAGCTCGCAGGTAATCCACTTAGCCTGTTCAAAAGTAGGCTGCAGCTCTTTGTTTCGAGCAGATACGACCCATTTCTTGAATGATTCGAGGTTGGTGCAGAAGTTTTGTTCTTGGGTCTCCAGTGATTCTTTGCATTTTTTGGCCTGTTTGGAGGTGGGTGGTCAGCTTGGTAATGAAATCGGACGATATGTTCACGGAGATTACCATTTGCTCCATCAAGGTTTCATTGTGCGCTTCATAAGTGCCAAGCACATCCATATCCTGGTAAAATGAATCAAAAAATAAGTTACGACTGATTAATCATAGCGTTCACTATGTGGGATACCAAGAAAAGCTGCTAGCTTACCATGGGTTGATTTTGAGCAGCCTCGTTAGTTTGTAGACAGCTTAGAAACCGCGGCCTGTACAGCTGATTGACGCTCAGACATGAGTTGATTTTCTTGCACGAGTGAGTTGATGAGTGAGTCCGTCTTCTTGAGGTTAGCCGAGTTTTCTTTGTTGACATCTTGTATACTGGTTATCTTGCGCTCGATCTATCGGAACAAAACTCATCAACAAAAACACCATCTCCAGATTGCAAAATCCGCTGACTAGGGCTTTGACTTTTGTTATGGAGGTTAGTTCACGTCGTTGTTTGACAAGCTCACTGGCGTTCTGTTGAGCTTGTTCAATGATCGGCCGCAGTGCTTGCTCTTGAGCAATTAAAAACTCCTCAAATCTGTTTTGCTGGTTATTGAGTAATTCATCAAATTTTTTTGTCTGTTCAAATTTGATTGGATTGTCAGTTGAAGCATTTGCATCATAGAGCTTGTATCGAGATTTTATCACAAGT
This sequence comes from Puccinia horiana, assembly GCA_001624995.1. Taxonomy (NCBI): domain Eukaryota; kingdom Fungi; phylum Basidiomycota; class Pucciniomycetes; order Pucciniales; family Pucciniaceae; genus Puccinia; species Puccinia horiana. The sequence goes on from LWDY01000019.1 coordinate 2,398,462, forward strand.
TGCATTAATTTTTCATGCTCCGAAGTACCAAGGATTGCGACATGCTGAGAAGACAAGTGATGATCAGCGCATTATACGCTAATGTTGAGCATCGGAGGGTTACAGACAGAAGGACTTACCGTTGCTTGGTTGTGCATCGCACTGTGGAGCTGAAGCTCTTGGTTTTTCTTATCAGACAAATCGGAAATTTTTCCCTCCATGACTGCAAGCTTATCACCAAGCTTGTTTTGCTCCTGGCAAGCCCGTCAAGTCTAAAGAATCGGAAAACATTCAGCAAGGCGGAGTTCAGCAACGCGAAAACAAGTTAAAGAATTGTTTTTGAATTTTTCTGACTTCTGATGTTGAATGGGTAAGGGATTCAAGTTCTTTCCTGTGCTTAATTAGCTCGTCAGATTTTCGCATCCCCTGTTCCAAGATGGGCTGTAATTGTTCCTTTTGCGCAAGTAGGACCCAACCCTTGAATAATTCAAGTGTATTGGCTAGGTGGCGGTTTTGGATTTCCGTTGCTTCGGAGCAGTGTTTTGTCTGTTTGAGGAGTATTTGGGTCAGCTGCATACTTTTTGTATTTTTTAAAAACTAGTGCATATTTTTACCACAATATCTACTAGTTTTGTGATTGGCACATCATTGTCACTCTCATCAACTTCCTGTCAAGTAAGGTTTGTAAGCCTCCCCAGCCAATACATGCAATTAGGGTTAAAGTAAACATCAGGAAAGCACAGAACTTGCCAATGCTTGGTGTTTTGCATCCGCTTTGACAATGCTCAGGGCGCTATTATCCTTCGAAAACTTAGAAATGATTTTCTCCAAGGTCATCAGCTTGTTGCAAACTTCGTCTTGACGCTTCACAATAACCTCGTTATCTCTGACCACAGATGCAACATCACAGTGGGGTCCAGAAAGCTTTTGCTGGTGTTCTTGCGATAACCGTTCAATGTTGAGGACCCGTTGCGAAAGCTTTGAAAAATAGATAAATAAACAAATAAACAAAAACATTACAACACAGAAAAGGAACTTCACGGAATTTGACTCCCATGGCTTGCATTTGATCTATTTCGGTTTGGTACACGCCCATCTTCTTCTGGATTTTGGCTGAAAACTCCTGATTTGCTTGCACAACGTCTCGTATTCCCTGGATTCCGGTTTGTAAGCTTTGGATGTTTAGGTTGTATGTGTCATCTTGAGCGGCAACTTTGAGTTCCGAGGCTCTACGCTCTTGCCGGTTCAACTGTTGTAATGTTTAAAAAAATCAGATAACAAGTGGAAATGTGCCGTCATACTAGTTTCGTTAGAGCTCACTGCCGTCAATTCTTCCCCTAGTTGAGCGACCTTCAATTTCATGTCCTTCAAAACCTGTACCTGATTTTGCAAGGGTGAAAAGGTAGAGAGAAGTGATTGGTGGCAGGCACTTCGACGGTTCTGCTGCAAATACTGCATATGTGTAGAGAAAAGCACTTACCTCCAACATGGCCTCATCCAGTTGTGCAAACTTTGATTTCATGTTGCTTAATACCTTCAGCTAATTTGGCCAGAGTGAAAAGATAGAAAGGAGATATGATCAGAAGGCACTTGAACGGTTCTGCTTCAAACACTGCATATTTATGTGTAGAGAAATGCACTTAACTACGACATGGCCTCTTCCAGTCGAGCGATCTTCGCCTGAGTATCATTCAAAATTGACGCCTAGCTTTCCCAAAAGCGAGTTAGATGTGTCCAAAGGTCAAGAAGAAAAAAAGTCTAAATAAACGGGAAAGTGAAAAAAAAAAAAAAAGCCAATAGCCAATAGCCACATACGTTTCGAGATGCCTCTCCTTCAAGAGGACTCTTCATCTGAAGGAAATTACGAACCATGACAAATGAGCTCACGTAAATGGCCGCCGGCATTTGTGACACTTACACTGAGCACATGCTTTCGCAATTGATCTAAGTTTGCTTGGAGGTTGGTTACAGCTTGCATCTAATTTTATCCCCAAGCAAAGTAATGAGCTCAAAAGCGAGGAAAAAAAAAAAGCTCGTTGAAATACAGTGGGTGGCAACTGCGCTTCAAGTCGGGTGTTTACCTGAATGAAGCTCAATCCGATGCTTTTCTGGGATATTGATATAGGTGAGGAGGAGTCAACATCTGCTGGTTAATGTACAAGATTATGGGTCACAATCAACACTGTATTTACCTCCAACTCGCCTAATTGCTTTTGCAATTGGACATGCGGTTTTTCATGAAGCAGTCTTTGAGTTTTTTGACGAGGCGGCATATTCAGATCTTGACCTTCTACGTAAATAATAATAGAATAAATACTGTAGAACTATCTTGCTAATCTCGCTTGATGGGCTGATGAAAGTAAACTCAACTTAGAATGATGGAAGCGCTATGAGGGACCAGGCCGAATTAAACTAAGTCTCTGCCGCAAAGCCGCCCTCCGAAGGAGGGACTTATGCGAAAAAAAGGAAATCACGCTTGACCAGTATATGACATTTTGCCTGATTTTTTTTGTTTTTTTAATAACTCCTGGAATTCAAGAGATGAAGACAAACCGTCTGGATAGGGGTGAAGCCCTGCTTAATCTCTTCAATCTGTTATAATTTGTGCACCATAACTCCCATCCTTCCCCATGAAATGGGCCGCTCAATTTTGTCTGTTTCATTTGGACCTTTTGAAGAAGAGGCACTTTAATCCATAATTTTCGCACCATCGAAAAAAAAATGACCCATCTGTCTTTGGCAAGCAAAAAGACAGATGCGTCTTTTTTTTTTTCTAACAAATTGATGAAGAACACAAACCGAGGCTTCCACGGCACATGGGTTTACATCCACCTGCTCGATCCCAATCTTTAGTGACCGTTGATCCCAATGATCTCACTCTTCAGAGCTATAAAGCAGCAATATTGAACCACCAATTTGTTTGACCTTGGCGCGTGGCATTCTCTATCTGCCCTGGGTATACCATCCGATCGGCCAAACACAAAGAAGGACTACAATCTAATGGTTGTTAATATGGTCAAAATTCACGTTGGTGTTGCGGTCAGCCTATCTTCTTTATTTTGATTTTACCGAGAGAGACATTTGTATCTGTTAAACACATGAAGTGGGAGACTTAACACGGGGCTCAACTCAGGTGGGAACATATAACAAACTTAAGGAGACAGGTGCCAAACCATCATTTGGTTGAGCTTAGGGGGATTTGGATGGATTTCATTTTCAGGAGTTTTTGAGGGTGATAGACCAGCAAGGAGGGAAAAAAACAACCATGGAAATGTAGCGCTGCTTCTTGGATTCTCAGGTGTGCTTGTAACATAAAAAATGGATCAATACTGTAGAAGATATGACTTAAAATAAAACATGTTGCAATTTGCGATACGGCTCATGCTAAAAATCTTTTTTTCCGTGTAAGTCCCTCCTTTGGAGGGCGGCTTTGCCGCGGAGACTTAGTTAAGTTCGCGCCTTGGCAGTCGCCAACTCTAGTTCAGGACACATTTCCCCTGGCAAACTTTCCTCATCTTGACCTGGAACCAAATCATCCGGACTAGTTCAGCTCACGACTTAACTCTTCATCCTGGGTTTTTAATGTAGAGCGAAAGCATGGAAAGAACTAGAGCCGGTGTTGACAGAGTGGTGGACATGTTTACTATTCACTTACATATTCAAGAGGCTTGAAGGACGAGGAAGATCAGAAGATTTACGAAAGGGGATTTGCAGGGATTGGCCAAGCAGATGCAGCACGTCTGTCACTGTGCATAAAATTGGAGTCGGTCAGCACAGTCTGGTTTGATTTTGAAAAATGCATCATCCATGTTTTTTGCATATATACATAATATTGAGTGTGTAATTGAGAATTCATTGGGTCAGTGTGAATTGCAAATTGCCATAAGAAGATATTGTAAGAAATATGCTTGTGCAAGTTCAAGGGCTACATGTCCAAGTTTTCTCAGTGTATTTTCAATACTTGAGTTAACCTGTATGGCAAGAAATTGTAGAGAGTGGCATTAAGGGTCATGATCATCCAGTTTGGGGTAGCCAAATTGTTGAAAACAGAAAATGCATACATTGGATTTAAGAAAAAACCCCTTTCGACAGAAAAGGTCAACAGATTTCCAAATTAATCAAATTTATGAAGATTGAGAAAAGCAGGAGGGAGGCCTGCTTTGCCAATTTCAAAACCTTTCATGCAATTGCCCAGCAATGCCTGGAAATTGCCCAGCAATGCCTGGCAATTGCCCAGCAATGCCTGGCAATTGCCCAGCAATGCCTGGCAATTGCCCAGCAATGCCTGGCAATTGCCCAGCAATGCCTGGCAATTGCCCAGCAATGCCTGGCAATTGCCCAGCAATGCCTGGCAATTGCCCAGCAATGCCTGGCAATTGCCCAGCAATGCCTGGCAATTGCCCAGCAATGCCTGGCAATTGCCCAGCAATGCCTGGCAATTGCCCAGCAATGCCTGGCAATTGCCCAGCAATGCCTGGCAATTGCCCAGCAATGCCTGGCAATTGCCCAGCAATGCCTGGCAATTGCCCAGCAATGCCTGGCAATTGCCCAGCAATGCCTGGCAATTGCCCAGCAATGCCTGGCAATTGCCCAGCAATGCCTGGCAATTGCCCAGCAATGCCTGGCAATTGCCCAGCAATGCCTGGAAATTGCCCAGAAATGCCAATTTCCCAGACTATCTTGTAATACATACCATTTTTGTGGAAAAAACTGGAAAATTGTGGGTTCTTGTGAAGCCTTACTGAGGGTTAGTTTGACCTTTCCTTCCTCCCAAGCTCCACATAGCCCATCATGGGAGAGCCACCCACCCCAAAATACCTATTCCAACAGGGAAATCAAATGTCTTTCACCAAATCTAAGTCAGCTTAACTGGGTGACCTTACCTACTTGTGTTCAATTGACAACATTGAAGCCAATTTGTTACATTGTTCTGTAAATAAATGAAATCTACAGTTCTCTTCAACTTTGATCTATATAACCATAAAATCAAGAGTTCATGTATTACTTCCCACAAGATCTTCATCCCCCGAAGATTTGTAATTAGTTCCTGTAAACCTATATTTTGGCAGGGATAACCCAATTTAGCCCTGTAAAGAATCCAAAGAATGGGCAGACTACCATGGGAAATTCTCATATGTATAGATTTTTTTTCCTTAGCCTCTAAATCAACCCATGACCACATGGTTTAACAGAGTTACATTACTTCATCCATCACTTTTGGGTTCCTAGAGCAGCTCTCTCTTCACCCATGCTCTCTAATAACCCGTAGCAATTCATGTCCACCAAGGGGAATGGATTAATATGGAGTTGACTGTATGTCCAAAGGAAGATGGAGATGAACAAATTTTTGTGAGGATTGATCAGGGGGATTGATGGTGGTGAGGTGTTGAGGGCCACAAGGGTTCCTTGGGGGAGATGAAATTTTGCCCATGGCTCAGTGGACTTGTGGGAATTTCACAGCAGATTGAAGAACTTAAAAAAGAAAGATCAATAAATCCTTGGATTTCATTGGATGTATGGATTTTGGAGAGTGTAAGCAAAAAGGGTATCTACAATTGACTAATAAATTTACCTAGGAGCAGTGAAGTTAGCAGCTTTTGATAACATCCTGGAGCCATTTATCATTATGTACAGATGCAAAAAGCAATTTACTGTATTGGTGCCCCCACAAGATTGAATTGAGGATGTGGGCCTGACCAACATGCAGGTTCTGGGTCAAAACCACCAGGCAACCACATTTTTGGACTCGTTGGACCTTTTAGTTTTCAGAACTATCTTGGCTAAGGGATTGGGGATTCCTTTTTGTTTTTTTTATTTTTTTATCCTTGACATTTGGGACATACTTATAAAGAAAATGTACTCAGAGTCTGTATATAGTATTTAAAGGTGTATATATAGCCTAATAAAGCATAAAGTAAGCTGCTAAGCTTCTTAGGACACCAGGAAGATGATTTGAAATTGACTTATTTCAAAATATGCGGGAAACCTTTCCTTGAATATGCAAAAAACTCATGAAAATTTGTTTTTTTTCTTTTTTTTTGTTCAACATTTGGGACACACCCAAAACCCAATACAGTAATAGGGGTTTGGAAACTGTAGGAGTTGGTTTTGCTTGAATAGCTGTTGTCATTCAGCTGTCTCATGTCTTCTGCCTGCACACATCTTGACATCTTCATCATCAAACATATTCAGAATCCAGTGTATCTAACTGAGTAGGTATTTATGTACCACTAGAGGAAAAGGCGGCTTCGCTGCCCCCACTTTTAGGTTTTAACTCCCAGGTTCATTCAAACTCTTACCCAAATGCAAAGTTGAATCCCCAGCCTTCTCCAAAACACATGTTACACTTTCGTTCAGGTTCAAAATGATCAATTTTACCTAGCTTCCCAGTGGTATTGTATTTGTTAAATTTGGTAGATATTCACCTTGTTAAAATTAATTTTCCATCTTGAGAAAAGCTTGAATGAGTTTGGTGAGGCAATGCAGGGCCTGAAGAATTGAAGACAGGTTGAGGGGAGAAGCAAGAGAGATCATGATATGAGAGTTGTTGTTGAGTGTCAAATTTGAATATACCAATATCTGGAGGGGGGCTGGGGAAGCCCAAACATGCACTTCTGGACCCTGGTTAGTCCACCCAATGGCAACTGCTGCATGGTTGGGTCACCTTGTGCTTCCCACTTTGTACAATTATTATGTACTACACTCAGACAGCTTCAAGTCCCCTGTATCAATTTTCATCAGAAATCTCAAATTCTCTTGCAACTCAGAAGGAGCTCTTCTTAAACTTTGAAAAGATGTTTGTCATAGCTCTCCAAGCTAATAAATTTACAATTTCTCTCCCCAGTTGGGATGGGCAATCAACACCACAATCAATAAAATTTGGGCCATTATGTGTCCTCAAAAAAGAGTATTCCAATATTATGTAATGTGCTCAAAACATATCTTGTTAAATCTTGTTCTATCTTGCCTGCAACCTGTGGACAGTACTAAAAAAATGAGAAAAAACTGCACAGCCTCAATAAACCACACCTTCAGTTAGATGTTAGGTAAGGGGGTTAGGTTAGTTTCAGGCCTAGGATTAGGAGCAGACAATTTTATTAAAATCACCCATGCCAAAATGTTTCTTACATTTTTCAATTTTTAACAAGCAATAACCATGGGGTCCCAAGTGGGGTTGAGCTGTACCAAGATGAAACAAGAGGTGTGGAAGGCTACTAAATATCCTCCAAATGTTCATAATAACGGCTATTTAATGGGCATATCAATTGGGCTTGTGATCAATGTTACCTGCAATTTGCTCTGTTTTTGAGACAAAGAGGGAATAAGTGTTGATGAAAAGAGGTGAGAAATTTGGATACTTGACTTTTCCTCTAGTATATCATATTTACAATTTAATAATAACATAAAATTTTTTCCACAAGTAATTTATGAAGGGTTGGACTTAATTGGTCACAAGAGTCTATCAATAAAAAAAATCTTGGGATAATTTTTTGACAACAAACATATAATAAAAACGCAAAATAACTAAATGGTCGGTCCCAGAGGTAATCGAAGAGAGTATACTCTCTTCCATCCCCTTTGGAATTGGTGGGTCTTGAAGGGAATCGTAGAGAGTATACTCTCCTCCATTCCCTTTGGGACACACCACTTTGGGACCGGTGGGTGCTAAAGGGAATCAAAGTGAGTATACTCTATTTGATTCCCTTGAGGGACGGTGGATCCTAAAGGGAATCAAAGAGAGTATACTCTCTTTGATTCCCTTGAGGGACGGTGGGTCCTAAAGGGAATCCAAGAGAGTATACTCTCTTCAATTCCCTCTGGGACCGGTGGGTCCTAAAGGGAATCCAAGAGAGTATACTCGCGTCGATTCCCTTTGGGACCGATGGGTCCTAAAGGGAATCCAAGAGAGTATACTCTCTTCGATTTCCTTTGGGACCGGTGGGTCCTAAAGGGAATCGAAGTGAGTATAATCTCTTCAATTCCCTTTGAGACCTGCGGGTCCTAAAGGGAATCGAAGAGAGTATACTCTCTTCGAGTCCCTTTGGGACCGGTCGGTCCTAAAGGGAATCACAGAGTTTATACTCTCTTCCATTCCCTTTGGAAGCGGTCGGTCCTAAAGGGAATGTATGAGTGCATACTCTCTTCCATTCCCTTTGGGACCGGTCGGTCCTGGAGGGAATGGATCCGAGTGCACGCTCTTCCATTCCCCTCGGGCCTTGTCCGTCCTGGAGGGAATGGATAAGAGTGGACACTCTTCCATTCCCTTGGGGACCGTTTGGTCTGAGGGGAATGGAGAGAGTTCTCTCGTATGTTCCCTTTGCGACCAGTCGGTCCAGAAGGGAAGGGTTACACGCAGTACCCAAACCAATGAGGAGACCCTCATTGGTTTGGGGTATGGGTACAAGCGGTACCCAGTCCAATGAGAAGACCCTCATCGGTATGGGCATCGGCCGTACCCAAGCCGATGAGACCCTCATCAGTGTGGTACAGGCCGATCAGAGCCTCATCGGTCTGGGTCGAAGCCGTACCCAGGCCAATGAGGAACCCCTCATTGATCTGGGAAGGGGTATGTATGGCTTGTAAACCGACGAGGCTCTCGTTGGGTTGGGTACGACCTGTATCCTGATTGATGAGGATATCGGACGTACCCAGCGCCATGCACCCTGGGATTTTACTATATAAGCCGCTCGTTTACCTGTCACCTAAAATCCAGCTACCCCTCCATCCAACCGGTTCTTGACGCCCGGGGAGGGGGAACTCAGGTGAACCCTCATGTCCACAGACTGAGGCTGAACCAACTGGAATAGGGGCCAGCGTTCGCGCTTCCCCTGCCAAAAAGGCCAAACCTCAGACCCAAAAAGCCTGAAAGTGTGCCTTTATTGTACTTGGATTCTCACATTTAAATAATAATTTTTGCAAAAACTCTCCAAACTTTTTTTCCAGGCTAAGGCCGGTGGAAGGTTGGCTGTGTATAATAACAAAAACAATCAGCACAACAAGCAAGCTTTCTGCAGCATCACTAATGGGTGTATATGCTTGGTGAACCTGCTCCACTTTGCCTATCAATTTCACTAATTAGCCATCGTGATCCAGTCGTGGTTTTGCACTCGAATCGGAATCTCTACCCGGGTCCAACTCAGCTTGAACACAATGTAGGATGTCAGTGCGAAGCCCATGCAAATATAAATATGAGAGAGCGGAAACTCACAAACAATTCCTAGATAGCTAGTAGAACCTCTAATATTTAGAAAAATCACAATCAGCAACAAGATTGGATTTGGTGTTGATTGGGGTTGACCTTGATGTGGATCGAAGTGTTCTTTCATCGGATCAAGAGTTCAAGAGGGGAGGCGGGGAAGAATAAGAAGAGGGCAAACAAGCCTGTCAGGAAAGCAAACAGGCCGATATTTTGCGACCAAGAAATCAAGATAGCTGAGACACAAATAAGTTGAGTGATTGCATTAAACTTGTCTTGATGAGATGAGATGGAAGAAGCAATCCAGCTGAAGATGACTAAAGAAAAGTAAAACCCGTGCTGGAAAGAACTGAGGCAGCAAAAACAAATAGGAACAAATTGTACGAGAGTTTGATGATAGGGTGTGAGCGAGCTGGGCTTGAACAGATGAAGCGATAACAGGAAAAAGAAAACAAAGAGTAACGAAGTGATCATGATTTGAGAAGGGTGCCGGGGGAGAAGAGCATGAGTTTGGCAGTGAAGAGGACCCGGACATATCTGATGTACAGCTGGCCAATAGAATTTCTGCTGCAACCTGCAAACATCCTACTAATCTCAGTCTCAGTTTTTGATTACTTGCTTACAACCTCACCAGAGACATGGCAAAACTATCCACACTGACAGCCTTGGCTCCTAATAGCTAGATTGGCGGCAAAACTTCTATTATATTCCCGAGGGCCCACTAGCCAGCAAGGCTTTCAGGTTGGTAGTAGTAGAACGACACTTGAGAAAAACAACATATTTACATACACAACGGTTCAGTGCACCCGTCCTCTTCTGTTCAACTCATTGTTTCTACAAGATGGCCGTAAATCAGCGTAATACTCCGGATTCCGAACGTGCGCTAGCCTTCTTGAAATTCCAGCAATCCATTCGAGAGGATGATCTATGGTCAGCTGCTTGGTACATGTCGAAGTTTCTCAAGACACCCCACGTTCTATCAACCGGCAAGAGAGAATGGTTACAAAAAGAATACAGTCAACGAATGAACCGCATTTGAGATGCGGTCACTTTGCTAGAAAAAACTGCTTGTCAACACGCCGTAGAAGACTTTGACGACTGGCTTGAAAGCGGAAAAGAGTTCAAAGCGGTTGACATAGAGAGCGCCAAGAAGCACAAAGAAAAAACGGCTCAGCTGCTTGAAGATATCAACTGCTATGGGTAATCAGCCGGTTACTTGCGGGCCATCATCAATATGAAGTTTGACCTGGGCTGGGAACTAGCTGGAGGCGATGGGGGCAAGCCCTGGTATGAAGAACCCGGAGAAGTAGGTCCTAACATACACACCTATGTAACAGTATGATACTGATTCAAGCTTCCTGAGCAGTATGGACGTCTCTGAGGATGGCTGGGAGGTCATCCGTCCCGAAGAGGCTCGCCTAGGGAATTATCATGGTCACCAATGGGCGACCGATTAGTCAATTCGAGTGCTCCAATATCGATCTGTAGTGCTCCTGATTTTAGTCAACTTCGTACTCGCTCTTTGAAATCCTGAATCAGCAAATGTATTTCCCAGAGGTTGGAGTAAAATCTTTTCGGTGCTGCTCATGCATACAAGCAGCTCGGTCATTAGAGAACAATTGCCCTCTTTGAAGCTTGTCAGACAATTCATTTCGTCTGGGTGTGATTTCATCCCTCACAGACAATCCAAGAAGGCTGACAGAATTGTCTACAGAGAGTGCAGGAATGCTTGGTACATTGTAACAGTTGTTAAGGCATCCCAGATATGAGGCACAAAGGAACTGCCCTCCCAAAGAGCAGTTCAAAGGACTGTTGGGTTCTGTTATAGCAGAGTCTAAGGAATCTCTCCAGAAGCATTGTCTGAGTCTGCCGGGTCCCAATTCAATAGAATCAGTGAAGAGAAATTTGAGATTTTACATTATTCATATATCAGCGAGGTTAAAATAAATTTTATCCCACCGTGCCAGCTGTTTTAGCTGGGAAAGTATGCTGTGGTTTAACCATCAGCATATAAATTTGTCATGTGACATTGAGAGATGCTTTCTATGCTTGTCTTTGATTAAGATAAGAAGTTTGTGTGAGAATACTGAATCCTGCAGTATGCTAATGAAACATTGGAACAGGTACACTGGTACCATGGTTTGCATATGCAAGAACACCACTACATATATAATTTTAAAGCCCTTAATTTTAGAACTTTGTTACATTAGAAACACTTTTTCTATCAGAATAAATTACTGTGTAAACTGAATGACTCAAAAACCAATTACTAATCCTTTGATATCCAACCATAGAACATATAATGAATTGGTAGAGTCACAACAAGAGCATAACAGAAGCATAATAGAAATATAAAAGAAATAAAGCACTAATAAGAGGGTGGCTCGTACACCACCCATATCTCATACATCTGATTCTGATTTCTATCCAATTTTAACACTTGGCACCATTCACCCATGTAGGATAATATTCACTGCACATACTAAAATTAGTGTGGTGAACTCTTGCATTCGTCCCTGGTCTGCCAAAGCCTTAGTTGATGCTATGATACACATACAGAGAAGTTGCATGAAACCATGGACTGAAAGATGTAGGTCTGAGCTTTGAGAACTCCAGCCTTAATTGAGTAAAAGCTGGAGTTACATACAGCTAAGACTGGGTGGCAAAACTTGTGTCATGCTATCTCAGGGTGTGGGTTGAGAAGAGGCTTCAACATGTGACCCCCCATATTTGAAGGTGCAACCCACCTAACATTGGGTTGCCGGGTTGGGCTAGGTTGCACGTCCAAAACCCCTATAAACCTGTTTATTTGGAAATAAGGCAATTTAGCCCTGCAAAGGAGTGTTCCTCCCCCAAGGATGGTCAAGAAGTACCTTCCCACCAAAAATTAACCCTCCTTGGCAGTTAGGTACTTTCTGTACTCTCCATGGGAGACAATTCCTCCTTGGTGGCATGGTACAGTCTGTAATGGTTCACCAAGGAGGAATCCTCCCCAGAAGAGGGTACAGACAAGTACCAACCTCCTTGGAAGGTGTTTACTTTCTGTGCCTCCCACCAAGGATTACCACTCCTTGGAGGGTTGGTAACAAGGAGGTTTTGCTACTATCTGTAAGCTCCAACAGAGAGGAATACTCCTTGGCCGGCCAATACACTGCACTAGGGATGGATTTTAACACTGAAACTTGTAAGACAGGTAGCATGTGGGGTGGATGTTAAGCCCAGCAATGCCTGAAATAATAGATGTGAACACAGTTTCTGGATCATCAGCTAGGGACTTAAAATCTTCAATAATGGAAGTTTCTACAATTAGTGCCATGAGGACTGACTTAAACAGCTTATATTTGGGGGACAGCTAAATGCATGCCACCCTTTTGCTAAAAGGACACCCCAAAAGACATGCTTTGGCATGCACGCCAAAGCACGCCCCATTTGGGGGTGTGCAAGGCTCGCAAGCCCCAATTATGGTGTCCTCATGGATGCACGCCTTTGACCAAGATGTACACGCCCCTGACAGGACCCGAGGGGCTCAGTGACCGGCCACTGGGTCCTGCTTGGTGGATGCACGCCTTGATTTGAGGTGTGCATCCCCTAAGGACGCCTCGGCTAGTCCAAGCCGAGGTGTTCAAGTCCGCCTTCAGTCTTGGAGGGAATGGGAGAGATCACTCTCTCCTTCCTTCCTTCCAAGACCGATTGGTCCTGGAAGGAAGGAAGGAGAGAGTGTAATCTCTTTTCCCCACCTCCAGGACCAATCGGTCTTGGAGGGAAGGGAGAGAGAGTGTATTCTCTTGTCCCTTTCCTCCAAGACCAATCGGTCTTGGAGGGAAGGGAGAGAGAGTGTACTCTATCGCCCCTTCCCTCCAAGACTGATCGGTCCTGGAGGTGGGGAGGGGAGAGTACTCTCTCTTTATCCCTCCAAGACCGATTGGTCTTGGAGGGATAAGGAGACAGTGCTCTCTCCTCATCCCTCCAGGACCGATCGGTCTTGGAGGGAAATGAGGAGTGAGTGTACTCTCTTGTCCCTTTCCTCCAAGACCAATCGGTCTTGGAGGGAAGGGATGAGAGAGTACACTCTCTCCTTCCTTCCTTCCAGGACCGATCTGTCTTGGAAGGAAGGAAGGAGAGAGTGCACTGTCTCCTCCCTTTCATCCAAGACCAACTGGTCTTGGAGGGAAGGGAGGAGAGTGTGCTCTCTTCCATTCCCTCCAAGACTGACTGGTCTTGCATCATCCCGCACGCCCTCCGCTTGGGCTGCTACCCCCGTCCACGTCCTCCAAGGCGGACGTAGACGACCTGTGGCGTGCATCGGCATGCACGCCACGGATCGAGGGCGTGCCCTTTGATCAAGGACGAAAACGTCCTCCGGGGCGTGCATGGTTGTAAATGCCCCACTCATGGGGCGTGCCCAGCCTTGCACGTCCCATCGGGGATGTGGAAGGCCGGTACGCCCCATTTAGGGCCTCCATGCCCAATGGACGCCCCGAATGTGGTGTGCATTGGTAAGGACGCCTCACCCGAGGCGTCCTTTTAGCAAATATGGGGTATGCATTTAGCCGGCCCCTATATTTTCTGTCACTGTCAAACAGTGTGATAATGTGATACATTGCCTGTAAAAATCACTACAAGAAAAACTGCTTTAGTGCATCCTATATAAATGTGGTTGGTTTCAGCTGATGAAGTAGACATACACGGTAGCTGAGTTTCATCAGAAGTGGGCCGCAGAAAAAGGTACTGTGTTGAGGTAATGTTTTCTTCTTACAAACACTTGGCCTTCATAGTGCCGCTATGCTGTGTTATGCTGTGTTGTGCTGCATTACAGCCGTTTTTAGCGGCTTTTCCATCTAAAAATGGCTGTAACGTGCTGTAATGGCCTTGATTTTGAAGGCGGGGCGCATAGCAATAGTTTCATGTTAGCAGAACCACGCTCAGCTGTGCTATGCTACGAGTAGCCTAGTGGCATTAGTTTTATATTACATGAGGTGAAAGAAAAAAGTTTAAATTGGTTAATTTTATTGTAGTATACAGTATGTAAGGAATTACATACATTATGTAACTACACACAATCTTAGTAATCATGGGTTATAGCCTATTAAAGTCACACGAGGACTTCCCATGTGTCAGGGTCAGTGATGCCAAGGTCTTAAAACCTTCTAGCTACACTGCCTGAAAGAAATAAACAGGAGTGGTTCAGGCATGGTAATGCGCTTAAAAGTGGTGGAACTTTGTAAAAAAGCAACAAAAAGAAAAGACAATAAAAATATAACTATTTTTTATGACAGAGGGGCCTGCAAGCAGGGGTGGTTTACTGTGACCTCTGTAATCAGGACCTGGATTGAAGGTTGGTTTTTAAGACCTGATTATTCTGGTCTCTCCATTAAGAAAGAGTGCACCCAGAAAGATATCTGCTACTGAAGAAGGATAAAAGAATTAATCACTAGTGCTTCCAAGTTTATCCAAGAGTGTTTAGAGGGACTAAGGCTGTCTTGAGGAACTCAATAAGGTGATTGGTTGGTGGTATTTGAAGGCTGAAGGCAGGATAGGTGGTTGTTGGTTGATATTCAAGGCAAAACAGCAGGATTTAAGCTAAAGTAACTAGTTTAAAGGATGGTTAAAGGGTGGTAAAAATGCTGTAAAATGTAATGAAGATGATTTTTACATTGAGGGGAGTTCTAGGGCTCTTATATAGTAATTTTAGAGCCTCAGAAGCGCCCACAATCTCTCAATTTGGTGGAGCAGTGCAATTTTGGCTGGTCTGGGCCAAATGTAGCTTTGTACACATGGCCCAGGAGGCTGGAGGCGCTCACCAAGGGGTCTGGGGGTTTTCTACTTGGTTGGTAACAAGCCTTGTTGGGTCCTGGACCCCTTGTAACCTTTGGTCTGGGCCAGCTACAGCACTATGCGGCAGTTTGTGGCCCAATTCAGCCTGTTCAAACCTTTGAGTGCCACGATAAAAGTGATGCAACAAGGTTTTGGGGGTCTGGGGAGTTGTTCCCATATTTTTGGGGCGCTCTGAATGCCCCTGTATTTTTCTCATAATTTTACAACCCCTCTAACTTGGAGTTTGTGTATTCTGGGAGGGTCTGTGGCCCGATTCCCAATATCTGAACTGGCGCGAGGGGTTGGAGTCCTCACATCACAGTTGGGTCTAACTTGGCCAGTTTACACAACACCTCAATTTGACCTATATTTTTGGTCATGTACCAGTCAGTATTGATGTACCTGATGGTTAATGTACTTGTGTGATGTGGACATGTGCCGTGATAAACGGGTACATGTGAGTTACTACAAAGTAGGTGAAGGAGTAAGAATTAAGGGGTACCATGAGTGAGGTACCCTAGTTAATTTTAAGTTTAGATTAATAATATGCAATAATATTCTAACTTTTCTTTAAGGTTTAGAAGTTATTAACATTTTCATTTTTTATTATTTATTTTATGTTGAAACACTTGATTTTTATGGTTCCACATATTTATACATGTTACATATGTAAAATAAGGTTTATTGTAATTTGAGCACATTTAAGTACATATATATGGGTTATTTATGTAATAATGTCTCTACAATAATGATGCTTATTTATATGTAATAATGTCTCTTTAAAACCATTTAATAATGTCTCTTTCTTTCATTGTATGAGAATTATTTTGGTTTATGTATTTTTAATTTTGTTTTTATTTTATTTAATATTTTTATGCTTTTTTCAGGTTGTCTCTGAATAGTAGCAGGCTGACACCAAACATAAAAATAAAAATGTTAATAAAAATGATAAAAAAGAGAAAAATACTTCCTGTAAATAACCCTGATTATGCGGGAAAAATGCATAAAAATGGTGGTACAAACATCACTAATATAACTTGTAATAAATTTAACATTAAATGTATAATTGATGGTGGTGCTTATTGCTCTATAGTAAGCCCCAAATTACTAGATAAAATCTATCCTGAATGGAAAGATAAGTTACAAGTAATGAAAGCTGAAAAGTTTTACAGCTGTAGTAGTAGATTGAACCCTTTGGGAGTAATTAAATTAAACATTATCTTCCCTCACTCTACTACAAGTGTACAATTTCCCATAGAATTAGTAGGGATGGAAGATTTTAAATTAAAATACATTATATTAGGCAATGATTATATCATTAATTACGGTATTGATGTAATAAATTCTAATGGAAGATACTTCACCATTAATGGAAATCTCCAAACTAAATTTGAGCTTGGAGTTAGTGATAAATTAAATTTAGAACAATTAGAATGCAATACTATAAGAAATTCTATATTTGAAAGTACTATTGATGAAGCAAAGTATAATGAATCTCTGAAACCTGAAAAGAAGGATAAATTGCTCCAATTATTACACAAAATTCATTTGGCTTTTGCTACTGCGGATGAACCATTTGGATGTATTAAAGGGCATGAAGTTAACATTAATCTGAATACATCTAGACCTTACCCGACTGCACTAAGGAAAGCTGCTTATCCTGCTTCCCCTAGAAGTAGAGTTACTCTACAAGAACATGTTACAGATCTTGTAAAAATGGGTGTTCTTAGAAAAGTAGGTGCCAATGAAAATGTAGAAGTTACTACATCTGTAATAATTGCTTGCCATAACAATAAATCTAGAATGGTTGGAGATTTCAGAGCGCTAAATACTTACACTATTCCTGATAGATATCCTATGCCAAAGATTAGTGAAGCTCTTACTCTATTACAAGATGCCAAATACATCATGTGTATGGATGTCTTAATAGGTTTCCACCAAAATGTTATTCATCCTGATAGTAAACATTTAATGAGGATAATATTACATATGGGTATTTATGAGTATCAAAGAATGCCCTTTGGTATAAAAAATGCGCCTTCTCATTTCCAAATAATGATGGATGTTGAATTCCATAGGGAATTAAGAGAAGGATGGTTAATAATTTATATTGATGACATCATTATATTCAGTAAAGATTGGGATGATCATCTGCAGAAAATAGACATAGTCTTACAAAGAGTTATTAAGATGAATATGAAAATTTCTATGAACAAGTGTTAATTTGGTTTTCATGAATTAAAAGCTCTTGGTCACATAGTTTCTGGTCTAAGTATAGCTATTGATCAGAATAAAGTAGCTGCTGTAATGCAAAAACCCATGCCTTCTAATGTCAAAGAAATTCAATCTTTCTTAGGGTTTTCTGGATATTATAGACAACACATCAAAGATTTTGCAAAAATTGGAGGATGTTTGTATAAATTAACCAGTCCAGGCACCTCTTTTGAAATGACTGATGAAAGAGTACAAGCTTTTCATAAACTTAGAGAAATTTTGACAACTGCACCAATTTTTATTGATGCCTGATTCTTCAAAACCCTTTAAACTGTATGTTGACGCTAGTATGGGAGGACTAGGTGCTGCTTTACACCAGATACAAATTATTGATGATATGCCAAAAGAAGGAGTAATTTGTTATATTTCTAGGACTTTGAAAGACAGTGAAAAGAAATATGGTGCTAGCCAATTAGAGTGCTTATGTTTAATATGGGCTCTAGAAAAATTATATTACTACCATGATGGCTGTAACTTTGAAGTTATCACTGATTGTACCGCCCTTAAAAGTCTTCTCAATATGAAAACTCCCAATAGACATATGCTCAGATGGCAAATTGCTATTCAAGAATGGAGAGGAAGTATGACTATTGTTCATAGAGAAGGAAATATTCATAAGAATTCTGATGGCCTTAGCAGATGGTCTTTGACTAATAATCCTGATAATCCTGCTTGGGATGGTGAAACTGCAGCTAAAATTATTAGTTTATTTCCTTTTCCAAATGATGAAGATAATCCTGCTTGTGATCTTGATGAACCTGTAAACATACATGGTTTACACTTCACTGAAATGGAAGAAGAATTTTGGGAAGAAATTAGAATCAGTTATCAAAGTAATAAAGATATTTCTACTTTAATTGAAATATCCAAATATATTAAAGCTACATATTCACCAAAATCAGGTTTGTGAATTCTCATTTACAATTTACTGCTTTAGCTCAGTTTTTCCTTGTCGCCTGGCTCAGCCTTGTGACATTTGACTGCTGAAGAGGGTTCACCTGAGGGTCACCCCTCCGTGCTTCAAACAACAGTTGAGGGGGATCACCTGGCCTTAATATCATGTCGAACTGTTCTACTTACTCACCGGGCAACCCAACGACTCACGCATATGTTAATTCGAATTTTTTCCCTCACCTGACATCGAGACCGCAATCGGGTCGTTGCTCATATTCACTTTTTCTTCGCACTCCCTCCAGCCTTGCGCCAACCTTTGAGTTTGCCCGTCCATCCTATGTGCCAAGCTTATCCTTCAACGCGGCACATTCTACACCCGAGGTAATTTGTATGTCTGCTTATTCTCATTCTTTTGCTCTGTACCAACAACTAACACCCACATCATCCAATCCCTCCAGGCCATACCACCCTGCGCAACATCAACCCAGTCACATACACTGGCTGGGACAAAATCAATGCTCCCAGGTCAATAAAATTAGCCAACAACCCTTCAGTTTGGACCGAATCAACCCCAACTACTCAATACACGCACCCGACGCCATGATGTTTCATCACTCAGACTTATTTGATCACAATCAATACCCATAATTTTGCCATCAATTAAACCGCGGTGACCTCCGCTGTGGCATTATCTTTGCACAGACACACAACCTCGTCATTCCAACAAGATTTTTACACTTACTCTTATTTAAACATCAAACTTGCACTTCAGTTTCATCCTCATCCCAATTTTAATCAACAGGTTCTTCCTTCAACCTCAGCATCATCGAATCCGAAATAACACCTGTGTTTAAACAATCCAAACTTGTATCTTTGCTCAATTTACTCTCGATCTTCAACCCGACCTCAGACCCCAGCTTACGGAAGAAAACCAGGTGATTGTCCCCACTTATTGCACCAGTTCATCCTTATCAGACATCGGCCTTTCTTCTTCACTGGTAAGTTTCGTGTTCAATTACTTTCGCCTTCTGCACAATCAGTTCATGCATACTAATTGTCAACAAAATTGATAATGTCATTAGAACTTCATTGATGGCTTCCTCCAGAACCCCCAACCACCCCATACTGATCAACGGCCTATTCAAATCAATTGTGAATGTAAGACCTTGATTCATTGTCGCCGTCCTTTTACCTTAACTTACTCCTACATGCAGTCCACAACTCAGGCACCCCATGGAAACTTATACAGCGAGATTATAACTAGCTCCTATTTCCAATGCGGGGGGTGAACGGTAATGCTAATAACAACTTCGAGCTCAACTTGATGACCAACATGGCCTTGGCCAATACCCTCGAAGCAAACACTGTCTACATGCTTTCTGGTCGATTTCTCCCTCTCGGACCTGGACCAACGCCAAAGTTGACCTACAACGACGTATCACTCATTCACATCCCAACTTCTGCAGATTTTGTCCCAGATTTTGTGAACAAAACAAATGTTAACGGGCTTGGTAGAATTGTTAATTGTGACAAAGTGATGGGCAATGACAACAAACCTCAACCTCACCTCGAAATTATTGTTTCTCACAATGATTGGGATTCGCCTGTAAGCCTCCTGCTTTAAACGCTTCCATTATGCATGCCGATGCTAACTGAATTGTTCAAGTCTCGAGCCCACAGACCTTTCCAAGTGAAGGATATTGTGCCCGGCACTAAAAATTTGATCAAGACTCACAATTTGTATCAAATTGGAAGGGAAATTCAAGTTGTTGGGTTATTAATTTATTTTGACGTCGAGAAGTCGATGCCGATCATCATCCTGAGGCTCCCTTTCTTTTAAAAAGTTGACATAACAACTGACAGTTATGATGCAGGTCTCATCAGTCAGCATCACCTCTGGCCACGAAACCCCAAGGAATATGACACCCAGTGGCTCCCGGATAACACCGAGTCCTCGCACCGGGAAAAATTTGTGAGTTCCACCTGCTAACTCCTTTTCACTTCGCGCTAACGATCATTGAATTCAGCATCAAATTTCAACCGGGGGCGACAATTCTGTTGGTACAAACCACACCACCAAAACTCAATAATCGGCCTTTTGAAGCTGCTCACGACTCAAAAATTAGACATGATACATCCTCTTTAGCCTGTGGGAGTAAAAATTCATCTTCAAAAGTTAAAAACACTAACACTACATACGTGAATTGTAGTGGGAAGGGCAAGGGTTGCCAAAAAATCGATGACAATGAGGAATTCAATTTTTCCGGAAACAAAAATGAATCAAGCGAGGAAGAGCCTGAAGTTGATGTGCAAGTTGTTAAAAAAGGCCACAGGAGACCTAGGAAAGATGACTTGGCGGCGGCGGCAAAAAGAATGAAGCCATTTTGAGTTGTATACATGTTTTGTCCTGGCTTGAACTATATCTCCCACAAGACCTTGCTTAGCCACTAGCTTACTGAAGCACTCACTATTGATTTGTACCAATTATCTTGCAGAAACCTATTTGTAACGCCTAGCATGTTGTAGCACATGAACATAGTCTGAGGTTGCCAATCAAAGAAATCACAGCTTAACCTGAAAACACGCTTTCATGCTTGCCCGCAGTTCCTGTGAGAAGCTGAACAATTGTTTGTGCATTACTGTTTTCATGAGGTCTTTACGGTCAAACGCTAACACTTTGTCGAATGTATTCAATTGAAATGTCCATGCCAAATTAACTAACGCACCGACTCAAGTCCATCTTGCAATGTTGCCATGCGAAGAATCAAGGTGAAGACTCATTTCCAACTTTCAAATTTAACTCAAACCCAAGGATTTTTTTGACACTGATACTCATCATGCACGCCTTCCACCTTAAAATCATGGCAAACCTTTATTGTAAGGTTGCAGCAAACAAGATTGACAACACTGAAATTAAGATCAAGTCTTCCGCCAACTGGATTGTTCCCCACAACCTTGGTTCCTGTAACACGAAATGCAAAAGTTGCAATGCTCTACATTGGGTGGGCGAACTGACTGGGATTGATAGAAACAGTGAAAAACAATCCTTTACCCCGTGTTGTCAAAAAAACAAAGTCTCCCTTCCCGACTTCCACATCGGAGCCCCAAGTTTCCCTGAGTCTTTGGTACAACTTTTCACTCAAAGCACACCAAGTAAGTGTCCAAACCTCAGATCCCAATAAACAGTTTTCTGACAATCACTTCAGAAGCAGTAAATTTTCAGGCATTAATTCGGATGTACAATAACTCCGTGAGCAAGAGTCAATCCATCAGTACGAGGTCAACGTGGAGTCCATGTATTTTGCATAAGTGGAAGCTTAACACATCTCATCTTGAGCATTGAACCATTTGACGAAGAAGAGCCTGGATACTCTCAGATATTTGTTGTTGGAAACGGTGGCACAGAAGAAGCTCAGTTACAAGTTCGGAAAGCTCAAGGAACACATGTTCTACCGGCACGGACCCCAAAACTCCAAGAGTCAACTGTCAAGGAATTGATGAGTTTGATGTACGAACTCAATCCTTATTCCCGATTTCACAAGCTAGCAAGGCAAGTGCTCGAGAGTTCAAACGCACGGACAATTTCTCTCCAAGGTGTTGAGAAACCAGGTAGTTATCCTAAGAGATACAATCAACCAACAACAGACGAGGTTGCAGTTGTCCTGCAAGGTGAAGGCAATGTCATATCCCCACGAAAAGTCGTATTACATCGGAAGTCGGGCAAACTCCACATCATATCGGATAACCATTCAGCTTATTTCCCCTTGCGATACCCAATTTTTTATTCCTACGGGTCCCAACAATGGGATAACATGTACTTAGCCCATACAGATCAAGGTCAGTCAAGAGTGGCTTCCAATGAAGAATAAACCAGTCTGACATCTTGATAAAGTTGATGGCGGGCGTGTAGGGTCTCTTGAATGGTTCTCATATCTTCTTTTCAAGCGCCAAAGGTGATTTTCAGCAATCTTATCCGGGCACGCCCTTCTTCAAGAATTCATTTTTGACTGCTGTGTAGTGGTAGAACAGGGACACCTGCAATTTGTCTGACTAAACCAGGAAAATATGAAAGCCCAACAGTACACGCGGCTACTCAATTCACTAGAAAATCAAGGAGAAACAGGGGTCGGCAGGTTATTCTTCCTTTGACCTTTTTTGAAAATCTCTGCTCAATTTCCCAGCTGTATCAGGACTCGATGGCCTTGTGCAGAAGGTTCGGGCCCCCGTCACTTTTTATATCCATGACTGCCAATCCCAACTGGCCTGAAATCATACAAGAAATTCCTAACGGTGACGCAGCCTACGATCATCCCACTATCACTGCAAGAGTGTTCCAGATGAAAGTGGATCAATTAATTTTCCAACTTGTCAAAATGAGACGTCTGGGCGCAGGCAAAAGCTACATTTACACCATCGAGTTCCAGAAACAAGGATTGCCGCACCTCCACTTGATGTTAACCCTTGCTGAACGAGATCGCGCTTCAACTCCCGAGAAAATTGACTTGCTTATCATGGCCAAAATCCCCAACTTGACTGATGAGCCTGATTTACATGCACTTGTAACCCAATTCATGCTCCATGGACCATGAAAAAGCTGTGCCTGCTGGAACGGAAAAAGTTGCAACCTCTGCTTCACAGATCGAACCATTATAGCCGACAGAGCCTATCCCCAATACCTGCGACGGAAAGATGGGTCAATTATTCAGAAATTTGCATCAAAATTTACAATTGGACATGTAGTTCCTCACGTTAACATTTGAATGTCACATTAATGTAGAAATACTGGTCAACTCAACTGCAGTCAAGTACCTTTACCAGTTCTTTACCAAGGGCCATGACAGGTCCTACATGAAAGTGGATTGCAATGATGAAACCCAGGCCTATCTTGATGCTTGGTATGTGAGCCCCCCTGAAGGTAAGCGCACACAATTGT
This sequence comes from Puccinia horiana, assembly GCA_001624995.1. NCBI lineage: Eukaryota > Fungi > Basidiomycota > Pucciniomycetes > Pucciniales > Pucciniaceae > Puccinia > Puccinia horiana. Next base: position 2,421,552 of record LWDY01000019.1, read on the forward strand.
TTGGTTGAACACACACTAATCGTTCAACTTTAACCAGGGGTGTGGTGATTGTTCAAATTCCCAATTTCCGGCAGGTCCCCGTCGGTAACGAGACTAGGTATTCACGAAGACGGTAAACAATTAGTTTATTTCCAAACTAAAAACAGTGCTACATACCAAATTGGATCCGGCAGGGCAACTCAGACTACACTCACAGGCTTCTTTCAGTTATATACCAATGACGCGAGGGGAGCAGGTGGACGGAAGGTTAGGACCCTCTTATACGGGGATTTCCCAATTTACTTTTGGTGGAATAAGTCTCTGAAAAAGTGGCAGACGCAGTCAGACGGCTATTCTCCGTCCACTTTATGGCAGGCGAGCAGTTTTACCTACAAGTGTTGTTAGCCCACCAGAAAAACGTGACCTCTTGGGACAATTTTAAGGAAGTAAATGGGCTTGTTCATGACAACTTTCAAGACGCTTGCAATGCACTCAATTTACTTGTTAATGATCATCTATACAACCAAACGTTGAAAGACGCGGCAGTTGTCCGAAGGGGATTTGTGATCACGCAGTTGTTTAGCATGATCTGTGTGCATACACCGCCCTCAAATCCCAAACAACTCTTCACCGACCACTTCATGTCGTTCACAAACGACGTCACAAGGGTCAACATGAATGACCGGAACTCCCGCATGTTTTCGCCGGATGAAAGGAGAATCCTTGCCTTACTCAGAGTGGGTAAAATTATTGGGGACATGGGTAAATCTCTGCAAGATGAGTCCAACAGAAGAAGATAGACTGACCCTTGAAGAGTTAGCATCAGATGATCCGAGCATTAAGAACCTCTTCGTTGGCGCCATTCGTCTTAAGAATTGGCTTGAACTCCTTAATCCGAAGCAGAAGGGATTTTTTGATGTGGTCAAACGGGTAGTATCCTCAGCGCACAGAACTCTATTTTAACTGGATGGACCGGGCGGGACCAGAAAGACTTATGTATTAAACACCTTGATCAACTTTGCAGTAAGTAGCTGTACTCCACACATTGTTGTTGCCTCATCAGGAGTCATGGTGCTTCTTCTCACTGGGGGCCAAACAGCACATTCGGCCTTCAAAATTCCAATACCGTGCAAGACAAAGTCAACTTGCTCAGTCAAACCAAACACAATCCTTGGTTGAAAACTTGAGGTGGTAAGATTTGTGATTTGGGATGAAGTTGTGACAGTTCACATGAATGCTATTGGCGCAGTCGACCGGATGCTATGGGATTTGACCAAAATTGATAAACCATTTGGGGGAAAGGTTGTTGTATTTTCCGGTGATTTTTGTCAAATACAACAAATATCCTCAATCGCTAAACGCTACGATCAAATCGAGTAGCATTTGGGGGGTCATCAAACATTATGAATTAACCAAAAACATGAGGCTGGCAGCTACAATGGATGGTGGAATGTCAAGTTTGCCGCATACTTGCTAAAACCAGGAGAAGGGTTGTGTCAAGACGACGACTTTCGCCTTATCAAGTTACGACAGATGTCAGTCAAGTCAACACACACAGTGAAGGAGAGCAATGACGCCTTAAAGGATTTTGTTTACTCGGAGTTGGTAGCGTTCTCGATGAACACTCCTGCAAAAAATGGCGCCTACTTGTACAAGCAAAATATTTTGGCACCACTTAACAAAGACGTAAGGGCTTTCAACAGCATGCTTGTAAGGGTTCTCCCGGGAGTATTAGTGGAATCAAGATTGATCAATATCTCAGACCCAGAGGGCTATGACAGCCTACCGGAAGAGGTACTCAATAAAATTTCAGTGTCAGGTTTACCGGAGCATTTGCTAGAGTTGAAAGTTGGGATGCCAATAGTAATCACACAGAACTTATATATTAACAAGAGTGTTTGCAATGGATCCCAAATGGTGATTGTTTGAGAGCTGGCGCCTCTTATGTGACAGACAGACACAAGGGTTTTGGCTCTCAATTGGTTGAATTGCTCGAGGAAGAGGAATAAAACTAGGTGAGAGAGAAAAAAGGAAAGGAGGAAAAGATAGGAAGTAAGAAAAAGAAATAGACGATTAAAGAAATGAGTTTTTTTTATAGTTTTGTAAGTTTTATTCAAATAGAGATTAGAATCAGATAATGATGTTTTAAAGACAGTTTTAATTTCCTTAAGAGGATAGCTGTAATAAGCTGTGATAACACTAGCCTCCTCCACAAAAGAAACTGTGGAAGGTCCTGGTTTGATTTAGAATCAATTAATACCAGACCCAGTTTTTATCAAAGAAACAATCAAGGTTGTTTAGAGGGAAACCTATGTGAGTTTTTTGTTGTAGAAAAACCACCAAAAAACAGATAAAGAATTATATTGGAGATTTGAGGAAAAAGAAGTAGTCGAGTAACCAAAGAGTGATAATCAAACACTCATGAGATAACTTCAAAAGAATATAAAGAAGAGATCAGCTAGAAAGGAGACTTACTATTGATATAACCTGCCTCTGTTCAGAGTGAGAGGGTATACTATAGCAGTGGTCCTTAACGTGTCCAAGCCTGGTAAGGGAGGATGAGCTGTTTGCAAATTTCCTGATTCCGGTTAAAGTATGATCTTCCAATTTTCATCTGAGAGCCCTCTCCTCAGTGAAATTTTTTTCATTGAGTTTCACAGATATGTCACAAAGGAAAAGGTTCTTTTCTTCTAAATGAATTTATTCAATTAGACAGGGAACATCAATGATTCCTCTCTATCTAAGGTTCACTATTTGATTCAGTGCAATATATCATGGATTGATTAACATATTACAATTTGGTTCATAAGACTATATACAAGAAGGAGAGTTAGTACGATATTGGAAGAGAAGAAAATTGATTGTTGAAGTCTTTTGAACAATAACATTGTTTCTAAGGCTGACATTGTTGAACTGGACGAAGGGTTCCTCGTTGGTAAACTACTCTAGGGACCACACGAAGGCAAAGAAATCATGATCCCTAAGATCAAGCTGCATGAGAAGGGGAGCGTGAATTCAGCCTTAAGTTTTTATCGATATCAATTTCCACTCAGTCCCGCGTATGCAATGTCTATCAATAAGTCGCAAGGCCAAACCTTGAAGAAGGTTGGTGTGCTCCTCAAAACTGATGTATTTGCTCATGGCCAGTTATATGTGGCATGTTCCAGAGTCGCAGACTGCTCAAACTTATTAATTGTGAAGCCAGCCTGCAGGCAACAAATAATGAATGTTGTGCACAAACAAATATTTGAAAATCTCGGCCGACAGGATACAAGCGGCAAGTGATCTTAAGTATTTGATGTTATTCTCCAGCTAATCAATTTATGTTTGTAACCATGCAGGTAATCTCACTTAAGGGACTTGGATCCTGGTGTGTGTCATTAATTCATTGGAAACATCACAGTCAGTAGAGGTTGTCAACTCCTCAGTGATCTCTGGTGGAATGCGTCATAAGAAACGCAAACACGTTGGTCATGTCATCAAGTGTCTAAAACAGTTGACCTCCAATGTTATGTGTGTAATTGTAACCTTTCCTTAAATGTAAATATTAAAAATTGGGTGTAAAATTCAGTGTGTTAGGCGTGATGTGAGAATTCTTCATGAGTACATATAACCCTAAATTCACATTAATCGGTTGGAATTTGTTATTCGTGGCCTGAGTATGATGCTTTCCATGTAACATCACAAATTAGCATTCATTTTTTTTGGGGACACCGAGAATGTGAAGGCTCAACTCAAGGATAGTTGTCCCTTTTCTTTTCTCCCTGCTTAAAAATTTGCATGAAACGTGAGGAACATGATCTATCAACATTGAATCATATATGTTTGATTTATTGACAATGACTTGTAGAGAACATTTGCAAGAAGAATGGATCTGGACTCAAAAACTTAAACAACGTTAGCATACAAGTACAATTTTTGAGAAAACACCCACAACCACAGTAAATAATTGACTAAGAATGAACTTGACCTTGACAAAAAAAAGGAACAGAATTGTTTTACAGGTCAACTCGTATGAGGAGAATGACGGAGAGAAATTCAACGCAAATGCTTCTTCGATGGGCCAGCGGAGGTTGATGCTTGAGGTGATGTGTCCCGGTCATTGGAGGACTGACCATTGGTCACGTTTTCACTTATCAAAGTAGAGGTGCCGTCTCCTTTATTTTTGAGTTGAGGGGAGCTAGGTATAGTCACAGGAGTTTTGTTGCTGAATGAGATCCTGAAGTGATGGACTTGTTAGTGTCATTCATTTGATCGCGATGGATATTAACTTACTCAGCAGTGCGGCGAGGAGCACAATGAGCCAAATCAACTGCTGGGTTGATATCTAGAGGGGGCCTGTGACCAGTAGCAACTGCGATGGCTGTTACCTGAGAGTCAGAGTAAGTATTAGTGAAATGTAAAGGTAAAATTGACTTACTTCAACTTGTAAAAACCTGTCTTTGACGTTGTAACCAGAAATGAACCCAGCAATTTTCAATTCTTGGTTGAGTTGAACAAGGCTGAATGCTCGCCACAACATTTCGTCGGCAGGGACAATGTAGCAAACTTTAAACTGTTGGACTCATTGGGTCTGTCAATAATTTTGATGTCAGCTTAATGTCATTGGGATAATTGAAATGATGCTTACCAAAGTGTCATAGTCTGAGTGATGCATAATGAAGGTTAAATTGTGGTTATTTGGAAGAGGAGTATTCGGATCTTGCGCTGGAGATCTCCACTTACCGAGGCCGAAGCTGTCAACAAAGGTGTGGGGCTGCTGCAAAAGATTCAAGGACTCAATCGGGCCAACAGGTTGTACATGAGCTCGGTTGAAGTTTAACATTGGTGGTTGTGCCTTTGACACATTCGGGCAGAATATCCAACAACCAGAAACACTGTACCAATGATCAGGTTTCAAAGCATTTTGACGGGAACCGTAAGTGAGAAGTTTCACTTTGAGGGAAACCTCGCGCCTCTCAGTTGGGTAAGGAAAGTATATGAGTGAGAAGTACTGGAAAAGTCCAGCGGTGGCACTGTGGTTGAGGTCAGAAAAATGCTGAAAGAATAACAGTCAGCGTGGTGTCAATCTCAATCTAAAGAAACTAACAATTTTGCTTATTTCAAACAAGCCAGTACAATTGACGGGATAGGTGGGATTAGTGATGTTAATGGGGCCAGAAGACATTTTTGCTGAGGGAATAAGGCAAGGTGAAGAACACCGTATTTATAATTGTTGAGGGTGGTGTTTGCAAAGGTGAAGCTAGGAAGGATGCCAAGTAATATCCCCTGCCCTCAGAAAGTAAGCTTTCAATGATAACAACATGTAGAAAGTGGGGTGCAGATGAGTTGGTTTGAGATACGAAGGGTGAGCAGTAAGTATCGTTCAAAGGCCTGATATATAAGGATATATTGAGGCAGAATTGGGGTGCGAAGTTGAAGTTGTATCAGTCAAGGAGGGGAAAGGAGGTAAGTCAAAGCGCAATGATCATGCAACGTCTGATATACAATTTCATCAAAAGCTTGGGAATAACATGAGCCAGAAGATCAGGCTCTACGCGAGAAGAAAACCTGAAATCCTCATATCTCCTGGTTACCATTAAATTAACTTAACCATCAAGGATGATCTCAAGCTGTGAAGCACAAATAAAAGCTGACTATTGACTACAATTGTCAGCATAACATGATATCTGAATGACGCAAATGCAAGCCCCCGTTAATTTTGGAGGTCTCTTTACACGGAAAGCGTGACCTGGGGCAAATACACCATGATCCAAAGAGGTAGTGAAGATCGATTTCAATGACGGTGTGCATTGCAGGATTTCGACGGAACACTAATTTTAGATTGAACACCACAGAAAAGGATGAAGGTAGGGGATAAACAAATCATGAATGGGAGTAATGAATTTTCAAAGGGTGAAATATATTGGGTATAAAATCACAAGAGAATTGGAACAACAATGAAAAGTAGATATGAGAAAGTTTCTCAAATATCAGTGTAGGATGATATCTACAAAATAAGAGACGACCTGAAAATAAAGCGTGGAAACTTGAAAAGGATAAGGGAAAAGACTTGAAACTAATCAAAATGGACCTAAAAAATTGGAAGCATTCAGAAGATCTTTGTGAACATGGAATGATCTTGGGGGAAAATCCCATGTATCAATGTTGAGGACAAAGTGTCAACGTGCTGCGGGAAATAATGCTATACACGTTTCTCAATTCCAGCCGACATAACCTAAAGGGAATAAGATTGTTAGTCCCTGAGTATCTTCAATTTGAGTCAGACGTACATCAATGCAAATTCAGTGTGATCCTGGGAGCATATCTGAAACACATCCGCGGGAAGTCAAGGTGTCGCCTATGAGAAGCAAAACCCAGGAAGAGGGAGTATGTACTCGGGTTGTAAAATGTACTCAAAAATAACAGGTTGAGGAGCATCCTAAAAAGGTTGGGGTTAGTGTGAGCCATCACAATAATGACAAATGCTTACTTTAAGCATATGGCCAACAATTAATACCAGAGTATCAGCTTTGCTTTTGTCGGTTTGGAAACTTTTTATCCCCACGACGACCCCTCTTGAGCAAATTGTTACTCAACTGTTGTGAAGAGGCTGTCCCTGGAAGTGAGACATAAACAACTCATGTGATTCAAAATGAAACACTGGAGTTGATCCATCATCCAAAAGTTTAACTTTGCCAGCGACACAGTAGACATATTTTTTGTTCAAGACCATACTTCCTGCTTCAGCTGTTGCCAAATCTATTGTCAACGTTGAAGGAGAACTGCAGTTTGAGCCAGAGTAATTTGATATGGAGCAGTGTTTGGCCTGGAAATAAGTTGGTACTGATAAGATTCGAGGTAAGTCAACTGCTCTCATGTATTTGGAGGAGAGAACATACTTTGCCAATGGTACGGAACCATCCATGAAAGCGACAAAAATCTTTGTCGGCAGATGTGTGACCGTGAGGAATAAGGGAAACAGAAATTGAAGAAGCAGTCATGGTCAAAGTACCAGGGAATGATAAGGATGGAAGGCAAAGGTGCACCAAAATGTTTAGCTCCATTTAAGTGAGAATATAACCAGGGCAGTCACAACGGTTCGGAAGCAGCAACTTGGTGGTGGGTGGCAACGGACCAGTCAGGTTAAAGACATATGAACCACCAGTTCAATTGGCTTCAAGGCTTAAGTCAACCTTTAATCTTGACAAGGATGTTGGCCAACTGTGGAATCATGTCTAAAGGCAATTAGCCAAATGTTAGGAAAGCAATATTGCCTGTAAGAACTGGAACATATGAATTTTGTTGGAAGTGTGGAGCCATGAGCTCGTGACAAAGCACAAAGTGTGATTGGGCTCTTTAGGGATATATTAAATTGTGTGGAACACAGGTGGAAACCTGATTGGCCATATCTATTTAAGAAGTCATGAGATTTAAGGCAACTCAAGTCAAGTAATTTGGACAAAAAAAAAGAAGCGGGGTAAAATGGAAGAGTAAGGTTCTGACAGGCCTACTTGTAAGTTGGTGTTGAAGCAATAGCTGAAGTTTAAGGTTGCTTCACATGTTGTCAGTGGGAACATTGAGCTGTCTACTCTCAAGATGAGTTGGTCATAATTTGACCCTTAGTTGGACTACCATTTCTGTGTGCAAGTAAAAAATATTTTAATGGTTCAATTGAGGGTGAAACCTCAACCCTGAGACAAGCGGGTGGCACAGCCTCCCTGAACTCTAGTTACAAAATAAATTCAAACAAGATGATTTGATCAATTCTCTGGAAGAACCTTGGCTTTCTTCTTTTAAAGAAAATAGATTTGCACTTCTAGATGGATTGCTGTACCACAGAACCGAACATACTAGTGTAGTTACTTTGTGTTCTAAAGAACAAAGTTATTTATTCTTGAAGGAATGTCATGACAATCCTACTGCTGGTCACTTTTATTTTGACAAAACAATTGAAAGAATTAAAACCACAGCTTGGTGGCCTAATAACAGACAAGATACTAAAGAATACTGTGAATCTTGTGAAAGATGTCAAAAGGCTAACAAAGCTACTGGTAAAAGATTTGGTTTTTTACAAGAGATTGAAGAACCCAAAGAAAGATGGTCTGTAATCAATATGGATTTTGTCACAGGACTATCACCTGGAGGTTCCAATACAGATTTTCCAAAAGAGCTAGGTTTTTACCATGTCATAAGGAAAATACAGTTCTGGATGTAGCATTATTGTTCTGGAACTCAATAATATATGATGTGGGATGTCCTAGATATATTATTATAGACAGAGACCCAAAATTCACGTCTGAATTCTGGAAAAATCTTTATGATTTGTGTGGAGTACAACCAGGATTCCTCCAGGTTAGTAACATAGAGGCTTACACTCATTGACCAACACACAGAATACATTAGAGCTCTCCTCAAAGAGAAATCTCAAGCATCATCGGCCATCCTCAATTTCAAAACTTTCTTCAAAAGGCAAACTGGAAATCAACTCAAGAAACTGATCACGGACGGTGGAGGGGAATTCCTCAACAAAAATCTGTCTGAACACCTAAAAACCGCCTGAGTACAACACAACGTCTTGCCTCCCTACACCCCACAACACAATGGCGTGGCAGAAAGGTTGAACAAGACAATAATCAACACAAGTCTTGTTGCATACTCCTCCAAGGAATACTGGTGAGAAGCAGTGCAAGCGGTGACAGCCATCACTAATTGCCTCCCTTCAGTCAGCAAAGGAAAGCAGTCCGCAATTGAAAAACTCTTTGGCAAGATTCCCAATCTCAACTTTTTCCGACCATTTGGCTGCAAAGTGTGGTTGGTGAGGCCTAATCAACTTTGCACATTGAAGTTCAACACAATTGCATGGGAAGGTATTCTGCTAGGTTACAGCAACAACTATTCATGCTATCAAGTAATCCACCTAGACGACATGAAGGTGTTTGAAACCAGCCATGCTTACTTCAATCAATCTGTCTTCTCTTGGCTTGCACCATTAAACCTGAGTTATGACAATTACTCGAACTCGGACCTGCACAAACTTCAACACTGCTCCCATTCTCCCTTTTCAGGAAGACAATCATGAGGAAGAATGGATAGTCAATCTAAACCCACATGATGACAATGAAGAAATGTGCTCACCAGTCAGCTCTGTTTCCGTCATCATACTGAAAATCATCAGGATAACCCCTGTCATTTGTCATTGCCTTATTCTTCATGGACCCAGACCACCCTTAATCAACAGTTCCATTGACAGCGACAACATTCTTCAATATTGTCGCCAACAGCCTCAGGCACTCTCAGCTCAAATGGTTGAACCTCGGAATCATGCTCAAGCCATGAACAGCTCTGAAAAATCGCGAACATGATCAGCCATCAAGTCTGGATAGCAATTCCCAAAACCAACGGCATGCAAATTATCCCCTCCACCTGGGTGTACAAGAAACTCGGTGCCAACAACAAGGTCACCGAGTACAAGGCTATCTGCGCTCAAGGCTTTCACCAAACTCACGGACTTGACTTCGAGGCAAAAATACACCCCAACGGGCAAACCTTCCTCCCTCAGACTTCTCCTCTCATACACTGTGACCAACAATCTTCTCATTCACCAACTCGACGTCAAATCTCCTTCCCCACCTGCGATCTTGAGGAAAAAGTCCTCATGACACCTCCCGTAGGCTACAAATCAAATGAAAATATCTTCCTACAACTCAAGAAGGCAATTTACAGCCTGAAACAAGCCTCCCTCACATGGTACAAAAGACTCAGTCGGTTTCTAGTCAGCATTGGTTTTGTCATCTCCATGGCAGATCCCTGTGTGTTTTGCAAATCATCCTCACCAGCCACCTGGATCTTCTCCCACGTTGACGACTTGGTTATTGTCAGCTCCAACCCTGAAGCCTTCAGAGATCAAATACATGGGAGAGTCAATGTTCCTTCTCGGAATGAAACTAAACCGGATTCCTGGCAGCATTGTTTTGAACCAATCCCAGTACATCGAATGAGAACTCGTGGAATTCGGCGCCGTCAACCTGACCCCAGCATCTTGCCCTATCAATCCATTCATCCACCTTTCAGCAGCCAGCCCTCAGAACATGGAGCATTTTCAGACCTTCAATCTCAACTACCACACAATCATCAGTTCCCTCAACTATCTCAGCATACTCACACACGCTGACATTGCTTTTGCTGTCAGAAAACTTTCCCAATTTCTTGACTGACCCGGCGTAGCACACTACGACTCAGCCATGCAAGTTCTACATTACTTAAAGGGAACCAAGCACATTGGTCTTTCCTTCTGCCAAAAGGACACCTCTGGTTTCTCTGTCTCAGTTGACGCCAATTGGGCCAACTACCCTGACACTCAACAATCTCACACCGGTTTTCTGATTAGCACCAACAAACACATCATCTCATGGAAGTCATGCAAACAGTCCACAGTTTCCCTCTCATCAACCAAAGCCGAGTACAAAGCGCTCACTGACACATGCAAAGAAGTCACCTGGCTTTCTCAATTATCCACTGAGATCTTTCCAAACTCTATCGACAGTACACCTCAAATTTATGTTGATAATCAAGGAGCCATTGATCTAGCTCACAGCCAAATGAGCCAGAACGGCTCTGGACAAAACACATGGACCTCAGACTCCATTTTGTTCAAGATCTCATCCAAGATAAAAAGACCAAACTTGCCTATGTCCAATCAAATGACAACCTAGCTGATTTCCTCACCAAGCCTGTCAGGCGAACCAAGATCACCAGATCTCTTACCAGCTTCACCTCAAATCTTCTAACGTTGCTCTTTGCGCCACTGCTCCGAGCAAGAGGGGCTGTCAGATTCTCGCTGAAGGTTCCACCTCAGCCTTGGCACACAACCCTGAGACTCAATCAGGTATGTTGCCTTTACTTCAAACCAGCCTTGTTGCTGTTAACTAGTATCATTTGTACTAAACCTTACCTACCCTGAACCATCTCCTTCAGATGACACAGATGGAAGCAGATTATGACCACGCCACTGTGGCTGGACTGGACCCTAGTGGCCAGGCTAACTGAACAATATTACGGTTTACCTCATAACGTAAGCAAATGTTATGCAGCAATACCCTTATCTTATAAAAAGGAGAAGAGTCCAAGCTGACTCCCGATATTCATCCTTTCATCCACCAATTCACTTCACATTCAAGAGTCAAACTTATCCTTCTTACCAAGCCAACAGCTGTATCTCCCCCACTTCAACTAAGCAAAGACCTTGTTCCGCTTTGTTGATTATTCTCTTCATCTTTCTTGTGTTTACTTTCTGCACTTCGGTGTTCATTTTCCCCTCTTACCTGACCACCTTGTTCTTAATCTTTTACTTGTCTGCCCTACCCTGCTCTTAGATATGAACCAGAGCCTCTTGTCTTTCTTTCCTTAAAAACTGTTTTGCTTGATGTTTACTTGATTCTGACAATTTCAATCTCTTAGTTTGTTGATAATTTCACACTATAACCCCATATTTATGGGGTTGGACTGTGTTTGGAGTACATAAATATGTACTGCTAAAGGCTTAAGACAAGTTGTTTATGTACTGATGAGTTCTTAAACATGTTTTGAGTCCATGGTCATGTACTTAGAGGGTTTAAATTGCATTTTTAAGGCATGAGTCCCAATTGCCAACCCAGAAAATAAAAAATAAAAAAATGGCTGAACCAAACAGCTTGCTGCTTTAGTTTTGGAATCTACACACCCTGTAGACTCCAAAAATGTGGCTTTATAAATGTTTGGCCCCCCAAGCCGGGTACTGTTCTCCCCCACACATCTCACACAATTTTGCAGGAGGCTTTGTACAGTACAATGCCACTCACAACTGTAATTTGCTCTCAAGTTAGGACAAATTCAAATTCCTTGTGTTGATTTTCAAAAAAAAGGTGGTCATGAGATTGATTGAGAACACACAATAAAAAACCAAAACAAATAAACAGAAGAAGTAATTGGATGTGAGCAAGCTTATAGTACTCAGATCCCGCCACACTTGGCAAAGGCAGGTCAAGCGTGGAAGATGACCAAATGGATCTTCCACTAGCATATTAACAACATGTAACTGATCCATCAAGTCTGCCCAAGAACAATGTTGAATGTCCAGGAGAAGAACCAGTTGCTACCCCTTTTGGGGCTTCCCAAACACCTCGACATGGAGGAGCAGGAATGTTGTGAGTGGGACAATCTTTTTAAGTAACATGGCAACAAAAGAAAAAAAGGAGAAGGACATTTGAGAATGGATTGCAGACTAGAGTTGTACTCTCACATGGAGTACAGCAAGAGTGAAAAATATAACCGTGTGAGGTTAACTGTGGTCCACTCTGATGAATTAATGGAAGTCACAGATCCTGATCTGGGGAGAACACACCCTGGCAGCCGAATAAGCCAGCGTATCTTGATCTATAACACCGAGATCCAGATACAATCCAGCTGGCCGTTCGGCAGCCAGAGAATCTCACTTCAAGAGCAGCCACCCCCACCAACACTTCCTTGGAACAACTGGTCATCGACTTTCCAGTCATCAAGAACTCTCTTGATGACCAATTGTTCTGGTCATCAAGAGGTGACCTCTCTTGATGACCGGAACGATTCCGGTCATCAAGAGGGTACCTCTTGATGAACGGAACCATCACCTCTTGATGGCCAGTTGTGCTGGTCATCAAGAGGTGTAATACTATGCCACCCGGATTGATCACAACCGGGTGTTGTTTGTGGTGTTGTTTGTGGAGTTAGGAGCCTTGAGATTCTGATCTCACGTCGAGATTCAGCAAAATAGCTGGATCTCAACGGGATCTCGCTTTGGTGGCGGATGAGATCGGGGATCTGAGATTTTTGCCCCTTTTTTGGCAGCCAAATGGCTTTCTAGATTCTTCTTGGGATCTCATCCCAAGAGATTCTGAATCTGAACAAAATCTAGATTTTGCGTGGACCCGCGAGATCCAGGTCAGATCCAGTCGCGCGGCCGAACGGCTATGTCATCCTCAAACGACCGAGTTTTCAGTCCGACTGAAATCAAAGAATACTTGGAAAGAATCGGATTGGAAGAAGAAACAGTCAACAGACTAGCACCCTCAGAAAGACTCGACACACTCCATCTCAACCACATCCTCAACATCCCCTTCGATACCACTGCAGTCCATCTTCCTCCGAAATGGTGGACCATCCAATCTGCCAACGACCGTCGACTCTCGCTCGACCACAAGAAGAATGATAACATCAACCCCGAACTGGTCTCTGTTGACTGTGACGTGGCTTTCAATAATATCGTCAGGGAACGTCGCGGTGGTTATTGCTGGAGTTTAAATAGTTAGTACATCTTGTTTCAATCGATTCTCACTAGTTCTGTAAAGTTTCAAATTAAGAACTTACCATAGATTGATTCACCTCTTTTTGGACACAGGTTGCTTTGCAAGACTATTACTTAGTCTGGGCTATCAAGTATCGCAACTACCAGCCCGCGTGTTTTACCATCGGAACCAAAATCCCGAAGTAACTGGCTATGCTTGGACGCCCTTGTGTCATGAATGTTTAATCGTCGATACCGAATCTGGAAAGTTTGTTTGCGACGTTGGATTTGGAGGCGGCTCTTCGGCATATCCTATCCCGTTCGAAGAGAACCGAGAAATCGAAACCTTAACCCCCGGAGAAAAATTCCGTCTGGTTCGCGAAAAACCTATCAACCTGGATAACAGTCTTACCCACCAAGACTTCGGTTATACCGTCCAACGTTGGTGCGGCCAATGGTGGAGCCCTTGCTACCATTTCTATCTCTCTCCTATCGTTTTTAAAGACCTAGAAATCTTCAATTGGTATTTCCTAATATAAACCCTCTCCCAGAAATAAAAAAAACTCTCTCAAAAGTCAATAGCGCTCACATAAAAAAAAATGATATAATTCAGGCATGCAACCCGACACGATGAATCTTACTTCAACTCAAGAATGATCGTCACCATTCTTCAAAAAGATGGATCTCGTAGATCCTTATCTTGTTTGATTAACGAACATGGTCAACAAACCGAACTCAAATTACACACCAGAAAACACACCACTGCCGAAGACAGTCAAGTCAGTTATATCTCTCCACCAACCTATACCGAACTATTTAAGACTCTCAAACACGAGTTCAATTGGGGACCTTCCTTCCCCTAAGTCGCTTTCTTTCATCTTCTTTGTCACTTTCCTTTTTTTCTTTGTTTGGATCTCGGTTGCATTTCTTCTTCCTATATTTAGGACTTTCTCGCTACCACCTGTCCCTCAAGATCGATTTTTTTTCTTCATCTGAACCAACTGTCTCGCTTGACATGTACTAGTTCCTTTTCCATTCTGACCCCAAATGTTCTCCTGCGGATCTCATGACACCTTATCAAGGATTACTGTGAAAAAACGAAGATTACTTCCATACACATGTATGAGAGAGAGAGAGAGAGAGAGCTGAGTCTGAGACATCTATGTACTAATTATAAAGCCCACCATAAAAGATAAGTACAAGGAAAGATACAGTGAGTCTAAAGAAATAATCATACAAACCTGGTGTAGTTACAGAAAAAGAGATTGACATTGTTTGTTTGAAATTGTAGCAAGGAGAAATAGTCACTTGTAGGCAACAAGAAACATTTGGGTGAGTGAAAGCAATACCTGTGGCCAAGGAAGACAACTGACTAAGGGTACAGTCTGCAGATTGATACTTAGCTTAGATCCAGCTGGACTTTTCAAAGCACTCTGATCCAAGTAGTCTTTTGCTCTCATTTATGTATTGCTCAGGAGAAGTGTGGACATACTTCTGCTTTTACTTGAGGTACAGCTTTGTTGTTCTTATTCTCAAGTCATGCATCATATTAATCGCTTAAAACAACCTTTTAAGTTGGCAGAAAGGTTTGTAAAGACATGGACAACTAAGAGGGATGTATTTCTCATAAGCTAAGCCATTCATAAGGGATGACTACATACAATTGTGATTGTGAAAGCTGGAAGGATGATAATAAAGAGACAGAGAGAGAGGAAGGATGTTGACCTAAGAGCAGGACTGATTGTTATGTCTTTCTGGATAGGTCTGGATGTACTAGTGTGAAAGGACACAGATGGGACTGCTGAATAAAAGCACGGTACATATAGATACTTCATCCTGCTGATAGTTTATAGGGAGCATGTGGCCAAGGGCAGTAGCTTATGTGTGGTTCTTGGTATGCCTAGCATTCAATTCTTGTTCTGCTTAGATTGTGAGGGATCCTCAACACTTATTTGTCCAAGTTGCTCATTATGAAATTGTTAGAATTGTCATTTGCATCTTACTTATGTTAAGATGATGCTTGGACTTACTCTCGGAGTTTAAAGCCATGATCAATTAGAGATCCTGGTGCAAGAAAAATTACACAATATGATTTGAAATATGGAATGATAGTTTTGCCACTATGCTAAAAGTTAGTGTAACTTCAAAGATCACTACATTAGCGGTTAGTGTAGCTTTTGTGCAAACTAACACCACTAACCACCATCTAACAAGAGACTTGGTTAGTGTTGGCTATTTTTTTTACCTGCAATAACACTACATTGACAGCTCTTCAATTTTCTCAGAAATATTCTGTAATGTTACATAGAAAAAAATTGATCTAACTGCTAATTTTGGTTTGAGTAGCTGATAAAACTAACACTATGCTACACTAATGTTACTGTTAGTGTAGGTCACCCACCATTGATAGAAACAGCACTGGTACACTGTGCTTTTTTATAAAAAAGCACAGCATACAGTTATGCGCGGCAAATCACTGTATGTCATTTGGGGGGTGTCCGGATGGTCTGGACAAAAAAATGAAGAAAAGAACAGCAAAAAACGCTCTCCAAAGCCCATAATATGGCCTTATAGGTTTTCTTGCACACCCTAAACCCATACAAAACAGGTTCAAAAGCTGCTTAAACCCATATCTTTGCACTATGGGGGTGCCATAAACCCATATTTATGCACTATGGGGGTGCCATAGACCCATATGTCCAAATACATGAGAAAAAAAGTTTTTTTTTTAGCTGGGCCAATTGCTTAGCCAAGATAGATTTGAAGAGCCACCACCCCAAGGACTCCAAAAATGTGGTCCTTGAGTGTGCTGGACCCCCGTTGGGGGCCTTGTGTCAGCCCGCAGGTGATCTCAAGTTTTGCAGGCAACTACATACAGTGATATGCTGCGTGCAACTGTAGCAGTCACCTTTTCTGCCTGAAAACGATGTAGCATTAGCGGCTTTTCTAGCGCCACTACGCAGCATTACAGGTGTTATTCGTCGGGTTTTCCACTAGAATCAGCCGTAACGCAGCGTAGCGACGGCTTTTTGAGGCTGGGGCACATAGCAATAGCGCAAAACCTGCTAGCAGCCAACAAAAACCCATTAGAGCATCCACATCGGTTGAACAAAGTTAACCAGATTAGCAAGCTTGGTTTATACATGAAGTTAATCCCAGCCTCCAAGAACATCTGCTGGGATTAAATCATGTTGTAAGTATGCATTACGTACCTAGGGTGGTGTGATCCACCTCGGCATGCATGATTTTGTATTGTTATGTCACCCTATAAGCATCTTCAGATGCTTATACAGATTAATCCCAGGATTAGTGGGTAACAAAGTTGTTACCCACTAATCCAAAACAGCCTCTTGGTATTAGTTGCTCCCTAATTAACTCCGCTTGATGCGGTTGAGTCCTGGGAGTAACTACACTAATCCAAGCTAAAATTGTGACCAATGCAGATGCTCTTAGCTGTTAGCCGAATTACACTGTGATACGCTACACTACCGCTACGGTTAGCATAGCGGGCCCACCATTGATAGAAATGCAATAAAAGTAGGGGCTTCAAAAAACAACTCCCAGTTTTTCGACCAACGACTCCCACGACCGGGTTGACATTGATTTTGGAAGTCGTCAGTCAAATTCCGGCCGCAGGCCTGGGAGCTGTCCTCCGAATCCTAAAAAAAAAAACAGGAGTTGTTCTCCCAAATCTGCCGATAGACTGGGCGGATTTGGGAGTTGCCCTCATTGACCGGAAGGAAACCCTTCCGGTCAATGAGGCTGTTGTACCTCGTCAACCGGAAGGTTTTCCTATTGATTGATGAGGTACAACTCCTCATTTACCAGGAGGATTTCCTTCCGTTCAATGAGGCTGTTGTACCTCTGACAGGAAGGAAATCCTCCCAATCAATGAGGAGTTGTACCTCACTGACCGGAATGAAATCCTTGCAGTCAATGAGGTATAACAGCCCCATGGACCAGAAGGCTTTCCTTCCAGTCAATGAGGTACAACAGCCTAATTGACCAGAAGGATTTCCTCCCAGTCAATGAGGAGTTGTACCTCATCAATCGGAAGTATTTCCTTCCGGTCAATGAGGTTGTTGTGCCTCATTGACCGGAAGGATTTCCTTCCGGTCAATGAGGGTGACTCCCAAATCTGCCCAGTCTATTGGCGGATTTGGGAGAACGACTCCCGTTTTTTTTATTTATTTTTTAGGATTCGGAGGACAACTCCCAGGCCTGTGGCCAGAATTCAACTGATGTCAACCCGGTCAAAAAACTGGGAGTCGTTTTTCGAAGCCCCTAAAAGTATCCCAGCAGTCTTCTTTTGCTACGCAGAATTGCTTCCTGGTGAGCTGCTTAAGCCCCAGGATGAATATGATATTACTTTCTCCTTACCACAAAGAAAATTTAACTAATCTCATTACCTACCAACTATTACTATACTTATTCACCAGTTCCAAAATAATAGTTATAAATTATAATAGCTGTCTGTTCTTTTTTTGAATTTTATCTTTAAAAATTATGACAGAATTCCGGCACTCTCCAACCACCTCATCAACACTTCTTTGAGCACTCTTAATCCATTTCTTGCCATCACTTAGCTTACAGGATTTAATTTAGTAAAATTGAGTCTATTTTTCATCCTACCCTGTGGTACCCTGAGGCTGATGGAGTGAGGATAGAAGCTGAGGAGTAGAGTACAAGAATTCGAGTTGAAGTTCTCATGGCAGGGAGACTGTCATGAGATGTGTCAGAATTCCAACATAAACGATGCCATCTGGATAGAGAACCTTCACGACTGAGCTGCGAAGTTCAGAATTTCTTGCTGCCATAGCGCTCCACTTGGGCATTTGCAATCTCTTTCTCGCCGCTCTGGCTTGTATAACCAGTCCGCATCGCCCCATCGTCCCAGCTTTCTGCAGCCGCTTTGGCGATTTTCTTCATCTCCTGAACGCTTTGGCGGTTACCTGATAATCCTTGCCATTGGCCAAGCGTACCGTACTGTAAGGGTGTTCCATGTGCCGCTCTAGTGCCACCGAACTTGATCTTGGAATCAAGTGGAATAATTCCACCATGATCTGTGTTCACATAGTTTTTTGTTAGTTCAGGCTAGTTCTAGAAGCCGAGGCACAGATTTAGGGAAGTCCTGATACTCAACTAAAACTATTTTCAGACCAAAAAGCATCACTGGAATTGTAAACGGCTAGTTTGAAAATTTCAACTAAGTTAAACTAGAGAGCTACAGGCAGATAAATGGTTTGATTGGCCAGGTTATCTGAACAGTGATTGATCTGATAATCTTCTTCTACCTGGTGGATATGAAGGCACCTTTTATGCACAAATTGAGCTGGGTAGTTTTCCACCTTCCTTCGGTCCAGGCATTATGTTGCAAATGCACAAATACAGGGATGTCTGAGTGACAAAGGTTGGAGCGAAATTTAACTGTCGCCTCGTCTCCCAACCAATTTTCTATTGGCTCTGAAATACAATTCACACCACATGTTTCCTTGGTCATTCTGTCTGCTGATCTGAAAGTGGGGAAAAAATTCATGGATGCCAGTGATACTCAAGTTGCAAGTTCGAGCATAATATACATAAAGGCTACCGGAAAGAGCCCCGACAGGGCCTCTGCGGTCCGCTCAACTGCAACATGTGCAAGGCCACAGCTCAGGCCTCTCACCATGACTTTTCCCGAGCCGCCCACAGTGGGGAATGGTGTACAAAGGTCCGCTATCACATCAAGCTTTGCAACATCTGACGGTTCAATACCGCAACCTCATACGGGTCTTGGGGACTCCAATACGACTCGGCCAGGTCAATACTGGCAGCTCATCGTATTTTCTCCAGATTCGTTACATCCCCACCTGTCTGGAAGTGCCTGCGCCTTTCGATCCACGTTAGCCGTGGTGGTCGATGTGATATCTTTTTGAATATGTTGTGTTGTGTGATTGTGGCGACGCCGGAACAAGAAGCATTAAGATGACTATTCCTGCCTCACATTTCAAGCAACTTGCACTGAGTTTCTCAAGCAAAAAAAATCTGCCAGTTTCTTAGGTGTTTACGGTTGGGTGCAACTTTCATCAATGGATGTGATGCAGTGGTTATGGGTTATGGTGTCACTGGCGTGCGAATGACTTACTTTTGGGGGTGAAATCTGGGAAAACAGTAACAGCGGTAATCTTGGTGGGGCGAATCCACCCTTGACTCCATCATTGATCTCAGGATCAGAGAGCCCAAAATTTGATGCTCCTGACCCGCGTCCTAGATGTCGTTGATTGTCATAAAGACAACAGGACAGCTATTTTTGTTGATCAAGTAACTGAAAAAGTGTGCGGAGGAAGTTCCTTGAGGATACTTGAGACAGGAACTCTTGAACTAGCCCCTTTGATTTACAAAGTCATCTGCCAAGGCCATCCTCCTCCTGAGGAAGGACAACAGTACCATCTCTGCAGACAAGATAGAACCACATTGCACTTGGATTACTGCTCCAATTGATCTATCTAATGTCCATATCAGACACCAATAGAGGGGATCAGAAAGATTTACCCAAAAGAAGGCTCTAGATTGATGGAATCTGATGAAATGCTCACAGTGACATGTGTCAACACTATCCAATTCCTCTTGTACTCTTGAGTTGAATGTCATGGGACCAGGTGGAAGGTGGAAAGAATGGATGATAGGGAATTTCATAGGTTGGAATTTGCCTGCTGGTCTCAATCCTTTGGATTGTGCCAGTGGTTTGAAATTGCAAGAATAGAAGAAGTATACTGTCTAATCTACCCGGGCTACAGATATGGCTTTTGAATTCAAAGAATTGGCTGATGGATGGAAACTGAAAGGGCCAACATGAAATTTCCTAATGGGGTTGCAGGGGACTGGGTCAACTGGTGATTGTAAAGGCACTGGGGGGGAGGAAAAATAGGTACAACCCAACTACACTATTGTAACATGTTAAGGCATTTGTTGACTGGTTAAGGCAACTTAACCGGTTGTCACTTGAGACAGAGACACTCTGGGGGCCTCTCACAAGAGGCTTTGTTAAGCTCAAGGCTTGCTGTCTCCAAAGGCTTTGGGGTTGAAATCCGGGCAACACCAACACATTTGATTGAGGTTACCCTGGGTCAAGGGGTGGTCTGATGGTTTCCCAAGGGGGGTTAGATAACCGGTCTGCAAACCTGATATTTGCTAACCAGAAATTAAGCTCAACAAATGCTATGCTTTTAAGGCATGAGCCTGAATACCGGGGTTCAGGGATTATCCCCGATCCCTGAGCCCCGGGGATCAGGGATTTAAAATCCCTGAATCCCCGGGGATTGTTGGGTTAGCACAAGGGTGACACAAAAGTAGTCAAAAATTACTTGTTTTGTCTTATTTTTTCTCTTGTTTGTCTACCAGTCTATACCAGTCATGTTCTTCATTGAGTCCATACGGGTTTTTAGCGGAAAATAAATAAATCAAAAAGGGCCGTCAAAAGCTTGAATCCAGTCTTTCAAGAAGAGTAACTGCTCAACGCTTCTAGGCTTGAGAGCAGATCGCTGCCAAGAAACGATACGTCTACCCTTTGAAAAAACTCATTCAGATGAAGCACTTGTCGCCGGAATCGATAGGTATTGACGTGCCATCAGAGATAGGTTTGGTAATGTTTTCTGTCTACTTGCCCAATAAGGAAGGACGGTTATGTCTTCTTTCAAGCACCGTTGAATCTCAACCCGGATTCATTTGCTCTCAGGAGCCGGTTGATACAATGCTGAAGCAAAGAAGCTTTGGGTTTTTGTCGTACGACTTTCTGATGATTGTTCAGAGTCGTTGTTTTTTGTATCCTTTGGAAGCTTGTCATAGAAGTCTTGAGCGGTCGCTTCGAACATTTTAAGAATGTCATCAACTGACATATGGTAGTGTTGTACTAGGAAATCACGATGATTCTTCCAAAAGGTCGTTTTGAACTTTGGGTCCAGTATCATTGCACAGATGTAGATGGGCTTGGTAAGAGCGTTGTCGAGATAACTATTGATTTTCTCAATCATCAGATTTGCAGGCTGAATCAGTTGGGCTTGGTCATAAAGACCTTGGCGGACAGTATGGAGATGTATACCGGTAATGCATTGTTGAGAGTGGGATACTTTGAGGCACATAGTAAATCGGTTGCCTCGCTGAGCGGCTCTAGCAACTTCATTATACTTCGTGCGTGGTCCCATTCAGCTGGAGTTAAAAGGTAGTTAGAAGTCTCGGAGTTTTGTTGGCAGAAATGGGTGCATGATTTTTGAAGCATGATTGCCCGTTGAAACATGCGATACATTGAATTCCAGAGGGTTGCAACATCAATCTCTAGACATTTGATTTTTTTTTTGAATGAAGGTCAGGTTGACAGGAGTGAACTGCAACAGCAAATCTCACACGTCGTTGAGGAGAAAAGCGCACCCAAGTCGACAAGCCGTGGATGCGCTTGTTGATTGTCTTTGCATTGATGTCTGCTCCATCAGGAGCAGACACCAATGCTCATATGTTCATGCAACTGGCGACATCGTTATCGTCGTTATCTTTAGTGGCCATTGAGATCTCTTCACCGTCGCCGTGATTGTCAACCGGGCCGA
This sequence comes from Puccinia horiana, assembly GCA_001624995.1. Taxonomy (NCBI): domain Eukaryota; kingdom Fungi; phylum Basidiomycota; class Pucciniomycetes; order Pucciniales; family Pucciniaceae; genus Puccinia; species Puccinia horiana. The sequence goes on from LWDY01000019.1 coordinate 2,443,386, forward strand.
GTGAAGCAATCCCTACTTTTGCAGCAAGATTGATGACGTGGGCTACACAGCCAAGGATGTGAGCCGAGCTGTTGAAGTGTGGGATTTGGCAGTCCAGTTCCCGTGCCATTGCAGTGTTAACCGAAGCATTATCGGCTGTTATAGTGTGTAATTGATCTATACCCGAGTAGTCTGCAAGAGTATCATAAAAAAGTTCTGCAAACTTTTTTCCACTGTGTGCTCCTACAGTATAGTAACCAATTATAAGCGACAGACACATAAATACCAATTTAGAAAAAAAGATGCCTTACCTTCAACGTGTGGCACTGCCAATGTGAGGTCACAGAGCTCAAAATTTTCGTCGATGAAGTGGGCGGTTACTGCCATAAAGGCCGAAACGTTTGGAGCTGTCCATGCGTCGTGCGTGAATGAGATGGCGATCTGTTTTGAAATGTATCTTTTGTTTATGGTGTTTTTGGATTGCTCGTGCATACGTGACATGTGGGTTGAGATGGATGCTTGAGTTACTGTATTGAAGAGAGGGACCGCATCTTCATTGAGGAGGCGCATCAGATCTCGGAAGGATTTCCGTTCCACGAAGGCGAAGGGTAAATCCGAGTCGGCAATCATGTACGTGATGGCTGATTTGAGTGTGTCATTGTTCAATTGAACCTGTTAAAATTCAATTAATATCAGTTGCATTTTTCATTTTATTTTCAAAAATATCAAAGTATTAATAATGCTGGACTCACCTTAGGTTGCAAAGTCCCTGACTTGCTCCATTTATCCATATCCATATGGTTCATCTTGGTTTTTTTTGGACAGGTTTGGATCTGTGAGATGATGGATTTGCCGGAGGTGGACATGATAACCCTTGGTGCTGGAGCTCTTATCTTTCTTGAGTTTTTTTCCACAGGTTTGGCCGTTTTTCCCGATAACTTGACATACAACAACAGCGCTGTCGTCCGATTCTTTCAGGTGATTCCACCCCAACTACGCTTAAATGTGCTCGCAGATGTATCCTTTTCGGTGTCGTTTATGTCGTCGATGTCAAGTATCTCGTTGTTCTTCGTGGTATCGGGACGTTTGGAGAGTTGGGAGGGGCATTCAGGTTGTTTTCTCTTCATTTTGGAAGTCTATCCACAACCCGAATGATTTTTTTTTTTGGCCCGCCCAATCCCCGGGGATTCAGGGATAACCCCGACTGGCTCGGGGTTCGTCCCTCGGGCTGACCCTCAATCCCCGTCCCGATCCCCGGGATCATGCCTTATGCTTTACTATGAGTATTTTGAAAATATGTAGAAAATTCCCCCAAAGGGATACATATTTATATCAAATGGTAAGATTCCTTTATGTATGAGCCTACTATTTATAGTTATACAAAAATATCTATTTATTTATGTATGTAACATGCATGTGGAAGCTGGCGTGTATCTAATCGACATCCCGAGACTCGCCGCAGTGGCTATATAAAGCTCCCCTCAGAGTCCAGGCTGCCGATCGGGAGAAACCAACCCACACTTCTTCCATATCCCCATTCACGCAGAATCTCCCCAGAATGTCAGCCCCAATCCAACTACTTGCAATGGGAAATCGTAAGTGAAATTACTTGACTCTGATCGTGCTTGTATAGAACGAGTGTCCGACTTTCTTTGTTTTCAGCCTTGCTGGACATGCAGATCCACACCGATCAGAAGATGTTAGACAAGTACGAACTCAAGGCCAACGATGCCGCTCTCGTCAATGACTCACAGAAGGGAATGTTTGTACCAATCCCATCCCAAGAATCATCCGTTCATTTTCACCCCTCCGAATTCAAAAAGGGAACTGCGGTTGACCAACACCGGTTGCGGGCCTGGATGCAACCCGAAATAGATATGCTGAAGTGGCTTCGATGTCGCCGGTTTATGTTGCCGGAGGTGCTGCCCAAAACGCCGCTCGATGTGCACAATACATCTTGCCCGAAAATTCAACCGTTTACCTCGGCGCTGTCGGTGACGATGACCTCGCCAACCAACTCCGAGAGGCTAACAAGAAAGCCGGCCTGAAAGAACTCTACCAAGTCGTCAAGGAATTCCCCACCGGTGCTTGCGCCTGTTTGATCACCGGTCATCATCGGTGAGTTCCATCTCGATGCCTTTTCTTTGGGGTTAGCTGAAACTGATCGAGTTGATGGTTTGTTTACAGATCTTTGTGCACCCAGTTGGGAGCTGCTGAGAAATTTTCTCCCGCCCATCTGAAGACCGAGCCAGTGGTCAAGGTAAATAATTTCCCAATTTTTTCATCCCAACGACTTTCCAGTCTCACTTTTTTTTTTGTAATCCATCAAACATTTTCAAGGCCATCCAAGACGCAAAAATTTATTACCTTGGCGGATTCTTCCTTACCCACGGAATCGAAAGTGCACTCGAGCTAGCTCAAGCAGCTGCGCAGAGCGAAAAGGTATCGAATTTCTGTTTTTGTTTTTACATCTTCTCTGGGACTTGCTCGATTATTGATAGCTTTTTTTGGCGAAATCAGGTCTTTACAATGAACCTCTCAGCACCGTTCATCGCCGAGTTCTTTAAAGACAATGTTGATCAACTCTTACCATACGTTGACTACTTGTTTGGAAATGAATCGGAAGCGGCAGCCTATGCGGCAGCACATAACTGGGATGTAAGCAGACATTCGAGTGGTTTTTGTTTTTGTTGACTTCAGTTTGATTGATTGGTGATTGGATATCCAGACCAAGGATCTTCCCACGATTGCAGTCCGAATTGCAGCACTTCCTAAAAAAGTGCAGAGCCGACCACGAGTAGTGATCATCACCCAAGGGGCGGAATCGACGTTTGTAGCCTCGACTAGCACGGACCCATTTGGATCTGCTACGGGCTTGAAAGCAGTCGAATCCGGCCATGTGCTCGTCGTCCCAGTCTCGCCTCTCAAGCACGAAAATATCGTTGATACCAACGGCGCCGGAGACGCCTTTGCTGGCGGCGTTCTCGGTGGCTTGGTGCTCCAAAAACCCATCGATCAATGTATCGAAATCGGTCATAAACTCGGTCAAATGTGTGTCGGTCAAGTCGGTCCTCAATTGAAATGGCCCAAGGTTCAAGTCCTATGAGGCCACTCACTATCACAACCCTCCCTGAACAAGTAGCTGTTATCATAAAAACAAGCTCTTGATGATCAACTGTTATGTATATCTGTCTCTGGGTAGAATGTTATCGACCTTGCCCCTTGAGAAATCAACACAGTACCCTCTTGAGATCACCCTAGGCTCAAGTTTATTGATCCTTTTCCTTTCAGATAACATTTTACTAATTCAACCAACCATAATGTGGTGTTCAAGGCTCCATAAACGCAAGAATCAAATAAATAAGATTTGATGAACATTGACTTGTCGAAGGTCCCTCCCAGGTGTTGTATCTTGAATTTACTTGACAAGCAAGTCTTGGATTGTCTGAGTTTATTCAACCTCAATTTCCTCTGTCATGCTCAGGGGTGTTTCAGATTTCAATATTATCTTGGGGATTGAGAAGACTGTGTGTAAGTGATGTAAAGGATTCAAAAAAGTGTGAGAAATGGTTTTAAGAGGATGTTCTCATCAGGCTGAAATCAGCAAACTAGAACTCACTTTGCTGTTTTACACAATTTCTAAAATTAGTGGAGGACTGGAGGACTTCCCGTCGCAAATCTAGAATGCAAAATTCTAGATTCCAAACTTTATTTGGTGGCAAAGAATCTTCCAGATTGAGTTTTCACCACCAAATAAGATTTGGAATCCGGGATTTCAGATTCCAGATCGGCGAAGGGAATTCCATTCAATCTACTGCCCCCCTGTAGAGCCAGATCTAGTTAGCTTAGTTTATTTGCAGTCAAAAAAGCTAGAATTTTAGCTTTGGGTCTTCGACACGCGATCCCCTGGGATTGAAGGTGCGACCCACCCTATGTCCTCAAGACCGTAGGGGTGGGTTGCACCTTCAATCCCCCCATCAAAATGGGGGGTTTCAGGTCGAATTATCGATCCTCCGCCGAGGAGGAGCCTTGGCAAAGGGTACAGGCTGTACCCACCCACCAAGGAGGTTTCCTCCTCCGCGGGAAGGTACTGTCAGTACCTCCCACCAAGGAGGAAACCTCCTTGGCGGGTAGGTATGGGCTGTACCATCCATCAGGGAGGATTTCTCCTCGGCCAACTGGTACAGTCTGTACCAGCTGACCAAGGAGAAATTCTCCTGATGGATAGTACAGCCCATACCCACCCGCCAAGGAGGGCTCCTCCTTGGTGGGCAGGTACTGTCAGTACCTCCAATCAAGGAGGAAACCTTCTTGGCGGGCAGGCATGGGCTGTACCATCCATCCGGGAAGATTCCTCCTCGGCCAACCAGTACAGTCTGTACCAGCCGACCGAGGAGAAATCCTCCCCGGAAGAAGGTACAGGCAGTACCTGCCAGCCAAGGAGCAACCATCCTCGGTGGGAACATACTATCTGTACCATCCATTGGGGAGGATTCCTCTTCGGTCGGCTGGTACAGACTGTACCGGTCGGCCAAGGAGAAATCCTCCCCAACGGATGGTACACCCCGTACCTACCTGCCAAGGAGGTTTCCTCCTTGGTGGGTGGGTATGGCCTGTACCCTTTGCCAAGGCTCCTCCTCAGTGGAGGGTCGATAATTCGACCTGCGACCCCCCATTTCAACAAAGGGATTGAAGGCGCAACCCACCCCAACCGTCCTGAGGACGTAGGGTGGGTCGCACCTTCAATGCCAGGGGGTCGCGTGTTGAAGGCCCTTAGCTTTTTGACATGTAAATTAAGATCTGAAGCCCCTGCAGATGGCCACAGGAAGTGGAAGACTTTCCTTTGCCATCTGTAGCTCCTGCAGATGGCCACAGGAAGTGGAAGACTTTCCTTCGCCATCTGCAGCTCCTGCAGATGGCCACAGGAAGTTGAAGACTTCCCTTTGCCATCTTCAGCCACTGCATATCATAATATGAAAGGGGAAAGGCTAAATTTTTATGGAAGACTTCCCTTTGCCATCTGCAGCCCCTGCACATCTTAATTTGAAAGTGGAAAAGCTAAATTTTTAGCTTTTCCACTGCAATTAAGCTCTGGCATCTGGCTCTACAGGTAGGCTGTAGATCAAAGGGAAGTAATCCAGTCCTCCAGACTCCAGTTGCTGTGAACCATCCTAAATAAGTCACAAGTATCTGAGTAAGTAGAATTTCATGGTATTCAAAACTACCTAAATCAAAGTTGACTAAAATCTTAACAGCAGTAAAAATTGGGTTTGGCAGGGACCAGTGCAACAGCAGAGAAAAAGAAAACTGGAAGACTTCCCTTTGCCATCTGCAGCCCCTGCAGATCTTAATTTGAAAGTGCAAAAGCTAAATTTTTAGCTTTTCAACTGCAATTAAGCTCTGGCATCTGGCTATACAGGGGGGCTGTAGATCAACGGGAAGTCATCCACTTAATTTGAAAGGCCCCTTTCAAACTTTGATTTATGAGTACCATCTTTCAAAGTTATGTTTTTTTCATTTTTTTTTTTTCAAGTTAAGAAGAAAGTGATGAAGATAGTAATTGATAAGTGAAAGGGACTAAAGTGAAAATTAAGCCCCAATGATGATGGTGCCTCTTTCATTAAAAATTTTCAATTCCTTATTATAACCAGAGAGCAAGGGTTTAGTACTGAGATTTGAACCAAAAACTAGATCAGGTCATTCAAGATACTGTAAGAGAAAAGGTGTGGCCCAGTTGACATGCAAAAGTAAAAAAGTACCTTGGTACTTTTTCAATGTCAACAAACAGCAAATTAGCCAAGTTATTCTTGCATTTCTAGGAGATCAGTAATCATCTGATTTTGGGTAAAGGCTTCATAAATTTTGGGGCTGGCTAAAACCACACCCCCAATTTGCTAAAAGGACGCCTCCAGTGAGGCGTCCTGACCCGTACACGCCACATTCCGGGTATCCATTGACCCTAGCCTAACTAAGCCTCTCAAACTTCAGAGTATCTGGACCCCCGCCCAGAGGGCTCTCCATAGTTGCTCCGCAAGGGGCACTTGCCCCAGCCCAGGTCACCAGGCCCTCCAATTGAGGGACTTGTGTTAAGTTAGCCATTGACCATGGAGGCCCCAAATGGGACGTTCCGGCCTTCCACGTGCATGACCATGCACACCCCGGAGGACGTTTTTGTCCTAGATCAAAGGGCTTGCCTAAGTTGGCACACCCTTGATCTGTGGCGTGCATGTCAATGCACACCACAGGTTGTCCATGCCTGCCTTGGAGGACGTGGACGGGGGTAGCAGACCAAGCCAAGGGTGTGCGGGACGATGAAGGCCCCTCATCCCTCCAAGACCAGTCGGTCTTGGAGGGAATGGGAGAGAGCACACTTTCCTCCCTTCCCTCCAAGACCAGTTGGTCTTGGATGAAAGGGAGGAGAGAGCACACTTTCCTCCCTTTCCTCCAAGACCAGTTGGTCTTGGATGAAAGGGAGGAGAGAGTGCACTCTCTCCTTCCTTCCTTCCAAGACTGATTTGTCCTGGAACGAAGGAAGGAGAGATACACTCTCTCCTCCCTTTCCTCCAAGACCGATCGGTCCTGGAGGGAAGGGAGGAGAGATACACTCTCTCCTCCCTTTCCTCCAAGACCGATCGGTCCTGGAGGGAAGGGAGGAGAGATACACTCTCTCCTCCCTTTCCTCCAAGACCGATCGGTCCTGGAGGGAAGGGAGGAGAGATACACTCTCTCCTCCCTTTCCTCCAAGACCGATCGGTCCTGGAGGGAAGGGAGGAGAGATACACTCTCTCCTCCCTTTCCTCCAAGACCAATTGGTCCTGGGGGGAAGGGAGGAGAGAGTACACTCTCTACTCCCTTCCCCCAAAACTGATTGGTCCTGGAGGGAAGGGAGGAGAGTGTGCTCTCTCCCATTCCCTCCAAGGCCAATTGGTCTTGGGGGGAAGGGAGGAGATAGTACACTCTCTCCTCCCTTCCCTCAAACACCGATCGGTCCTGGAGAGTACACTCCCTCCAAGACCGATTGGTCCTGGAGGGATGAGGAGAGTGTACTCTCTCCTTATCCCTCCAAGACCGGTCAGTCCTGGAGGGATGAGGAGAGTGTACTCTCTCCTTATCCCTCCAAGACCGGTCAGTCCTGGAGGGATGAGGAGAGTGTACTCTCTCCTTATCCCTCCAAGACCGGTCAGTCCTGGAGGGATGAGGAGAGTGTACTCTCTCCTTAAAGATTTAATGCAATAGTTAGATATTCCTCTTTTGATTAGTTTTGGGCTGGCATCTGGTTTGTTTTCAAACCACCCAAAGAGTTTAAATGAGCTGGAAATCACATTCAAGCAGGCTAGAATATACTCAAACAAAAACAGATTGTATCTTTCCAAGGAGATCAATTTCCTCATCCTGGGATAAGATGGCCAAGGTTAGAAAAACACCTTTTGAATTAGCAGTTAGATTGTTTTAAGTTGAAAAAATGTATGTGGCTCAAAAAGACAAACAAATAAGCACCTGTATCTTATCTGCTTTTGTCTGAGCATAAAAAAAAATTCATATTTGTGATAATCAAGCTAGAAATTTGGTTATCCCCATTCAATTTCTCTTTTCTTCTCCTCATACCAAATTCACCTTTTTACAATGTTTATTAATTACATGTTTGTGTAAAATTGTTCAAGGTCAGCAATGTATAAAAGTTGTGATCCCTCTGTTATAGTCTGTATGTCTGTCTGTCTGTATTGTTATGATGTCTGATCCTGTAGCTAGCTAGTAGTAGTATTAGAACCCTTTCTAAGCTTCTAAATAGTCTCATTAAACCTAGATATTTAAAATTAATCAAACTTCATTTGTTCTCCTTCTTTTAATAGATCTTTTGTTTCTGCAGTCAGACAATCACCTCACTTCCCTTCATCCTTATCTCATCTCTCTCCAACTTTTTTTAGTCTCCCAAGTTTAAAAATCAACCATTGCATTGAAATATTTGAGATCCAGAACTGTAGAACAAGCCCGCTAATGGAATTTTAAGGGAACTATTTTAAATTTGTAATGGAGTTAACTTTTGGTATCTGGGACTTTCCAAAAATCAATTCTGGTTAGAAGACAATTAATTTGGCCATGTGGAAGGTCTAAGAATGTTTCAATCTACAATTTATTTTAAGGTTGACCATAAGTTTTTAGTGAGACCTTCAAGATTTAATATCATAATCTAGGTGTTTCATCAGATTTTTCAAAGAGTTCCCTGTAGATTTTCTTACTTTCAGGTGAAAAAAACAACAAATAAATGGTTCAAGGAAAGTTTCAGCAAGTTTTGTTCAGATTGTGCTTGTTGATGATTGGTTAAACTGTTTTCTTATAATCATGTGATCATTGATTTTCCCTGGGCATAATATTTGAAAGGGGAAAATTTGCCAGCCCAGCTAAAAGAACAGGAGTTCATCAATTAATTACTGTAGCCTGGACCATTTGGTTGACTCTATGAATGTCCATCATAGTACAGTATTTTATGCATGTTGATATGATCAGAGCATGATTTTCTTTGAGAATGTTTACCCCTCTTGTGTTAGACTTTAACACACTTTCACAGCCAGAGTAGCTAGGGAGTTGAGTTGAATCTGTATTACTGGAGGAAAAGGCGGCTTTGCCGCCCCAACTTTGAGGTTTCAACTCCCAGGTTCATTCAAACTCTTACCCAAATGCAAAATTGAATACCCAGCCTTCTCCAAAACACATGTTACACTTTCTTTCAAGTTCAAAATGATCAATTTTACCTAGCTTCCCAGTGGTATTGTATTTGTTAAATTTGGGAGATATTCACCTTGTTAAAATTTAATTTCCATCTTGAGGAAAGTTTGAATGAGTTTGGCAAGGCAATGAAGTGCCTGATGAATTGAAGACAGGTAGAGGGGAGAAGCAAGAGAGATTGTAATATGAGAGGTGTTGTTGAGTGTTAAATTTGCATATACCAGTATCCGCAGGGGGGCTGGGGAAGCCCAAACATGCACTTCTGGACCCTGGTTAGTCTACCCAATGGCAACCGCTGCATGGTTGGGCCACCTTGTGCTTCCCACTTTGTACAATCATTATGTATTACACTCAAACAGCTTCAAGTCCCTGTAGCAATTTTCATCAAAAATCTCAAATTCTCTTGCACCTCAGAAGGAGCTCTTCTTAAACTTTGACAAGCTGTTTGTTATAGCTCTCTAAGCTAATCAATTTACAATTTCTCTCCCCAGTTGGGATGGGCAATCAACACCACAGTCAATAAAATTTGGGCCATTACGTGTCCTCAAAAAAGAGTATTTCAATATTATGTAATGTGCTCAAAACACATCTTGTTAAATCTTGTTCTATCTTGTCTGCAACCTGTGGACAGTACTTAAAAAATGAAAAAAAAACTGCACAGCCTCAATAAACCACACCTTCAGTTAGATTTTAGGTAAGGGGGTTAGGTTAGTTTCAGGGCTAGGATTAGGAGCAGGCAATTTTACTAAAACCACCCATGCCAAAACATTTCTTACATTTTTCAATTTTTAACAAGCAATGACCATGGGGTCCCAAGTTGGGTTGAGCTGAACCAAGATGAAACAAGAGGTGTGGAAGGCTACTACATAGCCTCCAAATGTTCATTATTACGGCTATTTAATGACCCTATCAATTGGGCTTGTAATCAATGTGACCTGTAATTTGCTCTGTTTTTGAGATAAAGAAGGAATAAGTGTTGATGAAATGAGGTGAGAAATTGGGATGCTTGACTTTTCCTCTAGTATATCATATTTACAATTTAATAACAACATCAATTTTTTCCACGAGTAATTTATGAAGGGTTGGACTTAATTGGTCACAAGAGTCTATCAATAAAAAAATCTTGGGATAATTTTTTGACAAAAAAGTATAATAAAAACACAAAATAACTAAATGGGTCGGTCCCAGAGGGAATCGAAGAGAGTATACTCTCTTTCATCCCCTTTGGAATCGGTGGGTCTTGAAGGGAATCGGAGAGAGTATACTCGCTTCAATTCCCTTTGGGACTGGTCAGTCCTAGAGGGAATGGCAGAGTGCCTAATCTCTTCCATTCCCTTTGGAGGTGGTCGGTCCTATAGGGAATGTAAGAGTGCATACTCTCTTCCATTTCCTTTGGGACCGGTCGGTCTGGCAGGGAATGGATAAGAGTGTACGCTCTTCCATTCACCTTGGGCCTTGTCGGTCCTGGAGGGAATGGATAAGAGTGTGGGCTCTTCCATTCCCTTGGGGACCGTTTTGTCTGAAGGGAATGGAGAGAGTTCTCTTATATGTGCCCTTTGCAACCAGTCGGTCCAGAAGGGAAGGGTTACACGCAGTACCCAAATCAATGAGGAGACCCTCATTGGTTTGGGGTATGGGTACAAGTGGTACCCAGGCCAATGAGAAGACCCTCATTGGTGTGGTACAGGCTGTACCCAAGCCGATGAGACCCTCATTGGTGTGGTACAGACCGATCAGAGCCTCATCGGTCTGGTTCCAATCCGTACCCAGGCCAATGAGGAACCCCTCATTGGTCTGGGAAGGGGTATGGCTTGTACCTAAACCAACGAGGCTCTCGTTGGGTTGGGTACAACCTGTATCCTGATTGATGAGGAGATCCTTACCGCTCTGGATAGAGGATGTACCCAGAGCCACAAACACAGGGACTTTACTATATAATCCGCTCGTTTACATGCCACCTAAAACCCAGTTACCCCTCCATCCAACCAGTGCTTGACACCCAGGGAGGGGGAACTCAGGTGAACCCTCATGTCCACAGACTGAGGCTGAACCAACTGGAATAGGGGCCAGCGTTCGCGCTCCCCCTGCTAAGAAGGCCAAACCTCGAACCTAAAAAGCCTGAAAGTGTGACTTTGTTATACTTGGATTACTTCACCTTTCTTGATGTTTAGCAGAAGTGAACTATACTCACAAGTGATGCTAGTGAGTCAACTCTTAACCTAAATTACAATCAACATCCCCCAGTGAATGAAGGCAAACTGCATTCTGCACTGATGGAACCTAACATTACAGTTGTACTTGATTATTAGACAAGAAGTGTGATAGCCTTTATGAAAACAACAGGATGCTGTTAGCAAGACAAATGAACAAGACTATGTCTTGTGAGAGAAGTAGCACACCTAAGATGAGAGTGAATGAAGTGATGAATAAGAAGAATGAGTCAGAAAGATTGAAAGAGGGATGAGAAACAAAAGGAGCCAGAAGGCATACCTGGAGACGATGAGAGTTGGAGTGAGTTTGAATTTGAATTTGAATTTGAGAAAATAAGAAACAAAATTGAATTAATGAGATTGAATGAAAACAACCGGGGGTGAAACAGAGTTGGTTACATGAGATCTACATTAGGTTTAGGTTTCAGATTTCCTAGGTTTAAATGATGAATCTCATCATCCCGCAGCAAGCCTATGGGTGGTTGGTTGTGAGTCCGTTGTATTTCAATATTGATCACAAAAAATTGAATCCTGAATCCCCTGTTTGAGTTACTTTTGAGTCAATGGGAACCCCATCATTAATTTGTGACAGTTGCTGAATTTTCTATGAAAAAAATTGTCATTCAGGCCAAGTCAAACCTTAGAAACAGAAACCAAAAGTTGATAGATTATTACAAAACATCAGGAGGAAATTTTTTAAAGATTAGTGGAAATCATTTGGAACTTCTCACTGTATATCATTTTAGGTCTACTTTCTGAGTATGTATCATGTCAACCCAGTAAGCCCCTATCACTGGTCAGTTTTGATTCCATCAAACTTAACACAAGTCCCTTGCCTAGCCGTGAGCACACAGCAAGCTATGGGCTTGCCCAACTGACAGGGAGGGACTTGGTCCCAATCCCCTCATTTTGGTGTGAGACGGGACACATATTTTGGCGGGCAAGTTACTCAGCCGCAAATATGCACCCCTTCTTGTGATAATCTTAGATTTTTCTCAGCAGCATTAGATTGCCACAAATCTCGCGCTTTTTTTCCATGGCTGGTTTTTTTCTCGTGTCATCACTTCCCCTAGATAATTGTGACGGAAAGGTTTTTTAAAGAAATTTATAAGTCAGACCTCTGATGGGCCATATGCAGAGTGCCTGTACAATACACCAGATACAGGTCACACTCCCTCAAACCCATGAACCCAAGGGAGGTTTGATGGGCATATAATTTTTAATTTTGGCTGATTTATTTTGAAAATACCAATCAGGCAGATACGGCGAGCCACGCATATCCGTAATTTGATAATTTGGTCCTGATGAAATACTTTGTTTTTTGCGCAAAGGCTCAGCATAGGGGCTACACTGGACATTTTATAAATGTTAATGCATCATTATATGCGCAGGATCCAAGTGTACTTCTGCTTGAATTCTAAGGAGAAGTAGTGTCTTGCTTGATGGTTGTACTAATAAAAAGGTACAAAAAAAGTGATTTTTATGCCTTGTCACAATCCTGTCTCAGACGCGCGGGTTGGAATTGGGTGTTACTTATAAGCCTCTCTGCCGACCTCTCTGCCGTTGGCAGAGAGATTTTGTTAGACTCGGTCCCAACCCTGCTGTGCATCGAGAGGCAAAGCCTCTGCCGCATTGCGCCTGGGGATTCGAATGTCTTTTTAAATCCAAGTTGCTGTTTCCTTCAAAAACAGCAAGTGTTACGCTTTAGTAATGAAATTGTTGCCGGCTACGTTTTGGAGATTTATGGAATTATCTTGATACACAACTAGCACTCGGCATTTTTCGGTGGCATCAATCAAGATGATTACAATTAATAGGACTCATACCCACAAAGGGGTGATATGATACTCAGGTTTCAAGCTCCTTCTTTGAACGGGAGCGCATCATTCTCACTTTCCTAACCTCCTCTCACAATATGAAACTCTGAACGGGTTTCACGACAGATCCGAACAGAAAGATGTACCCTGTTTAGAGTGTAATTGGATAAAATTATTCCAATTCGCCTGCCTTTAACAGATATGGTTAAATGAATGGTGCTAATGTATGATGGACATTAGGAGGAAAAATAAAAATAGATGAAATGGTGTCCGTTCGATAAGTCTCTCTTCAGGGAGCCGCGTTTTTGCGTTTATTACCGTAATCGTTGTCACTGCGAGTTTTGAAGCCACTCGATATCAGTCTACGGCCGGGTTTCGATTGGTCAAAAAAAGTACTTACAAGCCCCAAAGAAGGTCATCTATGATCTGCGACGATGCTTCACTTGTATTGGGCATCAAGTCGGCGAAGGTCTACATGACGGGAGGTTAATACAGGGTCCAACGGACTAGATTTAATTAAGTTGAACCGGGTTGCTGACCTTTTGAGTGAACGCAATACGGAAGCATCCCGGATCCGTTGCGTTGGTGGTGAAGGTGCAGCCTTTGCGTTAAGGGGGGACATCAGCAGACGCTCTGACCAGAGGAAGAGGAAGAGAAAAACACGGTTGAGGCTCTCACCATCGATTACTGGGGCGTAGATCGTCATGTTGGGATTGCCTTGACGCTGAATGTAACTATATTTTCGATCGACATGCGTGGATCAAAAACCACCCGCGCGAAGGAATGGATGAGGAGACTTACACCTGGCGACCACAGGTCTTGGTAAAGGTTCTTTAAACGCGAAGACAAAAATTGGATGGTCAGTGGAGAATATTTCTCCAGTGGGCCAGAACGCAGCTTACGAATTCAGCCATCCACCACTAATAGATGCTGTTGGCATGCTAGGTGCCCACAAGCACACGCCGGGTTGTTTGTCAGTGTCGTACGAACCACAGATCTAAGGGAATTAAAGATTAGGGTGAGCTGTCCCAGGATTCTGGCGTTTTAGAATAAAACAACTGACCCCCTTTCCACCAGCGACAGGGAACGACTGCAACGCGCGAACAAGATTTATCATGGTTGTAACTTGTCAACGATTGACTGTAAACTGTAATCACTCACGTCTTGCGTATCGTATCGGCGGACTAAAGAGTTGGTAGATTCAGAATCCGACTGTAGAGCACATAAAGAATCCCGTTCAGCATTGGAGAACGCTGGTCAGTCAAGTGAAGGGGGTTACGCCTACGTGCGTGGTCTTCAGGAGAGACACATTGAGCCCTTCGTTGTTGAGAGATACCCCAGCAAGTTTGGACTCCGAAGCCGTGGTGCTTTGGTGGGCCTTGAACACCTGCTCATCGACAGACCCAGTCAGAAAATGCAAACGTCCCGCTCGTACCTTTTAGGCGCGGGAGGGTGGGAGGGAACAGAGACGAAGCTTACTTGGGGCATGTCTTTGGGGACCTCTTGTCCACAACCTTCAACAGGACAACGCTCCGATGTTTTGGCAGCGGCAGAGACACAGCCATCCTTATCTAGGAAATAGTTGTAACACTGAGTGTGTTTGGGTCTTTTGACCTTGGGCAACATACTAGAGGCATCTTGACCGGAAGGTGTAATAGCTGGGGTTTGTTGGAGCGCTGAGGTTGTCGTGTCCGGGAAATCGGGTAGATTTTCGGCAAGAATGACGCCGAGGAAGCAGACAGCAGACAGGATAGACTGGGTAGTAATATGCATCTTATTTAGCTGTTCTGTCTTTTAAGTTACTAAGTTAAATACTTCGGACTGTCTTTCAAGTTACTAAGTTAAATACTTCGGAGAGAAATGAGCGTAAGGGTCAATTTGGGTAGATGGTTGGATAGGGAAAGGGGAGGGTGGCGAGGGGGTATAAATACTTTCTCCTACGGGGCGAGAAAACTTGATGCTGGCAAAATGAACGTTGACGGAAGTGTGGCACTCCCGTTGCAGCCCAGTATAGCCCAGTACACATCCTCCCATGAAAGTCTATGACCGGCCGGTCACCTCATGGATATCAAGCCACCTAATTTATCAGATGCCATCTAAGAATCCTGGCAGCACCGCACTCAACAACAGATGCAGCTGTATCTGTGTACTCCGCCTCCAGTCTGACAGCGACCTGCATGAAGAATTGGGCTTCCTGCTGATGTGTTGGCCACCGTGGATTTGGCTTATGTAGAATAGTGTTGAATGCATGACCTGGCACCCAAAATTGACTTGCTTCTGGTTCGGAGGATATGGAAATAATTGAGACAGATGTGTATTCAGGGCAGCCTCAGGCGAGGCAGACATGAAAACTGATTACAGTGACCACTCCATCCAAGAGTGCGGACTTGAAGGGGGTTTTCAAGGATCACATGAAATGGTGCAGGTCCCAGGACTGTGTGTGATGTCGGCGCATCGTGTTGAGAATTCTGGTAGTGAACCGCTGGCGGGCAATGTAATGCAACCAGGAAGTGGGTGATTTGCAAACAAACATATTCAAAATCACAGTTGGGTGCTGTTCCTCATACATACATATTTATGTAGAACATATGTTATTAATTTGCCACGATTCTTGCCTTGGCAGTGGCTGGATGGAAATCCTTGTCCAGCAAGAACCCTGCAGACATCGTCATTTAATTATTTCTTCTTATTGTGCCACAGCATTTGCGTCCTGTACAATCGGACATAGGACCCCGGAAAGCCCCTGCCAAGCCTACTTATGTGAATATGGTGTAATCCAGGTTTTGGATACGTGTGAGAATTGGGTTTTTCTAGCTGGACTCATGTTTTGCTACGTCTTACATCAGGCTCATTGTTTCCCCCTAGAAAAATATGGGTTTCGGATACGTTCAACATAAGGGACATCAAAGGCGCAAAAGAGACTCAGACTTAAAATCATACAATGTGAATTTTTGCCTGCAGTTGTGGCCAGATCATGATTGAAAAAGCCAATTCTTTCCATCCTCTGACACTTTCTGCATGGGCATCCACTGCTGTTGAGAGGACAGAGATTGGGTCTTCCATTTTTTGTGTAATTGGAATGAGAGGAAGATGTGTGGCTTGGAGATTGGACAAGAGTAGACTTTCCAGATGATTCTTGTGGCCACATGAGTTGAAACCACTCATGCAACACCTAAAAAGACTACATGTACATAAGCATCATTAATCCTCTTCTACTCAACAAGGCCCAAAAAGATTCGAATTACATAAGTATCCCTGGCTCAAAAAACAGCTGATCTGCTACGTATTTGGCCAATTACAACAGTATCATTTTCAAAAAAAAAAGTGTTTTTGCTACGTTGTACATAAGCCGGCTTGGTCGGGGCTCTCCGGGGTCCTATCGGACATACATACACTACAGGGACAGAAAGCCGGGCTGGAGGGCAATGCACGCTCCTGTAGAGGAGCTCGCGAGGAGAGACCCTTGTACCCAACATGTACATAGGGGATTGGTCTGCCTCAATCTTCATGAGAAACCAGAAGGTGGTGTCTTCAATATCTCGGGGCGAGGTTGACGGTTGGACCGTGTCGCCCAAAACTTATGAATCAAATGAAAGACAGACTTTTCGCAAGAAAAACAGTGAAAAAGGCATCACATTGCCACAGAGAAACAAGTATTAGCAAAAAACGATTGAGATGTGAGGACAATGAAATAAGAGGACAAGCAAATAAAAGACAAAGGAAAGGAGGTGAAACAGAGTCTAGAGAAGACAGTAAGGTCGAATGCTTTGTCAAGGCCAGTTAGTATACAGTATTGTTTAGGCTTCCAGTGCGTTGAACCTTCGGGTCTTCAGGAGAAAATTGCAAGGGCTGAGAGGAAGTACTTCATCAAGATGCTCTATCCTGGATCGGAGGAACGCCATTCTCAGCTTGATTTCAATGTTTCTACATTGGTGGCAATAATTCACAACTGAGTATGAATCACCACCATCTTTTAAGCGCGCAGAAGTTACACAACAGCGCTAAAAAAAGTACAATGGTCTCTAAAGATTCTGTTTGAAATCTTATTGTGATGCCCCGAGTTCTGCAGTGCACCAGGCACAACCAGACTGTCAAGATTATTGAACGTCAAACCAGTTAATTACTTCGTGTAGTGTTTCACTCCCCTAGATGATTCAAGTACCAATCAGGTAACCAGGTTAATAGAAAGTTTCCCTTCCAGGTGACTTTTTCCACGTTTTCCTAACATGATGTGATCCCTGATGCGAACAAACAAACATGGGGCAAATTCAGCCTTCAGAGTTGGAAAAACTATTTATTTGGGAATTTGATTCCTCCCTCTTGACATGAATCGACCTCAATCTCACCCAAGTTCATCTTATCTCTCATCAAATTTGACTAATCTTTTTATATCCTTATATTTCATTGCAAATCATTTCTGGTTCATCAAGCGATTCTGAACTATATATTTTCCTACTTAAGAAAATAGGTTCTTGTTTAATTTCCTCTGAAATACTTCATACCCGGAAGCAAAGAAATTCTCCTAAAAATTCCATCATAGTCCGACCTTAACAAAGCCCCTGTGATGATGAAGTCACCGCAGGCGAGAGGGGCTTGGACAAGTTCGATAATAGTCACAAATAAACAAAATGTTTCAAAACGGCCAGTTGTTGCAAAATTGGTTGTCTTCAAGACAATCAAACATTGCAACAAATGGAAAGCAGGATTTTGTGAACATCAATACATACATTGTATCAAACAACTAGGAATTCAGGTATGTTTACAGGAAAAGCATGAAAACTAAAAACAATAATTGTAAAATAAGAAAGATGGATTTTAAAAAAATAGAGTAGGGAAGAAACTTTAAAGATGGGAATCTTTATTGCTCAAAGCTTGTGATAAGGAATCAACTTGCATGATTTACTTAGTCGAAGCGTTCAAGAATGAGAATAAAGATTCCCTTCCTGATATGTAAGGCTCAAGGCGTGGATGACTCTAAGTGCGACGTATTTTGTGAGCTGATTTCTTGGAGATTTCAGAAATTGCGGGCCACCCTTCTGACATAAAACCACCCAAGTATAACCGCAGCGCTACACCCAGCGAAGATGATGGCAGCTGCAACCAAAAACGCCCACTCTGTTTCTTCAATGCCGCTTTTGAGATTCATTCCAAAAGTACCTAAAAAGTAAAATAATGTGAGGTAAATTCCGTAAGATTGGTATTCAAATTTTTAACGCTACTGTGTGTAATGTGGGTTTGACTACTAACCGGTCAACAAGGCGCCAAGTGTAAACCCAACGGTGAGGACCTCTAATTTTAAACCAACATAAACAAGATCGAGTTGGTTCGAGTTGAGCAATAGATTGACTGTGTCTCCTTTCATTCGTAGCTCTCTCTAAGGATCCAAGTCAAACAAAAAAAAGGATGGTGGAAAAAATGATAATTTGCCTAGTCAATTTGGGTATATGCGTTTCCAATAAAACAATGTGGTTTAAGGCAGAGACGACTCATACCAGCATACTTTCAACCTGGCAGAAGCAAAAAAGAATTGGTTGAGACAGATTAGTTTCAGTCAGTTTTTATCTGTTCTTTAAGAATCAAGTTAAATTGAAATAAGTGAGATTAATCACCTCTTCTTTGGTTTCGTCAGCCGAGTACTGGTCTATAAATGTCAAAAAGTCACTGTGATGTATGTCGCTCGAAGCCTGTCCTCCCTCAGTATCTCCCAAGGTTTTTGGAGAATCGGGAATTCCCCGATTATGGAAGTACATTTTAGCTATGAATAAAGGACAAAACGATTAGAGGTATAATTCAATAAGCTTGCTTCAGAAAAATACTCATACCCTGATCAGATAGCTTGTCCAAGAAATTTTGCAGATTGGTACATCTTGTCAAAAAGTTTTGCAATTGATGAGTCGAAAACAATAGTTTTTCCATAGATTTAGAGCCTAAATTCGCGAAGTTTTGTGTCAGAAAACGAACACGATTCGAGAAGCTTGAACAGTCATCTTTTATTTTGGATTAAGAAATTGTAACAGATCAACGCACTTATTTCCATCTCAAGCGCGTTTGAAAGTACCCCGCTTGATGCACGCAAAACATCGAAATCCTCCTCCAGCGACCCAAAGATGATATCTAGTATACTTCCAAGCGCGCTATTGTCGATTGGATTGAATTTGTGGGTTGATTCTTCTGGTCAGTTTTTAAATTTTCAGCTATGTAAAAGAAGGAATGTTCAAGACCCTTACAGAAGTTCAAAAGGATATTCGATTTCGTAGGCGCTTTTCTCTTCAATCCTTGCTCTTCTACGGACCCCATTAAGATTTGAAATGGCTTTGAGAAGGTTAGTGGTAAACTGCCTCCTTTGTGAAAAGGCCAGACCTTCATGGCCAGGGGTTACGATTTGGAAATGTTGATACTCATTGAAAGGCACAGTTGAATCGTTGAGCATAGCTACTGAATCTGCATTAATGAGAGCCCGAAAACCATCTATGTTGATCTGTTTCGTCAGGTTTTACCGAAAGAAAAGAGATCCTGTCAATTTTCGCCTATTGTCTGGCCTTTTGTACACGGAAGTACGCACAAGAATCGATTCTCCCTGAACAGAAACGGAAGGTGCACCGAAATTCGACTCAAGAAGTCTCAAGTCTTTCAGCTATAGAATTTATTCGTGAGCAGATTGTAATAATTCATGGCTGGTAAAGTGAACAGAGGTACCCAGTCCTCTGGAAAAGGGTTAAGAATGACTTACTCGTAATCTCTTGTCGCAACAAAACTTGGCTCTTGAGGCCAACTGCCCTGAACCGACTACTCCTAAACAAATTGAAGGAAGATTTCAGCATTAAATACCTTGCAGTTTAAAAACAAAAATAAATAAAAATCCACGAACCTTGCCATCTAATCTCCGTGTAACAAATATCCATCTGAGAACGTTTCATACTTTGACTCCTGAATGCATCCGACCGCGCCATGTCTCCCTCGCCTGGGGGTCTCACTGGAAGCCTGGTAGATAAATTTGAATTCGTACGTGTCCTGGGGGCTGATGGATCTCGGGGGTCCACTTGGTGATTTTGTTTTCAAAGTGCAGTTAATAAGGGTCAGCACCAGTCTTGTGATCTCTTTCCCATCAAATTTGGTAGGATGCCTCGGCAGTTCAGGTCTACTTACGTTGTGTGTTGGACCAGCTGGCAGGAGAGTTGCCGTCGACCCGAGACATTCGAGAAGGTCGACCGGAAAGTGCCCAAGGAAGCATAGGAAATGGTCCGAAAAGGCGAGTGATGTGGGAATAAAAATGAAAATAGAAAGAAAGAGTAACGTTTCTTACAAACCCAGTTTGCAAGTATTACTTTCACCAATAGTAAGAATGGAACAGAAACTGAGAAATACTGCTGGAATTCGGTATCGGGTGACTTGAGATCACCCCAAAGGTTATATGTTCTAAGTGATGCACATGCTAAAGCCAGCCTCGAGGCATCCCAACGGTAGCATGGACTGAAAGGTGATTTTTTTCCAACCGACTAGCCTGCCGCGGTGAAAGATTTTTACAGCCGGGAATGGGTGTCTTGCGCCTTGCTTGTTGAGGCCACCTCCCAGGACAAGCAGAAAACCACGGGCTTGTTCTTGCCTCCCTTTTGCCAAGCTAATGCAAGACTTTAGCCAATTGTGACTGTTCTAGCGTCGCGTCACAACACACAAGATAAAGACGTCAATGGCCCAATGTGAGAAATTCAGCTCAAGATCAATCGATTGCCTATAACTCAGCTGATGCCAATATTTGAGAATTGTCGAGAAACGGCTGTGGGCGATGGTACGGGCCCCAACTCTGAAATTAGCCTGGTACATAGGTTGTGTACTGAGTACGTAGTGGTGTATTTCCTGTGTGATGTTAGAGACAAGTGGCCCGCCGGCTGGGTTTTCGATTTTTTTGAGCGGTTCTGCATCCCAGACGTACCTACGAAGCAGAATTGTTTGTACATAAATAAATATGTATCCTACAAACTCCTGGCGACTACATATTTACTTGGGCCTGATTGCTTCGTGTCCAAATACACAAGCTCGACAGGTTTCGCCAAGCTGGCTAGTGCTGGAACTGAGAATACATACATACACGAGTTTAGAATGGAGTTGCTTGAATCTTTCTGAATCCAGGGATTTGACACGTCAACTTCGGGCGATTCTTTGGGGTTCTGACACGGAAAGGGCCCCAGGTGCTGGGGTGGCCAGCTTTTTTCGCGATCCAGGAAGAGGCTTCCAGAAGACATAAAGCAGGACCGTCACTCCGCCTGCCCATCCATCAACTCGCTCAGCAAAACTCCTCCTAGACTCCCAACCTCGGCTCCAGGTCTCACCTCTGTTTATTTTTGACCAAGATGCCTTCCGCAGTCGTACTCCAATCTACTTCGTCTACACCGTACTATCCTTCATCTTCGTTCAGCTCATTTTTAACCAAGTTCAAGCCGCCGTATTCTTGCCTCCCTTCCAGAAGGTCGAACAAGACCGTGGAATCAAATGCCCATATTCTCAATTGTTTAACTCGCAAAACAAGAGACTCATTGTGTGAGTGTCAACAGCAAGCCCGTTGGATGAGTATTGTTTCGAGCCTCACTCCTTGTTTGGTTCGGCTGCACCCATCGCTCAACTTAGATAATGGATGTCGGGCATCAAGGTTGAATGGCGAACGAGTCTCCGCGATACGGTGCACAACGTACAGAGCAATAGCAGTCTGATTATTGATTCTCCTGGTGGTCGGATTTCCCCCTTGTATCCCAATTTCCCCTGGCCCATACTCTGTGGTCAACTAATCTTATTTCCTTTTGGACTACTTGAGCCTTGCATTATTTGATCTTGTTCATGATACGTGCTGTCATTCCTTCCTTGTCGCTTCCAAAAAATTTCCAACTAGTGAGCCTACAAGAATGGATTCATCAGAACCACCATCGGTCAATTTTCAATCTTCTTTTCAAATATGAGTGTTTTCCTGTGAATTGTGTATCAACTTGATAGAAATGAGCGCACAAACGCACATTTTCTTGCGATCGAGCTGGGCCATCCAGGCTTTTGGTCTTCAATTATGGTGTTCAAATATCAAATCCGCAAAAAATTGCACAAGATCATAATTTGAAAAATGACTTATTCCCCAAGCTTTCCCCCAAAAAACTCATGTAGGCCCCGCCATCTCCCGGCGACTTCACCATAAAGAAATTGCTAAACAAGGGTTCCATCAGCTGATGGAAAATTTACATGCCATTTTTTCCCAACCAACCCAGTGGATAACTTCTGGTCAATGTGGAGCCCCCCAACAGAGCCAGATGGATTGGCAGTCAAATTCCAGAAACTTATGTAGCTTTTTGAAACGTAAGGAAGCATCTGTATGGTCTGCAGATGGCGAAGGGAAGTCATACAGTTTTTCGATAATAACATGGTTTGATTGGCTCCGGGGGTATTAGGGGTACCCGACTGCTCATCCGGGTGATCGGGGGCTCAGAGTGAAGGTTCGTGAGACGGATGAGGCTCGAGTGACGACATCACACCGGAAACCACCACCTCAGAAAAAAACCACATTCGCATCCTTGAATCGCCTGGGCTACTTCAGAAGATCGTCGAAAGATGGACAGAACGTCAGTAAAGATACTGCTTGGACATCAAGCACGGAAGCCAACTGACGCTAATTTGATTCGAATTTATTTTGTTACATTAACTATGGGCTAATACCGACAGTCAGGAGTTCAAATCGTGCGTGGCATCGATTCGCTCGAGGACGGCGTCTCAAATGGTCCCAGAACACAAGCAACGACTTCTAGATAGCCCATCACCTAGTCGCAAGAACCAACGAGCCCCTGGTGCACGTGGAGAATTCGCTCGATTGGCTGGCATGATTGGAAAGGACATCCAACAAACTACCGTCAAACTTAGTCAACTCGCTCAACGTTAAGTCTTTTACAGGCGTTTCTTAGACCAACCAACTCTTCGTAACCACTAAAACGAAATGCTTCTCTTTATTGTGCTCCAGTCGCCAAACGAAAGACCCTATTTGACGACCGACCAGTAGAAATCTCAGAATTGACATACATCATCAAACAAGATATTGCACAGCTCAACCAACAGATTGCTCAACTACAAACATTTGTCAAGCAGAACTTATCTTCAAATCGTGGACAGAAGCAACCAGTGGACGAACATAACAATAATGTCGTGATGATGCTACAAAGTAAACTGGCGGATACTAGTATGGGCTTCAAAGATGTCCTCGAGATTCGCACTCAGGTGGGCTTAGGCACCATTTTCATCTTAGCGAGTGAGATTAGAGTAACATTGGCTTCACGGGACTTATATCACTTGACACTAATCTAAACAGAACATGAAGGCGACCAGAGACCGGACCGAACAATTTCAGTTTAATACCCCCGGACTTGCCACAGCATCGCAATCAGGTACCTTCCCATGTGATGATGATAGTGGCCTAAAATAAGCGTGCTTATTGATCCCACTGAAAGTCCTCCGTTCCCGCCCCAAATCTGCTTCCCCTTTCAATCCACAATTCCCAGATTCACCACTATACGCAGCTCAACAGGCAGGGGTAGCTTCTAGTGTCAATCGGTCAATCTATGATTCAAAAGGTAAAGGAAAATCCACTCAAGATGGTTACCAACAAAATGAGTACCTGGCCTTGGACATGGGCAAAAACTCCATTCAAGCCGAACCCAGCGCGCCACAAGGATATATGCAAATGCAGCTAGCACAGGATAATTCAGTTGAGTGGACAGATTGTTATGGCTTGCGATCGATCCAGCTTATAACCCATCATGACTTGTTTTCAGGATGCATATCTCCAACAAAGGTCAACAGCAATTGAGTCGATAGAATCCACGATCACGGAGCTGGGCTCGATCTTCAGTCAACTGGCCACAATGGTTGCTCAGCAAGGGGAACAAGTGCAACGGATTGATCAAGATACGATCGACATTGAAAGTAACATCCAATCCGCACAATCTGAATTACTCAAATTCTATTCAAGTATCTCTGGGAATCGAATGTTGATGCTTAAAATTTTTGGGATGATCATGATCTTCTTCCTGGTCAGTCCCACAGCCATCCATCCGTTTGTTTCCTATCTATCAATTGTCTTTCTCACTAAATCTGTGAATTCTTCCCTTTACTTGGTTCTCTCAAATCAATTACCCATCCTCACCAGCTATTTGTTTTACTTACTTGATAATCAAGCAATAGAATATTTGGAATACTTTGATTGTCATAAGGGTGTTTTTTTAATAAACAAACCCAATAAAGTTAACTTCTATTGAATAAATTCTTTCTTTCTTTTCTGTTTGATCACTCCCAATTTCTTATTATCAATCATCACTTTGAACAAACAAATAACATGAGTGTTCTGTTTCTTTAAACCTTTTCATCAACATATTCCTGTGTCTTGGTGTGAAAATGAGTGGATAAACAGAGGGGCAAAGCTGCTCAAGTACTATGTATAAAAGATCAACTAAGTTTTTTTGGAATCCATGCAGTGACTGTCAGCCTTCTTTTTTCATTTGGTAAATAAGTTTGTGAAAAATAAAAGGAAGAAGGAAAAATTGAAGGAACTTGTTTTTGAAAATTCAAGTAGCAATAGACTTTTCCAAATAACATTCCACATTTAAATCTGTCAGCCTTAGGGATACCCCTTAGAGTATCTCCACCCAAGGAGCTATAATTGGGGTGCTAAAGCTCAGATATAGCTCCTCTGTTTTTCGCAATAGCAACCCAAGGTGGACTGGTTCCCAGATGAGGTTGCTATATTCAGAGCCCTATTGTGAGATATTTGAGGTGTCAGACAGGATTCACCAGAAAATGTGGTTTAATGTCCCGGGTTGTCTGTCTGTCATGAGCTGCCACGGGTGCTAGATGGTTGCTAGATCTGGCAACCGCCTAGCTTTTTTTAGCTTCAGAGCTATTGTAGCACCACAGGTGGGGGCTGATTTTCAGCTTGGGTTGCTAAAAGTTGGATAGAAACCTGGGATAGCACCTCCAGTGGAGATGCTCTTAGTATAAGAGGAAAACTGCATTCTTCATGAAATTCTAGGGAGATTTACTGGCTCAGAACCAACCCCAAATTTGTACTCCTTCAAGTTCTGGTGTTTAAGTAATTCTCAAAAACACTACAACAAATCATTGATCCTGAGAGCTATGTAGATAATTACAGTTCTTGGCCCCCATACACTTTTTAATACACTTCCCAAAATTATGTTATTTGAATAGAATGTATTGAAGCTTAGTTAGAAAAAGGAAAGGGTTTAAACAATGCAAAGTGCAGGGTGTCAATTGATAACACATAGAAATTTAATTAGGTGAAATTCAACTAGCTTATATTATTGGGAGGGAGAATATTGGGTGAAATGATAACTAAAATGTTTCTAGGTTTCCATAATATTTACATAAATCATTACAGAACTCACAATAACATATTCAAGTGATATCTAGGTTCATAGTATGTCTAAAATTGTTAAAAGGATGAGAAGAAACTATTATTTACTAAAAAAAATTGAATTTCCCACAGCTTCCCTGGTCCACTAGCAGAAAAAAGAAATCAGAACACTTAAAATTTGCATGGCAATCTCTCAGATAGAAAAAACAATTAAATTGAATTAACAAACATGGTTTAATAATCCATAAAAAATATATCATGAAGTCATGAGAACATAGAATGCACTGTTGTCCATTGAAATAAAAAATTCCCCAATTAAATCAATCATGAGAATAATTCCCCTGTTGTAAATTGAATAGAATTTGATGTGGTTTTCTGAATTACCCAGTGGATGAGTGAAATCTAAATCATAAAGGGAGGCCTTGAGAAGATTCATGCTTAAAGAGAATTTTTATCTTCGTAAAGAATCACGATAAAAATAGAAAGAAACAGAGACTAAAAAATGAAAAAAGATTCATCTTAAAGAAAATTTCAGCTTGCTACTATGCAGAGACAAGCTTACATAGTAATCAAGTGAATAAATAAATAAAAACAATAAAGATAAAAAGTATAAAACAATAGAATACCTTAAGAAGGATGAATAAATGTGTAAATATTATTGTAAAAATGAAATCTAAATACAAAATAACCTAGGGTCACCCAGCGGAATGAACCTTAAAATCCTACTCCTTCATACTCTTTCTCTTAGAAGAAAGAAGGACTAATCAAAATCATTACAAAGCATGTTACACATGTTACATAACCATCACAGACATGTAACAAGACTTATAGAGGAAAATAAAAAGTTTATAATCAATGTACATGTTCTATAATAAGTATAAAGTATAATAACAACTCTATAACATAATAAAATGGCTAAAAGTAGTAGAACTTTCTAGAAATTAATAATCAATTGAATGTAAATAAATATTGCATTCTTGATTCATAATCTTTAGAATATTACAAAGTTATAATAAAAGAATGTTCAAGAACATTCTACCAATACAATTGGGTTTGAATAGGCAAAAATCCCTCTATTCAGTCTTGAGAAGGATCTGTCAGAAGATCAGAAAAATGACTCAGGACCCTCATACCTAATTCAGGGTCCCTTATTTCGCCCTCAAGGCCTCTGAAAGGTATAAATAGACCTCATACCTTCCCCTCAGAAGCCTTTTCCCCAGTCTTGTTGACCAGTAATCCCCTTCAACTTCATACTCATCAGTCAAACCTTTACTGACCAGTGATTATACACTTTTAGGACTTACTGTGACCTTGAATTTCGACTCTAAACACCCATTGAAGCCTTCCTGAACTCACCTCCAACCTCACTCCATCCTATTCCATGTATTGGCTCCATAAGGGCTCCAAAACAGTAAGTACATTTCTGTTTTAGAGCCACTCTTACCATCCAATTTCCTGGGTAACCCAAAGACCCCTGTTATAACAGGCCCCAGAAGATCAGGTTAACCCAAAACCCCTGTCATTACATGAGCCTGATAATTAAAGAGGGATTATCACAAATCCAGCCGACAGGCCCTCTCCAAATATACCTTATTAACTTTTCTTATATTCTTTTCACCAC
The DNA here is from genome assembly GCA_001624995.1 of Puccinia horiana. Taxonomy (NCBI): domain Eukaryota; kingdom Fungi; phylum Basidiomycota; class Pucciniomycetes; order Pucciniales; family Pucciniaceae; genus Puccinia; species Puccinia horiana. Next base: position 2,470,128 of record LWDY01000019.1, read on the forward strand.
ACCAAACCAACAAAAATAATCTATTTATTTTTGATTATTTTTATCATCTTGCAGGAGGTGTAGCTAGAAGGACTAGCCTTGGCATCACCTATCCTGACAGAGAATGGGAACAGGTGTGAGAATGAGAATAAGGAAATGACACCACTCAGAACTATGTAGACAGGAAACTGATGAGAAGTAAGAAAGGTTAGAAACAGTCAACAAGGAAAGAAAGAAACAAGAGCCTCAAATATGATACTCCTAAGTAAAATGACCTCAAAAACAATGAGATAGCTTGGATCAAAAGGGTATGAGGTTTGCTCATGATGTTTACAATCAACTGTAACATATTTTGGTCAAGATGACAAAGAAATACAAGGAAGTCAAGAGACTTGAATAGTGTTCATCATAATTTTAAACTGAAGTATTTACACTGTGAGTGACATCACAGCTGAGGAAGGTGCAGAGCACAACATTCCAACACTGTACTTATAATGTGCTAAATCACCAAAGGGATAAGAATTGTGTGCTGTGGGATTTGAACCCACAACCTTCTGCATTCATGAGAGATGCTCTTCTACCACTGACACTAAGAACAATTGGCTGTCCCAGCATGACACTGCAACTTCCTCTTGCAACACTCTGCTGCAACAGCCAAATGGCCCTGCTGGGCTGCCACAACCTCCTGCTGCAACACAATGTTTTAGCACAGTGATGGTACAGCCAATTGTATTTAGTTTGAGCTAAAGACACAGTTAGCCTTACCGGTGATTTTGGGATATCATATTATATGGCTCAGCCATTCACATGAAGCTGAGGAACATATTCCAACAGGCCTGACCTCACCTATTAATGGATTCCTCAGTACATTCACCCACACCATCATCAGTGAGCACAGTTAATACTGTACTCCTACTTCAAAAGTAGTGATATATCTAACCATTTCAAACCATTATCTGCTGGAGCAAATTACAAAAATGAGAATATCCCATCTGTTTGCCTGTTTATCCTCCTTACACCAGGAAAAATCAATTATCACTTGATGTCAGATCACATCAAGCAACTTTGGCTTCAGCTTTGGTGGAGCTCTGGTTGTACTACCAGCTAGGCACATGAATGGCCCCTTTTTGCTTCTGAGGGAGAAGTAGTTCATGCCAACTTAACACTTCAAGGGTAGATCATTATTCTCAAGCTGATGTCACCTGTGATCTACTCTAGTGATCATTTATTTTTCCAGGAGTGGTGCTTATAAATCAGTTTCTGCAAGACTAACACATCTCACAGAGGCCAGTCATTCAAGTTCTTCCTCCAGCTGTTTTCCCAGTAATATTAATTGTGATGGTTTTTTCAATGTGAAAACCATTTTATTTTTACCTTTCTGCTGTTAATTATTCAAATTTACAAGTGATAAATCAACTTGAAAGGAATTTAGGGCCTGTACCATATGCTTCACGAAGTCAAATTTTCCTGCAAGCCCGGATTTTCATTTTCTGAAAATCTGTTTTCATCAAAATTGAGCACCATAGCGCTTAAAATCACGGTCCAAAAACCTGATTTTTGATTAAATTTTCAAAAATTGCAAAAACACCCCCCCTGTTTTTGACAATTTTCGCCATTGAATTTTAACACGTAATAGCGATTACTGTTGAAGCTTGGCCTCAATCATGGGTGTTAGGGATGGTACAGTTTTTAGTACAACACTGACTTGATTTTTCTCAAAAAGGGTTTTTGAGAATTTTCGAAATACCCAAAAAAAAAAAAGGATTTTAAAAATTTCTGAAAACCCGAAATGGATGGTACATGCCCTTAGTTGTCAACCTCTATGACCCAGTTATGCATACATATTATTGGAGTTCTAGATTGGGATTGATAATACCACATATTCTAAGGTGTCATTTTAGGAAGATTCAAAGTTCTAGTTGGCCCTATAAATTTTGGACCCATCAATCCTTGTTAATCAACAAAATAGCTTTTGACTTTTTTTCCTCCTCATCCCCAATTTTCTTTTCATCTTGATTAAATTTTTGAAATCATGTGTTAAAAATTCTGTTATCTTGGGAAGTCAGCATTTATAGTTAAAAAATCTGATTTGCCTCTGCTTCATAGTCTGTTTGCACTCTTTAATATTATCAACATTTCAATGCTTTTCCTTAGCTTATACATTTTGGAAAAACAAGGAAGTAAACATCATGGATAGTATGTGTGTCTTTGCATGTAAGTTTATCACATTTCCATAATCAAGACTCATGAGAATGTTCTTGATCATGATTACAGTTGTGCATGGCATAAACCAGCACTTCTTGTCGGCCCTGTCTGAAATGTTGGGGCCAAAAATGAGAAAAAAAAAGGTTTTTTTAGGGCAAAAACAGGCAAAAACCCACCCATTGGGTTGAGATTTTAGATTTGGAACTGAATTAGAGTCCAAATGTGCCCTGTTAGGACTCTATGAAGCCATGTGTTAGGGCTTAATCCATAAATTTTAACCCCATAAATACATAATTATAGGGTTAAGTATGGCTTTATAGCACCGGGTCCGAAATATGGATGTAAAAAATAAAATAATAAAAAACTACTGGGCCAAACTCTAAGCCCTTATATTTTTAAGCTCTACACACCCGTGCGAGTCCAAAAATGTAAGGCCCTGTTTGGGAGCGGGATATGACGCGTGTAATATTGAGGTTGCTTGTGACATCTGGTCCAATTTTGGTGGACTCGACCAGATGTCACCTGGGATTTCACGCATGAAGCGTAATATTGCCGCTCCCAAACAGGGCCTAATAAAAATAAGTAACCATGCACTTTGGCCCCCGGGGGAAGGCCCCGCGTCTGAATATTTTTTTTGCAGGCGGGACAGTGCTGGTTTATGCCATGCGCAACTGTATAACCCGCACGCACGGGTATTTTCACCTGGTCACAGACGTTCCACTCCGTGGTCCAAAGCAACGAAAGAACTTCAACCAAACTACAACTCACCTTTTAAAAAAAACGACCGACAATCGACAATCGACAAGAAGGAAGAGACGATGGAAGAACTCAAAGCAGAAATCGAATTGAAGAGGAAGAATATCATCATCAACAACAACGAAGAATCTGGAGAAGAAAAACAATCAATACCAAATAAGAAAAAGTACATGCGAAAAGGAGATTTAATCAAACTAGAATTATTAGAACAAGAAGAGAAAAGAAAGAAAGAAGAAATCAATAAAAACAAAACGAATTCAGAAGGAAAGCTCAAATTGAAACAATCGGAAGCAGGAAAAGATAATAGTGGAAGAAGCAGTGTGACGCCGAATCCGAAGACGGAAACCGACCACGAGAACCAGCCCGAACAATACAACATATCACATGAAGAAGCGATCCGAAGACTGCGGAACAAAGGGCAACCGATCCGGCTATTTGGCGAGAGTGACAAAGAAAGAAGACTGCGATTACGGGCGATCCAGCTGATAGAAGAGCGCACGGAAGGCGGACGAAATGAGTTAATGCAAGCATTAGAAGGCGTGGAAGGAAAGATGGACTTGGAAGTCTTGCCCAAACAGTCCACTCATCATTCTTCCATTCCTGCTACCAACTCGCAGAACCTCGCCGGCTCGTCGGCTCTGTTGGCCGACGCCGACGACCTCAATCTCGACGCGGAGACTCTCGATCTTGATGCTCAAGTGACCGTAGACCTCAACTTGATCAAAACCGATCCTCGTAAAATTTATCCTCAAATTTACTTCGCCCTCAAAGTAAGCTTTCTCATTCGATTTCTTTCTTTTTGGTTATGGTAACATTTTTTCCTTCTGGGGGTTTGGATAGCGTGTTCTGAAAGAATGGGAACAATCAATGGCCGAACGTCCAGGTAAGCATGACCTCCCCCCACTTCCCCCCCAATATTCCTTCACGACCGAAAAATAATTAATTTTGATAAAAACAGATCATATACGTCGTAGTGCCCAAGGGAAATTAGTGGCAGCGACTCAAAAACAATCAGCCGAATATCTCAAGCCGTTATTTAAATCGCTACGAAAAAGGGTAAGTGTTTCAAGAATGCACCAGGCAGACCGAAATCTGATTTATAAACCTCCTTAGGAACTAGCGCCAGATGTTCTACAGGCAGTAGCAGAGATAGTTCATCACATGCAAACGCGAGAATACATCAAAGCCAACGACGCATATCTACGACTATCGATCGGCAATGCTCCATGGCCGATCGGGGTGACGATGGTCGGGATCCATGAACGCAGTGGAAGAGAGAAAATCTTTAGCAACAATGTCGCTCATGTTTTGAACGATGAAGTCAGTAGGAAGTACATCCAAAGCTTGAAAAGGTTGGTCCTTTTTTTCTTTGTTCCCTTTTCTCATACTACTGTTTATAGTGATATCTTCTCTCCTTATGGCCCCTTTCAGGATCTTGACTTTTGCTCAGACTAAACGTCCCCCTGACGATCTGGCCAGGAAGTGGGTTCTTACATTACCACACTCTGTTGGAGAATTGGAAACTGACTTCGTGATTATTGAAATGATTAATAGGATGGGCTAAATCAGACACCACATATGTCTGTTTCCGGTGCTCTCTGGTTTCAAACACACACCCCAAGCAAACCATCTTTTTTTTCTTCTTCCAAATGATGTAAATAAATAAATAGATATTTTGGACACAAGAAAGATAAAAAATGTGACAGGTTGAGAGAGTGACATGTGTGTAGACAGGGGATGTGACAGACCGAGCATATGAGAGTAGCGGAGAGCCCAGAAGAAAAGACAGAAGAGAGATGAGACTGCCAACGATAGAGCGCATACTATCGACCTGCAGCAAACTGGTCCCGTCGTTCCTATACCCCTCACTCCGGACTATCCTCATCAAGACTCTCCAAGCAGGACCCCTGCCCAAACATGTCGGCTTCATCATGGACGGGAATCGTCGCTTCAGTCGTCAGGAAGGTCTTCCTATCGAAGAAGGACATCGCGCTGGATTCGATGCCTTAAAAAGAGTTCGTCGTCCACTTCCCCTCGCATACCTATACACGTATTTACTCAAAAACAAATGTTTTTTTTATATATAGATTTTGGAGTTATTACTTCGGCTGGAAGTTCCAAACGTTACCGTATACGCATTCGCGATAGAAAACTTCAAACGATCGGCGACAGAAGTGAACAAGATCATGGATCTAGCGCGAACCAAGCTGACGGAAATATGTGAGAAAGGGTCAGAGAAAGACATGTCAGTGTGTGTGTGTGAGTGAGAGTGCGCAAGATTGATGGGGATGTGTGGGTGTAGACAGTTGTTGGATCGCTACGGGATTCGCGTCGTCGTTATTGGCCGCAAGGATCTCCTCCCAAACGACATCAAAGAATCGATAGCCAGAGTTGAACAAATGACGGCCAACAACACACGGTAACATCCCCACCATCCACCCATAACACTGACTTATTAACTTACTTTGGTTGCTCTTTTTTTAATAAGGGGCTGTTTGAACTTGGCCTTTCCGTACTCTTCTCAAGAAGAAATCGCAACAGCCATCTACACAACCGTTTATGAAACCACAAAAGCCCAATCGCCTCCAAACCAGTAAGTACAAACCCTATACAACACAACATGCAAACTGACAACTGGGGTGTGTTTGGTTTGATATGGTGAAAAGTAGAACGCCAGATATACAAAAACAAATCGATCGAAATTTGTATACTTCGCACAGTCCGCCACTAGATATACTAATAAGAACATCAGGAGTGACCCGCCTATCTGATTTTTTGCTATATCAAACCACATCTTTAAACGAGAAAACGACCTCTGAAACCAGAAACGAAAAGAGATCTGGTTGTTGTGCTTCTGTTCATTTCGTTCCTACTTTTTGGCCTGACTTCGGTTTGCTTGATGTCTTGCCTATTATCTTGGGTTGGCAAGCCGAACAAATTATCTCCCGTTTCTTTCATTTCTATCAATAAAAACAAAATCATTACACTCTTTTACTCAATCCAACCTCTGTAATTCTTCTACATAAACCCAAAGAAAATAACCTTATCAAAGAAAATATGGTTATAAGATTACATATCTCAATAAAAAACAAGGGAATTATGATTTACACACACAAACACACTGCCACTGGGTTTTTTAGCAAGAAAATCAAACGCAATTTTGCCATGGTGAGTCGAGGTTGAAAGAGTAAGTCTAAACAAATCCAAAAAAGAAGAAAAACAACCAAAAATCCAAAAAAAAGAGAAGAGTAATTTAAAAAAAAAAAGAAAATGTGAGGGTAAAGAATTAATGGGAATGAGAGTTAGGATTACGAGGGAGATCCCAATCAAGGATACCACCGGTCTGATGAAACCCACCGGCGCCGACAAACCTAGAGCGAGTATTTGAGGGGCCCACGGAAGAGAGACCGACGCGACGGAGACGGTACAGTCGTCTGCATCCATATCCGATGGCCAGGCCTACAGCAACTAAAGTGCTTCCTGCTACTACGTAAAACGCGTATGGATCCGATTCCAAATGGGTTCGTAAATTCATCCCAAATAATCCTGTTTTCAGATATGTATATATGGTCACTCATCAGCTCTTGCTTCTTCCTTTGGATAGTAGAGACGATCGAGAGCCGCTTTTCTTTTGTGAGTGGGGGTGTAATCACTCACCTGCTGTTAATGCTCCCAGCCCTAGTCCCATCGTCCCAATCGACACTTTCAGGTCGAGAGCCAAAAGAGTATTCCGGTTCGAATCAAGAATCAGGTCGATGATCTCTTCGGTGCTTTTGATGTTCGTCTTTTTTTAATCATTCAAGCGATCAGTGATGGTGGGAACAGTAGATAAAAACCCTCTCCCCCCAAAGAAAAAAAAGAAGAAAGATTCATTAACTTACTAATGTCGAAGTGCCCTAGTGTTCACAAAAAAAGAAGAAGGAATTGCAGTTGGTTAGATCTACCGTACATGTCCCACACAAGATCCAACTAAACCACTTTACTTCATGGACAATCTCCTCGACGTATTTTGAAAAGGATTCCAACAACTGCTCGAATTCTTCATGATCATGATATTCTCGTGGGTTTTTCTTTAGGATCTTTTCACCCAGATAAGCGTTGGCCATATCTTGCTCTAACAAAAAACATCAAACAAACACCTTGCCAGTTTAATCTTTCACTACGAAACCGGATTGATAGCTTTTGTTCATCACTAACCGTTTTCTAGGATCTCGTCTAGACATCTTTGGACGAGTAAAGCCCGACTATTAAATGCCGATAGACGACGTGAATATAGTAACAGCTGTTTCAGATTTTCTCTTTCTAAATCCACCCCCCCACAAAAAAAAAAAACAGAGTCAAATTGGGATGGAGTTTTGCGAAAGTGAGTGATTTTAGGGAAAGAAACAAACCTATGTTTTGCTCTAATCCATCGAGGAGACTGGCGACCAGAGTCTTGAGGACACCAAGTTCGCTTTCCAAAGTAGTAGCCACCGAGCCCAACATGGTCTCTAAAGCCCTTCAACCGAATTGGATTGAATTCGAGTAAGCAAAGATCCAAACCGATTTTCTGATTGGACTGATATAGTTAATGGGAGAGGTTGAGATGTTTGTACCTGAATTCGTAAGGTAATTCGGTTGATTTTTCAGTGAGAGGATCCTGAAGATGATCGGCGAGATTGTTGAGCAAGTTGTGTAAGAAGGCGGATGAGATCGAGTACGGGGATGATTGACCATTGGAGGAGGGATGATGATGATGGTAAGGGCTGGAGATTGAGGGCGAGCAGGGGTCTTCGAAGATGAGAATCGAGTCGGCTCGGATTAAGGCTCGTATGTTGAGCACATTGAACTGTTTTAAACATAACCTCGGTTATTGTTTAGCTCTCTAGAGATCTCCGGATATAACTTACGATGATTGCTTCGTCGCGGACCAAGATTGAGGGGACGACATTCGAGATTCTCGAGTCGATTTTTCGCAAGTCTCGAGGCTGCGTATATAAGATAATTGTAAGGTTTTAGTGAGCTCGGAAAAAAAAGGTAACAGATGAGAGATACCTGTAATCGATTTTGAGCGCAGATTTCGCTCTTGGACATTGATCGGGACGGAAGCAGACGAGCTGAAAAGATGTTTTTTGGTTAGTTTCATGTTTGGAAAGTGAGCAGAGATGGGAAGAACCATTGCGATCGATCTGAATGCAACGGATTGTTGAGTTGTCCTCTCTTCTGGAGAGCGAGTTCCTGGGGAAAGGTTTATCGAGTGTATCTTTGATCTGATCGAAAGGGTCGGGGGTACTGAAGGGGATAGTTTTTGGATTGGGCTGAAGATTAGTGGTTCGCTGGTATTGGTTGAGTCTGATTGAGGGAGGATGTGGTTCGTTTTGGGAGAGTCTGAATTCGAGTGTTCGGTTTGAGGGGACGAAGGAAGGGATGAGTCGGCTTGAGTTGTTCTTGAAAGAGAATGAGCGGGCAGTGTTCGATGGAAGCTGGCTGAGCCATCTCATCTTCGTGGTTCTCGGTGAAGTGACGGTCAACAGGAAACACCCCTCACTCAGAATATTACATTAAAATATTTCCATTTTTCACAAAAAAATAAAAACAAAAAAACAGTTGGAAATACAAGAATCACATGACCATGTCTCCTCTCGAAATATGTTCACCAGCACTCTCAAACACAAACCTTCACACATCAAATCAGTTTGGTAGTCCACTGAGTCAGGATGGAGAGATGGCTTACCGACTGGCAATGTTCATGGACTGCAGTTCCTGGAACAGGAGCTTGGCGGCATACGGGATGTAAACTTGAGAGACTGGGGATAATCGCAACTCAGCATTATCTCCGGGCTGAGAAGGAACACTGGAGAGGATACTCAACTGGCTGTCTTGTTCCGGCACGCTCGACACTCGAACGACTGTTTCTTCAGATTGGCAATCGCTACCATCCCACATCTATTCCTCCCAGAAACACTTTCAGATGCTTTTGAAACCAGAGAGAAGAAATCCAAACCGCGGCTTACATATCACAGACGTGGACCCTGTATGCATCACTAACGTCAAACATCCTCTCTTTCAAGAATCCTGCAATACCATGTGAAATCATACAGTCTCTCTAGATTCATCAATCCAGGCGTATCCAGATCAGTCAGCGAACTGTTCAAGTAATAGATATCAGCTCAATGGCTTCCACTCAACTTCCATCTCTCCGAACCGCAGACCACCATCTCTCGACCGACCCTCGACGGGTTGTCTCGTCAAGATCTGCACCGGCCCTCTTGCACGGGAATGGATCTTATCGTTGACCATATGTTTCAAGCGTTGGTAGTAAGTCGGACCGAGATAGCATTGTGCTCGGAGCTTCTTTCCGGTGTGGCCATTGAACATAATTTCCAAGCCACGCGACTGGTACCCTTTATCCTTCAATAGGGCCGAGATGGCTTCGACAGTCACCTCGCTAAAAGGCGTCGCGTCTCCCTCGTTCCCGGTGATCGTAGAAACCTTACTCAGCAAACACTCTACCAGATGTCCAATCGTCATTCGTGACGGAATCGCATGCGGATTGATGATGATATCCGGACAGACCCCCTCAGATGTGAACGGCATGTCCTCCTGTCGGTATAAAATTCCAACTGTACCCTTTTGACCATGTCGCGATGCAAACTTGTCTCCGGTCTCCGGAATCCGAGTCGACCGAATCCGCACCTTCACAAACTTCAATCCATCCTGATTAGTTGTCACCAAGACTTGATCGATAATCCCATTCTCGGTTGACTTCAATGGCATCGACACGTCCCGTTTCGTATGCGTCTTCATACGTTGTCCAAGCTCTTCACTATCCTTGGGGATAGGCGCAGTCTTACCAATGATAATATCGTCACCAGAGACTCGGGTCCCCGGTGTGATGATTCCATCATCATCCAGCTTATCATAGGTCCCATGCTTCAATCGAAGAGTACTATCTCGACTTGGTTTCTCAAATTCTTCCATCTGGAGTGCACCCGCCTTCTTCTCTTGATCCATGTAAGATCGGTAGTAGAATGACCTAAACAGACCACGGTCGATCGACGATTGGTTCATGATCACTGAATCTTCCTGGTTATAGCCCGAGTAACACAAGATCGCCACAATCGCATTCTGTCCAGCCGGCAGTTCTCGGAACCGTAAGTATTCCATCGATCGAGTCGTCGCAAGTGGCTTTTGTGGGTAATAGAGGATATTCGCCATCGTGTCCATCCTCATCCGGAAGTTGGTTAGATATACTCCCATCGCTTGTTTTCCCATGGCAGATTGGTAAGTGTTTCGAGGAGACTATGTTCCACAAAAGCAAGAGCAAATTAGACTACTAATAAATGCTTCCCTCGAATTGAAAAAAAAGCAGAAACATAGAGAGATCATACGCACTTGATTGTGATCAGGAAACGGAATGATAGAAGCGCAAATCCCCAAGATCATGGCTGGGTGAATCTCGCAATGTGTCCAGGTATGAGAATACATGCTGGTATTTCCCTTCAGCCGAGCAGCCGGATCATAAGTTTCTTTAGGAACCTGACCAGTTTCTTGATACTCTCTTGATTGTTCTAGCTCTTCTGGTGTCATACAGATCATCACCGTCTCCTCTTCTTCGGCATCCAAATATTCGACGATCCCTTTAGCCACTAATTGGCTCCAACCGAACGGCTGGCCTTCATCCTCAGGTACCTCGGCTTGCGGGTCTTCACTGGCGGTCACATATCCGTTGCTGAGCCATTCCACATGATGTTTTTTCAATAGCAACTGCTGGTTTTCCACGATAAATAATGGTCGACAAACCCGCCCACCATCGGTGAACACACGCAGTTCTCTTTCTCGGACGTCCCTCATCACTGAGACTTCTGGCTCGATATCTCCACATCGACGTAAGCGTTTGATGGTCTCGAGAAGTGCCGCTGGTGCTCGATGGACACCTTGCCATACTCCGTTGACGAAAACTTTGGTGCCATTAGACATGTCAGCCGAGAACTCGTCCAAGCTTTCCATTCCCCACTCTTCCAAGAACTCCACAATCGGCGCCGAGGGTGAGCCAACGGAGATGTAAGACATCAATGCTAAATTCTTGACCAGTCCACAAGCTTGTCCTTCGGGTGTTTCGGCCGGACAAACCATTCCCCAATGAGAGTTATGCAGTTGACGGGGTTTGGCAATCTTACCATCTCTGCCGATCGGTGTATTACATCGTCGCAGATGAGATAATGTGGATGCAAATGTATAACGATTCAGCACCTGTGAAACTCCTGCACGAGCCTGCATCGCCTTTTTCTGGTCTCCCCAGTTTCCAGTCGCCAATGAATACTTTAATCCGTTAGTGATCGTATTCGACTTGACAGCGGCATTCAGATTGAATGGCTTTTGCATCTCCACACACTGTAATTGTCAAGATATGAATGCGGAAGCAGATCAGATTAATCGGGCGGCGTCTGTTGAGAATTTAAGCCTAGCGCCATGCAGACCTTTTGTAGATGTCGATAGACGTCCTTAGTGAGCTTACGAAACAACATCCGAAACAGGCCGGCAAGAAGAGGACCAGCGAGATCGAGACGCTTTTTACCGAAATGATCTCGGTCGTCCAAGTCCCGTCTATCCAAAGCAGCCAGGAGAAGTCGATGGATCATGTATCCGAAGAAATAGGCCTTCTTTCCCTGCTGTCCTTCTGACATTGAAATGTGCGGTAGCATCTCTTTTTGCAAGATCTCTTCTGCGTATTTCAGTCGTTTTTCTCTTGATAATCCTGTGGCTGTACCTCTCCTTCCAATGAAATCAAGAGCAACCTACCCAAAACCACAAAACAAAAGTGCGGAAAAAGATCAGGAAAAACAAAATGTGGTAAAGGAAGCTCCTACAATAGCCAAAAACAACGCACTTCTTGCTCTTGAATCGGGAATGAATCTTCCAAACATGGCTTGAGCATTTCAAACATTGCGGTGTCATTACGGTCGTAGCAAATATGTTCTAAGATATCCTTATCGGGAATGATGCCCAGGGCTCTGAAGACAACCACGATTGGGATATCGTTCCTGATGTAAGGCAAAGTGGTTTTGATTGTTGCGCCGCCTCCCTTTTCAAAATCAAAAGAAAAACGAAAGGATTAGTATCATAAAGACGAGAGAAATTCTTCTGGGTCAAATACCAACCGCCTTTTCAGCCTTATGACCACCATACATCTTGACTTGCATCGAGCTGACCGTCTTACTACCCTTTTCGACAGCACTGCGGATCTCACTCAAGAAGGAAACTGGTGAAGGAGCGGCTTTGGCGAAGACGTAGACGTGATTGGCAGCCATCCTTTCTTGAGCAATCAAGACTTTTTCAGACCCGTTGATAACAAAATAGCCGCCCTTATGAGGTGGAGAAATTGTTGACAAAAAAAGACACAGGTGAATGGCTCGACAGGCAGGGATGATGAGTGTCAGTTTAACGAACTTGGTCAAATGGGCACTCATTTAGCTCGTATAGACCGGCATCGTCCAGCTTATCCAGAATACAGAATTCGGACCGTAGCATGATGGGCACCTATGGTTGTAAAACGCGAATAAAACAGGGAAAAAAAGTGAATTGGTCAATGTGTAAATCACTAATCAGTCAGCTTAATTTGAAGGTACAAGCTTAGGGGTCTTACGCACTTTACCAATATAAATTTGTGAAGAATTTTTTTCTTCATTTTGATCGTCATCGGCAACGTAAATCGGTTCACCAGTTTCTACATCGAATTCACCGGTTGCACGCTTATTTGATTTGCTCATATCGACATAAAGAGGCGAAGAGTAACTGGCAATTTTAAAAGGTTGGATACAATCCAGGTAAGTAGTGTCAGAAATCTTGCCTTTTTTTTTTTAGACTTTGGGAAAGTAGGATATTTGAACGAACGTCAAGTTACGAAGTCTGGCTTCATTGGGAAACATGGGCTGAACTGTTCCGTCCGATTCAGTCATTGTAGGTCTTGATAAATAAATTTGACCAAAGTTGATTTCGAATCGTTTCTAAAAAAAAATTAGTCAAGCAACGCGTCGAAATATAAAATTTTAACCAAGGAGACCACCAGGCAGAAGCGACAAGAGAATATATCTATATAAGTTGGAATTCAAGGGTATGTAGATTGATCGAATTAGACTGACAGTCAGATCACCGGCTTTATCGGTGTATTGCATCGATTGCTCCAAGACTAATGAGCCGGTTTCATCTACCAGTTCTTGCATGGTGGTGTTGACGAAACCATCGAAAGAAGAGATCTGCTGACTGACAAGATTCCGTTCGGTAAAAAAAGCCGAGATGACCTGCCAACAGTCTTCCTGAGTGATATTGTGATAGGATCCATTATTGGGTGGATTTGATTGATTGAGTCCCAAGTCATGATGGTCTTTTTGTGTGTTGGTTTCGTCGCCCGGCTGGTGATCGAGTGAAGGGATTGCATCATAATCGTAGGTTCCGAACACGTCTTGAGGATCGGCGACATCTCATCAGTCTCGATGTTCTTGCAGATAGGATTAAGTGGACGATGCTTAACCTGACATGATGGGTGAATGTTTCAATCAAGAAAACCCATAGAACTCTTTGCAGTTTTCGTCTGTCGTCGATCCTTTCCTCGGTTTCTTGTTGGGATCGTGTTTTTTGGTTTTTGGTTATGGTGATGACTGGGGTGACTGAGTCAGGTGGTCGACCAGAAGTCTTCCCCGGATGTCCTGCACATGTCACACATCAGCTCTACATGTCACCTCACCGTCCAAATCCCAGTTTTTGCAGTGGCATGAAATATTGTGTTTCCGGAAAAGCTTGGTCAAATGTTCTCGCAAGCAAAGAACCCCATCCCATATTTTTATTTTTTCCCTGACATGCACCCTGACGTGCATGTGATACAAATAAATAACATCATATTCAAATATTCTTTCCTATTCTTTCCATCCTCCGACCTAGCCGGCATCTGGCTGCCTGCAGACTGCCTGATCCTGCTGGATCCTGGCCGAACTATCTGTCTGGCATTAACTGCCTTCCAACCATCCTCCCATCTGCAGCTTGAGTCAAAATGAATCCGCCTCAACAATACAAGACCGATCACCTGAACATCAAAGCAGACAATCAACAATCAGATCCCCAAAAGGCCCTGTGGTCATGCCCATCCTGGCTCCTTCCGTGGATCCAATCAATCTACCTCTTTGTGGTCCGATCAATTCCCTTGTTCATAGGTAAGCCCATGGTTGTTTTGCTTGGGTAATCTCATTTTGTTCACTACTTAAACAACCATTTTGCTGATGTATCCCCTTCATCATCAGATATTCATCCTTGTATGATTTCTTCACCCTCATATCGAACAAATTCTTTGAAATCACACCAATCTTCTCCGGTTACCACTCCTGATTCCTCATCTCGCTCGGCTTTGCTCCCTCTGATTCGACTCGTTCAACCAGCAGCCTCAACTACATGGCCTCTTATGAAAACTCGCCTGATGCAAGTCTCCCGCCATATATCCCAACTAGGGCACCTGCGCGGCAAAGCCGCGTCGGTGCCCTGGCAACTGGGATTGAATAGCTTACTTGCAAAGCAATCGGAGGTGCCCTGGCAACTGGAAAGCAGTTGTTGATGTGGTAGAAAAAGGAAATGAGCGTTGTAAATAGTTTTGTAGTCTGAGTAAATAGTTTTGTAGTCTGAGTAAATAGTTTTGTAGTCTGAGTAAATAGTTTTGTAGTCTGAGTAAATAGTTTTGTAGTCTGAGTTGCAATGGACATTGATGAAGGAAATACAATCGGAGGCACTGAATGGAGTTCAGTGAGCAGAGGTAGTAACGGGGTAGTCTGAATGCTCAGACAGTGAGGCATCATTATGGGGGTCCTGCAAAGACAACTGCAACCGAAACACAATTAGTAAGGCGTCAGTTGCTGGACAAAGAGCAGTCTTTGCACCCACTGATGCAAGAGTCGAGATGTTTCCTGCATCGGGCAAGACATCCAGGTTGACAACGTTCGTTGTCGTGTTTGGTGCGGCTTGGTCAGCAACCATGCAAATCTTCAATCCGCCAATCGTCAGTACTCTTGACAGAGCAACATACAGCTGTCCGTGTGCGAATACCGGTTGTGGTAAATAAACAGCTACCGTGTCAAGCGACTGACCTTGCGATTTATTTATAGTCAACGCAAATGCATTGGCGATGGGAAATTGGTACCTCGAGAAAGTTATCCCGAAGTTATGGTCAGGTTTGTGGGTTAGAGATATTTTTGGTATTAGCACCTCATTGCCGACGCAACAGCCCGTGAGAATTCGACACCATAAGACGTGAGCACGGATAGCTACTACTAAAAGTCGATTGCCGTTTGAGAGCCCGCGATTCAAATTTAAGTTTCGAAGCAAGATAACAAGGGTATTGACTTTGAGAATTATCTTGTGATCGGGGAACCCAGGGATTGAAACTGTATTCAATATCTCTTCGGAAACAGCCTCGTCACTTTCCACACCATCAGATTCGTTCATCATTCCGTCTATGGATCTCGCTTCATAAGGTGGCGTCGGCGATATATTCAGGCAGGTTTCGTTTATTCCCTTGACATCGCTGTTTAATGGCGCTAAGATCAGGCGGGAGCAGTAGAAAGATTGCAGCCGTGAGGTATCTCTGGACGCTACCATCACGTCCAACTGGTCATAAGCGGAAGCAATGCATTCCGCGGCGACAGCAGAATTACATGGGTGCTTAAAAACGGCGCCGAAAGCCAACTCCACTTCTGAGTGGTAATCGCGAGTTTCCGAGCCGTTGCCGATGGAGAGTAGCCATTTGTAGAAATTGGCATTCCGTTCAATAGACGCCGGGTCTGAATCCGATCTGAGCCTCAGATTTTTTGTTAAAGCAAAGGAAGTCACATTTTTCCATAGGTAAGAATTCATCATGCATGATTGGCCCTGGTCGAATATTGATCCGCCTGGCACCACAGGTAGAGTTTGGCGGAAGTCTCCGCCAAAGATAACAGTCTTACCGCCAAAAGGCTCATCTGACTTGAGGGTTTCGCGGAATGAACGATCCACCGCTTTCACGGCGTGTTTGTGTTGCATTGATATCTCGTCCCAAATAATGACCTTGGCGTCGAGCAGTTCATTCGTTTGTTTTGATCGCGGTTTCCAGTTGCAAAGCGATTCAGAATCGACATCCAAAGGGATTTTGAATCTCGAGTGAGCTGTCATGCCGCCTACTAATATTAGTCCCGCCACACCTGAGGCGACAGTCAAAGTTGGGATTTCTGAAAATTTATGATAGTGTATAATAGTATTCAAGAGGAAAGTTTTCCCGCAACCGCCGGGGCCATCAACGTAGAGAAGGGCAGCAGTGGATGAGTTTGTCAAGTTGATCACATGATCAACAATCATTATTTGATCGGTATTCAGAGCTTCCGACATGGACAAAAAGGATTCACGATGCTTCTCGATTTCATCGAGCGTTGTTGAGTTCAGTCAATCGAAAAGCGCCCAGTTTGGATCCGTTTCCGGGATGAACGACAGACCCACTTCCTTGGGAGTTTTTCCATGCTCGGATAGCAGGTCAGACAGAAGGTAATAGCAGAGTGATTCTTGCATCCCAAGTAAGGGAGAACTTATCCTGTACTTATCAGAAAGATGGTGGTGCAAATCATCGGATAGCGAGTCGAGGAATTCTGATAGGAGTTCGTTTGGATTGGCGGGGGGACTGTGCAGCAGTAGCACACAGAACAGGAATCTCAGGGAAGAGCCACTCATCCATTGAGCTGCTTCCGTTAATGAGGCCTTATAGTGGCGGTCGGAAACCAATAACACCAACTCATCAGCCGCCTCCCGGAATGTTGGGAAGGTGGTTGAGCCTACCGTTTGCAGATCTTTGAAGCTTGTACAGCCCTTTCTGTTAAGCAAGAGAAGTCTTAAATAATATCGTTCTCCTTCGTTGACTGCGGCATAGTACACCCTCCCGATCATGTCCGAAGGACGTTCCTGGCCCTTGAATCTCTTTCTTGGGGTGAAAGCAAAGTATTTTGGGAAATCTTGATAGAGCAGATCCCTTGCACGGACACCATAACCGATAGCGTTCAGGCTGTTCAAGCGGAAGTATTCAGTTAACGTTGACCGGGCAGCGACCCCTGTCTCCATTTGACATCTGAGACCCTCTTCATCCAAGTAGTACACCATATTCTCGCCGTTAAGATGCAACGCTAAACGTTGGATAGGTGGGTAGCGTTCATTTGTGGGCATTTTCAGTAACCTGTAAACGGCTGGAGGACATTGTAAATAAGTATTTATTTATACAATCAATCGATAAAGTTCATTGCATACCTTCACAGGGCCCAATATACCGCCCATTGATGAACTTGAGGGTTTCATCGCCGTCGGTCATTCTCATTGAAGATCGATCGATCCCCTTGGTGATATATATTTGAAAAGGTACTTGACCGCGTGGATGCCGTAAGGGATTTCGACATTTATGTGACAGTTGTATCGTAGTAGAAGGTATTTGTTATAAGGGACAACGTGCCCGTTATGAAAGATAGAATGTTGCTTTGAGAAGGTGCTGCCATTATTTCGACGTCGATTATTGGGGTAAGCATCGTCGACCAAAGTGGTTTGTTCAGAGAATGGCTTGGGAAATCGCTTTTTGCATGCACCATCCTTCCAGCATGTACTCATGGGAGTGCACGGCCCATGCAGCATGCAAGATGTCACAATTGCATGTAAATGAGGTTCGAGGGAGGGATCGGGAATCTCGGCAGTAACAATGCAATCGATAGCGGAGGGAGTCACAGGAATACTGTGTTCGGAAAGAATGAAGATGATGTGGGCGTGTGGCAACCCACGTTTTTGGAACTCAATGGTGTAAACGAATGAAATCACTTTTGCCAACCTTTGGTTCTTTACCAAGTCGTTCATGAGCGAGGATAGTTTTAATCTGAAGACTCGAGTGACCAAATCCGGGCGGTCCAAAGGTTCTTGATGTGGTTCAAGTGCCTCCAGAACCTCTGGCCAACGTGGATTCGCCGTCATGGTGATGAAAAGAGAGGGCTTGCCAAAAGGACGGACGTTTGCCATGGCATCGTGATAAAGCTGAAGCATGTTCCTGGGCGAGCCTGAGAACGAAGAGGGCAGTATGACCCTCCTGCCTTCAACGTCGTGACCGTTTTGGAAAGCTTCTTCGATTCCCTTGTACATGTCAGCTTTTATCTGTTTCTGATTGAAACGGTAGAAATTCAAACGTGATTGCTCCACACATATGTAGATATCGTCGACATACTCTTGGAATAGGTTCTTGCCGTTCAGAATTGGTGAAAAGCAGTTTCGTTTAGGAAAAATCACTTAGGCATACCATTCTCTTTGAGAGATGGATGCATCTGTATGGCAGTCAGCAAACACTTCCAATGTGATAAAAATACAGATTATTGGACAAACCTCTGTTGGAACCACTGGGGCAGCCGTATGTCCAACCCTGTTCGCCAAAAGGGAAAAAGACCGGGTAACGAAGAGGTAGATAACCCGAGAAGTCATCGGTTAGGTGGTACAGTTTGGCATCCTTCCCCATCAAGATGACATCTCGAGGTGAGATGTCATCAGGACTGTCGTTGTGATTTACCATGCCGACTTCCAACGAAGTCGAAGCATTGTACACCCGCTGGTCTAAGGTCGGATTCTCGTAATGCCGAAGGACAAATTGCACATCATCGTCTTCTGTATGCATCTGTCCTATCATTCTGTAGAACATCGCGTAGGGATTGTTCTCGGAGAGAAAAGTCATCAGTCGAAATAATATGTCTTCGTCCAGCGACGAACCCGATACATGCGCTCTTAATGAAGCTTCACGGGCATTGTTGCCACCAACCACATAGATTTGAGAGAATGCAGGGCGGTCGGGGTTGATAGGAAACACAGAGCCGATGTTGTGAAATAGTGTCCCTTGAATCCTGAAGGTGAAGATTCCTTGATAACCTTGGGTCGACCTATCAATGTTAGCTCCGCACGACGCGAAGGACACTGCGTTGTTGTAACCCCTTACGTGCGACTGGAATTGTGACGAAGCTAAAGTTGAAGAATATCAACGGTTGGTCTTTAGTGAACTACAACATCCCGACCCACCCATTAGACAATTGAGAGAATTGGTGCTTACTTGCGTCAGTGTCTGTAAGTAAAGCTTTCAGGAATGGTGGGTATTCGGAGTGGCTGTAGTTTATGGGTATTGATATGGCGCCTCTGCCACAACAGGTCGAGTAACTTGCCAGGTCAGCATTCTTATCTTTCACAATTCTTTCCCCTTTCCAGTGGAGGGCACCACAGGAAGCGCAGGGATCATGCATTCGGCCTATGTTTGATGGAATTTCGCAGCCAAAGACCGATCGTATTTCGGGCTCTGTATTGCGCTCAGGCCGGAGAGCTACGCGGCCGATGTCCATCGAAAAAGGCCTACGCCTTGGAGTTGAAATTCTTTGAGTCGAAGTTGTTGTTGGTTGCCTGCAAGGCGTAGCTCCAGCAGAAGATCGGTTGTATCTTGCCATGGCAGATTGTACCCTGCGAGAGAGTTGAGCGTGCTCGTTCGGATCTATTTGTAAGTGATTGAATAGCTCTCGTGCTGACCATTGCCGCTGATTGGAGGATTGATTGAATGTTCAGGTCGACAAAGAAGTAGGTGCTACTACCACCAAAAGGGGAATTTTCCAACCACTGAAGGAATGTTCACGACAGGAGGGGGGGCAATAGGGAGGGGCGAAAGAGCAGTTCACGGGTGCAATTCGTCATTCATTATCGTTCATTGCATAGGCATTACATGTAGGAGGTGATTGTGTGCGACAGTAGTGTCAACAGTGTGGGAGGGTATGGGGACATGATGAAATAACAGGTGGGAAACAGTTGACAAAGTAAATCGGGGGAGAAGAATACATGCAAATGAACGTCGTTTATTGACGTGCATGGCGGGCTCGCTTTTGTGCTTCGGATAGTGCAGTTGGCGTTGAAGCCACGCTGGAAGGAGCCGGTCGCTTGTAGGGGCCTTTCTCGGGTGGGTAGGTGTTTGTGAAGTGTCGGTCACTGTCGTGGGGACTCTTTTCTTGTGGATAATTGCTGACAAATTGGCGGTCGGCGTCGGAAACTTCACCATCCTCTGAAGCTCTCGGGGAGAGTCTGGCAGTGGAGGTTGATGGAGTAGGAACCACGGAACCGGGTGTATAGGGGTTATTCATCCTGGAAGTTTGACTGGGTGTGCAAGGCAACGCCGATTGAGAAGAAACAGAAGAAGTAGGGGGCACAACGTTTGCGGCTCCCAAGCGCTTCCTACAAAGGAGTAATAAATCAATGAGATTCGGAGAAAGACCGTTGAGGCATGAAAGAAGTTGGGTGTAGCTTACGGTTTTGGTCGGATCAATGGCCCAGGTGCTGGATTGTTATCAGTTGTCGCTGTTCCGACAACAGTTTGGGGCCCACTTGAGTGAGAGGCCATTACCGCCTTGAATACAGTATAGACCGTGACGGAGAGGTAATCGTAAGTGCCATTGAAAGAAAAAGCCGATAGAACAGAAAAACAGAACCTTACATTTACTTTGAACTGCTTCAATTTGTCATCGTACTGATCGATCTAACCAACAGTTACAGCCTCGCGGCCCAACACCGGGTTGCCGGGCACCACATAGAGTGTGTCAAATGCGATCATCTGCCTTGTCTGTATCATAAATTGAGTCAGTGGCTGAGTGAAAAGTTGAATAGAGCGGGGAGAGGATGAAGAACACACCAAGTTCTGATAGTCGTAATGCCGCATGGTGACATGTATATCAGTCTGAGTGTTGTTGTTTGAGCCGTTGTTTCCTCTCACTTTTCGTTTACCAACTATCACGCCGAATCCAAAGGTGGCAACTTTGCCCTTCAACTTGGAACCACCGATTGGAGTAAAGAAGTTTGTTGATTCGCCAATGGGGAAGGCCGTAGAATGCTCATAAAACAATGTAAAGCAACCGAATTTTGGATCCGCTGGGTTGTCGGTAGTTTTAACCAAGCGACCCATTAAAAAGTATACGTTGTTTTCAGACAACCTGTCCTTCTTAGAGCCGTAGCCAGAGAGGTCAATGAGCAGGCTGGTTTCTCCATCTTCGACATCGTGAACAAAGATAGAGGCGGTATACTCGAATTGGCCGAACATTGAGTGCTCTTTCAAGCGAGCTGGACCCTAAGGGAAGGAGCAAAATCAACCGGAGGAAAAAAAGACAGTCGTTAGGAGTTAAACATACAGACATTTTTGGGATGACAAAAACAAAAAGAGAGACAAACCACTTTGGTTATACCCAAGGGGCCAATTGAGTACATCGGGTGACTGGACATCTTGGTGGTATTACCGTTTGAGACAAAAGGTGAGGACATTTTGGTTGTGATGGGAGGGTAATAATAATAAAGGCAAGGAGGAGAGGTAGTGTGTAGCGGAAGGATCAGATAAGATGGGGGCGGCTGGATAGATGAAGCTGATGAGGAGTCATATTTAAAGGGTTTGCGGTTGTTTTGGCGGAGGTAGAAGATGAAAGGCAAAGAGTCGGAGAAGATTTGTCCTTGTGAGAACAAACCCTCAAACGATTGAATTGATGGTTGTGAAGATCTTGGAGAGTCATTGGGAGATGTGGGAAGGAAGGTGATGGGGTGGGCGTATGTAAGCGTTGATGAGGGAAAAAGGATGAACGTGAGAGAAAGTGAGAGGTGCAATAGCACAGTGGTCCAACATAACAGTGGGAAAAGTGGTGAAAGGAAGGGAGGAGTGGGTGCGGAGATCCGTGTAAAATAATGAAAATTGTGGGTGGGATAGGGTTGATTGGCAAGGAGATCTGTCGAGAGGTGGCAAAGTAAGGTAGAAATTGCTCGTGAGACGAAGGTTGACAAAGGGGGCAGGACGAAAGGAAAGGTGGGATAGAAGGAACAAACCGTAGATGATGAGCACGCTGATGGGTGGAAAGAGGAAACGACGGAGATTGAGATTGAATGATGAGTGGAAGCATAAGTAGAAGATTATGAAACATTGCTGGTGAAGGGCAGAGGCGGGTGTGTAGAAGATAAATGATCGGTAAGCAGATCAGTGGAGACGGGCTGGGAAGAAAAGAAAGCCAAGTGAAACAATGTGGCGAGGGCAAGAGAGACGTGTGTCTAAATAGGGGGGAGTGGCCAGCCAGAGAGGTCATCGCGGCCAACGCGTTGGTTGGGTTCAAAATAATAAATAAAGCGTGACAAAGTGTTCAAAACCAAGCGTGATGAGTAGCAAAAAGTGGAAAAAGTGTATTCAAAGGTGTTTTGACCAGCAGAGCTGATGAAAGCAGACAAAGTTTATACAAAAATTAAGTGGAAAAAGCAAAGGTGACTGGAGATCATAAAAGCGATAAAAAAAACTGAGGAAGATTGAGGTGCATAATTGCAGTCCGAGCAGACTGTGATTGGACGAACTGTCAACTGTTTAATGACCAACCAAGCCAACGAATCCCCCTCAGTTAGAAAAGCCAAGCTTGCGGCGGCCTCATTCAGTAATGGTAACCGGGTCTTGAGGCTCCACCCTCCAGTCATGTTCCAATGTGCTGTCAATTTCACCGTCCATCTCAGTGAGAAGAACAAGCGAAACTTGACAACGTGGGTCCCACTCAAACCCCTTTCTGACCTACTGGTGGTGTTCAACACTCGAGAAACCGGCTCTTGGGATGCTTTTGTCCGCACTGTTGCAGAGGAGTGTAACAAAGACTATAACTACATGGGTAGGATGATCATTGATGGGACCAATAGCAGCCCCCCGACAATGACCTGGAGCACTTACATCTTAAAAAATAAAAAAAACCCGAAATCTAACCCACTCCATGTTTTTGACGATCTCTCCGCAAATGGCTCGACGAGATGAATTCTACACAGCAAACCAAGGGTGGTATTGCCATACGGATGGACAACCCGCGGGATGAAGTAACTCGAGCTCGTAAGGAGGATTTACTTGCCAGGACAATCAAGCGTCTTGATGCCCGTCGAAGGCTTCCAAACAAGCTAAAATCTCTGGTGGGCCAACCGGTGACGTAACTGATGATGTAAGGCAAGACCGTTTTGGGTGCCACAAGCCTTTGCTGACTTTGATTGGTGCTATTTACAGGATGAATCGAGCGGTCCGGAGTTTGAAGACTTGGATGTTCACTCAGACGAGATCTACGCCAAATACGGCATGAATACCGACCACAATCGGATCCATCCGGTCTTCCTGGACCCTACCGACGCCGTCACTACATCCTTCTAACATCTGGTAATGTCGATAAATGGGCCAAAGCTCTAGTTAGCCTGCTCATGTCCGTCTACCGTCAGTAGTCCGTTCTGACCTAATCTCTCTGTTCAGTGTATGTGTACCCCTGGGGTCAGCCTGATTTCCCCCCCCCCAGCTCGATCAAATATCTCACTCGCCGGAAAAACCACAAAGGCAAGGGCCAACTGGATGAGCCAAACATGCCGCCTGGGTCCTTGATAGAATTCGCTAAGTGGCTGAGTCACCACAAAGGCAGTACCCAATTGACTGCTACCAGATGTTCAAGCAACTCTCCGTCGAAGATCTCAAGTCACTCGGGTTCGACGTTGGCGTCATATCCAAGCTGCGCAGCAACGTTGGCCGATACAAATGCCACTTGGCCCGATCTGCTCAACAAAACCCTTCCGTTTAGCCTTCTCCCTACTTCCTGTTGTCCGACTGTCTGCCTGTTGTCTCTAGAATCCTGTCGTCTCATGAATACCGTCTCAGCCAGCCTTTGCCTGTTCTCTGGTGAATCCCATCTCAGCCTTGTTCCATGTTATCTGCCTGTCTCCACCAGCTAGTCTGGTGTGTCCTGTGCGGATTATTGCTTCTGCAAGAAATGAAAATACACAAATATCTCGTGATGATCGATCTCTGACCATGTAAGGAAATACAATTGATGATGGCAGATTGGCCGATTGAGGGTAGCCTCTATCACTCAACTCGCTGAGTGACTTAGGCTTCCCTCAGCTTGTCAATTAGCCTCAAGCTCGCTACGTCACTTAGCCTCAAGTTTGCTAAGACACTAAACCATTACCCCGACCGATGAGGAAGGCTCATCGGTCAGGGTGAGCCTTTACCCCGACGGATGAGGGAGGCTCATCGGTCAGGGTGATGCCCTACCCTGACCGGTGAGCCGTCCTCATCGGTCGGGGTAATGCCTTACCCTCACCGATGAGGAAGGCAGATCGGTCAGGGTGAGGTCTTACCCTGACCGATGAGCCTTCCTCATCGGTCGGGGTAATGCTTTATGAGACACCCTTGCTTTTTCACTTGGGCATTTCTCTGAGTCACTTAGACTCAAGGTTGAGTAGAACTTTCAATTTGACATGTTCAATAAAATAATTCAAGCCGATCGGTTTATAGATAATTGCAGAGGTGTCATACATTTGGAATCAATGCTTGGGTGACAGCAAGTAGGAAAGATCAGTCAAAAATAAAAGAGAAATACAATGAGCCCCTTTTAATTTGGGGAAGATGGGCAGTTGTATCCCGCATGTCGGTACAACTCCTGACACAACATTGTGGGTTGTCTCCCGGACATGGATCGCGCGCATCAACCAGGGGTTGCGTTCGGCGAAGGTTACTTTTGACCTGAGAGAAGCAGACCTCAATTGGGTTCAGCTCAGGGCAGTAAGGGGGGAGATAGATAAGTTTCACCCCCGCATTGTGGCAGAGTCTAGCAACCCTCGGTCCTCGGTGGATCTTGGTGTTGTCCATAACAAGGATCGAGTTCACATCCGGGTACCGATTCATGTGAGGAAGCTGGCGATATGAAGATGTGGTCAGAAAAGCAATTATATCCACCACTTTTTGAAATTGAGACTAACCAGCTTCCATTTCAAGAAGTGCTCGAAGTCTCTGCCTTTGACTGTTTGTTCCATAACAGTCATGGCAAGGACCCCGTAGTAGCTGATGCCAGGGATCAGGCTGAATCTACTCGGGTTGGCCTCCCTTTGGTATCGGATCGCAGTTGTACCACGTCTGGAGCAGGAGAAACTTCGGAGCAGGTCGCGAGAGCAGATAGCTGATTCATCTGCATAAACAAAGTCAGATCTGTGATATAGCACGGGCACTATATGGTGGGGGCTTACCGTGAATACTAAGAATTCCGCGGGGACATTCATCATTTCGCCAATGTACCGGTACTTGGCAGTAAGGTTCTTGCGGATGTTGACAGTATCAGGTTTTTTGAGAGTGATGTTGAGCTTCTCAACTAAGATATCGTGTATAGCGCTCATTGAGAGGAGTGTACCGTTAGAGTCATAAAGACGTTCACGCATTTCGTCGAGGAAGAGGCTGGGTTCCTGGCGGACTAACTCAATCATAAATTCTCGGTCCTCCGCTGATAGTAAACTCGGACGGCCACGAGCTCCGTATTCTTCAGGATCACGGACAACTCTTTGAGTTTCATGGAATAGGTGGATCCATCATTCAAAGGATTGCCTAGAAACGGTGGCTCCAAGCGAGTTTTGTATGAAGTTTTGGGAACAATGTTGGAGTGACATGCGGACAGTAACAATCTTGGTTGACGCTTCATATTTGCGGAAAACCATCTTGAGACCAAAGATTGGTGTAAGAATGTTTATTGCCGGGTTTCTTTGGGTGAGGAAGCTGAAATGGGGAGAGAAAATTGAGTGGGAAGGGAGTAAGGGATGTCAACGGGGTTTGGATGGGAGGATGGGTACAACAGGAAGCCATTGACTTACTCCGATAAGCTGTCTGTCAGATGCCGTGCTTCTTAGTGTGTGATATGAAGGAGATGGCCCAGGCCTGTCGGAGGGCATAAACTGCCTCTCCAGACAAAACCCTCGCAGGCTGGCATGTAAGTGCATACTTGATCTTCAAAGATGCATTTCTTTGACCAAGCTTTTCCGGAAACACAATACAAGATTGCCAATAGTGCATCAAAAAATTTCCATGAGGATTGAGATTGATTTTTGTTTATTGAGTATCTGTTGAGTAACTATAAAGTGGGCAAAGGACCTATAAATAAGGGGTGGTTTCAGTGAGATGTCCTATGTTAGTTTGTATACAAATGAAGAAATATTCCAAGTTTTACTTGAGGTTAAAAAGTCATAAAGGCTGTTTGGTTAAACTAATTGGTTTTATATGTCTGAATAAATGGGATTGGGAAGAACGGCTCCCAAGTCTTAGACAAACATCTCCCATGAATGGAGCAACTTTGACTTTAGGATTTGTTGGTTCGATACCTATCTTTGGAGTTGTCAACCCCCCCCCCCAGCAAAAAAAAAAAAAAAAAAAACAACCCCCAGGGAGATGATATACTGAGTTTAAACTCAGAATGTGATAAAATGTGGTTGTCCAAAGAAGGAAAATCAATCTGAGATGTCAATGGAGGACTTCCCGTCGCAAATCTAGAATGCAAAATTCTAGATTCCAAACTTTATTTGGTGGCAAAGAATCTTCCAGATTGAGTTTTCACCACCAAATAAGATTTGGAATCTGGGATTTCAGATTCCAGATCGGTGAAGGGAAGTCATCCAATCAACTTCAAGCTGGCACCCTTGACTGAGTCAGATGAAGACTGGGAGCAGATTGAGGTGTGCACCCAAGCAAACTAAGACAAGTACACTGGAAGGCACAGGATGCCACACTTGCAAGTAAAAAAGAAGGCACAGGATGCCACTCTTGCTAGTCAGACGGAAACTTATCCAATACAAAGTTTGATCCCAATGGTTTCAAATTCAAGTACAAAAAAAGTATCAGCTAAAGTGAAAGGAGAAGTAGTTGAAGCAAAAGTGGGAATCAGGAAGTCTGCTAGGAGAGCTGGGAAATAGATTTTTGTGTTGTGTTATCTGTCTGATCTTGTTGGTGTCCACATTGGTGTTTCATTCTTTCTGTGGTTGAATTGTTCACTCTCAGGTTTACAGTGCAGTGTCAAATTACTGTTGAAGTGTCAAACTAGGCACTGCTTGTTCCACATTGCTAACACATCCATGTGAGACTTCCTAACAGCACTAGAGGCAATACATCATTATCATCATCATCTCACAGGCTTACATCACCAAATGTATTCAACATTGGACAATGAGTACTTCACTCAATGGTTAGAGCATCACTCATGAATGGGTTCAATTCCCACAGTACACAACCTTTCTTTTCACTTGTTCAATAATTACTTCCTGACAACTTTTTTTTGGAAATTTCTAATGTGTTGATTTTAAATTGTGCATGATGATGATGTATTAGGGATGCAAGTTTATTTGTTTTGAAGGAATTATTGGTTTTTACATTGGCTGTGCATACATTGCTAAAATAGCACTATTGATTTCAATTTTTTGACTCTATGTGGTTATTTTTGCAATGAGGTCTAAACAATGCCTTTCATTAGTGGAGATGTATTGTGAAATTAAAATTGAGGCGGGAATGAGTATTTTTGCAGCTTGTGCATCTTGCATTGCACATGCAATGTAAAATACCAACTGCAAATTTCTACATCCCCATTGATAACATATCATTATTGAAAGCTCATTATAAGTTATTTGTAAGCTTAGAGGGTTTGACATGCGACCCATCAGACGTCGATGGGTTGGTTGGGGTGGGTCGCAGGTTCAAAATTCCCGTTGGAATTGGGGGTCGCACGTACAAACCCCCAAACCCGGTTCGGGGTGGGTCACACCTTCAAAAAACCCGTCGAAATGACGGGTCGCGGGTTCAATTTTTTGAATATGCCTGAAATCTTGACCCATCTGAAAAAAAGGCATAACTTTGGCATCACACAACATAAATGCATGAAAATTGCATCAAAATAAAGCTGAAACATTGAACTTTCTTCTGATAAAGCATTATTATGTCAGAATACATGATCCCAGAGAAATAAAGGACCCAAGCCTCTGAGGGGTATTGAGATTGGATGTGTGGTGTAAAGCTTTGTTTACACAACACATAAGATTCAAAAAATTAATTTGTGCAATGTGAAATGGTTAAATTAATCTTGAGTCACTTTTTTCAATATGCATTGAATTGAAAAATTGAAATAAGGTTTTGAAGAAGAGCAAGAAATGATGTTTTTTTTTTTCAAAAAAAGAACAACCACTGCAAAAAAATCTGCTTCAACTGCCAGAAGTTGACATGCAGCTTACTCTGATTTTACTCAACTCTTATTCAAACTTTACTCAAACTTTAATTGAGCTGCACAGTCACTGTGCACCAAAGTAACTTTTGATTAAATTTTGAGTAAAACCAGAGTAAAACCAGAGTAAAACCAGAGTAAGACCAGAGTAAAATCAAAGCTTACTGCATGTCAACTGCTGGCAGTTGAAGCAGATTTTTTTGCAGTGAACCAAAATGCAATGAATGAAATACAGCAAAAATTTGATATGAGTGAAGTAAAAACCCCTGATTGAATGCTCCTCCAAAAATGTTATTTACAATATTATTTATCTCAACATCTCCAGGCACAATTATTACTTTGAATCTCTTTAACAGAGCTGAACAAGCCTGTTACCCTATTATTTCTGCCTTGCTCCACGTGTAGCTAGAATGATTTCAGTCCTTGGAATCAATTGGGCTGGCATGAAGTGGGGGGCCTTTACTCCAAAAAAGGAGTGCTTGGATTATGACTTGGTGCGCAATAACAACAGTGGGCCAGCTACGCTACCTGTAGCATAATTCCACTACAGCTAATGGTTTTCTGTTGGCTTTTTGGGCATTTGGCACTATTGCTACGCGCACAGCCTAAAAAAAGCTGCTGTTACACTGCTTTACAGCACTTTTCAGATGAAAACCCCGCTAAAAATGGCTAAGTGTAACACCATTGGAGGACTTCCCTTTGCCAATTTGGAATTTGAAATTCCAGATTCAAAATCTTATTTGGTGGTGAAAACTCAATCTGGAAGATTTTTTGCCACCAAATAAAGTTTGGAATCTAGAATTTTGCATTCTAGATTCGCGACGGGAAGTCCTCCATTACAAGGCCGCTCACGCTACAAATTCTAGGCTACTCAGGGTTTTCAGGCTGCTAAGCTGCAATTTTTTGCAGACAGCAAATTGTGGTGTAGGGGCCCACCGTTGGCAATGGTGTATACACCATGAAGTTTTGGAGTGCAGGCTAATGCACTCCAAAAGTCTTGGAGTGTAGGCTAGTGCACTCCAAAAAAGAGAATCAAAATCTTGTGTGCACAGACGTGCACTCCAAAACTTTGGTGTGCACGGCCATACACACCAAATTGATGGTGTGCATAGCCATGCACTCCACAAATTTGGTGTGTGCCACCATGCACACCAAAAATCTTGGAGCACAGTCATGCACTCCTTTTTTGGTGTGTGCAGCCATGTACACTAAAAATCTTGGAGTGCATGGCCATGCACATCAAAAGTCTTGGAGTGCATGGCCATGCACACCAAAAATCTTGGAGTGCATGGCCATGCACACCAAAAAAAGGTGTGCATGGGGGCTGACCCTTTTTTGGGGGTATTATAGCCCCGACCCATCATTCCAACAGGGTTTTTGAACCTGTGACCCATGTTGTGGCCTAGGCCACATGTATACTTGGCTGAGGCTCTGTGCTGCGTGGTAGACTAGTGTCTGCCTCATGGAGCCCTCCGGGACATGATTATCATTGAATATCAATATCATTTTACCAGAACTCAAGTCCCTGTCTCATCAACCCACCCCCTGTTTTGGGGGTGGGTGTTTGCATCTGCGACCCTTCAATTCCCCGACGGAATTGAAGGTGCAACCCACCCAGGTCAATTTTTTTTGGAATTTTACCCGCGACCCCCAACCCCGACGGGTTTTTTGAAGGTGCAACCCACCCGATGGTCTGGCGACCAAAAGGGTGGGTCGCGTGCCAAACCCGCTAAGATTATTCAATTTCCAGCATGAAAATATGCTTATTTATAAGTTCAGATAAGCTTAAAGTTAAGATGTTTATTCCTTTAATATTATTATGGCAGAAACAAGGCAATAATAATGAAAACCTAATCAAGAAATACCCCGTTATAAGGCATATAAGGGCATCTCCACCGGGGGTGCTATCCCAAATTTAGCACCCCAACCTCAATTTAATGCCTCCATCCTCTGTCAGGGTTTCACAACACTTACAACAAGATGTCACGGTCATCCCTCTTTTCCCTTGTGATTGTTCCTTTCCTGGTTCAGCAGAGAACTGACCCCTACTTCTCTCTGAGCCAGGTGAGTCTTATTTCATTCTATTTCCATTCAGATTGTAGAGAGAACTGACCCCTACTTCTCTCTGAGCCAGAAATATAAGCGCTCTGTGTTTGGTCTTAGAAAATTCCTTGGTTCATTAGCCGTTCCGTGCCCCGTTTCCCTCAACTCAGTGAAGGACATAACCAGTCCTTACACTCCACCGGAGGCGCTAAATCAATATCGAATTTGAAAAAAGTGCCCTCTGGAGCTTGAGTGATGTCACATCAAGCTATAGTGTTGCCAGATGTGGCATCACTATAGCACCCGCGGTCAAACCTGTCATCACAGTTATTTTTGAACCTTGACAGCCTTTCACATTTCTCCCTCTCTGAACCAAATGGGCTGCTAAACTAGCACCCTGCAGTGCATTCATCACTCAATTTTGGTTGCTAAAGGTGCGGCGCAGTAACCGAACTCCAAGATTTAGCAACTGACCACACCTCCTGCAGTGGAGATGGTCTAATACTTGAAGGTACTTGAGAAATGTCAGATATGATGATATTTACTCAGTGGCTGAGACTTTGGATTTGGAAGATATAGTCACATTGGGGAATGATAAAGTGTGAGAGGTGGGAGAAAAGTAGGCCTTGGGAGTGTGAATGGAACTTGTGGAGGTGCGGATTGTGGCTGGTACAAACCCTAGAATTGTGATGAAAGCTTTGTTGGGTGCTGTAGACTGATAAATAAAGCGGGATGAATGAGTTAAAGTATCAGCAAAACTTGAGGTAATGTCCTGTAGAGCCACCATTGAACACAATGGTTTGGAAACCCCCAATTTGAAACTAAAAAGAGCCTGTTTGGAGGAAGAGGTTTTGAAATGGGAAATTGCTGCTTTTGAAGACAGTTCTATTCAGAGTTGGATGTTGCAGGATTCTGAGTTGGGTAAGAGCAGCCAAGACAACAAGATTTTACTTTCTTGGAAGGGTCATGATGTCAAATTGATGTTTTTGCCCTACAGCCAGAGGAGTAGCTGCAGTGTTTAGCTTAGAGGTGGTATCTTGCTGATGATGTTGCTCTTTTTCAAGATCTCTGAGGAATCTAGACACAGAATTCACTTCAGAGTTGGTTTTGAATTGATAAAACTGAAGGGTCCTGCATACCAAGAAGGAGAGGAATGATTGTTTGAGAACAAAGAAGAACCAAACTGCTGTGCAAGTCATTTTGTTGAATTTGGAAGGACTGACTTCAATCATGAGGTTGAATGTTTTTTTTTGGAACTGATTGATAGACTTCTGGATTTTGTCACCCAGAGGAGTGATGCTGTGTAGTTGGTCCATGATTTTGGTCATATTTTCAACATGTTTGGTGGAGGAGTGTTCCAGAATGGGGTCATGTAAAGCTTTTTCATCATAAGTATCAAAATCATCTATGCAAAGCAAACAGATTCCTCCCTACCATGGTGGAGTCAAATGATGCACCAGGAAAAAATCCTCACTAGATGCCAGGTGACATCAACTCAATTTCAAAATTCTACACATCTGGTGTTCAGTTGTTGTTGGCTACAGTTCCATAAGGAGTACAAAGGTGCCATTTTAGTCATCTTGTGGTACAAACAGAGCAGAAACTGAGATACACCCAAAGTTACTTGATGCCACTTCACATCAAGTGATCATTTGTTTTTTCTGGTTATGGAAGTGAAATTTTTCAGTTTAGCTTGGTAGTCACAGTGGGCTTTAATTTTAGGGGTAAAGCCATTGAGATTCATGAAGCCCAGAGAGCTGCAGATGTCATATTTCCAAGCTGCAAAGTTGAATTCATTAAGCTGGTTGGTGTGAAGTTTGATTGATGAGTCAATTTTTTCAAAACAAAATCACTTATTATCATTATTCTCTTATTTCAATATGTCATCAGTGATTGCCTTGCTTGCTTTCAACAAATATTAAAGATTTTGAAAAATATGCCCAAGTTGAAGATTTTTTCCAAATTTTGAAATGTATTTGCGACCATATATTTTTTAATGATCATTCTTTAGAGCTCATTTTACATTACTTCACCAAGCCTTATTAATTTTTGTTTTGTGGTTCAGCTTCTGTAATAGAACACAATGTGTTTGTTTTATATGATGAAGCGCTACTTCATGTCTAAGTCTTCCACCCCCAGGGAATCTTTAAAACTGTTATTTTTGTGTCTTGAAGGAAAGATTTGTGATCATTTGAATGATATATTTTGTAAATTTTGAACGTTTCATATTTTAGTTTTCAAAAATTGAGACCGGTTGTTACAAGCCTTTGTGGGAGCCCCAAAGGGCCACCCAAAATCCTTTTTTCCCTGTTGGTTACTGAGACAAAAAAGGATGTAAATTTTTCAAGGCAAAGGACACTCAATCTTATTGCAAAAGGTTCAAAAGATAAATTAAATAAAACTGTCAGCATAAACACTTGCGTTTGAAAATGCCTCTTGAATAATCACTCACCTAATGGTTTTGAAGCTGAATTTTTCAACTTTACACATTCTCTTGAAGGATTTCTTCTCAGAATAAAATATAATGTTTCAAAATTATCATCGATTCCTTTCTGTTTTATTGTTATCTTTAAGGAAAAATTGAAACAAAATCATTGATTTGCAAGTATAATATTTGAATTTCATTTTGTACGAAATATGGATAGAGCAAGATTCACAAATCAGAGTCTAATGGTCTGTAAAATAATATATGTGAGTGAATTTTTTAACAGAAGAACTGTATGGACTGATGTTTATCATCAACAATTGAATTATTCAAATCAAATTGTATGAAACCCCTGGAGTTTGTCTCAGTAGTAGCATGAAAGATTTATTCTTGGTTAATTCCCTGCAGGAATTGTATTAATCACTCAGAAAATTCCCTAACATGAATCTGATAATTCTTGGTGCAAAAGAGAAATAAGGCGGAACCTGACTGCACAAGGTGAAACTTCTTGGGACGTTATATTTTTAATTCTTATGACAATATTTCTTCTTGTTGCAAGGAGAAGCAAAAAATTATATGGAAAGTGCTCTACATTTACAAGGAGGTGATAATATTTCTTCTTGTTGCGAGGAGAAACAAAAACTATTATGGAGATTGCTCTATATTCATCAGGGGACAAGAACATATAAGTTCAAAAAAGACGTGAAGGCAAAAGGGATACAACACAGATCACGATGGCTCAAAAAGCAATTCGGTTAAACCTAGCCAATTAAATCCATTGATCGAAATAATACATGGATATTTTGGGAAAGAGAAGAAGTAGGACAAAGAAACAGTTTTGTTTTTTTGGGCGGCTACATTGAATAGTTGGGAGAAATGGAGAAAGTAGAAGAAAAGAGAGTATTGGGTTTGTTTTGTGGATAATTGGAGTCAGACACCGGTTTCCTGGCCCTAAAGTCGAGCGGGAAAATTATGCGATTTCAAGTGTCTTGGCCTGGCATACGGATGATATGGCTGGCTCGAGTGCTGCAACGCCAGCATGTTGGGTGCTGACTGTCAGGCCTGCTTTTGACCCTGTTCAGAGAGTTTGTCGCGTTTGTCCGAGGATTTAGCGCAAGGAGGACGACAATACTCCTTTCAAAACGGCTCCTGTTGATCCGTCAATTTCCAAGCTGCTTTCTGCCTGTGATTGTGAGGCTGTCTGGCTACCCCTAGGACTTGCTCGCTTTGAGTTGGCACCATGTTGAAAGGTGAATTCCATTTAATCAACAGTGTCTTTGTACTTGTCCTCAGTGGCCCTGGGTCTTGTGTGATCTGGCTGAACCCATTTCGAAATCTGGAGGGTCCAGGCTGCCTGGCTTGTTTGGGGGAAGCAATCGCACGGAGTTGATCTCTAGAGCTTCCCTGCCGGGTCATTGAGCGCAATGGTGGGCTCCCGGGATGTGGAGGATTTAGTCTGACATCACTTCTTGGTTCAGCCGGTGTTTCCTTTCTTTTAACTTCGTGACAGATCAGGGTGTGAACCCTGCGGTGGAGTGGTAAGGGGACCAAATGCGGTAACCGTTCTCGGTAGTCCATTTGCGACATTGTGAACTCCTTTGCTTTGCAATCGAGAAAAGGAGCTTTCTGGGGTCGCTCCTGTGGTGGACGGGGAGGGATCATCTTGGGTTTTGGCAGCGGAGGTGAATTGGGTTCGATACAATTTGCAGTAGGATGAAAGAACCTGAAGATAAACCTGGTCACATCTAGAAAAAGATAAACACCATAGTTTGAGTATCAGGTGTGGCACCTGAGGTTTGATGTACCATATTTACCTAGTCTTTTCAGTGAGTGCGTCTGGTCAGATTGAGACATTTTATAGAGTGCGGCCTGATTGATTTATGTCTTGGGGGGCTGGCAGGGGATGAGACCGAGGCTAAGAAGCTGAAAATGGACTTTAATCCGCAATGTTGCAGGGGTCTGGAGGATTTGGAGAGATGAGGGGGATTTGTAACGAAGAGAAGTGTGGGAAGTGCTGCAGAAGACTGATTTGATGTATTGATCGCGTGTGGAGTGAAGCCGGTGTGTTTCTTTTGCAAAACCAGCGGCAGAACTGGATTTTATAGTGTGGTTCAGTGGACAGGCTCAGCTGCTGCAGACAAATACCACCGATGTGTATAACGCGCCTAACCCGGAACCAAAATAATATGTTCAGGAAATGTTGCGCCATAGCCCCTATGTCTAGTGCTCGCTCAGCCATCGTAGTACAGACTCTCTAGTCAGCAAATAGCCTCGATTCTACTGCTCAGCTGCTGAAATCTTCGGTGGTGCCCAATGCTGGAAGGTTTTGTGGAAGAGGAGATTCGACTGGTGAGGCAGACAAAAGATGCATCGTGCCCAACGGGCCGACATGAAAGATACAATCCGGAGGCGTAGTGATGTTGTCGATTGCGTTTGGCTGGCTTTTAGCTTCTGTGGTTGGCAATCTTATTGTGATGGAAGGGGATAATCTTCTGATTCGGAAGACAACTCTGTGTTCAGAGTCATCTTGGTGTGTGCTTTTCCTAAAGTTCGCTCCCTCTCTTTCTGTCTCGTCGAGGCCGCCATGCCTGAGGAAAGCTATCAAGTTGATCCTTGTATCTCTTCATAACATATCCTTTGACACTCGCCATTGTATCATCTTTTCTTCCGTCTATGTTGCCCTGAAACTTTCTAGTAGTAGCCAGGTTTATCTTCAGGTTTTTTCATCCTACTGCGAATTGTATCGAACCCAATTCACCTCCGCTGCCAAAACCCCAGGTGATCCCTCCCCGTCCACCACAGGAGCGACCTCAGAAAGCTCCTTTTCTCGATTGCAAAGCGAAGGAGTTCACAATATCGCAAATGGACTACCGAGAACGGTTACCGCATTTGGTCCCCTTACCACTCCACCGCAGGGTTCACACCCTGATCCGTCGCGAAGTTAAAAGAAAGAAAACACCGGCTGAACCAAGAAGTGATGTCAGACTAAATCCTCCACATCCCGGGAGCCCACCATCGCGCTCAACGACCCGGCAGGGAAGCTCTAGAGATCAACTCCGTGCGATTGCTTCCCCCAAACAAGCCAGGCAGCCTGGACCCTCCAGATTTCGAAATGGGTTCAGCCAGATCACGCAAGGCCCAGGGCCACTGAGGACAAGTACGAAGACACTGTTGATTAAATGGAATTTACCTTTCAACACGGTGTCCACTCAAAGCGAGCCAGGCCTGGGGGCAGCCAGACAGACCGCAGCTTCACGACCACAGTCAGAAAGCAGCATGTAAATTGGCGGATCAACAGGAACCGGCGTTGAAAGAAGTAGTGCCGTCGTTCTTGCGCCAAATTCTCCAATAGACGCGACTAACTCTCTGAACAGGGTCAACTGGCGGTACCATCAACAAACCAGCCGTATGCCATCTTGATGTGCCAAGGAACAGGGAAATTCTAAAGTTTCCTTAAGTGTATTCATTCTAAGCGAAAAGCCGTCCAGATGCAGGGCGCAAAGGTAAGTCTTGGTTCTTCTAGCGTTTGAAGAATTCAATACTGAACATTGACCATGGGACGGGAGAGATTGTAGATCTGGTCGTGCCAATGATCAACCGCTGCAATCTGTACCCAAGATGATCGAGGATCCAAGAAGCCGCGAAACGCTGTGGGCACCTGACGTATACACTCTGCTCGCCGTTGACCTTGATTTAAATAGCGGGGCACAAGACGCAAATTGCCCCTCTGCGGACTAGGCTGTTGAGGGAAGGACATCGCGGTAAAAATTGGATACCCTGGTGGAACCTGCGACCGGCCTGTAGTAAACCTAAGGCAAGCGTAGGCAGAACTCAGTCAGATGCGCTACAGCTGGTGGGTGGAATTTGATCAAAGTGAGCTTCTCTCTCCTTGTTGTTGGATACGGAAAATGACAAATGACACTGCTCGAGTACACAGAGCCATCCCAGTTACGTCTTCTTCTTCCGTTATCGCTTTTTTATTTTATGTCGATCATCTTTATCGCTGGGAGTGTTCTGAATCAAGATTCTGCTTGAAATTCATACGACTGATGTTACAGATCTGGAGATTAGAAAGCCTTTGACCCTGGGTGGCAATGGGCTCATTGGCGAAGTGAGAGATCGCACATGAATAGACCCTTAAAAATTTTCAACATTGAGTTATGACTCGGCCCAGGAGAGGAATACGGATAGATAGGTTTGGACATGAGCCAAGATTGAGATAGAGTCCACGGATTTCTACGAGTGTATCTGGTAAGAGTAATAGTAAAGCGTCGGAAACGGAATGTATGGCGAACAAAATCGAAAAAGGAATTTGAAGATATTACTTGTGGGTTGGATTACAAGAAGAAACCCCGTTAAGATTCATTTCTGAGTCCGCCTCTACTCCAAACTGAATAATGAGTCGATAGAGGTCGACTCTCATTACTACCACCCTGGGGTTTCAAAGGGATTCAAAAAAGAAAAGAAGATTGGCGGATTTACATATGATTCAAAATGCAGTCCTGGGTAGACCATTTCCTGTTTGCATAAAAAACTTATCCCTCTTGACAGAATGTAGACCGTCCGGTCCAAAAAGTAGTTGGAAAGGATTTGTCTGATTTATGCCGCAATCTTCTGGTTTATGCCGCCGACTAGACATGGCAAGCTGCCGGAATTGTTGAATAACGTCTGCTTAACCACTTGTCAGACCAGCCTTCCCGATCAGTCAATATGTGGTTAAGATGATCTCGATGATTGTGAGCTGGAATGTGTATTTACCTCAGGTAATCTTGACAGAGTTGACTGAGGTTCGGTCCCCGAAGCACTTTCAAGAACAAGCTCACACAATGTGAATCAAATACAGCTATAACTTGATTGCAGACAGCCACCCATTGGGACTCCTTTCAATCATAGCCATCGAAAAAAAAGTGGATTGGAGTCCTTGCCACTTGGTTTCTCATTTTTTTTTTTTCAAGTGCCAACATTTCCCCTTCGGCAAGTGTAATGGCAAGAGCTACAGGCTCCACAGCTTCACAACTTTAAGCTTGTCTGAATGTGTAACATTTGAAGTGCTCTCTGTATGCATTACGCTTACTAAAATGTTTTGTGACGCTTCTGTTTCCTCAATTTGGTCATTTAATGAGTTGCAAATTTACGGGGCTTGAACCTGGCTGCGAGGGGGGCCAAGTAAGCCCCAGAGTCGGGGGCGGCGTGCGCACCCCCTCTGGCAGTGGCATCTGTCACGGCTTCCCGTTCTGAGCCCTAACTAGGTTTCAGGTCGGCGGCTGAGTGGTGAGAGTATCTCTGCCGGCCATTGACCCACCACCCTAGCTATCACTCCTTCCCCACCCGCGCTCGGCATCCATTAAGAAACCCCTTCATCCGGCTCTTCGACATGTTTTCCGCTCGTCTGCCACCAGCCTTGGCTCCCACCGAGGAGGACATCAGCCTTCTCCTAGCTGCACAGTAAATCCACCGTCTCCCTCGTCCAACGTACCTGTTGATATTGATGGTTTCTTGTACCGTCTCAGATGTCACATCGGAAGCAAGAACTGCACGAAGGGCATGGAGCGATACGTTTACAAACGTCGTAACGATGGTGTCAACGTCATCAACATTGGCCACACTTGGGAGAAACGTCGGCCTACTCTCTATCTCAGCTTGCCCAATTCATTGATTGTTATCCAACAGTCTCACTAATTATTAAATATCTCACATTCGTTTCTCAGTCATCATGGCCGCTCGAATCATCACCGCTATCGAGAACCCCAACGACGTTTGCGTGATCTCTGCCCGTCCCTACGGTCACCGAGCCGTCCTCAAATTTGCCGCCAACACCGGTGCCCAAGCCATTGCTGGTCGTTTCACCCGTCAGTATCAACCCGGCTTGACCCTCCCCTGAAAGTTGAAATAATAATTGAAATGATCTCTGTTTGGCAAACTCAGCTGGTAACTTTACCAACTACATCACCCGATCCTTCAAGGAACCTCGATTGATTATCGTTACCGACCCTCGACTCGACGCCCAAGCCATCCGGGAAGCTTCTTACGTCAACATTCCTGTGATCGCCCTTTGTGACACCGATGCCTCCTTGAACTTTGTCGACGTTTCGATCCCAACCAACAACAAGGGCAAACACTCTGTGGGATTGATCTGGTGGCTTTTATGTCGGGAGGTGCTACGTCTCCGAGGCACTGTTGCTCGATCCGGCGATGGCGCCTGGACGGTAATGCCCGACATGTTCTTCTTTCGTGATCCCGAAGAAATTGAGGCCGAGGCTGCCGACAAGGCCGCCAAGCTATTGGAAGAGCAAGGTGGGGCTGCCGTAGCCGCACCCCGTGCAGTTGACTGGGAAGTCACTGGTGCCGGTGCCAGTATCGCCGCTGCTGCTACTACCATGCCTTCAGTCGAGGTTGACTGGAATGCCACTGAGGCCACCACTGACTGGGGTAAGTCGATCGGTCCACTTGCCTTTTGCCGCAAATCTTGCTGATTTCCATCTCTCTATTTGCAGCTGCTGCCGACGCTGGTGATGCTCAGTGGAGCGCCCCAGCCGCCACCGCTGATGCCTCGGTGAGCTTGCATAATTCCTTCTGTTCTCCGAGTCCCACAATACATTGACCTCTCTCCAATCGTTTATCTAGGGCTGGTAAACAAAAATTAAGAAACGTACTCCACAGACTTAATGAAATCTCTCCTCAAAATGAGAAATCATGTTTGCTTAGTGTCCTTTGTCCCATCAATCAAATACATATTCCTCACCTTTGGATTCTGTTGAGCCTTTTGAGTATACCGCTTGCCGAAATCCGATGAACTGGCGTTGCCAAAAAACTTGGCTGAAATGAGGGGAGTTGCTCTGGGTCCTAGCATTTAACTGTACTACACCAGGGACGTGGGGCTGTAGGTCAAGGCCCCAATCTAGTTCAGCCCTCACCTTCCGCACTTCTGTATCTCTTACAAGATTTTAAGCAATGGAGACGCCCATCCAATTCCATTCAAGA
Organism: Puccinia horiana; assembly: GCA_001624995.1. Lineage (NCBI taxonomy): Eukaryota > Fungi > Basidiomycota > Pucciniomycetes > Pucciniales > Pucciniaceae > Puccinia > Puccinia horiana. The sequence continues at coordinate 2,509,599 of LWDY01000019.1, forward strand.
TGGGCAGATTGATGTCTCAACTTGCACCGCTCGAGATCCCCAGGCAGCCCCTCGTAGATTCTTGAGCCTGGATACCTCACTACAGCTTGCGCATGGAAGCAAGGAGCTGCCAGATACATAGTAACCTTCATGAGAATGGGTGTGCGAAGCAGAATAACACTTGTTTTGATACTGTTTGATGCATCTACTTGAATTGAGGTTTGCAATGGGTGGTTCAGAATTGATTTTTCCAGCTCCAACAGGTTGTGCCTGTCCTAGGTTCAAGGAAAGATTACACCACCAAAGTCTCACTCCAGGAGCCACCAACTTTCAGTGCCCCAAAGTACCATCAATTCAACTATTTATGATCCACCCCAGAAGTCTTCTTAAATCTGGAAAGAAATGACAAGTTTCAATAAAAAAATCGTTTTTGTGCTATTTCTGGGGTCCTGCAGAGTGCATTGGGATTGTCACAAGAAGTCCAGAACAATTACTAATTGCTGGTAGAAACTCAGCTCAATGACCAATTCAAATTGGTTGTTGAGGTTTTCCTATCCCAGTGACTGGTAGCAATTGGCAGTGATGGTTCACTACACTGTTTGCCAAACATAGCGTAGCATAGCAGCCCTTTTTTTGACATCAAGGCTGTAGTGTTAGCAAGTTTTTAGTGGTCCTAGGGGCTGCTACACTGGTTTTTACCCCTAAAAAGGCCTGTATTGTAGCAACACCCTTTTGGGGGCACCAGCGCATAGCAACCACACTGATATCACTAGCAGCTATGATAAAAGCCGTTAGCTGTTACCAATTTTTGCTACACCACCCGCTACAGGTAGTGTAGCAATCAGTCATAAATTGGGAATGACCTGTTATAGCCAGCATTGGGCTGAGACAACAGTGGGTCAGCTACACCACAAATTTTTTTGGTGTAGTGTAGTGTTGTAAGAGCATCTCCACCGCAGGGTGGAATTCACAAATGGAAAACTCGCGCAATGCATTCCGAAATTTTACTTTTAAGGCTAAAACCTTGTGTGCTGTCAATGGTGGGCAGATACATTACGTTGCCTTACAGCAGGGTGATTGGAGAACATAACTTTTTTGAAGTTTTCCAATTTTTTCATTTTGTAACATCACTAAAAAATGATGTAATTTCATGTAACGTAACTTGAAAAAAAAATAAAAATAAAAAAAACTTCTGGTAGTGTAACTTTTTTTAGGGTGATGTAGTGTTCAAAAAAAAATGGCAAAATACATGTTGCATGTAGCTTAATGGCTAATCAATCCCTCCTGCAGGGTGCCAAAGTTGAGGTTGGGAGTTCAATCCTCACTCTGAAGCAATTTTGACCTGGCTTGCTGTGGAGGGAACTGTTAAAACTTGATCGTTTTCATATTGAGCACAATAAATCTTGCTCATTTAACTTAATGATCAAAACTTAACACCTCTCCCAGAAAGTTACACTTAAGTTATCCAAATTTGGGAAAAATGTAACATAACCCTGGTTTTGCTAAAACAAGCTGGGAACGTAACTAGTAAAAAAATAAGGGCTTTTTGCACAACAGATATTGTAACTGGATTATAGATATCTGTAACTGGAAGATAACGTAACTGTAAAGGTTACGTTACAGTCAGAGTTCTCCATTTGGAGAATGTATCTGCCCACCATTGGTGCTGTGCACCGGTGGAGTGTAAACCGGCATGCAAATAATTGTGAACCTTTGTTGATTTGGTGTGGGTTTCACACAGGGAGGGGGATATCACGGGATGTAGAGGGGAGCTAGAATTACACTCGTGTTGATGTTTTTTCCGCTCGCGGCAAATCTAGGTTTGCATTTTCACCCCCCGGTGGGGAGCAATTTTTCAAGTGCGGAGTGGAAAACAAGTTTCCACTCACACTTTCCACCCTGCGGTGGAGATGCTCTAAGCTTTTTAACACTGCAAAAAATCTGCTTTAACTGCCAGCAGCTGACATGCAGTAGCTTTGATTTTACTCTAGTCTTACTCTGATTTTACTCAAACTTTAATCAAACCTTACTTTGGTGCACAGTCACTGTGCATGATGCACAGTTTCATGATGGGAATAATAATACTTTTTCAAATGTTAATTCCACAAAAAAATAAGCCTGTATTGATTTGGTGTCATCTCTGTGACATTTCATCAACATATCTGTGACATGTCCCAGGATGTTTTCTGGTGATTCTGAAGCAAATTGGAAAAATTAAAATTTGTGACATATCTGTGACATGTATGTATCTTAGTTGTCACTCAGCTGTCACATGGCTGTCACACAGGTGTCATGGGAAATGATTTTTCCACATGATTGGGAAATCACTAGAAAATATCATTGGGCATGTCACATGGATGCTGATGAAATGTCACCAAAATTACTGTGGGTTTGTTTTATTGCAGAAATAATATTTGAAAAAGTATCATTATTCCCATCATTAATTGGGTTTTTCTTTTGGGTGAAATTGGGAAAGTGTTTCCTCAATTCACGGCTTCCTACTCTTTCTTCAAATCCAAGATAATTCAAAAATAATTTGCTAGGAAAAAAGAACATGTAGGACCAGCAACCTCCATTATCTTAGGGCGCGTACCACGGCAGACACCTGTTTTTGAAAACATTTTCTGCTGGTTTTTTTTTGCGCTTTTTTCAAAACAAAAACTGTTTTCGAAAACAGGGGGAGACCTGTTTTTGAAAACTGCGGGAAAATTGGCAAAACCAATTTTCAAATTCAAGCAAAAACCGACCCCGGTGGTACAGGTTTTTGCTTGAAATTGATTCTCACGGAAAATCAAGGAAAAAACCAACCTTGGAGGCTGTATGGTATGTGCCCTTACTGAGATGGTTGAAAGACTGAAAGAAAAGTCAGTGTCATTTGGATTATGAACATAGATTAGTTGATTTATGGTGTATCAAGTGTGTTGGGGCACACCACTGAGTTAGGCAAGTTGTTGCCTAAGCCTAAATCAATGGTGGACCATTGTGTTACAACACAATACCAAGCCAATTTCCTGTATTGTATTGGCTGTGCAACACCCAGCCTCAGGCGTTATTGTGTATCAACAAATTTAATGATATGCTGCACTGCAATAAAAAAAATAAAAAAGAAGAAAAGGGTTATCGTTAACGGGCCAGGGATTGTATTTTTGATACTTTACGGCCCATTACAATGTGGTACATCCTGTAACGGGCCAAAGTAAGACAATCTGCCAAAAAAAACTGTTATCAATGGTTTTTTTGGCTCCCTGTCTGTTATCAATATTGTAACCGGTGTCACAAGTTGATAATGTTAATACAGGAGGGCTTGTGGTCCTTCTGGTTAAAGTTATCAAGGCCAGTCCTCATTTTTGATGCTGATACAGCGTGTTGGTATTGAAAACTCAATACTTTAAGGCACAATACCAATACCTGTATTGGTATTGGCTCACTGTTGCCTAAAACCTGCTTGGCTGACCACAACACCAGTGTGGAACCTTCCCAATTTGTGGCGGGTTGGAGGCAAGCACTGCTTGGGGGAGCTAAACAAAGGTGCCACACCCACCAAAAAGAGGTCAGACATTTTTTTAACTTTTTGATTCACTCACTACAATTTCCAAAAAATTATAATCATTCAGGAAGACGATACATACTCATAGCAAGAAAAAAAAAGAGTAAAAACATAGAATTGAAACTTGAACTAAGAAGGTTGTTGTTCTGATGGAGCTGATTAATTGGGCCTACAGCTTGGTTTGGCCAAGCTTAACTTGATGGTATGCCAAGATCTGGCGGCCACACAAGCTTGCAGATCAAGCCCTCTGGGAACCTGCTCAAGCCCCCTTGGTGCAGTTTCAAGACTTGGGTTTGTGTCTGGAAGCACTTGATACACCAAATCTCATAAATATCACACTTTTAGTTCCTGATTCAACTCATTGATCAGCATCCATTCCTTTTTGGTGAATTGATTCTCAAGTGACCTAATTTCCTTAGATTTACTTCATGTCTTGAATGGAGAATCTGATCTTCATATCTCACAAACTCATCATGGAGAATTGAATAAATAACCTACCATGATAGTATCAATAAATGTACTGCATAACATTTGGGTAAAGCACTTACTTCTCTTGCCTATAAGGCACAATTTTGGCTTTGATTTTTCATGTTCCAGAAAATACTCATGGTGTTTAAATATCATTTTGTGAAAAGTTGCATAAGTTCTTGAATGCAAGATTTGGCAGGGACCTGTCGAGAATCACAAGATTGAAGATTAAGTTTCTTGACATTTACCTGCCAAATCTTGCTTTTAAGAACTGCAATTTTTTTCAAATTGATATTTGAACACCATAATTATAGACAGCAATTAGGGGTTTCAAATTGTTCCCTGTCTTGTTGTTACATACAAGAAACAGTGATTTTATTCATAATAAAGGCCAGCTATACAAAAAGATCTATTTGGTGGACAAGTTTTATCCTAGCAAAACAATTGTGAAAACCCTTGCTGCTTTGGTGAAATGATTCAGCTCATAGGACAAGTTGCAATTGATTGCCAATCTGTTTTTAGTTCTTGAGCTTTGGCTGAAATCTTCATTGGTCTTGTATTGGGGATCATTGTCATCATCTGAGATTTTTAAGCTACCTTCTTCAGGGTCTGGTTCAGGATCTGATTCATCATATTCCACCACATTTTCTCTAGATGTTTCTTTGTCTTTTTCTTCCTCCACTATCCACCACATTTTCTCAAGATGTTTCTTTGTATTTTTCTTCCTCCACTATCACTTCCATGTTAATATTCAAATAGGGAAAACAACCAAGGAAGGCTTTCTTTAGTTTTGGGGGTGAGTATTGAGTCACAATTCATTCAAGCCATCATTAACAACCAACACCATTTCGTGGTAGAAATACTTTATGTGCATTGTCTCACTCTCCCAAGATTATCCTGACTCCAATTTATCAGCCGCAGCACAAAAATCTTCATGTATATATGCAGTTCATTTATTGTTATTTGAATTTGCATTAAGTTTGTAAAATTCCAATTTGACATGGTATATTGGGGTAGAAGCAGAATAAATTTGGTACTCACCGGGTAAGGTCCGTTCCAGTGGTATTCCAAACGTTTGATTTGGGTGGTAGTGGATTGAGAGTATAGAGATGGTTTTATGGACACAGAAAATTGATCAGGTTAGGTTGCTCCTAAGGAGCAGTCAATGGAAAACTTACAGACCAAAAGAGATGCCTTTATGAACCAAAAGTTTGTGCCGCTGTTTTTCTGGTCAAAAGGGGTGTTTCAATATGCTGCAGAGTAATTTTTTCATCAAACTCTAGTTGCGGATGCAGAGAAAGCTATGATGGTAAAATTATCACAAAATTTGGCCAACCTATTTGCGGCTTGGGAGAAGCAATGATAGTAAGATAATCAAAAATGGTAAACAGAGCCAGGTGTGAAGTCAAGTGAGAACAGGATGTATAAAAGCTTACTCTGCATCAAAATGGGGTTCATATACTTACAAGCAGGATAATACTGATGCACAAGAGAGAGTGGTGAGGTGCTCAAGGAAGGTGTCATCAACCAAAATAGATGTGCACTACAGGAATTGAACCTGTTACCCCAAACTTCATGAGTGATGCTTGAACTACTAAGCTAAGTGTGCTGATGCTTGCTGGGCTCATTTAAGCTAGACATTATCTGCCTGTATGCTTGTAGTTCCTGGGATAATAAATCTTATTTACATTGCTTATCACTATATTAAGGTCAAGTCTTACAAAGAGTGGGTGTCAGACTGCTTAGAGTAGAATGTAATATAACAGAAGGGTCCAACCCAACTAGACCAGGGGGGTTTGTGGTTCTTCTAGGCTGCAACCAGGGATAAGAGCACTCGGCAAAGGCAACAGCAGCATTCTTGACTTGCTCAATGATCATAGGCTTGTCAACCACCCAGATGGTTTGGACTGAAACCATGGCCAGTTATTGCTCCCAGATCCACCAGACCAGGGGGTGTTGAAATGAGATTGATTTTGTACCATTGCTGTGAGTTTTTGAGGTCTCTAATCTGACTTCCAATCCTACTATGGCCAACAAGACTCCATGGAACTTCAATTGATCCCAGACAATTTGTTTCAATTTCTTTCCCAATACCCCATCCAATCAATTAATCTCTGAGCACAATCATCAATTTCACTGGCCCTAGTGATTCGTTATGTCCTATAATCTTGTCTTCCATGTCCTTCCATACTTCAGACCAGCTACATAAGCCTACTATAAGGTTTGATTGGAATTTTTTGAAGGAATTACCTTGCGTATGTTGAGGTGTTCCACCCTTCTATCTCACCTAGGCATACGGGCTCTTGAGTCGCTTCTCCAACAAAACAATATTCGACCGAGTATCCTAAACGAAATCGATGTTCAGCAGTGTCCTGTTTGTATTCAATCTAAAATGAGTCGTTCAAACTTCAAGACTCGATCTCCTCATCGCTCAAAAAAACCAGGGTTAATTATTCATTCGGATGTATGTTCTTTTGAACAAAAATCCCGAGAAGGCCATTCGTACTTTGTAACATTTGTAGATGACTGCTCGAAATCTGTTAAAATCTATCCAATGAAATCTAAAAGTGACACCTTTCACTGCTTCAAACTGTTTCGTGCAATATTTGAGAAATCTGGATTCCACAAAATTATCTCTCTTCGTTCCGACAATGGGGGCAAATACCTATCCAACAATTTCACTTTGTATCTCGCCACATCTGGTATCAGGCACGAGCCTGGACCTCCTCATTTGCCTGAATCAAATGGAGTGGCGGAACGCACCAATCGCACTCTGAACAATTTAGTTCGTTGCTGTTTGCTCAGTGAAAAACTTCCCAAATCTTTCTGGGTGAATGCTTTGAGGCATATTATGCATTCCTTCAACTCATTTCTGATGAATACTCCACTCGGTTTCAAAGCGCCAAACTCAATCCTTGAGGTTGAATCACCCAAAATCACATCGCTTCATCCGTTTGGATGACTATCGTGGTATAAGTTCCTTAAAGCCAATTGAGCCAAGCTTGGTCCTAAAGTGCGACCGTCTGTCCTTCTGTCGTATCTAAGCGATGGAAATGGATTTGGAACGTAAGACAGTCATTAAATCTAGGGATGTTATTTTTGATCAGAAAACATTTCCTTATGTCTCTTTACTATCTCAAAGTTCTGCTCGACAGCCAGTCATAGTGGAATTACCTTCGCCAGATCTCACATCAAACCAACCTACTTCCAACGATCTTATTTCCCCAGATTCCATCTCTTCCATTCCCAAACCTTCTGAAATCTCCTTAAATCCAAAAGTTAATACATTCAACTTCGACTTGGTTCCGGCTGATAGAAGCCTTGAAGCCTCAATTCATGCTCCATCTCCTACTGTACCTGCGAAACACCAATTAACTCGGTCTCGAAAAATTCCTGACCGACTTGGCAACTGGGAGAAACAAACTCTGTCTTTGGGGGAGGTTGATAACATTGAAGCTCCAAAGACGTGGAAGCAACTTTTATGCTCTCCGGACAAATCGAGGTGGCACAAGGCTGCTGACAATGAATTTGCTTTGCTTACCGGTATGGAAACTTGGAATCTTGTTCCTTGACCAGAAAATCGAAAAATTATAAAATCGAAGTGGGTGTTTAAAGTTAAACGAAACCCTGATCACTCTATTCAAAAACTCAAGGGCCGTCTAGTAGCTATGGGATATTCTCAAATACAAGGGGTCAATTATGACAAAGTGTTTTCTCCTACTCTACGGCTAGAAACCCTAAGACTTCTCTTCAGTCTAATGGCGGTCAAGAACTGGGCCGACAGGCAAATTGATTTCAAAACTGCATTTCTTAATGGTCATCTAGATAAACCGATTTTCATGGAGCAGCCACCTGGCTTTGAAGATCAACACCATCCTGATTACGTCTGCAAGGTGAAACACTCACTTTACGGTCTCAATTTCAAACAAGCACCGCGACAGTGGAACAACAACGCACTTATCAATCTTGGCTTAACTTGTTCAATCTACGAACCTACGCTATATTTCAAAATAGTAAATAATGCATTGATCAATGCGATTTCAGTCCATGTGGATGATCTTTCGGTCATTGGTGACAATGTATGGGTTGCTTCAACAATTCGGTCACTCGGCAAATGCTTCAAGATTGGAGCCGATGAAGAGCTCAAATATTTTCTCTCCTTGAAAATCACCCGTGATGAGAAAAACCGCCTTGTCTTCTTAAATCAATCTCATTATATCAAAGATGTTCAGGAACGTTTTCTTCCCAACAATACTTTGACAGTCACTTCTCCAACCAACAATAACTTCAAGGATCTTCTTCAACAAACAGACGATGAAGACAAATCAAGTGGTCCATATCTCCAACTCATTGGAAGTTTGTTGTGGTTGGCACAATGTACTAGACCTGACATCTCTTTCGTTGTGAATCGACTCTCCCAATTCCTCAGAAATCCTTCAAATTCTCACTGTCTCGCAGCGGTTCGAGTTCTGCGCTATGTTATTGGAACTAAATCACTCAAGCTTAAGCTAGGCGTAAATCTCACAGTGTCTGGCTACTTGGATTCTGACTGGGCAGACAGAAGATCCACATCCGGCTATGTTTATCAAATTGGCGAAGGCACTGTATCTTGGAAATCTAAGAAGCAAGCTACTATTTCGTTGTCAAGCACTGAAGCGGAGTACAAAGGGATTTCCTATTCTTTCAAGGAAGGCTTGTGGCTTCGGCGTCTTTTGGCGGAATTACGTTTATGACCACGATTGCCGAATCCTCTTCATGTGGACAAAACCGGAGCTGATGCGCTTGCTAAGAACCCTCAACATCATGCACGAATGAAGCACATCCATGCGAGATTTCACTTCGTCCGTGAATGTGTCAAAAATGCCAAATTTGTCATTCAACACGTCTCGACGAACGATATGCTAGCCAATATCCTAACTAAACCACTCGGCTGAATTCTTCTTGAGAATCATCGATCATTCTTGGGACTGGTTTAGTTGACTGAGCTCACAGCATGGGGGGTGTTGATGTAATAGCACATCATGTATTTCTATTCTGCTCACTCAGCTTGTATGTCACATTCTGTGACACTTCTCTTTAACTCTATCTGGAGCTGAGATTGTGATAGGATGCCTTCTTCATCCTTCACAATCATCTCACTCACCACAGCCTCTGTTAGATTTCTAGTCTAAGCCCTCTTCTGGGTTTCCACCCTTTTCTTCTTTTTCATTCTTTTTATGTTAGGCCCCCTTCTGAGATTGTATTTCATCCGTCCCCCTCTGAAATACAAACATCATCTAGTTCTGAGCCCATAGTTGCAGGACTTGCTCCTTTGAGTCCCTCCTGTAGTTGTCCTAGATCCTTGAGCATCCTGTGCTCTTGATTTTTCCATAGCTCATCTTAACACATCTTCAGGCCTCTGGCCGCAATTCTTTCAGCCTTGTGTGCTTTGCTCCAGGTATAGTTATCTTTCTTTATTTTCTCTCTAGTAATTTATCCTTCACAATAATCTCACTCACCACAGCCTTGTGTGCTTTGCTCCAGGCATATCTTGTTATCAAGAGCTTAACCACAAAAAATAGGGGGGTTCACATTGGGCCTTCATCAGTAAGCAAATTTACATGTCAATTTAGTTCAATTTACACTCAAATTAGCTCAGCAAGCTCATCAGTAAGAAAGCCCTCGGACCCGTGTCAGCAAAAAAATAATCCAACATGAACCCCCCTAATTGATTACTCTCAAATCTTCACCAAACCTCAGCCTAATAAAAATCTCAATCCCATGCCCCCTCCTCCTATTCCTGATCCCCCATCTACCTATTGGATACATCACCCATGGAATAAAGCAAACAAATTCACCTGTCCAAATAGTCAAAGAAATAGCCGACTTTTTAAGCAAAGCTCTCTCTACCAAGAAACCATCTCAATGAAAGTCAAAGACATGCTCTATTAGATCAAACAAAGAAGCTCAAAGCCACAATGAACAAGGACTTCCCATAGGATCTACAGCCACTGTAGATTCTCAATGTAAGCCTGTAAATCTAAATTTTGGCAGGGAAGATTGACTTTAGCCCTGTAATTTAGACTTTACAGCCCCTGTAGATGGCCACAGGAAGTCCTCAAGTTTAGGGCCCGTACCATTGCCCGCAGCTGTTTCTGGAAACGGTTTCTGCACAAAGCCAAAAAACATTTTCTCCAGAAACCAATCCTGTTCCCAGAAACAGGGGTACCCCTGTTTCTGGAAATGGTGGTTTTTTGACCAGAATCAATTCTGGATTTGCTCTCAAACCTGGTTGCTGTGGTACATGATTCTGGGAGAATCTTTCCCTGTCAAAAAAAAAAACCCAATTTGCGTGGCCAGAATCAGATTCTGGCCTGCTATGGTACAGGCCCTTAGTTGTTTGCACTCCACCATATTTTTCTGCATTGGATTCAATTTCTGCTACCAATATCACAGCTAAAATCATCAACATCTTTCTTGCTATCAATAGACATGTTGAGCTTGTCACTCATGTGTTTTTCTTTCTTTTTGTGTGCTTTATACATTTCACTTTCATTTCACATACCTATCACAAGTTGTATGTAGAATACCTGAGACAGAATTTGTGGAAGGCTCTTTCCTGATCCTTCCACCGACCTCAACCACTCACTCACTTCATGTCCTGCTGTTCTCAGTCTCTGTCTAGCTTATCAAGGCACAGCAACACAATTGACAGAATTGCTAGATCACCATCAAAAGACTTCGGAATTTACACCAGTGCTTCATTCAATGCTTGCTGGCCGCTCAACAACAAAAACAAATGGACAGACTTATTCTGTCAGCCGTCGTCTCTTCAGTGACAACCGGTTGAAAAATAATCACTCCTTTTTGGGAGGAAAAAAACCACGCCTCAATCCTTTTACAGATGAGGGGCTAGCGTCTCGACTTGTGAGAGTCGAGTGACAACAAACTCTGGAAGAGTTGTGCCGGCTCTTCGTCTACTGCAGATGGTTAGTAGCTAAGAAGAAGCTAAAGTCTTCGGTGAGATTGGTCCAAGTCGAGTCGGTTCGGAGATGAAGGGATAAGAGGATTCAAGTAGTTGGATTGGAAGGGGAGTTGACAAGGTCAAGAGAGAAGAAAGAAAGTTGTAGTCAAGTGATAATCCCCAGTTACCCTTTAGTATTTTGATACTAATAGAGTAAGCCTTTCAGGAAGTATGCTAGAATAAATTACGGTGTGGGAGAGGAACTAGAAAGTTCCTCTCCTTTTATCCTAGTTATTGAAAACCTTGATGCCTCCATCAGTAAGGAGCAATGCACGAGTGAAAAAAAGATTTCACGAGTACATCAAGATTGATTGAAATAAAGGAAAATAATTTACCCAATAGGCTATTTAGCCTATTGGGTAGATAGTGTAAATCTTAATCTTCTGGTATTGATCCCGCTTAAGTGTGTGGAAAATATTCAGAAGATCCATGTGAAATGAATATTGATAATTTGAATAAAAATTGATGATGAGAGGAATCAAACTCTTGTCTGCAAGATCTGATCTTGAGTATTCTAAGTGGTGAATTAACAACTAGACTAAAGATCTTTTTATGTTGCAGTCATGTGGGTTACCTAATGAGTAACCTCAGTGGCTGACATATTCTGCTCCAACATCAAGACATTCCCAACTTTATATCCAGTAATCTTACATGACTTTCCAACAAGCTTTAATCCAAGTAACAGAGCAAAAATGACAGAACTTGACACCCAAAAATGAATTGATCCAAGCTTAATACAATCAGCTTGATGGCTTGGCAACCCAGTTGCAAAAGGAAAGAAGAATGGTACATTGGGATACATTTACTTAACAAGGAAATTGTGCTTAAAGTCAAATAATTGGGTCTGTTTCTTCAAAGCAAACTGTATCTAGGTTTACAGTACAAACACTTGATCCCTCCATGTTTCCAATGTTGGAAAATATGACCCACTGCACAATGGTTTAAAAATCCTGCACTTTGTAGCAAGTGTCATCAAATGTATTTTTCAGGTGGCCCTGCTGCTTGCACCAACACCCAATTTTCCGCAGTGTAGGTACACATTTCACAATGTTGAATTCATTTGGTAATGTATGCTTGTGATATGATGTATTGCCTCCAATACTGGTACAAAGTCCTGCATGGATGTGTTAGCAATTTGTATTAAGCAGCTGCCAGTACCCAGTTTGACACTTCAACAATGTAGACTGAAAAATGTGACCCATGTATGTTAAAATCTCCTCATATAGGCACAAAAATTGGTCACATGTCTCCCAGTTAAATTTTGCGGACAACCCCTGAGGGATAGATGCCACTGGAAACTGTAGACCTCAGTAATTCCAGATCCCGCAGGCGAGATGAGTTTGTGTTTTGTTACAGCGGCCTGATGACCAGGGGGTCGAAGATGAAAATTTCCACGAGATGAATGACAGTAGGCTTGCTTGTTTTGTGACGCGCTTCAGGGTGTCAAAAATTACTGACCCTATGGAACAAAGAAAATGTTAGACCCCAGTCATTACGAGGGACAAGTAACATAAGAAATGCAGGCTGGAAACTCGATGTAAAGTTCATGGTCATGAATGGGAAACAACAGTTACACGTTGTGCCATCACGATATTTTTTTTTTTAAGTGTAATTTGGCCAATGGCATTGCACACTATGAATCTTGGTAACAGCAGTAAAGAAAAAAAAATGAGAAAAACAATCAGAACTACAAAATGCGCTAATGACATGAAGAAGACACGAGAGATAGACAAATGGTAGAGAGAAGAAAAAGAAAAAGAAATGGAAACAAAAAAAAGAAAAGTAAGAAAAACTATGATTAAGCTGAGACACAACAGATTTGAGTAGGAAGATGTCAAAGATGGGATTATCGGGGCAATTGGTCCTCGAATCGTTGTGTGGCCATTAAAAACTGAGCAATTGCTGGCTCAGCTTTCCGTACAAGGAGCGTCTTGCCCAAGTTTTCGGCCCTAAATCGAACCTTGAGTCGTCGGAGATGTTGGTGTAGGACTTTCCGGTGTTCCTTTGCCGATGGGCAAAATTTCATCAGGTGCCCCACCGTATCCCTCTGTCCACAGTTAGGGCAGAGCGGATGGAAGCTTCTATGTATGCGAAACAAATATGTTTTCAGCTTGCAATGGCCTGAAGCCAACTGATTTATCAAAGAGCTAAAAGAAATGTTGAGACCCGAGGGGACCGGTTGATTAACACTGAGATCCTTGAGGGATATGCAACAAATCTTCCCCAAATTTCCCTTCACTTCAAGATGAGGTGCGGCGGGGGACTTCACAGCCTCTTTAGCCAACTGGTCTGCCACTTCATTTCCAACAATGTCCCGGTGACCAGGGAACCAAACGAAAGATATCTTGACCCCTATGGGGATGCGTGTCAAGAGTTGATCAATCTCTAGAAACATCTTTTGGCCAGCTTTGGGGGCGCTGGGGTTCTTAGTCCATAGGATAACCCCCTGGTTGTCAACATAAAAGATGATGTGACTAATATTCGAGTCACTGCACAGGTGTCCAGCCAACCCCACGGCGTCCAGGACCCCTGCCGCTTCACATTCATGGTTCAAGATGATCGCCACTTTGCCCAGGGAAAACAAACTGAAGACCTTCCTCGAAAGGCAGATTGCTGCACCCGCCCCACCCTTATCCGGGATAAATGATCCATCACTGAAAATCTCCAGTACCCTTGGGTCTGCAGCATTGGAAGAAAGGAGGGAATTAACAAATTCAATTTCCTCCTCCTTACTTGCTGCCATGTTCAGGTAGTCGATCCGCCTCCTCGCCGGTGGTCCAAAGTCAAATGACAAGCGCACTGTCTCCGGATCCATCTCCAAAGCGTTGCCAACCCCTTCTGGGCCGAATACGGGAAACGGCTCTGCGGGTCTGCCCTTCTCGACAAAATCAGGGACCTAATCAGGTTGTCAGTCTTGATAGTCAACAGCTTCCTGTAGAAGCAGGAAAAACTGGTTTTTAAGATTGAGAATTGATGAAAGCTGTTGAGGTGGAATTGAACACTCCCAAAGTAAAAATCCCTGCCAAACGGTCAACCTTGTCTGCGAGTCCTTTGACCTTCCCCTTGTTTGCCATTGTAGCCCAAATCGCAGCCCCATACATTAGCCTAGGAAATAATACGCTCTGAACCAACTTTACTCTGTCAGTTTTACCAGCACCCCATCTGTAAGTGCCAAAAATCCTTAGCTGATTGATCGTTTTGTTGGCCTTCTCCTCGAGGGCCTTAAAATTCCGGTCCAGCCACACACCCAACCATTTTACTTCTGACATCAATGTGAGGACTTGGGACCCAAACGGAAGACCCTCCTTTGGAGGTTTCCCCTTGGTTAGCCAAAGGAATTATGCCTTTGCTTGGTCAAAGATTGCTCCATGAGATTTGCCCCACTCAAGTGATCTTGTTCCCTTGCTAATCAACAACTCCCTGACATCAGCTACTGAGTTCGCCGCCACCAGATGAACAAAATCATCCACATATCCAATTGATACAACATCCAAATCTGTAGAAAAACGAGCATTCAGCAAGGAGTTATTATATAAGATGTAAAGAATAACCAATAGCGGAGAACCCTGGGGAAGTCCAATGTCTATCTTGAAAGGCTCCGAAGTGAAGTCCCCCAATCAGATCGTTGTGGATCTATTTCTAAGGAAGTCGGCAATTATCAGTGTCAGGTAAGTTGGGCATTTTTGTTGAAATAAGTAATTAATGAGTCTTGCTGGGTACACAGACTTGACATTGAGGAAGAGTCCAGCCACCTTCTTGCCCTCTTTCCACTTGGCTTTAACCCAATGTTCGAGGGCAAAGATGGCATCCCCAGTTCCTGATCCTTTCCTACCTCCAAAATGACCGGACACCAGAATCCCCGTCATCTCGGCCCATGCTGTCAGCCGCCTAGCCACAATGAGCTCAAAAAGTTTGCTCATTGTGCTGAGTAAAGCAATGGGTCAATAGGCTGCTGGGTTCGTGTAATCCGGTTTGCCCTGCTTGCGGATAATTGCTGTAACTGCAATCTTCCAAGCTGCCAGAAACCTGCTCTGACAAAGAATGGTATTGTAAAGCCCCGTCAAGCTCTCAACAAGGGAAGAGGAGTAGAACTTAATGAATTTGTTGGAAACACCATCGATGCCAGGTGCCTTCTTGGGGCTGACTTGTCGGATCGCACTTAATACTTCGCCCTTGGTGATTTCCGGGTAGCTGGCAAACCTGCAACTCAAATCAAAACAGATGTTGGTGAGGTCGATCAGAACATTTGTTATGGAAGTGCCATAAAAAAGTAACTTAGCCTGTTTGTCCTTGTCGTGGACAAGGGCACCTTCACGGGACTTGAGCAGGAGCACGTCTCCACCTGCCAAGTGCTTTGTGAAACTTAGGACACAATAGAGATCATCTTCAGAAGGATTCTCTAGCATCCGCCTCCAGTTGCGCTGCTTGAGGGACTGTACTAAGGTCAGAAAGTGCGTGTTCCACTGTTTGTAACACTCAATGGCTTCCGGAGACTTAGCTAAAATCATCCATCTCCTAGCACAATTACGAAGTCGAAGCACCGGGTCAAGGGTTTCCTTGCACCACCAGGGCTTTGCCCTGTCTGCACAGATCCGGACACAGCGGCCTAAGGACTCCTGTGTCAGTCTTTGAACTTGGATATCAGGGTCCTCATCGGGTGGTGCAGCGCTTAAAGGGAACTTAGCTAGACTGTGTGCCACTTGGTCTTGGTCCAGCTCACCCCATTTGGGGGAACTCCATTGAAACTCGGGTAATGGCTGTCAGAGGTTCAGTTGAGTGTGGAGTGCTTGATGGTCCGAGCTGAAGTTCTTGTTGGAGACCATGACCTTACCAACTAGTTTGGATCCTAAAAAATTGGACCAGATCAGATCAATAGTAGATCCTCTGCCCTTGTTGGAGAAGAAAGTCGGGATGTGTTTGGGCGAAGCGAGACATGAAACTTAGCAATTTATTGGCCAGAGCGTCTCTCTTCCTACACCCCGGCGGTGGTGTAGATTTGAGTCCATAAAGACTAGAGTCAGGACCTGCCAGGAATAAAATTTTGTCAGCTATTCTTGAAGCACTAGGATTGAAGGGAAGGAGGGGGGAGGATTATAGATATTCAAGATCAGAAAATATTTCCCTGGTTGTAGGCTGATTTCCAGGCCAATTAGGTTTTGAGAACCTCCATCGAGGATCTTGACGGCTTGAGATGAGATTGATGCCTTGACGTAAATCAACGTCTTGTGCCGCTGGTGCCACGTCTTTGGCAAATGATCAATGGCCGAATATGCGCGCCATGCTGGGTGGAAATGGTTGACCCAAGGTTCTTGAAGGATGAGAAAATCGAAAGAAAAAGCTGAGTTGATGACACTGAGGGTCACAGATTTGGAGACATGACAGTTAAGTTGAAGCACTGAGATCGCTGTGGGAGTGAAAGACGATATGATGTTGCCATGAAGAGTCGCGGAAAGATCAGGAGAAACTGGGGGCTGAGTTCGTTGAATGTTGGCGGGGGTTACTGAAGTACAAGTCGGTGTTTTTCGAGCCATGCCTTCTTGGAGGGGCAGATTTGATCAAAAGGGGTGTGATTGACGTCAGTCACACCTCCGATTTTATTTTTGAGGCCCTCCTTACACAGGACACAGGATTTAACACCTCCTAGGCCCTCGGGGCATTCATTTGTTGGATGGGTGTTAGAGTTCATGTATTTCAGCTCTCTATTTTTTATCTCAACTCATTATTAGCATTTATCTTCAAAATATGTTTATGTATTCTTAGTCCAAATCAGAATAGCTTTATACTGGTTTTCTCACTTTTGTAGCATATCTTATCATTATTTCTAGCTTGAGCTTGTAGATCCAGAAATACAATCTCATCGAGTCTTTCCCTCTTTAAAATCTTTCATTCTTTAACTCATCCATCAACAATGGGCTCCTGCACACTTGGCGCAGCGAGTGGCTTCTTGACACCATTTGCCAAAGTGCCCCATCTTGAGGCACTTGAAGCATTGCGGCGGGCGGTCCTATGAAAATCGTAGTTGAGAAAGATACCTGACTTCTCGATTCGGAAAGCCAGATCCTTACTGGTGAAGGACAGAACCAGGGAACCAGCTTTCTTAGGAGTTGGTTCCGGGGAGCCCATCCATCGTACACGAGTGAGGTCAGTCACTTAGAAGTTGTTCTCCGATGCTAGAGTTGCCAGACTAGCTGATTTGGTGATGTCAAAAGTCTTCGGAATACCGTGCACCATGACTGAGTATGTGCTAGGCGTCGCCTCCAGGTCGGGGTGGACCTCTTTTGACCACAAGTGTTTGTTCTCCGTGAGCCACTACTGGTGGCTGTGATTCTTGATGTAGAAGTACACATCACCCAATGGTAACATGCTTGCTCCACAAATTGTGATCGTTTTGTTTTGCCTTCGACAATCACGCCAAGCTTGAGTAAAGCCTCGTTTGCCTTTTGGACAAGAGCACCTCTCGGGACGTCCTTCAAGGTTGAGTGAATGACCACCCTCTTCGGTTTCAACGACACGAGGGTGAGAGTTGAGGGGGGTTGCACACCAGGGGCAGCTGGTGTCGGCTTGGAAGCGGCTATCTTCGTGAAACTCTTCTTCGGCTGGGCGGTGGGTGGAGGCCCAGAATCAACGCGTTTCTCGAGCGCTGCGACCCTGCTTAGGACAGCTGACAGTTGGTCGTAGTTGGCCTCGAGGCGCCTTGTACTTCGGTCAGTGTTGGCCGACACCTCCAAAATCACGTCCACGAGCGTGGCATCAAGACGCGTCTCGGTTAGACCGATCGGAGAGGATTTTGACCAACAAGAGGTGGAGGCTGGAGGACAGTTGTTCAATGGCTGGCCTCGGGGGGAGCGCGGCAGAAGCATCATCAGCAATCAGAATATCGTCCATCATGGACGCGTCATCGTGGCGTGCTGGATCAGGGGGGCGAAGTGAGGGGAGCATTGGAGCTCAGAGAAGGGAGGAGGGTAGGAAGCTTTCTGTGGTTGCAGGGGGGTGATGGATGATGTGTAGAGGCGAAAAAACGCGAAAATTTAGTGACTTGGTGGGCAATTGCTTGTTGGCACGACATCTACGCACATCTTTCTTGCGCATAGAAGAGAACAAAGATGCAATGCTTGAAGAAATCTATTTGCTTCTATGAATTACATCATGATAGTTGACTACTAATAACGAAAAAGAGTGAAGCAAACAATTCTTAGACTATTGACAATCGTTGCTACCAAAGCTGACAAGAGACGAAAGAAATGCACGAAAGAAAAGATGAAAAGGTTCATAAAATATCACCGTGAGCTGTTCTAGTTTCGTTAGGCTGCAGGGTTGTTGTCTGACGGCTCACCTGATGAGTTTGCAGCAAACAAAAATGTCAACTCATGACTGGCTTGGATCAGATTTGATGATGTACTTGCATGGCGATAGATGTCACTTTTGCTTTTCGGAGTCATTTATTGTTGGAAGTGTGATTGATAGTCTTAGTTATCATCAGGAGCGGAGTCGTCGTTGCCAGAAGGCTTGCTCCACTTGACCTTGTGGTCGGAATTGTCGCCGATCTTTCAGTAAGTGGAGAAGGTGTCAGGCTTGGCGGTCCGGGTCGTGCTGACCTCGTCGGAATGGCCTTGCTTGAGACGTTCGCTGTAATCGGTAGTACCGGATAAATCAAGTCCAGAACTGGGCGCTGTGTCTAAGCTGGTGCTGCCTTGGGTCTTGGTTGGATCGCGATTAGCCACCTCATTTGCGCCGCCGTTAGTGGTCGGTTGGGCAGCAGTCGACCCGTTGTCGCTGACGATAGGTCGTGCAATGGAAGAGCCGGCAAACAGGGCAAGCACAACTGAAAGGAACAAGGTTGACTGCATTGGGGAAGTAGGGGGGAGTTTAGCTTTCTTGGAAAGTTAGATGTCGATGGGTGTGGTGATTGATGGATTGATTGATGAAGCGTATTGATCTGGGGAAAACAGTCCGGCTTTGCAGCCTTCATTTTATAGTAGTCCAGCCTTGATAGCCCCCAAGAGCCCCCAAGAGCTTTGTTAACGACGTAACCCGCTGAAAGTCTGCTTCCGCTTGGGGAGCTCTCATGTTCTTCTGCCGTGAGAATCAGACGATTGGCAGAGACGGTCATGTTAGCAGCCAGATTTAGCTTGACGATGACAAAGAGAGATTTCCTCATTCGAGCACTGTGCCAGAGTGATTTTTCGAGCGATAGACCGCTGCAGTTCTAGTGCTCGTCGACAACACATGCCGGGGACGGTCTCCAGTTATTTCTGCAGAGCTTGCAGAGCACGCTACCATGCAGAGCACGCTATCGGGTCAAGCAAATACGACCTTCCAGCAGAGCTGTGAAGCAAAACACTTCCACAGCAGAAACTATTGCCTAGAGGAGTGTTATGGATACCTTGAATTTTTGAACAGTCCCCGTCTTCAATTATCAAGTAAGTAGGCTGGTTTTCAATGGTTGTGTCGACCTATTCTTTGAGTTAATTCTTTTTTGTTTCACAATCAGCAAATGGTATTTGATGCCAATTGAAATCATAAATGCGAAAGATTAAAAAGGCAAATAGGACATAAGGAATAAGCAAGGGCAAACAAGAGATGAAAATTATTAAAACCAATCTTTCCAAAAAGATTACATATTAGTAATCGTAGCCGTATTGTGTAGGACGACTACAAAATTAAACAAATGACAACTTTCTTATATCGTAAGATAACGATTCAATCCTTTTCCTTAAAACAAAGAATAAAAGATTGCTCAAGAACTAATTGAAATAACCATATGTTATATACAGCCACTCTGCAAGACAAAGAAAAAGGCTTTAGTTATAGCACAGAATTATCTGCTCTCAGGTAACTTTTTATTTCATTTGTCTTCAACTGCCTATGTGTCCAATTTTGTACTTAAACAAAGATTGAAATCTTCCCACTTTCCTTGAGCTGCATTGAGCTGGTAGAGCATACTTCTGAAGCCTTACACATACCAAGGTCTGGATAGCTGAATGTTAGGAGGACCTTATACTAGAGACACATCATTTTCTAATTCAAATAGCCATACCTATCAAAGGCCATATCACAACAAGCAGAATTGAGGGAAAGACTCAAGGGACTCCATGAGTAGATGTGAGAAAATTTTGAGCAGGCCAAGTTGGAGACAACATGCCTATTTTTCTTGATCCCATACCACTTAATCCTCTATTGTTTTATATTCACTTAATCATCAAGCCAATGAATTTGTTTTATGAAAAAAAAAAAAAAAAATTGAAAACACTCATGCATCAGATTGAGGTTAATAAATCATAAGCCTTTTTTTGCAATTAAACCAGAGTTCACGAGGCTTAGTTATGCTAGGAAAACCCCAAGACCCTGTGGTGCAGGTCCCCAAAGGACTTGGTTTTGCGCCTAGTGGTGCTTGATACACCACAATACAGCAGCCAATGGCTTGAAGAACTCCCTCTTGAAAGCAAATTTCACACATAAGTCTCCTTGTGAGACAGAAAAATTCTGATGACTTGTTCACAAAAGGCTTTTGTTGAGCTTGTTTCTGACAGTGCTACTCAGCATAAACATTATTACAGATCCTACTTGCTACATACAAGATGGTGTGACTACATCCTTGTTGTAAGAAAAGCTAAATTTTTCATCTTTTGTGTG
Organism: Puccinia horiana; assembly: GCA_001624995.1. NCBI lineage: Eukaryota > Fungi > Basidiomycota > Pucciniomycetes > Pucciniales > Pucciniaceae > Puccinia > Puccinia horiana. Next base: position 2,530,229 of record LWDY01000019.1, read on the forward strand.
GGAAAAAAGAAATTCAAATTTGTTTTTATGATATTTATATCATTATGTAAATATGTGTTGAAGTTTCAAGCTAGACCCTGCTTGATACAAATTGCTAACACAACCATGCAAAACTTTCTCACAAGCACACATCATCATGTATGTAACATTTCAGGCAATGTGTACCTAGCTCACTGGTTAGAGGTGATGAGCGTGACAAGTGGTAACTGAGTCAATAGTGAGAGGTTCATCAAAGGATGAGAAAACATTCTTTCATGTATGTCTGACTCAGGTAAGGTACTGGTTGTGTGACATGTCAGTGACAGGCATGCAGCAAATCGAGAGGGGCTAGAGGTCTAGCTTCCCAAGAGGATCAGATGTGAATGCTGAGGTTGTGAGTTGGATCCCAACAGCACACAAACTTTGTTTTCACTTGTTCAATCATATGTTGCATAAAACAAAGCAAAACAAAAAGAACTGCAAAAGATCCAGATTTTATAGGCAAAAGATAATATTTAGTTGAATATGGTGGGACTCAACCTTGAGCCAGGGCAACTTGGCTGCCAATTGGCAAATCACTCTGCAGATTTTCTGTTGAGTGATGATTGAGATTCATTTATACTGTGTGTTAGAGGGTTGCAGTGAGACTTGACTTGCCTGCCTATTCTCAAGTCAATCTGCCAGAAATGCTGTGCAGAGCAGCTTGACAATTGGCAGACAAGTTGGCCTGGCTCAAGTTTGAAACCCCCTATTTTACATGAGTACCTGAAAGGATGTTGTTTTGTTAAATTTAATTTGGATTTTCCAACCTGTCCCAGCAAATAGACTTTTTCACTTTGGGGTATTTTTTGATTGATTTGGATCCACAGGCTTGCTTACGGATTGTCAGCCTGCTACTATTCAGAGACAACCTGACTGTAGTATACATATTAAAATAAACCTTAAAACATGGGGCCGGCTAAATGCACGCCCCATATTTGCTAAAAGGACACCTTGATTGATGTGTCCTTACCAATGCACACCACATTCGGGGCATCCATTGGGCATGGAGGCCCTAAATGGGGTTTACCGGCCTTCCACGTCCCCGATGGGACGTGCAAGGCTGGGCACGCCCCATGAGTGGGGCGTGCACAACCATGCACACCCCGGAGGACGTTTTCCTCCTAGATCAAAGGGCGTGCCCAAGTTGGCATGCCCTTGATCCGTGGCGTGCATGCCAATGCACGCCACAGGTCGTCCCCCTCCGCCTTGGTGGACGTGGACGGGGGTAGCAGCCCAAGCCGAGGGCGTGTGGGATGATGCAGGCTCCTCATCCCTCCAAGACCAGTCAGTCTTGGAAGGAAGGAAGGAGAGAGTGCACTGTCTCCTCCCTTTCCTCCGAGACCAATCAGTCTTGGAGGGAAGGGACGAGAGAGTGTATTTCTCCTTCCTTCCTTCCAGGACCAATCGGTCTTGGAAGGAAGGAAGGAGAGAGTGCTCTCTCCCATTCCCTCCAAGACCAAAGGCGGACTTGAATGCCTCGGCTTGGACTAGCCGAAGCGTCCTCGGGGGATGCACACCTCAAATCAAGGCGTGCATCCACCAAGCAGGACCCAGTGGCCGGTCACTGAGCCCCTTGGGTCCTGTCTGGGGCATGCACACCTTCATCAAAGGTGTGCATCCATGAGGACGCCATAATAGGGGCTGGCGAACCTCGCACACCCCCAAATGGGACGTGCTTTGGCGTGCACGCGAAAGCACACCTTTCGGGGCGTCCTTTTAGCAAAAGGGTGGTGTGCATTTAGCCGGCCCCTAAAACATATACAAAAATAATCCTTAAAACATATACAAAAATAATCCTTAAAACATATACAAAAATAATCCTTAAAACATATACAAAAATAATCCTTAAAACATATACAAAAATAAAAACTATGTAATAATGATAGAGACATTATTACATGTACCTGAGTGTAATAAACATAGTTCAGTACTATTAGTACTATTACATAAGCATAATAACTCTAAATAATCATAAACCTTATTTTACAAGGTTCACCACTAAAAATACTTGGCACCTTAAAAATAAGTTGGTTCCATAACAAAAAGCAAATAAAAACAGAAGTCATGAATAACTTCTAAACATTAAAGAAAACTTAGAATATTATGGTATATTCTGAATCTACATGTAAAATAACCTAGAGTACCTCACTTATAGTACCCCTTAAATCCTACTCCTTCATGTACTTCTTGCTTACTCACATACACTCAAGTGCCGCCGGTCACAAAGTAGTGCACGCATTACATGTACCTCCCATATAGCCATACTGACTGGGTAATGACCAGAAAATGAGGTGCTGTGTGAAATGACAGAGTTAGACCCAACTTGGATGTGTGGTCTAAGACTACAGGCCCGTGCCCAAGTTCAAGAAATCTGAGTTGGGCCACAACCCCGCCCAAATCATACAACTCCCCAGTTGTAAAGGCTACAGCCATGAAGCAGAAATACAGGGGGGTTCAGAGCGCTCTCCAAACATGATGACAGCTCCTCTGACCCCCAAAACCTTAATACATCATGTGTAACAATGCTTTGAACCATTGTATACACAGTGAATTGGGCCACAGGCAGCATATACACGCTGCATGGGGCCCATTACAGTTACTACAAGGGGTCCACGTACCTAAGAGGCTAGTTATCAACCAAGTACTGACCCCCAGACCCTGCTGGTGAGCACCTCCAGCCCTCTGGGCTATTGCTACACCTCACCAACTGGCCCAGGCCAGCCAGAAAGTGGTTCACCACACCAAGGGAGGCATTATGAGCACTATAGGGGCTCTAAAATTAGTATATAAGAGCCCCCATGCTCCCACCAAGTTAAAAAATCATCATTCATTCACACTTACCAGCACATATTAGCCTACAATCTAATCTAATCTAAGTATAATAAAGACACACTTTCATGCTTTTCAAGTGCATGAATTCCCCCTTTGCCTGTTGAGGCCCAAAAAAGAGCCCAAGTCAAGCCCCCCTGCACATCAGGCAACAGATATGGGGCTTGCCTGGGGGGGAAGAGCCCGTTTGGTGGGCTCTCTTTATAGTCAAGAGGAGAGCCCCATTGCTCATGGTAGGTCCGGTACCCAGACTGGACTGAGCCTCTCCTTGTTGGCTTGGGTACAGTCTGTACCCATACCAATGAGGGTCATGTTGGTTTGGGTACGGCCTGTACCCAAGCCTATGAGGGTATCGTCGGGTTGGTACGGCCTGTACCCAATTCGGTCCTTGGACTCCAATGACCAATCAGTCATGAGAGGGAGCAAACACCCCCTCCAATGACCGACCAGTCCAAGCTTAACATATCCGGGGCATTGTGTCACACTCGCGACCAATCATGGAGGGAGTGAACACTCCCTCCGATGAGCAACCAGTTGTGAGAGAGTGAACACTCCCTCTGCTGACCGACCAGTCATGAAAGGGAGTGAACACTCCCTCAAAGGACCGATTGTCTATGGAGGGCATGTTTACTCCCTCTCATGGCCGGTTGGTCATTGGAGGGAATGCATGCTCCCTCTAATGACCCACCAGTCATGAGGGGCGGTGTTCACTCCCTCCGATGGCCGACCGGTCATGAGAGGGAGTAAACACGCCCTCCGATGACCAACCGGCCATGAGAGGGAGTAAACACTCCATCCAATGACCGACTGGTAATGAGAGGGAGGAAACACTCCCTCTGATGAGCCTAAGTCTTATTGCTAGCAAGGCAGAACCAGATTTGATAAAAAATGAAGTAAGAAACTATAACAATGAGAAAAGAGATGAAAGTGAAAATATGAATTAGAAAGAATAGGAGAACAAACCCAGAAAAGATCTTTCACAAGATAAGACAGACTGCTATTGAAGAGTGACAAGAAAACAAGTTGAGAACAAGGACTAGGGCAACAGAGTAAAATCATTATGTGATTTTGTTGTTTGAATTCAGATCTCACTGCATTAAAGATTAAGCTCGAGGCTGAAGAGCGGCTGTGAGACAAGGTAAATAAGAGAGAAGGATAGAAACAAAACAAATTGAATGGAAACACAAAGGAAGAAGAAAAGGGAATAGGAAGAGGAGAATTTAGATGAAAAGGTAGTAGGAAGAGATGGGTTTAGACAGAAGGAGATAAGGATGTCAACCAAAGATTGAAGTAGTTTTTAGATTCTTTAAGGAGCAGAGAAGTGTGGGGTGCAACAAGGAACTGTAAAGGCAAGAGGAGTGGTTCCTTGAGTGCTAGATTAGGTTTTTCTTTGGATATGAGATCAGTTAGGTTGACAAAAAACACTTGCTTTTTCTTTTCTTGGTGACAAACAGCTGATCCAAGTAACGGTGAATGTTTGTATATAATTGTTGGTACAATCAACGGTGGGTTGCTACGCTACCCGTACTGCAGCATAGCAATAATCGCTAACAGCTAACAGCTTTTGCTGTAGCTGTTAGCGGTTCACGCGCTGGTACCCCTAAAAGGGTGTTGCTATGCTGCGCTACAGCCCCTGTTAGCGATAAAAACCCGCTACAAAGGGCTGTAGCGCAGCGTAGCGGCCCCTAGGACCGCTAACGCTACAGCGCTGGCGGCAAAAAAAAAAATCGCTACACTACGCTATTTTTGGCAAATAGCATAGTGACCCAGCACTGGTACAATTGAAACAAAGGACCAATGTCAATTTACAATTAGTTTGGGATTATTAATCCACATGTTATTATGTTAAATTAAATCAGTGCTTTAAATGAAGAAGAAGCCAAAATAATGTGCATAACTTCTTGCAAGATGATCTATAACATTCTTACAAACACAATTGTGTTGAAATTAAGTGGGAGGTTAATTTCCTTGGAAATCATTATGATGGTGGAGATGAAAAAGCTAAACATTATTAAAAGGGAGTAGGATTAAGGCAGATCTCTTCTTACCAATAAGGTCCTATTCTCCTGATGCAGACAAATGATAAATGTTAAGTGGGATGCATAGGGTAAGGATGTCAGCCTTTGAGGATGTTCAAGTGGTTAGACCAGAGCTTGAAGTCTTCTAACTGGAAGGTTGATGGGGTGAGAACTACAAAGCCCTATGTCCTGAGCAGTGATAAGTTGAAACACTAATAACTGGCCGCCTTGAAGTAGTGATAAGATGAGGAGGGATGATTAAGATTTTTGGGATAATGTGTTATGTTTTTCTTGTTTTTCTTGTTTTTCTTGTTTTTCTTGTTTTTCTTGTTTTTCTTGTTTTTCTTGTTTTTCTTGTTTTTCTTGTTTTTCTTGTTTTTCTTGTTTTTCTTGTTTTTCTTGTTTTTCTTTTTGTGTGCTACACACCTGTTCATCACATTTCACTCAGATGTCACATAGCTTGTAATATACCTGGGAGAAGCATACATGGAAGATATTTTGCTCATCCTTCTGTGCACTGCACAATCTGGCTCCTAGGTATGGCACAATCTGGCTCCTAGGTATGTTGTTTCTGTTCTTTCTTTCCTTTCTCTCACTCTTTTGTCTCTGTATCTCTGTCATTGTGTGTTCTGATCTGCAATCAACTTATCCTTCGACGCACTGCAGAATCTGGCTCCCAGTTGCCTGAAAAAAAGATAAAATGTTGGCTCTTCTAGGAGGCCTAAGGAAAATAACAAAAAATACAAGGAGTGTGACTATTAGAGCATAATCAATAAATCTACTACAAACATAAAGAAAAATAATACTGAGAAAGAATAAATAAAAAGAGTTCAATAAGAGATAAATTATGCAGTCTGTGCAGTAAATGAAATGTAAGCTGAATTAAGGTACATTGAGTTTACTTGCCCATGGCTGAAAAAGGACTAGGATGGGGGCTTGAGCTAAGTGCGATGGAATTTTAACCTAATTTTTGATTTGAAATATGAATTGAAGTGATTTTGGAGTGGAAACTTAAGGCCTGATTAATTGACTGATGTATAAGGCAACATATTTTCATCAGGTTAAGTTCATGATTTGAGCAACAAACATCAGGTTTAAACTTGTGCAAATTGAAATCAAAATTTAAGATTGAGTTTAAACAGGTTGATGAGGGGGCGGCGTAGCCGCCTTGAACTCTAGTACTAGTTAAAATACTTGTTTTAGACCCTTATCTGCTGTTTTATCCTTGAATATCATCAATCCAAAACCTCAACTGTTCCCCAGCACTCTTCCAACAACAACTACCCAACTTTTGGACCCCCTCAAGTTCAGTTTGATACTCACTGAAGACCCCTTGGCCTAGGAATAGCACTGGTGAGTTTTATTCCTTTGTTTCTTCAGTATCTGGGTGTACTCCTGCTACAGGACCAGATGATCAGGTACCCAAAAATACCCCTGTTCTGAACAGGTCCTGATATTTTAGAGGGCACCGTAAAACCCCCTGTTTTAACAGGCCCCTCTGTGATTTAAAACATCATACTTTTTATTACAAACCTTGTCAATCTTGGAAATACCATTCCATACCACTTTTTCCTGCACATTTGTGGCATTTACTTTACCTTGCAGCTAGTGTAGCTAGAAGGATACCAGTCCTTGGCATCACTGAGCCTGACACTGATGCATAATTTTGGCAGGAACTCAACCAGATTTTATGCATATGTACATTTTGCTGATCATAGCTAAAATCTTACTGACTAAAGCCCCCCCCCCCCCCCTAATAAATAAACCATTGACCAATGGGTCAACACCTCATGATCAACCGCTGAATGTCATATCACCTTTGTATGGATGCAACCCGGTGACTTGATTGAAACTTATAGGATTGGGGTGCCATTGTGTGATAAGTTGATTGATAGATTGGATCACAAGCTTCTAGTCTGATTGAAAGTCAACTTGATATATATAAGCATGGTTCACATAAGAGATGTTTAACTTTTTCCTAACTAAACATCAACAACACTTTGGCTGGGATTTGGCGGATGGGAGAGTGATAAAAGTTGTTGATGGTTTAGCTTATGTTTCTATCCACCTCCTGATCCGCTACATTCCACGCATTTTTTTCACATAAATACCTCAATAATTTTTCACTTGTCTTTATAATATCATCATTCCACAAGATCTGTACACCATCCCCAATCTTTTTATGCAATGAATTACGTTTCCCCCTTTCAAGACTGTATGTATTGAAGTAAATATTCATGTGCAATTTTATATCTCTGTCTTTTGTCTCTCTCTCTCTAACTTGTTTTTTTTTTTTTGAAAGTATACAAAAAGATCACTTTAAAAAGAAGAAAAAAAAAGTGAAGGAAGCAACACGAAAAAAACGACCAACGCCTGCCCCTCTCCAAAAAAAAAAGACAAAGCAAAAAAAAAAAAGAAGAAACGAAAAATCATTTTTCAAGTGGAACTAAGAACCCGACAAAGAAGAAGAAAGATGATGAGAATCCAGTCTGTTTTCTTCGTCTTCGTCTTCGTCGTTGTCGTTGTGAGAAACCAAAGGACGAAAAGCAGATTTATGAGGAGAATGGTTATCCGAATTTGTTTGTCCACTACCACTGCCACCAACACCACCACGACTACCATTACCATTAAAATCAAACAATTTTAAATTTGAAAAATCTGGGGAAGGATCAGATTTTTAGTATGCTTGAAAAATCAATCGAGATTCGTTTGGGTGATTTTAACTCACTCAGTTCTTTATGAGTCGTAAGATAATAAACCGGCAAGCCTGAAACGATAAACCCTACCCGAAAAAAGAAGTTTAGAGAGGAAGAAGGATCGATCAAAGAAAAAAAAAGAAAAAGACATACCGAAAGCGGCCAGAGATTGTAAGGGTGCAGAGAAGACAGGCATGAGGAGTAAGACAGAGGCAACAGTTGAGAAGGTGATCGGGTTAATAATCCAGGTCTGATAAGGTCTATTTCCCCACAGAGGCGAAGAGTTTTTTGTGTTTTGCAAATGAGATCGTGAGCAGAAGGTCTCTCTTGAACATTATCGTCGATTACTAACCTTTCTAAATTAGGCTCTCGTATCCTCAACAACAACAACGACCCGACTGTTAATAAATAAAACGTCCATGCACATGTCCCATAAAATCCTACTAATGACTATACACCATCATCGTTTTTTTTACATTGGTCATTAAAGGAAAAATGGGTCGGTCAAACGAGTTTAATACATATATAAAACACACACAATAAAAACTGACTTTGAAATCCCCGATACTGATCATGATACTCGTTAAAAAAGCGTGTAATCCCTACAGAACCAAGGACCCAACACGTGATTAACATTCAATTTTTTGAGCCAAAGAAGAAGGACAGAAGCGAGAGATCGGGGACTCTTACCAAGGCATTAAGAGGCGTTAAAGTTTTTTGGTTGAGGTTCGAAAACACTTTAGGAATATATCTTTCAATGACCAAGACAAGATTAAGAGTTTGTTTTCGTTAGATGAACAAGAGAATCAGGCAGATAATTAAATTCTTACCGTTCTTCGGCCGCCACACAGACCAATCTAGAAGTAGTAAAGATCGAACCTATTAGGAAGCAAAAAAAAAAAGGGGGGGGGGGGCTTCAGAACAAAAGACGAGGAGAGAGAAATTGCGAGTTTCTTAACTATTGAGGGTACCAAAGCAAGCGAAAGCGACGATGAGAGAGAAGATAAAGCCGCCGATCGGGCCAAAGATCGTCCGGCCGAACTCGAGACCTATCGTGTTGGATTGAGTGACGACCTCCAAGGGCAAGACAATCAAGTATGACCAGTTGGTGAGGATCATCAGACTGAGCACGATGCCCATCGAGCTGTGGATCACGATCGGTAGGGTCTTGGAGGCCCGCTTCAGTTCGCCCGCGATGTAATTTCTGTGCTTATCCATACACACATGTACACGAAAGTGATTTGTTTGAGGTCAATGTTTTTTTTTTCCTTTTCGGAGAATGGATGAGAGAGAGAAGGGTTATATACCCAGAATCCCAGCCATCAAAAGCCCACAATCCGGAATATAAGGCCGCGGTGAGATCACTCGGCGAATGGGCAGAGTTTCTAAAGAGGTTATGGGGCAGGAAGTTATCAGATTGGAGGCCGCTGGCGAGCCGGACAAGGGCCATGATGATGATGGCGAGCAGAGAGATGAGCTTGATGAGGGTGAGGATGATCGGCACGTGTTTGCCCGCCTTGACGGACATGCCGTTGATCGCACTGATCGACAGTAAGATCAGAATCGCTACCACTTTTGTTACTATTAGTGGAATAGCTTTCGCTGATTCGCTCGGCAAGGCCTTGAATGCTGTACTGTTGTAGTATTTCGATATCTCAGCTCACTCTCTGAAGAAAAATCTTGTGATATCGTTTTTTTTTTAAAACAAATCTGGAACATGAACTGACTAACTGATACAGTATCCGACATAGATATTCCGATGCAACGATCGAAACTATAGCCGCCGATCCAGGCTACAATTTATCCAGCAAGGTGTCAACAAAAAGAAGAAAGAAAAAAAAATTGTGAAAAGGACAAGACATACTTTGAGAGCGACGAGGTTGGTCCAAATGAATAAATACGAAGCCCACCCTCCGAAAGAATAGTTTAGGTATGCTTGGGCACCACCATTGACGGGAATTGCGGCGCCTAATTCGGCGAAGGAGGATGCCCCAGTCCATGCAAGGACGCCGGCCAAGAACCAGACGATGAGAGAAGCGCCTGGACTTCCGCAATTCTGACCTAGAAACAAGAGAGAGAGAGTAAGATAAATCGATTACATATTTGGAAAAAGGAGATAACATACTGAGTATTCCAGGTGATGAGAAGACCCCGGAACCTATTTGGCTGGAGACGACGAGAGCGATGGCTGAGGTGGTGGAGAGAGTGGGCAGGGAGTGTCGGACGGCTTCCAAGCTGTTTGTGAGTGGCAAGAGATGGGTGGAGAAGCTGAAGCTGAAGCTGAAGCTGAAGCTGAATGAGCCAGCCCTTGGTCTGGGTCTGGTTGGGGTTGTGGTTGTTTCAGAGTATACGAGGATGTCGTCTTCGTCGTCTGAGTCAGAGTGTTCTTCGACAGACTCCCGTTGTTTCTCGTGCTCGTCTTGCATCGTTTTCTGGTCTGTTTTTGGTGGTTCTGCTCAGTTCTTCAGTCGACTGGTCCATCTCTCTCAGCTGAAACACTGCTTCTTCTTTCTTTTTTGGCTGCTACTCATCTTCTTGACCAGAGGAAAAGATCTTTTCAAGGCTCTCAGCAAAAACTCTTAGTACATTTCCAAAACATGGTCCATGCTGCATCTCCCAAAACTTTGGAAAACTCTAGCACAACAGTGTATTTGATAGTGGAGGACGTCCTGTGACCAATTTAGAATTTGGAATTCTAGATTCTAAATCTTATTTGGTAGTGAAAACTCAATCTGAAAGAATGGAGGACTTCCCGTCGCCCCGGAGACCACTGTAATTTCTAAAATACAGGGTCTAAATTCTATTTTACAAAATTTTAGACAAACCTGTAAATTCAGCCTCTCAGGCCTCCCGTCAACAAAAACCTCCTCATATTTCTAATTTTCAGCTTTGATCAACTCCATCCACCCTCACATGCTTCCAACTTCTATCACTTTAACAAATCTGTCTGGCCCTCAACACATGGAAGACCTTTGGCAACAGTTTGAAGAGGAAGACACCAAACTCGAACAAGAACAAGAAGACTCGTTGATGGTGATTGTTGGCATGGCCGTCCTTGGTAGACCTGGAACGATGCAACAGCTTTGCACCTACCTCACATGACAAGATCTACCCTGGCTCCCTCTAATCAACAGCGCCTGGGCAACCCTAAGGAAAAGCCAAACGACCGGACTTACATTACAACAATGGGTCTCGATGTTAGAACATTTCATCTTTTGCTGACTCGCTTTGAATCTACATGGAATGCAAACATGAATTCACGGAACGACATCAACCCATATGGAGAACCCCAATTACATCGCAGATCACTTGATGCCACAGGTATTATGGGCTTGATTCTCCACTGGATCAGCTCAACAATGTCCAACATAACCCTTCAGCAAATTTTTGCTGTGACTCCGGCTGTATGCTCACGGTATATCAGGGCTGGCTTACACCATCTTCTGGATGTAATCCACGCGATGCCCCTTGCTCAGACTGCTTGGCTGACTTCAGAGGAAGAAACTCGTCGGTACAGGGAGATGATCACTAAGAAACATTCCAGGCTTGGGAAATGTTTTGCCTTTATAGATGGTCTCAACCTACCTGTCATGATATCTGAGGATGATGAGTAAGTTTTTCAATCCAATTCACCTGTATAGTGTGGTTGTAGAGGTTATCTGATTATTAAAATTCACTACAGTATCCAGAACACCTATTATAATGGATGGACCTGTTCACATTATTGTAGTTGTATACATACATTTGCTCCAGATGGGACAATAATCCATGCACCTGGTTCTTGGCACAACTCACATATAGTGTCCCAGCTATACCACAAGCTGTTAACTCAGACACCGGAGGGATACCGAGTTATCAGTGATACTGCTTTCCCCAGAAAGTCAGCATGATGTTGAGGGGGACCAGGGAATGTTGCTAAGGTAACTCACTGGTAATCACAAGGTGAACTTGATTTGTGGAAGTGATGATAGATTTCAGTAAGGAAAATAGAATTGAGAAGGAACCGGTAATAAGAGCAGAAATGACAAGAGGCTTAGTAGAATCATACTGAGATCTACAATACGGGTATCTCAACACATGACTTGAAAATCAAATTTTGGCACCCATGAAACGTGGTGATTGCCTTCCAGGGACTCCTTGGTTGTTTTCTCAGATGAAGCTCTTGAACGAGCATCTTGTGTCAGCCAGACAAGCGGCTGAGTGGGGTATGCACTCAATCCAGGGCTCATTTTCCCTATTGAAGCTACCTTTGCCTGCCGCAGACCACAAATATTGTTCAATCTTATTGCAAGTTGTATTTCAACTCCATCAGCTCAGGTTTTGGTCAGTTGGAATCAATCAAACCCATTCGCTTTACAAAGCGGCTTGGGATGAAGAGCACATCCTTTGCCCCAAATTCCACTGGATGCTTTTCTCCACATCCAGAGGAATTGTCAAATCAGCCAATATTATCAGGCATGCATGTAGCTTTTTTTTGTAGATCGTCAAGTGATGATCAAGTGGAGGTTTATGTTCATGTATGAGAGAGACTAGTTTGGTCTTTATTTTTTTTGTGTTTTATATGAGAAGAAAAAAAATGCAAACACATCATACTTTATTTTTTTTATGTTTTATAAGAGAAGAAAAAAGGATGAAAACACATCATACAACTCCAAGATCAGAATGAGGGGACGGAATGAGCAGGAAGGGAAGATGAACTGGCAGAACTAGTCCCTATTCCAGCAGCCCCATGACCAGAAACAAAAGAGGCCAAACCAGTTCCGGTCATGCCACTGCCAACACAAGGCATGTTGAATCCCGATCCCATCGAGGCACCAAACTGGTTTGCGTGAGGAGCGAGCACATGTGATTGGACATTTGAGGCTGTCATCTCCAATCACAATTGGAGGAGATCAAGTTTGCTCTGCACAAAACCCCGGCATTCATTTTAATTATCAGACCCCTCCTCACACCGACACAGGCTTGCGCAGCTTGCTGTGCTCCCAAACAGTGACCAAGCTGATTTTTTTCCGCAAACCTCACCCATAATCTTCTTGATAGACCATTTTGACTACTGACTACCAAGTCTCTCACTTGCAGTTGGAGCTATCTCAAATTGGCTGAGAAGCTATTGCCTCGACTTCACCCTGGCTCAGGTAAATGATTCCCCTCAATCTTTTATTATCTGTCTTCCTTTCTTTTATTTCTAGTGTCCAGAGGGATGTAGGGGAGAGGATACATGAGTCCATGGAGTGCAGCCGGTGAGTTTTCCTTGCACTTGAAAGCAAGTGCCTACCTAGGTGCAAAGGGTCCCCTTTGTACCCAGGTAGGCACTTGCTTTCAAGTGCAAAGAAAACTGCCCTGGTATAGGGGCCTGCGGTGCGCAGCGCTTTCAGATAGCGGTGACCACAGCTGGTCCAGCACGGAGACTCAGACAAACTTCCACTCTCCAGCAGAAGTCCCGTAAAGTCTCTTCTGCACATACCACATGAGCAGGACCAGAAGAAGGAAACGATAGTTTCCAGGTGTGTTTTGATTGTGTAGTTCAAGTTGGGTGCTCGATCTTGAACTCAATCTCTAACCTAACTGATACTCCTTGGTCACTCCTCTCCCCTTTCATCCCTTACTCACATTCCCTCTCACCTTACAAACTCTTCACAATCCACCTCACTCTACTTCTAACTCACTCATCCCTTCTAACTACAAATCGCTCCTCTTCACCTTCCACTTATCTCACCTCAATCTCAACTTCACTCCTCCTATCCAGTCTCTATTTTTTTCTACTTCTCTTTCTTTCTATCTCTTCTCTTGTCAGCCACTGAGGTTACCACTAAGATAACCCACATGGCTACAAACAATAAAACCACTGTGGTCTAGTTGGTAGTCACTCAGACTATGCAGCTGACCTGCATAACCATTGAACTGTTATGAGTTTGCTCCCCATCCTCATAGACCTATTTTTAGGGGCCGGCTAAAACCACGCCTCTGGTGAGGTGTCCTTTGGCTTGCACGCCACATTTTGGGCGTCCATCGACCATGGACGCCCAGAATGGGATGTACTAGCCTTCCACGTCCCCGATGGGACATGCAAGGCTGGGCACGCCCCATGGGTGGGGTGTGCATGTCCTGGAGGACGTTTTCGTCCCAGATCAAAAGGCGTGCCAAAGTTGGCACACCCTGAATCCGTGGTGTGCATGCCGATGCACGCCACAGGTTGTCCACGCCCGCCTTGGAGGACATGGACGGGGGTAGCAGCCCAACCCAAGGGTGTGCAGGATGATGCAGGCCCCTCATCCCTCCAAGATCAGTTGGTCTTGGAGGGAATGGGAGAGAGCACTCTCTCCTCCCTTACCTCCAAGATCAGTTGGTCTTGGAGGGAATGGGAGAGAGCACTCTCTCCTCCCTTCCCTCCAAGACCAGTCGGTCTTGGAGGAAAGGGAGGAGAGAGTGCACTCCCTCCTTCCTTCCTTCCAAGACCAATTGGTCCTGGAAGGAAGGAAGGAGAGATACACTCTCTCCTCCCATTCCTCCAAGACCGATTGGTCCTGGAGGGAAGGGAGGAGAGAGAACAGCCACTCGTCCCTTCTCTCCAAGACCAATTGGTCCTGGGGGGAAGGGAGGAGAGAGTACACTCTCTCCTCCCTTCCCTCCAAGACTGATTGGTCCTGAAGGGAAGGGAGGAGAGTGTGCTCTCTCCGATTCCCTCCAAGGCCAATTGGTCCTGGGGGAAGGGAGGAGAGAGTACACTCTCCTTCCTTCCCTCCAAGACCGATTGGTCCTGAGGGAAGGGAGGAGAGAGTACACTCCCTCCTCCCTTCCATCCAAGACCGGTCGGTCCTGGAGGGATGAGGAGAGTGTACTCTCTCCTTATCCCTCCAAGACCAATTGGACCTGGAGGGAAGGAAGGAGAGAGTACACTCCCTCCTCCCTTCCATCCAAGACCGGTCGGTCCTGGAGGGATGAGGAGAGTGTACTCTCCTCTCATCCCTCCAAGACCGACCAGTCCTGGAGGGATGAGGATATAGTGCCTTCTCCCATTCCCTCCAAGACCAAAGGCAGGCTTGAACGCCTCCGCTTGGACAAGCCGAGGCGTCCTCGGGGGATGCACACCTCAAATCAAGGTGTGCATCCACCAAGCAGGACCCAGTGGCGTGCACACCTCCGACCAAGGCGTGCATCCCTCTGCACGCCACATTTTGGGCATGCAAGGGTTACATGCCCCCAAATGGGGTGTGCAGAGGCGTGCACACCAAAGGACGCCTTGCGGGGCATCCTTTTAGCAAATTTGGGGTGTGGTTTTAGCCGGCCCCTTTTATTATTATGATTATTATTTTACATTCATACAATTCATCATCAATATTCTCATTTGAAGATTAAGCTTTACACTACTTACCCAATAGGCTAAATAGCCTATTGGGTAAATCATTCTTTTAGTTTTTATTATTTATATTAGTATATTTATAAATCCTTTTTTTCACTTATGAAGATTATCTTCATAAGCAAAATATCTCACCCTACCAGTTGAGAGCAAAGGATGTATGATTTAAAGATAAAAGGAGGAGGATCTATTCTTGATCCTCCCTCAGCCGCAATAATTATCTTCAAACCTTAAGACTTGACAGTAGAAATTCTACTAAAGCTAACTGGGGATTCAACCTATTTCTTTCTTTCTCTTTCATCACAAAACTCCTTTACTACGACAAACTCTCTCACCAATCCCCTTTCTATCTCTCAACTCTCCGACAACCTTCTTACTCCTGATTATAGAAACGTAATTTGTATAACCCGTCTTTGATAAGATGAAGAGCAGGCACAGCACAATTGCTGTTGTCCCTTGATTAATCAAGGCGCTATCCCCTCCGCTTTTTACAAGCGTGAGGCTTGGTTTTTTCCTCTGAAACAAGAGTGATAACTATCAACCGGAAGTCACATTTAGAGACGCTGGCTGACAAGTGGGGGTCTGGCCATTTCCAGCTTGTGACCACAGTCACCTAACCACACTACAAAAATAAATAAAAATCCTTTTACAGATTTTTGTTCTTCTTATCCCTTCAAAAAAGGCATTCATATTTGGCACATATAATTCCCGACAAATCAGTTGCCATTAACTTCCATTATTCTGAAAAAAAAAATTCCTTTTTTTTTTCTTTTCTCTTCCAAGAAAAAATCAAAAAGCTACTTATTGGTTGTATTTCAAAAACTGATCTTTTGTATATTTTCATTACTTCCTTCCTTCCGGTTCAGATCTGTCGAATTCTTTAAAAGACATATAGCAGTCACCTGTAGAACACAAGTTAGTACACCTTTATCACTTATTGTCTTCTAAAAAACAAGAAAGTGGCAGGTCACCGACTATTATCCTTTTAGTGCAATGATCAAAGATCCTAGTCTTGAAGAAGACCAGATCAGACTCCGGAGGATCCTACGCAGACGCTGTTAAAGGCCAGAAAGAGAAGCGGAGGAATACTCTAAAACTACTAAGTCTGTCTCATCTAAACCATATCTTAGCCCAAAAACAAAGGCACCGAGGACCCTTTCCACAATAATAAGCCAAAACCTCTCCCCAAGAAGAAGTCTACAGCTGAAATTTTTAAGGAGATCAAAATCCCTCTTAAGTCTCGATCACTAGCTCACCCTTCCAACTTGAATAAAACCAAACTCTCCCCCTCAGCTAGAGAGATATTTGGCTTAGCAGAAGCCAATCCACAACTCCAAGCTCTAGAACAATCCACCAGTTCGAAGAAACAGAACAGACCTTCATCAGTTTTTGTTCTGTCCCCATATCTAGTAGCATTGACCTCGAAAGGCAAATCAAAGGCCACAGACCAGGATCTCTTTGTTCAGTCTCAAGGTTTAATAGCCTCAACCTCGAAGAGCAAATCATTTTGAAAAAAAACTGTTTAGTTTCAAGGTTGGCCTAAATTCACTTCATGTACATACACCAACATTTTGGTGTACCTACATGAGCACCCTAATACATATTACTGGGGTGCACTGCTAAAGTACCCCAGTTCACTGGTGTGCACACCAGTGTACCCCAAAAACACTGGGGTGCAGGTGTTAAATCTCCCATACCGCTTCTTTTTTGGGGTGCAATCCAATGTATTTAAACCAAATGGAATGGGGTACATGATTTCTGTACCCCAAGAATTTCTCCTAATCAGATTTATACAGCCAATCCCAGAATGCATGTGGTTCCTTTGGGGCCACTTTTTTTTACATCTCTCGCTTTTTGCACCACAGACAGGCATATACAGGCCTTGTTGCGACAGCCCAAAAAGTTTAACTTTTACATTTTTTATGCTACAGGGATAAGACCTGTTTCAATTGAAGCCTTGGGTCATGTTATGGCAGATGACCAACCCTGGCAACCTTGACATGCCCCTACCACCCTCCCCAGCCTTGAATGAGGGTCCGGCAGGCCTCCACACTGGCTGTCTGATCATGTACACTGGGCCATACAGGTCGCAAGGCGCAAAAAAATGTGGCACTAAAAAAAAGCGGCCCCAGAGGAACCACAAGCATTCTGGGATTGGCTGTACCCCAATTGCCATCACAACTATTGGGGTGCACACCAATATCTGATAATTTTTTTTGGGGTGCATGAAATATTTCAGGTGTAAGAGTGTAAGGGCTGAGAAGCCCTTCACTGTACGTCGGATGAGCAATGAGCTCGGCAATTTTCTAGTACCAAAGATGCATTGCTAGCATCGGTAGCAGAAGGAAATGAATTGCTCTGTAAGTAACTACAAG
Source organism: Puccinia horiana (assembly GCA_001624995.1). Lineage (NCBI taxonomy): Eukaryota > Fungi > Basidiomycota > Pucciniomycetes > Pucciniales > Pucciniaceae > Puccinia > Puccinia horiana. The sequence continues at coordinate 2,547,525 of LWDY01000019.1, forward strand.
ACATGGGCTAGAGAGCCCAGAAAGAACACGAGGGAAGAGGATGAGAGAGGAGAAGAAAGACTCACCTAGCATCAGTAGCAGAAGGAAAGGAATCACAACCGAGCTAGGAGATGGGCAAGGCCTGTGACTAGATATAGTGGTGGCCTTTGAGATTATGTAATCTGAGCTATTGTGCCTTGTGAGCAACGCACAGCGTGGGGAGTCTCACAGTACTGTAAGCACCCTCCTTTGGGGTCTCACAAGGACTGTCACAGACACAAGCCAACAGTACTTAGGCTTCCTCCGCTCCTTCCCTAGTCCGACAGAGAGCTTCACTCTCTCCCGGCTAGGTAAGCATTTCCCATCCTTCTCATTCTCTTAGTGATTCTAGTTGTACTTACCATAGAGAGAGCTTCACTCTCTCCCAGCTAGTTACCCAAAATACAGCCCCATGTTGGTACTAGAAGGTTCTTGGGCTTTTGCCTCGTCTCTAGTGTCCCCTCAACGATGCTCAGTGAAGGACTCAAACAGAGTCCTTACAAAGAGTCAACTTAAGCCAACGGTGGGCCGCTACGATAAATGGACGATAACTGTTAGTAAATTGGTTTATTTTTTCTCACAGAATTATGTATTTTTATTTCAATAAACTAACTGTTAGTGTAGTGAAAGATTTTTTTTTCAAAACATTGTTATTGTTAGTTGGAAATAATCAACACTACGCTAACAAATATCATAACTTTTTTTTGTTAACAGTTAGTGTAACTTAATACAAGTTATGCTACACGACACTGAATTTCACAGACTAACAACAGCTAACAATGCAGAAAACGCAGTCTGAAAGAAATACTGAAAAACAGGAAAATGATGTGGTTTATTCTTGTTTGTTTTCTTGGGCTCTTTTCATTCTTTTATGATAGCGGTGAAAAGTAATTTCAATTCCCCAGGTGGTTTCACACTTAAGATGAATCATTTCATTATCAGATTAATTATCCTATTAGAAATATTCAAAGAAAGAAAGTAAATCTATAAGACATAGAGAATAAATATACATGATTTGTTTTTTTTTATTTCAGAACAGCATGAAACTAATAAATTGAGTGTTAAATCAGGTTGAAGATTGGTCAATGGATGAATATGAACATTGAATTGGTTATTTTTTTGATTATCTAGTAATAATTCTGCCACTACACTAATAGTTAGTGTAGTTTTGAAAACACTACACTAACAGTTAGTGTAGTTTTGAAAACACTACACTAACAGTTAGTGTAGTTTTGAAAACACTACACTAACAGTTAGTGTAGTTTTTGAAAGCAATACACTAACAGTTAGTGTATCTTTTTTTTCTGCTAACATAGATACACTAACACTAACAATTGATTTGGTTATTGTTAGTTTTGTTTTCCTGGATAAAAATAACAATACACTAACAGCAATTTTTTTCACCAATAAATTCTGTAGTGTTAGTTGGCCAAAATTTCAACTAACAGTATCTTTTTGTTAGTGTATCTAAAAAAACTAACAATACACTACAATAATGATACTGTTAGTGTAACTTTCCCACCATTGCTTAAGCCTTTACAGCTTCTATTTTCATTCAAGAAGAGAAAAAAGACATTCAGGATAAAGAAGAGAAAAAGAAGAAATAACATATTCAGGATAATAAAAAAACATCAAACTTGGGTGAGTGAATGAGTGTAGAGCAGCAAACCCTCCTGGATATAAATGATCCACTGCTTAGCAATTTTGGAAGTCACCCGGTTTGCCTGAAATACAGGAGGGGGGATGAGTTTGTTGGTTGCTGAGTTGTTTTAATTTGTCAGAGTTTGCTGAGTGGTGTGAGGTGGGGAAGGTTTCTGAATGGTGGTGGCTTGGAGGGTTGCTTGGTCACCCCAGAAAACATGGGTGTGGGGTGTGACACCCCAGATATAACTGGGGTGCCAAGTGGGACACCCCTTTCACAGTTTATGGTACTATCAAGAGTTTGATTGCAGGAGTTATGCACCCCAGCTATCATGGGTTGCGGCCTCTGTGCACATCATGGAACTTGGTGTTTTTGGCGTACTTGAGTTATGCACCCCAGCTATCATGGGGTGCTACTTCTGTGCACACCATGGAATTTGGTGTTTTTAGGGTACTTTTTGGTTCACCCCAGAAAGTATGGGGTCCCCTAAGTTGTACCCCATTTAGGTTGGGGTGTACCCGCACGCACCCCAACACTTGGGTGCAACTTTGTAGTACCCCAAATTGGTGTACATTCAGTAAATGTTTGGGGTGCATTTAGGCCAACCCTAATAATCTACGCTCATGAAAAGGTGGGAAACAAATTTAAAATACTGAAAAATATTTGAAATTGACCCTTAAAATATTCACTCCAAATGATTTTGAAGTGAATCAACTTTTGTGTGCACAGCCGTGCATATTGAACAAGTGAAAAGAAAGGTTTTGTACTGTGTCAATCAAACTCACAACCTCAGCATTCATGAGTGATGCTCTGACTGTTGAGCTAAGTACACATTGCCCAATGTTGAATACATTTGGTGATGTATGCTTGTGAGATGATCATGATCATGATGTATTGCCTCCAACACTGTTTGGAAGTCTCACATGGATGTGTTAGCAATGTGGAACAAGCAGTGCCTAGTTTGACACTTCAACAGACTCAGTGCATACCAAGATTTTTGGTGTGCAAGGCCATGAACAACAAAAAAAGGTGTTCAGATGTTAAAGTTTGGTTGTGTATAAAGGCTGACTATATAATTGACAAAAAAACTAGGTGTGAAACTGGGGTTTTTTTAGCGCAGCCCTAATGTCCCCAATAGGTAAAACCAGGTATAAACATGGAAAATGGGTTTCTTTTAGTAATGCCCTATCTGAAACCACATGGAACCCCAATTCCCGCAGAAAACATGAGGAATTCTACATCATGTTTCAACAATCCTTATATGGAAAAAGATGATTTTGAGATCAAACACAAAAATACTAGAAAAAGTGCCCCAGCTCCAGCGCACAGGAATTCATATTCCCCTAGTAACACTCCAGATCCTTCTTTTTTGAATAAATTATTACCTCCAATCAATGATTGGCCTGAATTCAATTGTGAAGGTGAATATGATCACATAGCATTCATTCCATCAGTCATGGAATATTCAGCATTAACCTTCCACTCAATGAGTTTTTTTTCCAGTTCAGAATAGGATTCTGGGGAGATCATGAGAGCTTTACTTTCTATAATTCAAACATATCAAAAACTTATCTTGAGTATACATATATTGGGAGATGGTGTGTTTGTGGTGTGAAGTCCATCCAGGTCTTAATTCATAGGCATATTGGTTCAAGGCTGATTGAAAACCCCAGAGCCTGATCTTCCAAAAAAAAAGTCAATAGAAAGAGACCTTGCTGTTTCTCTCTACCTGACATATGTCTTGTGCTCACATGTACCACCAAGATGGCGTTGTAACAACAGATATTCATCGCTTGTTCTAACCTTCCCATCCCTGGGCCATTGGTAGCCGCAATCGCCTTCGCCGCAGCATTATCTCAAATTGCATATATTCATTGTGCTGTCGCCCATATCGCTGGACTCCGTTGACCAACCTTCACCCTCAACCTCACCAACACCAGCCAAACAGCACCATCCGAAAATGGTCAAGGTAAGCGTTCCGTGCGATTTGTGTGCTTGACTATCATTCGTCTTATCACTTTCTTCGACTCCTCCGTTCAATACACACAGATCGAAGAACTAAAATTGGACGATGGTGACGATGACTTTGTTACAGAGTCAGAAAGCTCATCAACCTCAGATCCATCAGAAGCTGAGCTAGCAGATGATCGGTCCTCAGCAGACTCGGAGGATGAAGAACTGGAGAGATCACTACAGATGTACAGGATCGAAGACGAGACGATTGCGGATCGGATATATGCTCTTCGGGATATCATCAGCCCATCGACTAAGGAATCGATCTGTTCACGATGGAATTCGTTCTGGGATAAGTCCATCTCAACAGGCAGAACTATCAGTAGCTTTGCATGGGTCGTCACCACCAGTATCATCCTTGTCGGACTACCGATGGCCCTATCCATCGAAGCTGAAAGTATGCTGGTCTCTCACGAAAAAGATATGGAGAGGCAACGTCAAGGCCAAAACGTAAGTTTTTTTTTCATCTTGCCCATCTCCCATCATGATATCATCGTGCGCCCGATTGACCTGATCCTGTCCCTTAACATAGGTCCTCACTTCCCCGGGCACAAGCTCGACTGGCGATGCAAGCCAACCTCCCTCAGCCTTCTCTTAATCAGTGTACATTGTCTAATCGATTCAAGACCGACACACATCCCTTGCCCAACTCTGTGTTTTCCAATCCTGTTCCCCCCCTCTGCCCTCTAAATTCAATCTCCTACAAATAAAATCCAAAAATCACATCTCAATTTGGAACCTTCTTTTTTTGTTCAAAAGTCGGGCTACTGTAGTCAGCCGCAGTCTTACACGATTAAGCTTGCTGTTGCTTGGCCATCATTTCATCTTGAGCTTTCCCATGAGGTCATTCGGCCAAAAAACTCAACCAGCCTTGTAAACTTGCTTTTTTTTTCTTCTTTGTTCTACTCTTTTACGCCAGTAGTAAAAGAGGATGAACAACGTTCAACAAAAAAGCCTTTGAAATAAAATGGGAAACCTACTCCTAAGGAGAGTATCAAATACCAATGTCCGAAATTAACAAAAGTCCACTCCCTTCTCCCCAAAGAGTGGTTTAGCATTGCCTAGCCCGACCGAAGGGAGGGACTTGGTTGCAAAGTGCCCATACTGGCACAGGAGGATTGCATGCAAACTGGCCAAATCTGGTTTCTGCACTTCATACCTATATTTGACCCACATCCCATTGAGACACCGCGGTGCCCTTGGGATCTAAGGCATGAGCTCAAATACCAGGGTTCAGGGATTATCCCCAATTCCTGAACCCCGGTGATCAGGGATTGGGATGAAGTTTTCAAATCCCCAAATCCCCGGGGATTGGGGGAGTGGCACAATTCTCTTTTTAGTTGTATTTTAGTGGTGTTTGCAGCAAAGAGAGTTACGCTAAACTTCAGTGTGCCTTTCTCATGAGTTACACTAAATGTTAGTGTAGCCATATACCTAGCTACACTACATGTTAGCGTAGCCAGCTTCCTAATTACACTACTTGTTCGTGTAAATGGTAGAAAACTGCTAAGGATAACTATTACAAGTTCAAACCAAAACTCAACTTAAAAGACGGGGTGTGAGGGAACCTGAAAAGCACAATTAGACCACACCATCTGGCAATCTTGGAGTTTTGTCATATGAATTCTGTGGTTCCAAACCAAAGAAGAAACCAGAAACATTGTTGGTTTGGAACCAGAAGGGCCTGCGAGCTGGATGTGGATGAGCTGAGCTCATGTTCAGCTCACCCATCTCACCACCCCTAACTTTGGAAGGAACCCATGATGCCTTGGTTTGCATGGGCCCCACAGTATGGCATTTGGCTGACTAGTACGCCACACCTCCTGCCATTCAGCTCCTTAGTAAATTGAGCTGGCTTGTCATACAACAGACTCAGCTTCACACTCAGCACTCAGGCTCAATACCATTTCCCAAAAGCCTTTGGGAATTCTTCTTTTTTTTCCACTTACATGGACAAAAAAAATAGATTCCCAAAGGCTTTTGGAAAGTGATGTTGAGCCGCAGTTTTTTCACAAGCTTCAATGATCTCATGAATGATTATTGTAAATTTTTTGGACCATTTGGATCATACGTTTTAAAGTTATAATCCTCTTTGTATTGGTTAAAGTAGGAAATTTGGAAATTGGGCTACACCACGCAAATGGTTTCTGTGCGTGCGATGGGATTGAATTTTTTTCAGATGACTCATGGGGGGCTCTTTTTGTATATTTGAAATTTTTAGGCCTTTTGGACCAACCACTCAAAAGTTATAATTTTTTTCTTTTTACTCAATTTTTTCAAGTTTTAGCGACAACTCCCAAAAAAGATTCAAAATTTGACCAACGACTTCCATGGGAGTCGTTCGTCAAATTTTTGGGAGTCGTTTTTCGAAGTCCCTATACATATACAACACAAAACAAAATTCTAGTGTAATAAATTTACATACAAACAAAAGCAGAACAAGATCAAAAGTTTTTCTCAGTAGAGTCATCACCCGTAGCAGCAGTAGCCCCCGACCCGGAAGCGACTCCTAAAACCCCGGCAAGAAAAAGCGCAATCGAGAGAGAGAGTGAGTTGAGACGCGTGAACAAGGAGTCGAGAAGAATACTCAACCACTCAAGATCCGATCGATGTATTCAGACCCGCTCCATTTCTGGTGTTTGAGCACGTCGCAGCCGATCGTTTTCTCAACGGCTTGGATAGTCTGCACGTACCCCAACATCCCGTCCTCTTTAACCCTCTTCGACAATTGAGCTAAAAAAAAACCCATCATCATCTGCCTATCAGTTGACCACCATCATCACAAGAAAAAGAAAAAAGGCCGACGTACCCGTGATGGTTGCTGTGGAATGCAGCCCCGCTAGCGAGATCAGTTGCAGATTGAATCCTAGCCGCGAAAGCTCCCACACGAACCGCTTCAAGTCGAGGTCCGAAAAGCCGTGGTGAGACCAATTGAACGACGGCGAAAGATTGTAGACCAAGTTCCTATAAAGAAGACAGAGTCAACAACCCAAACAAAGCCCGAAACACACACTCATAAGAAAGGAAAGAAGAACGAAACTGGTGAGGATAGTGTTGGTGGATTCGGGAGGCTATGGTTTCGGCGATCTGGAGGTTGGGTTCTTTGGTCTCGATCCATACAAGGTCAGAGACGGGAGAGAACTTCAAGGCCCTTTTGATGGCAGCCTCGAGACATCCCTTGAACCGATAATAGCCCTCTCTGGTCCGTGCAAGCTGGGCGTTCCATCCGATCGTCTCGAGCTTCTGGGCGCCATTCGAGCTACTCGCGATGATCCCCCGAGCAAGGATCGACGACTCGCGATGCGATAGTTCCTTCGTCTCAACTTCTTTCAAGTATTCGGAGTACTTGGAAGATGGGACTTGGTATCTTTCAAACGCGCGACCGACGGCTGGAAGTGCCAAGTCAAGACCAGGTTTAAAGATAGAATAGGGTCGCAAACGCACCTTGATCGAAAGTGATCAACTCGACCGATTCGGTCCATTTCTTCTCGATCTCGTTGATCTCCTCAGCCGATGCGCCGCGTTCCTCAGCAGAAATGATTTCCTCAGCCAAGGGTTTTTTGTCCGATTTCGGGGGATGGGGAGGAAGGGTCTGAATGCCGAGAATGAACGGATGGTCGCGGGGATCATGGTCAGAGCTGATGAGCTTGGCGCTTTCGGCGTCGGTCCGGCCGATCAGAAGGGTCTCGAGACCCATGATATCCCATTGCATTCGTGCCGCCCGTAGCCGGCTCAGATGTTCGCATGTTGGCACGAGCACTTTTCCCGCTTGGTGTCCACACTTCTTCCCGCCTACCAGCTGGTCTTCAAAATGCACCCCAGCCACCCCGGCTTCCCCGAACGCCTTGGCCAGCTTCATCACCGTCGATAGGCCTCCGTGTCCGTTGTCTCCGTCGGCGATGATCGGCTTGAGATAGTCCACCGCTTCGACTCCCGTCCCGGGCTCCGAGAACTGTCTGTCCCATTCTTTGCGTTCGTGTAGTTGCTGAGCTTTGACAAGTCTTTGGACTGCTGTGGGCACGGTGTGGTATGGATAGTCGGCCAGGTCGGGTCCGACTTCGTGGGTCGAAGGGACAAAGGTACTCGAGGCCGCCCATCCACTAACATAGACAATCGGCAGATGATGGGCCATCTGTGACTGTTGGACTGGGTCGAGTGCGCCCATGGTGAGGACCGGTTGATGAGTTTGTTGAGCCTCAGCGAGCAGTTTCCGCAACTTCCTGGATTGGAGGTTTGCATAGCTATCCGCATGAACCGGTAGACTTCCTCGTTTTGAGGCTATCAGCTCTGCCGTGTACGATCTTTGTGTGTTTGAAAACCTGGGTGAGTCGAACCAGTCCTGAATCGATCGAGTAATTTCGGCCAGTTTGTCGGCCTGGGTTCCAGTTATGAGGGATCTTGTGAGTCGATGGTTGAGCTTGTTCTTAATACGGCCAAGTCGAAGTAAGGCCATCGACATCCTTCGAGTGGACGAGAGCATTGCCGTTGTCGACAGAAAATCACGGAGAGCCGAAAGTGGAATATGTAGGGGGTCGGGGGAGAGACCCCCGGGGGAGCCACAGACCAACTCACGGACCCAAATAACAATTTAAAAAGACTATCATACAACATCAATGGCTACAAAAAGACGAGGAGAAAAAGAGACACATCAATCAAAGGTTATTTTTTTGCCGGCAGGTTTAAGCTGAGACAGATTTTTAAGTTGATTTTGTTTAGCGATCCAAGAAGGATGAAGCTTAGGATCGACGGCCGTCTTGGGGACAGCAATCGGCTCAGAATTCGAGCCGATCGTCTTGCCTTCTTTTACAGGATTAGAAGACTTTGTGGCCCTTGCGCGGTCTCTGCCTGAATTTGTTTTTGGTGGCTGCTTGTGGACTTGATTCTGCTTGAGTTTGACCAAATGTTTGGCGGATTTCCCGTACTTTTTCTCCCATATCCTACATGACCCGCCAAAAAAGAAAAAAAAACATAGGCATTAAAAATCTGTTGTTATTGTTAATGAGATTGAAGTAAAACTGACGCTCTCCGAGCCTGTTGCCCTCTGCGGTTCTTGCGCCCGCGTTCACGTTCCATTTTGTCTACGGCCAGATCGTCAATCTCGAGATCAGAGGCATCCGAGTCACCGAGCGTATAACCGACGTTTAGCGCGGGCAAGAAGGTTGAAGAAGAAGGTCGACTGAACGATTTAGTCTTGCTCAGTTTCACTTTTTTTGCGGCGGTCGGTTGCTGGAAAGATGATGAATAACCTGATTGACTTTCGTTGTCGTCTGAGGGGTACGTCTGAGTCTGGTTGTGACTATTATCATCATCTGAGGTATTTGATTGGCTTTCTTCCGCTTCACTGCTTTCTTCTCGTGTTGAGTCACCCTCTAAGCCGGCTAGTTCTCGCGCAACCGCTTCATCCAGCTCGTCGCCCAATAACACGACATCGTCATCCGAGTCGGACTGCTCGGATGATCCGGATCCAGGCGAAGATTGTTGTAGATCATTATCCTGAGATTTCTGTGTGTTAGTGGTTGTGGCTTTCTTCTCAGTCTTGGGATGAATTTGCCCGATGGGTTGAGGCTGGAGATGAACAAGTAGTTTGGCCACGGTTTGTCTGATGAGCTCTGCCAAGGCTTTCTGGCTAACGATCTTGTTCTCGAGTCTGTTCAATTGGATTGGCTCTTTTGCTTCATGAAAATCGTTAAAAATTGAGTGAGTAACCAGTTCGGATGATTGTCGTTTCAGGCGAGTATATAATATTTTCTTGGATAAGTTTTCTGAGTCAACGTTCTAGAGACAGTCCGATATCAGCCATAAAAAATTTGTTTGGCTTGTATAAGAGACAGTTCCATGAATCTAACCTACGTACCTTCAAGGTAACTAAATCGGCTTCTAAACTTTGGACATCGACCACCGCAGATGCTTTCTTGCGAGTCGGTTTGCCTTCTCTAATCAAAAGTTCGAGAATCAATCTCAAGAGCCATTCCAATCAATCTTTCAAGTTATGCTCACTTGACTGCTCGAAGTTTTCTGACCAAGTGTTGGATCTCGAAGGCTTTAGTTTTTCTGGCGGCCCGGGCGAGACTCCTGAGTTCCAGAACCTATAAATCCAGTTAATGATCGATGTTAGTAGTTTTCCCGATCGATGCAGATTATAGACTAGACAGACCAATTGGTGGTCCTCGTCTGAGTTGTTCTTTCTCTTCATCGCTCCAGTTCTTTTTTTGTTTTTCCAAAAAAAATTAACATTGAAATAAAATTCGACTGTGAGATGGACGCTGCGGCGCAGCCACTGTCACTTTGAATAACTCGATCGTCCTCTTGCCGTCGACTCTCCTACTGCTTGCCTCTGGAACTGGCTCTCTTTGATTAAGGCTGTTACTGTTAAAGAGCTCTCATCCAATTCTTTTCTTCGATACATGACCATCCATGTCCATCACCAAAACATATTCTTCCCACCACCAAGAAACCCAACTAAAAATCTTCGTTTCAATTTTTGTAATCAAAAAAAACTAAGCAATGGAAGGTCAAGTTCCAACAGCAACAACAACAACAACGACAAGAAAAAAGAAGGATGGCGGAAAAGAGCAATCAAAAAAAAAAGTGGAAATTTATGGGACGGGAGAAGGAGGATGAGGAGTCGTATTAGTCGGAGAAGGGGGGCTGGGATATCCCTTGACCCAACCGACGACAGCGGCCTTGACCTCGCGACACAAGCCTTTGGCGTCTTCCAACAGCTCTTCCAAGTCTCCCTCCTCGTCCCCACTCTGGTCCTGGTCGTGAGGGTCGCCGCCTGTCTTCGTGCGTTTGGCTTCTTCGAACTTCAGCAAGTCTTTCAGCGTTATCAGGCCGACCAACGATCCGTGGCATTCGACCAAGATCATCCTGGGTCTACCACCACCACCCCCCCACAAAAACTTGCTTCAACGTCTCCCCATCTGGTATTGTTTAAGGGAATATAAACTGACCCGAGTTTTTTGAATAATGTGACTACCATCTCCAGTGGTTGTTTGGGGTTGATCCTAACCGGTGTTGGATTGACTAGATAAGAAAGGTCGAGACGTTCAAAGAGAGACCTTCGTCTACTCCTTTCCTCCGCGTCCACTCCCTCCTCCTCTCCATCAACACCATCATACTCATCATTATCATTGTCATCAGCATCTTGTTGTTTTTGTTTGCCAGATTTTCGCGATAGGATAACCATCACATCTTCTGAAAATCTTGTCAGCGTTGCATCATCTACCACCATGCCAAAGGAAGGAGAGGAGGAGTCAATGAGAGCGCTCGACGAAGCGAATGAGGAGACGGAGGACGACTGAACTGATAGTCTTAGTGAGATCAGCAGACGAGACGTAACCAAGAATAGAGAGATCATTAGAGTCGACGACGACAGGCCAACCGGAGAAGCCCTTATGATTGCCGTTGCGTTCGGAGCCGAGGATAGTTTTGAGTTCGTGTAGAGGGAGTTGCTTGGGCAAGGCAAGAGCGACACTCGACGCAAGAGCTTGTCGGGTCCTCCTGCTCGAGAAGTCCACCTGGTCGGCTTCGTTGGCCAGCTTCACCCCTTCCCTGCGTCCCGTCATCACCGCCCCGACCGCTAATCCATGGATGAGGTCCTCCTTCTCTAGACATGGAAATCCATTCAAGTGGATCATCTTATCTGCAATCCCTCCGTGTCCTTTAACTAGCTGATCAGAAACTGCTTTGGTCACTAAAAGAACTACCTAAAATAATTATCAGATAAATAAATAAAAAAACCCTTTTTCAGTATCTGTAATAACCCCCCTTTTTTGTTGAAGATATGTATATCAGGTTGGGTTTACCATTGTTGGTAAGATGTAGGTTAAGGCACCGGTCAGCTCAAACATGATGACCACGACGGAGACAGTGATTCGCATGATTCCTCCAAGAGCAGCAGCCGATCCCAACAAGGCGTAAGTGCCGGGAGTGATGCAAGGTTTATCGGGATCACAAGCTGAAAACATAGTCCAATGTGGGAATGTCCTACGACAGCCAATAAGAAATTAATTGTCAGTCAAGTTAAGAAAAATTGAGATGGTCAGATGAGTCAAATTTAATGGTATTTTATGTACCGGTAAAGAGCCTTGACGAGGATCCCTAACATCCGTCCAAACGTCGCCCCAACGGCCATCGAAGGGATAAAGATTCCAGCAGGAACTCTACAGCCAAACGAGAGGACCACTAGACAGGCTCTGATGATAGTAGCCAAGAGAAGAGAGTTGACCATTTGCCATTGAGTCCACGACCTGGTTCCTCCCAAAACAAAACAAAACAAAAAAAAGGGGTGAAAATGAGAATCATAGGCCAAAGTTTTAAAGAGAAAGAACTTACTGACATAGACCATCGTAATCGCCTCCACCCTCACATTCACGAAATAAGATCTCCAAACTTTCAGTCATATCGATCCTCAAAAACATGTTAAAATAGCCGATAACAGCCGTCAAACCGGCCAAGAAAACGACCTCGTTGATGGCCGAATTGGCCAGATGTCGTCTTCTAAAAACGGCTACCTGTAAGTTAAATTTGCTGACAAATGCGCCATATAATCCCCCAAAAAGTCCGATTATTACAAAAAATCCCAGCTCGAAAAAGTGCCAATCTCGGTCGTATGATACTTGGAATAGTACCAGCTTTCCTGTCCGGAATGGATTCACTGCCTAGTCTTTCATTCTTTAGTTATTCATTCCCTTTTTTTTTGTCTGGTCGAAATCGGGCTGGAAAACTCAACTGATAACGTCACTGTTGCAATCAATGCACAGAAGAAACTCTTCCACATAGTTTTGATTGGAAAGGAGATCGTCATTTCCTAAAGCAGACCAGAGAAAAGGGTCAACCCAAAAGAAGAAAGCTCTGAGAGAGAGAGAGTATACCTCAAAAGCGAACAAGACGCCACCGACGGGACTACCGAAAGCGACGGCGACGCCAGCAGCACTAGCCGCAGTGACGAGTTCTCTCATTTTAAGACGACTGGAGCTGAAGCGTTGGAACTGATTAGCGAGGACGAAGCCGATGCAGGCGGCCATGTGGACGCTCGGGCCTTCTTTCCCGATGCTCAGGCCGCTGGCGATGGCCAGAGGAAGGGTGATAGACTTGATGAGCAGCGTCGGGAAGCTCAAGAAGCCCGGCTTGTCGAATCCGGACAAGATGCATTTGATCTCGGAAATCCCTGAGCCGGCCGAGGCGGGAGAAAAAGCTTTGACTAGTTTGGCGGCCGCGTAGCTGAACACGATGCTCAAGAGCGTGTAGGACATGTAGCGTATTGCGTGGATGTGGGTCCAGGTTTTCCAGTCCGAACAGCCCTCTTCTGTCCCCCCTAACCCGATTATTCCACTCGCCCTTCCCAGCCCTCCGGCGATCTCGGGCGGCGGCTGCGTCTCGTCTGATCCGTTCATCGTCCCACTTCGTTCGATCTCCCAGCAACAGAACTTCTCGTTCAACCACCATCCTTCCTGGCAATATCCCATCTTGAGATTCGATAACCAGGCCGTAATTATCGAGATCAATGCCGCATTCAATCCTATCATTCCACCTATCACATCAAAAATATCCGTGTTAAATACTACAGCTAGAATGTAGACCTTGTTTGTTTGCTTGCTTACCTACTAATCCTACTACTAACCAACTCTGGGCAGAACCGTACAAATCAACGATAGATTTAATAGGAGTAGTTGAAGAGTTAGTACTACTAGAGTCATAACAATCCTCGAATTTACGTCGATTGCGTTCCCGGAATCCATCCTGAAACCAATCTTTAATTTTACCACCATGATTTTTCAATAAATAAACGTGAGTTAGGGGTTCGTACAACTGATTTACTTACCTATCGTCGTGAATTCTGAGAATCGGTTTGGACGGCTTGGGGAGCTCGTCTTTTCCATCCAAGCGATAGTGTTGCGTTATTTTGTGCTTTGCGTATTTTTGTTCGGGTGATACAGTATAATCGGGGGACAGCCCGATCAGCTTGAGCGGGGTGTGTGTCGGGGGGATATAGTGCATATGTACTCCCCCGGAGACCATCCCATTCGATTACTTGTGAGCCCCAAAAGAGTTTTCATTACCACACACAAAAAAAAGAAAAAGAACTACAACGAGACAACGTGTGTATATTCAGAGTAAAGGAATAACGCCTTTGCCACCCACACCAGCAATATCATGGGACTTTTGAACAAGCAATTTAGAGGCCAACTTATCTTGCAAGTTTCGTTGATGAGCAAAGGTAACTTTAACTGATTTTTTTATTTGTCGACGAGCCTTCACATAAACCAAAACAAACATCAGACATTTAAAAAAAAAAAAACCTGCTCATTGTTTTTTGTTTGTAGGAACTCACTGCTCGTTCGAGTTTCAAGGCAGATTTTCGCGCTTTCTTAGCCGACTTGTCTTCGTTTCTGTCTCGCTTAATTGTCGACCTAACTGAATCTAAATCAATTAAAAAAAAAAAAAATCAGAGTTGGCCAAAAAAATGAGTCAGAAAAAAAAGAGAGAGAAAGATGGTTTAAAGTACCAGAGGAGCTATCTGTATCGCTATCGTCTTCTTGGTCTTCATCATGGGTATTAATAGGATTGTGTTTGGATTGGTTTCCTTTAATGATTTGGCCATTCACAATCGGAAAACCTGTTGCCCTATCAATCCCGATCTTTGCTTCCGTCGCTGGAAGATCCGGCGTGCTCGAATCGCTCGCAGATTTACCCTTCTTCTCTCCTGCCCCTATCGCATCCCTAATCCTGATCACTCTTGGATGGTTTTCCAGGTTGGAATATGTAGCTAAACATAGTTGTTATCGAGTCTTAGCAAATTCGAATCCATCGACATCTAATAATCAAAAGAAAGAGATTTACTCAAGATTGTTTGACAGTCCCATTTGTTTTGATTATCGACCTTATCTTCAAGAGTGGTGAATCTATCTGTGAGTGGATGAGAGGGACGATGACTATCATGGGCGTCCTGATCGGCCTTGAGTTTACGAAGGATCTGCTCCTTGACGGCCAATCTTTCGTTCAGAGAATCGGGATCGGTAGGACCAAGAAGCTCAGTCCTGAGAGTGTCAAGTTTATCTGCCGGAGTCTTGCCGTTCATCACTGGCTTCATCTTCCCCCCCAAGACTTCGAATCTGTCCAGGAACTCGTCCATGATCGTTTCGAAATCGGCCCGGGTCTGGCCTGGCGTGGCCGTCTTGTTGGATGTCTCCGAACGTCCATCTTCTGAATCATCTGGATCCGAGTCCGATGATTCATACTCCTTCTCGATCTGTTCGTCCAGTATAAAATAAAAAAAAACAATTCTATCATTGGTTATGAAGGCTACTTTGCTTTCAAGAAACAAAGCAGGGAAGATCGGACGCAACTTGATCGAATCGATCGTCCAGATCAGTCAGACCTTCGTTCCGAAACATGGCCGAGCTACTCAGACTGAACGCTGAACCGGCGACACTACCGCGGACGGATGGATGGAGATTGCTCTGAGATGATCGGTGCTGGTTCTGTTTGGTGGGATGAAGATGAGAGGAGGATCCGACAGCAGAGCCAGTTTCGATGGAATGTTGAGGGAGATGATCCTTCAAGGGTGGTTTGAACATGGCCATTTCAGATTCCCATTGGGAGGAGGAGGGTTGTTCAGGTTGAATTTCGTGTAGCCATTCTGGTTCTTCGAATGGATCGCGCTCGCCATCCTTGACGATCGTTCCAAAGAATTCGTCACCAGTGTCTTGCTCTACATATTCCTCGTCCTCTAGTGCTTCCAATACCTCTCGGAGGGCAGGGTCATCATCGATTGGCAGGAAGCCATCGTCAGGGATGGCGGAATTGGAGGGCAGAGCGTATTGGAGATGGTCTTGATAGGATGGCATCTGATCGTTGGGTGTGGGTTGGACCGAGTTGGGAAGTTGTAGTTGAGGTGATGAAGGACGTCGTTGGATGTTCTGATCGGTTTTTGGTTTTGTTGTTGGTTTGTCGAGTAAGATGGCATCGTTTGATAACCCGACTGGTTTGAGATGTTGCATGTAGTCATAGTCCGAATCATCGTAGTAGATCTGATAGATGGATGCCTCTCCGACATTAGGACGTAGGTTGGTTGCGGCTTCTCCGAGGGAGGACTCAAGTTGATGTCGAGTGAGAGCCTGTTGTTGAAAGTGTTAGTGAGTTAGGATGCCTCTGGCAGAAGAATGATGAGTTACCTTGTTCTTCCGTTGTTCGTTTTTTCGTTGTTCGTTCTGTCGTTGTACTGGATGTAGTACTCGTTCGCTTGACTCTGAGTGGTTGATGAGTGGGTCTCTTTGTGATCGATGCACGAGTGCAAAGTGTTTTGCGTCTGGTGCTCTGAAGATAGATTGACGACTCATCTTGTGGGTTGTTTTTCTTCTGGAAATATTTTTTGAATTTAAATTGAAAATAGTGATTTCTTGACCTAACCCTAACCCTAACCCAAGCTTAAAATGCAGTTTCTGACTTGACTCAAAAAAGAAAACTGAAAATGAACCAAGAAGAACTGAAAATCAAACTACTCACTCTGCTCAACGTCGTCGCAGCAAAACCAAACAACAAAAAACGAAAACTAACTCAAGAAAGAGACTGGAACGAAATAGCAAAGCAAAGCAAACATCCAACAACAACAACAACAAACCAACAAACAGTACCAGAACCAAAACAACAGCCACTTAAAGAAGACGATCAATCAATCGACATCTATCTTCACCACTTTGGTCCTCAAACTACCATCCTCAATCAACAAGCAATACAAGCTGCCCAAAAGGAAGACTGCTGGAAAATTACTTCCAACTCAAAATCAATTGACCATCGAAGGATCGTATCCTTCCAACAGACCCATCAACAAGAAACTCCATCAAACATCCAACCAAAAGTCAGTCATCCAAAAACTATCAATCAATCTCACAAACACACACACACTGACCTCTTTCCCTAGATCCCCAAAGCACTCCACCCTGTACTCGAAAAACTTAATCCACAAGAAAATCAATTCTTAGACTCACTCAAGCTGTACCAAGATGTATGGCACACCGGCATACCTTACGACCACAATCGGATTCACTTACGAAACGCAACTTCACTTTGGGCACTACAACATATCTTGAAGTGAGCGTCTAATAGTCATGGCAAACTCAATTTTTTTTTTTTTACATTCTCTAAAATTGTCGTTCCTATTCATAGAACTAGAGCCGAAATTATTAAAAACAACGGATATCTTGCACAGTTGGCTTCTAAAACCTCACCCAAGAAAACCGCAACTGATCCTGAACAAGAGGGAGCAACTTGTGATAAAAAAGGATCGAAAATCGAACGCGAGATACGAGACCAAGGATTCACACGACCCAAAGTGTTAATCTTGTTACCATTCAGATCGTCCGCACGAGACTGGATACACACTCTCACATCACTTCAATCCAATTCAACAGTCAAAGGACTGGAACGATTCGAAAGAGAATACAGTTTACCTCCAGGCACAATCGATAAACTTGACGCCGAAGACGCCCACCTCAAATATCCCCTCGATCATCGTATCATCTTTCGTGGCAACGTCGACGATGACTTCTTTCTACCCATCAAATTCAATCGTAAAGAAATCCGCCTCTATTCGGACTTCTACCAAGCTGATCTGGTCGTTGGAAGTCCTGTTGGACTCCGAAAATTCATCGAAAAAGACGGGTTCGTTGTTTCCTTTTCTTTTCGTTCCTTTCTTCTGGAACTGATGTTTTTTTTTTTTTTACATCAGGGATGCCGATTTCTTGTCTTCGATCGAAATCTGCATCGTTGATCAAATGGATGTGATGCAAATGCAAAATTGGGATCATGTTGAAGTGAGAGAACCTCTGACATATTGCCAAAAAGAACAAGAAAAAACTAAACGAAATTATTATTATTTTAGTTTGTGTTCGAGCATCTCAACAAGATACCCAAGAGACCAAGAGATACAGATTTTTCCAGAGTCAAGCCATGGTACTTAGACTCACATGCCCAACATCTTCGCCAAAGTATCCTATTCTCTGCCCATCCTTCACCGGAACAAAATTCGCTATTTCGGACAATGAACAATCTGAGTGGGAAGACGATTGAGTTCCACAACAGTCAAAGATACAGTGCAGGAGTTCTATGGAAGGTGAGGAAGGGCCTCCGACAGACCTGGTTGTCCTTCGATACCGGTCCCGATCGAGCGATGGAAGACGAGATGCGGTTCTCTTTCTTCCGCGATCATGTCCTCGCTCCTCTTCAACTCTCGACTCTCGTTAAGGAAGGACTCGGTCGGATCCTTATCTTCGTTCCTAGCTACTTTGACTTTGTCCGACTCGAGAACCTGTTCCGGTCGATTGACGATCTCAAATTCGCTGCGATTTCAGAGTAAGCTTTCCTCCCACCAAGTGCATTTTTTGCAGAGACTTATATCATCGGATCTCTTATGTAAATGATCAGGTATTCAACTCCATCTGAAATTAGCGCCGCAAGATCGTCGTTCTTTAACCGGCACGTCTCATACCTCTTGGTGACCGAAAGATTCCACTTTTACCATCGCTACAAGCTGCGTGGAGCCCAGCAAATCATCTTCTACAGCCCCCCTTTCGACCCTAATTTCTATCTCGAATTCGTCAACCAGTATCCTTTCTTGACCAACAATCCGATGTCTTCGAAGGCGGCTGAGAAGGAGGCGGAGAAGGTCGAGGCTAAGGACGTCGCCGTCAAGGTGCTCTTCTCTCCCGCCGATACGTCCAAGATCGAACGCATTATTGGCTTGCTTGATTCGCGTAAAATGGTGGCTAATCTCGCGTCTGCTCGTAGCTTCACTTTCGTTTAATCTTGTTATACCTTTTTTTGGTCTTGGATTTTCCTTGTCTTTTTTTGGGGGGGTGGGTGTCGGAGAGTCTGTTGGTTCAAACGATCGCCGGGCTTTCATCGCTTCCGTTTTTTGTGGTGTCTGTGAATGTGGATCAATGAGGTTGATTGAGTGGAACCAACCATCACATTTGTTTTTTTTTTCTGTTGTAAGGAAGCTTCATATAAGGTCCTATGGAAGTGTTGTGTAGTGTGAAGGAATCCTCAACGTTGGAACCCTCCAGATGACAACCAGGTTTTCACTAGCTACATAATAGCACCGTTCATATCAGCTACACATCAACAACGCTTTTATCACTCTCCCATCCGCCTTATCCCTGCCAAAACGTCGGGGATGTTTGGCTGCGAAAACGTCACACCTCTCGGGCGTGAACCGTGCTTATTTCCTAACTTAACTAAGTCCCTCTATTGGAGGGGGGACACTGTCCCGCAGGGACCCTCCAAAGGAGGGACTTACACCCTAAGTCAACCCCGTGGCCTGAGAGAATTAGGAACTTGGCATTTTTCAATCCAGCATAGCTTCATCACAACACATTGTGTGGTTGAGTTGCAGGGAGCAAAAGATGCCCGACATCAACAGGAATCTTTCCATGTCTTTTACTTGTTATTAGGGGTATGTAATGGCGTTCAAATGCTGTTTTATAACTGCATTTCCTTGACACCACACATGTTGCACTGTACAGGATCTGAAATCAATGTTTTTACAACTCTGATTGTAGCTCAACAAGAGGGGTTGAGGATGTAAAAGAATAGTAGAAAGATGAGGACAGCTTGGGCCGTCCCATAAATGAAAACTATTTTGAAAATGGCGCAGAGACTCATGCAGGACATTGATTTTAAAAAAGTCCCCACCAAAAGTTGAAATTCTCTCAGGCCGCAGGGTCCACATAGCGCATAAGTCCCTCCTTCGGAGGGTCCCTGTGAGACAGTGTCCCCCCTCCAATAGAGGGACTTAGTTAAGTTAGGCTTATTTCACTACAGACACTCGGGGTCACTCGGGTGATCCTGCGGGCTAAGTCTTCTTTTTTTCTGACTCATCACCCTAAAAAAAGTTGTCTATGTACTTACCCAGATTTAGTTTCTTTTTCTAGATAAGTGTAGATACTTGATTCAAATGTACAATTTTTTTATTTTTTTTTGGTTATGTTACAATTTTTTGTGGATAACTTAAAAGAGACTGATGGTCTCCGATTATCATTCTGTGTATGTGATGCATTGTAACATAATCTTCCCACAGTTGAGTGTAATATAGGTACAATAATGTGGACCAGGATGCATGATTTTTGTTGCTGTTGTGTGTTTCATCCATCACCAACATCACCCAAAGAGCCATCGATCCATTAATTAGGCGGACTTTTCAGGAGGGTGATTGATCATTCATCTTGTCGATTACACTGCCAGCGGTATTGGCTGGGGCAAGGGTATCTTGGGTAAAATGGGATACACTCAACTCAGCTCATCTGGCATACACTTGTCCCTGTTAAATTGGCATACACTCATCCCAGTTAAACTGGCATACACTCACCCAAGTTAAACTGGGATGCACTCATCCCAGTTCAACTGGCATACACTCATCACAGTTCATCCGACATACACTCAGCCCAGTCAAACTATGTTGGATTCCAACCTTTATTGGAGTATATATCCATGGCAGCTCTTGTCAGACTGAGAGATAATAATCATCACCCAAAAGACTTCTATAAAATTGTCTTCATGAATTAATTTACTTTTGTCTGAATAAGAATTAATCAGTTGAAAGATTGATTCTTGTTTTACCTACAATTGATTAATTAAATTATGTATTTCTTATAATTACTCTAGTTCTCATCTTTTATACAGCCGAACCAAAAAAGCTTGCGGTTCGAGGACCACAAGTTTTTTGAGTTCACTTCAGCCACAGTGCTGTACAGCTTCAGCGTACAGGCTGCTGGAACTACGGCCTGTCAGGCAGATAGGCCCCAATGTGACGTGGTGGCAGGTGAGGGGGCCAGCGGGCATCACTCGGGTAATGGTCTCCTGGTCAACTTGACACCAGGATTCATTTGGTGCAGGTCCTAAGACCTGAAAATAAAAATTGGTACCGATGATTTTCCTGTATGCCAAAGTGCATTCAGGACCCGTGGCTGAAGTCGAGCAAAAGCTGGATTGGTCAGCCACTTGGAACCACAAGCTTTTTTGGTTTGGCTGTACTTTGTTGTTTCTTCTTTTCTCTTCTTAATGTAATGATTAATGCTGAAATTGATTGATTTTCAATCAATTAAGCTTGAATACATGCATATATTCAACCTTGAACCAAAATATTGGTCGAAAACTGTTTAATCTGTACAGGAAAATTCTCAGGCCTGTTCCAGCCCCTGCCCCCCTCCACTTCATACTCACTTTGAAATTGAACCACCAAAAATCATCCACCTCAACTCCTTGGTGTTTGGAAACCTCTAAAGGGCCTTATCTGACATACACTCCTCACTGTGAAGTGTCTGGTTTACTCCACAGTAAGTTTCTTTTGATTGAATACTTTTGATCTGCAATCTTGTAGTCCTTGAACTCTATGATCTTTTGATCATTACTTTTTGATTGCTTTAAATCATCTTCAATTCTTTACTACTCTTGGTTTTGGTAGTTTTCATCCAAAAGAAACTACATAGGTTTCCCGTTAAATAGCCTTGACCTTTAGTCCAAACAATCCTGGCTGGTTAGATTCTATCTAGACCAATATCTTCCTTGTTTTCATTTGAGGAGGAGGTGTTGAGATTACTTGGCTTAAGCAGCTGCCTCAGAGGTAGTAAGACTACCATTTTAGAACAATAGCCTTAATCTTCTTTCCTCTTCACTGTATCTCTCTTTTTTTTCACTTATCTTTCTCTCTCTTGGTTGTATCCTCCCCCTTCTTTTGAGCAATTCACCCTTGTGTCCTGTGTGTCACGTAAGAGACCCAGGCTGACAGCTCTACCTTGGATGTATATTTCATTGGTTGAGATGAAGTCAAGCTTAACTGGGTTGAGTGTATCCCAGTTAAACAGGGATACCATCAACCGCAGCTTGGAATTCTGGTAGTGTACCTTTTGTTTACTACACATTCAAGAAAATTTAGCATGGATCTCTTGTTTCAGTCTATAATCATTAAAAAATACTTTAATCAAATTTTTGGGAGAACAAAAAAAATTGAGCTTCCTCATTTTTTGGTTGTTGTTGATTTTAAGCCTACCAATTTTGAATACTGTTTTTTTTACTAATTAAAAGGTGACCATGGTGTCTCATGTTCCTCTTTTAGTGAAACAATCGTCTGTTTAGCGCATCAGCCATGGCCGGGTTAAATCGCAAGGTTAAGGCAACTTAACCCAACCTAGCAAAAATGGCATCCACATTGGATGCAGGTTAAGCCCGGGTCAACTAACAAAAAGCTTGATTTCAGGTTAGAGACCATCAAATCTAGTGGCCGCAAAAACGAGGTTAAGCAGGTTTTGCATATGCATCTCGTGCATTTGGCTTGCTCACCCGCTTGTTTCGGGGGGATGAACAGAGGAACACCGATTAAACCTGTCAACCAATGTGGTTGCCGGCTCCAAGTTAACTAACCGGTCCCCAAACCCAGGTCTAGCTAATCTAAAAAGTTAGCCAGCCATTGGCAGTGGCACCCAATGCTGGGCCAGCTACGCTGCCCATAGAGCGGCGTAGTGTCATTTCGCTACAGCTAACGGTTTTCCGTTGGCTGTTAGCGAATTTGGCGCTATCTCTACGCTGCCGGCCTCAGAAAGGCGAAATTTTCGCTGCGCTACAGCGCAAAAACGCGCAAACGCAGTGTAGCGGCACTACCAGGCCGCTAACGCTACAGCGTTTTCGGGCTGGTAAGAGGGCCGCTACGCTGCGCTTTTTTCCGAAAAAGCACAGGGTAGCGTAGTGGCCCACCGTTTGGCATCGCTGATGCTCTTATAGCAAACTAAATTGAATATCCCAATCCATCAGCGTATTAACTGGATGAATCATGATTAGGAAAAAAACACATAGTACAGCCTGTCCAATTAAGCTTGCAACTTTTTTTGGCAAATTTTGAGCGCAGTAGATACTTTTTTTTTGCTGCGGACAGACATCTGTGCACGCGGTCTTCCAATCAAACACACCACATCAGCCTGTCCACAATACACAATCAGTCCGATTCCTCTCAACTCGAACCAAAGTGTGAGTTTTCAAAATTATTTATCCTTTTTCTTTCTCAAAACTGATGGTGAACCCTCCCACAGGCCGATGTACCGGAAGTACTCAGCATCTTTCAAATTTACCGTGGTTCAGGCGGCCCTCAACAGAGCGACCTTAGAGGAAATCAATGAATTGCAAGCGTCACAAATCAGCTCGGATTCTCTGCGACGTTGGACTCGGCTCTACAACTCTATCCGTTCAGTGATCAACAATCCAGAAACTTATCAAATTCGAGGTCGGCCTCTAGCTCTCACGGACAATGAGCGCCTGTTTATATTAGACATGGTCACTGAGCAACCTACCACCTACCTAGAGGAAATCCAGCATGCGCTTCTAGAACATGCAAACACAACAATTTCGAACGAGCTTCACCATTGACTCAACTTCAGCCGAAAGAAGATGCAAAACGTTCACCCAAGGCAAAACCTGGAGCAACGAGCCAACTACACCATCCTGATGGCACATTATGACCCAGAGTGCCTGGTATTCACAGGTGAGCTTCTCATTCTTTTATCTATGATCATGATCTCCGTACCGATGAGCTTCCTTAGACAAAAGTGGCATCTGTCTTGATGGGATACTTCCCACTGAAGGATGGGCTCCAGTGGGAGAGAGGACATCCCGCCTGTCTGTTGGCCGAACAACTCACAGATTCAACCTCATTCCTGCGGTCGCACTCAGTGGCCTTGTATCTGTGATGATACAAACCGAGAGTGTCAAACGGGTCGATTTTGAATAATACTTGGAAAATGTTCTGGTGAGTCTGTCGTGAGTAAATCTGTTCTTGACCAGACACTAAATTCCACTTCCTTGGATTCTTAGTTAAGAAACATGAATCCATTCCCAGGACCATGAAGTGTCTTGGTCATGGATAACGCTCGTATTCACCATAACGGTTGAATTGAAGAGATTGTCGAGGCTCGTGGGTGCCGGTTAGTGTATCTTCCCACCTACTCACCAGACCTTGATCCCATAGAGAAGGGATTCAGTGTGCTCAAAGCCAACTTGCATCGGTATGGTGAGTTAGATGGGGGCCGAGAAGACGGGGAACAAATCGAGGCATTTGCAAGGCTTATTTTCACGCCTCAACTCATGAGAAGCCTCTTCCGAGGCTCTGGCTATCTCTAATGATATTCGTTTTGTATTGCATTTCACACTTGACTTCTTTCCTTTGTTTTCTTCCTGAATCAAAAAATAACAATGTTGACAATAACTGAGTTGAAACCGAGAACAAAAGACGAGATGAAAGCGAGAACGATGAGATTCAAGTTGAAGTGAGAACGACTTTGGATGAGAAGAAAGAACGACTTCGTCTTCTTCCTTAATTAAAAAAATAATAATGTTGACAATGGATGAGATCACGAAAACGAGAACAATTGGAACAATAACTGAGATGAGCGCGAGAACGATTAGAACAAAATGTGAGATGGAAGCGAAAACAATGAAAAATTATGAATTGGTTTGAGAATTCTTCTGAAGTAAGTGATGGCTGTATAGCTTGGCGGCTCTGATGAGGGATTTGGCAGGCCCAGCTGGCACTCCAGCATTTATCAACTCCTCAGAAGTGAAACATTCAAACATTGACCAGTGGGAAATCTTGAGTTCCTTGAGGGCATTGTTGACTCTGGTTGATTCAACATCAACGTGCACAAATTGAAGGAACTCAACAAAGGTACCTTGGTCTTCAATTGGTGGACCGGCTAATGAGATCAAAGATGAAGCCAAAGCATTAGGTGGATCATGACACAAGGAAAGATCAGGATTATGACTCGGGGAGAGAGCATTGTTGGTTCTGCTAGCCACTGGGATGGTCGCTGGAGCCATTCCTAGATTTGAATACATTGCCTGCATCATGGCCATTGGGGAGTATGGCCAGCTGAGTGCAAAGTTTGCAGGTGACTTGTTTATGGTGGCAGGTTGTGCGGAAGCAGGTGGAATAGCAGGGACAACGGAATCTGCCCTTTTGAATTGGAACAGTGGGGATTTTGGTGGGCATTGGAGAGTAACTTCGGTCGGGTTAGATCTCTAAAACGTCAAACAGACTCGGACTATGGAAACCCAATTGACTTTAGTGAATAAAGATGACTCACAATAGCTCTTGACCATGCATCAGCTCGGGCCATTGTCAATGTGAAGTATTCATTTGGGCTTTCTGGATTGATACAGACATTGGCCTCATGACTATTTGTGAATGCCGAGTTGGGCTCGTGGATGATGTGGAGTTGGGTAATCAAGTCAGTAAGAGAAGCCGCTGCCGAAGGTTTTTCAGATGGACCCTCCACTGGGAGGGAGCTATTGCCCAATTGACTAGTCAATCGGAGGTGCTTGTACGCAGTCTCCTTCTACAACGCAGGAAGGAGTGTTATCAGTCCCATTAATCTTGCAGATTGTTTTCAGACAAAACCAAAATAATGATGAACCGACCTCAGCAATGATCTTAGGATCTTTTTGCACCAAGCGACAGGTGATCTTGCGAGTCTCTGGAGTCATTACAGCTACATCCACAAACTGTTGGAAGATATCGGTCGAATCGAGCTGTTTCTTGTGTGTTGCGGAAAAACACCCACCATGCGGGATGATAACTTACCATTGAACGTTGCCACACCGATCTTGGTTATTGACAAAGATACTGAGGGATGGATCTTCATGGTCGTGGATGACTTTGATGATAACTTCCTTGAAGTCGTCCAGATTGGTCCGAGAAGCTCTCCAATCAAGATGCAACTTCTCAGCATCGGCTTGGACCTTCTTGGTGCAAGTTAGATTGGATGGGCTCTGTCGTTTGCGTGGATTGGCCGTGGGAGATGTAGTGACTGGAATGTAAAAAAGAAAATCGATGCTGATTTGAAACTAGGTGTGGGCTAAATCTGGTTCAACGTCAGATCCAGCATGTTGGCTAGGTGAGCGATTAATCGTCCTTTGGCGAGAAGATAAACGTGTGAAGGTTGGAGATGGCCTAGTTGACATGGTGATGCCAGTCTGAGTTGAGGACGGAGTCGAAAGTAAGGGATCAACATGTGATTCTTGATCTTGCCTGTAGCGTTTGATGTAGGCATCACGCTGGCGGTTGCGACGCTCAATGAGGTGACTGGTTCCATCGAAGAGAACAGGGACGTGTCTTTCAGACGGAGGAGTCAATGGGTGGTGGTGCCACTGGCTTATTTCGGATTCAGTTGGGGAGGCAGATCGATCCGGAACCATCTTTTTCTGCACAAGACTCGGAAGAAAGTGTCTGTCAGATTTAAAGGAAAATGACAAAAATAAGAGAGAAACAACATTACACTTGAAGTTTTTGCTGCAATTGATGGTCAATCAGTAATGCACTGTGGAGAGGGTTTATGGTGATTCTTGCTGATGTCATCAGCGTAGCCCATGTGCACGGACGTTTGCCCGCAGCAATAAATTATTTTGCCAAGTGTGCAAAAGTTGCAAGCTTAATTGGACAGGCTGTATTAGAATAAATAAAATGATCGTATTGTTTTTGGGAGTTGAAAAGATTTAGAAAATTAAAGATGCGTGGAAAGTTAAGAATCAATATTGATCAATCAGTGCAGGGAGACTCTTTCAACAAAAAATTGAAAGAAAGATCATTTGAATTCAAAGAGCTATGGAATTTTTGCTAATTGTTCCATATTCAGAGCTAGTGTGGATACATTTACTTGTGTTGTTGATGAAATAAACCTGCCCTCTGAGTTATATATGGTACTGCTTCAGGAAAGTAGCTGTTACACAGATTCATCCATCCATGATAAGCATTATTTGGGTAAGGATATGGAACTTGTTGCGGATAATTTCCTGGATACACAGGGCCTTGGCGATATTGAGGGATGTTGTGCCAATAAAACTCTGATGGGGAGGAAATATAAGTGTCAAGATTCTTCATTATCCGTTGCTTTCCTCCTCTGGTTTTGGGAGTGGGTGGAGAGTAGATGTAAGCAGGAGCATTCGGATCCATTGATCGAGATTTATAAGTGGGTTGTAGCTTATTGACGGATTCTTCTTTTGGCCCATCCTCGTGACTGGATGTCGGAGTTGAATCCATAAGATTAAATCTTTCACGGCTGGACTTCCTGGATTGACTTTTGGGACTTTCAGACTCTGTGTTTGGAAGACTTTCGACCGAGCCATCAGGTCCCGGCTCCTTGCTAATTGGTTCCTTAGCCGGATCTGTCGAACTTCCAGGCCGATTTAACTTGCAGGCCGATTTTCTGCAAGATTTTTGGGCGCTGGTCTCTTCAAACGTTCGATCGCCTGATCGGTGACCAATTCGCCGTAAAGATTTTTAGTTAAGAACGCCCTTTCGTCGGTGGTAATCAACATCCAGGGGAACTTTGGATCGTAGTCTAGACGGGCTGTTTGTCCTGGCTCTATTATCCAAGAAGCTTTGCCATTGTGAAGCTGAACTTCCTTGTCTAGTCTGTTTTTGATTTCCCGGCAGTTGGTACCAGTGGCACTATCCACAGGGGCACCCAGGTCCTCAGCTTTAACGATGTGGTACTCCATACCTTTATTGGGATGCATGTCAGATTTGATGGTCAATCCAACGGCTGAGCTCATCAGAACACTTGCAAGTAAGAATAGAAGTCTGAGCTGTGTCATGATTTTTCAAAAATTGCTGAGAATAAAAATGATCCCGGGAAATTTCACTTCGAATAGAACTGGTTGGAAGAAATATTAATGTCATCAGCCATTAAGCTAGCCTCACGTGAGATTTGTTCTTGGTTGAATCGAGTGATCAAGCTATTAGAAGAAAATCGAATTGAAAGAAATCATCAAAACAATTACCTGATGTTTCCGCGATGATAATCAGAAAAATATATGATTTGGATGGGAAGGAAGCGTCTGCCTTTGGGGACAAAGCAAGCGGATGCAAAGATGGAGGATGCGGCCTTTTGTAGCTATCCTTGGTGAGTACAATTACTGTGGATACCGACAGAGAATCCTGGCTGAGGTTTAGTCGGATCCATCCCAAGACCAACTATACATGCCATCCATAACACACATACATCAAGCTTGTAGCGGTCTCTCATATCACTTCATGTATCAGCGAGGTACATAGTATTCTATCGGACCGAGCTTAAAGAGGAGACTGAGAAAGGCACAAACAACCAGATTACCGCAGTCTGTTGTGAAACATCGCCAAGATTAGTGCCTCAGCGTTATAATTTTTTTTGTCTGTTTATTAACTTGTCGAGACTTTCGGGAATAACTTTGACCTATCCTTGAGCCCTCTATCTAGCCGTTTGTCAGATCTTCAGATATCATACCTTCCCCCCAAACAGGAGGGAAATACCTTGTTGTTGTGTGATTTTGTGGGTGGCCTGAAAAAGGAAGTCACCATGGATGTATTTTCAGTGGGGAAAAACTCATGCTTCGACATACCAACTTACCAAGGCTCCGTTTGGCAGGCCAAGCGCGAGCCGCAATCTAAACTTTTTGGCGATCATTTCGGGAGTTACCTCGGTATTAATTTGTATGGTTGTGTCTATATTTTGTATTAGCATCTCGTATCTCAATATGCTTATAGTGTTTCTCTAAAAGACTCCTTGCTGGAGTGACAGTGATTCTTCTCTTAACGCTCTACATCACTATCACTCCAGGTAGGTCTATGTTATCTCTCTCTCTTGTGATGTTTTCTCTACTGTTATCTTCTGACTTTTTTTCATTTCTTTCATCTCTCTTTTCTCATGAAATCTAACGCTCTACATCACTATCACTCCAGGTGTAAGGTCACAGCGTTAGAGGTATCACGACATCGCTGGGGCATGTTTGGCCCAACTTAACACAAGTCCTTCCCCTGGTAGAAGCTTTGGCGCTGTGTGACACTGGCCGGAGCCGCCCTCCCGCAGGGAGGAACTTGCAAATTAAGTCCATTTTCCTGGTGGGACAGGAATCTCATTTTGCAGGAGGAAAATTTCATAATGGTCTGGTTCCTTCCAAACCTCATTCCCCAAGCTGCCCCAGAGCCAGAAGACTATTGTTGACCCCCTCTTTAATTTGGTGTTGGTCTTGTTCTCTGAATCACAACCTTTCACCCAGTACAGTTTTTCAAATTATTAAAAATTGACCTGGCCCTGACAAAACTCTAATGATGGATTTTCCATGGATCCACAGGAATCTTGCCTTGTAGATCTAGGATCAAGAGGCTCTAAAGTTTGGGGCATCCAATGGTTTCAGCACCACAACAACTATACATGCGTTAACACTGTGCACATCAAAGGATCTTCATTCATCAGGACATTGTGTATCCTTGCAAATCAATTTTCAGGTCATTGGGAGATCCTTGGAGAATCCAGTCAAACACCTGTTGAAGCCCTTACTCTTCAAGGCCTATTCCCTCAGTTCATACTTGAGGTAGAGCTCCGAAAATTGGAGAGGAGGAGCACAAAATCTACATCAACAAATTTTTAAAGTGGGATTTTGAGCGCTCTGTGCGGGGTCCCAGGGACCCTCTGTTCGAGAGGATTATGTTAAGCTAGATGTTTGGCTTGCCCCCAAGCCAAAATATTTTTCAATGTGGCTTCAGGATGCAAACAGGCCGGGCAGACCTGCGAGCTACCCATGACCCATCACTAATCGGGTTGTGTTCTGACAGCCTTTCAGCTGATTCTTGAATTTTTAGACCCAACCTGCTTCAGTCTTGGGTCAGTTTTGGAACTTGCGTGGCTAGAATGAAATTATCATGCCACTTTCCTTTGTTTTTTTTACAGCTCATATCCCACCAATATTTTGTTATTTCATTACTTTATCTTTGACCCAACATGCTAAGCAAAATTATCGTGAATCATTTACTATAAATATGTGTACTGGTTTTTTACTACAATTTAAACAAGAAATGAGAAAATCAAGGAGTCACCGAGAATTTAAGCAGATTATAGGCTGGTGCGCTTTGTCTGCACAGACTTCCCCTGTAGAATGACTTGGATGGATTCCAATTTTGATTTTTTTTCAAAAAAATATGAGGTGGTTGATGATCAACCACAGTTTTGGGGCATACATAGGCAAGAAGCAGGGCTATCAACACATCTATTTTATTCTAAATAAAGTTCTGAGGGCAAGGAACTGTGGAGTTCTGAAAATCCCTGCCACCAAAATTTAGATTCTTGCCCCCACAAAATTGGTCGATTGGGTGCAAGTCCCTCCTGCCAATGGCTTGTCGGAGGCTTGCTTTGCGAAAACCGCAACACCCACAGCAGCAAGGGACTTTGATAAGTTCGGGTTTGATCTATGAACAGGCAATTAAAGCTACAAACGCTGAGTGATGGGCTGATTTCAAATTTTGTTGTATCTTTCCCTTTGTTTTTATCTTTTATGATTTCTTGTTTTTCTTATCATGGTAAATCTGTCCTGCTTATGGCTCCTTCTAGTTGAAAGAAAAAGGGAAAAATAATGTTTCACCAAAACAACAACAAGAATCCAACATGATTAACCAAAAAGGTTCTTGACAATAATCTTGAAACAGGGCAGTTTGCAGACTATTGTCTTACCCTGGTTTAGGAAAAGGATCCTCAGGATCATCTTCTGGGGTCCCTGATTCCCTATCTGAGCCACTACACAAAATCTTCCAATTGGATTTATTGTTTCGACAAAATTTGTGAAATATAACACAGACCTGCAGCCATTGGGTCAATCCTCTGGAAGTACACAGCCCGGTGATCTTGTTACACAAAAGCTTGAGGGATTGCAATTGGTTCTTGAGCATACCAATTCAATGTTCCACCTCAACACATTGATGACTGATTTTGTAATCAAAAGCTTTCTTATTGGCTGGAAACTGCTGTCCTGTTGGTTTATTGAATGCTGGGGCAATTGTTTGTGATTCTGTGTAACCTGAGTGGTCCAAAAAATACTACACTGGGTAAAACTAATTTGATGAATGTTTGTAAAGCAGTGATACATTTCAGTATTGTGCCAAAAGGTGAAACACCTTGAAGAATCCAAAAAACATCCCATCAAATTGTGAACACACACTATTCATGGGCACTCCAACAACACCCAACATGAAGCACATATATTATTTTGTGTTTTTGGGTACCAACAATCATTTAATCAATTGAATAAATTCTTTTCAACATCCAGTAGTCTTACTTTTGCTGAGACGGAGCAAATGCAAGTAAGACGGTTCCATCAACAAGGCCTACTGCCTCATTAAAATGGCAATGAGGGGTTTCATTACAATAAGTAATCTGCTCTGAATCGCTTTGCCAATTCACATATTCATCTTGGAGGAAGGCAATAGCACAGAGACATTGGTTTGTAAAGTTTACAATGGATCCCTCTGAGTAAACCAACCAGCACCACACCTTGAGCACAAAATATATGATTAATTCTACACTGCTATGTTGAAAAGCTGTGAAAGCATGTGGACAGAAATACCATTCCCACTGAGACCAAGAAGAAACCATCAACAAGCCAGTGAATACCTGTGGACCAGGTAGAGATCAAGGCCAACAGGAGGAAGCTGAAAAGCTGTTTTCAGATTACTTTTCTGAGAATCCTGTGAATAGCTAAGAATAATTCAAACAAACCTTCTGAGCTATGTGGTAATTGTTTGATAGAATCAGGATGGAAAATGTGGAACATGATCCATAGAAAAGTGTCAACATTCTATGAATTGTATAGATAAAAAAACTGATTGTTTTTCTAATCCAGGATTGTACCAGTGCAATTGGTTTCACACCTGATCAGAAGATCACTTCATCTTTGCAACTTTTGCCTTGTGTAATTTCTCATGATTCAAACACCAGTGATGTTTTAATGGCAGCTGAATGCAATTTCCTACCACACTTAAAAGGGGCCCCTTTGTAACCTGGTAGGGAATTGCATTCAATTGCCATGGAAACATCCCAGGTTAAATGATCAATATACCCAGTTTTCCAAATCCAAATCCCCAAAGTGTTCAAATTGATTTGTCATTGTGATAAATCAAATGTATGGAGCCAAATATCTACAACCACCCAATGAAAACAGCTTGAAGCAAAACTTGTACAAAAATGCCAAGCTTGAAGTGTGGCTTCCCCAGGTACATATGCTGCCTTGACTAACAAAAAGATACTGTTAGTTGCAATTTTGGCCAACTAACACTACAGAACTTATCGGTGAAAAAAACTGCTGTTAGTGTATTGTTATTTTTATCCAGGGAAACAAAACTAACAATAACCAAATCCATTGTTAGTGTTAATGTATCTATGTTGGCAGAAAAAAAGATACACTAACTGTTAGTGTATTGCTTTCAAAAACTACACTAACTGTTAGTGTATTTTTTTCAAAACTACACTGACTGTTAGTGTAGCGGGAGAATTATTACTAGATAATCAAAAACATTTCACCAATTAAATGTTCATATCCATCCATTGACCAATCTTCAACCTCATTTGACACTCAATTTATTAGTTTCATGCTGTTCTGAAACCAAAAAACTAATCATGTATTTTCAATCTCTATGTCTTACAGATTTACTTTCTTTCTTTGAATATTTCTAATAGGATAATGAATCTGATAATGAAATGATTCATCTCAAGGGTGCAACCACCTGGGGAATCGAAATTAATTTTCATTGCTATCATAAAAGAAAGAAAAGAGCCCAAGAAAATAAAAAAGAATAAACCACATCATTTGCTTTTTTTTCAGTAGGGTCTTCGACACGCGACCCCCTGGGATTGAAGGTTCAACCCACCCTACTTCCTCAGGACAGTCGGGGTGGGTCACACCTTCAATCCCCCTGTCGAAATGGGGGGTCGCAGGTCGAATCATTGACCCTCGGCAAAGGGCACAGGCCGTACCCACCCGCCAAGGAGGTTTCCTCCTCGGCGCCAAGGTACTGTCAGTACCTCCCACTGAGGAAGCCTCCTTGGCGGTTAGTTACGGGCTGTACCATCCGTCAGGGAGGATTTCCCCTCGGCCGACCGGTACAGTCTGTACCAGCCGACTGGAGAGGAATCCTCCCCAATGGATGGTACAGATAGTATGTTGCCACCGAGGAGGGTTGCTCCTCGGTGGGCAGGTACTGTCTGTACCTTCTTCCGGGGAGGATTTCTCCTCGTTCGGCTGGTACAGACTGTCACTGTACCGGTTGGCCGAGGAGGAATCTTCCCCAACGGATGGTACAGCCCATGCCTGCCCGCCAAGGAGCTTTCCTCCTTGATTAGAGGTACTGACAGTACCTGCCCTCCTTGGCGGGTAGGTATGGGCTGTACCATCCATCGGGAGGATTTCTCCTTGGTCGTCTGGTACAGACTGTACTGGTCGGCCGAGGAGAAATCCTCCCCGACGAATGGTACATCCCGTACCTACCCGCCAAGGAGGTTCCCTCCTTGGTCGGAGGCACTGACAGTACCTTTTGCGCCGAGGAAGAAACCTCCTTGGCGGGTGGGTACGGCCTGTACCCTTCGCCGAGGCTCCTCCTCAGCGGAGGGTCGATAATCCGATCTGCGACCCCCCATTTTGATGGGGGGATTGAAGGTGCGACCCACCCCAACCGTCCTGGGGACGTAGGGTGGGTCGCACCTTTAATCCCAGGGGGTCGCGTGTCGAAGACCCTTTCAGTATTTCTTTCCGACTGAGTTTTCTGCAATGTTATCTGTTGTTAGTCTTTGAAATTCAGCATAGCGTAGCACCACTTGTATTAAGTTAGAGCATCCACATTGGTGCGGGGTTTAAGGATTAACGAGTTTGTTACCACCCCTCAACCACATTGGGTCGGATTAACGGGGGGTAAACTGTTCCCAGGAACAGGATTTGGAGTACGGGGGAACAAATTTGCTCCCCGCTAATCCTGGGATGAAGTGCTACATGCATATCCAAAATGCATTTATAGCCCCGATCGAGGCCTCTAACCCATGGATACACACCCAATCCCAACCACCACCGATGTGGTTGAAGGCAGGGATTTGCTTGAACCCGGAGCAAGATGAGCCCGCTAATCCGGTGCAACTTGCTCCACCGATGCGGATGCTCTTAGGGTTAGAGGTGATGTCCGAGTTGACAGGATCTGAGGGCATGGTTTAGACAATATTGCGGACGAGCTTCATTGTTTCGCCATTTCTCGGCCTTCCAGGGATTTCAGGCCACCTCTTTCAATCCCTGGAGGATGATTGGTGTAATAACAATCACTCATTAATAAAAAAAAGAGGGTTTTCTTGTCCCTGGATTCAAGACCGCCTGGCAATTTCGACTCAACTTGCAAGCCCCTCTTTCACGGGCGCGCTCCGCGAGGGGCCCCCGGCGTGCCATAACACGCTGAAGCGGGGGGCTTGTGATAAGTCCTTTATGAGGATACAGGCTCATACAGCTCAAAGCGATTGTGGATCAGCCCTCTCCAACCACATAATCATATTTAGCCATGCGTGAAACGGCTGGATTTCGTCGTCACTCGCCAACTACTCTCTCTGAAGGATTCTCCCAATCTTCCTATCGACTATTCATGGCACTGAGGGTTGGGAAGAGGGTTACAGTGATTTTACTCTGCTCGGGAATAAATATTTCCTTACTGAAGCGTACTTGGTATTTCTTTCCGAAAAGACCATCATATTGACAGAATGATCAACTGTTGCCGAGATGATGGCGCTTCACTGATTGAGCTTTAGTTATGCTAGCCCCTGGCGATATGCCGTTATGATCACACTTCAACACCGGTGCACCTCAACTAGTGCCTGAGAGTCAGTCAAAAGCACCTTGGACCTCAATGAGCAGCTCCCAAGTACACATGTATGATCAAGGGGCTTGGTCATTTACAAATCCAAATGACAGAAGCCTAATTTTTTCACTCTTCAATGTGTTTTGTTGGCCTCAAGAGTTCCTCTACCTTGAAAGTAATTTCCCTTTGGAGTGATAAGACTTTTTTTTATCAGGGAAGCTGGGGCTAGTTGGGGATTTCTATCACACAGGTGGTCGAGGCTGCCCGTCAGGCATGTTTGCTCCGCTGACAGCTGGCCGAGTCCGAAATTTATTTTGGAGGGAAAATTTGGCCGACTTACCCGATACAAAATACAAAAGGGCAACTGCATCTGGAATTGGTCATGACTCATGTCAATTGTGGCCGATTATCCTGGTTCAGTTCTGGGTTCCAATTACGTTGGCTGGTTGACTCGGCACCGTCGCAACCGCATCTTTTGCAACTTTATATACGTGTTTGACTTTTGTTATCTTACTTGCGCACAAGTCATGTCAATCGAGGGCTATTAATTCTTTTCAGTTGCGTGCTTCAACCCACAAAGTCGGTTCAGAATACTGGTCAATTGGGACGATGGCAAAGCCTTCTGTTCGTCCGCGTATCTAGAAGTTGACATTCATCCCTAGTTGATCTAGGTGTGGATAATTGGTTTGAGACACCTTGATCATTGCAACATTGAGCCAGCTTCTTAATCTTGAAGTGAGCTGATAGGAGCGATGGCAACACGGGTGAGTCTAAGCCAGAAATTTACAAGGGGTCGATACCAGTGTACCTCACTTTCGTCTTCCACTTTGAGTGATCACCATTTGCATCAACTCATTCATACTGTGTGCTGAAAACTGAGTGCGTTTTGCTCAGGAAACAAATAGCAACATATGCTTTCTGATAACTGACTGTTACCATAGTGCAAAACTCCGAGACACTAACAAATGTTTCCGAGCCTCTAAAGACCTTTGCCACAGAGCATTTAGGGGGTAACTTCTTCCCAGTACCCTGATTATTGCCGGCGGATGAGATCAAGCGAGCTTTTCCTTCTATCGCTCAACGTATTAATCTGTTCTGACTATGCCAAGGGCTCAACCGCTACCACCGCGGTGAGTGATTGGAGTGCTTTTATGGGATCCGTTCAAGAAAAGCTACTCAGCGGCCCCTTTTTTTTCGGCATACTTTTGCCCCCTACCACAACACGTTGTGAATCGTGAACAGAGACTCGATCACAAAATCAAGCTCAAATAAACTATTGGCAGGTCGCGGTTAACTATAACACCAATGGTGCTGAACTTTCTCGTTCAGAACAATCGCAATAGGTCATTCAATTTCCACTCGACCGCGTACTGAGCACTCAGCAGGGTTTCGTTCAGCAAATCAATAAAAGGGAGGCAGCCGGCAGGCGCGTCTCATTACTGAGACTTTTGTGCTGCCAGAATGACTATTTAAACCCATCTCTTCACTAGATTCCCTCTGCCTTTTCCCCCCGTCTCTCAGCCGCTTCTTCCATCTCCAGCCTCTCATACCATCGCCCCTCCCCCCTCCCCCAGCTGTAGACAAGGGTAAGCATAATCGCAAACGCCCTCTGCTTTCTTCTTAGGCGCGCTTGTATCATCAATAAACCAAATCCCTTTTGATTGACTTTCAAATAGTTCTCCTCCGACAACCTCTGCTCACCAGGTTGTGGCGCCGAGCCCACAATGGCTCGCAAGCCTACCTTGAATAGCAAGCCTAAGTAGGTCTTAGAATACTCTTCTTCATTCTCTAGCATTGTAACACGCAATCTGATTCATCCCACTTGCGTATTCTTTAACAGCCTCCCCCGGGGTTTGGAGATCACTATTTCAGCCCGCTCGGCCTCCGGCCCCCTTCCCCAACTTCCCCCACTCCGTAGCCCACTTCCTCAACTAATTGCTAATGACAAAGTGCCTCCAAAGATCAATCGACGCAACGTAATTCGCCGCCCGTCTGCCCCTTCTATCCCATCCAGCCCCACTATGGAGCTCAATGACCACAAGCTCACTGGAGACCTAGTCTGCCGGGCCAATGGAGCAACCCCGGCTCCACCTCTAGCCCTCAAGAGCTCCCGCTCACTCCCCCGCCAGGAAGTCTTCAAACATTAACTACAACACCTTTTCCCTACCGCCTATCCCTACTTCATCAAAGCAACGCCCAAGCGCAAGAATCATTCTTCTCCTCGATGACCTCATTGACGAGCTTCGCGACCTTCAAGTCGAAGATGGACCAACCCAGAATGATCCAACTTGAATTCTTTCAACTTCAAACCACTGTAAGTTCATCCCTGCTTTCTCTTCCTACATTGTTTATACTCTTTGCCTAATCCGATAAGCCCGAAACCTTCTACTTGAAAGCTGATAACCGCTGTCTGTTATTTGCTCCTATCCAGATTTCTCTTTATTTGTTTTGCCTGCTTCCTTTCTCATCTGTGTCTGTAGCCCTAGTTGTAATTGTAGAAGATCAAATCGATCACAACTTATCTGCCTAGTTTCAAAGACTTTATATGGAATTCACATGACAATCAAGATTTTTTGTACTTATTATTCTTATGTTCCTTAGTGTTATTCATAATAAAATATCTTGCATGAAAAAACATGAGATGACCTTATTGCACGCTCCGTTAATGGTGTATTTTCAGTGAAAATGAAAATCTGGAATTAATTTTTGTAATCAATCTGTCCAATGAACCGAACTTCGGACCTTTGATATTGGCTCATTTATGTAAACAACAAAATGAAACTTTAGGGAATAAACCCCCCTTTTTTTGGCTTCCTAAATAGGTAAAGATTGTGTATCCAAAAAAAAAAACCTTCTACCAGGATATATTGATGGTTTGATTCCCTTTTATTTACATTGGTGGTAAAGATGAGAACATTTCCTCCCTGGAAGTAATCCACAGAGATTAATCTAACTGCTGTGCTAAGTCCACTTTCCTTACACCTAAAAATGAAGTGTGTGAGTGGGGCCTTATACAAACTATAAAATGTTTGTAATTTCATCTATCTACAAAGCTTCTGCGACTAATCTTGGAAAGCTTTCCCTCAAAGTCTAAAGCTCTATATTCATTCTTCCATCCCAGATCTACAATTGCTACATTGTTACCAACATAGGTTTATATCTTGTAGATTGATAGCTAGACCCTGAGCGTGGGGGTTCAGGGTTTGAGATGAAGCTGGGGAACAACTCATAACCCCAGGTCTTTTGGAGACATAATGGTATAGGCCCAGTCAGGTACAGTACAAGGGGTCTAATTGGGCAATAAAAGCCATGTATTTCTTTCTTGTGTATGGTGGGTCAAGACATTCTAGCAGCATTCCAGGCTGGTTCTAGAGCTTTAAAGTTGAACCAAGAAATCAATTAAAGCTTGGCCGTTTTTCCTGACCAATTGACTTACATTGGGGGAAACTATATTTATTACTGTAATTCCCATCCTACAAAAAGTAGAGCTTAAGATGCAGGGTTGATGGTCTCCTACAGTACTTTTCCAATCACTAGAAAAGTTTCATTTTTGGACAATCTTAATGGTGTGCTTTCTAATGCCTACTCTGTGTAAGGATTCGTACCTCACTGATTGTTATCTGGTGGTGTGGACTTGAGCTCCACAATCAAAGCGGGCTACTGTTATCTGTGAGAAGTAGATAAACTTTGTGACAATGTTTATTTGAGTAAGTCATCCAGGGGATTTGGGAGAGGAGCAAAGGGAGTGTTGAACCTGAGGTGAAGATTCTGATAAAACAGGTTAAGGAGTGTTATTGCAAAGA
This sequence comes from Puccinia horiana, assembly GCA_001624995.1. Taxonomy (NCBI): domain Eukaryota; kingdom Fungi; phylum Basidiomycota; class Pucciniomycetes; order Pucciniales; family Pucciniaceae; genus Puccinia; species Puccinia horiana. The sequence goes on from LWDY01000019.1 coordinate 2,585,674, forward strand.
AACATGAACAAATGATAAGTGGAGAAATGAGGAGAAGAAACAGAAAAGAACCTTTGTGACAATATTGATGTAGTCAGCCAGGGGATTTGGGAGAGGAGCAAAGAGAGGGTCAAACCTGAGGTGAAGATAATGGAAGAGAACAGGTTGAGGAACAAAGGAGATCTACAAAAGCAACTAGTAGGTGCATGAAAATACCACAACATCATTCCACACAGCTGTCACAGCCTTTGGCCCGGAAACCTTCTTATGTCTCATATCATCATTTGAGATCTGGAATACCAATTTGATCTCATTTTTGTTAATTCAAAGTTAATCTAAAACAAGATTTTTTTTACTGGAACATTAATCACTAGTGTGTAATGTGCACAGACTCCTGCACAGCCAGGATGATTAGGGGGGCTCACATTGTGCCTTAATCAGATGGATTCTAGTTACAGGTCAGCAGCGCATACATGTAGATTGAGTTCAATTTACCCTGAATTAGCCATCAGTAAGCTCATCAGTAACCAAGCCCTCCGACCCGCATCAGCAAGAAATAACCCAAGGTGAACCCCCCTATTGGATGGGTGGAAGATATCCTTGTTAAACTGGGATACACTCAACCCAGCAAATTATGCTGGCAGTGAGCTAGCTCACCATCAAAAATCAATAACCACTTGACAACAAGTGACTTATCAAAGCCAAAAGGGGCCTTTGTACTTGGGTATGTTATTTGTTGTCATGAAGTGATCATTCATTTTTTGTGGTGCACATATAGGTCATAATTTTCAACTTTGGAAGTAATTAGATTTTGAGTTCAAAAGAAGAAGAAAACATTTGTTTGAGAGATCTGAGTTTCACAACTACATATTTACATAGATGTGAGACCATGAACTGGAACCATTATTCTTATTCTAAGTCTCAGCAGCTCACAGTTTTTTAATCTCAACTTGATCGTGATTGTATGTATTACATTATTTCCTTTTTATTTTATTTTTCTTTTCGCTTTTTTAGGTTGGGTTTTTTGAGCCCAAAAGAGAGTTCTCAGTTTGGCTTAGCTAATCATCCACTCAACTTCTTTCCAGCTCATTTTCAGTTGACTGTTTCACAAAATCAAAACCAAAAAAATAAAATAAAAAAAAGATGCCTCTGTTCGGAAATAAGCGAAAGAAAGAAACACCAAACGAAAACAACCACAACCACAACAAGAAACTCACTCATGAAAACCAACCAAACGAACCAACTCAACCTCGAACAACTAACTATCAACCATACCAACAACCACAACAACAGCAACAACCACCACCACCACCACCACCACAACAACAACAACAGCCAACTAGCCAACAGCAACAACCACAACCACAACCACTCTCCAAAACACCATCTGCTCAGCAACTTTCAAAACCTCACTCACACTCCTCAAACACCGTCATCTATCCTTGGTCCTATCGTCGACTAGGTCTACTCCCTCCAGCCCCATTCCCAGCTGACCCCTTATCACAAGATCTCAACGACCCATCAGCACTCAGACCCTCTCCACCCCCCTTCCCTCGCTATGGCCATTCCATCAACCCCATGGGCACCCCAACCGGCTCCGGTGACATCTACATCTTTGCCGGTCTCGTCAAGGATCAAGTCAAAAACGATCTCTACGTCCTCAACGTCGCTCCTAATAATCCCCACAATCCTACCAACCCAACCAGCCATCTCCACAACCAGATCCTCACCGTCGGAATGGTCGAAACCAGGGGTGAAGTTCCTCTCCCAAGGGTTGGTCACGCCTCCGTCGGCGTCGGTAACGTCCTCATCGTCTGGGGTGGTGATACAAAATCTAGAGATGACGAAAAACAAGACGATGGTCTCTATCTCCTCAACTTGTCCACCAGAGAATGGACTCGAGTCAAAGTCTCAGGCGCCTGTCCCGAAGGTCGTTATGGACATTCGGCTGCCATCCTTGGTAGCAAGTTTTACATCTTTGGTGGTCAAACCGACAATGGTCGATTCATGAACGACCTATGGAGCTTCGACCTCCACAAACGTAGCTCAATCTTCCCTTTCCCGCCTTTCACTCTCCCACTATCTTCTCTGTTTGGCCCAATCTGACATCACCATCACACTCATCACTTTCATATGTTTCTTTTTTTGCCCTCATCACAGTCAAGTCGGGTGCCCCCAAATGGCATCTAACCGAATTTCCCACAGCCATTCCAATTCCATCTGAAAGGACTGGCCATACTGTCGTCACTTACAAAGACTCCATCTATGTGTTTGGTGGTACGGATGGTCAGTATCACTACAACGATACCTGGAAACTCGACGTCAGCACCGGCATTTGGAAAGAGTTGGACTGTATCGGATACATCCCTCTCCCTCGCGAAGGTCATGCAGCTACCTTAGTAGATGATGTAATGTATGTTTTAGGCGGTCGGGGGGTCGATGGAAAAGACCTTGATGATCTAGCAGCCTTTAAAATCTCCAGTCAGTCTTCTCTTAGACATATCTTACCATTTACTCATCTGACTAAACCCACCACCTTGTCATAGATCAACGTTGGTACATGTTTCAAAATATGGGTCCAGCCCCTGCCGGTCGATCAGGACACTCGATGGCATCTTGGCAAGGAAAAGTTTACGTGCTCGGTGGTGAATCTTACACCTCTGCCAAGCCTGACGATCCCTCGATCGTCCATGTACTCGATACTGCCAAGATCAAGTATCCCCTCGACCCAACCTCGGTCACTCGTCAACAGCCCGCTCTATCAAGTCACAAGACCTCTGACGCGAGTCTCAACGATCCAAGTATTCATTCAACCAACTCGATCACCGGCAGTCGACCATTAAACAGCAGCATTCATACGCGCACTGAGTCGAACCCTAACATGGAAAGCGGTTTAGATTCCAGTCATAAACGTACAACCAGTTCCTCTAATTCTCCTGCCATGACCCGCCCGCGTCGCCCGGATGACCCAGCTGTGGTTGTTGCACCTGGCTCGGCTGCTAGCCATCGTCGCACTACCAATGCTAGTACTTCCCGAGCAATATCACCCCAAGGCTTGACTACTTCACGCACCATGTCTCCTCATGGCCAAATATCAGCTATCAATAACGATCCCACTCACCGACAATCTGCCTCTCCGAGTTCTCAGCCCGCCCCACGTCGTAGTCTAGAAAACCAGCCAGGGCAAAATCCTAAGACCACACGTTCTTCTCAAATCAATACTGCTTCTATCTCACGACAAAGTAGCTCCCCAGTGCCTCGACGTGTCTCGGCTGAGATCACCCGAATGCTTAATTTTAACTCTCCATCTCCGAGTTCTAAGCTCGCCCAAGAAATCCCAACGAATAATCAGTTGCAACATCATAGTCACCGTACCACTGGCTCTTCTTCCTCTATCTCTTCTTCGGCAGTTGACCCGTCATCAGTAATGAGCAAGCAAAATGGTTGGATGAAAGCTGCTCTAGCCATTGCTGTCCAACAAGGTTTCATGCTCCCTCCCTCGGAAGAACACGGCCTACTGACAGACGAACGGTCCTGGTTGATGAGCTTCCAGGGCCAAGAATCAGGCCAAAATAACACGATCGCTACCAAGGATAAAGGAATGCAAAGATTGATCGAAGCACTTGTTCAATTAAAACGTGAATTGAATAAAGCAAAGGTGAGGACTCCTCAATTCTTCAAATCCGCATCATATTTGTCTTTCCTGATATCATTTTTTTTTTTTTTGTTTATACATTTCTGGTAGAGTCAAATGGCTGAACAAGCTAGACATCTGGACAATCGACTTGCGGAGAACAGCAAGACAAAGACGGCAGCCTTACAAGAGGCATCCTTCTATCGAGTCAAACTAGCCGCTTATGAGGCCGCGTCGGTTTCAGAGGTTAATAAACTCGAGAGACAACGGATCAATGACTTGGAGAATAAGCTTTCCGAATTAATTGTCTCCAAATCAGCTTCTGACCGGCAAGTAGCTCAATTAACCAACGAATTAGAGCAGGAACGAAACCTTCGAGAAGTCTCGCAAGAAAACACTAACAAGAGTAACGACCGGTCCGACCAGCTTCAAGCTCTCCATTCGCAGCTGATGATTGATTACGAAGAGCTCTTGAATAAAACGCGAGGGATGGATATGAACTCGACGGAATCAGTTCAACAATTCCAATCCTTGCAGACTACCCATCATGCCGTTCTAGCCGAACTGGAGAGCACTCAATTGATTAATGAAAAATATCTGTTCACTCTTCAGCATCTCCAAAAATCTATGGATGCCAGCCGTTCCAAAGTCGACGAAGTCCAACACTCTTGGGAGCAGGCCAAGTCGGACTTGGAGACCCAAAAGAATCTGGCCCAAGGCCTCAATCGAGAGTTGGATTCGAAGCTCCATGAGCTCGAACAGGCTAGGATGAAGATTGAAGAGATGGAACAAGCCCTGCAGACTGCCCAGGAAGAAATCGAGGCCTTGAAGACTCTCAATGATGATGGAATCAACCAGCTGATCAATGCCACACGCTCTATTCCCAAAGACTTTCATCCAAATGGTGAAAATACTAAGATGGGTAGTCCAAGTCCACAACCGAGTAACAACAATGACCCAGCTCAACAACAAGTGTCACGTCAAAAGCTCGAAAGAACGATCTTGGAACTCAACGAGATTCGATCACGAAATATGTCGCTGGAGGTAGACTTGATGAACTCGAAATCTGAAATGTCTGCGTTACGTAACAAGATGATGAATCTGATGAGCGAGTCGAACAAGATCCGTTCTCTAATCTCTTGCCAAGATCAAGAGCTGAAGGAAAAAAGTCGATTGATCGAGGCCGCTGAAGTGAAAACAACATTGCTGAAGAACTTGATGTCGTCAGATAATGGACACGGTGGAGGGGCGACGGAGGATGAAAACGGGTGTCGATCGTTTGACTCTAACGGGGCCGGGACTTTTGGACTTTCGATGACGAGTGTGGGAAGTAGTTCGTTAGTGGGAGAAGCGGAACGGATGAACAAACGGGTGCATGAGCTGGAGGTGCAACTAGAGACGCGCTCGCGGGCGCATCGAGATCTGGAGCAACAGTACGAGGAAACGCAGAAGGAGATGCAGGTGGCAGAAGGGAAGTACCAAGAGGCGCACCGAAAACACGAGGCGGCGGCGGACGAGATTGCGTCTCTGGTTGAGGAAGTCCAGCGGCTCCGGTCTGGCGGAGCGTCGTCGGTCTCGCCGGCCTCGGTGGAAGGAAACGGGAAGGTGGAAGAAGAGCTGCAGTTGCTTCAGGAAAAGCATCGGACGCTCGAACAGACTCATGTCAAGGCGGTGCAGTATGTCAAGGGCACGGAGAAGATGCTGCGACGAATGAAGGACGAATTGATAAAGTACAAGGAACGCACGGGTGCGCTCGAGGCTGACTTGGCGGTTGTCAAGCGCGGCGACGGTCTGGGCGAAGGGCCCGGTGGGGCGGAGGGCAACAGCGAGATGAGGGAAGAGATGAAAGGCAAACTGCAAGAGCTTACTGCCCAGATCTCATCCCTACGCGAGAGCTCACGCTCATCGAGTATCGAGAACGAAGAGCTCCAAAGAAAGATGCAGGCGATCCGGGCAGAGTACGAGCGAGACATGCAGTCGAACTCGGAGGAAAAACAGGCGCAGATCGACAAGCTCCGATCGGAGCTGGACGAGCTCCAAGCTCTCAATATCCACCTCAAAAAAGACATGGATAAACTCAATGCTGAAAACACTAGACTTAACGAACTCATCAAGGCCTCTAAAAACTCGATCAATAGGGTCATCGCTTCCGACGGCGGATCTCCTTCCCGTCATCATCTCTCCTCCTCTCACCATTCTCATGATAGCGACGACCTCTCTCATTCTCTTAATCATGTCCAGCTTAGAGAAATCGACTGGCTTAAAAAAGAAAACTTGGAACTACAGAGTCGTTGTCAAGATGCTGAAGCTAAGGTTCTTTTTTTTTTTTGACTTTTTGTAAGATAACAAACAGGAGAGAAAAGATTCTTATTTATTTTTTTGGTAGATTTCATTGTTATTAGATCATATGGACAATCGATCAGGTAAGTGTTTTCTAGACAAACAAACCAAGCCCCGTACAAACGACAACAACAGGCTGACTGACGATAATAATTGTAAAAAAAAAGTAGAAGGGAATCGAAGATCGACAGGCGTAGAATCGATCCAATCAGACTACAGTTCGTTCGGCACAGACATGATGGGGGCCTTTGCCAGTCAACACGCCCACCAACTGAGTGGCGGCGGCTTACAAACATTGCGCCCTACGCCGGCCTCTGGCCACGCTAAACCTTCGCATCCTCCGGCCCAGATCCATAGACCTGGACCTTCTCCGTCTTTGAATTCTACCGTTTCTTAATCGTCTTCTTCTAGGATTGGCACGTCTTCTCGTCGGCTCTATTGCGTTGCTTTTTTGTGAGGATCGGAGGCGGAGCGGTATCGGGTGATTTAGGGCGACATGGGTCGGGTGATGGACTATCTTTTCTTGTTTTTTTTTATCACTTTATTTTATTGGTCGGACTGGTTTTTTTTGGTTGGATGGGTGGGGGGGGGGGGGGGGACCTCTTATGTATGTTGGTGATGGTGGTGATGGTGGTGATGACTTAAGGGGTACACATAGTGACTCTTTTTTAATTGGTTGATTGGTTGGGACATGGGATGATTTGATAGGATGGTTTTATATAAGTTCGAGAAAAAAATTGGCTCCGTTTTTTTTTTTTTTTTTTTGATACAATGATCTGTTTTTTTTATTCTGTTTTTTGTTTTCAACTTTATAATGTGACATATTTACAAACAAACAACATACAAAAAAATTATAAATCACTCGACAAAAAAAAGTTTCCCCTTTGTTTAATTGTTTATTTTTTATTTTTTGAAAGAAATTATTTATTTGGTGTTTGTCTATTCTGTTGTTGTTGTTTTCTTTTTTGGCTTTGGATTCATTTTCATTTTTTTAAGTACTCCACACAACAAAGCATTGAAAAAGGTTGGTTTATGTGTCTCCACATCTTCAGCAGCCTGATCATGTATCACACTCCAGGCCAGCTCTGGGCCCTTCTCACAGCTACATATAGAAAATCATTGTTTTGGTCGGGTATCTGTAGCCGTCATTGTCTGAACAAGTGGATTGTTTGTTGTCAAGCACAACCACAAGCACTTGCAGAAAAAAAGTCTGCTAATTGCTTGGACTGAAGAAACACTCCTTGTTTTTGTGTGAAGATGTTCATGCTGATCATGAGGTGACTGCAGGAGGCTTGAACAACACTGGCAGCTTTTCAAAAAAAATCACAACAAGATTAATGCTCAGGATAAATCACTCTGTACATGAGACTTGGTTCCATGAGCAGGTGGATCAGAACAACAACAACCCTTATTCACTCAAGATCAATTCTCTCTCAATGACCTGGTTTGAAGATCGATTATCTCTTGGTTTTTGTTCATCCATTAAATAATGTCCTCATACTATAGTCACTCAACTTCGCCTTGATATTCTCTCTCTCTGTGATATCATCTGTTTTTTTTTTTGCTTTTTGTTACCTCCGGCCAACTGATGTGAAATCAAATGAACTTTCACACTCCCCACCAACATTCTCAGATCTGAATTGATTCCTGTAGTGTGAAAGGTTGGTGGACCACTGGGCTTGAGTGGCTCGGACCAATGCAGAGGAATGTGACCAGATCAGCCAAGTTGGTCAGGTTGAAAACAGAGTAAAAATAATCAGGGAATGCTTCGAAATACTTAATCCAAAACAGAATAAGGGTGATTCAAAGGTTGTTACACTGCAAGCCTTTCATAAAGAAGAAATTGGTCAAAGATCAAAGGGAAGTACTGCCAGTGAATGTGGTTAATTTTGAAGGAGAAGCTTTGAATGTGTAATTGGTTAAGCCTTTGCTTGTAGAATTAAGTAGAAAATCTTGTGCTTGAGTATGATTAGATCTGAATGTTGGGGGTGCTTTCTAAGGGCTTAGTGAAGGACTTGGTGTAGGATCTACAGCCCCTGTAGATTATTAATGTGAGCCTGTAAAGCTAAATTTTGGCAGGGAAGATTGGATTGAGCCCTGTCATTTAGACCTTACAGCCCCTGTAGATCATATGGCCACGGGAAGTCCTCCAGTGTTTGCTAAGAACATTTAGGAGATTTGAATGTTCTTTTGATGACTGAGTTGTGTGTATGATACTGAGTTCATTGTATGACACCTTGGGATTAGAAGCCTGTAGACCAGGCCAAACTCTTTGGCCTATATTGTTTGTGGCAGAGCCACAAAACCTAGACTGGGATCAGTTTGTGGGTTCAAATACCACCCAGAAAGGCTCATTCTGGGGGGAAGGGGCTAGGGTTTAGGGTTTAAGGTATGATTATGGATTGTGATGTAAGATTGGGCTCACCCAGCTCTTAAGTTTCAACAGTATTTGCAACAGTCTGAGGGAGGTAAATAGGTGATCTGGGATGTGCCAGTGGAGCTGCCTTAGCTGACTGATCTGGTGTATGGCTAGAGCTGGATTATAACCACACAAACTGGATGAGTTGAATAGCTGTGGTGGGGAATTAGCTGTCATATCTAGATTTGCTTTATTTTCCTCTTTTCTCAAGTGGATAAAGTGTTTTTGAATGGATAACAATAACACATCATCTGGCAACACTGGTAAGTTAGGTTATGAAAATCCCTCCAGAAAATTGTAACATACATAACATCCCACTGTTTTTTGGATTGTCTCTAAGGCTTGATTCCTTCATCCTAGTTTCCTTTTCTTTATTTAGATTTGGGATGGATGTTGCACTCACCCATAGGCATTCTGGATGGCCTAATGTTTTGAGTATCTTAATTTATAAATCATCAATTTGGATTTCTGATGTGATGATGATGTTTTGCAGCGTTGAAGGCTGTTCAGTTTCTTTTTTTGAATTGTTACTGTGTGTAAGTTGAGTGTTGGCTTGGCGGTTGACGGTTGACAGTCAGTTGAGACGTCGATCACTTTGGATGCTTACCTAATCCTCACAGCGAAGCCTTCTCCTTTGTTAAAAAAAAGGAAACTGCACCCAATCAAAGATTCTCTTGACCATGTCTACCATCAGAAGAGTCACTAAACCAAACTCAGAACAACAACCACAACAACCACAAGCCAATCTATCTTCTTCTTCTTCAAGCGTAAACACAAGCATGGCCAACCCGGCCTCATTACCCGACTATGTCAGTATTCTGTCTCACTAAACATTCTGCTCATTCAAACTCTAAATCTTCTTCTTCCTTCAACTTCTATTTCCATCATCAACATCTCAATCCACCTCCCAAAAAACAGCAACTCGGAGAAGTCTTGGGCAGAGGCGCTTTCGGATGTGTCTTTCGTGCTCTGAATTGGTTCACTGGTGAAACAGTTGCCGTCAAACAAGTTAAGCTTTCCATCTTGATAATACTTTTTAATTAAGATCAGCTGTTTAATTTCCTTCTTACTATTCCTGCAGGTCGGTCTCAGCAATATTCCTCGTTCAGAACTCCCCGAGATTATGGTCCGTAGCTAATCACTCACTACTATAAATCTCCTCCACCCCACAAATCTAAATCAGTTTTTTTAATTATGTCCTTCCAAAAAAAAAAAAAAAACTGATGATTTCATTTTTTACATGCTCCCATATAGTCCGAAATTGACCTTCTGAAAAACCTAGATCGTGTGTAATGTCATTCATTCTTTTGTTTGTTGATATGGTCATCGTATAACGCTTGACGTCTTCAAATTATCTCACACAATTTTACAGATCCAAACATTGTTCAGTATCGAGGTTTCGTCAAAACATCAGATTACCTTTACATCATTTTGGAATATTGTGAAAATGGATCACTACATACGATCTGCAAAAAGTTTGGAAAATTTCCAGAATCTCTCGTGGCCGTATACATCTGTCAGGTTCTCGAAGGACTACTCTATTTACACGAACAAGGTGTCATTCATCGGGATATCAAAGGCTCCAACATTCTAGCAACCAAGGAAGGTGGTGTCAAACTGGCAGATTTCGGCGTGGCTACTCGGACAGGCGGTCTATCCGATAACGCCGTCGTAGGTTCACCATATTGGATGGCACCTGAAGTGGTCGATCAATCCGGCGCAACAACAGCCTCCGACATCTGGTCTGTGGGCTGTGTAGTCATTGAACTTCTCGAAGGTAAACCGCCTTACTATTTTTTGGACCCCATGCCGGCCTTGTTCAGGATCGTGAATGACGACTGTCCTCCTTTGCCTGAATCCGCCTCACCGATCGCAAGAGACTTCCTTCTACAATGTTTTCAGAAAGATCAAAATTTGAGAATCAGTGCCAAGAAATTATTGAAACATCCTTGGATGCTATCGGCAAAGAAACGTTTGGAACAGAAAGAACGAGAGCAGGCTCTCGCTCAGGGTCGTCGGACTCCCGGTGGGAACTATAATAAGAACGGTCGAGGAAATTCTTCGCAAGAAAGTTCTTCCCAGAATAATATATCGAAAACTGGCTATGATGAAACTGTTCAACGGGTGCAAGATTGGAACAAAGCTTTAGAAAGTCCTACTGCAATTCCTCACAAACCTCTACAAGAGCCCATGCATTCACCCCATCAAGCCCTTGGTCATCTTACAGCCACGTCCCCAAACCACATCCCTTCTGTCATCCACCGTCCCAATGAAGATTTACGTCCTAAGCCTATCAATCGGACTCTCTTCAGTAACGTTGTTTCGATTGGCCCTTCTAAAGTTGGTCCCGCAGCATTGATTCAGTATCAGGACGAGTCAACCTTGCTGAAGAACTCAACTATTCGCGGACTGGCTGGAGTTAATGTCAACCGACCTGCTGCCAACTCGACTCTACCTTTATCTTCAAGTACCCTACCGCTGGCTGTGATCAGTACCACCCCACCCGCAAGAAAATTGGCCGAAATGGGAATTGAAAGTCCTCAAGGAGATAATTGGGATGACGATTTTGAAGGCGGGATTTCAACTTCAAAGATTGCGGCTCTGGATGAAGCCCACGCTAATAGCGGATCGTCTGAAAGTGAAGAAGATGACGATGATGACAGCGATGAATCTTCGCGGACACGTCGAATGATTAACAGAGAAGATAATACTGCGACCATCAAACCCAGTGGAACAGGTGTCAAGTCACCCAATCTATCTAAACCACTACAAGAACTTTCGGGACTAGGCGCTATCGTAGAAGATTACTCTGACCTGGTGGGTGATGATCAGAGAGATCCATTCGAAGGCAAAGTTGCCAGTCTAAAGGTCAGTCTTACCTTAGATCATCTCACCCATTTGAGATTATCGACCATCTTTGGGTTTTCATTATCATGCAGGTCTTGAATCAACACCAAAAGATCCTGCACCCCAAGGATATCAGTTTACCTGGCTCAACTGTTGCCGAGAACAACCAAGGCTTGAAGGGTCGACTCTCCTCGGTAGTTCGATCCGATTCCCCAGTCGGTTCTCACCGCTCCGAATCTCCTGCTCCCTCGTTTAGTAGATCTCAAAGCTCGTCCTCTGCCTTGAATCGCGTGAATAGTACTGCCCCTAGCTCTTTTCAGTCGCCTTCCACCGATGCTAATCTCAATCGGTTCACTGAACAAGGTGGCGAAGATTACTCTGATTTGTTTGGTAAACCTCATCCCCCAAATGATGGTCGAGAATTTCCTTCATCTGAAACATTAAAACTACAGACCAGGCTTTCCAACATGTCTAGCAAATCTTGGGTCAGTCCCCGTCTTTCTCTTTCACATATGTTTTGGTTTCGTGAATTGATTGCCTGGTTATTTTTACATGGATCGATTTGTCAGCTTGGAGACGAGGATAGTGACGAAGTAGACCCATTTGCCGAAGTGGATGAAGAAAACTTGACAGAAGAAGCTACGCTTGAAGTTAATATAGCCCGAGATCGACTGGCACGATTATCGACCCTAGTGACAGAGATTGTCGACCAAATGACACCAGATATCGATGAGGTCTCACTGAAAGATGGATGCATGCAACTGGTCAGAGAGTCGTGCCTCCCCCCTCCTCTCTTGCGGGTTCGGGTTGATCCATCACATGCTTACTTCTTTACTTCTTTGTTGTTCTAGATTGGCCTGTTTGAAGACACACCCGAAATCCGCACTCATTTCGTGCGTTCTCATGGCATGCTCGCCGTCATTGAACTTTTACAACAATTCCAAAGATCTCGGGACTTGGTTAGCTTATTACTTCGTACCATTAATCTGGTAGGTCATCGTTTCGTCTGCCCCATGAAATACAATCACCTGGTCTTTGGACAGACAAGTTGATGCATTATCAATGTGCGTCCTGCTGTTTTAGATTATCAACGACGATCCAGAATCCTTGGAGAAAATCTGCGTACGCTCTCTTGTCTACTTTTGTGCAATCTCAATCGACTAATTCTTCACGTCTCTGGCTGTGGAAATAGTACAATGGTGGTTGTCCGGTCGTCATGGGTTTTGCATCCAACAAATACGCCCGAGAGATTCGGCTGGAAGCGGCTTTGTTCATTGGCTCCATGTGTCAGACATCACTGCTTACTGTCTGCCCGGTCGCTTTTATCTTTTTCCATGAACTTTTTCGATCTGATCTTGGTTTGTTACATACTCTCCTAGGCTGACTTGATTACCCTTCTCTTTCTCTCTCTCGTTGGAATGGTTCCATTCAAGTTACAAATGTTTATTAGCTGTCGAGGATTGAAAGTGCTAGTTGAAATGATGGACGAGAATTACGACGAACAAAAGGATTTAGTGTGGATGGCAGTAGATGGGATTTGTCGGGTATTCGAATTACAGGTGAGTCTACACCTTCGAAGTGGTCGTTTTATTACGGGTGAGATTTTGACGTGATGGTCATGTTTCAATAGGGACCAACACCCCGGAACGATTTCTGCCGGATGTTTGCACACGAGGGTCTGCTCGAACCGTTGTCAGAAGCCTTGCTCCATGTCTCCCATGATGATGATGACCTCGCCGAAAACGCTAAAGGACGGATCGTGCACATCTTCCTTCTGTTTTCTCAAGCGGACATGAAGGTAAAAGTGATCATGCTAACACGTGCCATCATCTTACGTAAGTTGTTGATTCTTTTTGATTGAAAATTGTGTGCACAAAGAGACTGATTTACAGTTGAGCCCATGCTGTTTTTTATGGGTTTGATCAGGTCTCATTAGATCCTTATCAATCTTGGAAAATGAATTGTTGGCCACAATGCTCAAAACTCTAAAAAACCTGACAATGCTACCCGTCGGATTACAAGTCTTACAGAATGCGAATGCGATCGAGACTCTGACAAAAGTGCTAAAAGAACAAATCGAGCGAGACCCGGACACCCCACTGACGACAGTGAGTGAAGTTCTTACACCACGGTCATCGATTACAAAAAGCTGACGAACGCATTTCTAATGGATATGTGTGCTCTCTAGGAAATCGCGAATCACGTAGTCAATGCGTTGTACAACTTATGTCGACTTAGCAAACCTCGACAAGAAGAAGCAGCCCTTGCAGGCGCCATCCCAATCCTTCAAAGAGTCGTCAAGAGTAGCTCTCCCCTCAAACAATTCGCGTTACCGATCTTGTGCGATTTTGCTCATACTGGTAAAACTTGTCGGAAGTTACTGTGGCAGAAAGATGGATTCGCATTTTATTTGGGCTTATTGAGAGATCCTTTTTGGGGGATCACCGCTCTTGAGTCCATCTTGGCTTGGTCGGTCTCATATATTCAGCTCTCCCAATCAAGAACATCTCCTGACAATTTTTTTTTCTGGCAGGCTTTCTGACGAAACTGCTCGTGTGGAAGATGCTCTGACTGAACCTTCTTCCATTGAAGCTCTCCTGCGGATGTTCACAAAGGCCAAGGCAACGACGTTTGAAAACCTGCTGGATCCACTATTAAAAGTAAGTCGTCATTTTTTTTTCTCAAGCCATTCTTTCAAGATCTGAGATGTTCTTTTGTCTAGTTGTTCCGAATTTCACCAGCGGTTGGAACATCATTGATCAGCCAACCGGCGTTTGCGCGACGGTTGGTTGACAGATTACTGGGACACAACAAGGCAGTTGTGCGATTGAATCTGTTACGATTGACGAAAGCGGTGTTTGAAACGGCGGTGGAGAAATCGACGGTGGTGCAGATGTCAGGTCTGGCGGCGGCGATCAACAAGATGGCCGACTCTGAGTCAGCGATCCTTGTGCGGGAGTTGGCCAAGGAACTCAACCGAGAGTTTTGTACGATCATCAGCCCGTCCAACTCGACCAAGGCCAAGAAACATACCCGCCAGCCCGCTCCAAGGTCGTCTACCGCCATCGCCTTTCCTACCGATGACCATCTAAGCCAGTCCAATAGGAAACCAGTGGCGATTAGTGAGCCCGCTGGCAGCCGACTTAGCAGTGCCAGTACACGCTCGTTATCTAGAGACACCTTAAACCAAATGGCCCGCTCCTCCTCCTCCTCATCTCCCTTCGAACCACTCGCCTCTTCGCTCGCTTCTTCGTCCACAGCTACAGGCCTCGGAATTAGTCTCACTGCTCCTCCTTCTCAACCACCTCTGCTCTCTACTCATTCTAACCTCCCCGGCCCCGCTCCTCCTGGTCCTCCCGTAGGCTCGAATCCCCGATTCTCGTTCGATAGAGTGCTGCCCTCAAGACCTTCTTTTCTACTCAACCAACGTCGCGCTTCTAACACCCCTCCTCCTCCTTCTACTTGAAATTTCTCTCTCTTTTCTCTTGTTTGGTTGTATCTACCTTTTTTTTCTTTGTTTGTGTTTTTTCTTTTCGGTTCGGACGGGGTATCGGTCGTCTTCTCTCTCTTTATTGTATTACTTGTTTCTCTTCTTCTGTTGAGCTATCGACCTTTTTTTCTCCCTTCTTCGACCTGGGCTTTTCGTTCACATCTAAGGGGTTTTTTATTGCTTCGTTTTTTTTTTCTTTTTTTTTTGTGAATGTGAGGGGTTTTTTTGGCGGGCATCTATTAGAATGTATAAAATTAGAGAAATTTAGGTCTCTTGTTTTTTATGGACTGTGTTATGACATTATATAGT
Organism: Puccinia horiana; assembly: GCA_001624995.1. NCBI lineage: Eukaryota > Fungi > Basidiomycota > Pucciniomycetes > Pucciniales > Pucciniaceae > Puccinia > Puccinia horiana. The sequence continues at coordinate 2,600,692 of LWDY01000019.1, forward strand.
ACATATTTATGAGTTTTTCCTTTTTTTTTAACTCAAACTCTGAACTTTAGACTCTATGGCAAGCTGAGTAATATTTTAAAAAACAATTAATCAGATTCTTGGGCCAAAATCTCACCCCATGAGTAAAAATACAAGGGGACTACATAGATCATAGGTAGAAGGTTACACAAAGCTTACTCTAGCCATAATTCCATTCCTAAATATGGCACAAAGTTGTGAAACTAACTGATGACAATGAAGGGACCGATTCTATTGAAGGGGAGTGCTTTTAGAGTACAACTGGACTATCAGCAGATGTTAATCAATTTTGCCTGACACCCATTCACCTCAATTCTTCCCGGTGCAACCAGCTTGGATGTGTGTTAAATTTCTGGTCCATGCCCAAAGGAGGGCTTCTTTGTTTTCCTTCTCAGATCTGCTAGGCCCCCCTCCATAACATGTATTTCTTCTGATCCCCTCTGAAATACAAACATCACTTAGTTCTTAGCATTTACTAACAAGACCTGCTCTTGAGAGAATTCTTGTTTTGTGATGATTCTAAGCCCCTCAGTGTTCTGCACACTTGAATTTATCAGCTCATCATTTCATCTGTTCTTGTCCCTTGGCCACAATTCTTTCAATGTGGAGTTCTGACAACGGTGGGCCAGTTACACTAACAGTATTGTTAGTTTTTTTAGATACACTAACAAAAAGATACTGTTAGTTGCAATTTTGGCCTACTAACACTACAGAATTTATTGGTGAAAAAAATTGCTGTTAGTGTATTGTTATTTTTATCCAGCAAAACAAAACTAACAATAACCAAATCCATTGTTAGTGTTAGTGTATCTATGTTAGCAGAAAAAAAAGATACAATAACTGTTAGTGTATTGCTTTCAAAAACTACACTAACTGTTAGTGTAGTGTTTTCAAAGCTACACTCACTGTTAGTGTAATGGCAGAATTATTACTAGATAATAAAAAAAAACACCAATTCAATGTTCATATCCATCCATTGACCAATCTTCAACCTCATTTAACATTCAATTTATTAGTTTCATGCTGTTCTGAAACCAAAAAAACATTTTCATGATTTAGTTTCTTTACTTGACTATTTCTAATAGGATAATGAATCTGATAATGAAATGATTCATCTCAGGGGTGAAACCACCTGTACAATTGAAATTACTTTTGATTGCTATCATAAAAGAATGAAGAGCCCAAGAAAACAAACAAGAATAAACCACATCATTTTCTTGTTTTTTAGTATTTCTTTCAGACTGAGTTTTCTGCATTGTTAGCTGTTGGTAGTCTTTGAAATTCAGTGTAGTGTAGCATAACTTGTATTAAGTTACACTAACTGTTACCCCAAAAACCTGTTATCGAAAAAAAGTTACGATATCTGTTAGTGTAGTGTTGATTATTTCCAACTAACAATAACAATGTTTTGAAACAAAAATCTTTCACTACACTAACAGTTAGTTTATCGAAAAAAAAATCCAAATAACAATACATAATTCTGTGAGAAAAAATAAACCAATACACTAACATTTATTGTCCATTTATCGTAGTGTAGCGTAGCGGCCCACCGTTGGTTCTGAACATGAAGACATGAAATCAATAATGAGGACATGTTTAACTCTATACAACATCAATTTTTTGGATAACAAAACTGCACCAATCATTACCAACAACCTTCAAATGTGACTCTACAATTGGAACCTTTCAATTTGTGTTGACAGGTGATTAGAACAGTTGAGCTCCAAGTGGAAACTCAAAATTGGAACCTTATGATTTGCATCAACAGTTGATTAAAACAGTTAAACTCCAATTGGAAGCTCATCACAAATCATCTTGAGATCATGTCCAAGAAGGAAGAAGACATACCTGATGAGATGCCCTAGCACTTCTTGCAACTTCAAAAAGAGCAAATAACAATGCTGGGTCACTACACTACTTGTAGCGTGTCAGCTTGCTACTAGTTCAGAGACAAACTGACTAGCCAGAACCAAATATACAGAAAAAGTACATATAAACTACATATAAACTACATATGAATTAAATACATAGTTGATACAATAACAGTAAGAATTAATTGATAAACACACTGAGAACACAAGAAATACATCTATGATAAGAACTTTATTACATGTAAACATCTTATACTTTATTTTAAACACTTAAATAAATATTCATGTGACTATAAACAGTATAAAGAGTAATAAGAATGACTCCAATCATTCTAATCACAACAAACCTTATTTTACAATAGAAATACCTTTAATTACTTAAATACCAAGCTACAAGTAGAGACATTATTACATTGATAATGTTATGTGTAAAACATGCTCTTGATAGAGGAAAATACTATAAACCTTATTTTACACTTACAATACTTGGATATACTTGGAACCATAAAATTAAGTTGTTTCATGAAAAATAATCAACAAACATCAAAAGTCATAAATAACTTTTGAACCTTAAAGAAAACTTAGAATATTATTGTATATTCTTAATCTAAACTAAAAAAAACCTAGGGTCACTCACTCGTAGTAACCCTGAATTTTTACTCCTTCCTTGTGTTCACAGGTACTACAGTATTTACATGTACCACGATAGACCACAAGGTTGTAACATGTTTACATGTATAAGTGGACTTCCAGAAGACCATTTATGGACGTAAAATTGAGGTGTTTTGTATAGTTTGGAAACTAGATCCAACTTGAAAGTGACTCCTCCAGGCCTGCACCCCGGCTACACCCAATTCAGAATTGGGCTCAACCCCGCCGGTGCGTAAAGTGGTAATACCACTGTTACAACACTTTCACACGTGTAATAAAATTATGACATCATTTAACACATACACAATTAAGTTTTATCAACTAAAAACCTTAATTACATCACATGTACACATGTGCCGTGGTAGTTGAAAATTAACTCCTTGGGATTTGTGGCCCAATTGGGAAAATAATTAATAACTCCCAAGTTGTAGTGCCTAAAATCCCAAGGCTCATCTCTTAATTAAGGTTCTGAAGCATAGAATGCATGGTACTAACATTAATTACATGGGAATAACCCCTCTGTCACAACAAACACAGACGGAAAGCATGGTATTATAATGCCAGATGAGCATTGTTACTACTGTAACTCCATAGTTACAAATGACACTAAAGCTCAAAATGGCTTGAATAACCACAAACACATGTCTTAAGTCCAATATTGACTTGTGTTACAGGTTGGAAGGCGTCGCAATCATGGCTCATCACCCAATTGAGCCATACCACACCTAAAAGTAAGGGGGGTTGATCAATTGACTCCCAAAAATTTGATTTCCGACTCCCAAATATAAGGGACGTCTGGAGGACCGTTTTTTGACATCCACCCCCGGTCCCCAGGACTAAAAATTGACCCGGGGCAAATTTGGGAGTCGGAAATCAAATTTTTAAATCCAGAATGGGAGTTGGAAATTTAATTTTGCAAAAAAAAAAAATATATAACTCTTTACTGCGCTGCCCAAAGCCCCCCAAAATTTTAGAGTGGCCAGAATACAATATAAAGTGCACATGATGATCTGCATGGCATTAACATACCCCAGGAGATGGGTGTACTACTGTGGCTCTAATTTGGTGCATTTCCTACCAAGGGAATCTGCTGAAACCTTAGCTACGGTGCCCCAAAATTTCACAGCACAAATTTTAATAACCTCTTCAAAGATGATTAGCTTCTAGGCAGTACTCTACCAACAGAAATTATTCTTCAGGGGGCGGCGGCTAATGGGGCCTCCAGTACTGTTAACAGTTGCTCCAACACTGTTGATAGTGCCTCTGGTACTGTTAATAGTGCCTCCAGTACTGTTAATAGTGCCTCCGGTACTGTTAATAGTGCCTCCAGTAATGTTAAGAGTGCTTCCGGTGATGTTAATAGTATCTCCAGTACTGTTAATAGTGCCTCAAGTACTGTTAATAGTGCCTCCGGCACCGTTAATAGTGCCTCCGGCACCGTTAATAGTGCCTCCGGTACTGTTAATAGTGCCTCCGGCACCGTTAATAGTGCCTCCGGTACTGTTAATAGTGCCTCCATCACTGTTAATAATGCCTCCACTACTGTGAATAGTGCCTCCAGTGATGTGAACAGTGCCTCCAGTACTGTTAAGAGTTCTTCCGGTGCTGTTAATAGTACCTCCAGTACTGTTAATAGTGCCTCTGGTACTGCTACTAGTGGCATATTAACAGTACTGGTGCCTAGTAAGAGTGCTTCTGGTGCTGTTAATAGTCCCTCCGGTACTGTTACTAGTGGTATATTAACAGTACTGGAGGCACTATTAACAGTGCTGGAGGCACTATTAACTATACCAGAGGCACTATTAACAGTACCGGAGGCACTATAAACAGTGTTGGAGCAACTTTTAACAGTACTGGAGGCCCCATTAGCCGCCTCCCCCTGAAGAATAATTTATGTTTGTAGTGTACTGCCTAGAAGCTAATCATCTTTGAAGAGGTTATTAAAATGTGTGCTGTGAAATTTTGGGGCACTGTAGCTAAGGTTTCGGCAGATTCCCTTGGTAGGAAATGTGCCAAATTAGAGTCACAGTAGTACACCCATTTCCTGGGGTGTGTTAATGCCATGAAGATCATCATATGCACTTTAGATGGTATTCTGGCCACTTTAAAATTTTGGGGGGCTATGGGCCGCGCAGTAAAGAGATATAAATTTTTTTGCATTTCTGGGTTTTTCGCGAAATTAGATTCCTGACTCCCAGATGTTCCCCGGGTCAATTTTTAGTGCTGGGGACCGGGGGCGGACATCAAAAAACGGTCCTCCGGACGTCCCGTATATTTGGGAGTCAGAAATCAAATTTTTGGGAGTCGATTAATCAAGCCCCAAAATAAGTTACTACCAGTACTACACACCTTTATAAAGGGTACTGCTTGCCTGTAAAATTCCCCATCATCATTCATAGCATAAAACCACAGACTTACACCTTTTTTTATACCAGATTACACTTGTAATACCTGTTATTTAGAACCAATTTGCCTGTTGTTGTGCTGAAGATCACTTGTTTTCTCTTTACTTTTACTCTACCACTCTCAACCACACCACCAAAGGTCACCTAATCCTTTTTCACTCGTGGCTGGACTGCTCCCTGGACTATTTGTATTGTCATAAACAAAGGTAATTGCTAGTAGTGAGTAATTTCCTTTCCAATAATTAGTCTGCAATAGCGCCTCTGAAAGGCTTGTACTAGTTGGATACCACCCCTGTTTATCAGGATCTCCAATCTGGTGATTCAGCATCACCCTGTTCCGGCAGAATCTGAATCAAGAGGGCACCTACAACAACCCCTGTGCTATCAGGCCCCTCTTTTAAATAAAGATTTATTCTTTATTTAATTCTTTTCTCTATTTTTACCATGACTTTACAATCTACAATCCCTAGTACATGTTTCCATCACCGTGTGTAGCTAAAAGAATACCATTCTTGGCATCACAGCGGCTGACATAGCGGGTGATGTAGCACAGTGTGACATACAGTGCTTACAGCTTACAGTCTTAACTGTAGCTGTTAGCGATATCATTGCTATTTCTACGTGCTTTTTCCCTTAAAAAGGTGTTGCTATACTATGCTATAGCCCCTGTTAGTGGTAAAAACGGCTACAAGGGGATGTAGCACAGCATAACACAAAATAGAGGCCCCTAGGACCACTAATAAATTTCTAATGCTACAGCGTTGGTGGCAAAAAAATTGGCTGCTATGCTACTCTATTTTTGGCAAAAAGCATAGCGTAGCAACCCAGCTCTGCAAACCTTGAAAGGTATTTGAGAGAAAATGAACTCAAGCAAACTCTGGATCTCAAGCTTGGAATTATACTTAATAAAATGTGAACAATCAAAGTAGAAAATTAGCCTGTATCTTAATATCACAAAGCAAACCTGAGGATTGACATAGATTACTCATTCAGCCTCAGGTGTTTTTCTTTTCCACTCAGTCTCAAGTATTCACATACATAAGTGCATTTGCCTATCTATTTCTCTGTTTATATCATTCAAGTATAGACACATGAAAAACTATTCTGTTCCTTCCTAAGCCCCCAAATGATCCCAGTTGGAGTCAATTGGATTCATTTTTTGACTTCAGCATATGCCACTTCTCTTCAAATTGTGTTTGTTTCTTTCATCTTAAGTGTTTGGACTTGGATATTACTGGAGTGCTTGGAGAGAACCTAGAGCTTCTTGGTGATTGGGGTGTTCCTCCTTCATCAGCTGCTTAGTTGCACAAAGTCAGTGTGGTTGCTTCAAGTTACTAAAGCAGTGCAATGCAGCCAAAAAAACATTTGCAAAGCCACAAGTCTGCAGAATGTGCTGCAGTCCCATGTCCAATTACATGCAATCGGTGGTGGTGCCATTAGTTTCAGGTTGAGGAAGCACTACAGTCACTGTTATTGGGGTAGGTGGGATGTAAGTTGTGTCAGAATATCAGCCCTGGTTCCCTTCTCTATTCCCCGCTCTCATTCTTTCTTGTCAACATAAAATAAAATTTATTGTCCTGATTCTGGACAGTGTAGTTTCCAGAATTCAGTTGAAGTTACTTTTCCCTTTATGGAGGAATATTTATGTATTGGGACAGTGTCCTTTTATTTATTCATTAGTTTGGTCCTGGTGTTGGGACAGTGTAGTTTCCCCACATTCAGATGAGTAGTGTTATGTCTTGTTTCCAGTGTAGTGTCACAAGTTGTGTTGTTTGTCCTGTCACAAGTGTGACAGATGATAGTAGTTTAAGTAGTTGTTCTTTCTCATTGAAATTAAACCATCAAGTCAGAGCACTTCTTCATTCAAACCACCTTTAGCTCCTTGGTCCAGTCTTATGCCCCTCAAGACTGTCTCCCTCCTTCTGTTGCATCCTTTTCTCCAAGCTAAATCAAAACAAGTTGTTGGTGTATGTAGCTGAAACTGAAGGTGTTTAGAAGATGATCACCCACTTGGGCAAGTTCTACAAGATCATCCACACTTGCTTGTAGAGAAAAGTTTTACTCTTGTGCTTGTAGTAAGCCTTCTTGGCTTTGGGAAGGAGATCCACAAGGACAGAGCCGGATGGTCAGTTGTTGGCAAGCTTGTGATAGATTCCAGAGAATTTCAGATTGGATTTCTGAATGTGTCCCCATCTGGGAAAGGAATCAATGAGCAAACACCAAGGAAAAACATCAAGAAAGAACACAAACATGAACATTAGACTGTTCCAATCTCTTTCCATACCAGAATTGTTTATTGATTCAAGTCCTCTACGTACATATCACTTCCAAACATCTTCTTTCTTATGTCCGTTTGATTGGATTACGTCCACCGAAACCTTTATTTGGGTCTTTGCTACATAAATATGTAGTTGTTTATCTTCTTGCGGAAGCCAATTGGCTCCTTGTTTTGGAGGCATTGAGGGAGAAAGATGCGGCACATATGCGCAGTCGATACAGTTGGACTTCAAATGGAGAGTTTGAGCTATTTTGAGTTGAGTTCCCTATCTAGAGTTCTTTCTAAAGTAATGCTAGTACATAAATATTTATGTATAGCAAGCTTCAGCTTGGGTTCAAGCCATGAGTGCTTATAGGCCCAATTATAAACAGTTTTTTGGAAATGTTTCGAAATATTTTGAAAATGAACCGGATTTAGTTTTTGATCGCTTTTTTTTTCTTTTTCCTTTCAAAACTTTCTCAGAGCGTCGTGTTGACCGGTGCGGTTGAAAATTTGATTATCTTGACCTGGTACGGTTGAAAATCTGAGCCGGACGACCCCTTGGCTCGAGCTATATAGCTTGAGTGGCCGGTAGTGATGCCCTATCCATTTCACTCAGACTTGGATTCGATAATTATTTTGGAAGTAAGGGTTTATCAGAATCAATCAATTGTGGAAACAAATGTTGTTTAGGCAAGAATGGACTGAAGTCTGACAGACGGTCTGAGTAGGAAACAAAAACTATGCAACAGCTTCTTGTCTCTTCTACCATTTGCCACAACATTCGGCTGTTTCTCAAAACGTGTATTCGAAAATTCTTGAATCCCAACCCAGAATCTTGTATGCTCTCATGACCAGCCACCATACGAGACATTTCCCCCTACCCATTCTCTCTGGAGACACATTCCTTTAGTATTAACGACCGACATGGGTAGGCTATCCACGCTGCCTCTGGGAGCTTCCCACTTTGCCCAGCTGACCATTATAGCCTGTCTTCTCTGGACTTCCTCACTCAATGCAATGCCCTTATCAAACAAAAGCTCTCATGCACAGTCCTTCTCCCACCTCTCCAAAAGGTCGCTAGCTCTAGCCGCCCGGAATGCCTCCAAGGCAAAAGTCTGCAATGAACACCAAAACCGCAATGCGCAGACATTTAGTTAGTCCCCGCACCGAAAGATTCATCACTCAGGCACACCTTCAGCAATCTGAATAGTGATCTCTCTCCCTCTCCTCTCCTCTCACCACCATTCCATTGTCTTTTTCTTTTATCTTCACAGGTCAGTGCTCCTCTCATATCCTGCAAATTCCCGTCTGCTTGAAAGGTAGAAGCATCTCAAAATTAGACTAACAGATTTTCAATCTCTACACAGATCTTGCAGCTCAGACCAACTATATAAACAGGAACGCCCGAACTAAGAAGTTACACAAGTCATATTCAATTGAGACACTCCCTGATGCAGATGGTAAGAAGTGCAACAACTGAATCCTTCCTTTTAAGCCCCATCAGATCACCTTTGTTTGAACTTGAACAACTTTAATGCGACCAGACCTCGATCAATCATTCACGCTAGCTGCATCTACGGAGGCGAATGTCGGGCTGGCCTCTAAACCTGACACCAGTTTACCCCCAAAACTTCAAAGCTTGGAACGGGCAGACAGCCAGAGAATCGAATGTATGCTATTGTTTCTTCTTGTGACTCTCTAAACCTTTTGTTGTTTGTTCTGCTGACTTGGACACTTGCGCGGTCACTCCGGATGACCTCTTGTATACACTAGCACCTACTACCACGAGCCACCCGGTCGCTACGAATGACAACCGGTTTACATCAGCAGCACCTATTACCACGACCGACCATTTCACCCCGCCAACCGAAGTTATAAAGCCCTCGCGTTTCCAACGAGCCAAACACTTCATTCAATCTTCCGTGCATCTCACATACCGGGAGCTTAAAGCAGTAGTAAGACTTGGTAAGTTTTCCCTCCACTTGATCAAGTTAGAGAAAGAAGAAAAACGAAAAAAAGGCTCACTACATGATTCTACGATCTTACAGTGACGAAATACCTCCGAATACGTAGCACCAAAGTGCCCACCCCATTGAGCACTGAAGTGAAACCAACGAGTTCGATTAGTCCCACTTGAACGACTTCAGAAAGGTAACCTGGTACATTGTTATTTATCCATTAGATAACCAAAAGTTGCACTTCCCTCACTACTATCTGTTTTAAGATGGATCCAATTGACCAATCAGGTCAGATCACTATTATCGCTGATGATATTGAATATGGGGTTTGGGGGAGTTCATTTCCATCCGACTGTGGAGAGGAAGAATCATAGCGGTTGGTGAGATAGACAAGTAGTGAAACCTAATCTCAGATCATCAGATGTATTTAGTTAATTATCGATCAATTTGTTTCCTTTTCTTCATCTAATTAGGGAAGTTCATGGTCTGCTGATTTTTAGCAAGATTTTAAGACTGCATAAAAAAGGTTTTTGCATGGTTTAAACATACCGAGAAATTTTCACTTTGTATATCTGCCAGCTTACCTCCAGCCAGGCATATGTGTGCTTACCAATAAAAACTTTAGGCCATCAGCAGGGGCCATAAAACACACCAAAACCAAATGGGCAGATTGTGAACAGCCCTATTAGGAGGGCTCACAACAAGCTTGTTATATCTGAATAAGCAAAATTTTAACAGGTGTACAATCTGGTTTGATCAGGGCCATCTGATTTTTTTTTTTCTATTATGTCATGACTGCTGACAACAAGCTGGATCAACATCCCCTCCTTTGGCAAATAAAGGTATACGGGAAGGTAAGGAATATATGAGCCTGTGATCCTAAAAGCTGGTTAAAACTTGACAGCCATGTATGGTGGATCCAAGGAATATACCTTGCTTGATAGGTCCATTACTAGCTTAACCCAAGCCCACCCGTTCGGAGGGCCGGTAACCTAAGGCTGGCGGGTGCCACTCGCGAAGCGAGCCTCCAAAGGAGAGGCTTGCACCTAATGTGAGAATTTTGGCATGGAAGCGGCATGTATTTTGGAGTCCAAAAATATTTTTTACACCATTTCTCTCATAGCTATTAAACTATTTGCCTTAGGGAAATGTGGTGAAATGGTCTTGATAGGCACTCATACTGGCTGCAAACTTATCAATTTTTTACTCATCGTTGGCCCAATTGGAAACACCTTCCGGGTAATGCCAGCCAGGCACATGCCCAATGAGTGTTCGGAATCTGACCTTAATCCCTATTTTTTTTAAAAACTGTACGGAAAAGTTGGCTGTACATTTGAACTAGTGGTTCAATCTGTACAGCTCCTGGTGTTGAAGTGTTATGCGACCATGGATGGAAGCCCCAAGATTATGTCTCATTCCGACCGGAACAGGAGATACAAACCTAGACAAACTATCAATTCTTGAAACCTTGAGGCCACATTGCCTTGGGCCTGTAGGACCTTGATGCTTGCTGTTGGACCACCAAATAGGCAAGAATCGGGCGGATTCAGTGATCCAACAGGCGTGTGAGATTTTTCAGGCGAAGGGACCTGGTTTGGCAAGGCAAGTTTCACCCACCAAAAGGCAAAAAGCTTCCACGCAAAAATTCTGACATTGGGGGCAAGCCCCTCCTTCGGAGGCTCGCTTCGGGAGTGGCACCCGCCAGCCTTACCGGCCCTCCAAACGGGTGGGCTTGGGTTAAGCTAGGGTCCATTAGGTGAAATCTTCCCTTTCATAGAAGAAGGCTACATAAGTGATGGCAACCACAGTATTTTTGCAAAGAACCTTGGAGATTCCTTGCCCAAGCTGATGCATATATAAACCTGACAGAAAAGAAATGGCTCCACCAGGACTCAAACCTGGGTTGGGCTAACTCTAGGTGCTGCTTTACCACTAAGCTACAAAGCCTGAGCTGCCAGATTCATAATCTAACAACACAGTTTATCTCTTCAATCGTTGTGAACCAGAACCAATATACATTCTCTCCTCTTCTTATCATTCAAAAATCCAATCTATATCTTTCCTTATTCTCTCATCCTTGATTCTCACATCTTTCTGTTTTCATTAATTTTTTCTTCTTAAAATCTCACACCTGCATCCAGGCTTTCAAAAATCTTGTACCACATGTCTATCCTTGCAACCTTCTTTCATTCTCATAAAACATTTCTTTAAAAACTCTACTGTCTCCTTCCCGTAACCTTGCCCTAAATGTGTGTATTCTCTGCAAAAATCTTCCAAGGTTTCAAAAAATTGTTATTCCTAACAAGTCAAAGAAAACCCCTTTAACTCCTTAAATTCTCACAAAACCAACCCATTACATAGTATAATCCAGTTTAAAAAAAGTGATACAAAACTGAAACCAATGTATGTACTTCTATCAAGAATTTTCCAATATATATATTTGCAGATAGTTCAGCATAATTTGCTGTTTTTCCAGAAAATAAAAACAAAAAGTTTTCAGCAAAAAAAAGAAATTGACTTGCAGAGAACAAAAAAGATTAGGCCCATGGGATAACAAATAGCGTACCTAAGCCACATGATGGGATCAGGGGCCCAGATACAGAGCATCCTCCCATTCCCAATGGGAGGCTGATGAGTTAAGTCCACACCGTGGCGTGAAGACTTTGGAAAATCCTGGTTTTGGAGGCTCATTTTCACAAATTGCAGCCTCACAAACCAACCACTTTCACCATGGACAAGCGGAAAAGTTCTGGAGGCATCCAGAAATCTCAGCTTCCCATTGCATATGCTGAAGATACAATTTCATTGGCTCTAGTGTCTGTGACTTTAAATCATAATAAATGTTCAACATTTCATGTTTTCCCATGCACCTTTATAACATGTAATACAGTATGTATTAACAGTTTTGTTAACTTTTGGTTACTATGTCATAATGATAGTGTGATAGGCTTTGAAATACATTGATACAAGATTTGGTGCATGGAACCTATCAGAATCTCTCAGAAATTCTCTTTGGAGTTATTGCATAATGATGAGAAATTAGAAAATAATGGAAAATTCAAACAGGTATGGAAGTGGAATGGGGAATCCCCTAGCTCCACGACAAGCATCAATCAAATGGGGAAAATTTGGCCTGTCTGCCAGTACCATGTGCAACACCAAACAGCGCCAGGAATTCATTGGAAGAGGGGAGGAAAAAAACTCCCACCAAAACTCCTGAAGCCCTCACACAAAAAAGTTGACATTGGGTGCAAGTACCTCCTTTGGAGGCTTACTTTTCAAGGGGTGTTGTGTTTTCACCAGCAATTGGTTACTAGGCCCTCCAATTGAGGGGCCGGTGATAAGTTAGGGATAACAACGAAGCTAAGAAAATTGGGAAAACAGAAATACTACTACCCCAGATTTAGATTTTTGTCAGGAAAGCAACTGACATTTCACTTGAATTTGTTTTGTAAAGGGAACTTCTGTCTTTTTGTGCAAAAAATTTGCAAGTATTCCTGAGTTAGCTGGAAATGAGAATACAACCTGCAACACAATTTTCTTGAAACTAATAGAAATACCTGTGAGACAGGAATTTTACTTGGCTGGTTTTCATTTTGCACAATACAGTTTCCCCCACCACTTTTCCATCACAGGCACTTCTTCCCATCAGCCTATCAGTCCCCAATTTCTTAGCTTCATCATCCAGACCTAGATTAAAGTTCAGAAGAGTTTCTTTGAAAGAAGAGTGCATCTGAGATCACCCTGTCATCATACCCAAATTACCTTGCTAGTAGTTTTGAGGACAAGGGAATTTCAAAGTCTATCAAAGCTACAAGACCTTCATTAATGATGGTTGTCAGCTTGATAAAGAGGTATCACCCTTTCACCCCGACACCAAAACTGTTTTTGTGAAGAGCATGGAAGAAACAGGTGTAAACTCTGGAAATGCTGGGATTTTGAATGAACACATTGGAAATGTAGACCAACAAATCCTGGAAGTTTACTGACTTGCAATACTTTGGAGAAATGGTGTGTGATAAAAGCAATTGTAATTGGGTGTGTGCCCCTCCAGCTGGACACGGCCTGATTCAAGCATGTCTCCATAAGTGAGTCCTGACAACACTTTAAGTTTAACACAAAAAAATTGAGGTCCTTACACTATTTATTTGAAGGAGCCCACAGTGTGAGTAATTTGCTGGGCAATGTCCCAGTTTGGTCTATCACCATGCCTTCACCTCAAACAATTAAATTTGATGTGCATTGTGATTCTGGGTAAGTTCTTTGGAGATACAAAGGGTCACATGAAAATCCATGGCCACTGTCCAAAAATCTGGACAAGATCTCAAAAGCCAATCTCAAGGCTGTTAATTATGATCTGGCTACACCACATGTTACATACCATGTCAAAGTAGTAGCTATGGTGGAGGCTGGACCCGCACCCAGAGTGGTCCACATCTTGCAATCTACTCATACAAGATCAAGACACAGATAACTGACAAGAGATAGACTCAGACCCCATGATCCCTTCTCTCCACATCTGATGGTAACAAAGGCCAAAATCCAAAAGAATTCTTGTGCCAGATATTTCCAGATGAAGGTTTGACCATCTTCTCCATGAAATGGGTGATTAAGTTTTGCCATTTTTCATGTATCTATAATTGATAACTGTCAAACACCACAATAATAATATCTAGGACACTCTGTGATGGCATGGTTCTCTTTAAACAGGAATAGTTTGAGATACTACCGCTTGGTTTGATTCTGGTTGAAATGAATTCAACTACAGAAAAACTTGGGAACAATGTTGGATATGACCCAATAAGTTAAATCTTTATTTATCCTAGATCAATGGTGGGCCCGCCACGCTTCCCATATCCCAGTGCAGCATAATCCTGCTAGCAGCTGATAGGCTATTTGTTGGCTGTTAGAGGAGTTTGTGCTAATGCTATGGGCTCAGCCCCAAAGAGGGTGTTGTTACGCTGTGTTACAGCTGGTGTTAACAGAAAAACATGCTAACAACCGCTGTAACACAGGGTAACATGGCGTAGCGGCACTAAAAAAGCAGCTAACTCTAGGGCTTTTGTCAGCTAACTTAACTAAGTCCCTCTATTGGAGGGGGAACACTGTCCCGCAGGGACCCTCCGAAGGAGGGACTTACACCCTAAGTCAACCCCATGGCCTGAGAGAATTAGGAAGTTGGCATTTTTCAATCCAGCATAGCTTCATCACAACACATTGTGTGGTTGAGTTGCAGGGAGCAAAAGATGCCCGACATCAACAGGAATCTTTCCATGTCTTTTACTTGTTATTAGGGGTATGTAATGGCGTTCAAATGTTGTTTTTATAACTGCATTTCCTTGGCACCACACATGTTGCACTGTACAGGATCTGAAATCAATGTTTTTACAACTCTGATTGTAGCTCAACAAGAGGGGTTGAGGATGTAAAAAAATAGTAGAAAGATGAGGACAGCTTGGGCCGTCCCAGAAATGAAAACTATTTTGAAAATGGCACAGAGACTCATGCAGGACATTGATTTTAAAAAAGTCCCCACCAAAAGTTGAAATTCTCTCAGGCCGCGGGGTCCACATAGCGCATAAGTCCCTCCTTCGGAGCGTCGGTCCCTGCGGGACAGTGTCCCCCCTCCAATAGAGGGACTTGGTTAAGTTAGTTTTGTCAGCGCCCTGCTAGCCAAGGCAGCGCAGGGACTAGACAAGAGCTCCAATGGTCTCCATCGGAGAACCACAGGTCAACCTCTGGTGGTGCAACTGACAGATCAGTTGCACCACTCTGACGAAATTAAATGCTTTCAATTTCTCTGTTGAGTCCTGGGTAAGCCGGCAGCTGAATCAACAGAGAAGCTGACCCCAGATCCGCTTAACAAGCGGCCGGGAAGAAAGTAGAAGAATAAAAGGAAAGGCTAAGCGGTGCCTTTCCCTACCTTAAGTACTGGGGGAGAATGTCAGCCCACGTGATGCCAAGGACTGAATCCCTCTAGCTACACGGGGTGCAAAGAGAATATTTGGTGCAAGAAAGCGCCAAAAATAAAGGGTGCCCATGAGATATCCAGGCCATCGACAAGCTCTTTGCATGTTGGTCTCAACATTTCTATGAATATGGTTGTTGGCTAAATATAGCCTGACTTCGAACGTTGAAATGAAGAAAGATATGCATTTTCCAAAGTAATGAAGTTAATGAAGGGCAAGCAAAGAAAGAAAGAAAGGGCAATGGAATCGATGATTCATTATATCAGGGGGAAAAAAGACGGGATAGCAACTATTTAGACAACAAGGCATCGTCTACTTGGAGGGGTTCGAGCGGAAGATTGTGATTGAGATTGGAGAGCAAGAGCTGACTGAACTGGATAAGCGGGATACGATGATCAAGCGAGAATGATGAGTCAGATGGAGGAGGAAGAAGGTCGGTTTCAGGGGTGGAGTGGCCTTGTTGAGAATGAGAAGGGATCCCAGTGGATCTTGCGGACTTATTTGCAGAGGGAGCCGGCCACTTGGATGGGCGGATGAGTGATGACCACAGTAGCCTACTGGGCGGGACCAGGTGGGGCGAGATCTCGATCAATCGATCAAATTCGAACTCCAATTCTTGATCACTAGCTTGGGCGAGGATAGGATGAGTAGGCTCAAGGTGAGATGGGTGGTCGTCGAGCTTCTTCTGAAACAGGTCTTGGAACGGCAACTGAGTAGAGATTCCAAGCTCTTGCTCGATCCGTAGTGCTTGGTCTATGCTTGCAGAAGTCTGGTCATCGACTGCCTCTCCAGCCCGGATCAAGCCTGAAGTCTCAGTGATCAAAACCAAGCCGTCCAGGATTCCATCTTTCTTGGATAATTCCCGCTTATCTGAGTTGACTCTAGATGTGATAAATCGGCCCGAAATAGGGGAATGATTGATCTTGTGATTCAAAATCGTCTTCCTCGCCATTACGTCAATGATTGCCAACATGTCGACTTTCGATCGTTCCTTCTTATCCTTCTTCTCTTTCTGGCCCTCTGTCTCTCCGGCACCTTTCCCTTTTGCTTCGTCCCCTTTCTTGCTCGTCCTGTGTATGACTAACACCTTGCTGTCGTCGGGTGTCTTGACCATGAACTGCGGCGCACATGGCCAAAATCCCAGTTCTTCAAACCGAAACGATCACAAACCACGAGCAAAGAGAAACCCAAGTCAGCAAAGGCTACAGGCATATAAAGAACTCTGCTTTGAGAGCGCGCGATTGGTGTATGTGGGCTAATGGAAAACTCACCAGTTCCAGTCAGTAGATCAAATAAACCACAACCCAGAGTGCCAAGAAGAAAGATAAACTGATGTTTGTCGCCCACAAACTCGAGATCTCGAATAAGGAACTTGTGAGTTTGACGATGACTGAGACAACCGAAGGAGTTCATATTAAAGCTCTTCAAAAATGAGAAGCTTTTCAAATCCCAAATGGAGATGATGTTCCGACACGAGTGATTATGCAGCAAGGCGAGGATTGAGTTATCTTTTGAAATCGTCATTTTAGAGACACCGTAATTTTTAAGTTTCAATTTAATCGATTTCAGGTTTTCGAATTCTTTTCCGTATGAGGATTGTAGTCTTTTACTCTTGGGAAGTGAGGTCGTCATGGGTGTAATCGCGGTTGGAACAGTTACCAGATGAGGACTTATTGAGGATGATGTCCATATCTTGATTGTCCCATCGATCGAAGTCGTGATTATTTTGGGGACCAGGTCGGTGGATAGTTTCAATGAAGTGATTTCAGACTCGTCGTGTGGATTGTCAACGCGAGCTATCACTTCGAATCTAAAGATCCAACCAAGTAAAAAGGATAACATAAATAAAAGTTGATCTTGCTAGTTCTTACTGTCTATTCTCTAACTGGTTTTTGGTGGACTCACCTATCCGAGCTACCTTCGTAAACTCTTTCCCAAAGTTTGAGTGTGATTTCAAGAGAAAACCCACGGTCTTCATCCACCCAACTATCGATGGTCGCCAAATACCGATCGTTGATACCACCCAACTCAACAAACATTAATTTAGGTTCAACAATGGGTCGTTCAGCGCGTCGGCTGATGGTATTCTTCGGCCTTACAAAGATTTCACTCAGCACTCTTCCCGAGCCACCATCCAAGATCTGTAGCCCACATGCATGAGAAGATTGTAGGAGCAAATTCCCATAAGGCTTGGCGTGACCTTGAGAGGATTCGGGGAAGCAAACGGGTGATAGAACAGCTTGTTTTGTTGGTGAATGTTTGTATACGGCCGGCAATTGGTACATCTTGGGTAACTTTAGAGTTTTCGAGAGGCTCATCGTCGCGATGTTAACGATCATGAGTGTTCCATCCAGACCAGTGACCAATGCTCCAGGCTCGTTGACGTCGACTTTCTCGATCAATGAGATATTCGAGATTGGGGTGCCCAAGCGGGGCAAAAAGGTCTTGGAGTCCAATCCAATCCCACTGAAGTCTTCCAATCTCCACAAGACTAGTACGGCCTCTTCACCCCCACTTAGTAGATGGGAGCCATTCCGAGTGAACGTCAAATCAGCCACAGCGTGAGAATGCCAGTGGGATAACGATGTAGGACACGGCAAACCGACACCTGGCGTCCGAGTGGCTAATTCAGCAAATACCGTCCATTGGGCCTCTGATAAGGCGTGCCATAGTGCAATCTTTCCTGAACTCGAGCCGGTTGCAAAGAAATCACATGGCACGCAGGACACGTCGATCGATGGAGGCTGGGAGGAATCGAAATGGTCTGCATGGGTCTTGGCCGGGAAGGCAATGCAAGTGATCGGCTCGGGAGCTGCCAAGTGAAGCGTTTCGAATTTCGTTTTCTTCGATATTTCTTGATCAGCCACTTTTTCAAATAAATCAACTGGCTTCAATCTGATTATCCAAATATTCAGGCCAGTCAAAAGACCGAGCCAATTTCCACAGGGACTTGAGGAGAAAGCAGAGACAGGATCAATCTTGAGCAGATGGATCTTTTGAATTGGGCGGGTTTTTTGACCGAGACAAGGTAAATTGTCGAGTTTGACAGCATAGACGACTGCCCGTTCACGAATTTTGGCCCTCTTTCCGAGAGGGGTGCGTTTAGACTTGTTTTTCTTCGAATCTGACGGTGTGTGCTTAGTGACCAGCAAGAGAGTTAATGAGGTATTTGATTGATCGATGGACGATGTGCATGAAGGCCTCAGTGAATTACGAATAGCAGCATGTGTGATCAATAAGTCGGTATGATAGGTAGCTTTGAGTGCGTTCTCAATGAAATCATACAGGTAAATCTGTCCGGATGAGGATACTAGGATGAGAAGTCGTTCGGGAGAGATAGGATGTCTGAGAATCTTGATCAATCTGGATTTTTGAGCGGGATCGGGTATGCTGAGACTAGCGAGCAAGAGGTTTGATTGTGTAGAATAGACATGAATCGAGTGAGGCAGCCCAGCGAGAAAACATAGTCTGAAAAAGTGGGCAAGTCATTCAGGGTTTTCCTTTCATTCATTTTTTCTACGGATGATAAGGAAGGAAAGAGGCTTACTTGGAGTCATCTGAGATAATTGGCTGACAGCCTGGATGGTTGGGTTGAAGCAGAGTCTGCCACTTCATTCTGGATGGTTTTTTCTGAGAATCGAGTTTCTAGTTTTTGGAATAAATACTTTGAGAGCGCAAGTTGTGGGTTGAGTCCTCCGAATGCGCTCCCCCGTGTTTCGGGGAACGGTCACTTCAGCCACCGCACATATCATCCTTCTTTTGTGACATGTGCACTAGACCTGATGCAGTCCCAATCCTTCCAAATACTTCTTTGCCAGCTTTCAAAAATTACCCATCAATGGATCAAGATTTCCAATTGCTATTTAAATTCCTTACAAGGCCACTCTAAATTGTGCTGTGTCACTGTAATATAGAACAATTTTTCAAAAATAAAATCAAAACCACAGAATTCACCATCAGAAGTGATTTTCCATAAGGGTAGCCTACAGTTAAACTTGAAAGAATTGTGGTCTAAGGCCTAAAGGCTATAAAAAGATGAGCTGAGAAATTCAAGAGTGCAGAACACTCAGGGGCTTAGATCACTAAACAAGAAGTCTCATTAACTACATTGGTACCTCACTGATTGCCTTGAGGTAGACATTACTTAATAAAATAGTCAACAGTGTAATAATGGATACTGTACTCAATTAGAATTAAATTAATAATTGCCATGTTAAGAAGCCTGTCTAGAAAATTTAATGTTGAGGTTTGATTTTTGGATTTCAGTTTTTTTGACCAATTTTTCATCGTTAAACTGCTTTACAATCAGTGACAAACAGAGCCTTCCCAATTTGAATTATAGCAACTAACACCTGCTTCAATTAGGGAGTGTGAGAATTTCAAGTCTACATATTTAAATGAGGTGGAGGAAGGCCCGAAGGGGTCTGATTTAGTTGAGAAAAAGTGCCAACCAAGGAGCTATAATCAAGTGACTCACACTTGATGCTGAGTTACTACTGGCACACAAACCAGTTTAAGGCCCCGTTTGGAAGCGGGATATTACATGTGTGATATTGAGGCTGCTGGTGACATCTGGTCCAATTTTGGTGGACTTGAGCAGATGTCACCTAGGATTTCACATATGAAGCGTAATATTACGGCTGTCATATGATGCTCCCCAGCAGGGCCTATGTAAGCTACTACAAGATGTTCAGAATGTGATTGAGCTAACAAACAGGTATAAGCATAATCTAATATTTAAATAATATGTGGATGATGACATTGTAACACAGCAATGTAATAAAAAGAGCATTGTAACTTGTTGGAATTCCGCCATCTCTCTCTCTCTCTCATTCCTTTATCCTTTCTTATTCATTCAATTTTATATTCAATATAGTCAAGTCCTAGGTCCCACAACTCGACCATACTTGAACTTGGTCTACTTAAATCATCCAGACTACAGATGAATTGAATCTGTCCTTACCACATAGATCATCTGAGTGACACTTGAGCCTCCTCAAGTCCTCACTGACATTCATCAAAGACACTTTATCCTCTTTGATTAATTAACAAGGTACTGTTATAGACTTAGTCTACTCCTCGGATATCATCCAATTTTCTCTCATCAACATAACTTAACAAAGGATGGTGAGAAAGGCATTACAAATTTTAATGGAAAAGAAAATGTGAACCATAATAAAATGATGGAAGACTAGAGTAAGAAGCATTAGACACTAGTGATGGAAGAATAAATGATATAAATAAAAAAATTTGGATAGAGACTGTGAGCGGGAACAAGACTAGAATCCTGACACAGAGTACCTGCTTGCAGTTAAAATGCAATATTGAAAAGGGTCTTGAAAACACAACCCCCCTCAATTAGAGATGCAACCCATTAGACATCTGAGACATCCAATGGCCAGTGCTTCATTCAACAGTCCATGGACCGTCTGTGGTCTCAGGGGTTTCAACTCCAAATTTCTCCCCTGCAAGTGGGTTGCATTTTCTAAAGCTAACCAACCGATTCCCACCAAGGAGCATTTTCCTTGGCTTGCTGGTACTTCCTGTACCCACCCTCCAAGGAGAGTTTCTCCTTGGTGGGAGACACAGAGTGTACTTACCTGGCAAGGAGGAACTCTTCCCAGTGGGTGTAGAAGGTTACTCTCATGGAATATTGTTTAAGATTTTTTGAATTATCTTACTACACCATGGAACTTCTCCAAGGTGTAGTCTCATAACCAGAAGGCTGTGGTCAGTAGTTGAGTTTCACACACATGTGAAACCCCCCCCCCCCCCCCAGAATAGAGATAAAAGGTAAGAAAGAAAAAACTAGAAAAAACTAGAAAAAACTAGAAAAAACTGACAATTAGGTTAGAAATCAAATGATAAAGAATCTCAAGGTTTATCAACAAAAGGCATTGAAATTTGAAACACTCCTCATGCTCACAATGCTTAATCCAGCTTTCTTATTGAAACTAAGTCAGGAATGCTGGCCATAAAGAGTGGAGGATGGCATATTGTTACTTGAAGAACATTTCACCAAGCAAGAATCAATTAGAAAAATAACAATGGGATTGAAATCTTAGAGAAAATTGCTAAGAAGATGGTTGAATGTGATAATATCTTTGAAATGTTCAATGCACCACCACATCAAGAACATGGACCAACTTCTAGTACCAAGTGCAAAGAATCTAGATAGAATTATGATATGGTGGAACTTCAAAGGCATGAAAGTTTCTGATTGTTGAAATGTTTTTTTCATTACTTGGATTTTAAACTGACTTTGTGTCAGTAGCCACATGTGGCTTAAAGAGGGTATTGAACCAAAAGGACCGCTTTCCAAAGCACATGATGTTGTTGCTTCATATACATATTTTTCTACAAAAAAATCAACAATAAGAAAAACAAATAGCCTATTTAAAAATGGTAAAAAAAGTGATTTCATCTTTCATGTTTTTTTTTAAGAAGGGTCTTCAACACGTGACCCCCTGGGATTGAATGTGCGACCCAACATATGTCCTTAGGACGGTTGGGGTGGGTTGCACCTTCAACCCCCCCCCCCCCCCCCCCCCCCATCAAAATGGGGGGTCACAGGTCAAATTATCGACTCTCAGTCAAGGAGGATCCTCGGCAAAGGGTACAAGCCGTACCTACCCGCCAAGGAGGTTTCCTCCTTGGCGGGAAGGTACTGTCAGTACCTATCACCAAGGAGTCAACCTCCTTGGTGGGAAGGTACTGTCAGTACCTACCACCAAGGAGTAAACCTCCTTGGTGGGAAGGTACTGTCAGTACCTACCACCAAGGATTAAACCTCCTTGGCGGGAAGGTACTGTCAGTACCTACCACCAAGGATTAAACTTCCTTGGTGGGTAGGTATGGGCTGTACCATCCATCGGAGAGGATTTCTCCTTGGCCAACCGGTACAGTCCGTACCAGCCAACCAAGGAGAAATCCTCCCAATGGATGGTACAGCCCGTACCTACTTGCCAAGGAGGGCTCATCCTCGGTGGTCATGTACTGTCAGTACCTCCAACCAAGGAGGAAACCACCTTTGCGGGCAGGGATGGGATGTACCATCTGTCAGGGAAGATTCCTCCTCAGCCAACCGGTACAGTCTGTACCAGCTGACCAAGGAGAAATCCTCCCCGGAAGAAGGTATATACAGACAGTACCTGCCCGCCAAGGAGCAATTCTCCTTGGTGGCAACATACTATCTGTACCATCCATTGGGGAGGATTCCTCCTCGGTCGGCTGGTACCAACTGTACCGGTCGGCTGAGGAGAAATCCTCCCCGGCGGATGATACAGCCCGTACCTACCCGCCAAGGAGGTTTCCTCCATGGTGAGAGGTACTGACAGTACCTTTGCGCCAAGGAGGAAACCTCCTTGGTGGGTGGGTACAGCCTGTACCCTTTGCCAAGGCTCCTCCTTGGCGGAGGGTCAATAATTTGACCTGCGACCACCCATTTCGACAGGGGATTGAAGGTGCAACCCACCCTGACCGTCCTGAGGAACTAGGGTGGGTCGCACCTTCAATCCCAGGGGTCGTGTGTCGAAGACCCTTTAAGAATTATGGTGTTCAAATATCAATTTGAAAAAAATTGCATAAGTTCTTAAATGCAAGATTTGGCAGGGACCTGTCAAGAATCATAAATTTTAAGAACAAGTTTCTTGAAATGCCCCTGCCAAATCTTGCATTTTAGAACTTATGCAATTTTTTTCCAAAATGATATTTGAACACCTTAATAGTAATTTTCAAATTCATTTTTTTCAAGTAATCTGAATTGATTTCTTCACTATGCTTAATATTGAGCAATGCATTCACCATCTAAGCTAACATAGGACCCAGGATAGCCCCTGTTGGACACACATGAAACATGTAGCAAAACAGGATTTTTTGTGAAAATGATACTTGTGAAATGCCGACAGACCTAAAACTAGTGCAACAGTTCCCCTCTTTTGACCCAATCTTTACCCACCACTCTATCATCACCCCCATCCCAGTGCACTTTTGCCCTTTTACATTCAAATTCCAAGCTTGGAAGACAACATTCAAATCATACTGAGGTGTTGCCTGCTCACTACCTCATAAATACCTTGCAGCAAGTGTCAGGTTGAATGGAGCATTGGATCATGTTTGCACTCATCAATACACACAATCTTCAATTACTTTTTCAAAGGACAGCTGGCATGAACATAATTACTCAGATGGATACCAGTGAAGCTTACAGTGTACTCTGGCTTCCATCTTCCTTGCCTTCAATCCTTATTGCTATGAGTGATCCAGCTTATGTGGCTGAGCCTGCAGACTGCAGTTGAAGATGACATGTCAGGATATATCTGCCTCTGTATCTACAAAAAAAAAATTTTGTATCTACAAAAAAAATGAAATTGTTTTTTGGTGTCTTGATTTCTCATCTAGTAACTCCTCTAGCTACCAAAATTTTTTATGATGTTGCTTAACTCTTGTGTATCTAAAAGCTGGCGACTGGAACTTTTTTTTTCAACATGCTTGTGTCCAAGGTATCCAAAATGGATATTTTGGAAAAACCCTAGATTTTTCCAGTAGCAAAAACCCCATTTTTCCAGTAGCAAAAACCCCATTTTTCCCAGATCTACATGAGTGTCTCCAACTGGGTCTATCCGGGGTCCTGCTAACATTCAGTGCAACTCCACCAGATTCACAAACATGTAGCGTAGTGGGTCAATGGATGATGTTAAAGTGTAGTGTAACAACCAAAAGGTTGACCTGTCCTGTAGCATAACTTATTTAATGCTAACACCACTACAATCCATCTAACATATATTTTTGGCAGTGAAGTTTTTATC
This sequence comes from Puccinia horiana, assembly GCA_001624995.1. Classification (NCBI taxonomy): domain Eukaryota; kingdom Fungi; phylum Basidiomycota; class Pucciniomycetes; order Pucciniales; family Pucciniaceae; genus Puccinia; species Puccinia horiana. The sequence continues at coordinate 2,624,631 of LWDY01000019.1, forward strand.
TACAGAGGTAAGCTAAAATGACCAAAAAATTATGCTACAGTGTAGCATAACTTTTTCAACTGCTAACACTGCTAAGATCCCACAAACACAAATTTCTGGTAGTGCTAGTTTTTTTCTTCAAAACCCAGAAAACACTACACTACCAACTAACAATAAAAACAAGAAAAAGTATTGTTATTGGCCAAGTTGTGCCACTAACATAAGTGGTGTGTAGGCATAGCTTAAAAAGCTAACACTAAGCTAAGCTAACCAAATGCTTAGCTTAGCTGACCCAACATTGATAAACATAATGAAAATAATTCTTTTGTCTCAAGTCTTTGGTTAAAAGTGATCATTTCATCTGGTTAAACATCATATATTTTTTTTGAATAAAAGTGATACATTTCTTGTGTTAAAAGTCATGACTTACTAGAGTTAAAATTCATTACATCCATTTCAATCGTACTCTTTGTTTTTGAAAAAAAATGCATATTCTAGTAAACATCAGGGTGGGAAGAACAGAATAGACACAAGAAGCTGTTGATTAGTATAGTTAGCTTCTTCCTGACAAATCAACCAAGCCTTTTATTATGGTTTAGGAGCTCACAGAGAAATCTGAAGAAGACAAATTGTAGGAAGAAGCCAGCTCTGCTCACCTTTCTCAATTTTCAATTTGGTTGAAGAAAAATTCTGTTTCATTAATTTTTCTATTTTTTTCCTTGTATCTTTTCTTTTCTTTATTTATGTCTTTACCTTACCTAGAGACCATCAATCAGCTCAATTTTTCATCTTATTTAATTAACATTACTTCATCTAATTTAAAGTATATACCTAGAAGAAAACAGCACCACACATGCACTTAAACACTAGTATACACTCAATTGCACAATTTAAAAATCCGTTTGCACTAAAACAATTGGATTGTATTGGTTGGGGGTCTTCAAAGTTTTTCTTGGGTGTTCTGCAGGCAAGTTTGACTTGGGGTTCAAAACCCTTGGCGGCCCTGCCCAAGTTCTTCCCCATTTGACTTGGAAGCATATTGCATTTTAGTCAAACCAAACCAATTTTGAACTGATTGAGTGTATCACATCTTGCCTGATAGACACACCCAACCCAGCTACATATGTTGGAAATGGGCCTTCCTTCTAGAGTAAGTCTTTCCCATCCCAAGTGTAAGTTTACACCAAGTACCTTTCTACTGTTTCATTGGTAGGAGTACCCAAGTGTGAAATACAAATCAAGATTTTAATCTTATCAAAAAGTGTGATGTTGATTTATTTCCTACAGACTCAGTTATGATATCCTCAATGTAATTAAATATTGTAAAAAAAGGCTGCCATCCAGGGTTGACAGTCTGTAAGGAGGTAGCGGATTCCTGTGTATGCCTATCTGAATTAAATTATTAGTTCTGGTACTCTCAGTTGTCCATAAGTCCCATGGAACTTTAAATAACATCAAAGGACCAGATACTGGTGGCAAAATAGCAGTGGCTGTAGGGGGGGCTCACTGGGTTTCTGTTGTCTGGGCTGTTTTCAAGCTGAGGGTGGAATGATGCGAGGAATAAGAGCTTACATATGAATCTCAACTGGGGGAGTTTCAAATGGAGATCTTCTTGTAACACACATGTCCCATGGCAAACTTGAGGGCAATACAGTATACCTAGCAGGTGACATTCAGGGTGGTAATTGGGCCGGGTGTCCAGTAGGCGGCCCAAACCCGCCCGGGTTTGGGCCGGACACGGACACTCCTTTTAGGGAAATTTTGGAAGTCGGCCCGGCCTGCTAAGGTAGCTAGATGGCGCGGGCTGGCCACAGGTGCCCGGGTATCCATGGCACCCACCTGGAAGGTACACTGCAGTAGGCAGTTTCTCATCGTTGTTTACTTTTTTCATTCAAATTTTGTAGAGCAATAAAATCGAAAAAAATAAAAAAATGAAATAAAAATAAACCCTTTACAAGGAGCCCGTGGGCCACTGTCGGGCTGCCCGCAGGCCTGCTGGACGCCGCTGGACAGCCCGTGTCCGTCTGATTGCGGCCACGGGTTTGGGCCGGACTTCAAAATTGGGGGTTTTTGCCCGGCCTGGCCTGTCCGTGAGTGTGGTGGGCTGTGCTGGGTTAGCCCGTGGGCGGCCCGAGCCCGCCCGATTACCACCCTGAGGTGACATGAGGAAAAACTCAGCAATGGTTCAGTTCACAGTGCTGAAACTCCCTAATGAACACATAGGGCCTTTGCTGTCAAAGTATAGTATTTTGAGAGTAATTTTGCAGTTTCAAAAACTCTTACACATTGTCACCTGACACCTGTTGCCATCAAATCTTTCATGGTGCTATGTATGATCAGAATTGAACTGACCATAAATCAGTAATCAGAACTTTCGATTGAAGTCACTAATTGAGTTTATAGGTAATCAATATAAACTCTTGTTCAAAAGGCTCTGAAATAAAAGAGAACCACCCATAATCAAAATATGTATTTAAGTATTTAAATATGTAATTTTTGAAAACTAACTAAACTTTGAAAAGAATGTACTATTAAACTACAATGACAGATCTGTCTAAAAATATTGTTTCTGTATATATTTTAAAAAAGAGATGGATACAAATTAATTTCTAACCTACCTTTTCTTTTACCAAAAAAAAGAAAAAAGAAAAAAGAAAACAGATGATGTTAAAAAAAGTAATAATATGGTAATTTCAAATGAATGAAGGAGATAAAATTTGAATCTCGGTTCTAGACCAAACAAAGATTGATTTTTAAGTTTTAGTTTTTTGTTGTTGTTCAAGTCTTAAATGAATTCTTCGACGATTTTCATAGTTGTCAAGACTTCTTTTTGGAGCACGACGAGGGACTGAGGTCCATCGAAGAAAGTCTACAACAACAGCCAAAAAAAAAAAAAAAAAAGAGCGACCGATCGATTCTTTGTTAGGTTTGAATGACAATGGCCAAAAGAAAATACGAAAGGAAGCACAAAAAAAAAGGAAACCGACCTGGATAGCAGTTCCGCCGGAAGAAGAGCCCAAGACACTGGACTCTTTTTGATTCAAGGAGGACGAGGAAGAAGGGGAGAGGAAGCGGAGGTCCCAGAGCAAGACACCACTGGTAGTATCAGCGTTTGGATAGCTGAACAGATTATCTCTCAAGCTTCCCTGTAAACATCACACAAACAAGTCAGTTCAAAAAACAGTTGAGAATGCCCAAGAAATGATGGAGAAAATCACCCACTTTGCGATGGCTTTTCACCGCTGGCTCTCCCTGTACCGATGGGGAGCTCATCCCGAAACTGATCACCGGTCGAGCTGCCGTCCTCAGATCACAATACCGAAACTGAAAACAAAAACAACACATCAATCAGCCAATGAACTCATCTTAGGAAAAGCCTTCGGTTCGCTCTTACTTGACTACCTGGAGCCTTGTTCGCAGTAGTGACCATGATAGTATCACGGCCGACCGGACTAGAGAAGAGAAGAAAACGAAATTAGATTCTCCAGTCACACAACAAGAAAATAAGAAAGGGAGGTAAAAAAAAAAAAAAAAAACAATGGAGACCGACTTTGTTTGGATGTCGAAAACATGAGCACTATCTTCGACACACAAAGTATGATGAAAAGCCTGAGAAAGATCAGTAGCGAAAACCTAAAAAAAAAAAAAACGTAAAATAGTCAGCGCGGGACGAAAAAAGCAGGGAATTTATCCAGAAGGAGGACAAGACGTTTGACGAAGAAACTGGGGGACGAAACTTTTCCATCATGGCCACCGGAAAGAATCCAATTGCGACTCTCGAGAAGACACAAGGAGCGGATGGGTCCGGAATGAATTGCGGGGATTTTGACGACCTCTTTGCGATGAACGACGTGTCGTTTCTTATTGAATGAATGATCAATTTTCCATAGAGCGAGGAATTTATCTTGCCCCGCCGTCAGAAAATTCGTCTGGGCTCTTGTGCTGTGGCCAGCAACCAATCCACCGGCCCCGCTTACTTCTTCTGTACTTCTGTTGACGAGTGCCGTCGTCATCATCGAGGGCGCTAGACAGGTCGCTCGGACTCCGTTTTCGTGGATCGTATCATCTAGTGAGTATCGGTCAAAGATCATCGTTCCTTTCTGAAAAGAAAAACAAACTTGTCTTGTCAATATGCGAATGAGAACAGATCGATGTACTGCGGTGAAAAAAAGCTCAACTTTAGATTGATAGATCTTGACCAGGCTAACGTTGGAATTGTGAGTATTCTTAGCCAACTGAGAAGTCCTCGAGCCGACGATGAGGGTATGAGAGGGAGGAGAGAAGCAAGCTGAGTCGACGATATCGGTTGGGGAGGCACCGGGGCGGACAAGTTCGACATGGGGACTGTTGGTTGGGTCCCATGTAAGGATATCCCCTCTCATGGAGACGACTAGGTAGCGGTCAAGGTTAGTGGCCAGAAGGAGACGTTTCTTAGAGACCCCGAAGCCAAGGTGGCTAACGCTACGCGAGTCAACTGCCGCAAATCCGGACCAACGAGTCTTTCCTCTTCGGCTTACCCCCTGCTCGACCACGTTTGTCCGTTCCACCGGCTGGTCCTCCATCCTCGCTGGCGAATCCAGCGACTGTGCATTCCGAGTCAGCGTCTTCAGGTTTTCGATTTCCGCCTGCATCGCTCGAAGTTGGGACTGCAGCCGGGCATACTCGCTGGCCGATTGGCTTGCGTTCTCCGGGCCTGATCGAACGCTGTGGTGACTTTCTGGGGGGTAATCAGGAACGGAAGATGTGTCTTGGTTGGGGTGATCCGAAGACTCAGCTGCCGTGCGACAGACTGTCGGATCAGGCGAGCCACGCGAGGAGTGGACGGGTAGATGAGAGGAAGCACTCCGGGCCCTGGGCTGTGGTTCTTCGATTTCTTCTACTGATAACTGTCGACGGGACTTGATCTTTTCCTGAAAGACTTCCTGAGCTTGTTGGTGATCAAGGAATAACTCCTTGCAAGGCTGGCTTTTTTTTATCTCTCGGAATCTTTCGGTGATTGCGATTGTGCGAAGAGTGTGTTTCCGAATCGTTAACGTATCACTCACGATGATCCATTTTAATAGGCCAAGACAGCCTTCTGACGGGTTCAGATGAACATTGACCGGTCGGAGGATCAGACTCCGATCAAATGCTCTCATGGCACTCTTGGGGAATTCGGAAAATGAACCGTGAATGTTACAGACGATGCGAAGAGGATTGGGGCAGATTGGAGTGGCATCGACGATTAGGTCTGACATCGGGTCATTCGAAAGCGCAGGGAGTCGGCTGATACTGTGCAAGATGCTCGTCCACCCAGTACTCTTGGTGATCAACGATGCTTTATGGCCTTGTTGGGCGAGAATGTTCGAAAATACGGCGGAATCATCATACAGGTTTCGAAGGTCCTTGCGAGATTCTTCCCATAATCGGAAGAAAGTCGTCAAGAAGTCGTTCAAAGTTTTTGGAAAGTCGGGCGCAGTAGTTGCATCAAGAAACAAGGGGGCTGGTTCAAACGGCCAAGATCGATGAGTTCTTGGAGATCGCCTTTGTGGAATGGGTACCGGCGGTGGCACTGATGGTGGTTCACTTGATCTGCTTCTATCACGTGTAACCGGTTTCGAGGGAGTGACCACCAGGCAAGAGTCACCAACCGCTGAGGTACTGGAGTCGACTATTGGGAGAATTGAATCATCTGAGTTGGGGACTACATGGAGTATGAAGCTCCCCCCGTCCCATGAAGAGTCAATCACGGTCTGGTTCTTGCTCGTGATTGACCTGATCTTTTCAACCTTGTAATGGAGGCGATTGATAGACCAGGAAGGATGATCGCTCCTGCAGTTTTCCGGGATGGGGAATCGGACGACCTGGAGGGGTAAACCGGTTTGGAGTAAATCGGCTTCCCCTTCAGGGACTGGACGATCGTCTTGTGTGTCGTTTGATGGCGTCGACAAAGGAGTCTGGGGCAAGCCAGCTGCTGGTGGTTCAGGTGCATTGTTCGAGCCGGGCGCGTGCTCCAGCTCACGGCTTGCACATTGTGAGTTGTGATCGCTTGTAGAGATTTGTTCGTGGTTCGGCTGACGGGACAGAGGCCTTGGGTTAAAAGAGTCCTGTTTGAGCTTTTCGCGTAGGGCGTTCAAGACTCGAGGCCCACGAATATAATGATTGCTGAGATGGAGCGGCCCGTACCCACATTCGCGAAACGGATGCCCATGGATTTCTTTTTCGGCTTGCTCGGCTCCTTGCTTGTCCATCGAGACTCGGAGGTCGATTAGATCTGCCTTACGGGCATGAACATTAAGAGAAAAACTATCGATCGATCATTTAGATGTATCTGGATTAGCTCCCAAGAAAAGCTGGAATTACTGATAGATGGGAATCAAATCAAAATAAAACGTCAAACAAAGACCAACATCTTTCCAAGTGGTTCAAAGATCCGTCTGATGAACGCTTCGACCTGTGTATTCGAAATCTGGGGGCGGAAGGAGCCTTTGATCCAGACAACCGTTGACTGGATTCTACGGCGAGGGGGAGAGACAGGCTTGAAGACCACCAAAGGACTTGCAGGACGTGCCCGAGGCTTATTAGAAACAGAATTGCTGATATTGCTGACTTGTTCCCAGAGAGGTATCTGGGACCATTTCAAAACATCAGCTTATCAGAAAACCAAGCAAAAAAGAAGGGAAAAAATGAAAAAGGAAAAAAAGCTGACATCCTCTGAGGCAGACTCATCATTCTGACCCGACAGGTCCTCAACTGCCGGTGTAATTTCTCCACTCGAGGTACAGGGGGACTGCTTGTTGGAATCCCCCGCCGACTTTTTTGACGATGATGAACTAGACTGCAAGATGGATTTGTTTGTTTAATTGGTTTACAATCGATTCTTGGGAACTCCTCAACCGATGTAAATAAAAAGAAGGACACTCACGATGATGCAAGTTTTGCTCGTGTCTACAACCATGGCCGATTCTTCCCAGCCGGATTCATGGGCCTTCTCCGGGTCGTCTTTTGAGGGAAAATCAGATTCGAATGTAAGCTGAGACTGTTTTGCCGACTGTGATAAGGAGCCAGGGTGGGCTGTTGGAGATGGCTGGTCCTGCTCCGGTGGGGGGTCCTGTTTCCCTGTGCCGGGCAGGGGCTGATGGACCTTTATGCATGATTTTTTAAATTTGAACGGAGCAGGGACTTTGAAGCTGCGACGGAAGATGGCCTCGCGTGCAGCGCTAGCCTGTGTGAAGGTGATCGCCATGGAAATTTTAACGTTCTTCATCTGGCGTTCAAAGCTCACGATTTTTACCTCGCAGCTGGATCAGCGAAACGGACGAGATAACTGGATCAGTAGATCTGTATTTCAATCACAATGGCACTACAGACATATTATTACTTACATAGTACCTAGGACGCCCAGGGTATCGTTGACCAATTCAGGTATCTTTTCACGGTTGCATGTGAGATTGACGAGGCCAGACGCGAAAACCTGAGCGTCCGAGGTAGGTTTGCGAGAATTGTCCAGGCTACGCAGCTCCAGGCGACGGGCTGAGCGAGGTGACTGTGGAAATGGTTTGCCTTTTACTTGTAGGTCAAGTGAAAGGGACTCTTGAGGCCGCTTGGATGGGATAGACGATTGTTCGGATGGGCTTTGGTTCGAAGCGATCCGTCTAGTCTTCATTTTCTTTAAAGGGGGGCCTTCGGATGAAGCTTCCTCTTGGGCGATCCTGTGCCCCGAGTTGACGGATCCGGCAGATGATTGGGGTTTGGGCGAAACAGGAGAAACCTAAATAAGTTGAAAATCTGTTATGGTCAGACGAAGGAATTTACATTTGAAGAGCAGACAAAGATAGGAGAGGACAAGATTCTCTACCCCCAAATTTGGGGACAGGAAGATAACACTGGAGGACCGGACAGAGTCCGATCCTGTCACGCAACCTTACAGCCCTACGTGGGTGTGTTAGGTTGCATGAATGTAGCCAATACAAACTTTGCAGGGTTTGTTTGGCCCCTGGAGCGTATTCCTTTTTTTAGAAGCAAAGAACAACCCACCGGGAGATCGCCATTAGGTGGATCATCAGACAACATGTCGACAGGTTTGAGATGGGGGCTGGAATTTAGCTGGTCGGTTTGCTCGTTGTCGGACGATTTAGATGGCGGATCAGGAGATAACATGCCCAGAGGTTTGAGATGGGGGCTAGAGTGGGGTTGATCGGATAAGTCCATCTCGGACAGCTGGGAACCCTCATCAGAGGAGTGTTTCGGCGTGCTTTGGGTTTCGAGCGGTTGGGAGGGGCCAGATTGAGGATCCGGGGAAACTTGAGGCTCTCGTGCGGGAGGCGTGTACTCAAAAGCAACCAGGTCGTGGTCTCGGTAGTGGTAAGCCGAGGGCACACGGAAGCGTCGTTTTGAACAGGCCTCTCGTGCGGCCCTCGATCGCTCAAAGGTAATGAGCAAGGCGACCTTCAGGCACTTTTCGCCTTCGAATGTCATAATTTCTACATCCGAGCTGGAAAACGCGAGAAATAGATTTAACATAATGGTTCCGGGTCAATGGGAGCAATTTTTGAGCAGAAGTAGAACAGATGGAGGTGTGAAGGATACTAACATGGGCCCCAAGGACCCCAGAACCTCGTGTGCCATTCGTATCGTCTGTTTACGAGTTATGGAATGATGTATGATGGATAGGGCCATAACCTGACGGGAGGGAGAGGATAAAAAATCGGATGAATTGCCTTGATGTGACTTGCTTCCAGATCGTCGTTCAATGGATGACTCGGTTGGGACGCTTGAAGGAAATCCCCTTGCTGGTGCTTCTTGGTGGGAGATGACTGAAGACGATTTCAGTCTTTCGGGTGAATTTTTCGATGATGCTTTGGATACTCTGTGATCACTATCGGCCGGAGCTTGTGGGTTGGATGACCGGGATGAACCTTTGCCGTTCTCAGCCTTTTCACTTGAGGGCGCAGTAGTCTCAACCATGAAGTCCATGGTTTCCACAGAGATTGCGCCGGCAGATCGGATCGAGCTGGTCTGAGTGATGAAAGGAAAATTTAGCTAGAATCACCGAGTGAAGCATGAAGAAAAACTGACTGTGGGACCGCTCCTATCGCTAGCTTGAGGCTCAGAACTTGAGAGGTGGACATCGCTAGCTTGAGGCTCAGAACTGGAGGGGTGGACATCGCTAGCTTGAGGCTCAGAACTTGAGGGGTGCACATCGCTAGCTTGAGATTCAGAACTTGAGGGGTGCACATCGCTAGCTTGAGGCTCAGAAATTGAGGTGTGTGAATCATGAGGCTGAGAGTTTGAAGATGGTAGGTCTTCATGGGTGCCTTGGGAAGCTACGGAACTTTCGGTTGTTTTATCTGGTGGGCAACAGTAGAGCATGTTGAGTTTTAGAGACCAACTAACAATTGTAAGCGAAAAAGATATAAAAAAAATGTGGGCTTACTACAAGAAGACTTGGGACTAGCCGAAGAAGCTAGATTTTCCGATTCAGGTAATTTGAGATATACAATCAACCGGTTGCTCTTGTGACGAAATGGCCTGGGTACGAGAAAATGACGTTTCGAACAGGCTTTCTTGGCGGCACTAGCTTCTTGAAAGGTGACGGCCATGACCATCTCTGAGGCTTTCTTACCCGTCATGAAATAGACTATCTCCAAGGCCGTTCTGAACAAAAAATATAAGTACTCGGGGTCAAAAGGAGATGGAAAGGGTATCTCGAGAACTCACATGGTTCCTAAATATTGAAGAATGCCAGAGGTGAGGGAGATGAGATTATCCCGCGTTGTCGATTTAGTGAAGACGCCGCACGCAAAAACCTGATGGAAAGTGGTCGAGCCAAGTTGGTAATGTTTGATGCATTCAGGGTCGATAGGGGCTGAAGAGTTAGCTTCTGAGTTAGATGCCGATGTCCGGTCGTCGTTTCCGTCCTGCCTAGGTTGGGGTTTGGGGTTTGAAGATGTGCTGCTGTGATCATTCAGTTTAGCCCTCTTCGAGGGAGGCGGGCCGTCTTGATCTTCGTTGTCCCGGTGAATAGAAGCCTGGTGCCATTGATGAGGGGTAGTTTGACAGGCGCTGGTTGGTAGGGAGGATGGGATGATCTCAGGAGCCTGAGGCGTGATCCTGGGCGGCAAGTAACGTTCGTTGCAAGGCTGGAAGGCGCGCTTGAATTTGGGAGGGAGAGGCTCGGTCGACATGGCGGGCGCGATGGTACTTTGATCAGACGGGGGAGGGGGCGGGTGATGGTTGGAGCTGCTAGGATGATGCTGGTCTGTCAACTGAATCGGACATACGCAATGGCTGGAAGCAGAGTCTTCTTTCGAGGTACAGATACGTAAACGGATGTGTGTCAAATTTTTTTGTATGTGTATGTTCAGGTAGGTACAGGAAGATGAAAAGTTAGTCGTAATAAGAGCAAGAATTGGACAGAGGATGTGAATGAGGTTTTGGTTACTGACCATAGTTCGGATTTTGCTGGAAGCTCGACGAGGGATCTGATACAAAGAATGGTGTGGTGTTGGCCAGTTGAGAGTTTTCTTTCGATGAGAAGAATACAGATGAAAAAGGAAGTGGGTTAGGGTTAACCGTCAACAAGAGAAAAAAAAAGTTTTGAGGCCGCCCAAGATACTTGTGACTTGGCAGGTAAACAGTTTTTTTTGAGGCTTACCAGATGCAGAGTGCCTGCGAAGTTTATCTGAAGGCTTTTCGAGTAGACAATTGTGATCGCGATGGCAAGAAGATCGCCTGGGGCGGTAACAGTCGGCGATACGGCACCTGCACGATGGATCGGGGTGATAAGGTAATTGTCGGTTGTCCCTGTAGCTGTTGTAGGGGTGGCTGAAGGTGGTGTTGTTGTGGTATTGTGGCTGATGGATTCGATCGGACTGTGCTAGATTCTTTGCGCTAGTTCCGGTAGGTCTGATGACTGGAGGTTGGACCGGCCGACGAAGACGAGGAGGGAGCCAGCCAGACTGTTCGTTAGGTTGAGCATCCTCCCTAGGCTGGATCGCAAAGGATGTCGGTCTGCTTGGGAAAAAGGCTGGAGTGTTGCTGATGTTCCGATAGTGTGCAGTGGACGAAGGTCTTGAAGAAAGCGTTCTACTGTGGTAATATTGGTCGCTGTACATTCTAGTTTTTCGCAGACTGTGAAGACCAGGTTTGATCAGCTTCCATCAACCACATGAGAAGAGCAGAGTATGAACCATCACTTACACCTTTGACCTTCACTCCAATCGTTTCGAGGAAGCTGGAAAATATGTCGATCGAAGCAATTCCATTGAACAAGGTCTGCGCCATCGAGCAGTCTGTCACTACTTCAGTGCTGCGGCACACGCAGTCCAGAAGAACAACCCTCGTCGAGCCGACGGCGACCCCACAAAAAACCGCAATTAAAATCTACCACAATATTATGTAACCTTGTGTAACCCAAAGCAGACAAGGAATTGCCACGAAACCACCCACAGGATTGTCCCCGGCAACGTAGAAAATAAACCCATACTGCGCGTTTCCGCGGACCCGGCGCGGCTCACCCCGTGGGAGCAAGCCTCGCTTAATCAATCCCCTCGTTTCAGAGGGCCGGGGGGGGGGCCTCGCGGAGCGAGCCTCAAGAAATAAAAACAAACAAAATTTGTAAAAATCATTTTTTTCCTGCAATTAAATGAAACAATAGACCGTGCACAGGCTTGGAGGCGTGGTGGTCCGAGGGTGTTTTCAGAAAAATGGACTTTTGAACAAGTAATAACCGCACGAAGTGAGTTTGGAGTGAATGGCGGCAAGATGCAGATCATGACATCATTGATATTTCAAGGTTTTTGGCAGATGACTCTGCAAGGTGTAGTTAAATTAGATTTCTGCCGCCAAGACTTTTCAAAAGTCTCAGGCCAGAATTCTCATCAAGGCGCAAGTCCTCCTGGCAAGACCATCCGGGGCCCGGGGGACTTGGATAAGTTAGGGGCTAGCAGCACCACTCACCAACATGACTCCACACTCACCAGGCCACAACAAAGTTTTGGAAAACACCAAGTCCCCAACTTGCTACTTCCCTAAAAAACTTATTAACAAACAGCAAACCTCTTGGCTCATTCATGCCCGTGCACCAGCCTCTCATTGACCTCAGCTCCCTTACACCTTCCCCACTTCCTGTTATTTTACAGCCTGGTACAGTCAGGTCTCTATTAACCCATAGGCCTTGGTGGATCCATCTTGCTATGGGTTAAAAGGATCATGGGTTAATGAAAAAAGTCTCTCTTAACACATAAAACTATTGGTTAATAGAATGTCTCTCAAAACCCATAAAAAACATGGGGAAATGGCCCCATTACCCCATAATATGTATGTGTAAATGGAGATGGGCAATGGTTGGGCTAGGCTGACAAAAAAAACCAAAAATATCCGTTTTCTTTTGGGAGTTTTAATAAATGGTGAGAAGCCCAAAAACTGCAACCTTAACAAAGCCCCTGGGTGATGAAGTCAACACAGGGGCTTATGAGTATACTGAATTTCTTGCTTGAGATAATTTGATAATTTAGCAACTTTTTGACTATTTTATTTTTTAAAAATCACCATGACCATGGCTTCCCCACCCTCCTAGACCAACAATTGCTAGGATCCTGTGCACAAAATGATACCTTCCACAGCCGCACATCATCAGTAGTTTTCTTCTTATCTTCTTTTGAAAGAAATCAAACCACCCCTCTTGCGCTTTTTTTACCTGTGGCTTCTGTATTCTCCCATCAAAACACCCAAAAGGATACTGCAGATTCAGAAATTTTCTGGGGCAAAGAAAACTTTGGAGTAGGGGAATATTCTTTGTTTGAGGTCAAAAAAAATGGAGTAGGCCATTTTTGGCCCAAGAAGGATGCCTACAATGGTTCCGCTCAGCGTTGATTTTTCTCTTGTGAGAAAAATGATGCAGATAAGACAAGAAAATCCAAGTATTTTGGTGGGAGATCTCAGGTCAGAAAACCTGATAACTCACAAGTCCCTCTTGCTTCGTAAGAGGGACTTAGTCAATTTCGCAAAAACTGTACAATTTTATGGAGATAACAATGACATCAAGGAGCTGAATATGTATCATCTTATGAGGGGAAAAAAAGAAGCTAGTTGGAGTAAGACTGACAAGCAGGCCCAAAATAAGAGATGATTGATGTTTGCTTTGCATTCAATATTTGGTGATCTGGCAGCTGCTTGGAGTAGCTCTCCATTGCTTGGTTGAGTGTGTTAGCTTTCTCACCAATATCATCTTCAGTTTAATCGTTTATGAGTGTAATTGCCAAGAAAACATCTGTGGCTGTCATGCAGTTTGTAAACACGCTGCAAATGTAGTGTAAGAGATGATGGTTTTACCCCCCCCCCCCCAAAGCAGTGAAAAGTGTGGTCATTAGTCATTGGATTTGAAACAAGAGAATGTCAGGATTATAGCCAGTCCACTCACAGTCTCAACCTCTCTACTTCCTGTCCAGCCAAGTGGCTAAAATTTGTCCTGTCATGTCTGGCCGAGTGGCCCCTGTTTTTCCTGTCTGACCATGTGGTCATTTAACTGTCTAGTTCAATGTTTCTTGTTCAGTTGTCTAGGCCCCCTTTGGATCTTGCAAGGGGGCTCTCTAGTTGTCTACTTAAGTCTGCTCCTCACATTTGAAATCAAGTATCGAGTCTGAGCTCAACCTAATCAGACTGGTCCAGTCTTTCCCCCTTCAAGATAGTCCCTTACCCCTCTTTGTTGCATTGAGCTGAAATCCTGACAGGGAAAAATGAAGGCAAAAAAATATTATTGTTGGCAAAGAGAGGGTCAAAAAATCAGTCATCATGAAGATACAAGCTGACAGAAGGACAAAAAAAGTCCCTCTTAACCCATAAAGACATGACTTTTTTCTGAAAAAAAATATGGGTTATGTTCATTTTTCCCTGCCCACCAAATTGGTGGACTGATTTTCCTATGGGCTATGAGGAACTACGGGTTGGTAGGTATATGGGGTACTGGGGACTTGTGTACTACTTCATACAAAGCCCTATTTCCCAGAAGCCAACCATGTTTTGACACACTCCACCATCCAGCCTGAACCCTCAAACTCCAGCTAGTCCTTATCACCAGTTGTTCCATCTCAATTTATCAAGCTGTCCAGTACAACTCCTACTCAGCTGTCTCCAAATAACTTCCCAGAATCACCCCCTTTTCTGCCTGGTCCCTTGTCCCCTTTCTGCATCCTACCAATCTCTTCTTGTTGGAATTCTACTCATCCCTAAAAACATTTCTTCATTATTGTCAATTTATTTTCTCTGAATCATTCTACACACCATTAGTAAGCAAATTAGAACAGTCAAGTCACACCTTGTAGCCTATGAGCCCTGAGTAGTAAAATAATAATGGCCTAAGGCCTGAAGATTAAAAAAGAGATGAGCTGGAGAATCGGGAGCACAGTATGCTCAAGGATCTAGATCAATTGACAGGAGGGACTTCTGGAAGCAGGTCCTGCAATTATGGGCTCAGAAATAGATGGGGTTGTACTTCACGATGGGGAAGAGTGAAATACTACAACAAAGAGGGGCTTGAGTTGGGGGCCTAGCTGGACTGAGATGGAAAAAGAATGAAATGGAAGAAAAAGGAGAAGAGCCAAAAGAGGGCTAGTATCAGAATCCTAACAAGTAGTAGTCTTAATCTAGTCATATTAGTCTTCATGTGGATGTTGTCAATAGAATTCCCTTCATATTCAATATTGGTTTTTATTCAATTTCTCAACCACAAACCAAACCTTTGTACTTATTCTATAAATTCATAGCACAGTCAAAGGAATTAAAATCATCAGTTCTTTACCCTCTTTTCCCACTTATGAGCTGATCCAGTGAGAACATTTGGTCTTACTGTCCTTTTCTTAACCTCTTGTCTCTGATCCTTCATGGGCTTTCCGGTCAAAAACTCAACATTTCTTGGTAGGTCCAACACCCAATTGCAACAGCTACCACCACCTGTTCAGTCCTCAGCTTCTCATCCAATCACACCCCCTCCCACCCCTCATTCTCCCTTTGCCACAGCACCTTGTAACCAACCCACATGCCTTCTCCTCTATTCTTGGATTTTCTCCTTACTACATCCCAAACCCCCCTGCTCCTTCTGACTTCTTCCCACTGTCATACAAGCACTCAGTCTCAATGATGCTCAATTCATCCAATGTTGTTCCCTGGGTGTAACCTCAGCACCACACACTCTCCAGCTTTTGTGGTGCAAAACTCTAAATCTCTAGTGTAAACCCTTTTGCTCAATGTAGAAGGGGATGATGGAGTTAAAAGCTCTGCCCTTCAATGTTTGATAAAGATTGTAAGGTAAAAACAAGATTGAATAATAATAAAGAGGAGTGATCAGTAGTATAGTATTGATAGGGAGCTTATACCTATAATAATGCTGATGGAAGCAAGTAATAATCTACAAAAGGGTACACAGCCATGGGCCCATACCTGCACAGCTTGCATAGCCATCAGCCTATGTTTGCGCAGCATTCAGTGAAAAGGGGTGTCAGAATATGTTAATTATAGCCACAAACATTAAAGAGGGTTTGACACGCGACCCACCCTTTTGGTCGCCAGACCGTCAGGTGGGTTTCACCTTCAAAAAACCCGTTGGAGTTGGGGGTCGCAGTCGAATTTGCAAAAATTTGACCCCTATCAATTTCCTTACCAGAAATGAGGGTTGCAGGTACAAAACGCACCCCCGAACCAAAAACATCGAAAAAAGCCATGGAGATAGATAAAATGGAAAGATAAAAGAAGGATTAAAAGAAAGAAAGCAAAATGAAAGAAAAAAATGAAAAAGAAAGAAATGAGAAGAAAGAAAAATGAAACAGAAATGAGAGAAAAAACATGTTAACTGGAATTGAATTGAAAAAATTGTTTGAAATCTTTAATTTACTGAAGCCTGATTTAATTATGTTTCCATTTATGCCACCATTTGTCACTCAGAATGTACAAAACTTGCACCTGGGCTCAAAAACAGTGCACAAATCCAACACAACATCAAAGCTAGTTTAATAAATGAAAGATTATAATTATTTGGGTTAGTTTTTTATTATTCATGGCTTAGGGAGTAAGGAGTATGGTTTATCAAATAGAGCTTGTGGCTTATGAATCATGTAATTTTATAAGGTTCATTGTTTATTCTTTGTCGCTTATGGACAAAAATGGAAAATTATGTTGCAGATAACACTAATGTAACAGTTTTGGTGCTGTTATTGTTACAATGACCACAACAGCCAGAATAATTGAACCTGCAACCCACCCCAAAGCAGGTTTGGGGGTTTGCACGCACGACCCAGAATTCTGACTTTGTTTTTGAACCTGCAACCCACCCATTGACATCCAACACATTTTACCTTCAAAACCGGTGGGTTGCGTGTCAAAGACCCTATTTCTTGCTCTGCTTCAAAGGTTTATTTCAATATTTTGAAGTGTATTCATTTGAAAAAAAATGACTAAATATTAATCTACCCATGTAATACTGCTTAACTTAATTTTTACAGCTGATATGTTGTGTTAACAAAATTTTTATGCCACACATCCTATCTCAATACTGCCTCAGAGGCTTGAGTCTTTGAATTCTCAGGGCACATGCATTCTGACATGATCATGTTTGGTCAGAAAAAGGATCAAGGTTTCAGATTTCTTTTGATGCAATTTTCATGCATTTATGTTGTGTAATGCCAGAGTT
Source organism: Puccinia horiana (assembly GCA_001624995.1). Lineage (NCBI taxonomy): Eukaryota > Fungi > Basidiomycota > Pucciniomycetes > Pucciniales > Pucciniaceae > Puccinia > Puccinia horiana. Next base: position 2,641,273 of record LWDY01000019.1, read on the forward strand.
GGGTCAATAACTTGGGCAATTCCGAAAAATTGAACCCGCGACCCATCTTTTCAATGGGTTTTTTGAATGCGCGACCCACCCCGACCGGGGATTGGGGGTCTGAACGCGCGACCCATCATTCCGACTGGTATTTTGAACGTGCGACCCACCCCGACCGACCCATCAACGTCCAATGGGTTGTACCTTCAATCCGGGTGGGTTGTGTGTCAAACCCTCACATGAAAAGATTGGATTACATAATCACCCAGTTGAATCATTTGTGCTTCTCAACTCAATCTGGATTTCCCAGCAGTATCTTTCTTTATCTTACTTGCTGATAACACCCCATTTTTCCAAGGGGTGTTTCTTTTCTTCTTTAGACCTAAATCATTCAAACATCTTTAATCTCACCAAGTTGTAAACAACTTCTCAGGAATCAAAATAAAGTCAGATAAAAACAATTACATCAAATGTCAACTGCACACTTTCAGGAGCAGCTAGGAATAGCTTCTGGGCAGGTTTTGATTTCATTTTACTACAATTCTTGACTATTATCTTTCAATCATATTAGGCTATTGTTTTGTGATAATAAATTTAAGAGTCTAATTATAAATAGGGTGGATGTGCCACTGGATCCCAGAGAAAACAAAATTGCAGGTCCCATTTACAAAAAGGCAGTATTGAGGGGCACTGGAAATGGGATCTCCACTATTCTTGTGTTTTCTTGGCCATGTTATATCTGGTTGGGGTTTGATGAAAATAAGGTTAATCTGAATTGGGAGATGAGTTGAGGGGAATTGATTATTTTAGTAGTCTACAAACAATTTTGGTCTTGAGTAGAAAGATGTTGGCCAGGAATTCAGGGGCTCTTAAGTAGTCAAATTGTTTCTCTTGGGCCTTTGCAAATTGTAATTTTAAGGTTTTGGTGAGTTCTTGCCTGCAATCATCACCTGGGAAACACCCAAGATTAACATGTCCTACCATCTCCAGGATTGTGGGGTGCTTTTTTTTGGTGATTCTCACAGTTTGTTTTTTAGAAGCAAAATAACTTAATTTTTGCCATTTTTTTAAACCACAAACATCTGATGCATCTAGTGTATGAATTCTGCTTTGCAAAAATATTGAGTCATCATTGATTTGCCAAGATCAGCAAAGCTGATCCTTATCCAGGACAAACACTTCCCCTTGCACAATTTGCCACTGCAACAAAAACTGCTTGAACTGAAAGCAGTTTTCATTTAATATTAAAAAGGTGCCTTTGTACTGTGGCATGTCAACTGCTGCCAGTTGAAGTGTTTTCTCTTGCAGTGTGTGCTGGTAATAAATCCTTCCGCACAACGGCTGATCCCTTTTCAATCAGCCCCTGAAAACAGAAACTAAACAAAGATGACTGTTTTCCCTGACAGAAACCACATCAGCAGGCCATTGGGCAAGGACTAAGCAGGAAGCCTGGTGGTGTAGATGTAAGTTTTTAATAGGATAAAATTTTTAAAACAAAGTATCCACTGCTGAACAGTCCACTCTGCTATGCACTTCTTCAAGGATATTTTAACACCCTTTCTGTTTGGCTGCATGCAAGTAAAAACTTTCAATATCAAGAGTCTAATCACAGCACCAAACCCTTTGGCAGACAAACATGTTAGTTTATCTGGAACAGTGAAACTGATATGGATACAACTTATCCTCGCATGTTTGTCTACCTTGGTGTCTGAGATCCAGGGCACAACCAGACTTAATACCAACCAAGCCATCCCAATACACAACACCAGTTGTGGGTCAAGCCAATCAGGACATAATAATTGTTCCAGACAGAAAAGCTGTTGAGGACATCCTCATTGGTCCAAATGCCCAAGCTGGTGTCATACAACAAACTCAGTATCAAACAAGTATGTAACTCAGTCATCAAACAAACATTTGAATCATATCCTTGTCGAATTCCTCTCCTCTAAGCAGAAGATATTTCAAACCAACTTCCCTTTTTCCTTTGAGCTTCATTTGACCCTGTCCTAGTGTGCACATGTTGGTTGTCTGTACCAGATGCCATTTGACAGTCAGTGAGGGAGGACATCCTCATTGTCTGGGTACCCAAGACAATGAGGATACCCCCAGGAATGTGCCACCTTTTGTTTTTTTTTGGTGGTGTATTGATGCCAAGAAAAAAGATTCAATGATCTTTGGAGCATGGGAAAAATTTCAATTCCATATTTTTAGCAACATCTTGCTTGAACCATGATTCAGATGACTGTCTTTTAAAATTACGACATTTTTGATGTCTGTAAAACAAGAAAAATCTATTTTGGAAGATATATGAAACTTATCAAGCCACCCATGATTCAATATATGATTTCTGGGACCTTCAACTTGTTAACTTTAAAAAAACATAGACCATCAAGCAATGCTGAAAATGGAGGTTAAATCTCAAATGAGCTATACAGACCTCCATCAGCCACAGTAACAAGATTTTGATTGCGTATAATGTATTTATACAGTGAAGTTCCAAAAGCATCCACATTCTGCTTGATTACTATTTGATTTATGATTCTTGTGTAATCGATCAAATTATTTAAGTTTGAAGATTACATTGAGATTGCCAAATGTTTTTTTTTTTAATGCCGGGGGTTCTGTCTCATCGGTAGAGCGCTCGCTTAGCGTATGGCTGTGAAATGTGCGAGAGGTTCAGGATTCGCCTCCCTGGAACTCCATCACTTATTTCTCTTGCTCAGCAGCTGGTCGTGGCCGAGCCGATCGTTGCACTGAGTCTTTTTGGTGCTGATGACGTTCTCGATTGAATTATCCACAAGAACGATTAGAAGAATTTTTTCCTCTCATTCTTCGTTGGGGTCTGTCTGTCCTTGTGTGCCTCATGAGTCATTTTGTTTAATTCACCATCAAGAAAGATGATCACTAGTTCCACATCAATTTACTTTCAAATGTCCAAAAATAAGCTTAGTATAATAGAAAACGGGAGAGAACAAACAGAATAAAGGAAGAAGAGACGTCAAGGATGTATTTTGCTGATGGGTGATGAGAGGATTGTCAAGAAGGATCGACGATACTTGTATTGTGAACGACTATTTTTTGGGGATGGCGGGTGTTAGAAAGATAAATGTTGGAATAAATAAGATTGATTGAAAAGTATCTAAAATGATGGGATGAAACAATACATGTCAAAGAAGGAAACGACTATGCGCAGGAGAAATCAATACAAATGCCAGAAGAATGGGAGAGAAAGAAAGAAGAAACGATCCAAAACAAAACAGAAAACAATTTAAAGGATCCGAACGGGATCGATGCCTAGAGATTTTCTGGCACTAATGATCGCGCCCAATTCTTTAATCGACTCTTCCAAGATGACGATATTATCCAAGAGCATGGACAAGCTGATGACGGTTTGATCGTGATCGGAGTGATCGAGCGGGACGGGGTGGTCGGATGAATGTTCATCTACATGGGGTTTCTTAGATGAAGGAGCGACGGTCGGCAGATGGGAGCCATGGAGGGTCTTCTTCGTCGGCGTGTCCGGGCCCGGGTTGTCCTCGTCCGTGTCGGTCTCCTCGTCTGAAAAGTCGATCTTCAGTAGCGAGCGATGGCGCTTCTTAGTCGAGCCGGGCGTGCTCACTGGCACAATAGTCAACTTGATCGAGCCCGTCTGTTGGTAATGCTCCGAGAACGGTTTGACGGCAACCGGTCGGTGAGCCCTTCCTCCAGATAATCCATTTGTATCTCCTTCCGGTGGCCTAGTGGTAGGTGATCGCAGACTGTGTGTTGTCGGCGAGGACGACTTGGAATTGCTACTGCCCTTGAACAACGAGGAAAAAAACGAAGAATCTTTTGGCTTCGAGGGGGGTTCAATAGGCGAGACGCTTGTCTTGACATTGTTTGGGATTGACTGTCTGGGCGGATTGACCATCCGATGCTCCTTGTCGATCACAGCCTCAGATTTGGGTGTTGTGCCAGTCGTAAAAGTGTCCAGTGCATCTTCTAGATTCTCGACAAAGATCAAACCTTGGCGACGTTCTTTTAAGTACGTATCAAAGTTCTTGATCGTCCTGCGATAGCCCGCCACTTGCTCCGCAAGTTGTCTGTAAACTTCCAAGAGGCAATCCGCCCCACCTGCGCCCTGAGGTCGGCTGAAGGAAGTTTTGAATGTTCTCCTGAAGCTCGATTTTCGATTAGTGCTAACGTATTCATCCACAGCAAAATCAATCGATCGATCGTCACCTTCATCATAGTCAACTATCGGGTTCCGGGGAGTACAAGAGCTTAAAATCGATTGGTTGAAAGAATCGTCCTCATCATCATCATTTGCATTAGGAGTAGGCAACATCCATGCTTCCAAGGACCTTGTGGGACAGGAAGCAAGCGTAGCAACACAACCTGTGAGGATCAGATTCAGAGCTGGTGGCTGGACAAAAAATTTGGCGAGTGATTCCAAAACGCTAGACACCAAAGGGGTTTCAGCCGAAAGCCGGTGTCGAATCACCGGATGATCGATGAAGTCTAGTGGGGATTCTTGCTTGGATATCGGTTGAATCTGATTAAAGCTGCCCGGGCGGACACTCAGTCGTTTTTCTCCGGCAGGCTGGGTGCTTGGAATCACAGAGGCTGAAACGTAGTCAAACAGTAGTCCGCGACGGAATGTAGCTGTCCCGGTCAATTCAGCTTCGGCATCCAGCAAATAGTGCTGAAAAGCGGTACTGAGTGATCCTGGGACTGAATCTGCTTTCATTACCATACTGGAGGGGTCAATCATCTCGACCAAGTTCGACAGAAATTCGATCTCATCTCGGTGAGCTCGGTAGGTTGGACAGGGCGAACAGTGGATACTCTTGACCAAATCAAACGAGGGCTTCAAGCAGTGCGAGCGACCTGCACTGGCGGTTCGTGGATGGGACTGGGTACCTGGGGTGGACGAAGATAAGGCACTTCTTGACAGGGGCTTCGTAGGAGTTGGATACTTGGACTCTTCGTCTTCATCAGACGTCGATTTGACGGGCTCACTTTCACCAGGGTACTTGAATTCTTCATCAGCATCATCCGGTTCATCCTCTGACTCAATTTGATCACCTTTTACTGGATAAACAAATTCAGATTCTTCCTGGTCAGACCTCTGTGAATCCGAATCAAGTCCGTCCTCTTTCTGGTTAGCTTCTAGGCTATGAGGAAAGGGGAACGCCGTGGCGGTCGGGTCAGGAATAATGTCGAGCAACGTGAGGGCGTATCGATCATGCCTGACTAAGATCACATGTAACAATTTCAAAGCTGCCGTAGCTGTTGGGCTATCCGTAGAATGGATGTTGTTGACCAGCAAGTCTTTCAATGTGAATCGGCCTAACGAGTTGAAATACGTAATCCCAGTGTCCGAAATCAACCTATCTCCTTGATTTCCCATACGTCGGCCAGCCTTGGCTTTGTTGTAATCAGCTTTAATAATCGAGATCGCCCCTGAGTTTCGTCGATTTGGATTGGCGAAAGGAGCTGGAGGCCCAAGTTGCATGACGTTGGCCTGGTATGAGTTTGGCTAAAACGAGTCCAGAAATCAGAAGACAACTCTTCAAGTAATCTAAGAATGAAGGGAAATGAAAGAACGAACCCGGAGGCCTGCATCCAGCTCGAGATCTTCATCATCCTCAGCCATTAAAAACCTGAGCACACTATCACTCAGCTCACCGTCCGTTTCCAGTAGGGATAAGGTTGCTTCGAGATAGCTCATCACAGCCACCGCGCTGCCATCATTTTCAGAGCATTCTAGTAGAGAAGGATATATAATCCCAGTGAGAAATGACTTCCGAATTGAGAGCAAGACCGTAGAGGAGACAGCCGAAGCAACAATTTCCGAAGGGCTCGGTCCAGTTTCATCTTTGGCTGGTTTCGGGTAGTGATTAGCTGGGCTGGCAGCTGGTAGAGTGGTGGAACCAAGTGAAGTGGAATTTGTTGATTGCGAAGCTAATAGCAACTCTGATGGGGACACATAATGGTCCAACGTACTAGGATTCACATTTCTCATTACGTCCTGGGCAAACTCGATCATTTTCAACAAAAGATCGATTTGAGTCCTGAATTCAGCTGATCCTGAGACACCTAGCCCAATTAAAAGCCTGTGACGACGTTCTTCCCTTTCTTTCTCCTGCGTTACCTGTGCACTTTCAGTTGAGCTTTCCGAGAAATGTATGCCCATGCCCCCCAGGACCATTCTTCCGGTTGAGTCCTCACTGCTTGGATCACGAGGTGTGATGATAAGTTTGCTCGGTAGTAAGCCATAAGCAGCCCCTAAGCTGGCGCCCAAGACATCAGCGAAATCGGAATCAAGAACCCATTCACCGAACGCCATAGAAATCGTATCAGCTGGCGTTTGCTGGTCGTCTTCAGTTGCCGTGGATGTGTGTGAATTGAGACAGGCGCCCCCCCGTACATGGGGACATCGACCCATTGCCAACTCCATTAGGAACAGTAAGCCGGCTCGGGCAAGATCACCGGTACGACCCTCTCGATGGAGGAAGCGCAAAAGGTACGAGAATATCAGCATGTCTGAGTCCCCTTTCAGCGCATTTCCAATTGCAGCCAGCTTGGAGTCCGATATCCTGGAGGCCTCGTTATACAGATGGTGGCTCGATGACGAGAAGGAGGAGCTGAGAGTGGTGTGAGTAGGACTGTTGCCCATGTTGCCAGCCACTGAGAACTCTGAGGTCATTGGGGAAGGCGGGCGAGGGACAGGTGAGAAATGGACTGATTTGCGTGCTACTGGTTGGCTGCCAGTGCTGGTCGAAGTAGGAACAGACGTTGTGATCGGCATAGGCTGAACAGTTGATGGCTCAATAAATGCCTCGGCGAATTGCATTGGAGAGGAGCGAGAGCGATTGTGAATAAAAACAAGCAAAAGTTCTGGATATGTTTTGATTCGACCACATAAATCTTTTATTTTCAGAAAATAAAAATAAATTAGCTTTTAACACCATAAAAACTTAACTTAATCAACCAGCATTAGATATCAGGGAAAACACTCACGACACATCAGTTCTACTACGGCCTCTTCATAATTCGAACTCCTACTTCCCCATCCGGAGTCTTCCCCTTCATCTGAGTCTAGCTCTGGTTCGACACAACTTCGCAAGAGTCTGACCAATGGCTTGTGAACTTTTGCATGAACGACGAATTTTTCGTCCATGAAAACGACGAGTGATAGGAAGAATTTGATGACCAATCCTTTAACACCAATGGGTTGATCGGGTAAAGATAATGAGACGAGAATTCCAGGTACGTCATTTTCCAGAACTACATGAACCAAAGCAAACAGAAGCAAGGTTAAGTATAGGTCTGAGGGTAAAGTAATGAAGAAAGAGGCTTTACAATATTCAACACATTCAGGAGTCTGGGAAACAACATCAGAGATTGATGGGTTCAAGTTGGTGATCGGGATATTGTTTTCCACGGCCAAACACTCCCACATCAGCTCGAGTCTTTCCTTGATAGAGGTTGATTCAAGCACTTGATGACGCTGCCTGGGAGAGGAGAGTGAATTCTACGACGAGCCCGCGCGATAGAATGTTAGTTGATTTTGGGTTTTTGACTTCTTTCATTTTGAAATTCTGACCTTGATGATATGCCATGAGTTTTGGAAGGTAACCAGATGAGATTGAGAAGGATCAGCGGATTGATCGTGTGAGGTGGAGGAGACTCGCGGACTGCTTAAAGTTTTCGTTCCGACACCAAGGGCATTATTGATTGCCTTGAAGATTGACATTGTTGAACTTGTGGAGGGTCCGGGTAAAATTTCTTACGGCGTCGACGGCTCGGCCTGACTGGAGGAGTGTTGGATAGGATGACATAATCAGCCCAAAGTCCAACAGGGGCTTCATCTAACCCCCCGTCTGAGGGGGGTCTTGAAAAAACTGGAATTTGGCCAAAATTAATACCCAATAGAATCCTCTGCCCCCAAAATTGGGGGAGCCCAGGAGTTCACCATGAAAAGAAAACCAAAATCTGTCCGTGTTGAGCCAGCTGTGAGGAGAAAACAAAAAAGTGTGATGCAGACCAACACCAATCCAGACATGCAACCTAATGGCCTGATGCTGGTCCAATAGGTTGCATCAACAGTGGGCAGATACATTACGTTGTGTTACAGCAGGGACATTGGAGAACATAAACTTATCCAATTTTCTTATTTTTGTAACATAACTAAAAAACATGGAATTTTTAAGTTACTTAACTTGAAAAAAAAATCAAAAAAAAAAATTGGTAACACAACTTTTTTTAGGATAATGGTATGGTCGGAAAAAAGATTGAATTCCATGTTGCATATAGCTCAATGGTTAAAACATCCTTCCTACATGGAGGGTGCAACTGTCAAGGTTGAGGGTTCAATCCTGACACTGAGGCACTTTTGACCTGGCTTTCTATGGAGAGAACACTTGAAATTTGTCAGCCTCAGTGATGCCAAGGACTCAACCTTCTAGCTACACTAGGTGCAAGGGGGTGATTTCAGGCAATAAATGTAAGAAAGTGCGTAGAAATAAGGATAAAAATCCTTAAGGAGTTTTTAATAAAGTTTTAATTTTACTAAAAAAGGAGGGGCCTGTAAAACAGGGATTTTTACATGCCCTCCAAAAAAAAGTATTCTGGACCAGGGTAGCAGGGGTGGTTCAGATCCAATTAAGGTACTCAGAGTAGGAGAAGAATAGCGGAAAAAAAGGACTCACTTTGACTCTAACAGCTCCAGTAGGTGGGGAAATGGTAAGAACAGGGTTGAGAGCGCTCAAAGTAGGTTAGATGTCGTGGTGAAAGAGTGCTGGAGTTCTTGGAAGAGATTTTAGGGAAGATTCTGTGGTGAAACAACTTACTTCTGGTTTATTGCTAGTACTACTAAAGGGCTAGTAATAAAGGTAATAATAACTTGTAATATCTGAGAATGCTGCCCTCTTCTTCGTGGCAAGAAGGGAGTCTTTATATATTTTTCCAGGGAGCTAAGCAGTGCTGCACCGTGGTTCAATACAAGTAAGGTAGAGCTATTTACCTGTGTACACTTCTATTGAACTAGGGCAGTGCAAGTATCACCCAACAACACTTGTCAGAACATTTTAAATAGTTCTTCTGTCGTGTAAATCAGTGTTTTGGGAAGTATATCACAGTTCATTTGTACATATTACAGGGTTTTAAACATGGGATCATTTCAATTGTAGTTGAGTAAAAGGTGCCACACGGTGTGCTGTTGCTTAGTGAGATATGTGATGGTCTTCTACTCTAATCTATCAGTATTTTCTCGGTTTTCTAGACCCATTTTGACTATGAATATTCATATTTGATGTATATTCATATGTAATGTGGTTGTAATCACGGTGAAAACAATGTTTGTTGAGAATAGGCAAACTCATTGAGGGAGTCATAATTCAGGGGTAGTGTGAGTGAGATACCCTGGTTTATCTTGTTTGAAAATAAATAATCTGACATTATATTCAAGGTTTTTCCATGGGTTAAGAAGTTATGATGGTTTTTTGGATAAAGTAGTATTTACAAGGGGGTTTATTTTACTTTATACTAAGATTTTTTATAGTTTTTATTATTTTATTATTTTTATATATTTTATATATTTCATATATTTTATTTTTCTACTCAGGTTGGCTCTGAGTAGTAGAAGGCTGACAAAATTTGATTGTTTCAAATTAAGCACAATCAATCTTGCTCTAATTGAACTCAGCGATCAAAATTCAAGACCTCTCCCAGAAAGTTACAATTAAGTTATCCAAATTTGGAAAAAAAGCAAAGTAACACTGGTTTTGCTCAAATAAGCTGGGAACGTAACTAGTAAAAAATGAGGGCTTTTTGCTCAAAAGATATTGTAACTAGATCATAGATATCTGTAACAGGAAGATAACGTAACTGTAAAGGTTATGTTACAGTCAGAGTTCTCCATTTGGAGAACATATCTGCCCACCATTGGTTGCATGTATCAACTCAATACAAAGGCTGGGCTGTTTGGCTACTTGAGCCAATTCTTTTAGTTGGATTGTAAGTTTACGGAGGGATGTAGAGTTCAATGAAGTGCGTGCAGCGGCAGGGGCCTATGGGGTGCAGCAGAAGCCCACATGGAACTTCTCCTTTAAGTTTAACTCTGAAGTTCTCAAGCAAAAGGAAACTGCTGATAACCAGACACTGCAGGCCCAGGAAGAAACCGAGAAGGTTTCAGTAAGTGTTTCAGTCCTTGATGACAGACCTTGTGATGGAATCAATCAGCCAACCAACCGCAGTAGAGAGGACAAGAGAAGTGTTAGAGCATCTCCACCGCGGGGTGGAAAGTGCGAGTGGAGACTTGTTTTCCACCCTGCGCTTGAAAAATCGCACCCCACTGGGGGGTGAAAATGTGAACCTAGATTTGCAGCAAGTGTAAAAAACATCAACACGAGTATAGTTCTAGGTCCCCTCTACATCCTGTGAAATGCCCCTCCCTGTGTGAAACCCACACCACTCATCCGGCGATTCACACCAAATCAACCAAGGTTCACAACCATTTGCATGTCGGTTTACACTCCACCGGTGCACAGCACACAAGGTTTTAACCTTGAAAGTAAAAATTCAGAATGCATCGTGCGAGTTTTCCACTCACGAATTCCATCCCCCGGTGGAGATGCTCGAAGTCCCTTCCTGACGGGAGGCCTGCTTCCGGCAGGCGAGTGACTTGTGTGAAGTTCGGGGTCCACAAGAGTTGTGCGGGTGCCGTGGACATCGGTGACCTGATATCGGTCGAGGGACACGGGTCATCTACCGGGGGAGCCCCCGAAGCATCACACGATGACGTACTTTGTTTGGGTGGAGGTTGTCTACAAAAAAAAACTTCGAGAAAACAGAATCAAAACATCACAACGAAAGACTTAACTCAACATGACGACCAATCCGCCTTACGAAGCTGAATTAGAATATGCGATCAATCTTGCACACAAGGCAGGCGAAATGATCCTTCGAGCTTCAAAGGATCGAGCGGGCGGAAATGGCAGCACAATCAATGACAAGAAAAATCGGATCGACCTCGTCACTGAGACTGATCAAGCGGTAGAGAAGATGGTATCCGAATCACTTCGAGAAAGATTCCCTGATCATCAGTCGGTTTCAACAGATCAACTCTTTTCAAAAATCGCACCATCTGACTTGGCATTATCTTTTTTTTGATGTTGAATGTTAGGTTTATCGGCGAGGAAACATTCGCTGTGGATGCCAAGGCGGAGCTGACGGTGAGCTTTCATGTTTCCAGCTTTTAAGTGAATCCAGGAATTACTTACATTACATATTTGATTTTTTCGCAGAATGATCCAACGTGGATTTGTGATCCCGTGGATGGTACATAACTCAACAACCGATCAGATTTATTTACACAAGCACGATCGGATACAAATCTTATTCCCTGAATACATTTTTCCTTCCGACGTAGGTACCACAAACTTTGTTCACGGTTTCCCATCGGTGTGTATTAGCATCGGTTGGGTTGTTAACAAGATTCCAACTTTAGGGTAAGTTCTTCTCTCTATCGTTCGTCTTGCATCTGTGTGTCAGCCTATCATCAAATGACGACCACTGTGGTGACACTGATTCATTGATACGAAAAAGAGTGATCTGTAACCCATTTCTATCGCAGCTTTACACGGCTGTTAGAGGACACGGAGCCTTCTTAAATCAAGAAAAGAGATTGCCTTTATCTTATCCGGATTATTTGCCACTCGATAAACTTTCAGATGCGCTGATCGGTGTCGAGTGGGGCTCTGACCGTAGTAAAGCAACTCTGGAGAAAAAAACCAATACATTCGTTAAGCTAACTGGTGATCCTAAGGATGTTCCCGGTGGTGTGATGTGCCACTCTTTAAGATCCGTGGGGTGTGTTTATGTCTTTTCAATAGTTTGCAAAGCGTCGATTGTCTGATTAATTAAATTTCTGCTTGCTTGGCATCTTCGACTTCACAATAGGTCTGCTGCTCTTAACTACGCCTCCGTCGCTTCAGGAAGTTTAGATCTGTATTGGGAGATTGGATGTTGGGCTTGGGACGGTGAGGCATCTTAAAAAAAAGAAAGCAATGTAAACCAAATTATGCGAGGGTACTAATTTGAATTTTGTTAATTTCAGTTTGCGCCGGGACGGTGATTGCGCTGGAGGCTGGCGGAAAATGTTATGGGAGAGGTGGCAAAGCCTTTGACGCCGACGGTTCCGGGAAAGACCTAATGGGACATCACTTCTTTGTGATTCGAGGGATTGCTGATCAAGATGGTGTCCCCGGATCAGAAATTCAAGACAGACTCGCCAAACATTTCTTCGATGAAATTGCAGAGGAATGGGAAGCCTGATAGATTTCACTTACGATATACATAATCAATGATGATATAAAAGCGAAGGATGTGAAACCCTTTAACATCTCAAACACCCGAGACTGAGACGTAAAAATTTCTTCAAAGCGAAAACATCAGTGGAAGAAGAACAGCCAATAATAAGTTTGTAGGCTGATGGCCAGACGTTGCAACTCCGGGTTGGCCTGATGAAATTAACATTTGAATAGTCGCAATGACATTGACGGCACTGCCACTGGTTTGTCATTCTTGAAGCAGTCTCTTCAGCTCAAAGGTATTGTATTTCGACTGCATTATTGGACTAAGGCAGGTCTTGCGGTAGGGAGATCGCCATCGAATATCATTGCAACCATTGATTTTCTCACAAAGCTTACTTGAAGCATAACCACTTGGGCCCTCCCTTGTATATCTCGAACGATGAACGGGACCATTATCAACAGGTTTTGAGTAAGAAACATTCTCCGATTCATGTCCCCTTCGACCGTCCCACATCCAGCAGAAACAGCAGTAAGAATGAAAGGATGATCGATTGAAAGAGACAGAAGTACAGGAATGAATCGATCACTATCGCCATCTGCTTCTCCTACCGGATCGTATGGATACCTTTCTGTCCGGTCCGGCCTCGATCGGGCTGGTCAAAGTGTCCACCTTCCAAGTCCATCGATCATCGATCTCGTCAGCCGATGGGATGGATTGCCAAGCAAGTCGAAGACCAAGCAGGCCGATAGAAGGTCTCGATCGGCCACCAGCTCGAGATCTTGCGCGCACAGATCGGGCTATCGAGCTCGACAGGCCGGCCAGTCTGCACTGTGTCCCGGCGCCGACTAAGATCCTGAGCTTGCTCGACCAGTTGATTGCCCGTTGGGGCGTCAGCTTCACCGGCCCCTCATCACCGCGGCCCGCCCCATAAACCAGCCTCGAAAACCACGCAATTCAGCATCTCCAGACGATGCAATGTTCCAGGACGGCTCGGATGCAAGCACTGATCATTGACCCCTAGGGATCAATTATCTGTTGGTCAACCTCCTCGAGCTTCAGAAACACGCCCTTCACAGGCTGCCCCAGACGGACCGCCTACTTCTCATAATCGAGCCAGCTGGCCAGCCTCCACGAAGAGACCCAGACGCAATCACATGCAACCCCCAACGTCCGCCTACTTCTCGAGTCTGGCCATGGTTTGGACCCACACCTCATCGATCACAAACTCACACATATGTTCCTTTTCGTCCGCCTGCCCTGATCTCTCATAGAACATAACATCATGTATTTTGACAATTGAACCGATTTCATCCCTTTTTTTTTCTCCCAAATCTAAACCATTCTCGCAAAGTAAAAGGAGCTACACAAGATATCATTTCCCCTAAAAGCAAACAGGTATCTGTAGTTCTCACATTTATTTATTTATTATAAAAAAAGCAATGTCATGTACATCTTATTGATATCGTTCAAAGGAAAAGGTATTGCACATCCTAGTGGACGCATCACGTTCGACAACGGCAGGATTTGAACCTACGCGGGATAATCCCAATTGATAGTAGAACATGTACAGCTATGAGAGTACTAATTCTAGTCAATCGCCTTAACCGCTCGGCCACGTTGTCACACCGTAGCGTTATTTTCGCTGCCCAAAAATAGTGCTGCGACTTCCTGTCGCAGCGGAATGTTGCGACAGGACGCCGCAGCAAGATTTTACGACACCAAAATGTCCGTCACTATACAGACATTTTGGTGTCGCAGCAGGGTGTTGCGACACCAAAATGTTCGTAGTGGATCATGGAGACACCCCCCTGAATTGGGATTATCAAAACTAAAACATTCACTCTGGGGCGAAGTGATTTTCTTGTTTCAAATAGAAATCAATAATTCCCGTGATAATTGTGCATGTGAGGAACGAGATAATCATCTTCGCATTGCAAGGGTGTTTTTTTTTTTGCTTGCGCGATGCTTAATTGATGCTTGATCAACGAGGTTCATAGACGACACATGAAGAAATAACAGAAAGGGAGAAAAAGGCGCAGAAGAGACAAATCGTTAACCATGACGGGTTCGATTGCCAGAGAAGAGAGGCCATGGTTTTCGGACGAGTGAACCGATATGCCAAGTTCATTCACTTTTCCCTTTCTGTGAAAAAGAGGCTAAGAGACACACATGTAAGGACGAGAAGCAGAAGGTATACGATGGCGATCACGGGAAGCATATGAGGGGGGAGAGTCAGTCAGACTGACCGATGATATGAGCGGCCAGCGGTTCAACAACCGGGTTGAAGCTTGACGGGATGGCAAGGGTTGGGGACCGGGAAGAACGGGGCGGCCCAAGCGGATGCCAAGGCGGTCAGGAATACGACGAGGCAGGACACACGGATATTCATCTTCAGGTCTTCAGATGGGCGGTTTAATTCGATGGGAGTTTCGCGGAGTGTGTAGGAGAAGTTGTTTGTGGGTTGTTGGTGGGTTGTCTTTGAGGGGATGAGGAACGGACAGAACGGCCGGTTTAAATAGGCCCGCCAGAGCCTGCACACACCAGAGATATCGCTCCACAAGATTGACCCAGACTCCGTAGAGCATCGATCAAGAACAACAGAAACGTAAACGAGGAGAGAGAGAAAATGCCTCGTGAGAGCGCCGCTCTCACGGTTGAAAGAACCCCCCGTTACCCAGCAGGAAAGTCTTTCCAGCATCCGTGCGTCGTGACCAAACCCCCCGAAAAAAAATGACCCGCCATCGAGATCACAAAAAAGACAACACTATGAAGATGTCCTCGGTCGACCAAGATCGGCGCAAACCCAATCCATCAACGGAAGATGAGCCATGAGTCATATGCAGACCATCGGCATTCTTGCAGCGGCCGTACTCTAAGTCCTCGTTCCACAAAGGTTGGAAGGGGTGGCGGGCTCTGTCTTGCAAGGAAAATTGAGCTCTTTCCGTCTTGATGCAAAGATGGAAGTTGGTTCCGGTGGCGGGATTCGGTCTAGGGGCCTTTCCGGAAAGGGTCAATCATTATGGATATATTTTTGGTCTTGCGGAGCCTGTCTAGATACGAGACTCATCGCCAAAAGGAGGTTTGTGGTGCCACGGAAGGTTTCGGGTTATGGGGGCTTTTGTCAAAAATCGCCCATTGGCCGAGGTTGGTCTCTCGTTGGCCGGTGTATCCACCCGCTAAGGGGTGTTTAAACCTGGGATACAGAAAAGATGAGAATGCAAACTCTTTGTACGTATACTTTTTCTCTTACTGTTGATGCTCTTGTCTCCCACTTGCAAATAGACATGGATCGAAATATAAATTAATCCAAATTTAATCGGTGGTGGTAGTTATTGAGATTGCTATAGCTCATGTTCGGCAGGTTGCCGCACAGCTATACCCGTCCGCCATATTCCAGTCGACGGTGCCTTGGCGGCAAACCGGAACTGTCAACCAGTCTGGGGTCTAGGGCCGACGGTCAGCTGCCGTGCGGCGCAAAGTCTGATGAGGAACCACTCATAGTGAGCGCCAATTTGCCTTTCCCATTTCCTTGATTTGTTGTAGACTTTTCTCACTTGAGCCCTACTGCATAAGTCTATCCCCGAAGAGTATCATCCAGTACATCGTCGAACGAGTCCAGCAAATCGGTGGGCTCCTCCCTGAGATGTCCGTCTTATTTTATGATTGGAATGGGAAATTACTATCGTGATCATTTGCAATCACCTTTACTTTTTAAATAGTGCTCCAGGTTTCACAGAGGAACTGACTGGATCTAGAGCCCACAATGAATGCGTCAGAAAGCCTTGTCAACCATTACTGGTGGAGCCAAAAAAGGTGTTTCAGTACTCAACCTCGGTCGACTTTTCGGTCACCTTGACCCAAGGAGCTCAAACTGAAGTCGAATTGATAACAAGAAACCTCGCTAAGTGTCCAAAGACAGTCTTTGTTTTGCTTGGGTAGTCGAATGGAGTGAGTCAAGTCAAATTCAGTATGCCGTATTGATCTAATGGTTAAAATTGATTACAAACTTGCCCACTTGCCATCAAAATGCCATGGTCCAGAGACAAGCTTGCCATCCCACAAGCGAAAATTGCAGCCGTGGTCCTCTAAATGATCCGTTAATGATTCCGCTCGCCGATGCTCTCTCCTGATGAGTTTGCGCCATTTCCAGAACACCGGTATGGGTATTGAATTCCAGAACGATGCCGCTGATTTTGTGATTCAGAAGTTGAAGGCAAAGCTCATCGGCGCTACAGCTGCTCTTGGGGAACACCTGACCATCACTGATTTTCCAAATTTTGTCAACTTATTGTCTTTACAGAAAATCTTGGACTTTCCTTTTTCAAAGTCAATCATACGATCCCATATTTTTTTTCCTAGTTTTTGCCTGAATGTCGTGGAAAATTTTATTTTACGTGAGATTTTACAGACAACCTACATAGACTCACAATATGTTCACCACCCAAATCTCAAGTCCGACCTCCGGAAGTTTATTTTTCATATCCACAGACCGGCCATCCACCATCCCCTCTCCTCCTTGATTGAGGATTCCAACTACCATCCCATATCATCTACCCAGATCATGCCGACCGCACCCGATCCCCCCATCAACTAGTCTAACAGGCCGCCAACATGTGTTACCCATCCATCATTCACATGGACCATGGGTGGATCCAACCTCGATGATCACATTTTTTCGAAGCCTATTCGGATGTTCTTTCCGATCTGATCATGGTTACTGATCCAAGCCTGCTTCCGAAGATCGGAATTGTATTTCCTTTTGATGGTTAGTTTTTTCTACTCCTCACCTCACGCATCCATCAATAGTTTAAGAAGCACTGGCCGGACTGATTTTTGTTCCGCCACCAACCACACCAGATTTTATGCCTAGTTCCTTGGTCCCATCTACACCGTCTACAGCCCATATGCCCCAGTCTTTTCTTCCTCTGACTTGGCTAGTTCCTCACCCCCGTCTACACCACTTGCAGCTAGTAGTCAAACCGCCCTAGGATTCGCTTCTTCTTCCAACTCCGCTCAATCTCCTCAGACTTCCGACTTCATGGCCTCTTTTGAAAATTCACCAGATCTCAGCTTACCACCCTATGCCTCACAAATGACAAACCTAGCTGCCAATGGCCCACCCGTTCCTTTACCTGAAAAATCTCCTCTCTACACGCCCGAAGGTTTCCGAGTACTTGGCCTTGGCCCTCCAATCCTCTTTGACTGCTCTATTAACTTCACCCTCTACATTAGTGAAAAAACAAAGCAAAACACGGTCAACTGGGTACCCATTCGACCGGTTTCCGGTCTATCTGTCACCTTCAACAGTCGAGACAATGTCTCATGGGAGGGATTCCAAAAAATGGTTTCTGAGAAATGCAACGACAATTACAACTACATTGGGCAGATGATTCTGGATGGGTCGAATTGCTCGCCAACTAGTATCACCTGGTCTGCCTTTATTCTCGGGAACAAAAATTTGCCCAAATCATCGCCGGCCGTGATTTCCGACAACGAGTCCTTTTCTATATGGATCAATGACATCAACTCGTCCAAACAATCCAAGGGAGGGGTGATTATGCGCATGGTCAATCCGCGCACCGAAGCGAGCCGGGCTCGAAAGGAAGATTTGCTTGCTAAAACTATGAAACGGATCGAGGCTCGCCAGCATGGCCCATCAAAGCGTACGCTGCCAAAGTCCACCGAGTTTTCCGGGGCTGATAGCGAAGAGGTGAGTCATTTTGTATCTCCTCATAAGCATGATACACTCTTCTAACGGTGATCAATGTCTGTCTGTCTCATAGGGTAACTCCAGCGATGTAGAGTTTGATGACCTCGATGTGCATGTCGACCAGATATATGCTAAGTACGGGATGAATTCTGAATACGATCGAATTCATCCGGTGTACCTTGATCCGACCAATCCTGAGAAATACATTCTCCTCACGGCTGGCAACGTGGATACCTGGGCTAAAGCTTTGGTCAGTCCTCACATGACATAACATCTAATCGAATGGCAAAGAATAACTAAAAAAAAAAATTACAGTCTAACCGAGTTGATGGGGTCAGCCTCGTGGCCCCCCCACCAAGCATCAAGTTTCTCAAGCGAGCAAAGCCTACAAATGGTAAATCTAAGATGGAAGAATCCCCTGCCAACACCCTAGCCGAATTAACCAAGTGGTTAATCAGTCACCAGACCGATGGTCATCGAGCATCTCCCCCTTCGTCTATCTATGGTCGTCCACACGAGGACCTGTTCAATTACCTCGAATATGTTAACATTGTCCCCCACAAGCACGAGGGGATATTGAACACCCTCCTCAACAACGATATCGACTGCTACCAAATGTTCAAGACCCTCACCTTCAACGAGTTGAAAGGGCTCGGCTTCAATGTAGGGGTCATCTCCAAACTCCATGGCAATGTTGACAAGTACAAATTACATTTAGCCAAGAGCCACTGGAGCTGTATTTCTTCTTTCTTGTTCTCATGATTTTGTTTGTTATTGCGCCGCGGCCACTTGTATGATTCCTCTCACCTCAACATGGCCACTTGCTTGTATGTTTCCTCTCACCGCTTGTCCTGATTGATGACTCAAATACATGAACGAAGCTACTCAAATGAACATGGAATGACCCTGTAAAACAAAACTCGCAAGCCGAGATGATTTGTCTGCTTGAGAGGTGATCACATCCACCAGAAAAATCTTGATGACCATGTCGATTACGTTTATCATATTGAGTTTTTTTCATCATCACCATCATGTCAAAAATCGCGATGGCTTTTTTTGAACCATATTTGTCTCAACAATGAGTCTAAGATGATGGACTCATCGACAAGTCGAAGTGTCCGTTTGCAAATCACAAGTGGATGTGTCCGTTTGGCTTCGGGCCTTGGGTGGCACATAGGATGTATTTCAGGGGGAGCAAGGATTCTTATTGATTGGGCAAACGCGATCAGAGACACATTGAATCAAACAGGGAAAGTATCGGTAACATTTTATCAATCGGGCACCAGGTAGAGTGCATGATGGGAAGGACATGATCAGGCAGAGCTAGGGATAAACAGTCAGAAAAATTAGATCGATCGGGCACCAGGTAGAGTGTATATATGAGGGTATGAGACATGATCAGGCAGAACTAGGGGGAAAAACAACATCAGGCAGAACCAGTCCCATTTGGCTGGTCATAAGATTCTTCGGCACAGTTGTACCCGGCGTGTCGATAGAGTTCGCGGCACAAGGCCTAAGAAACAATGTGATGGGTTGCTTGGCAAATGACCCAGGTTGGGTCCTGCATATTGACCAGCGCTTGATTTCGGCGGAGATGAGCCTTGACCTGGGAGAAACAAACCTCGATGGGGTTTAGTTCGGGGCAATATGGCGGTAGGTACATAAGCTTGACTCCTGCATCTCGGCAAAGCCTAGCTACCCTTGGTCGTTGATGAATGGTAGCGTTGTCCATTACCAAAATGGAGTTCACGGCGGGGTACACATTCATCTGCGGAAGCTAAAATCGGTCATGTATGAGTTAGTATGGTTTTGGATTGCTAGGCAAGCCGAAAGAGAGACGGCTTACCAGCTTCCATTTAAGGAAATGCTCAAAGTCGCATGCTTTGATTGTATGCTCAGCCACAGTCATGGCTAGCACACCGCAGAAGCTGATCGCAGGAATCAAGCTGAATCTTGGGGCATTTGCATCGGTCAGAATTCAAGTGAATGGTGTGCCACGTCTGGACCTGGCAAAGGATCGCAACAAGTCACGCGAACATATCGCGGATTCATCTGCCAAATCCAAAAGAAGTTTTGATATGTAAGCATCAGTGAATGGGGAAAAAAGACGACTGAGACTCACCAGTGAAAACAAGGAATTCGGCCGGGACGTTGGCCATTTTGGCGATGAATCTAAATTTTGCGCCAAGGTTCTTTCGGATATTGATGGTATCGGGTTTCTTCAAGGTGACGCTGAGTTTTTCAACAAGTGTTTCTTGGATTGTGCTGATCGCGATCAGGCTGCCTCCATGATCATAGAGGCGCTCTCGAATCTCGTCCAGGAAAAGGCCGGGCTCCGTTCGAACAAGCTCCAGCATGAATTCATGGTCCTCAGCCGACAACAAGGAATTTCTCCCGCGGATGGCGTACTCTTCAGGATCCCGGACAACTCTTTGGGTTTCGCGGAACAGTTCGTTCCAACGGGAAAAAGACTGCCTCGAAATAGTAACTCCGAGAGATTGTCGGATAAACCTTTGGGAATGGTTCTGTAGGGACATTCGGACAGTGGCGATTTTGGTGGATGCGTCGTATTTGCGAAAGACCATGGCTGGAGCTGGAAAGGATTTCTGAGCAGGAGAAACAGGAAAAAAATCAAGGGATGGAAGAGGGGGAGGAAGTGAGATTTTTGTAAGTATCAGAATTCTTGCCCGGTCAGGTCGGAATGGATCTGAATGGATGATAGAAGGTCCCCCTTGTACAACCGTGGGACAAAGGGATAGTTTGAGATACTTTTCAAAGGTGACTCCGAGGGCACAAATGCCATCCCAGGACAAAACCCTGGCTGACATGCATTTTGAATGCATACATGGTCCCTGGTAGCAGAATTTTCCGACCAAGCTTTTCGGTAAAGACAATACATCATGCCAATCGTGACTTCCTTTCTCATATCTTTTGGGTAGCTTGTCTGTTTCTGTGGCAAGTGTAAATTTAAATAGACTGTGGGCCTTTCCGCGATGATGTGGGGGTTCCCCCGCTGTTAGATTCAAGTACCCTCCAAAGTGTACTCGTTTCCACGCTCCAGGGCTGAGCAAATCCCACAGTAAATCAAAGGATTGGGTCGGAGGGACAGGGAAGCGAGTATGGTAGAACGGAAACCTGCCCGTCCCCTCACCGATTAGAAAAGGGAAGCCGCTGGTGACGGCAACCAGAATTAAAGCTTTCTGCCAAAAGTGGAAACTGAGACCTTTGACCCAGGCATCTAGACAAACACTTGAATGACCCTCACACCAAAATTATCTTATTTGTTTCGAAGAACAAAAACAATTGGTGTAGAAACTGAGGTCCAGATGTGACTCCTGTGCGAATATTGCTATGTATCTACAGCACTAGCCACACTTTTATATTCTCTCCGCTCGCCAAGGAAGCAAAGTAAATATGTAAATATGTCAAATAATTTTTAATGCCGCCTGAGGCCACCAACCGGAAGCATACCTCAGGCTGAAGAGCAAGCCTGAGTCAACCAGACTGTGCCACCTGAGCTCGTCTAGGACGCACCTCACACTATGAAAGGAAGCAGCTCCTTTTTGTCTCCATCCCCATTCACCAAACTGTCATCTTCTCCATCCACCCAACAGAAGCCTTACAATCTTATTACTCTTTAGCTGTCTAATTCCTCAAGCCAACAATGGCCTCTAACAACTTCTCATCCTCTGCACCATCATCCACTCGGCAAGGCCCTCCGTTGCCCCTCAGTCTATATCTCCCTGTGCCTAGCACGAGCCGAACTACCATTCCCGGCAGTAGTGAGCGTCTTCCTAGCCCTCGACACGCGGACTTCACCCGCCCCACTTCCTCCACTTGGGTGGCATCCGGGCTTGCCAACACCATCTTGTTTGATAGCGATGGAACCATCAAGGAATCATACGCTTTCAAACCGCGCAGGTTAAAACCACGTGCGCCCCAGTCAACCAAGAAGGGCAAACCGCTCTTAGGTGCCTTGGGTAGGAATCCGGACCAATCCGACAGGGGGATTACTGTCGTCTCTCCACCTACTTCCCCAGGAAGCTCTCCTCCTTCAACTCGAGCCCCTTCTCCGTCATCACCATCCCCACCTTCGATTTTTCTGGGGCTCAAGCACCCCAGACACTCCTTTCAAGGAGAATTCTGGGGATTCAAGCACCCAGACACTCCTTTCAAGGAGTTTTATGAGGAGTCAAACACCCCAGACACTCCTTTCAAGGAGTTTTCTGGAACCAAGACACTCCTTGCAAGGAGTTCCTGGGGAGCCAAGCACCC
The DNA here is from genome assembly GCA_001624995.1 of Puccinia horiana. Taxonomy (NCBI): domain Eukaryota; kingdom Fungi; phylum Basidiomycota; class Pucciniomycetes; order Pucciniales; family Pucciniaceae; genus Puccinia; species Puccinia horiana. The sequence continues at coordinate 2,663,537 of LWDY01000019.1, forward strand.
CAGACACTATTGCCAAGCAGTTTCTTGTGGAGCCACGCACCCCAGAAACTTCTGCCAAGGAGTTTTCTTGAGGCCCAAGCACGAAAGAAGCTCCTACCAATGAGTTTTATGGGGATCCAAGCAGAAACTCCTTCCAAGGAGTATTCTGGGGAGCCAAGCACCCCAGAAAGTGAAGAGCATTTCCAGCTCTTACATTGGCTCCCCTGAAAACTCCTTTACAAGAGTTTCTGGGGTGCTTTGCTCTCCAGGAAATTCCTTGACAGGTGTTTCTGGGGTGCTTGGCGCCCCAGTATATTCCTTGAAAAGAGTTTCTGGGGTGCTTGGCGTGCCAGCCCAAGGAATTTTCTGGCATAACACTCCCCAAGAGGATTTTTTTGCTTGGCTCCCCAGAATACTCCTTGGGAGGGTTTTCACTTGGCTCCCCAGCAGACTTCTTGGCAGGAGTTTCTCTGGTGCTTGGATCACATGGAAACTCCTTGATAAGGAGTCTGTGGTGCTTGGCTCCCAGGACAACCCCTCCATAAGAGGTTTCTGGGGTCCCCAGAATAGTCCTTGCCAGGGGTTTCTGGGGATTTTTGCTCCCTACAAATGTCCTTGACAAGGAGTTTCTGGGGTTCTTGGCTCCCAAGAAAACTGTTTGAAATGAGTTTCTGGTATTTTTGGCTACCCAGAAAACTAAAGCATCACATAAACTTCTGCCAAGGAATTTTTTGGGGAGCCAAGCAACCCAGAAAATCCTCTCAAGCGGTTTTTTGGAAGGCCAAGCAACCCAGAAACTCCTTTCATGGATTTTTTTGGGGAGCTAAGCAACCCAGAAACTACTTTCAAGGTGTTTTCTGGGGTGCCAAGCAAGCCAGAAACTCCTGTCAAGGTGTTTTCTATGGACCCAACCAACCCAGAAACTCCTTTCAAGGAGTTTTCTGTGGAACAAAGCTCCTCAGAAACTCCTGCCATGGAGTTTTCTGGGGAGCCCAGCAGAAACTCCTGCCAAGGAGTATTCTGGGCAGCCAAGCACCCCAGAAAGTCTTGTGGACGGGTTTTCTGGGGAGCCAAGCACCCCAGAAACTCCTGCCAAAGATAATTCTGGGGATCCAAGCACCCCAGAAAATGCTTGGCTCCCCAGAAAACTCCTTGACAAGGAGTTTCTGGGATGCTTGGCTCCCCAGAAAATTCCTTGACAGGAGTCTCTGGGGTGCTTGGCTGCCCAGTCCTTTGCAGGAGTTTCTGGGGTGCTTGGCTCCCCAGGAACTCCTTGTCAGAAGGCTCTGGGTTGCTTTGGTTTTCTGGGGAGCCAAACATCCCAGAAAATCATGTCAAGGAGTTTTCTGAGGAGCCAAGCATCCCAGAAACTTCTTGTCAAGGAGTTTTCTGGGGAGCTAAGCACCCCACAAACTTCTTGTCAATGAGTTTTCTGGGGAGTCAAGCACCCCAGAAAGTCCTGTCAAGCAGTTTTCTGGGGAGCCAATTACCCCAGAAACTCCTTGTCAAGGACATTTGTAGGGAGCCAAGTACCCCAGAAACTCCTGTCAAGGACTTTTCTGGTGAGCTAAGCGGGGAAGTAACTCCTTTGGAGGAGTTTTGTGGGGAGCCAAGCAAAAACTCCTCCCAAGGATTCTTCAAGCATCGCAGAAACTCCTTGTCAAGGAGTTTTATGGGGAGCCAAGAAATCCAGAAATCCCTTCCAAGGAGTTTTCTGGGGTGCTCTGGTGTGTACCAGCTCGACGAGCAGGCTAGCCTGCTCGTTAAGGGCATGTCAATCCGTTTGTAGACCAGATAAACCGTTGTACCTCTTGAAGCCGCTTCAACATCCATCGGCTTATCAGGTAAACAAAATGTGTCACGTCGGCAATAGCTACAAAGAAGACAATCGATGTCAACTACCTTCTGGTCTACAAAAGCTGCTGAGCTTAAAATGAACAGCTGTTTCCTGCCAAAAGTAAAATTTGACCCACGAACGTCAACCTCAATATTGTCATTGGGTAATCTTCTTGCATGTAAAGCATCATGAATATTTGGATAGCCAGGGGGGTCGATACTACAGATCTTCAGATCCCTAAAAAAAGAAGATGAAAAAAAAGAAGAAAGAAAAAAAAAGAAGAAAAAATAACACAGCATCCGCTGGTCATTGAGCTGGCAAACACCCAGCCCAATGATTGGTATCTACCAGTTAATAGACCGGGTGTTTCCGAGCTCAATGACTGGTTTATACCAACTATTGAGCTCCGAAACACCCGGTCTATTAACTGCTAGATACCAATCATTGGGCTTGAGCTTGGTGACTGGTATCCACCAGTCATTCAGCTGGGTGTTCCCAGCTCGGTGACTGGCGGATACCAGTCAATGAGCTGGGAATGCCCGGCCCAATGACTGGTGGATACCAGTCATTGAGCTCAGGCTAAATGACTGGTGGATACCAGCCATTCAGCTTAGGCCCAATGGCCAGTATCCACCAGTCATTGGGCCGGGCATTCCCAGCTCATTGACTGGTATCCGCCAGTCACCGAGCTGGGAACACCCAGCTGAATGACTGGTGGATACCAGTCACCAAGCTGGGGCGTTGGAATACTTTTAACTCTGCCCCTGCCCCATCCCCCATCCCCCCGCCTCCATCACAATGGGAAAATTATATAAAAATTTCCCCTGGCGTTGAAACTAATAGTCGTCAACTGTCCCCACATCATCACCTGTGAGGGACACTATCTGAAAATTTTGAACGTTGACAAATTCCTCACCCACCCATCCTACCTACAACACATCAACTTGGGTTACCAACCCTTCATGCAGAAGCTCCGTCGATACGGGTTTCATCACTATGGCTGGCGTCCATCGGGTCAAGTGTGGGACTGTTTTTTTCATGCTTGTCTGGACTCCGAAGATTCCACCTCTTGGTTGAATATCGGAAAACGGGAAGGTCAACCGGCCAAGCATGTCCGAACTGCAATAAAGAACGCATGGCTATGCTCGCTCCGTTTGTTGAACAGCTCGTCCCACCCCCGAATTAGGCAAGTCTTATCCTGGTAATTGACAAGGTCCAAGTCATATCCTTCCCAGGTCTCTTTGACCTGCTGGATATACTCCTCCAGCACAACCTCGCCGGTAGCCTGAGTGACTTCTTCACTCGTCGTCAATTTCACCGTTATTGCAGTTCGGACATGCTTGGCCGGTTGACCTTCCCGTTTTCCGATATTCAACCAAGAGGTGGAATCTTCGGAGTCCAGACAAGCATGAAAAAAACAGTCCCACACTTGACCCGATGGACGCCAGCCATAGTGATGAAACCCGTATCGACGGAGCTTCTGCATGAAGGGTTGGTAACCCAAGTTGATGTGTTGTAGGTAGGATGGGTGGGTGAGGAATTTGTCAACGTTCAAAATTTTCAGATAGTGTCCCTCACAGGTGATGATGTGGGGACAGTTGACGACTATTAGTTTCAACGCCAGGGGAAATTTTTATATAATTTTCCCATTGTGATGGAGGCGGGGGGATGGGGCACGTCGGCCACAAGCCCCTCGGCTTCAAGTTCCACTCCGAGTCCCACTCCATTGGCCGCAAGGCCATCGTCTTCCACTTCAAGCTCCACTGGATCGGCCACAAGCCCCTTGGGCTCTACTCCCACTGCATCGAGTCCCTCGGCAGCTACTCCTACCCCTTTGCCTGCGATCTCACCAGAACAGGACGCTTTGGTGACCTCTCCGACACCGACAAGAGTCACTTCGAAATCCTGCTATGCCGGTGAGAGCCTTGTGACCAATCTTGCAAATTTGATTAACCTTTTTCTCAATCGACTTGAATTCTTTTATTTTACCCTTACACTCAGTGCAGCTTTGGACGAGGAATAACTATCATTGGTACTTCATACACAAAGTTCAACTAGATTTGTGTGACTGACCAACCATCGGCTCATCTCCGACAATGATTTGGCCTCCAGAGCTACTCCTTTGCGTCTATTTGAGTCTGGGAGGAGGTGTGTATCGTGTATTCCATTCAGCGGTGCACTTGTCCAAGCTGTTGATCGTTGATATCTCGATAGGTCTTGTTGAGATGCGAAAATTTGTTTGGGGCGTCATTGGTTGACCCAAAGAAAGCCAGAACCTGAGGACACAGGCTTGGTCGCGGTCATTGATGGATGTAATGTAAGCCCATCTTCAAGCTTGTCAGATTTACGGATGTGCTGGAAGAGCTGACCTCCACTCTTTTCATCACCAGACCAGATTCTTCTAACACCATTTAGATTCCGAATCCAAGTCGTGCCACCTCCGATGTCGACTTTCGAGCTATGTGCCCAATCATTCCCTCCTCCGACTCATCCCAGGTTTCCGACCCATGTAGCTTTCAGTCCACGCTCACAACTGCTCTGTGCCCTCTTTCCAGGTGCAGATGTAAGCAGCTACCTTTGGCAGCTATCTTCTACCAAGCCACCGAGCTCACCCCTACCTAGACCAACCGAGACTATATCCTTCATTCTGATGTCCAATTTTCCAACAAACACTCATTTTGTGTCGGCAAATCACAGTAATTCAACCAGAAGATTGTAGTGATTTGAGAGATTCTCTTCGTTCCAAATCATTTATAATTACCAGTAGTAGTGGAAAACTAATGAAATAAGATATGGAAATGAGAGATAAAGAGATCACATAAAAAATAAGAAACAATCAGAGATAAAAGACGAAGAAATAAGAAAATAAAAGAAAAGAAGGACCAACAGACTCCGCAGAGTTACTCAGAAATTTAATTCAACAAGGTGACGATAGCGATAGCAGGAAACGACAACGAAAAAAAAACTTGATAACAATTTCTCAAACAACTAGCAAAAACAGAAACATTAGTTAAGATGTGAGACATGAGAAAGACAAATAAGAAAAATAAAGGAACACAAAACCGACTGATTGGTCAGATGATTCTTGATGTTGATTGCTTCAACTCCTCAACTTGATGCGATGATTTCCAGTTGATCTGATCTATTGAAGCATGCTTACGGCGAGTGTCTGAATCGATACTATGATGTTGATTACTGGTTACCTGATGATCTTCCGTTTTGTTCTTGATCTTCAGAATTCTTGATGGTTCCGAAGCGAATCTTGACTGAGCTTGATCAAAACTTGAATTGTCCCGCGACATAATACACATTATGCATCGTGCGAATTATCCTCACCACCTTGTTACACATTCCTCTGAAGAAATCATCGCCATGTCTGAAAACAGCTCTAGATTTCTCAACCTGGAACGACATCTTGCTTGGAAGATCTTCGATCTCCGGCCAGCAGAATGAGGAATTCTTCAAAAATCGGGTACAGAAAACACTTCCATCATCCATCGTTGCTTTTTGGTCTTGATGGCTTGGAGCTTTTTCCATCGAAGGGTGTTCCCTACAAAGTTCTATTCTGATCTGAAAGCGAAAAAAAATGCCATGCCAGTTACCGCTGATCCCCCTTGGAATTTTCCCTGAAGAGATGATCGAGGTAAAAACCTTTCGAGAGAACCCAACCGTCTCCAAGGATGGATTTGCCCTTAGTGGCTGTTCAGGACTCTAGTGGTAGGTTTTATTCCTGTATCTGATGTCGACTTGAAAGGGATGTCTGTACTTCCACTCTGTTAGGGTTAGTCAATCTGGCCAAGAAGGATACAAATCCTCAAACTGTTCCATTGTTTCACCACCCAACATGCGAAGACACCACAGATAACCTAAAATTGTCAAGATATTTTTCCATCCATCGGCAGTCACGTGTCGCGCAAGTGCAAGCTGAGACCAACATGTCTACTACCAACTCGTCCTCTACCCCGGACGAATTATTCCAGACCATGTGCCGATTTATTACCCTTTATCAAGCAACACCTTCCGCGGAGTCGCGGCTTGCCGCGTTCATCGTGAGAGAAACGCCTAGTTTCTCACTGCGAGTCTTATTTTGCTTCATCGGAGTGATAATGATCTGGTGAGCAAGACGCTGAGCTAACCGGTTTCATTATCTGAAGTCCACGGTACACTAATCACTATGTTTCAGGGTGACGATTGTTTGTTGTGCGAGCATCTTACTCAGGTGGCGGAGGGGAACTTTGTGGTTTGTCCGAAATATCCACAAAAGTGACGGCGCATATTTCACTCCACATGGTGAGTACCCAGTGAGGGCCTCATGGTTCTGGGATTTCATTGGGGGCGAAAACAGCACTCAAGAGGACATGTGACCACTCTTTTGCTTCCAGTGGGCTCCATGTTTGCTTTGACCTCAATTTTTTCCGCTCTGGGTGTCGGACTTCTCATTTGCTGTATGTCAGCGTTCACTCCATAGAAGAAGCTGATCATTAGGAAATTAGCTGATCAGTTGAATTTTAGACGAACTCAACTTTTGGGATGGCAGGGTTAGGATCAAGTTGACTTGAAAAATCATAACTGGAGCCGAACTAAAGCTGATTGATCTGGCTGTAATCCTTAGGTTCTTCCTAACCCATTGTTTGTCGAAACTTGGGTATGGTACCCTGTCTGGCTAGGAAGTTTTTGGTGAGTAACTCTCTGTTCTTGTAAGTTAGTTGGTTGCATTCTGATGGATGATAATTTCCGCATTAGCATGGTTTGGGTGAGCCTGCAATGTCAACTGAAAAAAACAACCAGAACTATCCTTGTGACTGATACAACAGTTTTGATTTTCACTAGGGAGCTGCAATTGCTGCCCTGAGTTTGCTAAAGCAACCTGAAGTTAGAAATAGCACGCTGGGTTTAGAAAAAGTAAAAAATATTCAAATGTCTTCAAGAATATGGAACAGTCTGGTGGTTGGACTCCCGGTGATCATCTCAATTGCTCTCATCGCATCAGTTGTCTTTGCGAACACCCGCGCCAACAGGCTTCAAGCTCTTGTCCGAGAAATCTTCGTCAAGATGGAAAGTTTGACAACACTCGCCTCGGACTCTCAACGATGTCTGCAAACCATTCCACCTCCATCAAGCAGAGACTTATCTTCGGTCATAGAACTTCTTCCACTTTTGCTCCAGCTGCGTTACCAGTCAACAAAACTGACCCAAAATATGCAGGTCAGCTTCGCATGTTGGACATTTAGCGGGATCATCAATTTTGCAATTTGGTTGCCATGTTTTATTATCCAACTCAAGATTTATAAAAAACAGGTTGTCGATGAAACCTTCAAGTTTAGCCATCCCAAGCGGCCTGCCAGTAAAATTTCACCCCTCATGATTAGCCCGCCCTTGGAAGTCGATGGCAACCCTGTCGTCCACCTTGATTCTTCTCTTTCTGCTCAAGTACGCCAAACAAGACCACGCAGTCAATCACAAACGAACCTCAACATCAATAACCCATGTAAGCCCAAAACTTACACCGCTCAACCCTCCACAGTTGATTTTGAAATGAATTATGAAACTAACATATATACACATTCACTTCGGGGCAACGCAGATCGGGCTTTGATCTTCAGTTCGGTTTGTTACACGATAGTCACCGTGGGGACATTCTGCTTGACACTGTGGGGTACCATTCAACCAGACGTGGTGTTAAAAGACGGAAAAACTCGAATGCGGTTCATCAGCATACTTCTGTTAGTCACTCACCTGCAAGATCTACTTATTTTATCCGAGAAAATACACTGCATCAAAGCTCATTAGGACGACGTACTCATCATTCTTATTTCACCAGAGTTCTCTTTGCCTTTTACGGACTTTCTATTAACATCGGGATTTTATACCAAGCTTGGTCGACTTCCAGGAAAGTCGTGAAGACTACCAAACCGACCAAACCTAAATTCTTCAACTTCTCACTCCAATCATTCCCAAAGAAATCGCAGGAATCCGTTTAATCCAATACTCTACTCTCAGCATCAATTATGCGGTAAAATTTAACACTTTTCCCATGCCACTTGATCAACAACAAACCTAAGGACAACATATAGTATTATTTATCTTTTGATAGACACTTGTTGCTGAAAAGTCACCCAAATAGTGGCTCTGACGCTGGGTGAGATATACACTCCTCTGTTCCTATCTACAGCCAGAACTTTTCCTTGTTTGGCTACGCTCTTTCCAAAAGTTTCTATCATATGTATCAACACAAATCTCTCAAGGCCTACATTTTTGCTCTACAAGCTGTACTTCTTTTCCTAAAAATTAAAACACTCAAAAAAAAAAACCACTGCCATTTCACCATCAACCCAGAGATCAAATTTACATAAATTAAGGTGCGAGGTTTGCTTTGAAAAAGTAACCACAAGTGTGAGTCACAGCACAGGAGAGAAAGTTGGATTCATATAATATCACAGATTTGAGAAAAAAAGTCAGCTTATGGGATCAAGTGTGAGACAAGGTTTACACTTTGCTTCTTAATTATGTCTACCATGGTGGTGATGGTATCCACCCCCTCTTTAGTATGGTAGATGGGCAGTAAGAAATGTGAAATTTCAGCAATCTAAGGACACATTGTCATTAGAATTATGAAAATAAAGACAGTGAAGAAACGGTGTAACTGATACAATACATGTATTTTTCATGTATCTGCTTTCAGATACGATACTCATCTTCCCAATATTGTGTATTTTACTCCCAATACGATGCAATACATGGTGTATTGGTGCAAATACACACGGTATTGTATTGAAATACATGTATTTCAGACGTATCTGTTATCAGATACGATACACAGTTTTGGAAAACTATGTATTGGAGATACAGATACGATACATGTATCGTATCAGTTACACTGTTGAGTGAAGAAAAAGAATAACACTCTGGTTCATATCTAAGGCTATGAGCAGGGTAATGCAGATAAGAGAGACAAGAAAAAAAGTACAGTTGTCAGTAGTTGGAATCAAAAGATGAATAGTGTTGTGTGGAAGGTAAGAAACAAGTGTTTTTGATGAAGATGATACACAAAAAGAAGTTGGGGGAAAAAGAGAATAGTCCACTAAGCAGGACAAAGGCTTCACTGAATCAAAGTGAATGGAGATTGTAGATTGTAGATGAGGGAGTACAAGAAAGGAGCTTTGGTTAATTCTAATGTTAGATGAGTGATCCGTTCCACCTTTCCTCCCTGTTTCCAGGGGCCTCTCCAGTAAGGTTTCTCAAGTAAAGAGCTCCTTCACCGGCCTCTGGCCTCTCTGTGGCTCCAGTGAAGGGCATCACCCTTTCAAAGGTTTTTATTTGAAGTTTATTTCTTGTGTTGTCTCCATTGACCTTTTTGGGGTCCAACTTAACTATAGACCCCGAGGCCTAGCCTGGAGGAAAGGCTAGCTTGCCCTCCCAAGTCGGCTGGGTATGGGTTGGGGGGGATTGTGTAACCCCCTTGCGCCATATTCAATATTCACCCGAGCCTTCTCCACTCGCAGAGAGCAGAGGAGCCAGGGGGAATGGGGTGTGTAAGGAGTGAACAATACGCAACAGAGACAAAGATCTCCAACCCACCTTTGAGGTAGGGCGGGTCCGGCCTTAAGATGTCTTTGTTGTTTTGCTTGCAAAGTAATTATACATCTACTCTGTTGCTTTCCCCTTTCCCTTGGCCGAGGCCAGTCTCTCGGCTGCTTGGTTTGCCACATTGATCCAGCCTTGGTTCAGTTTCTGCATCAGATCTAACACTCTTTCCTTTTCTTCAGGCGAGTATTCCATTAAATAAAGTCGGTAACAGTCGGAGACCCACCGGCCCAACTGACATATCTCCTCGGTTCCAATTACCATTGCGTATTGGAGGGAGGAGTGACTAGAGATCCCTCCCGCAACCCAGGCTTCATTAAGTGTCTTCACGGCGGTGTCCTTGGTGAGGTGGATTCAAGTGCCATTATCTTGGTAATAGCCAAACAACGAGGTTCTGATTTCACTGGCCTCCCTGAGCCGCCTTTTTACAGCCTCCATGGGGAAGAGTAGGTTTCCTACGGCTTTCAGGTAGATGGTTTGGGACTCCCCAGGCTTGCGTGTTTTTGCATCTTTCAGGAGGAGGGTGGCCACTGATGAGCTGCCAAAATCTTCCTATCCCACGTCAGAGGTGAAGACCATTGTACGAGGGTCAAGTTCTCTGGTGGGTTCAGGGGAGGTCAGTTTGGCCAGCCTAGCCATCCCCCAAAATGCTGCAACCGCTAGATCAAACACCACTTTTTCCCGGGGACAGCCTTGCACTAGAACGCCGGAGAGGTGTACCAAGTGCTCCAGATGGATGGTGCTCTTCTTTGGTTTTGGGGGGATTATTGCGTCGGCCTTAGCCGAAGACCTAAGGAGAACTTTTACTCTCACTTTGGATACCGCCGGGTAAGTTGCCTTGTGAAACAGGTGCCAGGCTTTAATCCCATGCAGGTATTTCTCCAGCGTCTTAGACCCTATTTCTTGCTTCTCCGACTTGCCTTTGTCTTGGCCAGCCCAAAAGCAAAACTGATAAATATTGTCTTCCTCCAGCGGGAGGGTGAACAGATCTTTCTTTGCAGTTGTGGCAAATCACAAATATTTCTTGACGGCCGAGTTGTACCCCACCAAGGTATTCCATTTGTAGCCACGCAGGAAATGTAAATCTTCAGGACTGGGTTCTTTTACATCTATGCCGTTCGAGAGAAGGGAGGGGATTTTAGCCAAGTCCATCATTTGGGGTGGTTATGGGCTGACTGCCAACTCACCGAAGCGAGGTCTTATAGATTTCCACCTGTCTTTCTAGGGTTTGGGACTTGTCTCACCCAGAGCAGGGAGTGCAGTTTCAATCCTCAGTTCATCTAGTTTGGGTCTAAAATAGTTCAAGTTTCCAAGCCTTTGAATTTTTTTTTTTAATACAAAACTTGGAACAAGACTGCATCCAGATCTAGGGGGAAAGGTATGACCACAACGTGCTTCCAATTATTGCTCCCCAGATCGCCGCGTGACAGACCATCCGCTTTATTATCCTCGGAGGTAACTCTTTTGGCTTCAATGTTGACCTGGAGACGTACAAGAATCTTTTGTATTATTTTCCACTCTTCATTGACTGCCCAATTGTTAGACTTCCACTTTCGAATTGCCCCCTCGGTGGTTGTTTTATCTGTCCAGACTATAAATGTATTGCCCTTCTTGATACCTAGCTGTTCTAGCATCAGCAGGCCTTGCCGTATAGCCACAATCTCCTGCCAAGCTATTTGATTGGGGCTCTGGAGCTCTTGAGAAGTGTGGTGTAACCGGAATTGAGCCCAACGTCGACCTATCATAATTCCAATGCCGAAGGAGGTTGACCCTTCTCCAACCCACCCAATTTTGGTGGGGGCCGGGTTGGGCATGAGCCGCATCGGGGCAAAAGTCACCAAGTGGAATAGCCATTCCTCTAGGTCTTCCCACACATTGTCCGGAAGTGACTGCTGTAGGCCACGGAACTTCCACAATTTTTGCCACCTGTACAAGCTGCAAATGTAGCAGTGTAGGAGATGTGATTCAGTCTTCCTGTCATGATCTCCACGTCTTTGAAACCAAAGTGTTTCTGAGCTATGAAGCTTTTTAGCTGGGTCACCCTGTCGAAAAGCTTGCCATCCAGTAAGTGTACTGTTTTATCCATGCCATTCCAGATGAATCCAATGAATTTTTTTTTGTCTGCAAATGGCACAAATTTCCCCTAATTCATTAGAGCGTCAAACAATATTGTCCATGTTGGTTAGAGACACCTGGGTCTTGATAAACAAATTATCATCGACCCACTGGAACACCTTGATCAGGTCGAACTCTTTTGCCATGATCTTGGTCCATGCGTCTGCCGGCCGCCCAAATGATCCACAACCGGTGACTCTGCCAAAAGTTATCCGAGTGTCGAGAATTAACTTGTTGTCAAATGTTTTGACCATTAGGTAGGTCCACTTGCTAGGAGCTGTTGGTATCTGACGGTATGCCTTTGCCCAGTTGAACAGCGCAAGTGAGACCGGGAAAGGGAGCGCTCTTATGAAGCTGGAGACAAGGTTAAAGTAGTCCCAGGTGGTTGCAAAGTTGCTTGCGTCGACAAAAGAATTTACAGAAGGGAATAAGGGATTGTTGTGCGGGTACGATAAGTCATTTGTCGGCTGCAGTGTTCTGTTCCCGTTGGTTACCACTCCTAGTGGGTTTGACTGAAAGAAAGGGAAGACTTTCCCCACATCCTCTTGTGAGAATGGGCTGTGCATCCTGCCAGCTTCTAGTTCGATTTTTAAGTTGTCTTCAATCTCTAACCTAGCTTGTAGCGCCGATAGGTGGTTATCCAGGGTAAAAAAGCTTTGTCCCGCAATTGAGTGCTCTGGGATTCCTTGATGGAATCCTTGCTTAAACCCTATGATGACGTCTCCAAAATCCTCTAGGAGGTCGTGGGTCTTCAGTGCTTGCTCCCAGGCCAGCATGTTCATCTCGCAACTCATTCCACTCGGCCACCCTGGGGGGTTTGGCCTTTGGATGCTTCCCGATCCTGATGTGAGGGTCGGGAGGTTATGCTCGATTGAAGCTTGTATCTCAAGGACGCGGGGGGTAACTGTGTACTCTGGTTCACTGTTAAAAAAGGGTGGGGCCCGCCAATTCAATTCATGATGCACTTAGCTCTGGTGACTGCAGAAGGGGTCTAGACTATGTACAACGTAGAGGGTCTAGTGAGATGACGTATTTGTCAAACGGGGACCTACTACGGTCTCCTTCTACGTCGGGCGGGGGTTATGGTTAGGGTTGAAATCATTACCCCTATACCCTGACGGCTGAGGCGACTTTGCCATGTTCCGCGGTGCTGGGGCTGAGGAGTAGTGGCCGGAGCCCCCAGCTAGTACCGGGGGCAGGAGGGGTTTGGCTGTCACTTTCGACTCCGTCATTGGGTCCCAAGTTGCCCTCGGGCCGTTTGCTGTGTATGGGTTGTCAGAGAACTCGAGTTCCCAAAACTTCCTGCACACCGCGTAGGCCTTCTCTACTGCCTTTTTCTGGAACACCGAGATATTGGTTAGGGATTTGCGGCCGTCTGGAAGTGTAACCTGTGAAGCAAAACAATTCATCCGGACCTGGACGTTGTAGCGCAATGCAACCATGAAACCGTCCTCAGCCATGAGTTTGTTGCAATGAGCCTTGTGCCCTAGGAGCAACTTAGCAAACTTATTGTATCCGTATTTGTTTGTAAGGGTTGAAAAGAAACCCTGGTGGTTTGTGGTCCATTCATTGAACGTTTGGGTCCACTCACTGGGATATGGGAACCCAGTGTAGCGGTATTGGTCACCGGAGGAGTCGTCGTTGCGTGGCTGCTTCTCGCCATGATAGGGAATGGCGATATGGGAACCCAGTGTAGCGGTTTTGGTCACCGGAGGAGTCGTTGTTGCATGGCCGCTTCTCGCCATGATAGAGAATGGCTGCATTTTTCCATTCTCGGTTAAAGATAGTTAGAGGTAGGGGCCCCTTGAGTTCTTGGATGTTCTTGTCGAAGAATGGCGTAAAGCCCATCTCATCGTGTTTCGGGACTGCTCCCAACGCGAACACGAGGTCTCCTACCTGGGATTCCCGAGCTTCAGATCTGGCTTCCATGACGTCTTGCCTGTCTGATGCTGCAGAGGATTTGACGCCACCTGTAATTTCTGGGCTGTTGACTGATCGCGCTCCCTTTTGGCCACTGCCGGTGCCTGACACCGTAAGGTCTTCGTACATCTTGAGCAGGATGGCTGCGCTTGATGTCTCTCCTTTCCGCTCGGCCTCCATGGCTTTGGTTATGACGTCTCTAACAAGTAGCGGGTCAGACGGCGCCTGGTTTTGACCTTCCGGATCTTTGGTGCAAAGAAAAAATTCTTTGTTAGTTCAATGAACTATTTTCAAAGGTGTGAATAAGGGCTAGGATTGAAACTTATGTTTCCCCTGAGGTCCCTTTTCTCCCAAGACTTGGATTTCCGGGTCTTTGTGCCCTTCATCTCTTCGACGGTTTCTTAGAGAATTTTCCTGGCCCTCTGGAACACCCTCGTGCTCTCTTTCCGGATCTAGAGCTTCCAGATTAGTTCCCAGAGGGATGGGACCTCTTCCACTTGAATCACTTTGCTGTGATGAATCGCGAGGTGTTAGCTGCAGAGCCAAACTGAGCTCTATGATTTGTTTGACATGCTTTCCTCCGACAATGGTCGAGATCAGTTGATAGGTTGACAAAAAAGGATAAGTGAAAGAGGAAGAGGCAAAAAAGAAGGGGGTATGATAGAGAGAAGGAGGGTGTTCTTGACTGAGTCGATAGGATTGGAGGGATAATCTGGCTAGGGGAATTGGGTTGTGGTGGTTGTCTTGAGGTTGAGCCGGGAAGGATGTGAGGCTAAGTGCGGGTTCGCCTCCAGCCAACGTGGTGGTGAATTCAGCAGCATCGCGCGGCCCGTGCTTCTACTTTGCATCTTGGCGCTCGCCGGGTAGTCCCTAGCGATCCCTTCCCAGGAGGGAGGCTCCACGGACCTAGCCACCTCCTGCTACTCTCCAGTAACACTCAATGATAGGAGAATGAAAAGGATTTGAATAAGATTGAAACAATGGATTTGGACAAGTCACAAAGGATTTGTTAGTCAAGAGTACTTTCCTTTCAAGGAGAAGGTATATAGCATCACATGCTCATGTGGTTGGGCAGTCACATTATCCAAATGGATAACTATGGCTGTAACTTAACTTCAAGCAGGACCACAGTGGCTTAGAAAACCACCAATGGGTCCTGCTTTGGGGGATGCATGCCTTGATTTGAGGTGTGCATTCCCCAAGGCCCCCTTGGCTTGTCCAAGCCAAGGTGATCAGGTCCAACAAACACTCTCCTCATCCCTCCAGGACCAGCCGGTCTACACTCTCTCCTCATCTCTACAGGACCAGCCAGTCATGGAGGAATGAGAAGAGAGTAAAATATCTCCTCATCCCTCCAGGACCAGTTGGTCATGGAAGAATGAGGAGAGAGTAAGCTCTCTCCTCATCCCTTCAGGACTGACTGGTGTGAGAACTTCTTTTGGGATGGGATGGAAGTTCTGTGAGGGGGAAATAGTAGAAGTAATATTCCAGGTATGTAGAAACTACTACAACTGTTACAGGTGGCTTGCGAGACCTTCCCCTCTATGTACTACTTAAGAGCTAACACAGCATTTTATTTCTTTGTTGTGGCAAACTAATGCTAAAGAAAACTATGTGTAGCAATCTCTTATCAGACTTAGATCAACTTTGAAGGATATAAAAACTCTTGAGTGGAAATTTGCGTGTGTGGAGTCTACAAGATAGGTAAGAATGAAACTGAGTGAGTCAAAAATGGTTTTCAAGATGGCTGAGTTTGATTATGTTAGAGAAATGTAGCAGAGTGAGATATTTTTAATAATGTTTTATCTTTTATATGAAGACAAAGGAAATACTGATGACAATGATAAGAAATATTCAGAATTTTATTCCCTCTTCCTTAACCTTTAGTTAAGATCAAAGATTTGTTTCCTAAGGTATGAAAGACTTTCCTGGGCTGCCTGATTAAGGTGAAAATAGTGTGTATTGGTGGATGTGAAAGTGTCTTCTGGCTACTTGGGCAGGAAATGGTGCTTGAATGCTGAGCTGAGAGGAAAGGAAAGGCCTCCTTTTATAGCAAAATACGGCATTTTGCTGGTGTAAAGTAATTTGAGGCATTTGATCTGGTGTGGATTTTTATATGCACTGCCTCATGCAGGTTGTGCATAAATTGAGCTATTGGTGAGATCTGTATTCTGTTCTGCCTCATGCAGGTTTTGCGTAAATTGGCTGTTGGTGAAGCTGAACCATGAATTCTGATTTGCCAGAATTTGTGTTGAAATTTCATACTCATTTCTGATGTATATTTTTCTCCTTTCTTCTTCTTCTCTCTTCTGTTCTTCTTCTTTCATTTGATCTCTCTGATGTCACTACAAACATTAGTTGATGTTCCAACTGGAACATTGAAGAAAAAACACAGGACATGCAGAACATCAACCTTTTTTTTTATACTTGTGCCTGATTTTTTTGGTTTTTGTTTTTTTTTGGGGGGGGGGTTAATCCTCAGTGCCATGATTTTCAGTTTTTCTTAACATCATGCATATTTATAAAAGTATAATACAACTAATTAGTTATATTATAAAGCTCAAAAAAAGGACAAGTATATAAAAAAAAACTGGTCGATGTTCCAGATGTCCTGTGTTTTTTCTTCAATGTTCCACATGGAACATCAACTAATGTTTGTAGTGTGTATTCTACTGTTCATCAATGTATCTCTTTCAATATTTATCTCTTTTTCTTCTCATATTACCACTCTTGATTATCTAATCTCTAAAGACTTTTGTTTCCTGTTTGACTTCCTTTCTTGTCTTCTCTCCAAACCACGTAAAATCCCCTTCCTCTCACATCTTCATCCAGCATCATCCCATCAACTTTGCATCTCAATAAATTTGACATCATCACTTCCTCCTTCCTATCATCTATAACATACTATCACCTTTGCTTCATCCTTCCTATAATGTCCATTATCCTATCAACTCCATTCACTCCTCCACCTCATCTTTCATTCTATTCCCTCAAACTAGTTAAATCCCTTTGATCCGAATTTCCTAATTTTCCATTTGGTGAGAAAAGATAACATGTCATCGTCGTCGTCAAATTTCATCCTCCTTCTCCTTCACTAACCTGTTGTTTGTTTTATTAATCAGTCTCATGATTGCCTTTCTCAACATCTTTAGTGTCCTGTCTTGTTTCTTCCATTTTTGTGGTAAATTCTTTTTTCCTTTTATCTTTTTCTTAGTTGTTTTTGTTTTCTTTTTCTCATCTTTCTTCTTTTAGTCTGGTATATGAATCAATCATCACAGAATTTATTTAATTTGATGTCCATCCAAATTTCTGAATCATACATGCTGACTGGTCAGAACTTGATGACTGAATCATATGTGCAGATTGGTCAGAACTTGATGGATGAATCCTATGTGCCAATTGGTCAGAGCTTGATTATGATGCACTAAACTGTAAATTTGCAATAAAATCCCATAGCTAAGACATATTCCTATTAATATGTACTTCTAAATTATGTATTGAGACTATTTACCAATTTCCCAAGCTATGTAATGTATAATAGTATTCAAATCCATATACATGAGATAAATTGGTGCTAGCCAAGTGTTTACAGTGAGTGACTGACTATGTAGTAATGGCTTTTAATACCAACATATGCCATAATGTGAGTAAATCCATGCCTATTTTTCTGTATTAATTGATCCTTCACCACATTTGATACTTGAAACCTATTTGGCACACCACATAGGTCTTGGAGGGAAGGGATGAGAGAGTGTAGAGGGGCCTTCTACCCCTGTTCACTTCCTCTTAGTCGGATGTGGCCAACATGTGGTGTGCACCAGCCAGCATGCAAGCCATGGATCAAGGGTGTGCTAAATTTGGCACACCCTTTGATTGAGGACCCAAAGGTCCTCTGGGGTGTGCATGCACCTGCACACCATATGCATGGGGCAGACATGGCCATGTACATCCTGTGCAGGATGTGGAAGGCGGGTATCCTTGCCCAGTGGACACCCCAAACAAGGTGTCCATTCTTAAGGATGCCTCCTTAAAGGCTTGCTTTTAGCAAAACCGGGGCTGGCATTGAGCCAGCTCTCAAAAAGATAACAGGTTGAGAATAGTCAGTCACATCAGTAAGTAGGTGTGTGGCTTAGAAAACAATTCACCTACTTGGTAGGTGTATTGTGTAAGTGCTTGGGAGGGTAGCTAGGCTATTTTGGTTGCAAAGAGAGAGTAGCAGGCCAGAGGATTAGCCTTTGAAATTGTGATGGAGATCAAGAGTTAGGGGAGCAGGCTGCAATTGGGGGTAGGTAAAGGTTTGGAACTGAGGGCAGCAGGAAATTTTCAAAGGTTAGCAGTGGCAACAGATGAATAGAGAGGGTAGCAGGCTGTTGTTGAAGGGGAGGTATTCAAAAGATCAGTAAGAGAGAGGAGCAGTGGTGATCAATTGGGGTGGCAGCAGCAACAGTTCAATGGGAGAGGGTAGCAGTGGCAATAGATTGATAGAGAGGGTAGCAGGCCATGTTCAAAGGGTAGGGAGGCAACAGTTCAGTAAGAGAGGGTAGCAGCTGAAACAGGTTGAGGGTAGCAAGCCAAATAGAAAGGGTGGCAAGCCAGAGACAATGGGTAGCAAGCCATACTAAAACGTAGCATGAGCAAGACAGAGTTTAGAATTCTGAACATCAAAAAGAAAGAAAAAAGAAACCATTCACCTATGTGGCAGGTGTATCAGGTGATGGTGATGGCGGGAAAACTAAATCCACACTTAACAGAAATCTTGGGTGAGGGAGTGGCACAGGTGGAGGAGGCAGATTGAAAATGTGAGAAAAAATACTCCAGCAGAGAAAAATCGGATGAGGGGTGAAATTAAATACACCTCAGATTTCAAATAAAAGAGTATAAGAGAAGATGTGTATGGATGATTATGGTGGTTCAAAATACATGAGATGAGTGTACATACACTCACACACATCCAACTCAATCAAACTCCTCACCATTACACACACTCACACACTCTCCCTTCCCCCTACAACAAGACAAGTCCAAAAAAGGAGAACATCAAGAGGGATTTATGATTGAAGGAATAAAAAAAAATAGACAAAAAAGGTAAAGATGAACAGATTACTTCTTGTTTTGGGGAGGGTTTTGTGGCCAATTGAAAAGAGAGTTTAAGTTAGTGGTTCGATAGGTAGTGTCTCACTTTGTGGGTGGTGCGGGAGCCTTGAGAGCGAAAAGATGATCTTGGAAGACGAGAGGTTTTACAGGATTCAGAGATCTCCTTTCCCAAATCTAAAAAGAGTAAAGATTGAGATGTGATCAGATCAGAATTTTCAAGTTGAATGTAATAAGTTTATTGAAAAGATAAAAAACAACGGATCATACCTGGATATAACTCTCACCCAGAAAGACCATCTGTCGATTGACTTCTTCGACAATCAAGTCTTGGATTTGAAACCATTTTTCTTCTTCCTTTTTGGAAGGTTTGGCGTCATGATTCAGATCAGAGGGAGGGTCGAGGGGAGGGCCGGACCGGGTATGTACCTGTACCTTCCATTGGGAGTCTTCCTTCGCGGTTCCAGCGGTTGATGAGTACGTCACGTTTCCAAGCAGATCGTAAAGATACTTCTGCGATCCTTGCTCTTGGTGGTTGGCTCCAAGACAGACCGCGAAGTCGACACCTTTGGTCGGGAAGTTGACGATCGTTGGGTTCTTTTCCTCGATAAACGAGTTCGAGCCGAATCGCTTGAAGTGGAGGATGATGAACTCGGGCAGACGGGAGCAGGAGTGGGTGCGCAGGATCCCGGACCGTTCGACTTTACTGGCCCCATCATACTTCTGTAGAAGCGTCGTCAGATTCACCTGGGGAATGATGTTCTTCTGCACAGAGTCTTGGAAGACTGGTGGTGGTGGAAGATCGAGGGTGAGGAACATGAAGGTTGACTCGATCTGACGGAGTCCGTCTTGGTTGATGTCGAATTGCGGCCGTTTGCCGACCTCGCCCGAGTCAGGAATGGCCACGATTTCTTGCTCTTCCACCTTGACAATCCCTCTGAACGCGGCATGGATGATGCTTGTATCTTTACCCTTCTCGACCGCCTTCCGACCACTCAGTTTGCTTCCTCCTAAGTCTCGATGGAGCGTGTTCAATAACCAACCCAGAAACTCGACCGGATCCGCTTGATCGGTCAGGGTGAACTTTCCTCCGGACCGGGTGGCGACTTCTTGGCCGAACTCGTGCGGACTCACTTGAGCCTTGAACGCACGTGGATTCCATATCTTACGCATCAATGTTCCGAACCTTTGGACCAGTTCTGAGGCTCGGGCACGTTCAAATGAGCCCTCGGAGGATCGACAGACAAAGTAATCTCGTACCGGTGGCACATGTGCTAACAGATGTACAATCACATTCAAATAGTCATTCGCCTTGATGTTATTCAGTCCAACAAATCCTGGAAGGTAAGCGACCGCATGCAAGTCGTAGGACGGTCCTTGACTACCCGCATCCAGTTTCCGTAACAATTCCGGGGTAAAGGTTGGGTTTAGAAGATACTTGATATCATCCAGGGATGGATCTGATACTTCATAGCCATCGGGTAAGACGTATACCTGAGTTTGGTTTTTGAGAGTCTTGTCAGCTGTGGATGGTAATAAAAAAATATGACTCTTTAGGAAGTAAGAGGACAAACTTTTTCTGATAAGAGATTGATGAAAACGTGATGATCTTCTCCGATGCTGTGAGCATAAGCCGGACTAGTTCGACTTCGACCCTGAAAGTATTTTCCACAGACTAGACAGGCATAAATGTTGATGTTCGAGAGAGTGACCGAGCATAACCTTTCGAAATCGAAGTCGAGCATATCTCTGTTCACGGTATCGAGATACAAATCTGATCCCCCAGAAACTGCCAATCCTGCTCCACCCAATTGCTTTTCCTCCTCCTCCTCCTCCTCGTCGTCGTCTTGATCATTATTGCTTTGTGGATCTTTCATTTCAGCATCTGGTTGGACTGTTTTTTCTTCACTTTGATCCAAGAGCTTCGCGCGTTTAGGCGGCCGTTGCATTTCAACATCTTTGTCCAGGCCTTGTGGTGGGTGTGGTGGTGGTGAGTTCTGCTTCTGCTGAGGCGCTGCTGGTGGTGGTGGTTCCGGTAAAGATTCAGTTGGCGGAGGAGGTGGAAGGAGGGGTTCGACAGGTGGTGGTGGTGGTGGGGGCAGTGAGGCAGGCTTGGCGATAGGAAGGTCAGGATTTTCGGACTGAGTTATTGTGACAGGGTTGGACTGAGAAGGTATATTTGAATGTTCCAGAGGTGTTTCTGTTGGCTGAGGGGCGATTGGATTGTCGGAATTAGCCAGACCGTTTGAGGATTCTTGCTGGCCACCATGATCGATCAGACGTAGTATGAGGTCGTCCTTTTTCCCGCTGATCGGCAGGCCATGTTTTTTGAGAAGGTCCTAGTGAATAAGAAGCCCGATCAATTTTTTAAGAGTAGCAGATAGTCAGAAGAGAAGGACAGCCTACCTTTAATTGAGGACTGAATGTTGAGGACGGTCGAGAGTAAGGTGAAGTGAGTAGGTTTTCTCTGTCTGCTTGGGAGATGATAAGGAAAGAATACTTAACAGACACTTTGAGTTTCTTGAGTTCGGTGTGTTTCATTTTGTTTTTTTCTTTGAGGTTTTCCAGTGAACAGGAGTCCCAAGTCGCGTTGCTTGGATGTCACACCCCCTTTCACGGCTTCAGCACCAGCAGCACCACCCTTGACACTTCACAGTTATCTTGGCCTGTTATTTAACCTAGCTTACTTATTTGTTTATTCTCCCAAACACTTGTTTCCAACTGACTGTGGCCAGACAACAGATTCTCAATCACCATCTAGCTGTCCCCCTGTAAAATTGATACAGTCGTATTGGTGACCCAACCATGACAAGAGAGTAAAAAAATTGATCTTGATTGTAGATTAACAGTTAAAGAAAAAAGAAAAAAGAGTGTAATGGTTTGAAGTGTCAAGATTTGTAAAAAAAAAAAGAAACTATTCATCATAGCCTCTTCCAGACCTCATCTTTTTGCCCTTACTGTGGGAAGGATTTACGGTGCGTTTGAAGTGTTTTTTAGAGGATAGAGGGTTCTGGTTCTGATGGCCGATACGGCTGGAAACTGAGAGCTCGGGGTTTCGGATCTGGTTTCCCTGGTTGTCGATAGAATAAAGGTTGAGGTCGGAGGAGACACGTAGCTTGGCGAAATCGCCAGTGGTATCGATAAGGTTGCGATCAACCAGCGAGCGACGACCCTTGATGCCCACCTTGATGAGGTGAGCGCGCTTGTTCTCTTCCTGGAGGAAGTTCTGGTCGAGCGCCTGAGAACGAGAGGATTGCCGACTGGTCGGGTCGATACCGACGACCCCCTTGACAAACGTGTCGCTGTTCAATGGTACCCGGGTAGTCGGCGCCAGCTTCTTCTGTGAAAAGCTCTTCAGCTTCAACTCTCGACTTTCCGCGTTGAAGGCGTCCGACGTCAGCCCCGCAAGTGGAGGCGGCTCGCAGTAGAGCAGCTTGGCCGATACGTAGTCCTTCAGGATCGGCCGAGACACCTTCGATTCATCAGGTCGACCCATCCCACCTCCTCCCGTGAACGCACCCCTGGCGATCGCATAAGTCGTCAAGAACTCGCTGGCCGTCACCGCGCCATCACCACCCTCCTCTACCGGCAAGGTTTGGAGTTGCAGACCATAAGTTGCTTCAAGGACCTCCTTGGGAATTCGTTGGGTAATCAGACTAATCGGCCCGGTATGCTCGCGCATCTGGTCGATCGGCAACACTCCATCACACACCAATTCAGCCTTGGTCGATGCAAATTGTGGGAAAACCAAGCCCGGACAATCACATAAGATCACATCAGGTGAAAGGTGGATCGTTTGGAAATGTTTGGTCTTTCCCGGGGTTGAAGAGACCGACACTTTCTTCGCGCCTACCAATGCGTTGATCGTCGACGATTTACCCACGTTCGGATATCCGACCAGACCAACTACCAATTTCGCAGCTTGCCCGTCTCCTTGTTCCTCAGATGGATTATTTGTGGTTGCTGATGTATTCAAGTAGGTCTTGGCGTGATGGAGGAAGAGATCCTCTAGCTCGGCCACAGTCAAGATTTTTGTCTTCGATCTAAGTGAGCTTTGAGTCGAGGTAGGATGATCACCAGTGACCTGCGGATAGTTTCCCGAGGTTGTTTCAGTTGGTGCTGGGGGAGATTCCGAAGGGATTTCATTATCCTCATCCACAGGTTCTGTAGAAGTGGGTTGGGAAGCTGGGGGCACCTCTGAGTGGTGACCAGTCGAATGTGGATGTTGATCGTCTTCCTCTTCGTCTTCCCAGCTGTTCCCATCATCATCTGACTCTGGTTCTTCCAGCTCTTGAATCGCTTGGAGGGCAACTGCATCGGCAGCGGAGAAGAAGGCATACTGGATACCTTGGCTGTCAAAGTATTCGGCCCATAGGGTCCTTTGATTTGCCGTCAACAAGTCTGACTTGTTGACGAGCAAAAGGTTGGTCTTGAGTCTTCGCGGTCCACCTGTTGGAGGATCAGGATGAGGCTCGAGAGCTTTGAGGCCTTCATCCGATAGTTCGTTGACATATTTCTCTAGATCCTCACATCGAAACCGGAGTGGATTGCGAGCATCGACGATCTGTACAATCAGCTGACTTCTCTCGACCACCCGCCAGAGTTGTCTCCAGACTTCTATATTCCTTTCGAAGGGCGTCAAGAGTAACGAACGGTTGTCGGATAAATCGGCTAGTCCTTTACGCCAATCCAAGAAAGCATCCCGCTCTAGTCGGTCAAGTTGGGCGCCGGTTGTTGATTCGGACCATCTGGGACGACGAGGAACCCTCAAGAGATCCTTGTGGACACGATGGGTTGCTTGAATTTTAGCTTGATCGTCAGGAGAAAGTAAGAATGGATTTCGAGCATTCCCTGATCCAGCGCTATTGCCCGAGTTGATCATCACCACGTTTTGGCGCACTGCGGTGAAATCCACACCGGCCATGGCAGCAGTGTTGAGGAAGTTTTCGATGTCGCTCTCTTGAGTGACCGAGATTGGCTTGTTCTCATAGACCGCTGTGGTATGCTTTCAAAATCGAAAAAAAAAGCGAGGTAATCAAGAGGGGATGAAAAATAGATCACAAGTGTTTACTAGCATAAGAATCAGTTCAGATCTTTGGTCAATAGCTGATAGAAGATCAAATTTGGACTTACCAACTCTCGCTCATGTTCCAATTTCTTAGTCTTCGCGCGATGGTTCATCAAAGCTTTTCCGAGGCCATGGTTATGGGTCTGTTTCTTATTGGGAGGCTGAATTATTATTGGTCAGTTCAAATGCTAGGATGATGGTAGATGATAGACTATGACCATGTATTTACTCACCATGTTGTTTGTATTGTAGTAGTTGTCCTTGTTTGCTCTGCGAAAGGGGTAATGGTCAACAAGCACAAATAAGCCGACATGCGGTTTTGAATATGCAAATTCAACTGGGCCAACTGGCGGCGGGCACGCCCTGGCGCGCCCATGGGGGCCGCACCAACTACCCAAAACACACAGTTCATTCACCATGTGAACCATGGTGTGGAAGCTCAACATTTCTGACCAAAGAATAGTAATAGAATTCATGGACGAAGCCACTTTCAATCCTATACAGTTAGGGAAGAGGATCTCTACTTGGGAGTCAGCTTGGAGGCGCTTTGATAGGATCTTGGGATTTTTCGGATGTAGATATGTTTTTCAATGGAGCACGTTGGAGAATTAAAAGGCACAAATAATTTTGGGATTGGTTTGGCTGGGGCTTTATTTCAATTAACTGCTATCAAGATTTAGATCATCTGTAGGTAAACAAATAAAAAAAAAGTGCTATTGCAGCATAATTCCCTTGCTGACAATAGTCATCAAGAGTGTATCCAACAGCAGTTCAGCTACACTATGGGTAGAATATTGTGGGAAAGTGGAAATCCCTAACAGATAATGGGTTTCACCATTGGCTGCTACCAATTGAATGCTAACTGTATGTTCATGTTTCCACCATAAAAAATGGTTGCTATGCAGCTTTGAAGCTACTTTTCAGTGAATTATTTCCCAAAAAAAAAACTATAAAACTGTTTGATTGTTTTGTCAACAAGTAGATTATCAAGTTGAATGAAGGAAAAAGAAGAATCACAAAGCATAAAATGAAGTGCAATGCACAAAGAGATAAACTTGAGGGATTATACAGACCAGTTTACACATTCTTGAAAAAATCTACCAATTGAAGCAACATGGAATCAGTGGAGACTGAAGCCCTCACACAGAGAATTTTCAAAGGGGGGAATGATGTTGGAACTTCAATTAAAAAAAAGCAAAATTCATTCTTCAATCCACTCGTTTTTGGGCCTTGATTGGATAACTCCGGGAAAATTAATTGGATCTGTGACTCCTGCAACTTCCACAAAATACTTTTTGTAAGTTGAAGATCCAATTCAGATTTCTTGGGGGAGTCTTCAACCCAAAAAAGCAAAAAAAAATTCATTATTAACATGAGCAATTTGCCCAAAGATGTTAATGGGTCCTGTTTGTGCCAGGCTGGTGATAACATGAAATTTTTGCAGGAATTTTCACGCATCAAATTGAATGGATTTTTTTTAATTTTCCTACTTTAATTACAAAACTGCCCCGACTTTTGACTGGATGCCCCAAATTTCCTCAAAGCTTCCCATTATTAATCAAATTACTCACTGTGGATTCCGTGGATTCCCTAGAGCTTTCATCATCACAAAATTTACCAGATTTGAAATAAGGCACATATTGATAAATTTATAAACTACAAACCACATCAAATCTTATGTGATTCATGAATGGAAACATTGTGATTAAGGCCCTGTTTGACACCAATATAAATCAGGCAATATATGCTAATATTTCCTGATATTCTTATCAGGTCTGCCAAAGCTTGATCAGATTTCGCAACAATTTGTATTATATTTTGCAAATATATTGCTGAAAAACGAGGCCTAAGACATGGAAGATAGTGAACAAATCAAGTAATTAGTATTTCTCATCATTTGATCAAGACAAAACTGAAAAAAATCACAGACACCACAAAAGAAAGGGTGGTACCTTCCTGTGGGTGCCTCCCTAAATTACAAAGGGTTAAATTGCTGATGAATTAACCTGAATGCATCGAATTCTTCTGTTCAGAAAAAATCAGCCCACATAGTTTTTTTGCAGACCATTGAAATAAAATTTGTGGATCTTGCTCTGTCAATATTACCTCTGCAATAAAATTTAAATATTATACATGTGAATTAAATCTTTTGTATCAAAAATTGCTTACAGATAAATAATTATCACAATGAAATTCTTTCTAATAAGATGCACTTCAAGTGGATATGTAGGATTGAAAATTTCATCTTCAAAACGATTGGGTGGGTGATCATTTGATAAGTGTTTTTTTCTTTTGAAATTTGAAAACCTTAGTTGATGTTTAGCAGTTTTGGTACTCAGCAAGTAAGGATTCTGGGGGAATTTAGAAGTGAAATTGAAAATATGGCTTAGAATCTTTCTCTCCTAAAAATGATACTAGACCTCATTTCTTGGAGGTTGGTTTTGCTGTAGTTAGCTGCATAAAATTTCCTGTAATAGCAGAAGGTATCTTGTCAAAACAAATATTTTTGTTCGAATTTGTGATTTGTGTTCAGTAGGCTCCGATTAGTTGGTTTGACATTCAAAAAGTATACAAGTTTTTACACCAGGTAAGAGAGGAGATCACTTGTATGTAAAGGAAACATCACTATGTATACAGTCTCAATTTGCATGATATTTTTATTATTAGCAAGTAAAATATCACATTTCACATAATGTATTTTTGTGCATGTCCTTGTCACCAAAATGAGTGCTGCTTGTAAGATAGTTTTTCACAAAACAATATGTGGGAAATTTGAGCAAAAGCAAAACTAGATGGATCTGGGGTCTTTTAATAACTTCAGAAAAGCAACCAAAGTTTATCTTCAACAAAAAAAACTTAGTGATCATTCTCATGCAAGGGTTAAGTTAGGATTTGCATCATAAGAGGCCTCAATAAAAACCTTGTCGCAATCTATTGGAGAAAAAACAACTTACCCTGTACTTTTTTTCAGATCATTGATGACAATGTTATAATTTGAGGAAAGGTGCTAAGTTCACATCTAAGCTCTTCCTTAACACTTTCCTCTAAGTTCTCCCTCAGACCAAAATCATGTACCATCATTCTGAAACAATAAATTTATTTGAATGTACCATGTTGAGTCATGGGGACTCTTTAAGATCAGCTGTTCATGCTCTAATAGTTTGGCTAGTGTAATTACTGTCTCCATGTCTTGGTCCCTCTTTGTCTGGTTCATTTGAGTTTTTGTGGGTTTTTGCGCTTCGGCTTCGGGTCTGTTTCGGGGAGTGCCCGGTGAGGCCAGCGGAGTGGTAGTTCAGATCGAGGGTTGGCTTAAAAAGAGAAAGTCAAGAAAAAAAAAGAAATGAGAGAACCAGAAGACGAACAACAACAACCCAACAAACGAATCAAACTATGCCTTGACGAACCACAACCCTCAAAACAGTCTTACTCCACCCTCGAACCAAAACCAGAACAATCAGAAAAGGACAAAGCTCACAAAGCAGAGCCTGATGAAGAACCAACAGATGATATCATATCAAGCCATCAATCTCCTCGATCACTCAAGCCGGCCATTTACGAAGAACTCCAAAACATTATCCGATTCGTTGTGGTGACAAACGATGGCGAGCCAGACTCTTCGATCCTATTGACTGGACTCAAGAATTTGTTCCAGCGTCAGTTGCCGAACATGCCGCGAGAACACATAGCCCGGCTGGTCTTCTCGCGAGACCATGCCAGTCTGGCGATCGTCAAGCGCGGATTGGATGTGGTGGGTGGGATCACCTACCGGGCCTTCGAGTCACGCGGGTTCGCCGAAATCGTCTTTTGCGCCATCCGGGCCTCCGAACAGGTCAAGGGATACGGCTCTCACCTCATGAACCATCTCAAGGACCACGTCAAACAGTCCACCACTTGCATGCACTTCTTAACCTACGCAGATAACTATGCTATCGGCTACTTCAAAAAACAAGGCTTCTCTAAGGACGTCGTCCTCGACAAATCCGTCTGGATGGGTTACATCAAAGATTATGAAGGCGCAACTGTCATGCATGTTTAAGTCATTCACACGCATACCTATAGTGCCACTCAAGAATGCCCTTGTATTAACCATTCTTTCTTTTGGACCCGCAGTGTGCAATGCTACCCCGGATTAAATATTTGGAAGCTTCTATCATACTAGAAAAACAGAAACAAGTTGAGTTCTAATTTTTTCGCTCAAGACACTGCCACATGATCATACTACTTACAGATTCGTTAATCATTTTCAGGCAATCATGAGTAAAATCAAGCTGATCTCGCAATCGCATGTAGTCCACAAAGGATTAGAAGTCTTCAAACGGCCGCTTGTCCAGCCCGTCAATCCAGCCGACGTACCCGGTCTCAGTTTCGTCGTTTCCTGTTCCTTTTCCTAATCAGCGATTTGGTATTGATCTGGTGCACGCCATCCGTCGTTTGTTGTCACAATTCGTAGAGGAGATAGGCTGGAACCCGGAACTAGATCAGTTGTTAGTAGACATCCACATCCTGTCCATTCACAACCAACCCACTTTTGCGCCGCGTCAAAGGGAAGGATGAGAACCTGAGTGACTTACGTGACAATACTCCGAAAAACGCAGGACACGCAAGCCGCAACGGCCAGCCTGCCACAACATTATCCATCACCTGCTGACGAGTCTGCAGAGTCATCCGTCAGCATGGCCATTCACGAAGCCGATCAATAGCGAAGAGGTGACAGACTACTATACGGTGATCAAGCAGCCCATGGACCTCGAAACTATCGAGATTAAACTCGAGAATAATTGCTATCTTACCCTCGATCGATTCCTTGTCGACTGCAAACTGATCTTTGAGAATTGTAGAACTTACAACCCTGATGACTCTAACTACGTCAAAAACGCTAATCGGGTATTTTTTCCACCCTCTGTTCTCACCTTTCTCCGATTGGGTTTTGTGGATTCGCTTATCGTCTTCTCCTTTTTGATTTACGGCTAGTTGGAAAAGTTCCTCAAGGTGGGCCTTTTTTTTCCGACCACTTTTTTGTTTGTTTCTCAGTAGCAACTCAACAATTGCTCAATTTATGCTTAATTTTAACTTTGACTGTGGTGTTTATTTCATTCCAGGATCGAGTCAAACAATATGACGAAATTGAATATTAATGAATGTACAGAGCTTAACGAAGCGTGTGTCCAAAAGTACAATCCCCGGAATAATAGATCGATCCAAAGATATTGGTTAGAAGCATCCAGTATACCATTATAAAAACAGCATCCCTTTACTCGCCAATCCTTCTGTTGTCTCGCCAATCCTCCTTTTGTATGATTTCCTTGATTTCACTTTTTTGTCTCTTGAGTTTGGTTAACTTGTATATACACACTCGCCATGAAACTAACTTGTTGTAATGAAATACTTAAGTACTTTTGGTTGTTCTTTTCTGAAATTCATTAATCCTTTTGTTTGTCTGTTTGTTGGTTCCTTTTTTCACAGGATCATTGGAATGTGAAGAATCATATTGAATTGATAAATATCCTATAGAGTGATCTGGTTCTGAACATTTCCAAAACAAATTGCTTACATGTTTACTGAATGAGCAAAATAAATAAAAAGTTCTAATACAATACTTGAATTTATGTGACTTTGGAGAACACATTGTTAAGTCATCTAAGAAAAACATAAGAAATGTGGGGGGAAATGATAGGTAAAGGTGGGTTTCTTCAAAATTGATTCAAGTGTGTACAGGCAGCTCACTTTGGATAAGAAAGTTTGATGGCACAAAAAAGAATGATGAGGAATTTCAAAATGGGAGAGGCTCAGGTGTGACTGACCTACAAATTCATCTGTCTGTCTTTGTTTCCAAACAAAATCTGAAATCAATTCAGGCACAATTTGGCCGCTTTTTTTCTCTAAGTTGAGCCTTCACACTTTAATAAACTTTGAAACCCACCCTTTCAAGGTTACTCATCCACTATTTATTACTGCTACTACTTTTTTTGGTTTTTTTTTGTTCAGTTTTTTTATGTCTTGTTTAACCAGAAAAACAAAAGTGGCACCACAAAACATTCCTGATCACTTGACAAAAAAGTGACATAGCAAAGTACAAAGGGGCCTTTGTACACTGGTATGTCACTTGAATTCAAGTGATTATGAATTTTTCATGGTGTGAACTGATGCCTAAATTTATACTGGCAGAGATGACTTCACCTGCAAGGCAATTGCTTTCCAAAAACCTCACAACAGGGAAATGTTTGATGCATGGGGACACACATTCCAACAGCCCAATACACACCATCCTCTATCTTTTTTTATAGCATTCCATCTTGGTATTCATGTTGCTTGGGTATCCATTTGAGGCAGGCATTGAAGTTCTTACACTCCCATGCAGTCAACTCAGAAGACATGAAGAATTCCTTATGAGCTGAGCTCCACCAAAACAGCTACTCACAGTTTCAGAAGTTTCTATTGGTAAGGCTTTGCTTTTTCACTCCTTATGTTCTCAGCTGAAATGCTCTTGTTAAGATGATTTGTGTGAACCAATATCCAGGCTCCATTCTAGTCCTATTTTCAACAACTTTAGAATTCACTGTTCTCAATTTAACAAAAACTTCATTCACCTTTTTTCTTTAAAAATAGGAAGAAAACAGAATTTTACAAGGAAGTTGTGTTAAGGAACTGTACCAAAAGTCTAAGGAGATGTTGATTTTTATACCTCTGTATTTTTCAGAGATGAATCCAATTGCAATGGGATTTTCAGCAATCTGTCACATGGCGTCTTGTACAAGAGACGGGTGGGCACTATTGAAGGAAGAAAAGGAAAGGAGATAGTTCAACTAGGGGACTGACTGTTCAAAGGTCATCTTTGTTTTGAAGAAGAGTTACTAGGCTCAGAGGGACTTAAAGTAGAACACTGAAAGGGTTCACAATGGCAAGGCTCAAAGAAGGCGGAATCAATTTATGCTGAAAACTATAATCTTATTTTGATAAGGAAAGATGGAAAGCATAGAAGTAGACAGTTTATACAGAAAATACTACTAGTACTACAAAGGTATGACATGGGTTCAAACAAGGAATGAGGTCATAAAGTCAAAGCAGAAGAAATTGAGAGAGGGAGGTCATAGCTTCTGATTCCAGGCAACCAAGGCAAGTCCATGACTGAAGGACCAAGCAGGGGTAAGTGCGATGGGTGCAAAGAAGATTGAATTGAAGTTTGAAGTTTGAGGACTGTGTGAGTTGAAGTTCAAAAGTTCAAAGAGGAAATGCACAAATCCAGAAAAGGGAGTTTAAGCGTATCCATTCCGCCTTTGGGACTTCTTTCTTTGTCTTCTTGTTACTAGAGAAGACAGGGGGTGAATCCCTCCTTTCTTCTCTCTTCTTTGTATTCAGACTTTTTCTCTTCTCACGGCCTCAATTTTATTATTAACTGTTTTCCTTTGACCTTTACGAGACCTCTGTTCTGAGGTCCTTAGGGGCGCCTGGAGGGGAGGACAAAGCCTACCTCTAATAAGTGTCCCGGGTATGGGTTGGGGTTAAGTGTCTTTCTCTCTACGCCGTGGAGCTCTGCGTCACTGTGTCTTCCCAACAGGGAGAGAAGCAGAGCACCATGGGGGAAGAGAGAATGGCAGAGCGCGCAACAGGAAAAACAAGTGCCTTGCCGTCAAGGCAAGAGGGGGAGGAACTCCAGCCCATTCTTATCAAGGGTACTCTGATAAGATTTCTGACAGACTAATTCTTGTTGTCATTACACTTTTTCAGACAGGCTCGCTCTTAATCGTGCAAGCCGCTGCTTCCCAACACCCATCTAATTTGTCAAGGAGTTCAACGGTTTCTTCTTTTTCTCGCTCTGAGTATTCCCTAATATATAGCTTATAACACTCTGAGACCCATCTTCCTATTTTGAAAATCTCTTTGGTGTCAACTCCCATGGCATAATGGAACGACGCGCCTCCTACTCTAAAGGAATGGCCTGATATCCCTGTGAATTCTCCTTCTTTCCAGGCGGTATTCAGGGTTTTTACCACAGCGTATTTGGTTAGATGGATCCGGCGTCCTCCTTTGTAGTATCCGAAAAGAGAGGTCACACTGTTCTTCATATCTTGCATCCTCCTTCTTACTGCTTCCACCGGGCATAAGAGGTTGGATTGGGCCTTCAGGAATATCACTTGCACTTCACCCAGTTTACTCATTTTGGAGTCTTTGAGTTGAAGGGTTGCTACAACTGAGCCTTCATGGTTTTCCCATGCTACACCGGTTGTTAGAATGGGCATTCTCGGATCAAGTTCTCCCGTTGGTGTAGGTGATGTGAGTTCTGCTAGTCTTGCTGTACCCCAGAAGGCAGTCACAGCAAGGTCAAAAACGGCTTTCTCTTTTGGTCCTTTCTGGGCTAACACGTCAGCCAGATGTACTGCTCCTTTTTTCTCTCTGGATGGTGCAACAGCGTCCGCTTTGGCTGAGGATCGGAGAAGTACCTTAACGCGAGCCTCAGACACGGATGGGTATGGGGTTTTGTGGAACAGATGCCACGACTTGATTCCATGTAAGTATTTTTCCAAAGTTTTTGAAGCTATTTCCCTTCGTCTCTTCTGGCCCAGAAACAGAACTTGTAAATTTGGTCATCTGTTAACAGTAGCGTGAAGTCTTTAGTGGCCGTCTCGGACATGAATTTCTGGAAATTTTTCACCTCTGAGTTGTAACCGACAAGGGTGTTCCACTTATAGCCTCTAAGGAAGTGTAGGTCTTCGGGTTTGAGTTCGATAGGTTCGGATCCTTTGGATAGGAAGCTGGGTATCTTTAGGGGGTCCATTTTGTTGCCTCAAGCTAGTGGATTTAGGGAGAATAGGTTCTCTTAGTCTCCGTTCCACGGGACTCTTATAATCTCACATTTCTCTCATGTTTCAGGAGGCTCCTTGTTCAATTTGAGTTGTGTCAGAGTGTAACTTGTCTTCCTTTTTGTATTGCTCTTAGTACAACACTTGAAGCAAATGCCTATCTAAATCATGGGGAATTTCTATTACAACGGTGTGTTTCCATTTCCTTTCTCCAATCTCTCCCCTTGATAGTTTATCAGCTTCGTTCTCTTTTGACGTCACTCTTCTAGCTTCAATATCTATTTCTAATTTTACCAGTTTCCTTTGGATTAGCTTCCATTCTTCATTCACTTTTTCCTCTTTGGATTTCCTTTTCTTGATTGCCCCTTCTGTTGTTGTGTTATCTGTCCAAACTATGAACGTTTTCCCTTTCTTTATTCCTAGTTTTTCTAACATCTCTAATCCTAGTCTAACTGCAATTGTTTCGAGCCAAGCGATTTTGTTACCCTCCTCTCTTTCGTCTGACTTGTTCCTTAGCTGGAATTGATCCCATCAATGGCCCATCATGACACCTATTCCAAAGCCCGTCGATGCATCTCCTACCCATCCAATTTCAGTTGGGGCGGGATTTGGCATCAACCTCGTTGGGCTGAATGTTACCAGGGTGAAGAGCCACTGATCTAGGTCCTCTTTGGCGTCAGGGGGGAGGGATCTGGTCACCAACCTTATCTTCCAAGTCTTCATCCATTGGTACAGACTGCAAAGGTAGCATCACAGCTGGGGGAGGATGTAAGATACATGGTTTAAGCGTCCCGCCAATACTTCCACGTCTTTGAAAGTGTATGAATCTTGACTGAGGAACAATTTTAGTTGACTTATTCTGTCAAAAAGTTTCCTGTCCGGCAGTTGCACGGTCTTGTTGACCCCGTTCCACAGGAAGCCAATGAACTTCTGTTCGTCGGCGAAATCTGAGAATTTCCCTTCATTCGTCTGTACGCCTAGCTCGTTTGACTTTTTGACTATTTTGTCCATTGTGGGGTTTTGACAAACAGGTTGCCATCCACCCACCAAAATGCTTTCAGGAGATCAAACTCGGCCGCCATTATTTTGTCCAGGCATCTGCTGGTTGTCCAAATGAGCCGCATCCTGTGACACCCCCGAAAGTGATCCACGTGTCGAGTAGAAGTTTGTCATCAAATGTCTTTATTAGTAGGTATGGCCACTGGCTTGGCGCTGTGGGTATCTGTCGGTACACTTTCGCCCAGTCGAAGATGGCTAGTGAGACTGGATGGGTGTGCGCTCTTAGGTAACTGGAGACGATGTTGAAATTGTCCCATGTGGTTTTGAATTCATTTGCGTCTACAAATGAGTTGACTGATGGGATTTCACGTGTGTCATAAGGATAAGACAAATAATTCGTAGGTCTGAAGGACCCATCCCCGTTCACTACTGCTCCTAGTGGATTGGATCTAAAGAACGGGAACTTCGGCATGTGTGTAGGGTCCAAACATCCTCCCCACTTTGATCTCTTCTTTGAAGTTTGCCTCTATCTTTTCCCGTGCTTGCCAGGCGCTGCCATGGTTATTCGGTGTAAAGAACTTTTCACTTTTCTCCGCTTTGTAGATTGTGGTGTGGTATCCCTTGGGGGAAGCCTTTTTGGAACCCATCTATTACGTCTTGGAAATCTTCTAGTAAGTTATGTTTTTCGAGTGCTAGCTTCCATTTCCCTATGTTCATCTCGCACTTTACCGTTGTTGGCCAGTTCTTAACTGGTAACTCAGGAGGGGGAGTTGCCGTTATCTTTCATTCTCTTCCTTGGCTTATGTCACTCTCCTTTTAGTATTTTTTAATTCCCCTAAATGGGAAGCGTTACACAAATGAGAAGAAAATAAGAAGAAAACAGGACTAGATTCAGTAAAGGTGTCTATTTACAGGTTTTTATTTGGTCGAGTTATATTGAGATAAGTCTAATTTTCTCTTTTTTTTTCTCGGAATGAACCGGTTGCTACCTACGGGTGATGTTTCCCTCTTTCCCTATCTACTCCTCCTCTGTCCGCATATTTTGATCGAAAATCCGGATCATAATTGTTTCCCTTGTATCCGCTTGGTTTCGTTGTACTGGTGCTAGCCCTACCGCTGTAGATAGGGCAGGGACAGGCTTGGTAGGAGCTTGGCGAGTCTCGGTTGGTGGTTTTCCCGTCGTCGGGTCCCACGAAGACCTCGCCCCTCCTATCGCATATGGATTGTCGCTAAACTCCAACTCCTTGTACTTCCTGCACAACACATAAGCCGCTTCAGCTATCTTTTTCCTATACACCAACACGTTGGTGAGTGACTTCTTTCCGTCCAGGAGAGTTACTCAGTGAGCAAAGCAATTCGTCCTGACTTGGACGTTGTACCTTAATGCGACCATAAATCCATCTTCTGCTAGGATTGCATCGCAGTTGGCCTTGTGACCTTTGAACCAGTGGACAAGTTTGGTATATCTGTATTCGTTTCCCAGAGTCGCCAAGAATCCTTGATAGTTGGTTGTCCAGTCACTGAAGCTTTGGGTACGGAAAGCCCGTGTACCAGTTGCGGTCGCCCAATGCATCTTCTACCCGGGGTCTCTTCTCTCTGTGGTATGGTGTTTTTCCAGGTTCGATTGAAGATAGTTAGAGGGAGCAGCCCCCGTAGATCTCGCAGGTTTTTATCCAAGATTTCGGACAATTTCACCGTCTTCAGGCTTTTTTGCGCGGGTATCTATGTATTAATTTGGTTGAGAGAATCAGTTTTATCCTTTTATTCCTCTTTTTTTTTCTCTTTGAAACTCAAGTTTCTTTTGAGGTTCCTTTTCCCTGACTATTTAGATACCAGGTTCCACGCTTTCCGTTTGTCCCCGACTCTGGCACTCTTCCTGATCTGATCGATCGGATTCGCTTTGCCCTCATTGTTCGGGTTCTTTGTTTCCCGCCAGTATGTCATCCTCTCTGTCCTCTTCGTGGTCTGTGTTTCCACGCCCCGTTTCCAGCTGTCGAATCTCTTGATGAATTCCTGAGTAAGTTGATTAACCCTTGGATTTGTTGAGACATTGTTTTTCAATTGGTGGTAAGTTATTTGAAATTATCTAACTGAAAATGATAATAAAAAAGATAAAAAGGATAAAAAAGAACAGCTGGATGCGGAAGTGTTGCAATCGTAGGGTCAATTAATTCCCAGGGGTTTGGATTTGTTGATGGGAGGAAGTCGGATGGTGTATTTTCACTCTAGGCGGGTTCTGACTTTCTTACGCCTCTTAGGTAGACCTGCTTGTGGTTTCCAAGGTCTGTATTACCACAAGGCGCCTGCGCGCATTCATTTCTTAATCCCTGGAAGCCAGTCCCTTCCCGCTCTACGGACCGCGTAAACTCCCTCTATGCTCCAGTAACAATTAATGAAGTAATGCCAAAACAGGGAAGAACTGTAAGAGGGTTATTGGTCTTGATTTTGTTTGCATAACTGGAAAGCAAAATGCTTTTGAATCTTCAAAGGTTTGGAAAGTAACTTCAAAGAGAGCACTGAAGATTGCTGAGGGTGCATATACATGTGATATGATATGCAACCCAAGGATTAACCAAAATCTTGAAAGTTGATGAGGTTGTGAAGTAGGGTAGAAAAGCATCCTTAGTAAATGCAAGGAAAATCCAACTGCAAGATCCTGAGTGCTGAGTCTGTTGTATGACACAATCATACAACAATTAAATTCTGAGACAATTCATAACACTTTTTTTCTGTAATCCTTATCAAATGGATTGCTTGATTTATCTCATTTTAACTAGCTTGGCATACTTGTGCAGTAGGTCTGTTTCTGGATTTATTTTTTAAAAAAATTAACTGAATTGGATTGCTAGGCTATTTGATCCCACAGCTACTGTAATTGGCTGGCTTGAGGGAATCCAAGTTAAACTAGGATGTTTACTCAACCACTGGTTGATCTCAACAAATTAAGCCTAAACAAAACACAGCTAGCTTGATTGGATTTTTATTTTAGTGGTTGAGATAAGAAAAGATTGGTTGAGTGCATCCCAGCACTCAACAAGTAAGCAGCCCAACTTTGTCCAAGGAGTCTAGCAGTGCCGCACCACCAGGCCACTGAGCTTGTTGGACATTTTCAGTCTGGGCACTTGTTGGACTGGCATGTTTGATGAGATAGTTTTTTCAGTTCAGGTGAAATGTGATACCTTCAACCCATCCAATTAATTTGGTGGTGTGGTGGGTTGGAGAAACATTCTTTTATTTTGTGTGAAAAGAGATTCACAAAAGTCAATTTGGCTGGGGAAAAATTTAAATTTAGGTCTTAATCATCTTTTGTGTATGATTTGAAAATGAGGTTAGCCAACAAGCATGTCAAACTGATCCAGATCTGTACTACCACCACCAAGTCCTTTATGCTTGGAAAAGGCTGGTTTCTTGACTCCTGAATCAAGATTTGATTTCAAATCTGGGAAGCTGCTCCTTTAAAGTTCATGGGTGGAATGTCAATTCGGATTTCCAAATCAGATTTGTTATGGTCCTTCTTGTGGTCAATGATCATTTGAATCTAGCATTTAAAATTTTCAGCATCATTAATTATTGATGGTGTAAATGGTTGTTTCTCAAACCTCAAATATCCTTGGTAGATTCAACCAAGCCTTAAATTGGATTTCTGTAGATCCCAATGGAATTCAAATTTAATGCACCCAATTTTGGGAATTCATAAATGCATATCCTCAATTACTTTATGAAAAATACTTGAAGCTTTTGACACCAGTAATATTCTCTTACAAGCTTAAATGGCCTATCAATTTAAATGGCCTCTATCAATTTAAATGGCCTCCATCAATCTGGAGGTCTGAAATTTGTCTGTCTTGGGGAAGAACAGCTTGAATCTGTTGATGCATTGGATGTTCTGCACCTGCATTGAAAAAAGGTTTACTGAGTTGTCAATTTAACCCATTTTGCCTTACCTCACCAAGACTGGGGTGCTTGAACTTTTTGAATTGTAAATAATGTGCTTTTGGTTCCCAGCCCAATCCAAATCAAATAATTCCTTTCTTTCAATTATCCTTTTCTTTGTACTTGGTATCTGATTAGAATAAATGAATCTCAACTTACTCCCAGCCAAAACACATGTTTTTTTTTTTGGATTCAAAATGTTCAACCCCAAAAAAACCACTATGATTCACTATAGTATATCAGAGTTAAACTATATTTTATGCAGCTCCTCAATATTGAATCTTGCATCACGCTTGGAATTTCCAAACAGAGCCAAAAGAAATTTGAACCTCCAGGAACCCAGTCAGATATTAATTTTTTTTCTTTAATCTTCTTTGGAGCTTTGTCTCTTGTATTTATTTATGTTTTGTTTGTATTCACATTAATGATGTGGAATTCCATTAGATCCAGTTTCCTTTTCTTTTTAAGGTTATTTTTCTGTTATTTTCAAACAGCGATTTGTGTGTGGGTAAATATCCAGGTTAGTCGAACTCAACTTTCGAATTAATTCAGGTGAGCATTGAGCACCCAAATTCATCAATCATTCATCCCGGCTCTTCCATCTTTGTATCGAGACATCATGGTGCGTTTCTCTTGAAATTTATGTATTTTCGTAATTCCTAAGTATGGCTTGTATTCACCCACTGTTATATAAGTGTAGGCGTGGATGAATATTGATTGCCATCGTTGAGATGAGCTTTTGTGTGAACTGGCTACTTATACTATTGAGAATCAACCTATCTGTGGTATTCAAAGTTTGTTTTGGGAAAAATTACATAAAATCTTAAATGCAAGATTTGGCAGGGAGCTGTCAAGAATCATAAAATTTAAGTTTAAGTATCTTGACAGGTCCCAGCCAAATCTTGTGTTTAAGATTTTATGCAAATTTTCCTAGAACGATATTTGAATACCCTAATCAGATGAGTTGCACGCAGAGTTATCCTCAAAGGCTTGCAACTAAGATCCCACGCCTGGAACTCGATGAACAATATCGGTCACACAGGGTAAAAGAGGGATGGATCCCACTTGGACGGGTGCGGCGGTATCGGTCCAAGAGTGCAAAGGAGAGGCACCCACCCCCTCGTCCTTCCCATCTTGGACGGATACAAGAGTTTGGTCCGAGAGGGCAAAGGAGAGGGGGGATCAGATGTATGCAGATATTTACCGGCTATTTTGTTTATTATACATAGTGCTATGTATCGATTTTAGAAAGTGGAGCTCACCGGACGTGGAGTTTGGCTGGAGAGCCGGAGGGAGTTCGCTTCACGTCACCTGACGTATGTGATCGTCATATTTTTCAGTGCACAGCGCTAGTTTTCGGATGTTTCAGTGGGTTTCCGCCCTCTGATTCCACCACGCAGTTCAGTTTGGCGCACCAATTTTCATGAACATATGCTCCCAGTGCGAGCTGCCTTGAGGTAGCCAGAATACCATGCTGATGCCAAGAATAGCATGCTCATGCAGACCGAGAAGAATGCTGCTAGTGCTTCTATGAATCGGCTTCCCATGCAAACCTAACTCATGAGGTCGGATGAGCCTCCATATCCACGTGAGAATCGACTCGTAATTAATGCCTACCAATCACCTCCAAGCGGTGTAAACCCCGCTTCACCTTTGCTATGTTTGTGTTGCAGTTGCGAGCGTGGCCTAGACTTTAAATTGCCTCTCTCAATCGCCCTTACTTTGACTCTATTCCCCAAAAGCATCAGAACCTTTCAATTTTTTCTGGCTCAATTTTTTTTAGCCCACATTCCGAGCATCAGCCGTCAAACCAAAAAGACTTATTTCATCCAAGCCCCAATACCAACTTGCTCATATCCTAGGACCGGTTGGGCCAACACTTTGCGCTTCTTGGTTCCTTTCTACTCTTTTTTAAACCTGATCATGTTCAGCCACGACAACTTCGAGTTCCATGATTCCAATGAGGCCTTCTCCGAAATTAGCGGAATGGGTACGATCCTTAGATTTATCGTCTTGTTGTTGCAAAATATGCCAAGTGGCCAGTCCAACACTAATGCCTGGGCACTCAAACAAAACAACAGAGAGTCTCTATAGCAGTACCGAGGCTTCCTCCTCCAAAGCAGAGTTCCCCAGACGAAAGAGGCACATGACAAGTGAGACTATTGAGAAGCGAAAGCAACAAAACAGGTGTGTTTCGTGTCTTCATAATGTATCAGTAACCGTGTACTATTTATTTAACTTTCTTTTCTACCCACCATTCCCAGGACGGCCCAAAAGGCTTTTCGGGAGAGAAAAGAACGTCATGTAAGCCGAAATAATTTGCTTGATTCAAGTACTTTTCAACCCGGGTGCTAAACCTCGTTTTCTTCTTTCAGCTACGCGAAATCGAAAGCCAGCTGAGCTACAAGCAGCATCAGATTCAGGCTATTTGCGGTCAGAACAGATACCTCGAGGACAAGTGCCTGTTCCTTTCAAATCAATATGAAATCCTGGAAAAGAAATTCCAGGACGTCCAAAACAGACTGAGGACTTTTGAAGAGTTTTCAACTAAGCATTCCCTTCCTGGAAGATATGATCCGCTTCGAGGACTCTTGGGGTAAGCTGAAAACACATAAGCTTCCAAAAATTTTCAAGGTACTCATCTTTTACATTTCCTGTTTCGCCCCGGACAATCAACTTGGATAGTAGCATCAATCCCCAGAATTCTTTACTATAAATTCTCTATTTCCCTTTTTTTAGCGAATTATCTAAACTGAAAATCATTTATACTAAATTGAGGCGAAATCCCATCACACCACGAACATTACTCATGTACTTTCACTTTTATTATTTATCTAAGGACGCTTCCATTCTATACTATATCTTCATCTAATCATAAGTCAAGCCATATTTCTGGGTCACTGTCTTTCAGAAGCCTATTCATTGTCTTTTAATTCTCACTCTTTCAGTAAGGAAAATGGAATGCCCAGCAGTCTTTAGTGAATTAATCCGAGTGCCTTGTTTTGCATGTAAAAGTTGTCTACTAAAGGTGGGAGATTTAGTCACTGTTGCCGCTTCAATCACTTGGATAACCAACGCTGATGAAGGTAAGAGAAAAAAGTACACAATGTGCATGTATTGAAAAACAACTTATGATCCAATCACAGAAACACATTTTCCAGGCGGTTTTCTGTTGGAAGTTAAGTTCAAGTCTGTAGCAAGGAGAAATAAAAGGCTCAAAGACGTTCATGGTCAGAGATACCGAGCTACTTCCGGTCCCTCTATCTCTCAGGGGTGAGAGAGATCTCCATGCGCCAACCAGGGAACTTCACCTTCGTGCGGTAGAAAATTTGTTCCAGATAAAGGATTGCAGCTTGAATAGACCAGTAAA
Organism: Puccinia horiana; assembly: GCA_001624995.1. Lineage (NCBI taxonomy): Eukaryota > Fungi > Basidiomycota > Pucciniomycetes > Pucciniales > Pucciniaceae > Puccinia > Puccinia horiana. The sequence continues at coordinate 2,704,231 of LWDY01000019.1, forward strand.
TCTACGCTTTTGCATCAACTTGAAAGAAGCCCCGCCAGTTCAATCATTCTGAATTTGGTACAATAAAGTGCCAAACAATTACTCGCTCAAGCTCAACAGAACTCACGCTGCGATCTGTCGCGAAAGTGAATTGCAGGTTTGCGAAGTGATCTACAAGTGATCACTTCAGGAAGAAGCTCGGCTATTTGATATCTATTGTACCCCCCGTTGTGCATGTACAAGCGGGTCAACCCATGTGCCAGATGTTGAAAAAGAAGTTTGGGGATTTGACACAACTGGTGACAGTCCGATTTGGGCTAATGCAGACTTGAGGGTGAAGGGCAAGTTCTATCTCTTCCCAGATCGAATCTAAGAAGAAGGAAGATACACTGCGCTACACAGTTTTGGCTGCAACCACCGATTATGCCCCAGTCTCCCTCTCCCTCACCTGACAAACAATGCCATGTGACTCGCACTCGACACCAGGCCCCGCAAGTCAAAGAACTTGGCTGGATTGAGGCTATCCCGTCGGCACTAGTTGGCTGACTGGCTCTAGCCGCTACAAGCCTTGAGGAACTTTCCCTCTCTGGTTCAGAGGCCCCTCGCCCAAACCGGCGGTTTGACGGATCATCATCGCCCATCATAGAGCTCTCTCACTACGGGATTTTTTGCGCGGTGGAATTGTCGGGCGTTGCTGCTGGTCTCAGTCAGAAAGGCCGTCATCATCATGGGTTGATGATCCGCACATGAGATAGCTCATCAGATGAGACTCGTCCGGACTGCCTGGAGTATGTGGAACTCTCTGGCAAGCGGCAAGCGTTCAAGCCCTATAAAATTGCAGGCTCTTCGATTCCCTCCGCCCTCCCATCTAACTAACTCAACCAGTTAACAGTAACTACAGCAACACCCTAACTCAAACAATAGTCCTTCCTTTCCAACTCTTTCTTTTCAACAAACTACACAACCAACCATGAGATCGTTTGTTAACATTACCTTCTTTTTGGGTGCTGGTGAGTGACCGAGTTTAACTTTCATCTTCCTGGACCTCTGCTGACTTTTGTCCTGCGTGTTTCTTGCTTGTCCAGCCGCTGCTGCCACCCCCCCGGTTGAGTAAGCAGCTATTCCTCCTGAGCCGTCAAATTCCCGGAGCACACATCAGCTAACGGGATGTAAGAATTCTGCGAAGTCAGATTAACATCGCAAACCCCCTGTACATGGTCGTCCTCTCAAACCTGTCTTGCAGGCGGTTCAAATGGGTTATTACGGTGACTCGGCCTCAAACCGAGGTCTCGACTCTCAGCTACTGGCTCCCTGTAGCGGTGCCTCCCAATTTTTCCCTTATCCCCTTGTGAGAGGATTCCCGGGTTGTTGTATGTAATCAACTGTTATGCGCTTTTGGCCATTTTTACTTAACCTGTTATCCTTCTTACTTAAGATTTGAATTATAACATAATTTTAGATTTATTTTTATGACAGGTTGTTTCATTCTGTTCTGTTACCTTATCTGCGTGTTTTGCTTTCCTTTCTTCCCTCTTTCTTTCTTATTTACTATATCTCAATATTTTTGGTACTTTGCTTTCATCATAATTATCAAGCTAGAAACTCTATTTAACAAAGACAAACTTCTCTATTGCATCATGAATTTACTGTTAGCTACAATCTCTCTTGTGATTTATATACACTTTTTTGTGTCTTGACGTGCATAGTAGGATGGTATCTACAGTTGTTTGAACAGGCCTTGTACAGAGGGTCATCATGTAAAACAAACCCATTATTTTCTACTACAGAATCTAAACCACAACATCAAGATTAATAAGGCTTGGTCAAGCAGGGGAACATGTCTAACTGCACACTTGTACAAGGGCATAACCTCCCATACCACATAGACATTTTCTTTCACAAAATCTTTATTTTTTCCCTAATTGAGACTTTGTAACTGCATAATCTCCCTAACCACATAGCAAATTCTGTCCACCAAGGGGTATTTGGTTAGACAGGTTTGACTGTAATGTTAAATGAGTTCCAAAGAATGAATATGAAAAAATAGATGGACAAAAACACATTTTAAATTTTGGAAAAAATATTCAACTTTTGGCAATCTTTAATCATTGTTCAAGGGACCCAGGTAAATCAGAGATATCAGATTGGCATGAGAGAAGGATGATAATAAATCAAGAAAATTGAACAAAAATATCCTGGCAAAGTTAGTGGTCAGACAAGCAGTGTTCTAATTTGTAATTTGATTTGATTCTGGTGAAAAATTCATTTTGAGACCAATCAATGTCTCCCTCCACAAGATTTCAAAAAATATGCCAGTCAATTTTTTCAAAGAAATTCATTCATTATCATTATTCTCTGATGTCAATCTTGTTGAGGTTTCTTATTATTTGTGCTTGTTCACCTGTTACATCTTTTTCTCTGTGACAAGTACATAGCCTACACCTGACTCAGAGATCGTGGAAGGATAACTTTCTTCATCCTTCCACAATCCACTCACACTCCGTGCTACTCTGTTTCAGCTATTACATATCAAGAAATCTGTCATCTGATTTTCCTGGATCCATTGAGCAAATTTTAGGGCCCGTTTGGTTGTGCCAGACTCCAAAGTTAGGATTTATGGGATCTAAATCTGCCCATGGGCAGATTTGGATGTGCGCATCAGACCCCTTAGTATCCAAACATGTAGTAGATCTGAGCTTTATGCAAGTTGAGATTCTTCAGATTCACTTGATGTGTTCGGCTGCACCTGAATCACACTCCCAAACCAAAGGGGGCTGACCATCAAGGCAGACAATCAGGATTGACATGGACATACCAACTCCTTCAAGATGATTGTGGGAAGCAGCCAATTGAAGCTGAAATTATCACACCACCTGTTAACACAAAGACAGAAGAGCATTCTAGTTTTACACCAAGAAACTGTCCCTATCTAGCCCATCATCTGAATTCCCAAGCACTTATCAATTCTGACTGGTGCAATGTGGCTAGACAAATTGATCTATAATACAATCCCAACTTTGTAATTTGGGGTTGACTGTTCCATCTTTCATGAAGCTGAAGTGCTTACTTGAAGGTCATGGCATTCTATATGACTTGAAGCACATGGCAACAACCAAAAAACTTAGCATACCTCTATACATGTTGATCACTGGAATGTCCAATGGGAAACTTGAGCAAAGATTCCAACAATCAGCATTGGCTCTATCTATGTAAGTTTTGCATGACTTAAATTCAATGCCAGCAGGAAAAATTTCTAACTAAAATCCTCAGTAAAATTGATTAACTTGTCAAGGACATTGCTGGAAACAAACCTTGTATCCAGAAGTTTATTTCTCTACCAGATCAAGATGCAGGCACACCATATGAAATCCAATTCAGCTCAAAGTTTTCTCCTTGCTTTGATGATTGTATTAGAGCTGTTGATGGGAGTCATATCCCAGTATTTGTTTCCAATCAAAAACCTAGAAGAATCAAAAGGTGTACACATCACAAAACATATTTTCAGTTTGCAACTTCAACATGCAGTTTAACTTTGTGATGCCTGGGTGGGACTCCTTATCTTTGGGGTGATCAAGAGTTGGTTTGCGGTCATTTTGGTGGGATGTCATTATGATATTACTATCCAAGTGAGACTCATGATTGTGATGAATTTCCTTCACAACTTCAGACAAGTAAACAACCCAAAACCAACATCAAGAATGGGGGAGGAGCAAGAGCCAATTCTTTCTGATAACCTTCAGCCAGACACAGTTGGGTATGGAATTTTGCATCAATCTGGTGTCACCTGGGCAAGTCCGAAAAGAGATTGAGGATTGGAGTCCAAGATTGATTTGAGGATGAACAAGATGGGTGGTGAGACCAATTAGGGTTAGAGTTCTGAGATGAGGCTTTGTTTGAAGAGCGGGCTTCTGATGCTTCTGAGTAACAATTTCAACATCCTTGGTTTGAAGCAGCTGCTCACTTGTTGTGTCCAGCTGCTGTCAATGCTTCTTCTTGGATATACATAGTTACAAGCCAATGGGAACTGGTGGGTGTGATCTGGAAGGTGGGTCCAGTTTAATTTATTGCACTATTGTGTCCTTGGATGGTCATTGTTTTTTAATTCTTTAATTTATCTTCTTCTTAAGTGTTGCGAGTTGAATGCCATCAGATATGTATCTGAATTTGAGTTTTTCTAGTAGCAAGTGCAGCATCTCAATCAATGGTGTTTTTGACAAGTGATGCCTGGGAGGCTTTGGAATGAATGCCCTCTGAGACTAGGATTTCTAGCAGGCATAGTGTTGGATGAACAACTGAAATATCTTGCAAGATAAATGCTGAGCTGAATTCAAAATATCTTACTAGGGTTCAATTGAAGCTTTGACACCTTTATATGTCATGGCCAAGGACAGTCATTGTGTTCATCAAAGTATAATAAAACCACAAATTCACAGTTTTCCCCTCAGACTTTTTGGTTCAGCTACAATTCCCCGCTTGCACAGGAAGAAAAGAGGTTCCCCGGTGCTACCCCCCGCTGTGCAACTAGCAACAGCAATGGGAGGCATGATCTCAATTGCCAACAAATACCACCAGCTATTTATGCTTTTTCGTCTTCCCCCTTCGGATAACCTACGACCAACAATTTAACCCATTTCTCAGCGACGATTCATCTTAATCCACTCATTTCTTCGAAGCCACTTACCTTTTCAACCTCGTCATCTAGAACTGTCCGCCGCCTCTGAACCCTTCCTCATCCAGAATCTGCCGGCGTTTTTGAAACCGTTGTAACACGTCCATTTCCATTGAACTGTTCTTCTTCCGGATTGTCCAACATGAATATACAAAGTTTCTGCATGGCAACAATGGCTTCAGGATCCGAAGACGACCAACAAGGGATCTTCATCATCCCATCCCGGCTCGACAGGCTATGGAATACCCACCAATGCAAGTAGTTTTGCCATATGAATTTTGCCTTCAAGAAGCGTATCAATTTGAAACTCTTCTTCTCCATGCAGTTCATTTGAACGGGGTACTCATTGAGTTCACATTGATTCTTTTCAGCTTCAACCAATTGCAGCCACGCCAAAGCCGTCGCCTCAACTGCTTTTCAGGGTCTAAGCCACTAAGGCAATCACATTCCCTTTCTAACTCATTGTCGCGAGGGCCTCGCCATTGTCAGTGATACACCAAAATTGCTCAGACCCGTTTTGACAGCCGTTACAGTTTTCCACTCAATCCATGCTCAAAGTTCGACTACTTAAACATTGGATCAATTTGAGTTAAGATTATTCACTCATCTTCCACCATTTCACTTTCCTCAATTACGAAAAACTCATTTTATCACGTCCTATTCCCAACCGCCTTGCTTTTCACTTCGTCTAACTGGTTTGTGCAGCTTTTGTTACACATCAGCAGAGAAGATGTTTTTTACTCCCCTTTAAACTCATCCGTCTCTTCCCAAGAGCTGAGACCAGTCCCCTTTTCCACAAAAAATCAGTGAAAAAAACTCTCTTACCCCACCCAGAATCTTCCCATTGTTTCAAGAGGACATGGCTGTTGCAAGAACTCCGAACCACCCCATGCTGGTCTCCGGCTTTATCAGCCGTATGTTTCCTGTGGTGCCTCTTAGACTCAGCATTGACTTCTTTTTTATTCCCAGTCGACTTCAGATTCTCACCGCAGAAATATGTACGGTTTCCTCTTAACCCCAAGTTATATTCAATGTGGCGACGTTGGCGGAGACAAAAACAATGACTTCGAATTCAACCTACGTACAAATATGGCATTAAGTAATGTGTTACAAGCCTCATGGGTCTATTCATTGCCTTAAATGATGGGAGCCCACCTACTCTGAATTATTCAGCTTCCATGGCTGTACTCACGCCATTTGCAGTTTCAGAAGAACAAAACTTCACCAACAAGACAAACGTCATAGGATTGGGTCATATTATCAACCGGCAAGAAGTGGCTTCATCGGATTGGGACAGTAATATTCGGCTCAAAGTCATTGTGGCCCATAATGATTGGGATAGTCAAGTATGCTTTTCTTTTTCCTGAATCAAGCAATTATTAACATCTTTCAATATCTCAGGAGAAGGTCAACAAACAATTCTTATTCAAATACGTAGTCCCGGGAAGTAAGAATTTCATAAAAACCCATACCTTGTACCAGATCAGCTGTGAAGTCGAAATAATCGGGGCCTGGATTGATTTCGACATTGGGCAAAAGATGGCTGTAGTCCTCGTGAGTTTTCCCAAGATTTGGACCGAAAAAACTAAAATAGAGTTTTTCACAGGTTACATCTGTGAGCATAACATCTGGGCATCTTACATCGAGGGGTCCTATTCCGGGATCAAGTTCCAACTCGCCTTCACAGAAGAATGGTCGTAATTTGTAAGTGAAAACACATTCTCCATTTTTGCTAAGCTGACATACTTTGCAGTATCAGACTCAGTCAGGGTCCTATCACACCTCCCAACGAAGACTCAAAACCACGTTTCCCCTTTGCTGACGCAGAAGCCTATATGAAGGGGAAGAGTGCCAAATTGAATGGTTCCAATGAAAGCTCGGGTGACGAGGAAGGAAAATGTTCAACTAACCAAACCCCGGTCAAGCAGACCAGAGGACATCATTCAATTCAAAGGTCCTGCTTGCTCTGAGAGTAAGGTGGGAGCACCTAACTCGGGAAAGAAGGGTTCACAATTAGTCCAAGGAACCAAGGCCTTAGCATTCCATTCCCACATGACCAGTGACCACTCAAAACAAACCAAGGGAGAAATGACCGCCTCCATTGAAACCGATGCCTTGTCAGATGAAGAAGATGATTCTCCAGACGAAGAAACCAAAAACAATACTGGTCCCAGCACTTCACCCGCCACCATCAAAGCAACAAGGGGACCTCCCCGAGTATTGGTCACCTCCCAGCAAACCAAAAAGACAAAGTGCGTGTGATGTGGGACATTCCATGTTCGATGAAATGACCAGCCTTGGTAGGGGGAGCTCTTTTCACTACCATTTTTGTTTCCTATTTCTCTTAATTCCATTGAGTCCTCGTTATAAGGTCATGCTTGAAATAACCGTTCCCACATTGGGTGATGTTCTTTGCTGAACCAGGAATGATTCTTGTCATCTTTCACCTTATCCTTGTCCTTGAACTTTAAATAGTCACACAATAGCAAGAATTGGATTGAAAACATTCAGGAACCTCTTTAAACAACGGACTTTGAAGGTTTTCAGAAAAAAGTAAGATGGCTCATTGTGTTTGGATATTCGAAGAATTGATTAATCATTTCGAGAAAATTATTCATATCAACAGGAATTAGAACTGTTTCTAGAAGCATTGAAATAAACTCATTAAGAGATCCATTTCTGATAACTTATTGGGAACCGAGTAAATAAATCCTCAGAGGGTTTTTTGTTACCAATCCAGGTTCAATTGATGTTTACGCCTTAAGAGTAAGTCCACCGACTCAAGGTCTATCTTCCTTGTTGAAAGTAACATCCAAGAGAAATTTGAATATGGCTTATTCAGTTAATCATGTATGTTGTTAAACAGCCCACTTGAACAACACTCAGATCTTGACTTGGGACTATCATCACCCAGTGAGCCATTGCCTTGATCAAAATGTTAGTCGAGGTCATTGTATACTTTGACGATTTAAGTGGCAAAAAAATAACAACCGATGGAGAGGCATTAAAGCTGCGAGGATCTCCAGTGGGCAATAGATACGTCGATATGAGCGTTAGGTTTAACTCGATTGGCCATTGCAAAAGTAAGTGGTGTCTTTTGTCAATCTGCATACTCTATTGACAAGCGTCAATATCTTAAGGATTTCAATCAGACATCAAGTTTTCCCAGTTCATCCTACGCCTCTACAACACCGGAATCAATAATACTGACTGATTCTGTCCGTCTGTATTAGGCACGCTGGACTTTGGGCAATACTCACCAAGAAAAGGGCTGGACAGGAGACCGTTGAAGACCCCAGACTATCTCCGAGGAACAGTTTCTAGCTGAGCATTTGATTCAGCTCATCCATGGCAACAAGGGATTGTTGAGCATCAACCAGCTACTTCGGCTCACACCTTCAATTGTCTTTTAATTGACGACTTGGCCTGCTTTTTGTATCCACACAACCAATCTTCAATCTCAAGCTTTTTCCTCAAGTTTCACGTGCGGACCGACAATTTGTGAACCGAATAAGTAAAGTCTAATTATTGAGAATTGCACTTGAACCTCAATGATGTGCTGCTGACATTAATCCATTCGACTTAATTAATTGTTCCAGAATACAAAGGTAACAAAGTATCACCAATCCAAAGCTCAACCAAATCAAACGCCAGGCTCCTGCCGTCAAGCAAGCCTTTTGTGGATAGCCATAGAAGTCAATGTCATCATTACGGTGTAAGGTCGTTAGTAACCCGACAGAAAACACATCTTGGTGTCAGTTAATTTCACCATTCCACATCATCTGGGACATTGTCATATACCCTGCAATTTGTGTGGCGCGCTTCACTGGTCGGATGAGTTGATGTTGTCGGAAGCCGGAAAAGACGCGCCAATGTTTTCAGAAGGATAAGGTCACCATTCCTGGATCAGATCCCTCAGAAAGGGGATATCCCCTTTTTTTGCAACAAATGTTGACAGGGAAAGATCCAAGTAAGTCATTATTTTTCTCAATCCTCGAATAGTAATAATTGACAAAGTTTCATCTTGTGTAGAAGCACAAAATTTTCAGGACCTTATCGGAATGTACATTCACGTCTTTGGGGGCCAAGGTCGACCGTCACGTCATGGGTCCTATGGGTGTCAATGTATTTAGGATCTCAGGATGTTTGACTCACCTGATCTCTTCGGTCAAACCAGACGACGAAGCGAATGCAGGCTATTCCCAAATCTTTGTTGTTGGAAATGGAGGAACGGATTAAGATGGCAAGTGGAAAGGGTTGAAGTTATTGGTCTCAACCGTTTTTGAATTAATGCACTTCATGACATGGAACAATCCATACGCTCGGGTATATCGACTTGTACGGAGTGTCCTCAAAACCACCTGTGCTAAGACTTTAGCACTCACCTCCGTGCCAAAACAGGGATGTGATCCGAAGAGGTACAACAAAGTTGCCGCCGTGATCCAAGGAGATGGCGAGAAGATTGGTCCTTGTCAAATTGTTCTGCATAGGTCGGATGGAAACTTGACATAATATCTGACAATCATTCAGGCTACTTCCCTCTCCATTTCCCAGTCTTTTTTCTGTACTGGTCCCAACAATGGGATAACCTTTACGAGGCATATACAAATAGAGGTAGGAAAAGTCTTATTTTTGATGGTTTTAATCTAATACTGACACTTTCACAGTCAGCAGTTGTTGGGTAGGTGCTCTTGAATGGTACACTTATCTTCTTTTTGAGAGGGACAATGATTTCTCACCCATCTTAAACGGACAGGCTCTGTTTCAAGAATTTTTGGTTGACACATGGGTGGTCGTGGAAAGAGGACGGTTACAGTACGTTTGCTTGAACCAAGATAAAATGAAAGCTAAACAGTACAGACGGCTTGTCACTTCGCTTGAAAATGAAAAACCTACTTGGGGACTTCGAGTCATACTTCCAGCAACATTTGCTGGAAGTCCACGGTCAATGAGTCAACTATATCAAGATGCGATGGGTATATGTAGAAAATTTGGAACACCTTTCCTTTTCATTACGATGACAGCCAACCCCAAATTGCCTGAAATTCTTGTGGAGGTTCCTCAAGGGGACAAGGCCTTCAATCATCCAACAATCGTTGCATGGGTGTTCTTCATGAAAGCAAAAAAATTAATTTTTGAACTATTCAAGATGAGACGACTAGGGACTGTTCGAGCATATGTATATACAATTGAATTCCAGAAAAGGGGGCTTCCTCACTTATATTTAATGTTAACACTCAAAGAAAAGGACGGCCCAGATACTCCAGAAAAGATTGACTTGCTCATTTCCGCAGAAATTCCTGACAAAAAGGATGAGCCACATCTCCACAAGCTGGTCTCACGGTTCATGTTACATGGTCCGTGTAAAACTCAAGCATGCTTTGTTAACAGATTGTGTCATTTGGGATATCCGCTGCCTTTCACAAACCGTACAGTTGTTGTCGATGGCGCTTATCCAATTTACTTGCGCCGTGACACGGGAGTTGTTATAAAGAAATTTGCTTTGACGTTTTCAAACCGGTACGTGGTCCTGTACAAAAAGTTCCTAACTTTAATGTTTCAAACTCACATTAACGTCGAAGTACCAGTCAATAGCACCGCCATCAAGTACCTCTATAAATATATTACAAAAGGACATGACGGCTCATATTTGAGTCTCGAAAATCTGGAAGAAACCAAAGTGTACCTTGATGCACAATATGTTAGCCCACCAGAAGGTGAGTATAATAAGAATCTACTTGAAGACTAACACTAATCCTGATTGTCAAAATTTACAGCTGCTTGGAGACTTCTCAAGTTTCCTCTTCAGGACCGATACTTGCCGTCACTCGTCTAGGAGTTCACGATGATGGTGAGCAGTTGGTGTATTTTGGGAGTGACTTGAGCGCTGTTGGACAGATTGAATCTGGAAAAGCAACACAAACAACTTGAACTGGATTTTTCCAATTAAATATTGACAATGCACAAGGAGCCATGAACCGAAGGGCAAGATCTCTCTATTACAAAGATATTCCAACATATTTTTGGTGGAAAAAGCAAGATAAAGTTTGGGTGCCACAACTCAATAAAGCCAAAGCCGTCAGCCAACTGTTCTCCGTCTTGTACTTGGCCAGGGAAAAATTCTTCCTCCAAGTTCTCCTCCTTCACCGAAAAGGAGTAACATCGTTTGAAGATCTACGAAGTGTTGATGGTGAATTATTTGAAACTTACCGGGAAGCATGCAACAGGCTCGGGCTGTTAGTTGACGATACACTTTACAACAAAACTCTTCAAGAAGCATCAGCAGTTTGGTCTGGGTTCCAACTGACCCAACCCTTTGCAATGATGTGTTTACATTCCCCACACTCCAATCTGAGGGCCTTGTTTGTGGAAAATTTTGAGGCGATGACCAACAATAACACGCAAATTGACATGAAGTGTTGTGATTCAAGACCTTTATCACTTGAAGAGCGATGTCTGTTTGGGATCAAGAGGCTCGAGGATGTCATCATCGATATGGGTGGATCCCTATGTCTATGTGGACTTCGGCTAACAGAAATTCAGCAAGAGGTTGTCAAAAACCAGGGGAAGGAATCATTAAAATTCATCTCCTCGCAATTGGCAAGGTCAAGGCAAAATTTCAATGACTTGCAACTTAAGTTCTTCAATGCCGTCAAGAGAAACCTAATGAACGGAGACACAAATTGCATGTACTTGGACGGGCCAGGAGGAACCGGAAAAACCTTTCTCCTCAACGCGCTCATAGACTTTGCCAATTTGAAGGCGTTTCCGCGAATTGTTGTGGCTTTGTCAGGTGTTGCAGCCCTTTTGCTCCGAGGCAGGCAAACCACTCATTCAGCATTCAAGATTCTTCTGGACATGGAGCCAGAAACTGAATTTCCTATTGACAAAGACTCAGTGTTGGCAAGAAAAATTGTTGCAGCGGGACTCATAATTTGGGATGAGGTCATGATGGTACACAAGAATGCTATTGAAGCTGTCGACAAAACCCTCAAATCACTCGTTGGTAACGGGCTGAAATTTGGTGGCAAGGTTGTGATTTTCTCTGGAGACTTCCAACAAATACTTCCTGTGGTGAAATAAAATGTATTTCCCCAATCTCACAATTCAACAATTAAATCATACATTTGGAAAGGAATTGAAAATTTCCATCTCATAGATAACATGCGGCTAAAATGTGCTCTCGAAGGTAATGATAAGGCTCTCACATTCACTACTCAGAATCAGCGAACGAAAGGGACAAGAAGCGGACCTTGACATTGTCAAACCAAAACATTGCAATATCAAGTCGTACTCAAATGATGACAAAAATGAAAAAGCAGTGATAGACTTTGTCTACTCAAACTTGACAGCGAACTTCATGAAAAAACAAGAAGAAAATAGTCAATATCTTGTTGAAATTTGTATATTAGCACTGTTGAACCAGGACGTGTTCAAGATCAACTGCCGGATAACTTTGAGTTTGTCTAGCGCAATGACCATATCATGGTCCATCAATCTCCCAGACCCAGATGGGTGCAACAGGCTCCAGGAGGAATGCTTAAATAAGATCTCTATCTCTGGACTCTCGGAGCATGAAATTTTTCTCAAAATTGGAATGCCAATTGTTGCCATGAGGAACTTATACATAAAAAAAAGTGTGTGTAATGGTTCAAGGATGGTGGTGATTGAGATTGGGGAAGGTTTTTTTGTTGGTAAGCTTATGTTGGGGCCTTTCAAGGGTTCAGAGGTTATTATTCCAAAAATCAAAATAAAGAACAAGACCTTGGCAACATCATCATTAAGCTTCTACAGGTACCAGTTCCCAATTGCACCTGCCTATGCAATGTTGATAAACAAGAGTGAAAGACAAACATTGTCACGTGTGGGTGTTACCCTTGCCACCAACATTTTTTCTCATTGTCAACTATATGTGGCCCTGTCGAGGGTATCATCAGCGAAAGATCTTCTTCTTGTTGTGAAACCAATAGAAAGACTGCAAATTGTGAATGTCGTCCATAAATGTATTTTTCTGCGTTAATGGCCCTTGTCAAGGTTTGATTATGTTGAAATAAATAAATATGGCATTTCCCTCACACCTTGATTAAACTACTTGTGATGAACGTGAACCAGTTTAATCAATGATTGAGAGTATTCTTATAGTATCAGCGTGCTATGTGAGCTTGTTCAGAGTGTTCATGACATTGAAGTAACATGAAGAGTACAATGTTTAGCTTGAGATTGAATACGTGTCAATGGTTATCTGAGAAAATACATGTCTTCTTCGCCAGTCTAATTAAAATGAAGGGAAACATCGAGTTGGAGACCTGATGATGAATTTTTTTTGAATTAGTTATGGTTTGGGTTTCTTTGAACATGACAAGAAATTGCCGCTCCCGTCACAAAGTCAATGAACCCATCAAACTACTACAATAATGTGAACACTTTACAGATTCAATGGAATAGGCTTTGGCACATCGACAAGAAAAGTTCCACCAAAACAATGGTAAAGATAAACGAGGTAGTTGAGCATTGAGTACCAAAATGACACAATTATTGAAAGACGTGTTTTTGAGAGTCAAGTCTTTCAGTACAATATTTTAGATTGATAAGCTTGAGAATATTCAACAACAAGATGATGTTCTGTCAGACTAGAGACAATACTCATTGCCCAAAAGGCTTCAATAGATTCTTTCTGAATAATCAAAATTGATTATGTCTCTGTAATTAACTCTCCTTAATCAATAATTAATCTTATATCTCAATACCCTCTTCATTGTATGTAGTTTAAATGAGTTGTGTTGAATTTTAACTGTCTGAATGCATTAATCACAAGTGAATTTGATTGATATTCAAGCATTTAAGCTTGAATATTGAATATATGCACCACTGAGTTTAATACCAACCACATTGGTCAGAAACTGGTTTTAATTGTACTGTAAAATTCTCAATAGTCTCAGGGACACGGCTACAATCCCCAGACTTTGACCCAGAACCCAAAAAATACCCCCCAATTTATCACATCCCTTGTGGTGCGTGGTTTCCTTGTATAGGATCACAGTTTGGCGCAACCTTCTCACTCTTCAGTGATTAAGTTCCTCCAAAGTAAGTCCAACACATTCACCTTATTTTCTTTGCTTCTTCCAGATCCAAGTCCCAATCCTTTCCCTCCTCATCTTAGCCATCTCAAAGCCTTCATTAAATCAATTATCAGGTTCCCTTGCAAAGTATTCTTGACTTCTAGTCTTAAAAGCAAAAGTGGTTCTTGTAAACCATCCTTTCTCAGTTTTCTTTGAGAAAGAGGTGTCGAGTAATCTCCGCATAGCAGCTACCCAGAGAGCAATAAGACTTCTCTAATTAGTTATTAGTTTTCTTCTTCTTTATATTAATAGTTCTCTCTTTCTCTCCCGTTGTTCTCTCATCCTTAGAAATTCAACTGTGAGAGCCAAATCCCTTGTGTCCTGTTGTCACTAAAGAGACCCAGGCTCACAGGTTCTTTGAGGAAGTACAAATATAAGAGTTGTTATAAAAACTGCAACAGAATCCCTCTCTGGATCAAAGCAACCTTGGTGGTGAACTTTGACAAACAGTTAGGTTCTAAGCCGTCTCACGGGTGGTTTGGATTTCCAATCCTTCTTTGGACATTGGTTCCGATGACGAGGTACAATGTTTTTTCCCAGGACATATGGAGTCTTCAAAGGACTCAAGTGAATGTCAGGATTTCTCCTTCCCTGGGGCTGATTGGTGATGAGAGGACAACTGGCGAGAACTCTCCTGGGCCAAAGTGGGAACGTCAACTAATACATTTTTTCGTATTAATGGAGCTGGAGATGAATCATGTCAGTACTGATAAGTCAAGGGATGGAAAAAGCTTACTTGGCATGAACCTGTGGAAGTTGATCCTCGGATTCATTAATGTTGGAGTGCACAACAGAAGTTCTGTGACCTGTTGTGATGGAAATGCCAAAAACCTTTTCAACTTGTCAGTAAGGAGAACTGCCACTACGGGGGAATGGAAGAGGAGGAGAACAATTTACTTGAACGCCTACGTATCGGGCAGTGGGGGTATAATTGGAAATGACCGCTGTGACATTGAGTTCGCGGCCAACCTGGACGAGACCAAATGCCTTCCAGAGGAGACCCTCGGCCGAAGCGGTGTAACGGACACTAAATTCCTGATTTTTTCCAGTCTGTAAATTTTTGAAAACAGGCCCCTCAGTGACTAATCAATCGACCTTCAAGCACAAATAATGTACAAGTGTTCCATAATTAAAACCAAGTTCTTGCGGTCAGGGAGTGGTGTACGAGGGTCTTGAGCTTTGCTTCACCATTTGACTAGTCCAAATCCGTCGAAAAACATGTGTGGCTGCTTCCGAAAGTTGAGGTGTGACGTCGAGTGAATGAGCTGAGCATTTGTGAGGTCAAAATTAAACATTGGGGCTTGAGGGATCAGGTGCCTTTGACAAAGGATCCACCTGCCAGCAATGTGATAAACCATGTCTTCATTGAGGGCATTTTGATGGGAGCTGTAAGCGTGAAGATTGACCTCTAATGCAAGGTTGCATTTTTTGGTTGGATGTTGAAAGTGAATCATGGAATGATTGACTATGTTACCGGAAGAAGCGTTGACGGCCAACTCAGAAAAATCCTGAGGAACAAGAGTCAGGTATGATTGTTGAAAAAAATTCAATCAACTAACAGTCTTAATGATATCGAAGATTCCAAAAGTGATGAGTGGATACATGGGCGAAGTGAGGTTGACTGCTTGAGTTGACATGATGATGCTGATGGATGACTCGGTGAATCAGGTATCTGCTTAAATAAATGTTGAACGTTCCGCTGTGAACTGAAACAGAGCAACTAATTGATTTTTGGGGTTCAAGGACTTCACTCCCGGGATCAATATGAGAGGACCGGATATTGTTCTGAGAAACAATGAGGTGGGAATAGGGTGAAAGTTACATTGACAAGAAAGGAGAAATTGTTGATTTTCGGGGCTCAAGGACATTGCCCCCAGGATCGATATGATGGGACCGGATATTGTTCTGAGTAACAACCAAGATGAATGAAGGTGTAAGTCTTTGGTTGATGATATATAAAGCCTTCAAGGTCAAGAATATTGGAAACTCGCGTCCGAATCAGAACTGAATGAGGGAAAATCATTGGGCACTGCCGTACTGGGTTTAATCATGTGATCAAGATATATATGTGCTGGTACCTGTGTCAAACAAAGCTACTCGCATTTTGGTCATTTCATGTGAAGGTTATAGTTGTCAGCAAAAAAGGGTAGTACTCATCAATATGTCTTGATCCAGTCGAAGAGCAAGAAAGCAATGTTAAACCTGAAGGGGGGGACGAATCATAGATGTATTTATGATAAAATTGATCCTTAAGTGGGAGTGGGATAGAAAAGTAACACATATAAGTTCTATCATAATTGCATACAGTTCAATATCCCGTGCTATATTGTCATGCCACAGCCCAAAGAAGAAACCCCGATCTCATGCCTGATTGAACTATTTCGTTGACGATAGGTAAAAGGGTGAATCGCTGGGACAAGTCAAAGTCACCTTTGAAAATGATGGTTGATGCTGTGAAGGATATCCGCGTGAGGTCCAAGTGAGTTCTCTCACAAAGGGAAATGATGGAAACTTAACTGTTCTATCTGGTCACTTTCCATTGCTTGTGGCCATATTGCGTAATTTTTCAAATCAACACTGAGAGAGGACCAGGGTAAAATTACTGTTTGAAAGGTCAGAGGGTTCCATGGCCATGATTCAATGGAAGGTAGCATCACACACGAAACCGTGGGATGAATCATATATGTTAAACTTGAGTAGCAAGCAGAATGGCTAGGCCCCACATTGAGTATACTGTTCACAATAACCATGTGAGACTCCTTAACATGGTGGGAGTGATGAAACTGAATCTTGAATTTACATGGGTGACTTAGAAGAGAGCCTCAGGAGACAACGGCGGGAGGGAGAAACACCTGGTAGCATGTGAATACAGACGTGGGCAAGTAGAAAATTCATAACCATACACGGCAAACAAGAAGAACATCATCAACTGAGATGATGAAGATATTGACGGTACATGAAATGGGATGGAAGACAAGATAAGATTCAAGGATGAAAAGCAAACAAATATGGTGGGAATTTCAAGACCTTTGTGCCGGGTTCAAATTTGTCGTTTGACTGTAGCAGATGTAACCTGATTACGAATTGATTGTTAGTCAATGCCAATGAGCTGTTTAATCAGGACATACGTCAATGCAGATCAGGTGAAACTTTGGTAACATGTTAGAAACAAAAACCCTGGAGATAAAAGTGTCACTGATGATGAAGCAGAAACCAGGAATAAATGCAATCAAATTGGGGCGTAAGATATATGCAAAAACAATTGGTTCAGCTGCATCCTGGAGAGTGATAGGGTAAGTCTTTGTCCGAATATTATTAATGGGAGCTTACTCTTAATTTGTGAGATACCAGGAGCACAAGAGTTTCAGGGGTGTTGTTTGTGGTCCTGTAACTCTTGATACCAACTACAAATCCACTGGAACAGGTGGTGATTCTGCTGTTGTGGAGCGCCTGTCCCCAAAAACTCATCAGTTTCAAAATGAAAGAGTGGAATTTGTCCATCGTCCAAGATTTGGAGTTGACCGGCAACGCAGTAGACTGAGTCACTATTCAAAACCATTTTGCCAGCCTCAGCCATTGCTAAGTGTATGCTCAAAGTTTGAGGGAGGCCTGGACAAGAGGCTTTGGTATACATCTGGGCAGGGATAACTTGGTAGGGTGCATTGTTTGGCCGGGAAACAAGTTGATACTGGAAAATATGATTGTTAGCTAAGCAAGCGCATGAGAGAAAGAGGGCTTGACAAAATTTGCCAGTGGTATGAAGCCGTCCATGGAAGCAGAAAAAGTGATGATGTTGAGTCATTTGACTAGAACGGGTAAGGGAAACAGAAATTGAAGCAGGATTCATTGTCATTGGCGGAAAATAAGGGATGGGTAGAATCTGTAGACATGAAGGAAAAGTCAATAGCCGAATTTAAGGAAGAAAATTTACCGTGGCAAGTGGGGAAACGTTGAAGTAGCCAGGCAATGTCATTAACAAGGGCTAGATACGCAGGTGAAATGTGAACAATGAGGTTGAGCGTTGTTTACCATCGTGGTATAGGAGACACTTGGCGTTTAGGCTGAAAGTTGATTATCGGTGGCAAGGGACTATAGAAAACTCTCAAGGAGGTACTTATCTGTCGCAGCAATGGTCTTGCAACACCTAATTGGTGAAGAGGAAAGTTGATTGATGGGAAAAAACCCACTTGTTCCCTAGACTTAGGGGTGTTTTAGCAACTCGAGTCAGTGAAGACGCAAAAGCAAAAAAATCCGATAGGCTGAGACAGTGAACGTAGAGATGGAACTTTAAAAACATCGCGGATTCAAACAAGAAACCTTGGTGAGTGAACATTACTGGTCGCGGGAAACTGAAAGAACTGGGAATGTTGGGCCAGCTTGTTCTTGGAAATTGTCCTACCATAAACTCCGTAACAAAAGCTGGGAAGAGGCCAGCTCAACATTCAATCATGAGACTGCTGCTTTCGAGAAGAGGTAGCTACAAATCTAAGGAGTGGAAAGAGGAATATTACAATTATTGATCTTTATGGTTAATGTTCAACTGGCTAAGTGTTAGTAAAGTCCTGGACCCTTAGGGGAAACAGGTGGCAAAGCCACCTTAAACTCTATAAGAAGGGAAACAGGATGAGGATTGATTTCAGCAAAGAAGTGAGAAGTGATGAAAGAAGAAAGAGGAAGAACAAAGAAAATAACCTTTGGGGAAGTATTGGGAGGATGTTGTCAGCTTGGGTACAGTGAGGAGGAGCAATCTTGGTCAAACCTGAGTGAGAGATAATAAGAAGGAAAACAAGATGAGGAAAATGAGAATGGAAACTACAACTCAGATTGAATTAGACTAGGTACAAGGTGTCACATGTGCTTTCAAGGGATTTCACAACTTATTCTTTCTTTTTCCCATAGCATTTGCTTTCAGCTGAATGTATGCATATCAAGAGAGTTAAATTGGAAGCCTAATTATCTTGAAAGTTGATGGTCTGCTGGGACATTGAGTTTCTGGTAAGCTTCTAACCTAAAAGAAAGGGGCGGCGAAGCCACCTTGGACTCTAGTTTACCATAAATCTTACACTTCAACAATTTAGACCCTCAAGGGTTGAATAAGGCAAATGCTCAGCATAAGAGGTTGAAACCAAGCAAGAATGTTGATGGGAAAAGCATAAGAGTTGAAGGTACAAAACCAAAAGTATGGAAAGGAATAATGGGAAGATTTTATAATAGAATAACATGAGATGAGCAGTATATGTAGGCCGGAGGAGGCAAGAGTACTGAGATTGACTTGGGTAAACTGGAGGATGGAAAACCAGGGGCTTATGATGATGCAACAGAGGTCTTAACCCTTTCTTTTATAGTTTTAGTCTATTCTCTTCATGTTCTTTTCTTTTTCTACATCACTTCTTTTTTCCTCTGTTTATCATCCAGGTCCGCGCTGCTCCGTCTCTCCTCACTCATCCCAGGACACTGACACTTGTCATTCCTGTGCCAAAGGTCTGTGCTTCTCCCTCTTTCCTCACTCATCCCAGGACACTGACACATGTAATTCCTGTGCCAAAGGTCTGCACTGCTCCCTCTCTCCTCACTCATCCTGGGACACTGACACCTAGTCATTCCTGTGCCAAAGCATCCCTGTAACTTTCCGTTTCACAATAGAAATTTCAGAATGATTAAATGAGCAAGGCCAAAAGAATGAGTCACATATTGTGTCACATGATGGTTTTTTGGAAATAGAAAGTTGAACCAGGCAAAAGAAATTTTATGGGAATAGCATGAAAGTTCAAGCTATGCAACCAAAAGTATGAAAAAAGAATAATAAAAGTCAAGCGTAATTGATAGGAATAGCAAAATGGTTCAAAGCACAAGGCCAAAAAAGTTGAATTATGTATTGTGTCACATGAGGCATTATTCAGACAAAAATTTGTGAGAGTATTGATAAGTGTCAAAGGTGAAGGACAAAGCATAGAACCACATCAAGGTAAATTGTTAGTTGTCAATTAAGACTTGAACCTCATTGACTGGAAGGATTTCCTTCCAGTCAATGAGGTACTTGTACCCCATCGACAGGAAGGATTTCCTTCTGGTCCAAGAGGTTCATGTCCCATCTCAACCGGAAGGATTTCCTTCTGGTCAATGAGGTACTTGAACCTCATTGAACGGAAGGTAATCCTTCCGGTCAGGTTGTTGTCCCTCTTTGACTGGAGGGACTTCCTTCTGGTAAGGGAGGCCCGGCGACTCCCAAATCCGCCATTGTACTCGGCGGATTGGGGAGACGACTCCTTTTTTATTATTTTTTAATTAGCCAGACGACTCCCCGTCTCATGGTGGGAATTGGAAGAACGACTCCCAGAATCAACATTGGGGTGGTTGCGGGAGTTGTTCTCCCAAGATTTGGGAGTCATTTTTCCAAGTCCCTTGAAATATTATCAGTTAAAATGGCTTACATACAAGAATGACAAAATTTACAGCTGGGTTTAATAATAGGCTCACTTTTACTTAATTTTTTGTGTGCATGTGCAATCCTCCTTTCATTCACCTCCTATCATGTCCTGAAAACCTGGTCCAAACAGAAAACATGTCAATCTGAGCAAAATAAACACTAGAAAGACACCTCCCATTGCTTTTTTCAAGCTGGGCTTGATAGGAGACTCCTTTTTCCCTTATTTCTCATGTGTACATGTTATATGTATTGTTTCTAAAAAAAAATCAATTTTTCTCTTAGTAAATAAATTACATGTTAGTTCGAGAAACTCAGTGTAGCATAGCGTAGCTTGGGTTGAGCTACGCTAACTGATAGCCAAAATCTTGTTAGCGCACAAATAACTACACTATTTTTCAGTGTAGCAGTGAGCATTTTCAACTCAAACTACACAGTTTTTATCAGGAAAACAAACTGATAGGCTAGCATTTAACTGAGTGGTATTGAACTTCAACTAATGCTACATGAAATCTGGTAAAAAAAGATAGGCTCTAAACTAATGGTTATTGGCCATTTAGCATAGTGTAGCCTAGTGGCCCACTGTGGGTTTGCACACATCCTCATGGCCATAATGGGATGCAGATCAAAAGTTCCTATGAAGAAAAAATTAGTTTGGCTGCTGCAAGGAATGCTGGGATCAGTGGTGAAAGACCTTACTTTGGAAATTGGTGGTACCATTGAGGATGTCTTTGTCCAGAGGCCCCCAGCTAGTGTTACAGCAGTTCTCAAAAACCTTGGGGTTGGGAGATTTCAAAATCATAACTATTTTCTTTGTACCACAGGCCCAATACAGAACTCAGCAATCCAGCCAGAAACCCAGGTTTCTTTATTTTTGACCCTGAAGGGATGGGACCTGTCCCATTGAATTCCTGGGGTCTAGCTGGGCTATTCCCCCAACACCAGGAATAGACCCTGGGCGCTGCCAACCTCCCGGGCCTCATCCAAGGTCCAGATTGGCCTTTGGACCGTCCTCTGGAGCCTATATGCCTGGTCATACAGGCTGTGAGGCACAAAAAAAAGATAAAATTGACCAGCTTCCAACCGCATGGTTTTTGGGGACTGCTTGCCTTGGAATAGGAGTTCTGGAGCTCCTGAATCTTTGTTTTAATGCCCTTGGGCCTTATTGTCCTGCTGGGTAATGCTGGCTTTTGTCATCTTGGCTAAAGCTGAATTGGTCAACCTGGTTTTAGTGTTACCACCCCGTTGCAAGTAATGGAGGACTTCCTGTTGCCCCGGAGACCCCTGTAATTTCTAAAATACAGGTTTCAAATTCTATTTTACAAAATTTTAGACAAACCTGTAAATTCAGGCCTTCCGTCAACAAAAACCTCCTCATATCTCTAGTTTACAGCTTTGATCCACTTCAACCAACCTCACACACTTCCCACTTCTCTCTCTCACTTCAACAAATCTGCATCACCCTCAACACATGGAAGAACTTTGGCAACAGTTTGATGAGGAAGACACCAAATTCAAACAAGAACAAGAAGACTTGTTGATGGTGATTGTTGGCATGGCCGTCCTTGGTAGACCTGGAACAATGCGACAGCTTCGTACCTACCTTACACAACATGATCTACCCTGGCTCCCTCTAATCAACAGCTCCTGGGCAAAACAACCGGGCTTACATTACAACAATGGGCCTTGATGTCAGAATGTTTCATCTTTTGCTGACTCACTTTGAATCTACATGGAACACAAGCATGATTGCACAGAACGACATCACAGATCACTTGATGACCCAGGTGTTTTTGACTTGATTCTCCACTGGATCAGCTCAACAATGTCCGACATAACCCTTCTGCAAATTTTTGCTGTGACTCTGGCTGTATGCTCATGGTATATCAGGGCCAGCTTACACTACCTTTTAGATGTACTCCGCACGATGCCCCTTGCTCAGATTGCTTGTCCAACTTCAGAGGAAGAAGTTTGTTGGTACAGTGAGATGATCACTAAGAAACATTCCAGACTTAGGAATTTTTTTGCCTTGATAGATGGTCTCAACATACCCGTCATGACATCTGAGGATGATGAGTAAGTTATTCAATCAAATTCACCTGTAAAGTGCATTTGTGAGAGGATATCTGATTATTGAAATTCACTACAGTATCCAGAAGACCTTTTATAATGGATGGACCTGTTCACATTACTGTAGTTGTATTCTTATGTTTGCTCCTGATGGGACGATAATACATGAAATTTTGAATGCACCTGGTTCCTGGCACGACTCACATATAGCGTCCCAGCTATACCACAAGCTGTTAACTCAGATACTGGAGGGATACCAAGTTATCAGTGATACTTCTTTGCCCAGAAAGTCAGCATGACTCGAGAACCAAATTTTGGCACCCATGAAGCCTGGTGATTGCCTTCCAGAGACTCCTTGGTTGTTTTCTCGGATGAAGCTCCTGAATGAGCATCTTGTGTCAGCAAGACAAGCAGCTGAGTGGGGTATGCACTCAATTCAGGGCTCATTTGCCCAATTCAAGCTACCTTTTCCTGCTGCAGACAACAAATACTAATCAATCTTATTGCAAGTTGTATGTTGACTCCATCAGCTCAGGTGTTGGTTGGTTGGAATCAATCAAACCCTTTTGGTTTACAAAGCGACTTGGGATGAAGAGCTCATCCTTTGCCTCAAATTCCACGGGATGCTGTTCTCCAACATCCAGAGGAATTGTCGAATCAGTCAATACTATCAGGCATGCATGTAATTTTTTTCTCATAGATCATAAAGTAAAAAATAAAAAGTGATAATCGAGTGGGGATTGATGTTCATGTATAATAGAGAAAGTTGAGATTCAAGACAATATACTATGTTGGTCTTCATTTTTTGTATGTTTTGTAAGAGAATAAAAAATGAAAAAAAAACACTGTACAACTCAAGATCAGAACGAGGGGGGTGAATGAGCAGGAAGGGAAGCTGAGCTGGCAGAACTAGTCCCTTTTCCAGCATCCCCATGAGAAGAAAGGAAAGAGGCCAATACAGTTCCGGTCATGCCACTTCCAACGCATGGCATGTTGAATCCTGATCCCATGGAGGTGCCAAACTTGTTTGGGTGAGGAGAAAATGTGTGTGATTGTACATTTGAGGCTGTCATCTCCAATCACAATTGGAGGAGATTGAGTTTGCTCCACATGCCTTGAAGCTCCAGAGCATGCTGGGTAGCCTTGTTGTGGAGTCGCTGGTTGTCATTGATCAACTTCTTCTGGGCCCTTTGGTGCTCCTCCTGCAAGCGGAGGATTTGGGCCTGTTGATTCTCTCGCAATCACAAGTTTTCTTTGTGTAATCGCACAATGGTGGCATTTGCTTCCTGTAAGCGTTGAGCATGAAACCAAGCCTTGCCTGATTGACGTGCTTTGGGATTGAAGTATGAAGAAATTGTCTCTTTGAGACCACCATCACTTCCTTGTGAGCCCCTCTGAGGACAAATGGCTTCTTGAGATTTCCCTTTGGTGACCAATTGTGCGGGGGTTGGCTGGATGGAGCTTTGGGAATTAGATTCTTGCCTCCTTGGTTGTGAGGCAGGTAAAGAAGGAGGTTGAGAAGTGCGCACGGCGGGGTGCCCTCCTTGTCTGCAACCAAATAACGTGCAGGAGGGTGATTGTTCAACGGATGTGATTGAGTCTTCATTATCATCTAGTGGTCGCTGAGTTGGACTCCACCCAGACCAGTTAGTCCCCAAAGACTTGCCAGGTGGACCCCCTGGGACTTTGCCTTCATTGTCGTCACTATCCACAGGATTTCCAACTTTGTTCCTGAGTGAAAATCAAGACAGATTCAGTGCTAAGTAATACAGAGATTTGTCAACTGAATTCTTTGATTCCAAACCAAAGAAGAAACCAGCAGCATCTTTGGTTTGGAACCAAAGGGACTGTGCGCTGGATGAGTTCACCTCATTTCCAGCTCACCCAGCTTGCCACCCCTAACTTTGGAAGGAACCCATGACCCCCCGGCTTGTACGCCTCGGTTTTCATGGGCCCCACAGTATGGCATTTGGATGACTAGTACGCCACACCTCCTGCGATACAGCTCCTTAGTAAATTGAGCTGGGTGGGCTGGAATTTGAGCTGGATGAGCTGGCATTTGAGCTGGATGAGCTGGAATTTGAGCTGACTGTGCTGGATTTGAGCTGGATGAGATGGAATGTGAGCTGACTGAGCTGGATGATCTGGCTGAGCTACATAATCCACAATCCCTAAACCTAACCCCCTAAACTTGACCCCTAAACCTAGCCCCCTAAACCTGCCCCCTAACCCCCATTTGGGGATGAGGTCAGAGGGGATTGAACCCACAACCTGATGGGTGGTCAGATTTGGAGCCAGCTGCATACTGTTGAACTATAGAGAGTTTTTCTCCATCTCTTTTTCAAAGAACTAGTCCGCTTTGAGAGCCAGCTCAGCAGTCCATGCGGTTCCAAACCAAATAAAATGACATGTTTTTCTTCAGTTTGGAACCAAAGAAATTTGATTGACACAGGTGGTAATAAATTTATATGCAAGCCAAAAATCACTCATTTTTTGTCTTTGCTCTCTACATCATCAATGACTGTCAGATGAGCTCTTTGGTCAATCAATATCTGGGTTTCCTTGGCATTTTGGATTTAAACAGGACAGGAAGGAGCCCCGGTTGGCTTGGTGGAGGAGACGAGAGCTCAGCTTCAACAACGCAGTCCCACTCTTGGATCCTCAATGGGACTACCTCTTTGACTGCTGCAACTAGGGCCGTACAATCATTGGCACTGTACCCTTGTGCGCCATCGGCTTGTACGGTTTGCTTTTGACCAGAAGTGCAACTTGGTTGGCTGACGGTTGGAGAAGCTTCAGTTATGGCTGGTGCTCCTCCAGTCTGACTGGGGTCT
This sequence comes from Puccinia horiana, assembly GCA_001624995.1. Classification (NCBI taxonomy): domain Eukaryota; kingdom Fungi; phylum Basidiomycota; class Pucciniomycetes; order Pucciniales; family Pucciniaceae; genus Puccinia; species Puccinia horiana. The sequence goes on from LWDY01000019.1 coordinate 2,729,326, forward strand.
GGCGGGTTTTTAGTAGCCGAACGTCGGTTGGCTGGCAAGGCTGTGCAAGTGGAGCCAGCTCAGTTAATTTGTGAGGGTGGCATTGGATGGTTGATGGTTGATGCGGTGGGCATCAGACCCTCCTGTTAATTTACAGGCTTCTAACTTAGAATTTAGACCCTGTATTTTAGAAATTACAGGGGTCTCCAGGGTGATGGGAAGTCCTCCAATATACATTGAATGCAAGCCAATCACGTAATACTCAGATGCTTGTGACACTGCCAGTGCCATCTTCATCCCATGGGATGGCCTGGGAACAGGCTGGTGTTGGCGCTGAGCTTGAGTATCCTGATGTGGCGGGGTGGCCGGAAGATTGGGGAACAAGGTGTGTTTGGGTGGCATGAATGCATGAAGTGGTTTTGAAGGTCAGCTGGCTATGGGTGGAAGTGGAGGCTGAGTTTTTTGGTAATTGTGATAAGATTGGGGTTTGTTGGCAAGGACTGGGGTATGTAGCAGTGGGAACATGGCATAAAAAACTGATTAAAATCATTTATTTGGAACTCTGCTCCTCAAGGGTCTGCCTAGGCAGGAGAACCAGACCCCAGGAGGGGTTCCAGGTTGTGAATTCTTCCTGGAATTTCTGTCCTATACAACCTCCTGGACCAATTATGGCACCCCCTATAGTCCATAGTTTCTTATCTTTTCAATTTCTGATATTAGGGTGTATCAATGATGGCCAGACCCACCATTAGCTAATTTATAGCGTTGTAGTATGTCTTGTTATTTGATTTTGATTACCTCTTCCTAATCAAAAAATAATAATTGGAGTGTTTGTGTTCTCATTTATTTACTCCTTTTGGGAATTAATTCATATTTATTTTGGTGATTTACTCTTTTGCTTGATCTATTTTTCTGGCTTCAATTCAAGATCTATTTAAAACAAAGAGACTCTTTGAAGAAAAATAGAAGTATGTAGTCATGTGATTTGAAAAAGCCAGCCAGTACAGATCATGATATGAGTGAATTGGTCAGGAAAGATTGTTGAATTGCCAAAGTGAAAAGAATTGTGTGTTGTGGGAATCAAGAAGCACACATTCCAACACACCCCCTTACTTCACCTTGGACCAGCTCTGAATTCATGCCTATGCAACTTTCATAAATTTTCAATTATGTTATGCATACGCAACATTGGAATATCAATGTACAATGCATATGAAATATTGAATTATTCAATATGCAAGTACATAATGCATATGCATTTGTAAACATGATCATCAAGTATCTGCAAGGTTTTGCCAACTTTCAATTCAGGGTGTATACCATATGGCCTCTGAGGTCGGTTTTTTCAAAGATTTTCCTTCAGAATTGATTTTGAGTAAAAACCTGTACCACAGGGGTCAGTTTTTGCTCAGATTGGAAAATTGTTTTTGCCGATTATCCCGCGGTTTTTGAAAACAGGTCTCCCCCTGTTTTTGAAAACAGGTCTCCCCCTGTTTTTGAAAACAGTTTTTGTTTTCAAAAAATCACAAAAAAAACAAGAGAAACTGTTTTCAAAAACAGGCGACTGCCATGGTACACGCCCTCAGTTCACTCTGAGCAACCATACTTACAATGTGTTGAATTACCAAAGTGAAAAGAATTGCGTGTTGTGGGAATTGAACCCATGACCTTCTACATTCATGAGAGCTGCTCTTATATACCACTGACACCTCATGAAAACTGCAGACACTTTTTGAAAAGCATCACCCGGTGACATGAGCTGTGCTTTTTGCGCAATCTGAGTTTGATTTCAAGAAGGGGTTGTTGACCAGGCTGGGACATCGTGCCTGGTTACTAATACGGCCCGCATCCCAACTCAAGTCATCAGGTGACACTTTTCAAAAAGTATCCTCTGTTTTCATGTGGTGTGAGATAAACACACAGTTGGTCTTACTGGTGATTATAGGATTTAATATTATATGGCTCAATTACTCACATGCAGCTGAAGCACACATTCCAACAAAGATGATATCTGTACCACGGCCAACGTAATTGGCTTATTACAATTCTTTGTGGTTACCAATCCAAAACCTGAATGTTCATTGGTACTTGTTCTCCTTTCATCCAATCACTTTCAAGAGAACTCAATTATGCTCCAAATGTTTAGATGGACCACATTTCCTAGAGTTGAATGATCTGGCAAAATCACATGGCTGTGGGTAATGGGTGGTCTCTAGTCAGCTACTAACCTAATGAAGTCCTTCGTTTTCAAGACAAGGGACTTCATTAAGTTAGAGTCAGCTAGACATTGATGAGGCATCTCACCCAGGGGAGTTGATTTGTACGGGTTGGGGTCGTCCATTGGATATGTCGCGAGACTGTCACTGAGTTCAGTGAGTCTGGACTGATTATGTAAGCAGCACTGCGACAGTCTGCTTCTCTACCGAACTGATTTTGGGTAAACAGTCAACAAAAACAAGAACAACCACAAACAGAAATGCTCGACAACGAACAAGAACCACCACAGCTGCGTCAAAGGAATATCAACATCCACCAGAACCACCAGGATGAAGAATATCCACTCTCAAACCACTCGACCAACAATCAAATCTCATCAACCCACTCAGAACATGAACTGACCTCCCAAGAAGAATCAACGCAATCAGCAAATCTCAAGATTCAAAAATCAATTATCAGCAACCAGTCATCCCATCAGCAGAATATTCAAGAACCAACACCAGTCAAGTCTACCGACACCCCTCAAGAATCCTGCGCTGAGGAATCTAGCGAAGGAAAGAAAACCAATGAGGACGAGTCGATGGATGAAGAACCACTCTGTAGGATTTGTTTGAGTGGACGAGACGATTCCGACCCTAGTTTGGATCGATTCATCCAACCCTGTTTATGTCGAGGTACGATGGCCTTGATCCACGTTGGATGTCTTCAGCGTTGGAGAATCACCTCGCCCTCTCCTAAATCCTTCTACAGGTGTGATCAATGCGGCTATCGTTACAAACTCAGGAGAGCCAAGATTGCCGGTCTGGCGGAGAATACTGCCATCTTGGGTGGTCTAACAGTACGTGCTCTCAAGCCAAGTCTCCTCAGAATCTCTTCTCTCCCTCTCCCTCTCCTCAACCTTCCTCCCTTCGTCCCATCCGTCATTTCCTCCGCCAAAAAAACAAAAATACCTCTCGTGCTTCGGAGAGAGAAAGAGAGGGAGGAAGAGATGACTACAGATTGGTCAGATTGACTGCCCACAAATCTTGCATCACTCTATCTGTACATAAATACCAATCTAGTTCATGGTCTTCTTTATGCTAGTCATCGTTTCCGGTTTCATTTCTAGTTGGCTTTTAGAAAGTTACTCTCAGGTTACGACTATCGAAAGCCATTGGGATTCCGGCTTGGGTCCTTTTTCGTATGATTCGACCGGTAAAATCGTTGGAGAAGTCGTTGGAGAAGGTAAGTCTAAAATAAACAAAAAAAGAAATATCTGTAATTATTAACATTATCAAACTTTTGATTCAGCTGTTCGCGTCTTGAATAGCAAGCTACATGTAGATGAAAGGAAACCATCAAGAAAAGCTGGAAAGACTCCCCTTCGACGATCCAAACTAGTCACGGAAGCCCAAAGTGAGAGCGAAGTTAGTAAACTGAAGCCGATCCCAACCACCGAAAACGAGGAGCACACGTACCGGTACGTGCGAGCTAAGGGAACCAAGAGCGACCAGGAACGTTCTTCTGAACCGATCGCAGTCTATTCTACTCGACCCTCCAAGCGGGCCTATTCGTCTAGTCATTCTTCGTTGATGAACAAGAGAGAAAACAAGGAATTGGAAGCAGAGAATGAGGAATCAGGAAACATGTTACAGTCGATGATGAGTCCGGTATTCAACAAGTTAGAAGTCTTGATCAAGCACACAATCAAAGGACTTGCCTTTATCGGTGTCATGAGTTTCTTCCAGTTAGCCATGTCTGTCACCCTTTTCTCGCCATGGAACTTTGGCATTCGTAATTCGGTGCTTCGGATGATGCGCACCGGCTCGACCAGTCGGACCTCCGCCGGCCGGGCGGCCGCTGATCCTAACGGGATCGGAAGTCTTCTTATCCTCATCTTCGTCCTTCTTGGGATCCTTAAAGCTATCCAATCCGTCTGGAAATTTGTCCGGAAATCTTCCCAATGGGCTCTTCGGAAAATCGAGGACGGCGTGCTTGACGTCCGTAGCACTTAGTATCACCCTCTAATTACCTATTTGTTTTTTCTTTTCTTTTCGGATCGTGGGCCCCTTTTTTTCCCTTTTATCCATCATCACTTTCTCTAACTTAAACCTTGATCCATTGATGCTGTTTATTAATCTTGCGAAACAGAAAGGTTGTATGTTTTAAATTCTTCGTCAGTTCAACTATATTAACACAATGTAAATTTGTATACATTTACATACTTTTTTTTTGTCTCGTTTTTTTCTTTCACTCCTCCTCTGGCAGATACAACAAATATATATTCTTTATATATATCTACATTTGAATTTCTCTAAATAAATCTCTTACACTAGTTAATGTCATGATATGATACTCCCTGTGTTATCTTGTCATTACCATTCCGAGTTGATCTCTCTCTCTCTCTGTGTGTGTATGTGCGTCTCTGTCGATATCTGACTAGGTTGTATACATACTCTCCCCTCGAACTCTACTCTCTTCTCTCATGTCCATTATTGTCCCTCCCAATCTTCGGCCAACAGCCAATGTCTTTTCCTTATAATAACATTCATATACTAGAGTTTTATTTCGGAACCTGGCAGAGATTTATTCTTCAAGGATTATTTGACATAACTGAAAACTACATAGAGCAAGTGATTGCAACATACTTACTGTATCTTGTAATTCAAGGGGCTACGTTGTTATAGGAGGCAAAAGCTGATAAAATATGACTGGGGAAAAGTATGCCAGAATGTATATTACCACTTTCCTTTTCTAGCCAGAGACCATAATTGTTACATCACATCGTTATAGGTTCAGGATCCAGAATAAAACAAGTTGATGATGTCTCACTTATTTCATGCAGACAGAGGAGTATGTACATAAAGTAGACAAAAGTTTTGGTCACAACATCTTTCATCAGAAGGCCAGGACACAATCCTCAATTGATGAGACTGGTCATAGCAGGGGTCCAAAAAAAATAGGTTCCCAAGAATGAATACAAAAAAATGTGAGTGTGAAAAATGATTCGACTTTTATTGCTAGATTTTTTCTTTTCGAAATCTTTATATAATTGATGTTTCAACTAAGCCCAGAAGATTGGAGATCACAGTATATGGCTGGAGGTGATAAGAATGACAACAAAGAAATGGGTTTTTTGGACCTGTGATTGTGCTGATTTTTCACCCTTAAAAACCTTCTTTCGGGGGCTCGGACGTCATTGATAAAAGCTCATCAAGAATCAATGGATGATGTTTTGTCAAATCAGGATGTAAATGGGCCGGCCCGACTTTGGGATTGGGCAGCATTTTGCCTGACATAGGCCCGGGCCCAGCCCTTCCACTAAAAGTCAGGGCAGCGGTCTGCCCGCAGAAGGACTGTTTTGTCTCCTACGCTGTAGACAAAGAAGCCATCATATCTAATCATGAATGCGAGGCCGTCGGTGTTTTGGCAGCTTTGGATCTCGCTCAAGAACTTTGCAAGGCGTCTGGCTACCAGAGGGTGTTGATCCTCGTGGACAATCAGGGGGTCATACTCAGGACAAAGAACCGGTGGCTCCCCCAGCCCGGGCAACAACTGTTTGGCTACATTGATCGGATGTTAGCCCAGTTTGATCCAGCCTTGCAATTCCATTTCGCCTGGTGCCCTGGTCACAGAGACATTTTGGGAAATGAACTTGCGGACCGCCTTGCTAAAGAAGCTGTTCAGGATGCCGCCGCGCCTTGTTTGATGGTCAAAGGCAATTACAAGAAGGTTGCGTCTCAGGCAAACCCTGCCCTGCCCAAGGGGGTGACTCCCTCGGGCCTCCCTATCACAATTTCATCTCTTATCAATCAGCTGTCTTCAGGATCTTGCACGCTGAAGTATTATCTTATTCGAATCAACAGGATTGTGGACCCTCTTTGCCCCATGTGCGGGGCCAGAGAGACAGTTTTACATTTCATGAATTTCCGCCCCCACCTCCGGCTTCAGCGACGAGACCTTCGAAGGAACCTCCGAAAGGCCAAAGTTCCTTTTTCCTCCAATCGCCTCGACAAGCTTCTCATCTCAAGAAAAGCCGAAGCCTCACTTGCTATTTTCGTTCAGTCCTCGCGACGGTTCCAGGACCGTGTCGACTTTTGAGATCCGCTTGTTGTTTTCTTTTCTTCTTTCCCCCGTTTTACTTCCTTTTCTTTTTCTCTCTCTTCCTTTGTTTTTGTCTCTCTTGCTCATCTACTGTCTCTCCATAGCCTCAGCTTGTCAGTCTGCTGTGTTTGTTTCCTTGATTGCTGTTCCTTTTTCAGGTTTGATGTTTCCTAGATTCATAGTGTGCAATGCCATCGGCCAAATTACACTTCAAGCCAGGCCTATGGCAGGAAAAATGCCACCCGGCCCATACGCCTGAGCCCACCCAATTTAAATCCTGATTTGATCAACACCCAGATGATGACTTAACTTGACCAAAAAAAAATGAATAGGTTGGACGTTTTGGTTTGGAAGTGTGTGTATTATATAAGTTAGTATGTAACCTGATAAAACGACTGGAGTGCCTTGTTTACATCGTCACTCTGATTCACTTCTTTGTTCTTTTTTTATGAGTTGATTGGGATAATTTGTGGTGTAAGAATACGAACACATTGTTTCAACAAACAGGGTATGTCGTCCAACTCATTTTTTTTTCAAGAGCTCACTAGACTATCTTTCTTGCTTGAAAGGAATAGCAGGACGCTTTTTGAGCAAAAATACTCAATCGATCAACGGTTATATTGTATTTCAAGAAATAAAACAGCTACGACGAAACATCAGTAGACAATTTATAATTAATATAAGGAAATACAAAAGCGGTCCCGGTGCGAACATTGATTGAAATAGACAACGGCGACTATTTCATTCAAAACGGTGTCAGTAAGCCGATATAAATTAAGATGGAGGGGGGATGTGGGGACCTTGTTGGCAGTCGAGTGTATGGTTATAACGAGAAGGATGGCGTTGTTTGATATGAATTCTGAGGGCGTTGAGGAGGGGCAATTGGAGGGGACAGATAGGACAAGAGAAGACGGGAGGATGGCGGGGACGGAGGGAAGGACGGGAGGGAAGAAGGACGAGATCGGGTGTTGCGGGATTTTTGGGCTTAGGACGGACGGTCTTGGCCGGACGGCGCTTGAGCACCGGGATCACGACGGCGATCCGACGCGGTGGGGCAAGCGACAGCGGGGCTATGTGCTTTCGCTTTCCTTGTTGTCTGGCGCCACTCTTCCCGTGTGTTTTCTTCGCCGGACTCTCATGGGGGGATACGCGCGTGGAATGACTGGGACCGGCGAGGGGAGGACGGCCCGGGTTGGTGGGGCTGATGCCGTCGGGCGAGTACATCCCGCTGCGGTTGAGCAGGAGGGTTTGGGCAAGACTCTCGGCGTCACGCTCGGGGACAACGATGGAAGAAGGGCGAATGGAGGACGGGTCGTCGTCGCTCTCGGGGCTCCAGTATGAAGAGGGCATGAGGGCCTGGTCACTCCTGGGCGTGACCGGGACAACGGATCGCAGCCATTGGGAGACCGGGCCCGGGGTCATGGCCGGCTCGAGATCTCTCACATCCTCCATCGGGATATCGGTAAGCTCAATTTGGGAAGGGTATCTGCGAACGCGGGTGGACAGACGGAGAGGGTGCAATGGCGAGGATGGGTCGACGATCTGTTTGGGACGACGGTTGGTCAGAGCCTGAGGGTTAGAAAAGTGGGGGTCGATGGGGCTGGATTGTTGCTCGTCTGAGGCCATCATGGATGGGGCAGAAAGATTAGTGTTTTTTGGGGAAGGGATACTGGGGTGTTTGATGGTTTAGTTTAGTTTAGGTTGGTGTTCGTGTGGATGGGAGGATTGCCTGCTCTGGATATTTTTTCTATGCCACTGAGTTGCCTGAGGAGAGGGGAAAGGGGAGAGAATGGGAAGGGGGTTCCTATACTCATTCATCCTGCTGCGAAGGAGGAGGATAAGGAGAGATATCAGGACTGTTGCTGATGCCAATGGGAGTGAAATGTTGAGGAGCTAAATAAATGTCCGCTGCTTTTGACTAACCAAGCTATTTGGACTCAGTCTCAGCAGCATAACCAAAAGAACAAGTACTTTCAGGCCATCTGGACAAATGCATTCTGTGTGTTGAGCCACTGACATTTGATGAGCTGATAATTTGGAAGATGATAGATGTTTTTTGAGAAAGTGATCCAGTTGGAATTAAACCTGGAACAGCGATGCAGACAGTCGACCACGGAAAACTGTTCCAATCGGATGCCCAGCTGAGCCTGTTGAGTGACTCTGCTGGCTCAGCCCAACAGAACCCGGAAGACTGACCCATCTATCCTTCTCCAGTGCCGAGTCACGCCGGCTCAAGGCTCAAGCCGACCATCGACCGAGCCCAGAGAACGGCTGCCCCGTGATCCTACCAAGCAAGCCCCTGCAGCTCATCATCGACCGAGATGACACGTACATCGCTCAGAACGGCTTCGTGGCTCAGCGACTCAACCTCAACGTATGTCTCATCTCTTCCGATACAAGCGCAGAGAAATCTGACTGATGTCGGCTTCTGATTTCCACAGTCTGGCAAAGTCATAGCGACCTTCAGAGGCCATGCTGGCCCAGTCACCTCGTTGGCCATAGCCACTCATCAGAGCCGCAAGATCTTGTTTACTGGATCATGGGACAAGACCATCAAAACATGGGACATCCAGGTGAGCAGCACTCCCCAGTGGCATCTTGTACATACACTCACAACTTCCATCTGGGATCCCAGACACAAGTCTTACTGTCCACCTCCATCGGTCATCTCGACTTCGTCAAATCGATCCACATCATTCCTTCCCTTGGACTGTTGGTTTCCGGCTCGACAGATCGCGATCTCCGATTATGGGACTACAAACAATCGATCGAAGGGTTTAATTGGACAGAGATCGATGCCGAATATCAGAGGCGAAAGAAGGCCAAGATGGAGCTGAATCGGACGAGAACCCAACAAGATATTAACGACGAAGATGCCATCCAAGACGCTCCAACTGGACTTCCAAATTTCAACTCTCCCTCCTTGAAAACTCGGCTCAGTTGGCCCCCTCCGATCTATGAACCCATGGCTTGTCTCGCTATCCTCAAATCCCATACCCGTCCAATCGATTCTATCAACTCATTCCCAACGGTTTGTGCGACCGAAAAAGAAACTTACCTGGCCAGGAAGAACGGGACGTCTCCCTACTTACTGATATCTGCTGATTCGATGGGCACACTTAAAGTCTGGCTGCTACCTTCCAACTTGCCCACCGCCAAAGCACGCCTCGATTCCACATTCTGGCCCCACAAGACTACCATCAACGACATCCAAATCGGCTGCGAACTAAGGCACGAAATCGATCATCAGACCTCCGCCCAACTCTGGACCGCCTCCGCCGACCACTCCGTCCTCCACTCCTCCCTCGACCTCCTGCCTTCATCCACCCAACGCCTCGTCAACATCCTCAGAATCGAGCAACCGTACTTCGTCCGTTGCGTCCTCAACATTCCCCTCCTCGCCCAGTCGTATAATGTCTACGATCATCAGCAGACGGCTTTTCCGAACTGGTTGATCACCGGTAGTACGGATGAAGACATCCGGATCTATGACCTCGATTCGCTCGAGGAGAATCGGTCACAATCCTCGTCTCGTCCGCCCTTATCATCCACCAAGCCTACCGCTGATAGCTCCCAAACCTATCTTAGGACGATCGACAAGGCCTGGTTCGGCTGTCTTAAGGCCCATTGGCATGAGGTTAATTGTCTCAGGATTTGGCGCGACTCTGCATCGCGCAAACCCTGGCTGGTTAGCTCGGGATTGGACGGCACGTTGAGGAAGTGGGATCTCGAATACCTCCGTAGTCGCTTCGTCTCCCCTTCTTCTTCCACTACCTCTCGCTTAGGAACTTGTGATCTTCACCAATCTCAATCTCTGAATAAAAACCAAGCTCAGTTCGAACTCACTGCTGAAGAGTATGTCTTTCTTTTTTTTTTTTCAAATAATATTATCAAGTGGTTTTTTACTTAAACTTCTTTTTTTTTTGCGTTATGATTATAGAGAAGCCGAACTCGCTCAAATGATGGACGAAATGAACTGATACTATGTACATTCAATGTTTTTCTTTAGATGGATGAATGAAAAAAAAAAAAAAATCACAAACATTCATTCCTATTGAAAAAATGAAAAATATTAATGTTTGGGATGATGATGATGATGATGCTCAGGGCCAAAGGTTGCGACAAAAGAAAATAGCCCGATTCCTATTGGGACCTTTTGCACCACTTTTAGCATAGCTATACACAAAATTTTCATAAAAATTTTACTCATCAAGATTCAGTCATGTGGGATTGATCTGATCATGTCCAAAAAAAATTGAAAATTTTATGACAAGAGTCATAAAAGTGATGTTAAAGTTGCCAACGTGAACTGGGCTAATGTACTTAGCTTTGTCATAAGGCTTCCTTCTTTTTTTAACCTAAAAAAAACATATTTTCAGCACAGTTTCAAATAAATAAATACAATACATCAAGGCAGATTTTTGATGTATACATATAACTGATCAAGAATGAGGCAAAAGAAAAACCTCATCCAAAGTGGTTGGATGCAAACAATAAGAGCCAAGGAAAAGAGATCAGTTTTAGATGAGGATGTATCCAAGATGTGTTAAGCCTCTATCACTACAAGAAAAACTGGTTAAACTGAAAGCGGTTGACATGAAATATTACATAGTGGCCTTTGGACTATGACATGTCAACTGCTGCCAGTTGAAGCAGTTTTTCAATATGTTAGCTTAACAAAGCCTCTCCATACAGAGGGTCCTGGGGCAAGGGGCAGAGCTCTGGCAACCCTGTGGGACGCTCTCTGTAGGAGAGGCTTGTGAATACAGTCAACATCTTGGATGGGACAGGATGGATATTCATCACAAAATCACTTATATATATATATATACCTTGAAAACAAATAGACGGGTTTTTTTTGAGTCTTTGGATGTGCACATTTGACTGATTTTGAGGACCTGAATGAGTCAATTTGCACCAGGAAAAATGAATGATCACTAGATGACAGGTGACATCAGTCCAAGTACAGAGATCAGCCCATGATAGGTTCAGTTGGTATTGACTACAGATCCCTGCAAAGCACAAAGGGGCCATTGTACTTGGCTGGTAGTACAACCAGAGCAAAACCAAAGTTACAGCCAAAGTTGCTTGATGTCACCTGGCATCTAGTGATCATTAACACTTCCTGGTGTTGGGAGCCAGAGTTACTTTTGAAGAGCTGCTGTTTTGTGAATCCTCTGCAAATGAACATCTGGATGTTCGATGGATTTTCTGAGTCTACAAAGTGGTTTTCCATGACTGAAGATCAATAACAATCTTGGCCACTGTTTTTTCAGACCTTTGCTGTGCTCTTGGTGGGCAGGATGACAGAACCTTGTTGGAGTTATCTGCCAATGATCACACTAGAAGATCCTTGAAATGGCAAGGCCTGACAATGCTTCAAATCAGGTACAAATTGAGTAACCACCAATTTCTGAGCTTTCCTCCCTCATCAATCACCAAATCTCATAATGTCCTTAAGATCATCAACATCAACAGCCTCGCCCATCAAGCTTTCCAAGGAAAACATTGATTCTGCTTGTCTTTCATGTGTTGGCAACACCCTTTACACCCATAATCTTGCTGAACAACCCAGTTTGAACCATGGAACCATGGCATGTGAAGATGTGAAGCTCAGTACACTCAAGAATTGCTGCAAAGAAACAAAGATCAAGAGTCAGGATACAAAAATTCCAGAACATCAACCCTTAGATGGCAAAGGCAATCCTGATTCAAACACACCCAGAAACCTCCTTGGGAGATATTGTGAGAATACCCAAAATAAAGACCAAAGTGTTTTGACAATGATAAAGTGATCAGCCTGTCAGGATGGGGGCAATGGGTCAAACCTGCGGTGAGAGAAAGAATACACAACTGGTTGGGGTAAACTGGACTAAGTACAACAATTACACAAGCCATTTCCACTGGGTGTCACACAATTCCTTTCTCATTCTTGTAGATATCAGCAAGATTCACTTCAACAGTCAGCAGGCCACTCTCACGACTTTTTTTTTGGGCCATTGGTTTAGTTCTTTTTCCCCCTCATTTTAATCATTGTATGTATGTACATACAAGTGTAAAAAAAAAAACACCCCCAAATCGCATATATCCATTTAGTTTGACTGGTTTCCTAAAAACAAACGAATAAATAAATAAATCTCAAAATAACCCTCAAACCGCACAATGATTATGCGGTTCTAGGCTCTTTATAACTGCATAGTTACACGGTTACGGAGGCAACCTCTCCTACTGCATACCCAATGTATTCAGAGGAGATTATGTGGTCTCACAGGGTTTTCTGTATGTACATCAAGAATGAAAAGCTGTAGCTTGTTTTGGTTATCTGGCTCTGGGGCAGGTCTGTGGGGGCTTGTGGGAAAGAGCAGTGAGGTTAATAAGAAAAGGCCTCAGCCATTTCTGATTTCTGTCCCAGCCAATTTTTTGACTTTATATGCAAGTTGTCATGAGAATTTAGGAGAGGTGATGGGGGACAGCCTTGAGGGACTCAGATTGGACCAAGGAGCAAGAATAAAAGATGTGAAAATATTATAAGGCTCAAACTTGATAATCCATTTCTTTGGGCTATGTGCCCAATGAAACAGACCACTATAAGAGATGTACAACTTGTGGTTGAGCTAAACAAACAATATAAGCATATGCTAATAGAAGATAAACATATGGATTGAGAGAGATACCATTGATCAAATTAATCAATCGAAGGAGATGGCATTACAACAAGTGATGGATATGGAGATAAGCATCATGCAAACAATGATGGAAGAATGAAAGCATCACAATTTGTGATGGATGATTAAAAATGGACAAGTAAGAAAGAAGAGGAGATGTAGACAAAAATTCTGACACAAGTCCCTCCCTATAGGAGGACCCCTGCAGCCCTGCAGGGATGGCAACTTGTGTTAAGTTAGGTCAAGTCTTTATGACAGTTGACCCCCCCACAGCCCTGCCAAAATTGATTTCTGACTGTCTACACTATATAAACATAAGACACAGTGGGACAGTGTGTAAATCTAGAAAAGGGAACCAGATACTGCCCCGGCCTTCATCACAGTTTTCATTGATGTCTTTTTGGTAAGGAACATCCCAACTTGAAATGGTGTATGTGCAGCACTATGTGTATTCCAAACAAGGCCTTCTATTTAGTCCTACCCTACTTATGCCCATCATATAACCTATTAAATTGATTTCATTTTGTCGTTTTTGGTCATTCTGAAAAAAAAAAAAAAACAAAGAGACATAATGTGTGTAGAAATAGAAAAAGAAATGAAACAAAACTAGGTTTTAACTGACACTCACCCCAACTGAATACCAAGATATGTGATCGACAGATTAAGGAAACATAATGAGAAACAGAGAGGATGGTACAAATTCAAAGAGAGGAAAAAACATATATTTGTATTATCTTTTTTTTTGTGTTTTTGTTTTTTTGGAAAAGAGTGAGTGAGGAGTCAGAAGAGAAACTGTGTGGTAGAGAAGATGATGATGATACAAATGGATTCATCTTTTTATGTAATTGTTTTTTTCTTAAGTAAAAAAATAAAAAAAAAGATGCTCGCAAATAATCATCGGCAGAAAAAAATAAGATAAAAAAGGGAGTGAAGGAAAGGGCCGAGCTGAAAGGGGGAGAAATGGAAGGAGTTAATTACGAGCGCCGAATTCGCCTTCAAGACCTGAAGTCACTGTTCGAGATGGAAGAGTACTTGAGTCGAGGGGGAGTTTGTAGTGTTGGTCGACATCTTCAAATCGATCAGAAGTGTATAGGACAAGCATTAGCAACCATCAACCAAAAAAAATTAAGGAGAGGGAAAAGAAGTACCAAGAGTACCGGTCCTAGGTCGAGCACCATGACCGTCATTCCAGGTCGATTGGACTGTTGTTAGACCAGAGAGAACGAGTTCTTGACGACTCATGTTACCGAGAACGGCAGCCTGTTTAGTCCTTCCTGCTTTAGCGTTTTTCCGACGGGCGGGAGGCACAGGTAAGGACGGAACGAGGGTGTGAGAGGAGAGTGCACCGATGGTGTGTGTCCGGGGTCTGTTGCCGCTACCCGACATGGGCCCCAGAGGAGGTCGCTCAGTGTGGAGCCAGTCCAGACTGGCCTCTGGCGAAAGCTCTTTGCGAGTCTCCTCTGGGCTTCGCCTTCCGGCCGAATGGTTCCGGGTAATCTGAACAAGTCCTGTGGGCTCGTCCGCTCTCCCAAACGAGTGACAGTCCTCAGAGGGTGTGGTCGCACAGGAGCGGTCCAGATGGGCTCGTCCGACCGAGGAGAGACTATCGGAACTGCATCGTTGCGGATCAAGCGGGTGGCTCAGGATACTCAGCCCAACCTCTTTCGTCGACCCCGTCTTGGGTTGGTGCTTGGGAAGACTGAGGTTCGAGGTTACATGACTGAGGGAAGGTTGGCCGGGCGGCCAACGGGCCGAGGAGACTGAGCGACTAGAATTGTGGGTCGGGGTAAAGTCCGCCGACGACTGTCGTAATCGATGGGCCGCTTGAGAGGAGGTGGTGGTAAGCCAGTCTGAGAAGGCTTTCTTAGCCTGACTGGTCTGAGGTCGTCCACCCAACCGGGAGCGTTGAGGGAGCTGAGGTAAAGTCTGGTCTGACGAGGATTGCTGCTGCTGCTGGTGGTGGTGGTGATCACCCTGCTCGGAGTCTGTGCACTGGGTCAGGTTCTGGTGCATCGAGTGCTGTCCATCGCTGTCCCGAGACGAGGCCGGGAAGTGGTGGGACGAGGAGGAGAGGGATGAGTTCGAGGAGAGACCTTTGAGCATGTAGATTCCACAGCGGGCAGTTCGACTGGTTGAGCGTGGGACGGAGGTGGCAGTGGGAGAGATGGCTGGGACGGGGGAGGGGTTGTAGGGGTTGTGAATGGCTGTGTTGAGTTTATCAAGACTGGCCTGCTTGATGACAACATTCAGTAGCCAAGAGCGTTTTGGGTTGGCAGAGTTCGAGTCACTTCCTTCGACTGGCGTCGGTTGGGGTGGCGAGGAGGATCGGGGGCTGTCACTGACTGCAGTCTGGTGGTCATTTTCGCGCATCCTTTGAAGGATAGACTGTCCGGGACTGGAGTAGTCCGGCCATTCGGTCAGTGAGCCGGCGCGCTTGAGGTTCTGGACTACCGAGCTCCCAAAAGATTTGATTGACGCGGTCATCGCTAGTTTGGATGAGTTGCCAGTTCCTGTACCAACAGATGTAATCCGATTATCGAGTTCGGCACTGACTGAAGCGATTGGGGCAGGGGCGGAGAGTGAATGAGACATAAGAGATGAAGATGGTTGTTGTTGAAAGTTGAGGAAAGAAGGTTGTGACTGATCGAATGAACATTCCCGAGAGGAATAAGAATCGGTTGATTTCTGTTTGGCTACCGCCATTTCAGATAAAGCGAGAGCGACAGAGTCAACGAGCGGAGGAGATTGACCATCGGACTCTTGTTTCTTTTCGTCAGCGTTGCGTACGGCCTTGATCCAAGCGGGGACAGCAACGGCCATCTTGGTCTGAGAGCTCCCAGACATACTCAGTGGGTGGGAGGAGGGGGGAGTGGGCGAGCCTGTGGTTAGGGAATTAGGGAATGAGGAGGGCGGTTGGTTGTGGAGAACCGGGCGATCGGCGTGCGAGCGGGTAGGACTGGTGCTT
Organism: Puccinia horiana; assembly: GCA_001624995.1. Taxonomy (NCBI): domain Eukaryota; kingdom Fungi; phylum Basidiomycota; class Pucciniomycetes; order Pucciniales; family Pucciniaceae; genus Puccinia; species Puccinia horiana. The sequence goes on from LWDY01000019.1 coordinate 2,745,235, forward strand.
GAAGAGAACCGATCGATAGGCATTAGATTCAAGTTTTGTGAGGTTGAGATAGAGGTTTGAGAGGGAGAGTGAGTTGGTTGGGAGGAGATTGGAGCTAAGGGGATCCGACTAGTGTGGTGTTGTTGCTGCTGGGGCTGCTGCTGCTGCTGTTGTTGTTGTTGGGAGCTGAGGGAATGATTAGACTGGAGGGATCTGATGGAAGTGTGTTGTTGGCAGATGGACTGATAGTTCAAACGATCTGGTGAGGGGATAGGCCGGTGGTGGTTGGTGGATGATGATTCGAGGTCGGCCATGAGACGGAAGACAGATAAGAAGGCAGTGATCCATTGTTTCCTTGAGCTTTCCGAGTGAGTTGAAAATGTGAGTGAGTTGGGTAAATTTTGAGAGAGTTGGAAGGATGAGTTGGATGAAGGAGAGGTGAGTTTGGAAGAGAATTGTGAGGATCTGGAAGTGAGATAAGTTTCTTCGAGGGGGGGTAGATCAGGGTTTGGGTCGATGAGGTCGATGAACTTGTCGGTATGTTTGGCGGTTGCTGATCGTTTGGGACGAAAGCCAAAGATCTGTTTGAGGGACTTTCTATCCTTTGCTTTGAGGTTAGATTCGTTTATCGACGAGCGATTCTGTTGGCCCATTGCTTCGACATCGAGACCGAGATGGGTGAGACTGGTAGGAGTAGTTGTGGGAGGCGGCGAGGGAGAGGATTGGCGGGAGAGGGTGAAGGAGAATGAGCTAGAGCTGGAGTTGGAAGGGATGGAGATGAGTGACCAACGGTCGAGTGGGTTGAGGTGAAGGATGTGGATGGGCTTTGAAGCTTCGTGAGGCGAGCCGACCGAGAAAGGGTCACCGGGATAGCATTCCAAGCGACCGTCGAGATAGAGAACCGAGTAGCTCGAGGAGGGCAGGCCGTTCTTCTTCTTGTTACTCGAATGGATGTTCTGCTGGTCAGATTTCGAGCCATTTTTCGTCGCAGGGCTGCAGTTTGTCGAGAGAGAGCCTTGGAAGATGAGCTTTGAGGAAGGATCGAACATCGTCGACTTTGGAGTCGTTCGTTTTTCGTTTTCGTTTTTAAAAAATAAAACCGATTTTCAAACTTTAGGTGATTATTCGCAGCGCACCAGCGCACCCACTCCGCGCACACCCCGCGCCCAGTCCGCCCGGCCTTAAGCCGGCTGAATTAAACAACTGAGTCAAGCAACATTGTAACCCGAAGGGAAGTCCTCCATTATGATTCGATTGAGGATTCATTCGTAACCAGATCGAGCCACAAACATCTATCCTCGAATAAAATGATAATCAAAATCGGGCACCCCAAAAAAATATTGCAGCATGCAATAAGCCAATATACAAACAATTCACAGTGAGGAAACTCCCTGATTACCACAAGGGGGAAAATTCTTGTGGATCTGGATTTATCTGGATTATTGCCACAGTATAAAAAGATATTCATCCCAATTTCTTTTGATGGAAACTTAACACTCAATATCCCAGGAACGAAAGGCTCTTTCATACATACTCACATGAAATTTAAAAATTATGTAAAAGATCTGGAAAATCATATCAAAAAACACGAATTACTACCCCAAGCAAATTGGGCTCATGAGAAGTACACATACAAGCTGCATAGTCCTTGTTCTTTTATCAAACCAAAAGAATAGTCTCTGGGAGCCAAAAAAAACTCACACTGCAAACTTCACACTGTTTCTATACATGTACATGATGTTATGGTCCAAGGTTGAGTGTATGCTACTCAACACAGGCCAAAATTAGGCAAAAAATTGACCATGAATCCCTGGGCTCCCTAAATTTGGGACAGAGGATCCAGTATTACATAAAAAATACCACTATGAGAATGAAGAATAAATGACATGGTGTAAAGCTCAAAAGTGTCAGTGAAGACCTTTTGCTGAGTTTGGAAAGGTATTGATGAGGATGCCTCTGCCGATCCGAATACTAGACACTAAACAAGCCTCCCAATCTTGGATTGGAAAGCTTTATGTAGTGATAGTAGGTGTATCAAAGATACTACTGTTGTTTTAGAAGTGGAGTTGGTTATAAGGTGGTATTCAGGTGAGTTGATCTTGTTGATGTTATTGATGTTGTTGGAGTTGTTGATGGTGTTATGATGATGAAAGGCTGATGATGATGATGTCTGATGGTATGGGTAAGGTAAGGATAAGATGACTGAAGAGGTGTTGACTGTGGGAGCAAATGCTTCAACCAGAGATTGAGCTCAGGTCCTTTGGGTGAGGGTATACAAGTTCAAAAAAGGGTAAAAATGAGGCAGGGTGAAGGCTCCTTATTTTGGATATGACTTGAATGAGGATTGGTCGTGTGACCTTGAGGTTAATATTCTTGATGGTTATAATTGATGATCAGGGTGTTATTGCAAAATAAAAGGGTGGTTATGAAGTTGATAAACTATAAGGTGGATAATAAGATATAAGACTAGGATATTCAGGATATAGAATGTTGGATGAGTGTAATGTGACCAGTGCCCAATATATTGGATGATGGGATGGTGAGGAACAACTGGCAGGCAGAAGGCCTTGTTATATAGTAAAAAGCGAGGGATTTTAGCCAAAAGGGTACACCCCGAATACTGGCCTGAATGTCCACTAACTGGCTGTGACTAGTCTATCTACCATACATCCCTTTTGTATCCAGCCTAAAATACAGAAATCTAAGTTTAATAAAGCCATAGTTTCAGGCTTTTCAGGTCCGAGGTTTGGCCTTTTCAGCAGGGGGTGCACGAACGCTTCCCCCTATTCCAGTTGGATCAGCCTCAGTCTGTAGACATGAGGGTTCACCTGAGCTCCCCCTCCCCAGGCATCAAGGAATGGTTGGACAGTGGGGGAACTGGAGTTTAAAAATCAGGTAAAACAATGAGATTATATAGTAAAATCCCGGTCTCTCACTGGCCGGGTACTTCCTCTACCCAGAGCGACAAGGGTCTCCTCATCACTCTGGGTACAGGTCGTACCACTCCTCATCGGCCTAGGTACGGCTTGTACCAAGACCGATGAGGCTTTGATTGGCCTGGGTACAGCCTGTACCAAGACCAATGAGGGTCTTATTATTGGCCTGGGTACGGCCTGTACCTAGACCTCAAACCAATGATCCTCTCTTCATTGACCTTCAGGACCGACCGCGCCCAAGGGGGATAGAAGAGAGTATACGCTCTTCCATTCCCTCCAAGACCAACCGGTCCCCAAGGGAATGGAAAAGAGTATACACTCTTCCATTCCCTTTGGGACTGACCGGTCCCCAAGGGAATGGAAAAGAGTATACACTCTTCATTCCCTTTAGGACCGGCCGGTACCAAGGGGAATGAAAGAGTGTACTAACTCTTTCATTCCCTTTAGGATCGATCGGTCCCAAAGGGAATGGAAGAGAGTATAAACTCTTCCATGCCCTCCAGGACCAATTGGTCCAAAAGGGAATGGAAGATAGTAATTCCCTCCAGGACCGACCGGTCCCAGAGGGAAGGAAAGAGAGTAACACTCAATTTCTGACCAATCGGTCCTAAAGGGAATGGAAAAGAGTGTACTCTCTTCCACTCCCTGGCACACTGATAGGTCCAGAGGGAAGAGAAGAGAGAATGCTCTCTTCCATTCCCTCCATGACCGACTGGTCCCAAAGGCAAGAGAAAGAGTATACTTTCTTCCTTCCCTCCAGACCGACCGGTCTGAAGGGAAGCAATGAGATTATACTCTCTTCCAATCACACCAGGACCGACCGGTCCTAAAGTGAACGGAAGATTTTACACCCTCTTCCATTCCCTGGGAAGAGAAAAAAATATGCTCTCTTTCCTTCCCTCCAGGACTGACCAGTCCACAAGAAGAGATCACACAGTGTAATTCCAAGAGACAGTACTCTGTTCCTATCAGTTGAAAAGGCCTATAAGTCTCAAACTGGACTAATGGCCAAATTTACAAAATTGTGGACCAGTTCCAAAGAGAAGAGAACGGAGAATACACTCTTCCTATTCCCTTTGGGACCGACTGGTCCCAAAGAGAAGAGAACAGAATATACGCTCTTCCTTTCTCTTTAGGACCGACAGATCCCAAAGGGGAGAGAAGAGAGATACTTTTCCTTTACCTTTAGGACCCTTTTGTCCCAAAGGCAAGAGAAGATTTTATGTTCTCTTCCATTCCCTCCAGGGCCGACTGGTCCCAAAGGCAAGAGAAGATGTTATGTTCTCTTCCATTCCCTCCAGGGCCAACCGGTCCCAAAGGCAAGAGAAGAAAGTAAACACTCTTCCTTTCACCTTAGGACCGACCGGTCCCAAAGGAAAGAGAAGAGGTATACACCTTCCTTTCCCTTTAGGACCGACCGGTCCCAAAGGGAAAAGAAGAGAGTACACAATATTCCTTTCCCTTTAAGTTTAGGACTGACCAGTACTGAAGGAAAGAAAAGAGACTATGTATACTCTCTTCCATTCCACTGGACCAACTAGTCCTAAAGGGAGGGAAAGAGAGTACACTCTCTTGCATTCCCTCCTGAAGCAACCAGTCCAAAAGGAAAGAAAGAATGTATAGTCTCTTCCATCCCAGCCAGGACCGACTGGCTCCACATGTTAGAGAATAAAATATACTCTCTTTCCTTCCCTCCAGGACTGACCAGTCCCAGGGGAAGAGACTGCACAATGTAACTTCCTTGCAGGACCAACCAGCCCCCAAGATAGAGACAAGGATGTACTCTCTTCCATCAGTCAAAAATGTTTATAAGTTATAAAATAGATTATTGGCCAAAGTGACACAATTGTGGAAATAAATTTCAAAGCAATTATTATGAATGTGATACCCCACTTTAAGTCATGATGAATTTTCCAAAAGATTTGCAATCATCAAAAAAATGAGCCACAACTTCAAATTCCCAATCAACATTATGTGTTGTCTATGACAAGGCAGGACCCTACAACAAGATTCAAAGTGTATGATATGGGGTGGCCAAATCAGAAAACCACTTTGCTCTAATCATCCATATAATTATTATTCTCACTGAAAAGATTATCTCATTGGAAACACCATTCAATTAAACAAGTGGCCAGAATTTGTTTGTACAATGAGTTCAGTGGCTCAGCAGTGAGGCCCTGCTAGAATCATCAGATAAAGTCAGTTGCTTACTTGTTGGACTGACTTGTCCAATGGCTTAGTTTATGCAGTGCCTTCTGTTTCATGTTGAAGGATACTTGTAAAAGGTGTTGTGTAGCTATTCACACACTCTGGCAGAGTGAATTTCTAATCTAGCCACCCCTGGTTAGAGGATGACTAATCTGGTTTTCATTACATTCAATCTCTCCTTCATCAATATTAATTCTTTTTTCTTTGATTATTTATGGAATTTTGCACTAAGTAACTATACCATATCCAACATGGGGGGTACAGTTGGTCCCTAAGTTATGACTGGAACCAAATCTTTGGTTGTAGCTCCCCTGTTGGCCTTGCAAAATGGTGATTGGGTAGCTGAATCTGAGATAGAACCAGGGTTGAGCTCATGTGTTGGAGATGCTCTTAGGCTTGCTGTTGAAATATTTCAATGGGCCTCCATCCCCACTGAGACTGTATCAGCTGCAAATACAAAAACAATTTCAAAAAACAGCAGTTGCATTCCCACAACAAATTTCCAACATCTGTAAAGGTGAAATACCTTCCAGACCCTGCAACTGCTTGTTTGTGGCTCATGAGCAAGGGAAAAGTTGTCCATCCAACAGAAATGATTTTGGTCTGCTATTGATAAGTTAATGTTACAATATCCCATGTTGGCCATAAGCTGTGGAGAATAGAATTACACACACATCCCAATCAAGAATATGACACTATTATTGTTGCTGTAATTAATGTGGAACCATCAAATTTAATTATTAGCTCTGAAGATCCACTTGAGCTCAATGATGATTGGAAACAAACAGACTGGGTTCAAGGTTAATGAGTCATTTGAAAAGTCCAGTAGTGTTAACAAGGTGAAAATTCACTCAAGTTACCAAATAAAATACTGCTGGGAAACTAGATAAATTTTCTCATTTTGAAATGAAAAGGAACTGTGAAATTTGTGTTGGAGTTGGCTGGGGATTCAAATGTGGATTTGGTTAATAATTTGAATGAACCTGGAAGTTAAACCCTCAAAGTGGCGGCGGAGAAGCCGCCTTTTCCTCTAGTGCAATATGAAAAAGCAGTCCAAGTTGTGGTTATGACTGGTATAAAGGAATTCAATGTAAAAAATGTAGTCCAATTTGTGTTTATGCCTGTGATAAAGGAATTCAATAACCATGTATGCAATATTTATTCAAAATACCCCCAAGAATTGGCCACAAAGAGGAATGTCCCTGTATCTTCTAAACCAGTAGAGTTATGAGGGTGGTTCCAATGAGTGAGTAGGAGTTATTTTGGCCGTATAATCCATTTCTGATGTCATTTTGACCCTATTGTGAGTTTATAAAAAGATATAATAAAATTTTGAATTTTCCCTGTTAAGAAACACAGGAAAGTATACCACAACGGATGATGAAAGTATGTATGTGTACATAACCTTCAGAAATGAGAGGGGATGAACCTGTGGTGGAAGAATAAAGGGAAAAAGGAAAAAAGAAGAAAGCAACACCAGTCAAACTAATGTAAATTCAAAAATTTCACAGTTGATTTCACAAGAATGCTAAATTATCATTTTGGAAAAAATTGCATAAGTTCTTAAATGCAAGATTTGGCAGGGACCTGTCAAGAATCATAAGATTTCAGTTTGAGTTTCTTGACATTTCCCTGCCAAATCTTCTGTTTGAGAACTTCTGCAATTTCTTTCAAATTGATATTTCAACACCATATAAACAAGCTCAATTTCTGGTTCCAATACACCATATTACTTATTGTGCTTTTGTTACCTTGCATTTTTCTGTCCCCAAGATCAGTTGTTTTTCTTTCAATGAGATTTTTGGTCAGTAAATCTGTGTGCTTTTGATCCAATTGTGTATATTACAAAAAAATAAGTCTACAAGAGATATGGTCTGAAGTTAAATGGTGTTTTGATTTTTTGTTTTGGGTGCTGTGATGATAGATGGGGCTAGATGCAGCTTTGGTTGTCAGTGTGTAAATTGATCTTAGGGTTGATTCTCAGCTCCTCTAGGAAATTTCTGCACCAGAGAATGTCTTGAGAGTTTTTTGTGAGGGAGACATATTCATCTTCAGCCAATGAGAGCACATCCACCAGGGATGATTTCATGGCACCCGTCGATGGGTGCCATTGAACAACTCATACCTCCTCGGTGGTTTGAAGTGTGTTGAAAGATAGTCACAATCAAACTGTGTGTTCAACTGAAATTCAGTTCCAAGTCACCTGGAATCACATAGCTTATGTTGCTTAATATATACTTGATGTTATGTTGAACTCAAGCCAAAATCATGAAGCATACAAAGCTGAAATGATACCAAAACAATCATGGTTCTAATGTTGTCATTATTATTATAAACCTGTACACTTTTTTTGATGATGAAAGTCAACAAAATTGGTTTTTCTTTAATTTTATTTGGGGAAACAAAACCAGAATACACTTTGGTTTTGGCAAAGAACTGAATTCACCATCTATCATTTTTGAGATGACACAATTCATTGTGGTTTGTCCCACAATTTATCTGAGTTTTGAAATATGATTAATTTGTTCTCAACCTACCCCATATGTGCATTTCTTTCCTAGGACCAAACTTTTCAGCGGAGGATTGTTCGGATTTGTGATCAAGGTGTCCCATTATAACCTTTTTGTGGTTAAAACAGGACAAACAGCCTTCCAAAACTGTCACAGGCCTGTAAATAATTTTTAGATCTGAATGTCCACTCTATTGTACGGCCGTACAATAGAGTGCCATTCAGATGTCACAGAATTTTTAACAAGCATGCACCAAGCACCAAAAAAAAAAAGAAAAAGGTGACCAATGGGAGTTGGTTTCTGGCAACTCTGGCACAACTGGTGGCCCAAGTTCACTATCAAAATAAATGAAATCTAAATCATGTTCAATACACAGTCACTGTGCAAAAATGATCTGGCAAAATATTGAAGTCAAAATTTAATGAAAAGAGAAGGGTTCCGGAGGCCAACTGCTAGCAGGTCTCCTGCTCATTTTTATGAAGAGGGTAATAAATCAGATTTCTTGCATAAAAATTGGATGATAGACTGTTTCCAATGAAAATTCAATTTCTTTTGGTAAAAAACAGGAATTCAGCAAATCTACAGACCAGGGGATGCATATGATTATGTAAAACATATTCAAACTTAAACTGATGAAGGAAATTGAAGTTCTAAATTTATGTCAGATATCCTAAATAGGTGATTGGAATCCTTGTGATAAATACATCTCAATCAGTGAATTTAAAAACAAAAAAAATTTCAAGATAGTCAGATGAAAAATCAGCTGGAAAGTGCCATAAAATCATCATGATGGTTGGTATAGACTTGTTGATCAGCACATTTCTGCATATGATGATGAATGGAAAACTTTGTGTGAATTTATTGCATAAGATGTTATAAAATGGACCCATGATGATTGGTCTACATACCAATTCAGAAAATGATGATATAGGATTGAGCTCAGCATCAGTTCTACATGTTTTGTGGAGTCAATTATCATAAAATTATAATTATGATCATTTGGATATAAGTTATACTTGTGGTTCACTTCAGAACATGTTGTCCACAAATCATTACCCACATCACCATTATTTCATGTAGAACATAAGCATCACATGTAGGATGCATTGTGCAGGGTTCTGTGAAAAACATATGCAGTGGCACTTGCATGCCAGTGCCATGAAATCATCCCTGGTGATCAGTTCTCTATTTTTGACTTATCCATCCAATATTGCTGTGGAAGTATATCACCAAAGCCAAATACAAGTTTCATTCAGATTAAGAGAAAACAAATGTGATTGTTTGGGTTTTGCTTGCAATCATTCTGTTGAGTTTTGGTTGAAATCATTCTGACCTACATCACATCAACATGGACAGTTGGTTTGAGCTCTTTCCAATTGTTGAAGCCAAGGTCCTATTCAAAATGTACACCAGGAAAACCTTCAACTTTGTAAACCCCCTCCCTCCTCTGTCAGGGTTTCACAAAGATTACAATGAGATGTCACATGCATTCCTCTTTTCCCTTGTCATTGTCCCCTCACTGGTTCAGCAGAGAACTGACCCCTACTTCTCTCTGAGCCAGGTGAGCATCATTTCTATTCTTTCTACTTGCTTCTTGTTTCCTTTTCCATTCAGTTTGTTAGAGAGAACTGACCCCTACTTCTCTCTGAGCCAGAAATATAAGCGCTCCGTGTTTGGTCTTAGAATCTTTGGCTCATTCAGCCCTTTTCGTGCCACGTTCCCCCTCAGCTCAGTGAAGGACATAACCAGTCCTTACAACCTTGGACCCCTGCGGGGAACCGGGGAATCCTCCATCACACGTTCAAATCAATCAAGCAGATGGAAGAAACTAGTGGGAAGGCAAGAGCAAAGCAAAACTGTGATCCCACCAAGAAGACCAATATACCTGAAGGCTTCTCATGACCCCAATTTTCCCGGAGTGTACCTTATCATTAGCTATTCCACAGACTGGTGATTTTTTTAATGTATTTCCCAGAAATTTGTTTGGTAATGGAATCACAAAACTTTTGTCCCCTCTGGTGGTCTAGCAAAACAGAAATCTTAATCTAGCCCCAAGCTTCTCTGGGAAACCTGCAAGCAAGATTTCAAGACACATAAATTACAAGTGTTTGTATATTTTGAATGGTCCAGTCCAAACCGTTGACGGGTCAAAATCTTACTCCAAGATTTTTAATGTGCAGTTTTCTGGTTTAATTAGATTTGACCGCGCCAGGAATAAATTTCATAGTAAACAAACACCCGCTTCCATGTAGATTCTTGGTCTGGGGCATTGTAAAAATGGAAAGGCTGGGTGAATATAGGCTCAGATTTCAGGTAGATGTGGTTGGGGTATGCACACATTTCCACATGCCAATATGATACTCTCCTAATCGATTGATATTACCAATGGGCTTAGGAGGGTGTTTGTAAGAACAAAAGTTGTGCCTTTGGAATGCAGAGTGTGGAAAAAGGTATCGGAACTAAAGCTACTTTTTGAATAGCTTTGAATGATACCCTTTACTTCTTATAAGCACACACATTTTTTTCATACAATATGCATCAAACCTACAAAGAAAACAAATGGAGCATCCATAGACTAAGAAAACAAAGCTTCTATTTGATTCCTTGTAGAGCAAACTCCTTATGTATGAGATGGACGGTTTTCTCGACCAGACCGAGCAGCTTCCCCACATCGTTGTTCCACTCGGTGAGCACCGTCTCGCCCCGGGTAGCTTGTTGGTTTTGGATGGTGAAGCGCACGATTCCAGACGGGCGATCGATCTTCGCAAAGACGGTCTTCGAACTGACTAGTTTCGCTAAGGTCGCCTCAGACGCTGGCAAGGAAAGATCGAGAAGCTCCGACAGCCTTTGCATGGTCAGTCGTGTGTAGTATTTCGATACGGCTCGTATATTCTGCATATCCAGGCTGATCAGCTAAGGGGAAATTGCTGGCTGAGATTTTGTGTTTTTCGTAAGACAAAAGGAGACAAACATGCTCTACTACTCGTTTATGCAACTCTTGCCATCGAGTTTCCCCAGGATTGGCTCCTTCGTCAGCGTCCTCTTCAATATCTCCTTCGAGGCCTTGAGTACCTTGGGGACCGAACACTTTAGACTTTCGTAATGTTGGCCCATATAGCTCTTGGATACCTGGCCATCGCATTAATTCAGGAGTAGTGAAGCATTTCACCAGATCACTGAAGATGGAAGATCATACAAACGTCAGTACTTCATCATTCGCCTCAAGTGAGGAGTGAGGAGTGGGGAGGACTGACTAGACCGCTTCGATTTTCTTCAATTCGTCCTCTTCCTTAGCAATTCGGTGAATAAGATCACTCTGCTCATTATCATAGGGAGCCAAGATCACAAAGTAAACAGCATTTCTTAGAGCCGATAATGACTTGCTGGGATCTGCCTTGATGGATTTGGACTCATGGATAGATCGATAATATTTGCAAAGGTCGAGATATCGTGATAACTTTGATGCATAGGTAATCATCAGAGCATAAAACCTCAACTTCAAATCCTATTGGAGGAACAAGCATTCAAATTGTTAAGCTTATTTTAAATCACCCGAGGATCTTTTAAAACGGGAAGGGACAGAATGCTTACTTCATTTTCTGGCTCGGTAAGCCACTTGCTATTAATCTTTTTGCTGACAATAGCTAATTTCTCCCAATCTTGCTGGATTCGAAGTAAGCGCATCTGCTCCAGAATGAAGTCCATCTTCTCACGTCGTTCCATTGATCCGAAGGTTTCGACTTGAAGTTCTTGCATCAGATCGTTTGCAATTCCTGCCGATCCCTCAGCCTCTCTAATTTGAGCCAATTGTTTTGTTAATCTCGCTCGCTGTACTTCCAGATAGATCTGCAAATCATGATCAGAATGAATTAGTCTACTCCGACGTACTGATTTGCTTCGATCCCTCAATGTTTAACATACTTTACCATCGGTCACCTCTCGTAGGCTGTTGATCAGCTTGATCTTGTTGTCTTGATCAAGCTGATCGAGAAACGTCATCACTTTTTCTACCATCGTGGTAGTTGCTTGGCGTAATTGACCATGTTTCCGAGCAAGCTGATGAACTTGTAGGCAAAGACCATCGATATCTTTTGAATCAAATACGATCGATACAATATGGAGCAGTACACGAGAGGTTGATGCCAGATCGGATGCCTACATGTCCAGTCAATTTCAAATGAGTGTTTTTTCGCCGAAGGTGGGATTTGATGAGAGGCAGGAAGGGGGCACTAACATTCCTGGTTTGCTTTTCCAAGACCAGCAGCTTCTCCAGTCCCAGTTGAAGATTACCACTCTGCCACAAGTTCAAAGAATCGATGTTAACTGTTAGTTGCAAAAGCCCAGATGGGGTTAGCCGGAATGTTTTGACTGACTTTGACCAGGTTATCAACTTGTGGGATGAGTTTGTCAAACTCCTGCGTGAAGTCTTGTTCTTGCTTTCGTGTGGTTGCTTCGGCCATGACGTGATTGATTCTGATTCTGCCTTGCACAATAAAATAGATTTCAGTTGATTTTGGTTTTTGGTCCAAGCAGTTGCGCGTACTCTGCCCCGGGTGACCCACTCGTAATTCCGGGGGAGGGGTTACCTCGAAGCCTTTTATCCAACATTTCCCTGACAGACAGTTCTTGGAGAACTTTCCCATGTTAATGAGTTGAGATATATTTAGTTTCTGGATATTATTTTTATGTTGTTTGAATAATTCTATTGCAAGAGATTCTCCTTTCGAAAAAAAGTTTAGAATCGATAAGAGGAAGTCCTCCACTTGATTTGGTCTTCATAAATTTATGGACCCTTTTGATCTGAAATAAAAGAAAAACCTAGAGTGTTATTGGAGAATATCGAGCTCTTTGAAACATCCATAGACAAGTAGTCATAAAAAAGAAGAACCCCCTATATTTTGAGTTTTTCCTCAATTGGATCCCCAGGCCATCAACAAAAATTAACATACTGCATCTTTCTCATGGTTAGCAACCAAAGCTTTGTTAACCTATAAGATTCTCTCTCAAAAAATTTGGGGGGCCTGATAGTTCACAGTAAAAAAACCACAACATTGGTTGGTGTTGTGTATGGACTGAGCCTTGGAGCATTTATATTGCAAAGGTATAAATTTATTTATCACGGTCATTTTTTTGGTTAATCTTGAAGAATTCTAAGGTGGATTGTTCATTTTAGTACAGTCTTTTATATGCCCAAAAAGATAGGCTTGAGGGGCTCCAAAGTTTGATTGACCTCACTCAATGCAATTAAATAAAGCCCAAATTTTTTTTCTAGGTAAGCCTCAATGTTACTGAGGGTGGGAATGATTTTTGGGGATCTTTTTCAAATAATGGTGCAGCAGCGTAGCTTAGAGCTACCCTGACCCCTTTTATCATTTTTTTCTTGTTTTTGGCACTTGCAGTTAAATGGGATTAAACATATCATATTTTGTTCCTAAAATCACTGATGGTATGTTGTAAGGATTTGAAAATGAACTGGTAGGGTATTGCAGACAAGAAACGTGATATTGTAATTTAGCAAATTGAGACCATTCTTACTCCTGCATTACAAGTACACAAATATGAAAGAAAAAACCAAGAGAATTTTGGAAGAGGGTGTTGTGGGGTGCACACGCTGTGCGAACTCCAAGCCTGGAGTGGGGCGGGGATAAGAGGTGGACAGCTCCTGACACAGCAATGAAATCTTGGATTTTCCTTCCCTTTCTCCACAGAACAAGTCAAATCTCAATCCAACCTTCCCTTCCTCTTTTCATCGCGCCATCCCTTCCTAGACGGCCCCCCGGCCTATGGTAAGCCCTCGTTGCTACAAAATCCTACTTCAAACCCCAACAGAGGGTACATCAGGATGTATTTAAAAAAAGAAGACATGGAAACCACTCACTGAACCAGGTTGAGTCCTAATACTTTGCCCCTGTCCATGTTGTGACAGTGTTGACATTGCCAGTGCTGTTGGTACCACCTGCCTAAAAAAGAAGGTCTATTGCCGCAATAGTCTCCTCACAGATTCAACTGTACTCCCGGTAATCAAAGAGACTGCGTTGAATGTCCTCAGGCGTCCAATTGATGAGGTGTTTGCCTCCGATCCAATTGATGTTGGTGTGGATCGAGTGAAAGTGCGCCCTCACTTCGGCCTCCGTGCTGTAAAGTGTCTGGCACTTCACGCACATATACCCGCAAGTTGCCAATTCGACTTCGATCTCGTTGTCCGCGCAAAGCTTCCTATACTGTAGCATCTCAGGTTTGTTTTGCAGGCCATGCACAGTTTTCAGATGGTGATGTAACTGGTTATCACGCTTGTACGTGTGGGGGATTTCACACTTGGTGCATTGCACTTTATTTTGAAAGATCGATCATTCACCCGGCAAAAAAATAAGAACAGAAAGCAATGTCTCAGTTCAGCTTCTCGCTCCCTCAGTTATGATGAGGGAAAGCTGCTATTAATCAAACATTACCTGATTTTGCATTCATTCAAAAGCAACCAAACAAAAAAGTTAACAAAAATTAGATGAAAAAACGTTGATTGTAGTTCAGATGAAAGTGATACTCACAAATTGGTAGGAATTCCCCATGAATGAGGCAAACCAGTCGGAGTGAAGTCCACATCCAAGCTAACAGGTGAAATGATTGTCTGTGGGCTAATTGCCATGTTCTGTTGGTTCAACAAGCTAGATGAGTTTCCAAAGTAGTCAAAGTAGAAATACACCAACTTCAGAATTCAATCTCAGCAATCTTACCAGCCAGCTAAAATACAGACTCACAAATTGCTTTAGAGCATCTCCACCCAAGGTGCTATCCAACTTTTAGCAACCCGAGCTGAAAATAAGCGCCCACTCGGGGTGCTACTCTGGCTCCAAAGCTAAAAAAAGCCAGACGGTTGCCAGATCTAGCAACCGTCTAGCACCCATGACATAAACCAAATTTCCCGGTGAACCCTGTCTGGCACCTCACATGTCTCACGACATGGCTCTGGATATAGCAACCTTGGCTGGGTACCAGTCCACGTCGGGTTACTATCGCACAAAACCGAGGAGCTATGTCTGGGTTTTAGCACCCCGATTATAGCTCCTCGGGTGGAGATGCTCTTATATTCCATCAGCCGGCGGTAGCTGATATCTGTTATAATTCAAGCGCTATCCTGATTCAATCAAAATGAATACACAGCAAATTCAATTTTCACTTCATCTGAATATTGTCAAGCAAAACCTAACCTAGGTTGATCCCGCATTCATAAGCAAGCACCAGCCACCCACCAGCCAGCTTTTTCTTCACGCGTTTACATTCAAGTGAGGAAGAGGCTGGTAAGCAAGTTTCCTCAAAATCAAAACACTCACAGAATCTTATCTTCTCCTTTATTCACATCCCTAGACATTGAGTCTCATACGCGTCCTTCATCCAATCCATTCCAAACCCAACAAATCAAATCTCTGCACTCCTGCAGGTATGAACTAAAAACCCAATCTCATCATCCCAGTATCAAAATCTTTGACCTCATTTCTTATTCTATTTTTTTCCCTTTCTTTCTTCTTTATTTCTTTTCATCTCTTTTCTGTTCCAATTCTCATGTTATCAGATGTGTGGCACAAGTCGTCGTAGTCATATCAAATTCAATCTATCAGGTTTGATTATTTTCTTATTTATTTCTTTCCATTATTTTCATCTCATTTTATTGTTTCATTTTCATCATCAACAAATCTTGTTCTCTTTTATAATCAATACACGCATTTACATTCAAGTGAAGAAGAGGCTGACATTGAGTCTCATATGCGTCCTTCATCCAATCCATTCTGAACCCCACAAATCAAATATCTGAACTCCTGTAGAAGTTTTCTTGTGCTTTTTTGGTCAATCAGTAATGTCAGGTCAATGAAAAGATTGCACAGTTTTTTTTTGAAATATGGACATACAAATTTCATAGGGTGGGATGAGTGGGTATTGGTACCCAAAAAGCGCATATGAAGCCACAGGGTCCATCGACATTTTTTGGCTAACAATAATATAAATTGATAGCTTCTGGTCTCCAATTCCAGTAACATTAGTACTC
Organism: Puccinia horiana; assembly: GCA_001624995.1. Lineage (NCBI taxonomy): Eukaryota > Fungi > Basidiomycota > Pucciniomycetes > Pucciniales > Pucciniaceae > Puccinia > Puccinia horiana. The sequence continues at coordinate 2,760,906 of LWDY01000019.1, forward strand.
CTGAGATGATCAAATAACTCACCCATCAGGACATCCAGGAGCATGTGTGAATTGGCTTGTAATCTGATTTCCTGGCGCTTTTAAACATAAATAATAATCCTAATCAGTTACTTTTTTGATTCCAATGATGTTTTTTTAATCTAAAATCAGAATTTATTTGAGGACCTACCAGTACCATAATATTGCCAGGTTTGATTGATTCAGCCCGTTGACGTGATTTGGGGGACCTTCCATTAACGGGTCGTGGATGTGCTGTGCGTATGAGAAAACCCCATCACATTGCCATAATGTTTGGGTCACAGTGTTGACAGCGGTCTGGGTGTTTGAAGGACCTTGCTCCATACCTTCAGGGACATCCTGATTATCTTTCTCAAACCCTTGACCATTCCAGTATTGGGGATCGATGTTGTAGGCCATATCATACCTTACTAAAAACACAAAACAGATTCCATTGAATGAAAGAAAGATTTGATTTCAGTGATAGAACTTTGATTAGGCTTATAGAAACTGATAAAGATTTGAAAAAATGATGGTGGAAAGAGAACCAAATCAGGGAAAGCAAGATATTGCGTGAGGGATAATGATAGATGGTTTTCTGTGGCTGATGTGCTTGACAGCTCAAGGCTGGTTCCATTAGGAAAACCACAATACCACTGGCACTTTCAGTCTATGATTATGCAACTTGAATCAGATTCTCAGGTAGAACAATGCTAGCAGCAGATATCTAAGCTGATTGACAAGTATGCACAGCATTAAATTATACCTTGGCAATGATACTTAAATGATGAGATGAGAGATATGGAGACTGATAGCTGAGATTTTGACAAGAAAGATTGGAGGTGGAAGGGATGATTGACAATGATACCAATATAAGTGAATTTGTGTTGCCAAGTTTTGTTTTTTCTGTGTGGGTTGTGGAGTAGTTAGACTTAGGGGAACTCTTTTCTTTACATAAACATTATTTCCCATTGATTGTGCTGTGTACCTGAAAAGCAATATTCATTGTTAACCTGGACAAATTAAAAAAAATGATTGAAGATGCGGCTGGTGGAGCCCATTTCTCAGCAGTACAGACTTTGTTTTCATCCTATGACAAATTTATTTCTATGCATGGTATACTTTTTGTAAAATGAAGGAATATGCAACCTGTATACTTGTCATTAACCCAATTTGCCCAGGGTGAATCTAATACTTTTTTCTCAAAATAAATGATTTTTTTGCAAGTATCAAGATGGTTATTAAATTTCAATACTATTTGGCCCATGACAATACAATAAATGTTGTATCAGTCCAAAATCAGCAAGAAAACCCAAAAAAAGCCTATATCAACAGGTTTCAGTTTTATTTATTTTTGGCTCATGTTCCATTATTGGAATTATAAATTGAATCCTAAACCTGTTAGAAATATCTTGTTTCTAACTTTCATTTCACATTCTCATCATGTCAATTCACATGTCAAAGACTTGTATTTAGCTATATAAGATGGTCTTCTGCCTGAAATTAACCACAATCAGTTTTGAGCTTTGAATATCTGGAGTGTCTTTTCCTCCATCCTCCTGATCCTGTCCCCTTGCAGTCACAAGGTACTCATGGCCACTCTGCCATCCATCAACCTGGCTGAAAAATGACCTCATCAGATTGTCCAAGGCCATTCACCACTTTCACCATGTTTGTTGACCGTCTTATCCAGAGCATTCAACCTCACCCATCATCAAATCATCTGTTTGTCAACCGTCTTATCTGGAGCATTCAACCTCACCCACAGTCACCGTTATACTGTTTCTCACAAAACCCAATATGGAAATATGGTACCAATCACAGCTCCAGCTGTTATTTTTGCCATAGGGAGGGTCAAAAATAATACATGATATGTATATTAGTATCAGTAGTTTGATACGTTACAATAAAATACTGATACACATATGTGTATTGACCCAACATTGCTGGAATCTTGTTAGTAGAAAAATGCTAATAATTAGTTTAGAGTAGCGCTAGACCCCAAGGCATCCCCGAGGGGTGAGATGACACCTGTGTCCAGACCATTGGGTATACCCCACACTTGGGTACCCAATTCTGAAATCCTGAGACACACCTGCAGGCATTGGGCACAGAACCCATGTATATTTTTTACCTGCGGGTACAGCTGAGAGCACGGGTATACCCAGATACCCAGGGTGATACCCGAGTCCTTGCGGGTATACCTGGGCTTCTGGCAGGCATACCAGAACATATCATTGGTTGAGCTCCCAAAAGATACTCACGTTGAGTCCAGTGAGGACAACAATGATTTCTAATGTTTTTTCTAAGTTTCATACCTTTTTCTTCCTCTCTCATTCCACTCTGAAAACTGTTGACAAGTAAATGCACAAAGCCATTGTTGTTTCCATTAAGTTTTTTTTTCCCCTGAAAAAACCCTGGTACCTCAGGAGCAGACCAAGTCCCGTACCTGTTTTACACGAGTTCATTTCCTTGTTCAAAGAGCAAGCCCAAGACTTGTGCCCGACATATACAACTGGGGTATACCTGACGATCCCGGGTACGGGGTCCAGCACTAGTCTAGGGACTGCTACTTAAGTTGAAGTCCTGCCAATACAATTTATTTCAATAGAAACTATTTCATTGGTTGGTATGGCTAAATCTAGCTTCAGCTAAACCTTGCCATTGCTAATGAATGGAGAAATTGTCACACCAGCTGTTAGTTTCCACCACAAAAAATCAATGAAAACTTGAAGTCAAGCAAAATATGAGAATACAAAGGTGCCTTTGTACTCTGATGTGTCAGTTGAAATAAAGTGTTCATTGAATTTTTATGGTGTGCCAAGTAAAGTTTAGTGTGGCAACCCAATGTAGACACAATGGTTTGATGAATTGCTACACAGATTTGATTTCAATGCTTGTGCCATGGCTTAGTTCCTTCAGAAGATAAGTAAATTTACTCTTTAACAGAAAATAAGCAGTTCTAAAAAAATGGTTATGTACTTGGAAAATTTATTGTGTTGGAGTTGTGTGATCATTGCTAAATAGCATTGAACACTATTCTTTACTAGGATGGTTCCAACTGTGCAAAAAATACAATGCATGTGTTGTATTTGAATACATGTATTTTTCATATATGACTATCTGCTATCAGATACAATACACCTTTTCCTAAGATTGTTTATTTCACTGCAAGAGAAACTTGTTCAACTGACAGCAGTTGACATGCAATAGTACAACAGCCCCCTTGTAATATTTAATGCCAACTGCTTTCAGTTGAAGCAGTTTTTCATGTAGTGTTTTGTATTGCCAATACAATGCAATACATGATGTATTGGTGAAATTAAACACTGTATTGTTTAAAATAAATGTATTTCTGATGCATCTATTATCAGATACAATACACAATTTTGAAAAGCTGTGTATTGCAAGATACAGATGCAATGCATGTATTGTATTTGTTGCACCATTGATGGTTCACATAGACTAATTTTAACCTTTCTAAATATATACATCAGCAATTTATTTTTAATTGATCCATCCCATGGTCATTTTAAAACCTCATCAATCAAACCTTGCTGATTTTATCTGGCCTAAGAAGTAAACCATCCTATTTTCTTTGTATCAATATTATTATTCATTGATGGTCTTGAAAGATTAATGATAACATTACAGTTTACTACATGGTTTCTTGATTTCATAAACTAAAGTCTGGTAGTCCTTTCAAAATGACAGATTTTAAGTCTGATGACAATTATCAACATGTGGTTTCTTTGCACAACTTTGAATGCTATGATTTTCAGAAATATCATATGGCCCATAAAAGTATAGTAAAAAAAAGAGTCTTTACTTATGATACCAAATATCTTCACACCCTAAATTTTATCTAGGGCTGAGGCAAATTCACTCCTCAGTCATGAGGTAAAGTCTCTTCTAGTCTGATCTGGCCTTGTCATAAAGGATACTGTATTTTTGCTCTTTTTTGGCTAGTTATTTGATCAGGTTGTCTCAGCCCTGCCATGTTGTTGTGAGCACAAAGATTCTACCAAAAATAGAATAAATCGGCTGTTTGTGAAGGAACGGAATGATAAAGGAATTGAAATAATTTAAGGATAAGTTCCTTTGTCAGATCAAAGCAACAATGAGAAAGAAAGAAACAACACAGCCATAAGTATGCATACCTTTAAGGGTAGTGGTAAATGATAAGATGCAGGAGGTGTGTCATGTTGAGGAAGAGGAAATGAGACAAGAAGAAAGATGGAGTGAGAAGGAACAAATCTATGTGTGATGGACCAGAAGGATAGGAAAAAAGATGATAACAATGAGATTGATGCACAAACTTATTTGTATGAGTGATGTGGAATACAGAAAGATCTATTGAGTTGATTGGTGTGAGCTGAGTACAAATGATGACTGAGTGATGCTGTGGAAGCAGTTTGATTTAGTTGTTCTTATCAGCAAAGTCAACCAGATAAAGTTGGTCTTTTATAGATGTTTGGGTAATAGTCATCTGAGCACTTACAATGTAAGTGCTCGGATAGTCTTACAATCACTTGTGTCATTGAGCGTCACTCCTAGTTGTCTGCTGATGCAGGTAGTGAAGCGGTAGAGCTTATTTGATTGGGTAATTCTGCGTGGACTTCACCTAAACGGTGGTAAAGGATTTTTATGCTAGTATTAGTATTTTTATTTGCTGCCAGAATAATTACCTTGGTTGGGTGTAACCCAGGCAACTTGGGTTACACTCAACCAATTTAAAATTGGTTGAGTTTGACCTAATGCAATATGTATTTGAGTGCAACTTGGTTTGAACTTGCCACAGATGGTTCATTTGCTCGGTGGTAGCTAACTGATGCAAATGAGCTCAGTTGGCCACCAGCCGATGCAAATCAGAATTGGTGGCTCACACCAATGTAAATGATTTCATTGGTGTGCGCCCATGCAATGAATTCAATAACATCGGTGTGAGCCAGCACCAATGAATTCAAATTCATTGGTGCTGGCTCACACCAATGTAATTGAATTCATTGGATGGGCGCCACCGATAAAAAAAATTCCATTGGTGTGCGCCACCCAAGCAAATTCTCCGGCAAACAAAGGCAGACAAAGACGAACAACGGCAATCTCCGGCAAAAGTTTGCCAGAGCTCTCCAGACTTTTGGCGAGTTGAAAAACAGAAAAGCCCAACCTTAAAGCTGGTCCTACAAGGTCGGCGAGCAGGCTTGCCTGCCCGTCAAGCTGGTACCTACCAGCTTGACGGATGAGGTACAAGAGCCTCATCAACCGGGAGCAAATCTTTCCAGTTGATGAGGTACATGAACCTCATCAACCAGAAGAAAATCCTTCTGGTTGATGAGGTACATGAGCCTCATCAACCATTTCCTTCCGGTTGGTGGGTACAAATGCCTCATCAGCTAGAAGGATACCCTTCTGACTGATGAGGTTTTTATACCTCATCAATTGCAAGGAAGTCCTTCCAATTGATGAGGTAGGACAACCTCATCAACCGGATTGCACCTCGTTGATTGGAAGGAAGTCCTTCCAATTGATGAGGTACAACGACCTCATCAACCGGAAGGATTTCTTTCCACTTGATGAGGTTTCTGTACCTCATTGATTGGAAGGAAGTCCTTCCAATTGATGAGGTACAACGACCTCATCAACCGGAAGGATTTCCTTCCGATTGATGAGGTTTTTGGACCTCATCAATTGGAAGGAAGTCCTTTCAGTAAATGATGTAAAAAGACCTCATCAACCAGAAGGCTTTCCTTCTGGTTGATGAGTTTTTCTTACCTCATTGATTGAAAGGAAGTCCTTCCAATTGGTGAGGTGAAACAAACTCATCAATCGGAAGGGTTTTCCTCCAGTTGATGGGGTTTTTGTACCTCACCAATTGGAAGGAAGTCCTTCCACTTGATGAGGCACAACACCTTCATCCACCGGAAGGATATCCTTCTGGCTGAGGAGGTTGTTGTACCTTGATTGGAAGGAAGTCCTTCCAATTGATGAGGTACAACAAACTCGTCAACCAAAAGGATTTTCCTTTGGATGATGAGGTTGTTGTACCTCATCAACCAAGAAGATATCCTTCCGGTTGTTGAGGTACAAAAACCTCATCAAATGGAAAGATTTCCTTCCAGTTGAAGAGGTAAAACAACCTCATCAACCGGAAGGAAATCCTTCTGGCTGGTGTTGTTTTTGTACCTCATCAACTGGAAGGAAATCCTTTTGGTAGATGAGGTACAAAAACAACATCAGCCTGAAGGAATTCCTTCCAGTTACCTTCTGGTTCATGAGGCTGCTGTACCTCATCAATTGGAAGGACTTCCTTCCAATCGATGCGGTACAAAAACCTCATCAACTGGCTGATGTTTTGTATTTGTACCTCATCTACCAAAAGGATTTCCTTCTGGCTGATGAGTTTGTTGTACCTCATCAAAGGGAAGGACTTCCTTCTGGTTGATGAGGTCCTGGTACCTCATCAATTGGAAGGATTTCCTTCCTATGGATGAGGTACAAAACCTCATCAACCGGAAGGATTTCCTTCTGGTTGATGAGGTTTTGTACCTCATCCATAGGAAGGAAATCCTTCCAATTGATGAGGTACCAGGACCTCATCAACCAGAAGGAAGTCCTTCCCTTTGATGAGGTACAACAAACTCATCAGCCAGAAGGATTCCCTTTCGGTTTAGGAGGTTTTTTTACCTCATCAACTGGAAGGAAATACCTCTGGTTGATGAGTTCATTATCCCTCATCAATTGGAAGGACTTCCTTCCAATCGATGAGGTACAGAAACCTCATTAACCAGAAGGGAATCCTTATGGTTGATGAGGTTGTTGTACCTCATCAATTGGAAAGACTTCCTCCCAGTCGATGAGGTATAAAAACCTCATCAACCAGAAGGAAATCCTTCTGGTTGATGAGGTCGTTGTACCTCATTGATTGGAAGGAAGTTCTTCCAATTGATGAGGTACAACAACCTCATCAACCAGAAGGATTTCCTTCTGGTTGATGAGGTTTTTATACCTCATCGACTGGAAGGAAGTCTTTCCAATTGATGAAGTTTTGCCTGCAAACTCCAAGCTCCTCCACAGAGTTTGCAGGCAAACTCCTCCACGGAGTTTGCAGGCAAACTCCTCCACGGAGTTTGCAGGCAAACTCCTCCACGGAGTTTGCAGGCAAACTCCTCCATGGAGTTTGCAGGCAAACTCCTCCACAGAGTTTGCAGGCAAACTCCAGCCCAGAAAGGGGTTTGGGAGGAACCCAGGAGGATGAACAACACCCGGAGCCGAAGCTTGTTTATCTCATTAGATTAGGTTTAGATCTTGTACCTAGTTTTCTCTCACTTCGACCAGTTGTTTTCCTTTTCTTTTTCTTCATCCCCTTTTCTGTCTTCTCACTCCTCATCACCTCAATAGGTGAATAAGTTTCTCTCCGCTCGCACTTGGTCTCCCATCAAGGGTCTTGTAGCTCACTGCGCTATCTGATGTTTTCTTAGGTCTGGTTCTGTTTCTTCTTGTTATTTCATTCTCTTTGTTCTTTTCTTTTCTTTTCTTTTCTTTTCTTGCTTTACTCTTCTCATCCTCACTATGCAATCTATCCTCTTTTCTGTCTTCTCACTCCTCATCACCTCAATGGGTGAATAAGTTGTCTCTCTGCTCGCACTTGGTCTCCCATCAAGGTTCTCATATCTCACTGCACTATCTGGTGTTTTCTCAGGTTATGAACCCAGCATAAAGCTACAGGGCACCCAGGAGTCTTGAACAATATTTTTTTCCCCCCTTCCGTACCATAAACGCACACCATGGCTGATCCAAAGAAGGATTCCAGCCCAAAACACCAGAGCTCCAATTTCATTAAATCAGAAGAGCAATCTCAATCCCAAGCTTCCTTGTCCAAAGAAACTTCTTCCACTGCTTTAATCCAGAAAATCCTAAATCCATCCACTATCACCCACCCTCTCCCCAATCTAACAACATGGGTGAATCCAATGACGCACCCAAATTAATCACTGATCATCTCGATAAGGACAACTTCACCAGCTGGCGATGGGCCATAATCACAGCTCTCACCTATAAAAATCTTGATCAATACGTGCTGTCAGAACACACCACGGATTTGGCCAACAGTCCGGACTACAAACTTAAATGCAAGAAGGCGACGGCCTACATTCAAATGCACCTGAGTCATGACAACTTCAATCGTTTTGTCACTGATCTGGGTGTTTATGAACCTAAGAAGCTCTGGGAAAACATTGCCAAGGACTTTGCTGCTAAGACCGTGGAGAGTTCAGCCAACCTGATCGACAAAATTTACGACTCACAGTTTTTGGAGGACAATATGGAATGCTTGAGCAACTCATTCAGACAAAAGTTCCGTTTTTTAGTGGAGGTCAGCTCAAAGTTAGATAAGGCCACCCTTGAGGCCGTGGGAGTCATTTTTGCACTTAAACGTCTTCCGCCAACTTTCTCGGTCTTTTGGACCCTTCAGTTTGCTGGCTTCAAGCAAGACACTCTCAGCATGGACAACTTTCTGACCAGCATGGACAACTTTCTGACCAAACTCAAACAAGAAGTCTGACACCAGAAGGAGATCTCTGACAAGCTGGCCGCCATGAACTTCTCAACCGCCTCCCATAGTCAGAAACCTTGCCCAAAAGGTCCAAAATGCCCCACCGAGTATCATGTCCCAACCTCCAATCATCCTGAGTCTGAGTGTTTCAAGAGACATCCAGAGAAGGCCATTGCCTTCTACCAATCCTGTATCAATCTGATCAACAAACCTCGAGCTCAACTAGGTGCCACCCCCAATTTAGTCGACTCTATTGTCTTGGACAGCAGGGCCTCAAGTCATTTTCTGAAGGACAAGAGGTACTTCTCAAATCTCTCGGCGACTTCCTCGTCAGTCTATGGAGCAGATGGAGCACCGATCCCCATTCTTGGTTTCGGGCCGGCCATCATTCCAACCACCACTGGTCCTCTTCATCTCCGACTAGCCTACTTTGCTCCTCAGCTCTCCAATTCTCTTCTATCCCTCACTCATTATGTCCGCCAGGGATACTCATTGATTCCTACCTCCGGGGGTAAGCGTTTTGAATGCAAGAAGGGCTCGGAGGTCCTATTCATCGGAACTACCTCTGAAAATGCCCTTCTCGTCGATTTAAATCATCTCACTACATGCTTGGTATCTGACAAAACCACTCTGGACCTTCACTGAGCACTAGGACACCCAAGCCTTCTGTACCTACAGAAGGTGTTTCCCGGGTTGACCATCAAGCAACTTGACTGCCCTGAATGCGACGTCTGCAAGATGCACTGCCAACCCTTCCCACCTTCAGTAAACCTCTGGACCTTTGGGGTCCCATTACTCCTGTCTCTCGTGGGGGTAATAGTTACTTCCTTAAAATCATTGATGGCTTCACCAAATATCGGTTTGTTTATCCAATGCAGTGTAAGTCTCAGACCTTTTCCTGTTTTGAAACATTCCTGCACCAAGCCGAGAATCATTCTGGTAACAAATTAAAAATGGTAGTTTCGGACAATGGAGCCAAATTCTGCAACGGCAAATTTGCCAAATTGTACGCCACATGGGGCATTCAGCATCTCACCTTCGCACCCTACACGCCACAACAAAACGGAATGGCCGAGCAAGGCAATAGGACCACGGTGGAAAAGACTTGAGCACTTCTCCTCATATGTGGTCTTCCCCTTGTCTGGTGGGGGGAGGCCGTTGTTCTGTCTGTCTTCCTCAAAAATTGCTTTCCCAACAGCTCTATCAAGTTCAAGTCTCCTTATGAGCTTTGGCACGGCCAAAAACCCGATCTCAATCATCTGGCCCCTTTCGGCTGTCGTGCGGTTGTGTATCAAGAGCGCGGGTGGCGCAACTCCAAATTATCCCCATCCGGTGTGGAGGGTGTCTTCATTGGCTATGATGGGTCCCATCATTCTTATAGGGTGTGGATTCTGTTGACAAATAAAATTACGATCTCACATCATGTTCGTTTCCACCCATCTATCTTCCCCTTCTCCAAGTCACTATCCAACCAGGACTGAAATTCGACACTCTTCCACGTGAATTTGGAAGAGCTTCTCAATCAAGAACCAGCTGTCCAAACCTTGGATGAACTCCCAGTCAATCACTCCTCATCGGAAAATCCCCTATCATCTTCCCACTCCCCAGCTCCTGATCAACCTCTTCCCAAGGGTTTTGTCTATGCATCGGTCCCAGATAAAGCCCCCAAGGACATCTCTTTCACTGTAAATCCAGCCAACATTCTGTCCACTACTTGACATCATAGGGCTCTTGTCATTGTTGGTCAGCCTTCCTCCCAGAAGGATCCCAAAACCTACGGCAAGATCCTTGGCCAAGTAGATGAGAATGAATGGCTCATGGTGGTTGAAGTCAAGCTCAACAATATGAAATGTCATTAAGTTTGGGTTGTGGCCCCCAAGGACAGGTCTGTTTGAGAGTTGGACACCACCTGGGTGTTCAAGCGGAAGTTTGATGCGGATGGCGAGCTCCTGAAATATAAAGCCCGCCTCTGCATTCGAGGCTTCCAACAAATTGAAGGGATTGATTACAACTCGACTTTCGCGCCCACCGGCTGTCTGGCCACTCTCCGGACCATGTTGGCCCTTTCTGCTCTGTACGATTTTGACATCCAACAAATGGATGTCAAGTGCGCCTTCCTCAATGGTATTCCCAAGGAAGACATCTACATTAAGGTTCCCAATGGACTTGGTGTTGAAATCCCGGCAGGCCATGGTTTGAAGCTGCAAAAGTCCCTCTATGAACTCAAGCAGAGCCCACATTGCTGGTACAAGGCTCTGAGTGACTTCTTTCTCTCAATCAACTTTTGACCTGCCGCAGTCAATCCCTGCCTTTTCGTTCATTGTGATGAAACACATCCGTGTTTTGTTTTCTGTCACGTGGACAACCTGGTGATTATGGGGCCAGACGTTTGTTTCCTGAAAACTGCCATCAAGGCCCGTTTTGAAATGGAGGATCTAGGTGATTGCGCCTACATCCTCGGCATGCGGGTGATCAGAGACCAATTCAACAAAACCTTTACGCTAACTCAAGACCAATATGCCTTGGAAATTCTCGAAGAATTTTGAATGCTCGCGTGCAAACCTCTGACTTCCCCCCTTCCCAACAACGTCCTCACCGCCCTGGTGGTCAACGTCCCAGCTGATGCAGACTTCAACTATTGCCGGGGCGTGGGTCTCCTTCAGTATCTGGTTCAATGCACCCGCCCAGACCTCGCCTTTGCGTGCAGTTACCTGTAGCAGTATCTCAACGCTCCCAAACTTGCGCATCAGCATCATCTGAAGCATGTTTTTCACTATCTCCAACATTCCAAATCCTTCGGCCAAACCCTTGGTAAAGTCCGATCTCAACAAAACTCCCTTGTTGCACACACTGATGCGAGCTATGCATCAGATGTCCAAACCTGCTCCTTGCTACATAATGGTATAGTCGGCTGGCGCTTCCAAAAGCAGGACAATGATGCTCCGGCGCTCCCCACCACTGAGGAGGAGTATCGGGCTTGCTCAGAAGCCAGCCAAGACATCCGGTGGCTTCAACAACTGCTCGACGACATTTTCCCAGGTCTCAAGATCCCACCCTCCCAAGTCACATTTTACTGTGACAATCAGGGAGCCCTCTTCCTGCTCAAAGATTCCATCTATCAGGATTGAACTTGTCACATCAATGTCTGCCACCATTGGCTTTGACATCACATTGAAAAAGATGGTAACTTTCTTGTCATTCAAATTCCCACCACCAAAAACCTAGCTGATTTCTTGACCAAACCCCTGACCCCGAAGGGCATCCGTCTGACAATCGACAAAATTGCCCTCCGGGACAAAGGGATCCAGAGAGGCATCAGTGCCTAGTGAGCAGGGGGGGGGGGGGGGGGCTGTGGAGTTGAGCGCAGCAAGGAGTTTGGGAGGAACCCAGGAGGATGAACAACACCCGGAGCCAAAGCTTGTTTATCTCATTAGATTAGGTTTATATCTTGTGCCTAGTTTTCTCTCACTTTGACCAGTTGTTTTCCTTTTCTTTTTCTTCATCCTGTTTTCTGTCTTCTCAGGTGAATAAGTTGTCTCTCTGCTCGCACTCGGTCTCCCATCAAGGGTCTCATATCTCACTGCGCTATCTGGTTTTTTCTGAGGTCAGGTTCTATTTTCTTACTCTCTTCACTCTGTTTCTTCTTGTTATTTCATTCTCTTTGTTCTTTTCTTTTCTTTTCTTGCTTTACTCTTCTCATGCTCACTATGCAATCTATCCTCTTTTCTGTCTTCTCACTCCTCATCACCTCAATAGGTGAATAAGTTGTCTCGTAGCTCACTGCGCTATCTGGTGTTTTCTCAGTTTGCAGTCAAACTCCTCCACAGAGTTTGCAGGAAAACTCCTCCACAGAGTTTGCAGGCAAACTCCTCAACAGAGTTTGCAGGAAAACTCCTCCACAAAGTTTGCAGGCAAACTCCTCAAGGGGGTTTGCAGGCAAACTCCTCCAGGGGGTTTGCAGGCAAACTCCTCCAGGGGGTTTGCAGGCAAACTCCTCCAGGGGGTTTGCAGGCAAACTCCTCCAGGGGGTTTGCAGGCAAACTCCTCCAGGGGGTTTGCAGGCAAACTCCTCCAGGGGGTTTGCAGGCAAACTCCTCCAGGGGGTTTGCAGGCAAACTCCTCCAGGGGGTTTGCAGGCAAACTCCTCCAGGGGGTTTGCAGGCAAACTCCTCCAGGGGGTTTGCAGGCAAACTCCTCCAGGGGGTTTGCAGGACCTCTTGATCTCTTTTTTTAAGAAATGGGGGAGGTAAGATATGTTATTCTCTCTTTTTTATAAAAAACGGTGCACACATCACATCAGGTGTTAAGCTTCAGTAAGCTGTGCACCCTTTTATTAAGGGTGCCTATGTTTCTTGTTTGTGGGTTCTATCTAGTATCCTTCATCTGAACACACATGTTTCTATTATTGCTTATCCTTTTACTACGCTCCATGCTGATACATTTCTTCAGGCAAACTCCTCAACAGAGTTTGCCTGCAAACCCCTCAACAGAGTTTGCCTGAAAACCCCTCAACAGAGTTTGCCTGCAAACCCCTCAACATAGTTTGCCTGCAAACTCCAGTGTAGTGGGATTTGCCTGCAAAGTCCAGTGTACTGGATTTTGCCTGAAAAGTCCAGTGTACTTGAGTTTGCCTGCAAAGTCCAGTGTACTGGAGTTTGCCTGCAAACACCAGTGTACTGGAGTTTGCCTGCAAACACCAGTGTACTGGAGTTTGCCTGCAAACACCAGTGTACTGGAGTTTGCCTGCAAACACCAGTGTACTGGAGTTTGCCTGCAAACACCAGTGTACTGGAGTTTGCCTGCAAACACCAGTGTACTGGAGTTTGCCTGCAAACCCCAGTGTACTGGAGTTTGCCTGCAAACACCAGTGTACTGGAGTTTGCCTGCAAAAACCAGTGTACTGGAGTTTGCCTGCAAGCTCCAGTGTACTGGAGTTTGCCTGCAAGCTCCAGTGTACTGGAGTTTGCCTGCAAGCTCCAGTGTACTGGAGTTTGCCTGCAAGCTCCAGTGTACTGGAGTTTGCCTGCAAGCTCCAGTGTACTGGAGTTTGCCTGCAAGCTCCAGTGTACTGGAGTTTGCCTGCAAGCTCCAGTGTACTGGAGTTTGCCTGCAAGCTCCAGTGTACTGGAGTTTGCCTGCAAGCTCCAGTGTACTGGAGTTTGCCTGCAAGCTCCAGTGTACTGGAGTTTGCCTGCAAGCTCCAGTGTACTGGAGTTTGCCTGCAAGCTCCAGTGTACTGGAGTTTGCCTGCAAACTCCAGTGTACTGGAGTTTGCCTGCAAACTCCAGTGTACTGGAGTTTTCCTCTAACTTAACGCGTGCTCAACTTTGGAGGAGTGGGTCTTTTCTCGCGGAGCGACCCTCCAAAGGAGGGACTTGCACCCCAAGTCTGCATTACTGATGGGGCTGATCTACAACAAAAGGGCCTTTTGGACCTTTATTTATTTGCACACGATCTCTCATCAGACCTGCCTACCAGCTGAGAAGTATCTGTATTTCCAGCATCTTGGCTTATTTACTAGAATGATTTTGTAATTTTTCAAACAAAACATTTTTTTATATAATTTTTCAAAAAAAAAGAGATCAAAAGTGCAGAATTCTCAACTTTTGGTGCATTGACCTGCAAATACATAGTTTGTTTTCTTTTACACTCTTCTCTTTTTTCATAAATATTAGTTTTTTTTTGCCCTTGATTCCCTCCTTGTTGGATAAAACAGTATGGGTTTGTGAAGCATGAATGGCTTCATTGAACAAAATGAAATTGTCAAAAAAAAAAAGAAAAAAGCAAATCCAAAAACAACTGTGTTGTGAATTGGAAGAGCATAATGTAAGTTTTGGAATAACTGAGTCAACAGAGCTGAGGGGCAGATTCTAGTGCATCTTTTTGCCCCTTGTATGATAGACAAGGGATGAGAAACTGTCAGGTTATTCATGCTGTAACTCAAGACAGACAAAACGCAAGATCAGCTCACACAAGAAGAGGGACTTGGGGTATAAGTCCCTCTTCCGGGGCGACTCTTCAAAAGTAAGCAAAGTATAGCGGGGACTTAGGTTAAGTTAGAGTTTTCCTGCAAACTTCATTGTGGAGTTTGCCTGCAAACTCCATTGTGGAGTTTGCCTGCAAACTCCATTGTGGAGTTTGCCTGCATACTCCATTGTGGGGTTTGCCTGCAAACTCCATTGTGGAGCTTGCCTGCAAGCTTTACTGTCAAGTTTGCCCCCAAGCTCCATTGTGGAGTTTGCCTGGAAACTCCAGTGAGGAGTTTGCCTGGAAACTCCAGTGAGGAGTTTGCCTGGAAACTCCAGTGAGGAGTTTGCCTGGAAACTCCAGTGAGGAGTTTTCCTGGAAACTCCAGTGAGGAGTTTGCTCACAAACTCCCGTGATGAGTTTGCCTGTAAACCCCATTGAGGAGCTTGCCTGTAAACTCCATTGAGGAGATTTCCTGAAAGCTCCATTTTGTAGTTTGCTTGTAAACTCCAGTATGGAATTTGCCTGCAAACTCCATTGTGGAATGTGCCTGCAAACTGTGTTTTGGAGTTTGCCTGCAAACTCCATTTTGGAGCTGCAAATTCCTGTGGGGAGTTTGCACTGCAAACCCCAGTGAGGAGTTTGCACTGCAAACTCCTGTGAGGAGTTTGCACTGCAAACTCCTGTGAGTAGTTTGCACTGAAAACTCCTGTGAGGAGTTTGCACTGAAAACTCCTATGGGATGTTTGCACTGCAAACCCCCGTGAGGAGTTTGCACTACAAACTCCTGTGAGGAGTTTGCACTGCAAACTCCTGTGAGTAGTTTGCACTGAAAACTCCTGTGAGGAGTTTGAACTGAAAACTCCTATGGGATGTTTGCACTGCAAACCCCCGTGAGGAGTTTGCACTACAAACTCCTGTGAAGAGTTTGTGCAGAAACATCAAATCCTGTGAGGGGTTTGCTTGCAAACTCCTATGAGGGGTTTGCTTGAAAACTCCTATGAGGGGTTTGCTTGCAAACTCCTATGAGGAGTTTGCCTGCAAAATCCTGTGAGGGGTTTTCTTGCAAACTCCTATGAGGGGTTTGCTTGCAAACTCCTATGAGGAGTTTGCCTGCAAAATCCTGTGAGGGGTTTACTTGCAAGCTCCTTTGAGGAGTTTGAATGCAAATTCCTGTGAGGAGTTTGCCTGCAAACTCCTCACAGGAGTTTGCCTGCAAACTCCTCACAGGAGTTTGCCTGCAAACTCCTCACAGGAGTTTGCCTGCAAACTCCTCACAGGAGTTTGCCTGCAAACTCCTCACAGGAGTTTGCCTGCAAACTCCTCACAGGAGTTTGCCTGCAAACTTCTCACAGGAGTTTGCCTGCAAACTCCTCACAGGAGTTTGCCTGCAAACTCCTCACAGGAGTTTGCCTGCCTGCAAACTCCTGTGAGGAGTTTTCCACTCCTTGGGGGAGTTTTCCACACCTTGTGTGGAAGTTTTCCACTCCTTGCAGGAGTTTTCCAATTCTTGCAGGAGTTTACCACACCTTGCCAGAGTTTGCCACACCTTGAGGGATTTTGTCAGCCCCTGTGATGCCAAGAATGTAATTATTTTAGCTACACAAGGTGATGATGGACAAGGAAGGAGGTATTGACTGATAAAGTCACGGTGAAATAAAGAAAAAGAAATAAAATAAAGAATAAATCTTTATTTTAAAGAGGGGACTGATAGCACAGGGGTTGTTGTAGGTGCCCTCTTGATTCAGATTCTGCGGGGACAGGGTGATGCTTAATCACTAGATTGGAGGTCCTGATATACAGGGGTGGTATCCAACCAGTACAAGCCTTTAAGATGCACTATTGGAAAGGAAATTACTCACTACTAGCAATTACCTTTATAACAATCCAAGTAGTCCAGGGAGCAGTCCAACCACGAGTGAGGAAGGATTAGGTGACCTTTGGTGGCGTGGTTGAGAGTGGTAGAGTAAAAAGTACAGAGAAAACAACTGATCTTCAGCACTACAACAGGCAAATTGGTACTATATAACAGGTATAACAAGCGTAAAAAAGGGTGGATCTGGTATATACAATGGTTTAAGACTGTGGTTAAAGCTATGAATGATGATGGGGAGTTTTACAGGCAAGTAGTACCCTTTATAAAGGTGTGTAGTACTGGTAGTAACTTCTTTTTAGGTGTGGTATGGCTCAATTGAGTGATGAGCCATGATTGTGACACTCCTCAACCTTTAACACAAGTCAATCTTGGACTTACAACATTTTCTTGTGGTTATTTAATCCATTTTGAGCTTTATTGTCACTTGTAACTATGGAGTTACAGTAGTAACAATGCTCATCTGGCATCATACCACACTCTCTGTCTGTGTTTGTTGTGACAGAGAGGTTATTCCCATGTAATTAAAGTTGGTACTACGCTCTCTATGCTTCAGAACCTTGATTGAGAGATTTACTTTGTAATTTTAAGCGCTACTCCTTGGGATTTATTAGTTATTTTCTTAATTGGGCCACAAATCCCAAGGAGTTAATCTTTGACTACCACAACACATGTGTACATGTGATGTAGTTAAGGTTTTTAGTTGATAAACCTTAATTGTATACGTGATAGATGATGTCATAATTTTATTACACGTGTACATGTGTTGTAACAGTGGTATTACCACTTTACACGGGGTTGAGCCCAATTCTGAATTGGGTACAGCCGGGGCGGGGGCCTGGAGGAGTCACGTTCAAGTTGGGTCTAGTTTCCAAACTATACACAACACCTCAATTTTACGTCCAGAAATGGTCTTCTGGGAGTCCACTTATTTATGTAAACATGCTACAAGCTTGTGTTCTGTCGTGGTACATGTAAATACTGTAGTACCTGTAAACACAGGGAAGGAGTAAGAATACAGGGTTACTATGAGTGAGTGAACCTAGGTTAATTTTAGTATAAATAAAGATTATTTAATAATATTCTAAGTTTTGTTGATGGATTAAAAGTTATTCATGACTTTTAATATTTTTTAATATTTCATCACAACACAAAAAATAATAATGGTCCCACTTTATTACATATGTTGAAGTTGTAAAATAGAGAAAGTAGATTTTTAGTGACATTTTACATGTAAAAATGTCTCTTATTATCATGTAATAAGGTCTTTATTTTTATTGTAATAATATCTCTTTTTATAAGTAATAATATCTCTTTTTATACGTAATAATATCTCTTTTTATTTGTTATATTGTTTATTTATTATTTTCTACTTAGTCAGGTTGACTCTGTAGTAGTAGCAAGCTGACAGAGTTTGCCAAAACTTGCAGGAGTTTGCCAGGGCAAACCCCAGCAAATCTTTGCTAAAGTTTGCCAGGGCAAACCCCAGCAAATCTTTGTTGAAGTTTGCCTGGGCAAACCCCAGAAAACATTGCTGAAGTTTTCCTGGGCAAACCTCAGCGAATCTTTTCTGAAGTTTTCCCGGGCAAACCCCAGAAAATCTTTGCTCAATTTTGCCTGGGCAAACCCCAGCAAATCTTTGCTGAAGTTTGCCTGGGCAAACCCCAGCAAACCTTTGATGAAGTTTGCCTGTGTGAATCCCAGCAAATCTTTGATGAAGTTTGCCTGTGCAAGCTCCACCAAATCTTTTCTGAAGCTTGCCTGGTCAAACCCCAGCAAATCTGTGCTGAAGCTTTCCCGGGCAAACCCCAGGAAAACTTTGCTGCAGTTTGCCTGGGCAAACCCCAGAAAACATTGCTGAAGTTTTCCTGGGCAAACCTCAGCAAATCTTTTCTGAAGTTTTCCCGGGCAAACCCCAGAAATTCTTTGTTGAAGTTT
This sequence comes from Puccinia horiana, assembly GCA_001624995.1. Lineage (NCBI taxonomy): Eukaryota > Fungi > Basidiomycota > Pucciniomycetes > Pucciniales > Pucciniaceae > Puccinia > Puccinia horiana. Next base: position 2,779,232 of record LWDY01000019.1, read on the forward strand.
GCCTGGGAAAACCCCAGCAATTTTTTGCTGAAGTTTGCCAAGGCAAACCCCAGAAAATTTTTGCTGAAGTTTTCCAAGGCAAACCCCAGCAAATTTTTGCTGAAGTTTTCCAGGGCAAACCCAAGCAGATTTTTTCTGAAGTTTGCCTGGGCCAACACCAGCAAATCTTCACTGAAGTTTGTTTGGGCAAACTCCCGAGAATCTCTGCTGAAGTTTGGAAGGGCAAACCCCAGCAAATCTTTTCTCAAGTTTGCCTGGGCAAACCCTACCACATCTTTGCTAAAGCTTGCCTTGTCAAACCCCAGCAAATCTTTTCTGAAATTTTCCAGGGCAAATCCCAGCTAATTTTTGCTGAATTTTGCCTTGGCAAACTCCCAAGAATCTCTGCTGATTTTTCCAGGGAAAACCCCAGCAATTCTTTTTTAAAGGATGCCTGGGCTAACCCCAGCAAACATTTGCGCAAGTTTGCCTGGTCAAACCCCCGCAAATCTTTGCTGAAGTGTTCCTCGGCCAATCCTAGCAATTCTTTGCTGAAGTTTGGCTGGGATGTTAATTCTGCCTCATGCCCAGACGATGGCTTATTTCTTTATTGTTCCATTTCTTTCCATAGGAATTCCTTTAGTCATCTAGGCCCCCTTTAGGCCCCTTTTCTTACATGTATTTCAACTTTCCCCACTTGAAATACAAACCTCACTTACTTCCGAGTCCATAGTAGTCAGACCTGCCCCATTGGAGACTTCTGATCTACTTTTCTGAGTCCCTGAGCATCTTGTGCTCTTGATTTTCCTTAGATCAATCAAATCTCTTCTGGGCTTTGTGCCACAAATCTTTCATGGGAAAACCCCAGCAAATTTTTGCTGAAGTAGCAAAGATTGGCTGGGGTTTGCCCAGGCAAACTTCATCAAAGATTGGCTGGGGTTTTCCCAGCCAAACTTAAGCAAAGATTTCCTGGGGTTTAAACTCCATCAAATCTTTGCTGAAGTTTGCGTGGGCAGACCCCAGAAAACCTTTGCTGAAGTTTGCCTGGGCAAACCCTAGAAAATCTTTGGCAAACCTCATTAAAGCTTTGCTAAAGTTTGCCAGGGAAACACCCAGCAAATCTTTGCTGAAGTTTGCCAGGTCAAACCCCAGCAAGTCTTTGCTGAAGTTTGCCTGGGCAAACCCCAGAAAATCTTTGCTGGAGTTTGCCTTGGCAAACCCCAGAAAATCTTTGCTGGAGTTTGCCTTGGCAAACCCCAGAAAATCTTTGATAAATTTTGCCTGGGTGAACCCCAGCAAATCTTTGATGAAGTTTCCCTGTGCAAGCTTCATCAAATATTTGCTGAAGCTTGCCTGGGCAAACCCTAACTTAACACCAAGTCCCGTGGCTGGAGAGCCCTGGGGCTGTACCTCCCGCGCCAGCAGGACTTGTGAGTTATGTTGAACGTTTGGCCTGAGCGGTATGCCACATTTGACTAGCAATTTTTTCATGCCTTCATAACTCCTACGTTTCTCATCTTATCACAAAACCAGAAGAAGGAAAGCAAAGGCCAGGTTCTAGCCTACATCTTGTACAAGGTTGGGTAAGAAAATCCCCCTCCTTCCCTGTAAAGTTCACCTCATAATTTTTCTTTTTTTCGATTTGGCACCTAGCTCTTTATAAAGTGCATACCCAAGAACATATGAGAGACCCATCATTTTGTTTTTCTCAATGTCCGACTTGAGATGATTAAAAATTATGGAAAAAAAAACATCTCAGCTTTCTACTGGTTTTAAGTTTTTGAGAAGAAGATATGAGGCTTCAAAGAGCGGCTAGTTGCTCATATTTCTCACACCAAATTGTGCGGATAAATCATAATTTCCGCTGGCAAGTGAGGCACAGTCCCAGGGGGTATCCCTCCGGGCGCCCCCGAGCGTGGGACTTGGTTAAGTTTGGGGAAAACCCCACCAAATCTGTGCTGAAGTTTGCCCAGGCAAACCCCAGGAAAACTTTGGTGAAGTTCGCCAGGGCAAACCTTGTAAGATTATGGCATTAGACCAAGCAGACCAACCACCCCCTGCAAAGGATGGGTTGAGTTCAAACTTAACTGCGGACCAACGTGAGTCATGTGGGCTGCAGCAATCAAGAAAAGACTTTAGACTGACGGTGATTGAAAACTTGATTTTCTCCCACGTGAAGCAGACAAACAAAAATCTACAGATTTCAAAGAAAGACAAACTACAACACAAAGGTGAGTAATAGGCTATCAGAGCTAAGACAGACAGACGGTTACTAACTGATTGTGCTTGAATACCTTTTAGACCATTAGCATTGCTGCACAGGATAACATTCGAAGTTCAGAAAGACAAAAGAACACTACTAGAGTGAATCACCCAGGACTAAACCACAGGTGAGTACTAGAGGTTAGAAAGGCAAAAGCCGAGAGAACAGACACTGAAGTTGATCTGGTGAAACAGAACTAGAACAATACGATTACTTGCCATACACAAAGGACGCAGAGACCGAGGAGAACGGCTACTGTAAGGAAAAGAGAAAAAGAGAATACAAGATCACAGGAAGGCTGATGATAAGGTGCATCGTATGATAAAAATAGCACACAATCAGACCCTATCAATAGAGTGAAGAAATTAGGAGCACACTGAGGAAACAGAGAACTCTCTCTTCTAAAAGCTATTCCTATCATTTGGCAGTTGTCATCCCTTTTTCTTTCCTCTCATAGAATTACCTCGCCTGCTTTCAGGTACTAGAATATTTCCTTTTATCCTGTTTTCTTCCACTCTCTTTCTTTATCTTAGTAAGACTCACGAGATTGACAAAGAGAAATATATTTAAGTTCTTCTAAATCTTTTAAACCCCAGAAAATCTTTGCTGAAGTTTGCATGGGCCAACCCCGGCAAATCATGGCTGAAGTTTTCAAGGCAAAACCCGGCAAATCTTTGCTGAAGTTTGCCAGGGCAACCCCCAGCAAATTTTTGCTGAAGTTGGCCAGGGTCAACACCAGACAATCTTTGCTGAATTTTGCCTGGGAAAAATCCCAAGAATCTCAGCTGAAGTTTGGCAGGGCAAACCCCAGCCACCAGAAAAAATTTATTATCACTTGAAATCAAGTGACATCAGGCCAAGTCTGGTTTTTTATCCACCTACTATCCAGTTTGACTTCTGATATCACAAAAAGTTTATTTCAGTGCTCAGGGTGCCACAGCCAGTGCTTGTTATAGCATGGCTGGCCACCTCTCCTTTGATCATCATTGTGCAGCATCACCCACTGAGAAAAGGCAAGACACTGCCTTTGATGCATTATTTGTGTTAAGGTGCCCTTGTCCTCATCTCGGTGAGCAGGGTGAATCTACTCACCGAGGCCACTTGGCGATCAGGGTCAACCTTCTCACCAAGACCACTCGGTGAGCAGGGGCAACCTGCTCACCAAGTTGTCTCGGTGAGCAGGTTGACCTTCTCAACGAGGCCACTCGCTGGGAAGGGTCAACCTTCTCACACCAAGACCACTCGGCAAGCTGGGTGAACTTGCTCTCCGAGAGGTCTCGGTAAGCAGGTTGACCCTGCTCACCGAGATGTCTCGGTAAGCAGGTTCACCCTGCTCACCGAGATGTCTCGGTAAGCAGGTTCACCCTGCTCACCGAGTAGTCTCGGTAAGCAGGTTCACCCTGCTCACCGAGTAGTCTCGGTAAGCAGGTTCACCCTGCTCACCAAGTAGTCTCGGTAAGCAGGTTGACCCTGCTCACCAAGTTTAATCAGTGAGCAGGTGAACTTGCTCACCAAGTTGTCTCAGTGAGAAGGTTTCCCCTGCTTGCCGAGTGGTCTCGGTGAGCAGGTTTCCCCTGCTCCCTGAGTTATCTCGGTGAGCAGGTTGACCTGCTCACAAAGTGGTCTTGGTGAGCAGGTTGGCCCTGCTCGCCGAATGTTCTTGGTGAGAAGATTGACGCTGCCCACTGAACTGTCTTGGTGAGCAGATTCACCCTGCTGGCCGAGTGGTCTCGGTGAGCAAGTTGATCTGCTCACCAAGTGGTCTGGGTAAGATTTGCTGGGGTTTGCCCTAGCAAACTTCTGCAAATATTTGCTGGGGTTTGCCCTAGCAAACTTCAGAAAAGATTTGCTGGGGTTTTCCCTGGCAAACTTCAGCAAAGATTTTCTGGGGTTCGCCCAGGCAAACTTGAGCAAAGATTTGCTGGGTTTTGCCCTTCCAAACTTCAGCAGAGATTCTCGGGAGTTTTCCCAGGCAAATTTCAGCAAAGATTTGCTGGTGTTGGCCCTGGCAAACTTTAGCAAATATTTGCTGGGATTGCCCTGGCAAACTTCTGTGAAATTTTGCTGGGGTTTTCCTGGGCAAACTTCAGCAAAAATTGACTGGGGTTTGCCCTGGAAAACTTCAGCAAAGATGCTCTGGGGTTTGCCTTGGCAAACTTCAGAAAAAATTTGCTGGGGTTTGCCTTGGCAAACTCCAGCAAAAATTGACTGGGGTTTGCCCTGGCAAACTTCAGCAAAGATGCTCTGGGGTTTGCCCATGCAACATTCATCAAAGATTTGTGGGGGTTGGTCCATGCAAACTTCAGCAAAGATTTTCTGGGGTTTTCCCAGGCAAACTTCACCAAAGTTTTCCTGGGGTGTGCTTGGGCAAACTTCAGCACAGATTCGGTGAAGCTGGAGTTTAGATGATAGATAAGAAATAAAAAGGCAAAAAGAGAGTGAAAGAAGAAAATAAGAAACAAAGAAGGGTGTTGATGATTTTTAGGAGAGTGAGAAGGGCTGGGTTAGATGTTGAGGAAGGGAAAGAGTCGGGTGAGTGGATGTATGAAGGAAGGAAGGAGTCAGGTGAGTCAAAGTATAAAGGGGATTGATTAAGTGATGTTAATGAATGTCGAGAGCAAGGAAACCAGCTGGAGAGAAAGATTAGGTTTCAGAATGTCTGCAGCGTTTTATTCAGGAAGCGAGAGTCTTGAGAGTTTCACAGGAAGTTCATCTGAGATTCAACAGGTTTTCCCAGGCAAACTGTTGGAATTCTGTTCTAACTTTATCCCTCTCTTTTATGTACATAGTATTTTTTATTGAATCATTCCTGAATCTTCACTAGAAAGCATGTTAGAACTAATGAGTCACACCATGTAGTCATTGAACCTTGAGTAGTAGTCTTATTCATGTCATACTAGTCTTCATTTGAATTCTCAGCAATAGTATTTGTTTTTATACATTATTCCTTTTTCTTATTCAATTTCATAACCACAACTTTATCCTCCTGTACTTAGTCTATTTATGAGTAGCAGAGTCATAGGAATAAAACCATCAGTTCTTTACCCTCTTTTCCCACTTATGAGCTGATCCAGTGAGAACATTTGGTCTTACTGTCCTTTTCTTAAACCTCTTTTCTCTGACACTTCATGGGCTCTCTGGTCAAAAACTCAACACAAACTTCAGCAAAGATTTGCTGGGGTTTTCCCAGGCAAACTTCATCAAAGATTTGCTGGGTATTGTCCTGGAAAACTTCAGAAAAGCTTTGCTGAGGTTTGCCAATGCAAAATTCAGCAAAGATTTTCTAGGGTTTGCCCAGGCAAACTTCAGCAAAGATTTTCTGGAGTCTGCACAAATATTTGCTGAAGTTTGCCTGGGCAAACCTCACCAAATCTTTGCTGAAGTTTGCCTGGGCAAACCCCAGAAAATCTTTGCTGAAGTTTGCCTGGGCAAACCCCAGCAAATCTTTTCTGAAGTTTTCCTGGGCAAACCCCAGCAATTTTATGCTGGAGTTTGCCTGGTCAAACCCCAGCAATTTTATGCTGGAGTTTGCCTGGTCAAACCCCAGTTTTCCTGGTCAAACCCCAGCAATTCTATGCTGGAGTTTGCCTGGTCAAACCCCAGCAATTCTATGCTGGAGTTTGCCTGGTCAAACCCCAGCAATTCTATGCTGGAGTTTGCCTGGTCAAACCTCAGCAATTCTATGCTTGAGTTTGCCTGTTCAAACCCCAGCAATTCTATGCTGGAGTTTGCCTGGTCAAACCCCAGCAAATTTTTGCTGAAGTTTGCCTCCCAAGAACATTCTCTGGCAATCTCTGGCAAAAGCTTGCTGGAGCTCGCTGGAGTTTGCTGTGGCCAAACTTTGAGGGAGTTTGCTGTGCCGAATTTTGGCGATGTTTGCCATGAATGATGGCACACCTTTGCCGGAGTTTGCAGTGGTAAACTCCACCAAAAGTCTGCCGGTGTTGGCAAACTCCACCAATAGTTTGCCGGTGTTCGCTGTGGCAAACTGCACCAATATTTTGCCAGTGTTTGCCGTGGCGAACTCCAACAAAAGTTTGCCGCACCTTTGGCAAGAACCTTTTGCACACTTGCAGCAAAAACCTGTTGCACACTTGCGGCAAAGGCAGCTGGTAACCAGATTGAAAAACATACAAGCCTAATGTACCAGCGTAGGCTTGCCTGCCCCTCAAGCTGGTGTACTCCATGTCGGCAAGCAGGCTTGCCCTGCCTGTCAAGATTGTACATGTGCTGCCTGTCAAGATGGTACATGTGCTGCCTGTCAAGATCGTACATACTAGCTTGACGAGCAGACAAGTCTACTCACCCGTCATACTGGTATGTACCAGCTCGGCAAGTAGGCTTGCCTTCCGGTCAAGCTGGCTCATACCAGGTCCGCTAGCAGCTGGTACATACATTCCCATCTTGGCGAGCAGACAAGCCTACCGTCAAGCTGGTATGTACCACTCAGCGAGTAGGGTTGCCTGCCCGTCAAGCTGGCTCATACCAGGTTGGCTAGCAGCTGGTACATACGTTCCCAGCTTGGCGAGCAGAAAAGCCTACCCGTCAAGCTGGTATGTACCACTCGGCAAGTAAGTTTGCCTGCCCGTCAAGCTGGCACATACTAGATTGGCGAGCAGGCTTGCCTGCCCATCAAGCTGGTACATACCAGCTTTCCTCAATTGGTGTGCGCCACCCAAGAATATTCTCCGGCGAACAAAGGCAATCTCCTGCAAAAATTTGCCGGAGTTTGCCGTGGCAAAATTTTGCTGGAGTTTGCCGTGGCAAAAATTTGCCGGAGTTTGCCGTGGCAAACTTTTGGGGGTGTTTGCGGTGGCAAATCCTTGTTTTTGTTTTTACATACAATGACTGGGAGGACTCCTCCCAGTCATCGAAGTTAAGATTATATTACATATTTTCTATAGATTTATTTATTTCTTATATTTTCACATACTTTTTATCAAATTATGTCATTTCTTTATTTATATTTTCTCATCACCAAATTATCTTAAGTACATACACTATATATAGTGGAACTCTCAAGAAATCTAAACTTTCCTCTGGGGGAATTTTCCATTCTCAACAAACTCATATTTGCAGATTAGTGATCGAGACTCTACATTCTCGGTGACTGGGAGGACTCAATTGCCAAGAGTGTAGATTCTTGATGACTGGGAGGGTTCCTCCCGGTAATCAAGACTGATCTACAGTCTCGGTGACTGGGTGGATTCCTCCCAGTTATCAAGACTGTAGAGTCTTGGAGGAATCCTCCCTGACACCGAGACTGTAGAGTCTCAATGACTGGGACTCGGAGGAATGCTCCCAGTCACTGAGACCGTAGAGGTTTCTCCCAGTCATCGAGACCCTACAGACTCGATGACAGGGAGGAATACTCCCAGTCACCAAGACAGTAAAGTCTCAATTACTGGTTGGATTTCCTCCCAGTCATTGAGACTGTGAAGGCTCAATGACTGGGCGAAACCCATCCATTCATCCAGACTACAGTCTTGAGGACCGGAAACAAACAATCCAGTCATCGAGACTCCATAGTCTTGATGACAGAGAGGAACCCTCCCAGTCATCAAGACTCCACAGTCTCAATGACTTCATCAAGACTCCACAGCCTTGATGACTGGGAGCACTCCCAGTCGCCAAGACTGTAGAGTCTTTATCACCATTGAGACTGTGTGGATTTCTGCCCGTCAAGCTGTACCAGCTGGATGGGCAGCTTGACCTATTCGCCGAGTTGGTACCATCTGTACCAATTACAGGCAGAAGAACTCCAGCAGTTTTCTATGCTGAAGTTCTCCGCAGAGTTCTCTGCTGTGGATCTGCAGCAGACAAATCTGCCAGAGTATTCCGTAGGTAGCAGGTGCAAGAATTCAAGGAAATAAGAGTATTATTTTCATCAGAGTCCGCAACACACAAAGAAAGACACAAGGGTAAGAATAAACTAGCTCATCCCTAAGAGCAAGGTATGGCTGATGAGTGGAAAGAGAAAGATAACGCGTGATATGACAAGTGTAAGGATGTTTGATATGAGATCTTAGATTAACATGCAAAGTCAATGAAGAATGAGGACAAGAAATCAACAAGGAAGAATAATCAAGACAACAGAACGGGGTTGTCATTAGCTTGAAGTGAGTGAGAATGAGGGTTTTGAGTAAAGATGAATGTGGGTTAAGACAAAGTAAGATTTGGGGTAAACTAAGATGGTAGATGAATTGGTGAGCAGAGCTGTTGTGTGGAACAGGTAAGCGAAGTTGCAGGGAACATCTGTCAGCCCACTTGATGACAAGGACAGTATCCCTCTAGATACATGGGGTGCAAAGAGTATATTCAGGGCATAAATGTACTCAAAAAGAAGAGTAGGTATTTTAATTCCAAAGGAATGAGAATAATAAATAAAATAAATTTTATTTAAAAAAGGATGGGCCTGTTGAACAGGGGTGTTTAGGTGCCCTCCTGACGGTGATCTGGGCCTGTAAAAAGGGGTATTACAGATGCCTAGTGGTTCTGACACAATTAAAGTACAGAAGTGGATGAATAATAGAAAATAATTGACTCACTTTGACTATTAAGGATCCAAGAGGTGGTGAAATGATGAGAGTAAGTGTGAAAGCGCTCAGAAAGGGGCTGGTAAGGTGTTTTGAGGTGGCTAATGTTCTGGTAATAATTTTTAAAGAGATATTCAATGACAAACACGGATAATACTATTTTATAACTAATGCTCAAAGTAGGATTGGTAATAAGGTAGTAATAATGGGTGCAGGGTCAGAATAGTGTCTTCTTCTTCGTGGAAAGAAGGGAGTCTATATTTATTATTCCTGGAGGCAAGGCAGCGCTGCAAAAGTTCATTCAGTAGCTGTAAATGTGGCTTTTAAGTGCATGTACATTCTTTTGAACTGTGACAGTGCTTGTATGACCTGACCATGCTTGTCAGAAGTTATTTATGGAATATTCTGACGCACAAACAAGTCTCTGTTGAGTGGTTCAATTGTACATTTGTGGGAACTGTAGTAATTCAAATAATTCCTACTGCAAATGTACTACTAGTTCAGATGTCATTTATTAGAGCATGTGGGATGCCTCAGATCTTTAACTTGAGTATTTTCACGGTTATCCAGACCCATAAGAGCTAAGAATATTCACAATGGATGAATATTAGTGGTTGTAATCACCACGGCTACAATAGTGACTGCTGAAATATAACAAACTACTAGAAGGAGTCATTATTAAGGGGTGGTGTTAGTGACATACCCTAGGATAACTTGCTTGAAAATTGATAATATGAAATATTATTTGATGTTTTTCTAAGGGTTAAGAAGTTATAATTGATTTGTGTATCAAGTGATCAAACTACGGTGTTTTGTCACTTGTTAATTCAACTTGTATACTTGCAATAAAGGTTGTTATTATTTTATTGGATGTGTGCCCAAAGTTATATATCCTCTTTAGAGTGTTCTTAAATGTCTGGGTCATATTTTTATTAGTTTAGTACTTTATACCAAGATTTTTTATTAGTTTATTACTTTATACTAAGATTTATATATGTTTTATTTCTTTTTATCTATTTTTACCTATTTTTATATACTAGAGTCTATGGTGGCTACGCTGCTGCACTTCATGAGCATTCTGTTCTTTATTCCAACCTCAGGCATGATCAAAAACCAGTAAAATCATTCAATAATTCTTTTTCCTCTATCCATGAGCTTAAATTCATAAAGAGACCATTCTCCACTTTCACCACTCATGTACTTCACTATAAACACTTTCCAGTTCTCACCAAGGTATATTAATGGATATCTCAGGTACATTGATCAATTTTTTACATTTTGAGTATTATTTTAGCTATATCTAGGTGTAGTTTTGACCCAGCTTCATTACTACTTACTTGCATTTTATCACCTCTTTTTACAAAAAAGGGAGGGATGAAGGTAAGACTGGTGTTCAGGCCACAATTTGCAGGTAGTGAGACATGTGGGGAAGTATGAGAGTGTGGTGGATCAGATTTTTTGAGTGGTTGGGCACGGGCTAACTGGTAGTGCACAATGATTCCTCTATTCTGCCTGCACTCCTCATCCTCCAAGTTGGCTGCAACTGCCATCTATGGGATCAGATTTGTCATTCCCATGCCCAATGTACATAAATTTATCCTTGTTAAAGTGATTATGTATATATACAGTAGTTCCATAAAAGCTTTCCCAAGTTGACAAGCTTTTATGGAACAGCTGTATGTATATATATATATATTAGAGGCCAGCGCGGCTATGCCGCCACACTAACATGGTTGTACCATTTGATTATTTTCAACCCCTCTTCAGATCAAGCTTATCCAAATTGTCTTAAAACATCTACACAGGTTTACACTATCTGTCTGAGCTCTTTGTTTTACAACAAGAAATCCCTCCACTTGAATTACACCTAAACATGTTGAGGAAAATTAATATGCTCACCAGGATTTCTGATTGAACAAATAAACCTGCTCACTGAGAAGCTTAATCTGCTCACTGACTTGTCTTGGGGACCAGGGCCATCTGCTTGTGGGCATGTAAATCTTCTCTTGAGCAGACATTAATCTTCTCATGGAGAGAAAACCTCTTGGGCCAGGCTTCATCTACAGGCACCCATGATCCAAAAAGTCAGAAAGTTTCAGAAACAGGATTTTATGCAAAGAAATTTAATCCCCATATTAACCCTAAGTCAGATAAGCACCACCATGGAAAATAAGGAGGGTTTGGCTGACCAGTGACACCATAAGTACAAAGGAGCCCTTTGTTCTTTTGGTGTCACTGTTCAGCCATATCCTCCAAATTTCCCATGGTGCACTGGCAAGAAATATATGTAATTGAATACTTTCTTGTCCAAATTGCCTTCAGCCATCAAATAAAACCATCAAGACACAAAGCAAGCCAACAATTTTAAAGGACATGCAACAGCTAACATGAACACTGCACAAGAGAGAATGTAAGTCTATAAATAGCCTCCTTTCTCCCAGAGAAGAATATTTCAGACTCACTTGTCACTCTATTTGCACAGAAACAGTATTTATTGTATCATTCATCCAACAAATGTGAATCTATTTACCATAAATAGTCCAGAAATCACAATGTAAACGTCAGACACTTCAACCTCTTAGACCAATAGTTAAACAAAAACTGACAAGAAGCATTTCTATATCTTTTTCTATCCTAGGAGAGATGATTGCCAATATTTCATGGGACTGTGTGCATAGTTTAACCAAATTAATTATAGTTTCTGATTTCCTACTTTTACAACTTTCCACAGAATCCCCCAAGTCCCATGTCCTTTTCACCTCTCATTCTTCACAGATAAATTTCTGAGGTAAGTCTTAAAGTTAAATCAAAATTTGCCTTTGAATTTTGGTGGCACTGTGCACAATCTTGAATAAGATATGAGGCTTATCCTTTTGCGACTCTTACAATCCAAGTTTACTAAAGTTCTTGAATTACAGATTTAAAGTGTGTGGGCTCGCCTAGCCCTGCCTAGCCTCCACTAATTCAAGCTACAGCTGACCGGCTGGTGTTTCCAATCACCCACAGAGTCTTTCGGGACCCCGGCTGCTGCTCTAAGACAGACACAAGGAGTTTCACGGGAATTACACCCGGCCGCAGTACCCTAACCTGAAAGTCATGAGAGGCAAAGCGGAGTGTTGGTCGACTCCTTGCTGGTCTCCTTCGAGCATTTCCAATGGTCTGGGGTTGAATCATGTGACCTCTGGCAGCCTGCAAGCAACTGTCCCAAAATGTCACACGGCTTTCACATCCCTGCAAATAATGGACTGTCAATCTGAGCAGGGGTGGATTGCTTTGGACTAGACATTGGCATCAAGATCTTGTCGTCACAACGCCTAGCCCCTCCCAGTAGTACTGCACCACCACATCCACTTTTTTTAACATTATTTCATTTTTTTTTCTTGAATTTCAAAAAGAACCATGGACCTCTTCGAACACATGGAATGGCTCAAAGACAAGGACGAAATTCTGTTTTTTCTTCCAATAGGCCATGGATTCTTCATCCATGGCCATGATACGATTGTCAGCGGCTGATTGCATGGCATCTTTGACCGAAAGAATTCGCTCCTTTGAGATCTTCACGAGCTCTTCTTGAGCCTTGAGAACCTTTTTGAACATGGCATCTTCATCTCATTTCCTTTTGGCTGCTTTGTTGCCATCAGGTCGGTTTCTGGTTCCAAGAGCGCTTCAATTGGCATCAGCTTCTTCCTCGTCAGCTGGTCCAGTAGCTTGAGGACTAGAAGGTTGGATATCATCGGTTTGTGGGGCACTACTGAGCTTGGTTGTGGCATATCTTGATATGGGTGTTGGGAAGTCAAAACGAAATGGAGATGTGAAAAAAAAAGAAGTTGTGGATGACCAGTCAATGAGGTAGCCTATCTGGCAGGTTGTGGAGGAGGATGGCAAAACTGCCAAGAGTGGCTGCCCATGGCTGATTGTATCCACCCCTGGAAGCTTTGGTGGGGTGTGTAGCAGCTCCGCTGGACCCCACAAAACTGTCCTGGACCGCCAAAGTTCATCCCAGGCCACGCGATAGTGGCTCCGTTGGAGATGCTCTTATATATTTGTCAACCTGTAAGTACGCCCTCCAGAATTTGCTTTTGGCACCTCACACTAATCAATCCTTCTCCTTAACGCCTCATCTAATTCAGACTGGCAACCCCTGATTCCTTAAGTTTTTCCTCATGTTACCTGGATTTGTTGCCTAAATTGCCGGTTCTGGGTGTACTCGCAACCGCAACCGTTCCCCATTGTCATATTGGTCTCAGCCATTTCAACGTTCAGGTCCCTGGTTTCCATCTTGCGGCTGTACCTCTCTTCGAAACTCCCTATCCGTACATGCAAATTCGATCCCACAATGTAAACTCTTACCATTGGACATTCATGTCTCAATCATCTTTGACCCTGTTACGCTAGGTCAGCTCAAATCTCATTCACACTCAACCCTCCAGACACGCCTCAATATTCCCAGCTAACTGTATCGCGCACCACCTCACTATTTAGTCCGCCTGGGAGCATTTGCCGGCGATTCATGCTGGTTTCAATGCAATCTCCAGATAAAGAATCAGGGGTAATGATGACCCCATCACAATCTCACTTCAATGGTCAAATCTGGTTCACGCACCGCGGGACCTCCAAAGTTTTGTGTAAATCAAAAGAGGCAGAGCACAAGATCATCAAATATCTCAGAGCCTGGAGATTGAGCATTGTACGTAAGCTTTGGTTTGAGCAAAGTGAAGATCGACTTTTGCTCTCTTTGCTAATTTCTATCAAAATGGTTTTGGAACTTTCATTCGATTCTGAGGCAACAGCAAGAGTCCTTCAAACAGCTGACAACAAAAATTCTTGATGTCTATGAAAGTCTGTGGCTCAAACCTTCTCTGTCAACAGATTCCTTCCCAGTCCATAGTTTTCTAGGACCCAATCTTAGAGTTTATCAACAAGAACAATTTGGGTACGACCTTTAACACAAAGTTGATTTGATCATTCAATTGATGAGCTTTTACCCTATTCTCAATTGAGTACATTAAGACTTACCAGCTATCTCTTTCATTCCGCTTATTAGTTCTCCAATTTTTTTGTTTCATAAGCTTATGTTTTCATCTCTCAATTACCAGAGCTGAGTCAATCAAAAGTACCCTTATTTAAAATAAATCTTCAAAGTAACTTTTATTTTTAATCACTCGGCCCATACTAGACAATTTCATCTACATATCTGTCTTTTGATGTCAAATAATCCTCCCCAAATGCCAGTTACCAAAGAAGTACCACTCAATGTGACTGGCGTTTTAGGAAAACTTGTTGAGGTAATGGCCAAGCGACTACACTTTACGGACTCAAAAGATGCATCACCATTCTGCTTAGACTGCCGTCCCCCACAAGTGGCTGAAGCTGTGAGTAATTCCATGTGTCTGCTTTTTTTTTGAGTGGTCCATACACTCACTGGTTTAGTCTGAATGCCTGATGCTCTGCACATTATTCACAGTTGATCCTCAAATTGTAAACTACTTGGTCCCAATCACACCGACTCAGCACTTGAAATTCTTCACATCCATCACATATGCAGATGTACCACCACTCACAAATCAGCTCACTATCCGAACATATCAACCCAACGATGACATGACCAGCAAGGTCGTTGGTGGTTGTGGACCACTAGGTTGTAATGCAATGTCAAGTCTTACATGTCATATTGGCAACAGTTGAAATCAGGCCTGTCACTCACTTCTCAACTCGCGGCTAACCACTTCTGACCCGACTACGTTGAGTCCCAAGCGTATGGAATACCGAATCATATGCGCTCTATTGCACTCAATCCAGGTGGTCTTGTGGTCTTTACCTGGGCTTACTCAGCATCTAGGAACCCCTAAAACAAACAATCACTGAGATCACATTCAATTACCATTTCACCAATCTCTCCGCCTTATATTTCCACCTCAAACCCACAAACCTACCTTACTGCGTGCATATTATCTAGCGGCTTCAAGGCAACTCTGCAATACAGAATCAGATTATGGAAACCAGCGGTGTTTTACTTTTTCCTACAGGTTGAGTGCACTTCTAATTTCTCAATCTGAATCTATCTCTTCCGTATGATTTTTTCTCTTCTTATGTCTCTAACCAACAGTCTCCGACTATTTCTGCTTGACAGCAACTATAGGGATACTGAGAAAGCATTTTCGTTGGCTATATCTCCCCATTCTCAATTTGGACAATGGCACTAACTTGGTCCTGAGCGATTGACTGAAATACCTTCTGAGTTCTTCTCTGCGTGGCTGTAGCACCATATTCCAAGAGGGGCTGTGAAATTTCCAGAGGAGAACCATGGGAAGAATTCGAGAAGATGGATAGGTCAGGGCCTGGGTTCATCAGCATTGACATGTTGAAATGCCAAACACTAAGCCATGTTGAGCAGATCCCTGAGCCAAAGAGATTGGTTAACCGGAAACCAAAAATGAAGCCGGGAAGGGTTGATGGAGATCGCACTGGGGCGCCAACTACTAACGGCCTGGCAACTTCACAAATGTCGTGGCGATATCAACAGCATACGCAGTCGTCACAGCTGAAGTCAAGGCCCCAGAATCCTCTGGCTGTCATCTCATCAACTAAAAATAACTCTCCCCTAACCCATCCCTAAATCGCAACTACTTGCCTTCCCTATTTTCCTACTCTATATGACATCGCAAGCAAGGAGAGGGCAACACACAGGGTTAAGCCAACGTTTTGCGTGTGTGAAAGGTCAGGCAAGGTTGTAGCCTGAGTCTCGATATGAGGCTGTTGAGTGATAACCTAGCATAAATTAAAAAAGGCAACAATACCTTGACTGATCAACAGGGACAACTCAAGAAATCAAGCGAGCCTTATGATGGGTGTAACAAATCCTGTGGCACTCAGGTTTACTTGGAGAAGGCTAGCCAAAGTGTAGCCAAAAACCTCAAGCCTCAAGCATGTGGCGGTGCAGCCATCCTTGCCTCTAGTTTATCCTAAATCATTCCGAGTCTTACATCTTTTCCAAGTCTTGTTCTTTTTAGATAGAAACTCATAAAAAAATCTTGCTTGAACTTTGTACCTTCTTCCAATAGATATTACAGCTTCTGTTGATCTCATACTTTTACCAATCTTAACAGATGTCACATATCTATTTTGTCTCTCATTCTTTATAAATTACAAATTGCTTTAATATTTCAATGTATCTCATGAAGATGCTGTTGGAAATAGGTGGCACTGTACACAATTTGGCCCAATATATTACAGTTTATCTTTTTGCTGCTTCTACCATTTTTGCTTAGAAATTATTCTAAGCCTTGTATCTTTTGTATGCCTGACTTTGGTTGAATAAAAATTCACAATCAAGCTTCCATGTAACTCAAGAAGACACCACTCAAATTTGGTTGTGCTGTACAAATTCTTCCAAAACATACATTTAGTTTTTTCCCACTTCTAGTTTTTTTTTCTCAATTATTCTATCCTTTTGTATCTCCTATCCTTCAAACATGAAAATTGAACATAAATTTTGAGAATGGAGGACTTACCATCAATCTGAAAGCCCTCTCCAGATCCAGATCTGGCAAAAAATTTCTAGAATTCCAAAACTTTCCAGATTACCTGTTCCGTCATTCCATCTTTTCAAAGGGGCTGGCTAAATGCACGCCCCATATTTGCTAAGAGGATGCCTCGGGTGAGGCGTCCTTACCAATGCACACCACATTCGGGGTGTCCATTGGGCATGGAGGCCCTAAATGGGGTGTACCAGCCTTCCACGTCCCCGATGGGACGTGCAAGGCTGGGCACGTCCCATGAGTGGGGTGTGCACAACCATGAATGCCCCAGAGGACGCTTTCCTCCTAGATCAAAGGAAGTTAGAATACCCTCTATCCGTTGTGTGCATGCCAATGCACGCCACAGGTTGTCCACGTCCGCCTTGGAGGACGTGGACGGGGTTGGCAGCCCAAACCGAGGGCGTGCGGGATGATGCAGGCCCCTCATCCCTCCAAGACCAGTCGGTCTTGGAGGTATTGGGAGAGAGAACACTCTCCTCCCTTCCCTCCAAGACCAATCGGTCTTGGAGGGATGAGGAGAGAGCACTTTCTCCTTATCCCTCCAAGACCAATCAGTCTTGGAGGGATAAGGAGAGAGTACTCTCTCCTCCCCACCTCCAGGACCAATTGATCTTGGAGGAAAGGGAGAGAGTGTGTACTCTCTCCTCCCTTTCCTCCAAGACTGATCGGTCTTGGAGGGAAGGGAGAGAGAGTGTACTCTCTCGTCCCTTTCCTCCAAGACCGATTGGTCTTGGAGGGAAGGGAGAGAGAATGTACTCTCTCGTCCCTTTCCTCCAAGACCAATTGGTCTTGGAGGGAAGGGACGAGAGAGTGTATTTCTCCTTCCTTCCTTCCAGGACCGATTGGTCTGGAAGGAAGGAAGGAGAGTGCTCTCTCCCATTCCCCCCAAGACTGAAGGCAGACTTGAACGCCTTGGCTTGGACTAGCTGAGGCGTCCATGGGGGATGCACACCTCAAATCAAGGTGTGCATCCACCAAGCAGGACCCAGTGGCCGGTCCTGTCTGGGGTGTGCACGCCTTGGTCAAAGGCCTGCATCCATGAGGACGCCATAATTGGGGCTTGCGAGCCTCACATGCCCCCAAATGGGGTGTCCTTTTAGCAAAAGAGTGGTGTGCATTTATCCAGCCCCTTTTAAAATTAGCCACCCTCCATCATCAAATCCAAACCACCATGTTCTCCTCAAGCTTACCCCAATTACGAGATTATGAAAGCCTCCTCTCTGTAACCTCAAGCACCTCCAGAAAACATCAAGCCATCCAAAGGCAAACGACTCAGAAATTTCTTGATGAAATAGTCAAACAAGAGGACGAATATGAAGAAACAGAAATGATGATTGTTGCTCTGGCCTCAATGGGTGGACCGTTACGGAAACTACAAACCTACCTCACAGGTGCAGATCTACCCAACAATCCTTTGGCAGAAAGTGCCTGGGCGTACCTGTGGAGCAGCCATAGTGATTGCGCCTTCATCACCACAATGAGTGTTGATGTCAAAACTTTTGACACCATTCTTCACCAATTTTCAATCAAGTGGCAATCAGAAACCATTCCTCAAGGCAATGTAAAACCTAATGGTGAACCACAGACTGGTCAATGGTCCCTCAATGCGGCAGGGTGTTTGGGTTTGGTATTACACTGGATGAACTCAACAATGCCAGCCTATTCTCTCCAACAGTTGTTTGGGGTCACCCCAGCAGTCTGTTCAAAATACCTTGCTGTGGGCTTACAGCATCTAATTGCTGTCTTGAAGACAATGCGGCAAGCCCGAATTGTTTGGCCATCAAACTGTACAGTGATGCAATCAAATACAAATTTCCTCTTCTCCAGCAATGTTTTGGGTTCATCGATGGGTTGAATTTGCCAGTTCTGGTGTCTGATGATCATGAGTGCATGTTCCTCTGGCTTTTTATTCACTCTCCCTCTTTCAATTGCCTCGGATAACTGACATTTTTTATTTGATAGCATCCAGAATGCCTACTATAATGGGTGGACATGTTCCCATTATTGTAGTTGCATACTGGCCTTTGCGCCTGATGGAACCATCATGTTTGCTATCCTCAACGTGCCTGGTTCGTGGCCAATTCAGCCATTGCCCATCCATTGTACGATCAATTGCTCCATAAGACCCCAGAGGGGTATTGAATTCTCAGTGATACAGCTTTTCCACGTAAATCTTCAAAGCTCCAAGCACGTATTCTGACGCCAGTCAAGCGTGGCAATCAACTGCCTGTGTCCCCTTGGTCATTTTCACAACTCAAGGTGTTGTATCAGCACGACAAGCAGAAGAGTGGGGAATGCATTCCCTAAAAGGCTCATATGCCTGGTTAAAGCTTCCCCTCCCTGCTGCAAATCATCCGTTCTGATACAATGTCCTCAATGCTGTGTGTTGGTTACATCAACTGCAATGTTGATTGGTCGGGATTAACCAAACCGCTTCAGTCTATCAAGCGGTTTGGGATGAAAAACATATTCTTTGTCGCCAGTTTCATCAGATGTTGTTTGCAGACATGGAAAAACAGTGCCATATCTCTCGTTATTACAACAATTAGATCTGATTTCTATGTTCTTGTATTGTTTCTTTCTTTTTTTTTTTTTTTCACGAGTGTTACCTTCTTTGTTGAGAAGACATCAATATATATATATATATATTTCAAGATGAGAGTGGTATCAAATGGGAACAAGAATATGTAAAGGAAAATATTAAAACATGAGAAAAGAGAAACAACACACGACATGGAAGAGAATTTAAAAGCTGACATGAAGCGAAACAAAAGGAAAAAAAAAATGCAGGCGACAAATAAGGAATGAAAAAACCCTTGAGATGAAATGGGGAATGGAGTTATTCATGCACAATGCATGGTCGGGTCGCCCAAGTCTTTTTTAAATAGGTTTCCAGCCTGTATATCGCTCGTTCCAGTATTAAAGTGATGTGCGGGGCCTCTCACTCCGGAAAGCCCAGGAAGAGGGTCAGAGGGGTACGTAGAAGTTGATGGTTTGTTGGGGCCATAGGAGGGAGGTCCCCAGGATCCATTAAATGCTGGTCCGCCATGATGATTATGGTACATCATTGAGCCTGACTGCATCACCTCAATTTTGTTGTGCAAGTTCGAATTCTAAACCGATTGTTGTGTGGCCTCCCTTTGGGCCTGGGCCAACTCTTTCAGGAGACGGGAATTTTTGTCTTGAAATGGCACAACTTGAACATTGATACCGTCTTGCAATCACGTGATTTCTTCCTCCAGTTGATGAATTGTTGAGTGTGCTTCTTGTAATTGGATGGAATATAAGCGAGCCATTCCTTTCTCATGATCTCGTTTCTCGCGCGCATTGTTGTTGAAGAAAGATGTGATGCTTTCTTGAAGCAGATTACCCCGAGGCTGTTTGTTTGGACGACTAGCTGTGTTTGGAAGACTGGCTGGAGAGGGATCTTGAGCTCTCGTTTGCGCTTGGAATGGTCTGAACAATGAGATGGCCAAAGATCTATTGGCAGATTGTTGTGATGATAAAGAGGATGACAGAGAAGCAGGTTCCCTGCAACCATCATGTCCGGGGTTTGACAATCCTTGGAAAGATTGACTGAGCTGTGAATTGGTTGGAGTTCCACTCCAAGGGTTAGGGTTAGCCTTGATGAGATATGTCAGGGGGATTGCTGGCCTGAGTCTGTTGGCCACTAGACTCCTCGGTTGTCTCTTGTGAATTGTTACCTCCACCCATCGACACCTCTGCCCCCACACTGTTGCTATCAATCATCAACAAAAAATTCAGATCAAGTTTCTCTTTATTTTGGCTATGCAATACAGCTCAACTGACCGTTCATCATCACTCTTGTACTGCTCCTCATCATCCAATTCAGTTTTATAGACCGCTCATTCTCGGATAGCTATCTTGACAGCTTTTGAGTCTCATATCCATGGGGGACAGACTGTCTCCCCAGTCGGCTTCTTTTGATGGAGCAAGTTTTTGAACTTCATCTTCAAAGGATCGGCTTCTCGGGAAATTTGATTGTGACTTGAGGCGTATTGATCGTACAGATCTTGTACTTTTGACCACTCCTGACCTCCCAAGGGAAGTATGTGCTTGACAGCAGCAACCAGGGCAGTGCAGTCAGCCGGGCTGTAGCCTTGAGACCCGGGGACATGACCCCCACCTTGTTTCAAAGAACCTCCTCCTTGACCACGGGAATGGCTCGACAAACCTCATCCAATGGTGTTCTGGGTCCGGTTACTTTGCGTGGGTGTAAGCTGGTTCTGGCTGTTTGTGGATTCAGTCGGTGTTTTGGGCATATTTGCTGAAGATGAATTTCTTGCGGATCAGGGTTTTGGCTCGTGAAGGTATGTGCTGTGGGTAGGTCTTCCAAATATGATTTTTGGAAACCGGGCGCCCCCGGGGTGCCACCAAAGATCTGGTTTTTTTCTTGCCAGATCTGGATCTGGAGAGGGCTTCCAAATTGACGGGAAGTCCTCCAATAGCTTGAAAGAATCTGTAATTTTTTCTTTGCACTGTGTGGTCCTGGAAAGAAAAATAAGGGAGTCAAATCTTCTCTCCCCTCTGAGACCAGTTGGTCTGGAGGGAAGGGAAGAGAGTACACTCTCTTCTCTCCCTTCTGGGACCGTTTGGTCCTGGGGGAAGGGAAGAGAGTACACTCTTTTATCTCCTCTCAGGGACCGGTCAGTCCTGGAGGGAAGGGAAGAGACTACACTCTCTTCTCCCCCCTCAGGGACATGTCGGTCCTGGAGGGAAGGGAAGAGAGTACACCATGGGGCCCGTCAAACATTTAATGGACATTCCGTTGGAAGGTGCAAAAAATGTCTGCCTCTTGGTGGGGAGAGATCGTCCAATGGACAAGTTGGGGCTTTTCTTGTAAACGGTCCCTTGGACGGTTTATAGAGCGTCCAAAAAATGACCAGCGGACCGACGTTTATGGCGGGAAACTGGCCTGGATGTGGCGCTCACAAAAAAACAGTCAACTGCATGGCTCAAACCTTCAACCTCTGATGATGGAGTACCACCTACTAACCGTGTCACATACATCTCGGCTATGACACTTGTTGAAAACAGGGACATTCAAACAATACCATCCATTCATCACATCGACCTTTATATTCACACATTGGCCATCCAGTGTGAATAACCGATTGACAATGAATGTCCAATGGACTGTCAGTTAGGGGCATATTAGATGCTTTACAAAGAAAATATCCAAAGGAGGGTGTTTCCAAGCGACAAATGGACGCTTTTTTCAAGGAGCCCAGTGGTCGTTTTTGCTGAAGCAACCAATGGATGCTTTTGCCAAAAAGCATCCATTTGTTGCTTTCTTGGGCGCCCAATGGATGTTTCTTGAAAAAGCGTCCATCGGTTGCTTTTGGGATTTTCCCAAAACGTCCGATGGACTTAAGTTGGCCTGAGGCGTCCAAAGGACAGATTGGAGTGTCCAAGGGACGCTTTTCCTGAAAAAACGCGCCCGGGCATGTGTGTTTCTCAAAAACACGCCCCATGGTGTTGAAGCAGGGCTCTTCAGTAATTATGAGACTCAGTAGATGGAAGCGTGCAGCAAGATGTGGATTAGGATTCTCGAGGAAATATCCTTCTTGGATTGCCTAGAGAAGAAGGAAACATAGCCTACAAAAGAGTCCTCTATTTATAGAGAACAAAGCATAAGACAAACAACGACGAGAGACACAAGAGAGTAAGGGGCTTTAATCAATAGAGTATTACAAGAGAAATCCCCCCTGCTTCTACTCAACAGTTGAGACAAACTAGAGGGTAATGTACTGGGCTAGTCCCAGTACTTCTATTGGAATATACACTACCCCTGCTTTATGCAAGGCATCGTGACACTACTACTAGTCCAAATACGTCCTTGAGACATGTTGGATGGTAGCTTCTATAGTAGCCCGGCTACAACATCCCCCCTCTAGACAGGGTCCGTTCTGGACCCTGCCGGAGGAGGGGGTAATCTAAGCCTAAGCCTTCTGGGCGCCTTCTTGTATGATGACGCTGTAGGTGTCACCTCTGTGCCGGAACCTGTGGCTGTGCTTTTTCTGGTTGCAACTAAGACCTTTGTCTTTTGAAGCAAATCTTTAGCTATTCTAGTGTCGGACCGCTTTGTGCGCTGCAAAATTGCAGGAGGAGCAGCCCACATATCATTTACTATCAACAATTGTAGGGACACTGGCCACAAACTATTACCGTTTACCCGTTGTGGGTATTCTACCCCCTTGTGGTCTGCAATAATGTAAACATTATTATCCAAGACCTTTACAATGTAGAAAGGGCTAAACCACCTAGCAACACCTTTGGTGTGCTTCTCATTTCTAAGTTTCAAGGACTGTCCTACGACAAGGCTACTCAAGTTGCAAGCAAAGGAGGTGTTGCTATCAAACATCTCCTTGTTTCTCAAGGCTTTAACAGCTGTCTGACTGACTGCCTTTGACATGGAATCATTCAGTTTTGGGATGCGATTCTTGAGTTCTTTTGCCCCAGGTAAAGCTGTTTCGGATGAAATTGAGTGTCGGCAATCCTTTGGCAGCTGGGGTTTGACACCGTAGAGTAACTCAAACAGAGAAAAACTGCTGCTGTCGCTGACGTGGATTCTTACTGAGAAAAGCACCGCTGGCAGGACGTCTTCCCACTTGGAAGAGTCTCCCTATGTATTCATCCTGAAGATAGCTGCTTCAAGGATACCATTCAACTTCTCGCTCTTTCCGTTTGTCTGTGGGTGATACCCCGACGTTCAAACTGGTGTCATTCTGGCCGCTGCCAGGAACTTCTGAAAACCTTCTGACAGGTAATTGGAACCTCTGTCAGTAAGGAACTCTTTTGGGACCCCAAAGCAAGTGATCACATGATCAAAAATATTCTTCAGCTGAGGCCTCCTTGAGCGGCACCACTTCTGGCCAGGATGTACAGTGGTAGATCTCTGTGAGGATCCACTTTTACTTCCCCCGGTGACTTTCTGGCATTTGGATAAGATCTGAGGACCACCTCTCAAACGGGAGCACTGCCGGAAGAGGCTTTTGTAAGCCAGTTTCTTATTTTGCATGGGGCCGCTCATGCACTTGGCATGACACACAAGTGCAGATGTAACTTTGTACATCATCGTACCTCTTTGGCCACCAACCTCTACCCCACACCCCGCAGGATCTGCAAAGTACAGTTCCGGCCCCTATGGCCTAGTTCATCGTGAACTGTGCAGAGAAGATAAAACCAATGTGCAAACACTCTTCTAACCCTTTTCGGCCTAGGTACACAAGGGTTTCTGCCGATGGATCATATTCGAAAAGCTTCAAATTTTCCTTGGCCCAGACAACCAATTGCTCTGGAATGTCCTCAGGTAAGTCCTTTCCATCTATGATGTAAGGGATGATCAGTGGCCAATCAGTTTCATTCAACTGATTGGTGACCTCTTCTAGGAGAGCTAGGGTGCTTCTTCTGGAAAGGGAATCTGGCACAATATTGTCAGATCCTTTTTTATATTTTATTTCTATATCCATCTCAGCAAACTCCTTGATCCAACAAAGAAGGTGTTTTTTGGGGAGAAGCTGCGCCAACAGATAGGCTAAGGACACGTGGTCAGTATAAACCACCATAGTTTCTATGGCACTGTCAAGGTAGACGTGCCACTTTCTCCAGGTGTGGATTATTGCTAACAATTCTCTCTCCTGGGAAGGGTAGTTCTTTTGCGCCGTGTTCAGATTACAAGACTCGAGCTCTACTGGATGGAGTACCAGGTTGTCCCTGTCCTGCAGCAAGACAGTGCCTACCGCAAAGTCAGAAGCATCAGTCTCCATCACAAAACACTTGAGGAAGTCTGGCATCAGGAGCACTGGTGCCATAACTAGGGCTTCTTTCAGCTGGAGGTAGGCCAGCTCTTGCACTTGTAGCCAAACAATCCACTGCTTCTTTGTCACTACTCCGGCTGTCAAATCATGCAGCGGAGCGGCAATCTTTGCGAAATTCTTGATGTATTGTTGGTAGAATCTGCAAAGGCCTAGGAGCGAACACACATCAAAGAAAGTCTGCGGACCAGGCCATTCTTGAACTGCTACCAGTTTTCTCTCATTGGCCAGATGGAATTATGTCCTATCACGTGCCTGACGTATTGTATTTCTCTCAGACCAAACGAGCACTCTGAACCACTACATCGTAAGCCCTCCTTCTTAAGTATCTGGAGGACTTTCTCGACGTGACATACATGTTCTTCCTCTGACTCTGAGTAAATCAGGATGTCATCCAGGTAAACCTGGACAAACATGTCAATAAACTTGCAGAGCAGCTGGGTCATCATGGGCTGAAATGTACTAGGTGCATTAAACAGGCCAAAGGGCATTACCAGCCACTTGAAGTGGCCATATTTGGTCCCAAAGGAGGTCTTAGGTACGTCCTCATCGGCGATCTTCATCTGATGAAAGCCCTGCTGTAATTCGATCTTGGAGAAAAATGTTGCTCCTCAAAGTGCATCAAAGCACTCCTAGATTATTGGCAGGGGATGTCGATAATTCTTTGTGAGTTTACTTTACGATAGTCCACACAAAGGCGGACCTTCCCCAAAGTAGAGTGTTTAACCATCACGATTGGTGAGGACCATGGCAATGTCGAAGGACGAATAAACACGGCCTCCTGAAGCCCTGCCAACCGCTCTTTCAGCACTCCCAGAAAGGCCAGCAACAATTGTCAAACTGGTTGGTGAATGGGCTGAGCCTCAGAGGTATGGATAAGGTGCTTGATGGTTCTCGGCTTATCCGAGACCGAGTTTATTGTTTCAGAGAACTGGGAGCCAGTATGTGTGGTGAGTGGAAGGATAATTGTATTTCAGTCATGAGAAACAAAATGAAAGAAATGATGAGAAAGAAAAAGAGGAAAGAGAAAAGAAAGAAAACATGAGATGAGGTACTTACCTGGGAGCCAGTATGTGCGGTGAGTGTAAGGATGAGGAAAGGTTCCTTCCGCCCATGCTGGTCCCAGGTAAGCTACATGATCTGTGACATGAGACTGACATACACTGAACAGGTAGGAAGCAGAAGAAAAACAGAAAAAAGAAAACAACGGAATAATTATTCCAACACCCCCCCTTGCTGACAACCTGAGAGGAAACAGAAGAAGGAAGAGAGGGAAAGAAAAAAATTAGAAAAGGAGAGAAGACGAGAAAAAGGAACTTGGAGGGAGAAGGAAAGGAAGAGAAAGAGGAGAGACAGGGGAAATTTTTCACACAGATTATCCAGGAAAAACACCAAATCGATGACGGTTCTTCTCTAGGAGTAAGCGGCTGAGAGGTTTCGTGAGCATATCAGCGAGCATGGCGTGTGTTGAAACATGGAGAAGAGATATTTTGCCCTCTTGGACGCATTCCCTGATGAAGTGGTATCTTGCGTGGATGTGTTTGGTCCTCGCATGGTGCTCAGGATTCTTGGCGAGGGCCTCGGCCCCTTCGTTATCAATGTGGAGTGGGATCGGAGAAGAATCTCGGTGAGTAGTTGACGGATCCACAAGCCCTCTTTGCAGGAGTCTGAGAGGGCTGAGAGGGCTTTGTACTCTGCCTTGGTGCTGGAGAGAGACACAGTGGCTTGTTTCCGTGACTTCCAGGAGATTGCGCCTTTGCCGACGTGGTAGGTGTATCCGGATGTGGAGCAGCAATCATCGCGGTCTTTCACCCAGTCCAAATAGAAGTAGCCAGAGAATGATGGTGTTCCACCTAGCCCAAGTTTCAGGTCTTTGGTGTTAATTAGATAGTTGAGCACATGTAAGGCCATGTGCCAGTGAGCGTCAGATGGATCTCGTAGGTGTTGGGAAAGACTGTTGATGGCGAATGACACATCTGGGCGGGTGCATTGTGATAACCAGAGAAGCAACCCAATGAGTTGATTATACGGGCCAGGTGAGGGTGGCTCATCATCAGCGCGGTGATGCAGGTCTGTGAAACTGGAGTCGGTGAGTGTGGGCACTGTCTAGGAAGCGGTCACGTAGATCATTGATGTAATGTTCTTGATGCATGAAAAGATGTTTGTTCTGGATGTCTCTTGTGATTCAGATGGACAGGAAATTGTGCAGATCTTTGTTTGCACCCACTTTGAAACGGCTCCCGAGTTGAGTAATGAGAGTTCCCCCACAATAGCTAAGTTGTGCACATGAGCTGTGAGAGCACCAATTAGCTTGTTGTTGACGGTCTTGAAATAGAGAGTCGCATCATATTTGGAGTTTGAGAGTCCCATTTCAATGAGCGCCTTGTGTAGCTCAACATTCCATTGGTGGGGCAACTGTTTAAGCCCGTAGATCAAGCGGTTTACTTCACACACCCAGTCCAGATGAAGGGGGTTGTTCCATATAGACGGGCTCATCTAGATGACTGTTAAGAAAAGCCTTTTTGAAGTCGACTTGTCAAACTTTCCAGTTCCTGACAGCAAGTAAGCTACAGATGAGCCAAAGAGTTTCCAGCCTCAAGGTTGGGGAGAAAACTTCTTGGAAATCAACACCTTTGATTTGGTTGTAGCCCATGGCGACAAGTCGTGCCTTGAGCTTCTGGATGCATTTTTCCAGACAACGCTTGATCTTAAAAACCCATTTGGATTGGATTATCTTCCGTTTTGCCGGGCGTGGGACTAATTTCCAGGTTTGCATTCCTAGAAGGGAAGCAAATTTGTTGTCTGCGGCTTTTAGCCATTTGAGTTTGTTGGGGGATTTTTGGAGTTTTCTCCAGGTTTTGGGCATATCCAGGTCCTCAGATACCTTGGTGCATTGTGCCCAGCTTCTGTAGCGCTTGACTGGCCTCCTGTCCCTCCCAGAGCTGCGTCTGGGGGGAGAGGGCTGTTTCTGTGTAGCGGTAGGGAAGTCTGGGGCAGAGGCAATACCAGAGGGTTCTGCAGGGTGTGTGGATATTGCTGGTGGGATTTCCGGGAGATCAATGGTGACAATTCCGGCAGAATTGGGGTTGGATTTGAGAGAGTTGGTTGGCGATTGTGTAGAGTTTAGATTGGAGGGAGACAGTATTGGTATAGCCCCCCCTTGCTCAGGAGTGGATGCACTTGCTGGGTTATTGGGATGTTTAATTGTCTGGTGGTATGAACATCGGGGGATGGGGATGACATTGGTGTGGGATTCGATCTCTGTGTGGAGAGGAGCGGGAGGAGTTGACAGATTAGTCATGTAGGGGAATTGAAAGATGACATCACGGGATTTTACCACGTGGCGCTTTTCTAGATCCCATAGACAGTAGCCATTCCCGTCACCAAGATAGGAGAAGGAGAGGAGCATCGAAGCCCTGCCTTTGGGATCAAGTTTCTTCGGATTGGCTTCAGCAACTTTGTACCATATGAGGCAGCCGAAAGGTTTTAGGCGAGTCGGATTGACAAGGCTTTTGCCGATGATTGTAGCTGGAGATTTGAATCCCGTTGGGGTTGTGCATGGAACAGAGTTGTGACTATAAAGAAAGTGGTGAAGTGTGTCAGCCCAAATCGATTTTGGGACTTGAACTTGGATGAGTGAACACTTTATGAAGTTGCCAATCGTTCTGTTTGTCCGCTCCGCCACCCCATTTAGCTCCGGGGAGTGCGGAGGGCCAGGCTTGTGGTGAATTCTGTTTGAAGCAAGGTATGTTGTGAACTCAGTGGAGATGTACTCCCCTCCGTTGTTGGTAAAAAGAGCACAAATTTTGTGAAGCCCGCTTTTCTCAAATGAGGTGCGAAAGATCTTGAAGCAAGTAAAAGATTCATTTTTGGATTTCATGGGGAAGATTGTGGTATGTTTTGAACAGTCATCTACAAAGGTGACAAAGTATCTATACCCCTCCCTCAAGTTAACTTCAAACGAGCCAACATCTCAGTGAACTAGCTCCCCTGGACGATTGGAATGGTATAGGTTGCATGACTTGAAGGCCTTACGCGGGATTTTACTCTGGATGCATGTGGGGCACTGTTGGACCTCAATCTCATTCATCTTGATCAGGTTGATGTTCGACTGCTTCAGAAGTTGCTTGAGGGGTCTAAGACCGATGTGAGACAGGTGGAGATGGTAGCCAAGGAGAGAATTGTCAATGTTCAATGAGAGAGAAATCTTAGTGGAGTTTGAGCTCACATTCTCCGCCGGAAGATAGTAAAGATTTCCTTGGCAATATCCTCAACCGACCCCGGATAGGTGAGTGAGAGGTAGACGTAGTTTGAAGAATGTCACACCTGCTTTTGGTGAAGTGGACATTGAGACTGTTGTCGCAGAGGTTCACTATTGAGAGTAGCGGCTCCTGGAATGCTGGTACTACAAGCGCTTTGAATTCTGACTTGATGCCTAGGGGTAAAGGGAAGAGGCCCTTGTTTGTAGCCTCAACTGTCAAGAGGTCGGCTAGATGAACCTGTGTGTTGTCAGGTTTAAGGCACATGAGAGCGGAGGAGTCTGGGACCATCATCACAGAGCAACCCAAGTCCAGGTTAAGATCTCCGGTCAAATGAGGGTTGAATTTAGAAGAAAAGGAGCACATGACTTGATGTGAGGTGATCTCGTACTCTGATCCGGAGTAATCAGAGTCTTCCTTGATCCGCTGGGATTCCTTGCCGAGCATAGAAACTGATGTTCTTCTGGCTTTAGCCGGAGGTTTGTGCGTCTTCGGTGGGTATGGCTGAGCCGGGTGGTTGGGGTCTGAACCCTGCTCCTTTGGTTTGTTTTAGTGTGCTTTGTATTCTTGTAGGATGTGTGCCGTGTTGAAGCAATTGTTGAGTTTGTGACCATCAACATTTCAGAAAGAGCAGTGTCTGCTTGGTTCTTGAGCCCCTTTTGGCGTAGACATCGGTCTTGCCTTGACAGAGGACATAGTGGGTGCTTGCAGTATATCTTCCTCCCTCGCTTCGCATCGTAAGCCCTCTTGTTTGAGAGTGGCAATGACCCTAGTTTATTCCACTTAGGGTTTGTTCATCAGTGCGGAGACACAGGAGAGCCATTCTTGAGGGAGTGAGGTGAAGATAGCTGTTGTGTAAAAGTCGTCCTGAGTGAGTGGACACTCTGGGTTAGTGAGAGAGTTGAGACGCTTGAAGACCTTGGCCATTTTGTCAAGGTGCCCCTCCATGTCATCCCCTTGCATCCGGGACAGAAATAATTTTCTCATCCAGTACATAACCCCGCCGGAGGAGGAGTCTTGGTGGGCGTTTTGTAGTCCGACCCAGAGCTTTTGCGCATCTTTGTGGAAGTGTCTAATTGATTGTCTGCGCTATGATGCTACAGATGGCACCGTTGTCAGAGGAGAAAGTGGGAGATTTCTTGGGGTTTGGAAGGTGGGATTGATGATGTAGTCAACCCCTGTCGTTTCAAAATGCATTTCGAGGACCCAGCTCCAGTCGAGATAGTTGGAGTCTGGGCCTGGAGGCTTTAATTTCTCAATTGTGTTTGATAATTTGAGAGCGGGGTGGCCGACAAGGCCAGATGAGAAGGGTTTTGAATCCTGGGTCTCCAAAGTGGCTGCCTTTGGATTTGAGAAGGAAGCAGTGTTGTCTGCCATTGAAAGTGATTTGTTGAGCTTTGTCAAAAGCGGACGGATCCTTCAGATTTTTTTTTTTTTTTTTTGGCTCCAGGCAATGTGCGTAGCTATTTCGCAATGGGTCTCATAACCTGTTGCAGAAAACTGGGAGCCATTATGTGTGGTGAGTGGAAGGATAGTTGTATTTTATTCATGAGAAACAGAATGAAAGAAAAAGAGGAAAGAGAAAATAAAAAAACATGAGATGAGGTACTTACCTGGGAGCCAGTATGTGCGGTGAGTGGAAGGATGAGGAAAGGTTCCTTCCACCCATGCTGTTCCCAGATAAGCTACATGAGACTGACATACACTGAACCGGTAGGAAGCAGAAGAAAAACAGAAAAAAGAAAACAACAGAATAATTATTCCAACAGTTATCGGTCCGAATACTTCTCCAAAGTGAGTAACTAAAGACTGCAACAACTTCTGGAGTGCAGGATCTGGTCCGAACACCATAGTTAAACCCACTGGTTGTTCATCCCTAGGTCCTGATACTCCTTCTGATTCCATTAAACATAGAAAAGATTCTCTGGCGCCTTCAAAAAATTCATGGCGCCTTATTATCTGAGGGAGGAAGTTTTTGTCTCTGTCGGACAAGATGGTGAGTTTGTGCGCTTTGATACTGGAAGTGGTCGAAGACCCCAAATTAAATTCTCCTACGTTCCCATGACGGTCATGTAGGTGCCATGTATTGGATTTCCAGTCAGTAAAAGTGAAATTGGAGGCAATCCAATCACGTCCCAAGATGATACCACCCTAGCTACTACGGCGAAATTGATCTCCGCCAGGACAAATTGTAGCGTTGCCAATTGGTTGTCAGAGATCCGGTCCACAAAATCTCCGGTAACTTTGAAGGATTTGGTAGAATGCTCAATCGGCAGGCCGCAATTCGAAACATAGGATGAGCCAGTGCCAGTGTTAAGGAGGACCCTGGCCAAGCGGCCCTCAATGGGATGATGGAACTCAGCTCGAATCCCTTGAGATTCATCAACCGCCGCTTCGACTGCATGGCCACCATTGGTGCACAAGCAATTGTATACAACATCAGTGGCAACAACCGACAACTTTGGAATCAGCTCGTAACACTCATCTGACGCGGTTGTCCCCATGGCTGAGCAACTAGCTTCTGATTCAGCTGACTTAGGCTCATGGTGGTTTTTATCACAGTGAGGCTCAGGTGGGTTCTTTTCATTTGCAACAGGTTTTAGATTGCTAAGAGAGGAAGAAATTACAACTAATGTCGGTGGGAGAGACAGTTCCTCACCAACTATTCTTTTTAGATTGACTAGCCTCCCAGTGTTTCTGGGCGGCTGACTTAGGTTCTGGGCACTTATTGACCCTATGACCGGTTTGCTTACAGTTGTGGCAAGGAAAAACAATTTTCTTCTTGTCAGAACCAAAACCTTCTCCGTGGGCTCAACACTGGCGACAGGCCCAGCTTGGGCGTCCCTGTAGTGCTGGTCGTGGGCGATGGCTGTCATGAAGACAGAGTGCATTGTGAGAGGCAACCCACGGATAGTCTCTGCCATCACAAACTCTGACACCTTCTTACTGAGGCCCGGGTTTAGCTGTTGGATGAAGGCGGTCTACTTGTCATGCGCAAAGCTGATTGTCCTCACCTTGGTCTGCCACGCACAGAAACGTTCATAGAACAGCTGGACCACCTCGTTCTGTTGCTACCAGAGACGATTAAATTCTGCCGTGATTAGCGCCGGTGGGGAGCCAAGCGGGTTTAGGCAGAGAAGCCAGGTTTTTGGCCGGGTCCCGGTGATGGAAGCTTCTTTCAAGTCTCAGAACAATTTTCCACTGAGGTGTTGGCTTCCTACTCAATGCCAGATGCCAGGATGAGTGAGTTGATCCTCCAGGAGCATCCCAATTGTTTCTAGCCAATCGCCAGCACTCTCACCGACGCCGCCAGTAAACTTCGGGCTATCTTTCATGGGCCATCCCTTCAAGACCTTGTTAGGGTCCATTTGGAGTGGGAGGACCAGTTCTGGTTCATTGCCCATTGTATTTGTTGGACAGCTTTCATGAGGGTAGTTGGGAACCACCCAGGGGCCGGTTGCCAGCTTGGATCTGGTTTGAGTGGTAGGACAAGGTGCCAAGACATTTGGCTTTGGCTCCTCGGTTCTACGCTGGGGTTGCGGGTTGACGTTCATCTGTTTGAACGAGCTGGTCAGGTATTTTTCTACTCCTAATCCTGACGAGCATGACACTGAATTTGAGGAACCTACAGGATCTTTGTAGTAAATTAGATCCTCTCCCTCATCAGCATGCAACTAGTCATGGTGGGAAAGCCACTGACATTGTGCATCGGTCATTTCCGTAATCTCCGCTGTGGTGCAAGTCTCCTGATTTTTTGGTTGTGGAGGAACTTCACCAGGATCTTCTGCGGGGAATTCCCGCTTTGGCGGGGTTCGCGTTAATTTTTCCATGTTTGACATCTGTTACAGGCAAAAACAAAGACAAAGATAGTAAGCTACCGTTTGTGCTTTCTCTTAAACCCACAGGCGCAGATTCTGACTGATTCTCAACCCCAGAGGTGCCCGACGACGTGCCGGGACTTTGGAAAGGAAGAAGAAATATTTTCTTATTGTGTTATCACACTTCTACTCTCCGGCACTCTCACCTGTCCGGGTCACAAGCCCTCGACTTATGTAAGGACAAGGATAAAAAATCAACAAACCTAGTCAGGGAAAGAGCTCTTCTTCTGATTCAGAAAAAAAGATTATTGTCAAATGCGATGGGGAGTAGGTAGATGGGAGGTGTGATATAGGTAAAAAAAAAATCTAGTATTTTAGTTCTCGCTACCACTGAAGCGGGGCTCTTAAGTAATTATGAGACTCAGTAGATGGAAGCTTGCAGCAAGATGTGGATTATGATTCTCGAGAAAATATCCTTCTTGGATTTCCTAGAGAAGAAGGAAACATAGCCTACAAAAGAGTCCTCTATTTATAGAGAACAAAGCATAAGACAAACAACGACGAGAGACACAAGAGAGGAGGGGGCTTTAATCAATAGATTATTGCAAGAGAAAGCCCCCCTGCGTCTACTTAACAGTTGAGACATACTAGAGGGTAATGTACTGGGCTAGTCCTAGTACTTCTATTAGAATATACACGACCCCTGCTTTATGCAGGGCATCATGACACTACTACTAGTCCAAATACATCCTTGGGACGTGTCGGATGGTAGCTTCTATAGTAGCCCAGCTACAGTGTACACTCTCTTATATCCCCTCAGGGGCCAGCCGGTCCTGGAGGGAAGGAAAGAGAGTACACTTTCTTCTCTCCCCTCAGGGACCGGCCGGTCCTGGATGGAAGGGAAGAGAGTACACTCTCTTCTCTCCCCTCAGGGACCGGCCGGTTCTGGATGGAAGGGAAGAGAGCACACTCTCTTCTCTCCCCTCAGGGACCGGCCGGTCCTGGAGAGAAGGGAAGAGAGTACACTCTCTTCCCTCCCCTCAGGGACAGGTCAGTCCTGGAGGGAAGGAAAAAGAGTACACTCTCTTCTCTCCCCTCACGGACCAGTCAAAGGAAGAGATTAGCCTCTCTTCTCTCCCCTCAGGGACTGGTCGGTCCGGGAGGGAAGGGAAGAGAGTACACCCTCTTCTCTTCCCTCAGGGACGAGTCGGTCCTGGAGGGAAGGGAAAAGAATGCAATCTTTTCTCCCCCTCAGGGACCAGTTTGTCCTTGGGGGAAGAAAGAGAGTTCAATTCCTTCTCTTCCCTCTAGGACCGGTCAGCCTGGGAGGGTGGGTGAGCTAAATTAGTGCCAGTCTGCTCACCGAGGGGTTTCCTCTCCGTGAGCAGGTTAAAACCTACTTGCCAAGAGGAAACCTCTCGATGAGTAGAGTTACAGCTGTTTGCCGAGAGGCATCCTCTCAATGAGCAGGTTGACACTTGCCCACCGGAAGGATTCCCCTCCCCAGGCAGGTTCTAACATGCTCACTGCTCCCTGCTCAGTGTATTGGTGATCATGTCAATCTGCTCGGTGAGCAGGTCAAACTGCTAGCTGAGACAGCTCGGTGTGCAGTTCAATCTGCTCACCAAGCTGTCTTGGTGAGCAGGTGAATACAGTTACAGGGACAGCTCGGTGAGCAGCCGGTTAATCTGCTCACCAAGCTGTCTTGGTGAACAGCTAGCCATTGAGGTTGCCACTTTGGTGGCTGGCAAGGAGGTTGAACTTGGACCGCTTTGCCTTGACGGCTGGGTATACCCAGCACAAGATTGCATAAACAGGTGTTCATGACCAAGTTGCCTCATCGATGGCAGGTTAAACTTACACCAAGCCATTGACGCAATAGCCTCTTTGATGGCTGGGTACACCCAGGTGTTGACAAGGTTGCCTCATCGACGGCTGGGTACACCCAGGAGGTTGCCTCCTCAACAGCTGGGTATACCCTGCCATTGATGAGGCTGCCTAATCAGTTGTTGGGTATACCCAGCCATTGAGGAGGTTGCCTTTTCAATGGCTGGGTAGAACCACATAGGGAATGGGACTTGCTTTTGGTGTGGAGTGCATATAAAGTCCCCCTTTCTTGAGGGACAATCCATGTGCATCCCTCCACAGAGCACCCGGCGAGAGTAGCTAGAGGGTTCACAACAGAATTGCCGGTGAAATGCTTGTGTTACTGGCAAGGTCTGCAGATTTAAAGTAATCTGGAGTGATGGATCTCCAGATGAAATATTTCCGGCTTGCAAAGGGGGCTATTCAGCATAAATCTTGGCTTTTTACTGGGAAACCTTCAACTGCATATCAAGTTCTGATCAAAGGGGGATTTTTTTTTTTTTTGAAAAATGTACAGTAAGAAACCTGTGATCTTGGTTTTGTGAAATCAAGGATTTACTAAACTTTGATTCATATATATATATATATCCCATTTTGATTTTTTTCTGTCACACAAGTTGATTTAACTGCACCCGCAAACAATACAGACAGGAGAAATGAAGGGATGTCACTCCAACAGAGTGAAAAAAATAAATCTGTTTGTCTAGCTAACTGCTTGTTTGGTGGTCAGCATTTGATTACAATAAATTTTGCACCATGCTGAAGTTTGACTGTGCAAACCTCAGAAAGTCTTTTCTGAAGTTTGCATGGGCAAACCCCAGCAAATCTTTGCAGAATTTTGCATGGGAAAACCCCAGCAAATTTTTGCTGAAGTTTGCCTTGGCAAATACCAGCAAAACTTTGCTGAAGTTTTCCTGGGCAAACCCCAGCTAATCTTTTCTGAAGTTTGCATGGGTAACCCCAGGAAAATCTTTGCTGAAGCTTGTCTCGGAAAACCCCAGCAAATCTTTGCAGAAGTTTTCCTGGGGAAACACCAGCAATTCTCGGCTGAATAGTGGCAACCTCCTGCAAGGAGTGGCAAACTCCTGCAAGGAGTGGCAAACTCCTGCAAGGAGTGGCAAACTCCTGCAAGGAGTGGTAAACTCCTGCAAGGAGTGGTAAACTCCTGCAAGGAGTGGCAAACTCCTGCAAGGAGTGGCAAACTCCTGCAAGGAGTGGCAAACTTCTGCAAGATGTGGCAAGCTTCTTCAAGGAGTGGAAAGCTCCTGGAAGGAGTGGGAAACTCCTGAAAGGAGTGGAAAACTCCTGCATTAAGGAGTGGCAAACTCCTCACAGCAGTTTGCAGTGCAAACTCCTCACCGGGGTTTGCAGTGCAAACTCCTCACCGGGGTTTGCAGTGCAAACTCCTCACTGGTATTTGCAGTGCAAACTCCTCACCAGGGTTTGCAGTGCAAATTCCCCACAGGAGTTTTCAGCTCCAAAATGGGGTTTTCAGGCAAACTCCAAAACACAGTTTGCAGGCTAATTCCACACTGGAGTTTACAAGCAAACTACACAATGGAGCTTACAGGCAATCTCCTCAATAGAGTTTGCAGGCAAGCTACTCAATGGGGTTTACAGGCAAACTCATCACAGGAGTTTTTGAGCAAACTCCTCACTGGAGTTTCCAGGCAAACTCCACAATGGAGCTTGGGGGAAAACTTGACAGTAGAGCTTGCAGGCAAACTCCACAATGGATTTTGCAGGAAAACTCCAGTACACTGGAATTTGAAGGCAAACTCCAGTACACTGGAATTTGCAGGCAAACTCCAGTACACTGGAATTTGCAGGCAAACTCCAGTACACTGGAATTTGCAGGCAAACTCCAGTACACTGGAATTTGCAGGCAAACTCCAGTACACTGGAATTTGCAGGCAAACTCCAGTACACTGGAATTTGCAGGCAAACTCCAGTACACTGGAATTTGCAGGCAAACTCCAGTACACTGGAATTTGCAGGCAAACTCCAGTACACTGGAATTTGCAGGCAAACTCCAGTACACTGGAATTTGCAGGCAAACTCCAGTACACTGGAGTTTGCAGGCAAATCCCATTACACTGGAGTTTGCAAGCAAACTCCAGTACACTTGAGTTTGCAAGCAAACTCCAGTACACTTGAGTTTGCAAGCAAACTCCAGTACACTTGAGTTTGCAAGCAAACTCCCTTGAGGAGTTTGCCTGCAAACTCCCTTGAGGAGTTTGCCTGCAAACTCCCTTGAGGAGTTTGCCTGCAAACTCCCTTGAGGAGTTTGCCTGCAAACTCTCTTGAGGAGTTTGCCTGCAAACTCCCTTGAGGAGTTTGCCTGCAAGCTCCATTGAGGAATTTGGAGTTTGCAGGCAAACTCTTCAGAGGAAAAACCTCATCAATCGGAAGGAAATCCTTCCGGTTGATGAGGTCATTGTACCTCATCAATTGGAAGGACTTCCTTCCAATCAATAAGGTACAGAAACCTCATCAAGCGGAAGGAAATCCTTCTGGTTGATGAGGTCGTTGTACCCCATCAATTGGAAGGACTTCCTTCCAATCAATGAGGTACAGAAACCTCATCAAGCGGAAGGAAATCCTTCTGGTTGATGAGGTCGTTGTACCCCATCAATTGGAAGGACTTCCTTCCAATCAATGAGGTACAGAAACCTCATCAAGCGGAAGGAAATCCTTCCGGTTGATGAGGTTGTTGTACCTCATCAATTGGAAGGACTTCCTTCCAATCGACGAGGTGCAATCCGGTTGATGAGGTCGTCGTACCTCATCAATTGGAAGGACTTCCTTCCAATTGATGAGGTATAAAAACCTCATCAGTCGGAAGGATATCCTTCTAGCTGATGAGGCATTTGTACCCACCAACCGGAAGGAAATGGTTGATGAGGCTCATGTACCTCATAAACCGGAAGGATTTTCTTCTGGTTGATGAGGTTCATGTACCTCATCAACCGGTAAGATTTCCCTCCGGTTGATGAGGCTCTTGTACCTCATCTGTCAAGCTGGTAGGTACCAGCTTGACGGGAATGCAAGCCTGCTCGCTGACCTCGTCAGACCAGCTTGACGGGTGGGCTTGTCTGTTTGTCAACTTGCCGAAAGTCTGGCAAACTCCGGCAAAATTTTGCCGGAGATTGCTGTTGTTTGTCTTTGTCTGCCTTTGTTTGCCAGAGAATTTTCTTGGGTGGCGCACACCGATGGAATTGTTTTTATCGGTGGCACCCATCCGATGAATTCAATTACATTGGTGTGAGCCAGCACTGATGAATTTGAATTCATCGGTGCTGGCTCACACCAATGAATTTGAATTCATTGGTGCTGGCTCACAACAATGAATTTGAATTCATCGGTGCTGGCTCACACCAATGTAATTGAATTCATCGCATGGGCACACACCGATGAAATCATTTACCTTGGTGTGAGCCACTGATTCTGGTGGCCAACCAAGCTCATTTGCATTGGTTAGCTACCACTGATAAAATGAACCATCGGTGGCAAGTCCAACCAAGTCTTCTTTCCTCGGTAGATGCCAGGCGAGTTTAGCTCGCCTGTCTATCAACGGATGATTGAAATTTCATCGGTTGGGCAGCCCCCCGAGTTTGCCTTGGGTGCTCTGAAACCGAGTTTAACTCGGGGGGAAAAACCCTCGCGCGAGTTTGAATCGGATGCATGTTGCATCGGGTCAAACTCAACCAATTTTAAATTGGTTGAGTGTAACCCAAGTTGCCTGGGTTACACCCAACCAAGTAATTATTTTGGCGGTGATTACATGCTGGTTTTGAGCTTCATGCATGGTCAATGACTTAATTGCTTACCGGTTATGATAGAGTTCAATAAAGCTTCAGGAGTTGAAGTTGGTGCTTCATCACCGTGCACCGAGGTTATGGCTTCTTCACCTGATGATGGAATCTGACAAATAATTCATGAAGTTGCGTGTGGGGATGCATGTGTGACATTCAAGAGGCTGAAGATGACAGAGCTGTGACATGTTTCAACACCACTTTGGCGGCATTCCCGCAGACGAGGACACACAACATTTAGAAAATCGCCCAACAAAGACCCTTCGGAAGACTTAGAACCACTGACAGACTACAGAGGAAAGGATATCAAAGAGGACGAAGGATGACATCCACGGTGACACTGTTCGTTGACCTTGTAAAACACTTTGGAATAGAAAACTTATAAACATACTTTTGATTTTTTTTAGATACCCACTTTCGAACTACACCTTCTCTACCAAGGAGGCTCAACCTGAGGAAGACCCGTCAGTAACCTCGCGACTTCAACGATTGCAAAACAACTATGAGGATTTCGGGATGCGTAGGACGGTCGAGGGGATCCTTGTCGTACACGAACACGGCCATCCTCACGTGCTCATGCTCCAGATCGCCAACGCTTTCTTCAAACTGTAAACGACACGTTCTCATTTAGTCAATCAGTCAAACACTTGACGGGATGCTAACTGAACTCGACCGGATTTTGATTTTTGATTGATCATTAAAAGACCCGGCGATTACCTTAGACCAGGAGAAGACGATGTCGAAGGCTTGAAGGAAAGATTGGACGACCGCTTGGCCCCTCCCTCCGGTCAATTTGGAGCTGGTACGACAAGCGCACAAGGACAGAAAGACTGGGAGATCGGAGACTGTCTCTCCCAATGGTGGAGACCAAACTGTTTTGAGTGCCTTTTTTTTTGCTAGCCAATTTATACATCTTCCAGGCTGACTGAAAATAATTTGCCTTTTTCAAATCCGCTTTCGTAGATGAAAGTTTCATGGTTCGTCGTTTTGTCTCTATCTTTATACACCAACTAGAATATTAGTCAGGCTCTTAATCCCTTCTCCCATTTCTACCACAGTATCCTTATGTCCCTGCTCACATCACCAAACCAAAGGAATGTAAAATGCTCTACCTGGTTCAACTTCCAGAAAAAAGTAAAGTACCCTGCCTTCTTCTAACCCTTTGGGGCCATATTTCATCGATAAACCATCTTGATTTTTTTTTGTCTTGTCTGGTGTCTTTAGAGGTTTTATCGGTGCCAAAAAACATGAAACTGTTGGCGATCCCTCTCTTCGAACTCTATGATAATCCTCAAAGGTAAATCATCTCAAGTTCCACCATCGTCTTTTATTTACTGATCTGATTTTTTTTTTTTTTTGCCTTTTTTTGAACATGTGGATGCAGATATGGTCCTCAGCTGGCTGCCATCCCTCACGTCCTCTCTCGGTTCTCATTCATCTATGCTTAAAAAGTCTTACTCCACTACTTGAAACCAATTGAATGATTATGTGCTTGTGTACAATCTGAACGCGCAAGTCCTCGCTGCCGAACCATCCACCATTTCACACTCAGCAGAAAAAAAAAAAAAAAACTAGTGAATTATTGAAAAATATACACCGCTAGGAACATCCAAATCGCAATCGTGGACGGATAGATTACCGCGATTTGTTTTGTGGATCCAAGAAATATTTCTCTTGACTTCTTGGATATGAAAGCATTATAATCTTTACGACTGTGCTTCTTGTCTGTGAATGTACCAGATATGTACAGAAGCTTTCTTGGTTTTTGCATTTGCACTCAGAGGAACATGTCTTTTCTCGTCAATAGGACTCCCGTCTGAGGGTGTCCAGGACATGCGGCTGGTTTTGCAAGTGCTTCGTTTATCATTTTTTATTTAACACTTCGCGTAATCAAGTAGGGTCTCGGGAGAAGGTCGGTTCTTTTCAATTTGCTTTTTTTGTCAACGGGAGAGGGAATCTTGCTGGCCATGAAAATCAACATGGTATAAGAAACGTCTAACAAACAGTCTGGGTGATGTGAGCATAACAAGTTTCTAGTGTGTCTCACTAAAAAAAAAAGGACAAGGGTGTTTTATATATTTGTCAAAGAAATAGCGTGGTAAGAAATTAATTCTTGGAAGAGGTTTGCTGTTGTTGGATGCGTTCGTTTCTCTTTTCGATTCGCTTGATGATGGTGTGTTGCATGTTCAAGTTGGCCTTCAACCAGAACTTGAGAGAGCCGTAATGGTCCAAGAAATATTCCAAGAGACTGTGTGAGAAGTATCCGGTGGTCACGTACGGTTTCAAGTTGGTCGAGGCTAGAGTGTTTAAGACTTGCTTGACATAATCGTTTGCTGTCGGGATGAGGTAGGTGGCTTTCTTGATCTTGGACATCTGCGATGCCTGCGTTGGTGTTGTGAAATATAAATCATCGGCAAGTGCTTACATTGCTATGAAAACAATAAAAAAGACACTTACTACGAAATAGGTGTTCAAAAGCTTGACGTCGATCCCTTTACATTCCAATTCAGTTCCGAGAGCTTGAGACCAGGTATATAAGAAGCCCTTGGAGCCGGCGTAAGTGGATAGCATGGGGGTAGGGATCAGTGCACTAAAGCTACCAACGTTCAAGATCAAGCCTTTCTTGTAGGGTAACATGAAGGGTATGACTAATTTGGTAAGGTATAAGACCGCCAAGACGTTGACGTTGATGATTGAATTGATATCTTGATCGAGATCGTTCTTGTGGAACTCCAATGGTCGCGAGTGGGATAGACCGGCATTGTTGATCAAGATTGAGATGTTGGAGCGAGTAGAAATCTGTTTGAGTTTCTCGAGTATCTTATCCCAATCTTTTCCTTGAGTTTGTTCTTCAACCGGTACGACCGATCCTGAGTCTTTCTCTCTTTCTCGATGATCGGATAGGTCGATGGTCTCGATTTCGATTTCGATCGATCGATTGACATCTTTCAAGAGCTCTTCTTGAAGGCTCGTTAACTTGCCTTGATTTCTACCAATCAAAAATAGGTTGAATCCTGCCTCGGATAATTCGATAGCAAATTCTTTACCGATCCCATTTGTCGGCCCGGTGATGATCGCCCAGGATGAGGAGTTCTTGGTTACCGGCTTCTTTCGATCTTTGTCGGCCGCTGCCACTCCCTTGGCTTCTCTTTCCCTCTTCTTTAATAATAAGTTGACCTTTAAAGAATCTAGGGAGATCTTGAAAGGCTTCGACAAGGGTGAAAAGCAGAATAGCAGGTTTAAAAGTGATAGTTGATATTTCAAGACCGTCAAGAATCCGATCAAGCTTAATGAGCCTAGTAGAATCGAGCCGGGTGTGCCTTTGAAGTCTAATGTTTAACCCATCAGTCAGTCCACATGAATCATCGGTTGGTCAGTGATTGATAACCTTGAGATCGATGGTCAAGGGGAAAGAAGAGATGAGAATAAACTGACTCAGTAGCTCGGTTTGAACAGATCGAACCAGGTTGAGAAATCCATGGAAGCTCATTTTGAGTCGATCGACTGTATTCCTTTTGGGCTTGTGAAGTGGATGGTGGGAGGTTATAAGTCTATCGTCTGTGAATGAGATGCAGTAAAAATTGGAAATGTCTTCGGGCAGTAGTTCCCTCGTGGTTGATGGAAGGGCTGGTCCAACGAAGCTATGGGGAAAGACAATCGTTCAACTGGAGTTCTCCTGAGACTGACTGCTTCCAATGGGTCGCACCCCCTTTATCGTCTTGCTTGCTGCCCCCAGTGGGTTGAGAATGCCGTCATTAGATTTGGCCAATTCAGGAGACAACGCAAGGGAAATCAAATCAGCACCTGAATTCCTGTGCCCCTGAAAATATTTCATTTGTCTACAAAACTCCCTGGGTCGCAGCTAACACAACCCATCCGCTTCGGTCGAGGGCCGGTGAGGTGACTTAGACTAGCCCGGAGATTCCGAAGGAGGTAGTCAATGGAATGGTCAGAGTGTCTTTCACATAAATATTTACAAGTTTTTACTTCACAAGCCCATCCATTACACCATGGGCTCCGGAGGACGGCCCTTGGACGCTCTTCTGGACGGCGCCAAAACTGTCCAGGACTTGGTGGGCGAGGAGCGTCCACCGGTCGACTTTTGTACGGTAATGAAAGACCGTCCAAAAGCTGGCCATTGGACAGTTTCAAGACTGTCCAAAAAGTGACCATTGGCCAGATTGACATCATGGGGCCAGCCGGCCCCAGCAGGCTGGCTGCCCACTGGGGGTCGACAGGACAGCTGGCCGGGAGGCCGGCCTGGGGGTAAGGTTGCGATCCGGTGTGCCGGCTCCGGATGTGGCTCATCCGCATCCCGAATCCGGCTCCAGAGCCAGTTAGCTGCCAGATTGCTGCTAGGCAGCTTGGCACTAGCTGGCAGCTGCCAACACATTGTTAATTGGAGATTTGTTATCAGAAATTGTATTTACAGTGCTATACATTATACTCGGAGTCGTAATCGGATGAACGTTGAAACACTGGAGTCTTTGATCTGCCTCAAGGACTGGGTCCAACATGAAGTTGTTGATGTTGAATAACCCGTTGTTTTTTTTTTTTTTACGACTCCGCTATTCTGCTTTCACACCTCTAGTCTGTATTCCAAATGCTTTCCTCTTTCTCTGACTCTCTAAACAAAGTAATCAACCAGTGCATTGCTCAACAACACTCCCATTACCCTCCGGATACCGGGTCGCCAGGCACCCTACCCGCGACCCAACCCAACCCGGCATCCAACCAGATTATGCCGGATCAAATCCTTACCTGGGGGTCCGCAAAAAAAGTGAGATAATGCGGATACAATCACCACAAAGAAAATGATGGCACCTTCATATGGGTGCCTCCCCAAAGTACAAAGGGTCCTTTGTACTTTAGGGAGGCACCTGATGAGCTAAACTGTCTCTGAGACTGAAGGGTGACGGAGCAGTGAATAGAGTGGATTAGATTTCATTAATCAGAATGAGAACAATAAAGAAAAGATGAAGAAAGTATAAGGAGAAAGAAATAAAAGAAATGTGGATACTACTTATCTGAAGGGTGACGGAGCAGTGAATAGAGTGGATGAGAAAAGAACTCTATTCACTGTCGGCCCCTCAGGTAAGTATAGTGCCCAATATGTGA
The DNA here is from genome assembly GCA_001624995.1 of Puccinia horiana. NCBI lineage: Eukaryota > Fungi > Basidiomycota > Pucciniomycetes > Pucciniales > Pucciniaceae > Puccinia > Puccinia horiana. Next base: position 2,822,262 of record LWDY01000019.1, read on the forward strand.
CATGTCTGTAACAGGTATGCAACAGGACAAGAGAGGGCTAGAGACCTAGTTCAACACCCCCCTTACTGCATAGCTGTTAACAGGGTTAGTCAGAAGAGATTTTAAAAGAAAACATTGTAGCCAGTGGGCTATAGAAATTCGAGAAGAAAAAGTGAGTGAAAGAAAAAAAAATTGAAACACAAGCTTACAAGACAAAGAAAGAAAGGAATAAGTAATTGAGAGATGGAGTGAGAAGGGAAGGTCATGGGACAATGCCAAACATCAAGCAGTGTCATTCAAGAAGGATTCGGGTTAATGGTTTTGTCAGCATGTCCGCCAGCACATCTGAAGTGAAGACATGAAGCAGTGATATTGAGTCGTCCTGGAGGCATTCCCGGATGAAGTGATATCGAGCATGTATATGCTTCGTTCTTGCGTGGTGCTCAGGGTTCTTTGTGAGAGCTTTGGCACCTTCATTGTTGACATGCAATGGGATTGCTGACGCAGGCCAGAGGTGGAGTTTGTGGAGGACGTGACGAAGCCACAAGACCTCTTTGCATGAATCGGAGAGGGCCTTGTATTCTGCCTCCGTACTTGACAAGGATACCGTGGCTTGCTTTCGGGACTTCCAAGATATTGCCCCTTCAACAATCATCCCGGTCTTCCGCCAAATCGGAATTGGAGTACCCTGAGCATGTCAGATCGCCACCGAGTCGCAGCTTGAGATTGGTGGTGGAAACTAGATAGTTCAAGATGCTCACAGAGGTGTACCAGTGAGATAGGGACGGGTCCCGAAGATATTGAGAGAGCTTGTTTACTCCAAACAAGATGTCGGGTCGGGTGCATTGAGAGACCCAATGATTTGATTGTAAGGACTTGGTGAAGTCGGGTCGGAAAGAGTCTTGTGGGTAAGGTTCTTGAAGTGAGTGTCGGTGGGAGTTGAGACGGTATGAGAGATACCATCCATGAATCGCTCACGTAGCTTGGCAATGTAATGTGATTGGTTCATCATTACATACCAGTTGGGGACATTGTGCATTATTTTTATTGAAAGGAAATGGTTCATTTCTTCATCAGCGCCAATTTTGAAATGCTTGCCGATTGATGAGATTACTGAGTCCACAAAGGAGGGTTTGCCAAAGATTGCTAGATCATGGACATGCGTGTTAAGGGCACCGACGAGTTGGCCGGCCACGATTTTGAAATAGAGAGTTGTATTGTAGCTGGAATTTTTCAGGCCAAGATCAAGGAGCCCTTTGTGTAATTCGAGGTTCCACTGCCTCAGGGATTGTTTCAACCCATAGAGTGATCGATTAACCTCACACACACAGTCAGGGTGGTGAGGATCCTCAAAACCAGGAGGTTGCTCCATGTAGATGGGAGTGTTGAGAAAAGCGGTCTTGAGATCCACCTGTCAACCTTTCCAGTTCTTGCTTCCAAGGAGACTGAAGATTAGTTGTAAGGTTTTGAGACGGAGAGTAGGAGAAAAGACCTCGTCATAATCAAGTCCATGGACCTACAAGTAGCCCATGGCAACTAGACAAGCCTTGAGCTTTTCAAATCGTGCGGTCAGGTCGCCGTTTTACCTTGAAGACCCATTTGTATTTGATGATCTTCTGTTGGTGCGGCCTTGGGACGAGTTTCCAGGTTTGCATGCCCAGAAGGGAGGAAAATTTCTCATTGGCTGCTTTCAGCCACTTGTGTTGGTTCAGAGAGTTTAGTAGCTGACACCAGGTCTTTGGGGTATCAATATCTGAGTCGGGCGTGTTGTCCAGTTTGACTGTGGCATTTTTGGACCACTGGCCTAATTGGTCTGGTGGTTTGCGTGCCCAAGAAGAGACTCAACGAGGGGGTGGAGAAGGGGAGGGTGAAGATCAGGGAGAGAGATGAATGACAGATCCGATGTGGTATATTTGTTGTCATCTCTCTGCGCTGTTGGTAGAGGGGGAGAAGAAGGGAGGGAATTGACGGAGGCTGAGATGGCCATGAGATCTTGGCTGAGATTGGCTTTGGGGTGGTTGTGAGTTTCAACCCGAATGGGAAGACACACTCCCTAAAGACCTTGTCGCACGATTTGATGATGGTTCTTATTGGGGCCGGCTAAATGCACACCACCCCGAAAGGTGTTCTTTGGCATGCACACCCCATTTGGGGGCGTGCGAGGCTCGCAAGCCTCAATTATGGCGTCCTCATGGATGCAGGCCTTTGACCATGATGTGCACGCCCCAGACAGGACCTGAGGGGCTCAGTGACCGGCCGCTGGGTCCTGCTTGGTGGATGCACGCCTTGATTTGAGGTGTGCATCCCGTGAGGAAGACAAGGCATTCAAGTCCACGATCGGTCTTGGAGGGAATGGGAGAGAGCACTCTCTCCTTCCTTCCTTCCAAGACCAATTGTCATGGAGGGAAGGGACAAGAGAGTACACACTCTCTCCCTTCCCGCCAAGATTGATCAGTCCTGGAGGTGGGGAGGAGAGAGTACTCTCTCCTTATCCCTCCAAGACCAATCGGTCTTGGAGGGATAAAGAGAGAGTGCTCTCTCCTCATCCCTCCAAGACCAATCGGTCTTGGAGGGATAAGGAGAGAGTGCTCTCTCCTCATCCCTCCAAGACCGATTGTTCCTGGATGGATGAGGAAAGAGTACACTCTCTCCTTATCCCTCCAAGATCGATCAGTCCTGGAGGGATGAAGAAAGAGTTCACTCTCTCCTTATCCCTCCAAGATCGATTGGTCCTGGAGGGATGAGAGATTGCTCTCACACCCCTTCAGGCGTGCTGTGGGGCATGCATCATCCCGCACGCCCTCGGTTTGGGCTGCTACCCCTGTCCACGTCCTTCAAGGCAGACATGAACAACCCATGGCGTGCATCGGCATGCACGCCACGGATCAAGGGCGTGCCAACTTTGGCACACCCTTCGATCTGGGACAAAAACATCCTCTGGGAAGTGCACGACTATGCACACCGCACCCATGGGGTGTGCCCAGCCTTGCACGTCCCATTGGGAACGTGGAAGAACGGTATGTCCCATTCCGGGCGTCCATGGTCGATGGACGCCCGGAATGTGGTGTGCACACCAAAGGACGCCTCACCGGAGGCATCCTTTTAGCAAATCCGGGGCGTGGTTTTAGCTGGCCCCTTTTTTTTTCAAGGTCCCACAGTCTGAAGCGGTTTCCGTTGGTCAAATACGATAGGAGGATGGAGGCTTGTCCTTTGAGGTCGAGCTTTTGTCGATCGGCCTCGGGTACCTTGTACTAGGCAAGGCATCCAAATGGTCAGATTTGAGACAGGTCAATGGGGTTTGGGGAGGTGAACGCAGCTGGTGTGTTGCAGGAGAAAGAATTGTAAGGGAAGAGGGAGTGACAGAGAGTGTCCGTCCAGAATGATTTCGGAAGATGTGCGTGGAGTAGGGAGGATTGTTCAATTTGTGCGCTCTGCCACTCCATTGAGTTGAGGAGAATGGGGTGGGCCCGGCTGATGATAGATAGGATGAGAAGTTGGAGGACAAGTACTCACCGCCATTATCTGTGTGTAGAGATCGGATGGTGTGGGAGCCAGATTTTTTGAAGAAGGCACGGAAAATTTTGAAGCAAGAGAAAGATTTGCTTTCGAGTTTCATGGGATAGATGGTAAGATCTTTTGAGTAGTCATCTACAAAGGTGACAAAGTATCAATATCCTTTGTTGGAGGTGACCTCGTATGATGCAATGTCTGAGTGAATGAGTTCACCTGGGGAAGAAGATTGATGAGCAGAGCGTGATTTAAAAGGAAGGCGGGGCATCTTTGATTGAACACAGATCGAGCACTGACAAACCTCAGTCTCGTTGTTGATTGTGGGGATAATGTTGTTTGACTTCAACAGGAGCTTGAGTGCTTTGAGACCGAGGTGAGAGAATCAAATGTGATAACCAAGAAGAGAAGAGTCAGATGTGGAATGAGATGATGAGGCGGAGGGGGGGCAGCTTACCGGATTTGAAGGGAGGTAGTAGAGATTTCCATGTACTAACAGTTTGCTGGCTACTTTTAGATTGGTGGTTTGGAAGATGTCACAAGAGGTTTTTGTGAATACAACACTGAGATTTTCATTGGTTAGGCCGGCGATGGAAAGCAAGGGTTTGTGCAGAGAAGGGACAACCAAAGTCGGGACAGAGGTATTACCTCTGATAGGGAGTGTAGTCCTGCCTTTGTGAGTTGACTTGACAGTTGACAGATCTGTGAGATGCACAGGTGTGCAATTGAATTTTGCGTTTTGGAATGACAAAAGATTGGGGGTCATTGAGAAGGAGCAGCTCAAGTCCAGATTAGAATTGCCGGACGCATGTTGCCCCGTTGGAATTGAGAGGGAAGCAACCGTGTTGCCTGCTCAAACTTCGATCTCAGAACCGGAGTAGTCCGAATTGTTGTTGGGTTGTCCCAATGTTACTGCCAAAGTTTGTCCAGCACAAGCCAGTTGCTGTGATGAAGACGATGGTGAATCTTGTTGACGAGCCTCCCATCTTGCTCTGTTGGCCACTTTGTGCTCTGCGATGAGTTTTTGAGTGTTGTGACATGCATTCAAGTCATGTCGATCACTGTTACAGAGGGGAAATTTTTGAGAGGAGAGAGGAGGATTATCGGAAGGAGTTTTAGGATTGTTGGGAGCGGTTTTTGGTGTGGGATTGGATTTCTGCTTGATTTTTGTTGAGGCTACAGAAATGATGTTGCCTTGAGAATCATGACGGATTGATTCATTTTTAAGGGCCAAAACAATATTTTCAGTCTTGACACCTTTTTGATTCATGAGTGCCGATACGCAGTGGATCCAATCTTGAGGAATTGAGCTAAGAAGAGCGGTGTTGTGAATGTCATCCGCTGTAAGGGGTTTGTCAACGGTGATGAGGGAGTTTAGTCGCTTGTGGCATTGGGCTAGAGAATCTATGTTGTCTCCCACCATGCGGGCTTTGACTAGCTTTTGGATCCAGTACACACATCCTCCTGTCGATGAATCCTGGTGGGCTTTTGATAGCGCATTCCACATTCCGTAGGCATCATCGGTGTGTTTGCGAAAGAATTTTAGGTTTCCTCAATCGACGATTTGCACTAGGATGATGCACACGGAGTTGTTGTTGTCTTCATAAGTGCTCGGTTTCGCAGAATTGGCCATTGGGGTGAGAACGTACCAGACTTTCGCAGATTTGAAAACTTGGTTTTGACAAGTTTCCAGTCCAAGTAGTTTGAGTTGGGGTCTGGAGCACCAAGGATAGGGAGTCTTGCTGTTTAGATGCGAGAGTTTTGTGCCGACATAGCACTTTTTAAGTCAACAACAAAGTGAGATGGTGAGTCTTTTGTGTCAGTCAATCCACTGTCTGCCATTGGTGGTTAGAGAGGCGTTTGGTTGATCCTAAAATTTTAGCTTCACATTTCGCTGAGGCTCATAACCTGATGAGCTAAACTGTCTCTGAGACTGAAGGATGACAGAGCAGTGAATAGAGTGGATGAGAAAAGAACTCTATCCACTGTCGGCCCCTCAGGTAAGTATAGTGCCCAATATGTGACATGTATGTAACAGGTATGCAACAGGACAAGAGAGGGCTAGAGACCTAGTTCAACAGCACCCACATGAAGGTGCCACCGTTTTTTTGTGGTGAATCATGCGAATGAAATGAGATATCAGGTAACTTGTGTTATGTCAAAATATAGTTCTATTCCTACTTCCCCATGTTTTTATGTTCTTATGTTTTTACATACATACTATTTCTACTTTTATAGTCTACTATGGTTTTATTTGCTCATTATGAGAATTCAGTAGATTGATCTGTGACATTTTTTGTTTCTCATTCTATTTAATTTCCTTTGTTTTTTCATTTCATTTCTTTTTCTCTATCCTGTGTTCTGTCTTCTAAACTCCTAGGTTTGCTCATCCCTCTGCCCCACCGACTTGCCCAGGCTTCCCTTACTGACAGCAGCATCATTGGCTGTCTACTAAGGTGATTACTATCTCAATATCTTCATTCTCTCTTTTCTTCTCTTCTTCTTCTAACTCATGAAATCAATCCTGTTTTCTGTCTTCTAAACTCCTAGGTTTGTATCCCTCTGCCCCACCAACTTGCCCAGGCTTCCCTTACTGACAGCAGAATCATTGGCTGTCTACTAAGGATTGCTCATCCCTCTTCCCCACCAACTTGCCCAGGCTTGACTTACTGACAGCAGCATCATCGGCTGTCTACTAAGATTTATCTTCCCATACTCATCAACCAAACTATGTATTTACACACTACTATGTATACACCACGGGTGAATCTTGACACCAAAATTTTGCAATTGCTGATGTGCTGCTCAACCTTCCCCAACCCTGCAAAACCTTATGGTCTACTGACGTCAAATTGGCGGTTTTCATGCCAGGAAGTCGGGGAGGTCAAAGGATTGACCCATGTTTGCTGGGCGTATCAGGGGCAGGCAGCCAGCAAGCCGCCCTCAGGTCCACCTTCAGGCCCTTGATGGAGCAAGAGCCAAAACGTCAAGCCGCCAGCAATGCTAGACTCCCACAGCCTAAAGCTGCCTGGGAGAATCACGCTTGTTGTGTATCTCCCAGAACCAAAAGCATCAAAAAATGAACCAGCTAAGAGCATCTCCACCCAAGGACCTATAATTGGGGTGCTAAAAACCTGATATAGCTCCTGGGTTTTTTGAGATAGCAACCCAATGTGGACTGGTACCCAGCCAAAGTTACTATATTCAGAGCCACATCATGAGACATGTGAGGTGTCAGCCGGAATCCACCAGAAAATGTGGTTTGATGTCCCGGGTTGCCTTCTGTCATGCACTGTCAAGGGTGCTAGACAGTTGTTAGATCTGGCAACCGTCTGGCATTTCTTAGCTTTGGAGCTATAATAGCACCCTGGGTGGGCGCTGATTTTCAGCTCGGGTTGCTTCAAAGTAGGATAGCACCTTGGGTGGAGATGCTCTAAGGGAATCAAACCCTTACGTTTGAGGCCTGCACAGTGGAGGGGCTGTGGCATTCACCGCTGTGACAGGACCAGATGTAACAATAAAGCACTTTTGCTTATGAGGACCCCATTTTTCATTAAGTTTGAGACAAAAATTTGAACAAGTCATTTTTTAAAGTTTTTTTTTGAAGGTTGTATTGGTTTTTCAGAGTTAAAATTGATATGACAGTCCCACTGGTGGTGGCTGAGGTTGGGAGAAATCCGACATCAAATTGACCGACTGGCCTTCTTGATGATGGCAAGGCTCTGCTGATGGCGCCTTGCCCTCTGTCAAGAGGGCAACCTGCCGGCAGGTTGGCAGCTCATGTCCTGACAGCAGAGAAGCACTGCTGCCAAATCGGCGGTTGCAAGATGGCAACCTGCCATCAGGGAAGTGCTGCTGCCAAATTGATGGTTGTTTGATGTGAAATTGACTGTAGGAGTTCCTAATTATGAACTCTTTACTGATCAAGTCATTGTATGGTAGATGCTAGAACAAGTCAATGTGTCTTGGGAGACCAAATTCTAGAACCAGAGTTTGATTGCTAGCACAGTAGAGTGAGTTAGTTTGGGGTCTCTCTGGAATGCAATGATAAAGGAAAGAAATTGAGAAGGAAAAGGAAAGGAAATGAGAATATGAAAATGCTTACCTATCACAGCAGAGTGAGTTAGTTTGTGGTCTCTACTGACCTAGACAGGGGCGGAGACATGGAGTCTAAGTACTGGTTGAGTTTATGTAAGCTGAAGTGTGAAATCAGGATTGGGGGTTTCACATCGAGTGTCAACCACTGATTAAATACCAGCATACCTAGTATTTACCACATGCTAGCAAGTCTTATTAACCCTCTACATACCTTTGTTTTACCTTGTATAGTTTTGTTTAATGTTGTTTAGTTTTGTTTAGTTTTATGTGGTTTTGTTTCATTACTATTTTTCAATCCCTTAATAATTAGCACAGCCAAAACCTTGCCTTAATCAAAGTATAATAAATTAACACTTTTTCCCCTTTCCACTGTGTGAGTTCACTCTCTATTTTGGCTCAACAAAAAAATTCATGTCAGGCAATTCCCCCTGCGCATCACGCAACAGTAATGGGGAATCTCTGGCAATCATTTTTCCTGTCAGCTAGGTTATAATCAACTTACTCTAATTTCACCTTCCGCTGGAGCTCATGCCACGGTTACGCCTCCCACCCATTTGCCATGTCGCTAACCAAGCACTCTCCATTCAGTATCCAGCGTCAGTGACACGGTCAACACCTCTGCGGGCACATCACACGTTTCTCTTTTCACTTTACACCCTTCATTTGTCATTCCAAATTATCCTGAACTGCTCTCCCTAACTGGTTCCTTGGCTTTGCTTCCTCATTATCCTGTTTCGATCACCAGGGCCACAACACGCAATGTGGCGCCTTGCAGCGGTTACATTGCATGCACTCAAAGTTACCACTGAATCCCATGTCAGTTCAATTGAAACTGCAATCGGCCCTTAAATGGCATGGCAGGCCTTTGGCAGAGCACATCCTCGCTAGAATTTGTTTTAACTGGTGAGACAGCTGCCATCTGCATAACAGTTCACCACACCTTGTCACTCAATTTTTCTATTTAACTTCACTCCCTCTCTTACGTTCAAGCATCCAATTTCCCATTTCACATCTCTTATACCCATTGCCTATATCACTCAAACTTAACCATGTCACAGAACCGGACTCCTAGCCACCCCATGCTGGTCAGCTGAATTTTTGAACCCCTTGAGAATGTAAGTTTTGCATATCGCAAATCCATCGTGTTGTGACTGATGAGTCTTCCTTTTTCAGTCAACTTCCTTGGCACCAAGAGGCAACATGTACGGTGTTCTCACAACTCCTAGCTACTTCTCATGTGGTGGGGTCGCACATCAAACTTCCGATGATATTGAGTTGGTGCTCACTACAAACTCCTCAAAAAGAATGTCTTAAACACGCTGTGTGGTCGTCTCATTGTGTTAAATGATGGTTCGCCTCTGAATTTAACGTACAACTTGGCTGCTACAATAAAACTTGCCCTTCCAACTGACGCAATGCCAGATCTTACCAACAAAACTTCTATTACTGGGCTCAGACATGTAATTTCTCGCGAACTTGTAGCTTCTGACGCTCTAGGCATGCCATACCATTTGGCAATAGTAGTCGCTCACAACGATTGGGATGAAGTCGTAAGTATTTTCCTGATATTGATGTCAAATCCATCTGACACTATGACTAGGATCAGAGTCACTGGGCATTCAACACCAAGTACTTAATTCCAGGGACTAAGAACTTAATAAAGACCCATACGCTCTACCAAGTTGGGCGCAAGGTTCAAATATGCAGGACACTTGTTGATTTTGATGAAGCCTCACATATGGCCATTGTGTTGGTGAGGATTGAAGCTTATTCTATTTTGACTCAAACTGACATGTCAACTTCAGGTTTCATCCGTCAGTGTAACTTCTGGCCACGAAACTAGCAAAAGCATGTCATTGTCAGGAAACACATCAACCTCAACCCCTAGAAATGGGAGGAACTTGTGAGTTTCTGAATAAACTTGTCCTGAAGCCAGAAGCTAATGTGTTCTTTTTGATCAGCCGGACATTTAAACAGGTTGAAGGACTTTCAGGATTGTGAACGCTGTTGTCAGCACAGCAGCGTGAGCCTTTCAGACAAGCCGAGCTTGCCTCATCTCTGTTGAACAAGTTGGATAAAGGTAAACAAAAGGCCATGGACCCAGGAAACCAATCAGAAGCTTTTCACACAGGCTCATCTCATGACACTACGAGCGATGAACACCAGGAACCTTTGGTTACAAAGAGAAGCCAAGGTAGGCCTCGCAAAAATCAACTCGCCGGCAGTCCTAAGAAGTCAAAGCAAGGATAGCACATGTGCTTCATGTTGTCTCATGAGCCATTCCATCAAGCTTCCATTAACCAATCTGATGACACATATATTCACGGTACAAAGAAAGCAGAATACACATAAGCTTGCACACTCTTTTATGGCCACAAATACTCTTTAGTGGAAATCTCATGTTTCAAATCTGTAGACTTTCCATCTATTTATACTGTAAATAATGCAATAGTTGAGATGAGAAAGACACGACATGACAATTAGCTCACAACATCAGACATCTTAATTAAATGCCACGAGGAACTTGATCGGAGACATGACATCCATGGTTGTGCAGTTGTCAAGTCCAAAAGGGTTATGGCCGAATGAACCACAGTAAAACACTCAAACATTTTGCATTCGGGTTTAATACCTTTAGGGTCAATAGTAGCCTCTGTTACACAACACCCCAAAACTCACAGGTAGTAACCGTAGGGAAGAATCTCGTCCTAGCTTGTAGCCCGAGCCAAACACGGAGGGGTGCAGGACAAATGCATTGAGTTACTGTTCCCCGACAAGATCAAAGTGAATTTTAAATGTTATGGAGGGGTTAGGTCGAAGTAGCTTGATTAATTCAACCTTGAAGTCTAACTTATGCTGTCAACCTCTCTGCTTTGAAGTTACTCCAAGTGACAGCGTAATGTTCATGAACCATTTTCTTTGACAAGAAACCAAACCTCGGAGGTCTATAAACATCTGAGTTTAAATTGTCGTGAATCAGACGATCTGTGTTCATTTAGCAATTCTAAGCTGTCTCATTGAACGAAAGAACTCAACTTTTAGGATAAAAATTTCAAAATCCAACTCAAACTTGAAGGGAGAGAATGTGTTACTACCACATAGTTAAGGCTGCAGATTGTGCCTTATTTAATTAGGATGGTCAAACTAGGATAATGTATGCCTAGGCGCCATGGCTCGTTGAGGTCAACCAGGATGGTGAATATGACCTGAAATACTAGACTGGGAGAAAAGCTAGCATAACAAGAAAGTTGAGAAAAAATATAAAAGCAAGTATCACCCCCAGCTGGAGGTTACTTGTCCTTCTCTTCAACTCAACAATAATCCACCAGATATTATCATCTTCTTCCACTATTGGTTTCCTCGAACATAAAGCAAATATATCCAAGATGATTAATAATTTGACCCGTCACACTTTTGGATCTGTCACAAGAACTGATGCTTTCACCGAAAACATCCAAATTGACTGCTTAACATTTGCTGGGAAGTTCACGTCTTGCTTTTTTTAGTCCTCAAATCAATTGTATCTAATAACAAGTTTTTGCTTTAGCCTCTTCAGGAAAGGGTTTCCCACATGCAAATTAGACCAAGTAAGGCAGTTGTAAAACTGCAAGTCAAGTTTGATGGTACGTGGTCAAAAGGAGAGTTGACTGCAAATGTCACAAGTGAAGAGGAAAAATTCAGCAAAGGCTCACGGTGGTATTTGGATGGCGAAGTGTCCGGCATGAGTCTTTCGGGGGGACCTACCAATTTTGAAGTACCACGTGAAAGTTGACTTGGGCTTGGAACCGGGGCCAGCAAACCAAAGCCCTTATATACAATTCAAAGGGACAGGAACAATCGTCCAAGCTCGTAGAATCAAGATGAACTCCGATGTGAACGATGACCTTGAAAGTGTAATCGTCCAAGTCGACCTTGAGGTGAGAAGTCATTTCAAGAGAAATTTGAAGGATGACACTAACCAAATTTGATTAAGTCAATGAGGAGCGGCTTCATTCATGTTTGCCTGCTTTGTGGTTGAATGTACTGCAAACACATGGACAATGTTGAATTTTTCCCTGGATCTCAAATCAAATTTACGGGTTGGCAATGGGAAGAAAATGTTATTAGTTAAGGTGTGTGACAAAGATTGATTCATGACTTGAAAGGACTAACACTCTGGTGTGTAAAGGTGAAAACGGTGACAGTAAACTTTGTGCCAAACGACATCTACTCCGATTCTGATAGTTGATAAAAAACACTTGCCTTTTAAGGATAGTATACACCTTGGGATGGTGTTTGGGCTCGTGCAAGAAAAGTCACATTTGGATGGTTGGCCAAAGGTATTCCTACTGTAATTACTTAATCTCGTTGTTTGCCTTAATTTTGAATGAGGAAAGGAATATGTCATGTTTGACACGTAATAGGTAGATTAAGGACAAACATGATGGCTTGTGCAGTTGGTAGGATGAATTTCACATGTTGAGTGGTTGTGCCTAATCCACTTGGTCTCGTAAATACTGAGTCTCATTGTTTGCCTTGAGTGCTACAGGTGAGAAAAACATGAGGTCATGAATTGACAATAACACTTATTGTAAGACCCAATGCAGAAAGCGGAAGGACTTTTGAAACTACTGAACACACGTTTGGCAATTTTTAGCAACAAATCAACATGAGTGCTACATGAATGGCAAGTTGAATCAAAATTCATTCGGAATGAAAGTGAAGTCGAAGTGGACCAGTGTGTAAAAGTCTGACCACTTGGGACCAAGAAGGTTAACATTCAAATTTCTAAATTGTGTTGGAAGGTGTTGAGAACACGCTAGTTCAGGACCAAAAGACCACAAGTGACTGAATCCACATTCAAGCGGACCAATTCAATCTCAGGTGAGTTGTAAGCCATTATTATTGGAATATACAAGCTAACATGATTCGGTCGGTGTTGATAGGGATGGCCAAAATTCAGTGTAAAGTTGTGGCAAATGGAGATGAAACTGAAAAAGAGTGTCAACTATAAATTTCCAGACTACCTCCGAAGCTGTTCCATTGCTTGTCGGGGTTGCAAGGCCCTCCATTGGAAGGGAGAGATGACCTGGGAAGAAATGCTTAAGGATAAGCCCTATTTTTCAACCTTCTGCCAGAAAAACAAGGTCACTCTGCCATCAGTTGATCCAGGGTCAAGCCAATTTTTGGGAAAGTTTGAAGCAACAATTCACTGGAACCACACAAAGTAAGTTTGTTCTAATGGCTAAAGATAAGAGCTCCTGCTGATTGGATCGACAGAGGATGTGAACTTTCAACTTCTCACTAGGATGTATAACAACACAGTTTTGTTCACATTGCTCGGGGCTAAAGTTGATCCTTCATTTTGGGGCTAGTGAGGAATGAATATCTTCCGCATAAGTGACGGAATGACCCATTTGATTTTGAGTATTGAGCCAGAAGACAAATTCAATCCAGGGTTCTCACAAATTTTTGTTGTCGGGAATGGGGGAAGGAAGAAGCCATGCATCGGAAAAGAAAGGCCCAAGGTCAAAGTATTAGCTCAAGGTGTGGTCCTCAGGAAAAGAAAGGCCCAAGGTCAAAGTGATAGCTCAAGGCGTGGTCCCGTTTTACTTGAGAGCACAATTTTAGACTTGATGAAGTTGATGCATCAAGTTAATCCTTTTGCAAAAATGTACTGGCTCGCCAAAACAGTCCTTCAATTGAGCAATGCAAAAACCCTTTCCCTCGTGGGAGTTAATAAACCTGGAAGTGACCCAGAGCGTTACAACCAGCGGACAATGGACAAGGTTGCCGCCATTGTGGAAGGTGATGGAAACATAATCACAGAAAGGCAAATTGCTCTTTACAGACGAAACGGAAAACTCGAATTGATTTCCGACAACCATTCGGGGTACTTTCCATTACAATACCCACTTTTCTTTCCTCATGGCTCCCAGCAGTGGGACAACCTTTTTGAGGCGTCGACAAGCTGAGGTGAGATCTGCCACATTTGTATGACAGGAGACAAGCCAATCTAACTATTGAATTGGGTGAATGCGAAAAAAGTTACTCACAGAAAAGTCAGTGCGCTGGAATGGTTCTCGTTCTTGTTATATGTGAGGGCGAGTCAGTTCTCACCAATTCTCTTGGGACAATTGCTTTTTGAAGAATTCTGTGGGTCGTGGTCAAAAGGAATACATTTCAATTCGTGCAGAAAAATCAAGAAAAGATGAAAGTGGGTCAGTACAACAAATTGGTCGAAAGTCTCAAAAATAATACAATCTCAGACGCGCACCGAGTTATTTTACCTTCGACGTTCATTGGAGGTCCGCGAGCAATGGCACAGTTATACCAGGATTTGATGGCGATATGTCAAAAATTTGGCCCCCCATCGTTGTTCATAATGATGACAGCCAATCCACAATGGAAAGAAATCATGGACAAGTTGCCTGCTGGGGATGAAGCTTATGACCACCCAAAGCTGACAGCAAGAGTATTCAACATGAAAGTCAAAAGCCTAATTTTCCAAATAGACAAGGTGAGGTGTTTGGGGGAGTGTTGTGTCTTACATGTATACCATTGAGTTCCAGAAAAGGGGCCTGCCCCATTTGCACTTGATGGTAACCCTCAATCCAAAAGATAGACTGACAACTCCTGAAAAGATTTACTTACAAGTTTCAGCGGAACTTCCAGGCAAAGAGCTCGAGCCGCACCTTCATACTCTGGTGGCAAAATTCATGTTACACAGACCTTGTGCGACAGCAAATCTTGCAAATATGGTTATCCTAAGAGTTTGACAGAACACACGGTTGTCGTTGATGGAGCATATCGGATGTATTGCCTTTGACAGTCGAGTATAAGAGTAAAAAAGCACACTTCGACTTTCAGCAGCTGTGATGTTGTTCCATTTAACAAATTCTTGACGTTGATGTTCAAATGTCACATCAACGTAGAAATGCCTGTGAGTACAACAGCAATCAAGTACTTATTCAAGTATATAACAAAAGGTCACAACCAATCTTACTTGAAACTTGAAGGATGTGATGAAACACAATTGTACTTAGACGCAAGATATGTCAGCCCCCCTGAAGGTACGTAATTGACAATTTTTGAGAACTTACTGATAAAATGGTGGTCGTTAGGTGCCTGGAGACTATTCAAGTTTCCATTGTCAGGCAGGAGACCAGAGGTAACACAACTTAACTTACATGACCATAACAAGCAACTCGTGTACTTCAGCACAGCACAAGGTGCGGAAGGCCATATCAACTTGGGAAAAGCCTCGAGGTCTACACTGACCGGATTCTTTGAGTTGAACGCCAACGACAATCGGGGTGCAGACAATGTCAGAGCAAGAGATATTTTTTACAAAGACATTCCTACATACTTTTGGTGGAACCGTAAGATGAAGCGTTGGGACAAGCGTAAGGGTAAAGCAGACGCGGTTGGGAGAGTTTTTGCGGTTTTGTACCTCTCAGGGGAGAAGTTTTATTTGAGAGTTCTGCTCCTGAACAGGAAGAATGTACCGTCTTTTGAAGAGTTGAGGACTGTAAAAGGGGTGATCTTCGATAGTTATCAAGAGGCGTGCAACAAGTTGGGGTTGCTCGTCAATGACTACTTATACTATCAAACAATGGCTGAGGTGTCTGGTGCGGTCAGGATTTCAGCTATGCCAGATGTTCACGATGATGAGCGTCCACACACCTCCTGCAAACCTTTGGGCATTGTTCAGCTCACATTTCCTCGCTATGAACATACAGAACAGCCGGGCGTTGAATGATTTGGAGAGGCAAACTGTTATGCTGTTCAGGCTGGAGGGCATGTTTGAAGAGATGAATAGCAGCCTTGCATGGGTGGGGTTGACGATTACGGAAGAGGAGAGACATACTTTAAGCCGACTGTGCCGAGAGGACCCATTAATGGAAAGTCTCGAGGTGGTGTCGAGGCGAGTCCGAGAAAATGTATCCCTTTTCAACGTCAACCAAAATATTTTTTTGACACAGTTACCAAAATTTTCAACAATGGGACGGCAAACACGTTTTATTTGGAGGGGCCGGGGGGAACAGGGAAAACATACCTCTTGAACACGATCATCGACAAAGCTGATTGCCGCAAGCTGAAGACATTGGTAGTTGCAGCACTACTGTTGACCCATGGCCAAACAGCACATTCAACATTTAAGATCCCGATACGGTGCAAGCCTGGGGTCACTTGTAACTTTGAGCTGTATTCTAAACTAGGAAAAAAATTGAGAGAGAGGAACCTGATAATCTGGGACAAAGTCGTAACCACACACAAATACGCATTGCAGCGGTTGAGCAATCTCTACGTGAAGTTTGAAACTCGAGTATCATGTTAGCGGGGAAGAGAGTAATCTTTTCCGGTGACTTTCGGCAAATCCTTCCTGTTGTGAAATTTGATGAGTTTCCACCGTCAGTAGAAGCGACGCTGAAGTCTTCGCCATTGTGGGAGGAAATTAAACAGTTCAAGCTCGTCACAAGCAACAGTGGGCAGGTACGTTACGGCAGGTTTATTGGAGAACGTAACTTTTTAAAGTTATCCAGTTTTTTGATTTTTGTAACGTAACTAAAAAAACTTGTAATTTTTTTTTTGAAATGGGTAACGTAACTTTTTTTTGAGGTGAGGTAGTGTTCAGAAAAAAAATTCAAAAACATATTGCATATAGCTTAGTGGTTAATCAATCCCTCTTGGAGGGTGCCAAAGTTGAGGTTGAGAGTTCAATCCTTACACTGAAGCAATTTTGACCTGGTTTGCTGTGGAGGGGACCAGTCAAATTTGATTGTTTCAAATTGAGCATAATTCATCTTGCTCTTATTGAACACAGCAATCAAAATTCACCACCCTTCCCAGAAAGTTACAAATAAGTTATCCAAATTTGGAAAAAAAGTAATGTAACCCTGGTTTTGCTGAAGCAAGCTGGGAACGTAACTAGTAAAAATCCAGGGCTTTTTGCACAACAGATAACATAACTTGACTACAGATATCTGTAACTGGCAGATAACGTAACTGTAAAAGTTACATTACAGCCAGAGTTCTCCATTTGGAGAACGTAACTTCCCACCATTGTCACAAGGGGATCGGACCTGAATGAACAAAAATTGAATGTCAATTTTGCATCAGCTCTTTTGAAGCTCGGTGAAGGTTTGACACAGAAAGAGGAATTTGGGTTAACCAGGTTGAAATGGGTGAAAATGAAATCTTACACAAATTTGGCCGAGATGGAAGAAGTCCTCATTGAGTTCATGTACGCAGGGCTGAAAGAGAAATTGATTGAGGGTTTGGATTCTAATGGCGAATACTTGTTCTCCAGGTGCATTCTCACCCCCTTGAACCACGATGTTAGGTCACTCAACTTAAACATAACAAAAAGACTTCCTGGAGAGTTGTTTGAATCAAAATCAATTGATATCCCGGATCCTGATGGCTGCGATATTTTGCCGGAAGAATGTTTAAACAAGATCTCAGTATCTGACCTTCCAGAACACGCAATCATTTTGAAGGTGGGAATGCCGGTCATGATAGGCAGAAATTTATACGTAAACAAAGGAGTGTGCAATGGGTCAAGGATGGTCTTGACAAAAATTGGTGAAGGATTCGTTGTCGGAAAGTTCAAAGGCGACAAGTTGATGATCCCAAAAATGAAGCTAGATCATAAGTCGGACAAATGCGTGGGATTATCATTTTACAGGTACCAATTTCCTTTGAGTCCAGCGTACGCGATGTCAGTCAATAAAAGTCAAGGCCAAACTCTAGCGCAAGTCAGCCTGTTGCTTGAAACCGATGTTTTTGCCCATGGCCAACTTTATGTGGCATTATCTCGAGTTTGAACTGCAATGACTTGTTAGTGGTGAAGCCAATTGTTTGGCAAAAAGTCTTGAACGTTTTTCATCATTCCATTTTCACATTGTAAGTCGATGATCGACGGAAAATCCAATTAAGCTCTTAACATTGACAGAAGTTACACAACAGGTGATGTGGAGATGGACAAGTCCAAATGGGAAGCTCCGGGGTTGAGCACATAACCGCGAGTGGCAGCCAGGTGGAAGTTATTTTCCGTTGTCATCATTTCACGTAAAATTTTATTCATAATTGATTTGTGTGTCGTCGTTACATACTCCCCTCACCGACTTTTCTCTTACCAGATTGAACTTTTTCTTTTGAAAAAATTATTTAAAATTTTTTAAAAAGTGAGAAAAAATTATACAAAAACATTTCCTTGTTTCATCACATTTCTGACTCATTTTTATTCCAAAAATACCACGTACAGTGGCACCAGCACCTACTAGTGCAGCTACTCCTACAGACAAATTAACCAATTTGTTTGTAAATACGCCTTACCAAAATCCACGAGGACAAGAACCTGTTGAGCGCAGCTCCAGAGAAAGCAGTATCTGATGAATCTTCAGGTAAATTATGAAATACAATAATTACCCGTGTGGATAATCTCTTAAATCTGACTAATTCTCATATTTCTACACTGAAATCATACAAAATGGGACCTCTAAACCTCAGATCTGGAGGTTATAATGGAAGAAAGAGATCAGGAGAGATCCAATCAGACAGGGGATTCCCACCAGAGTCAGTTATTCCCAAAAATAAAAATAAAATGATAATAAAAATACTAAAAATATCATGTGTACTGATACACAAAATGTTTTTGGCCCTTCTAATAGTATTAGACAAAGAGAAATTCGAGAGATACTATTACAGGATGAAGTACAACAAGCACTGGCTCAAGGACATCAGAAACAGGTCCAGCTACAGAGCTATCAAAGCCCACTTAAAGTTCAGCCAGGAGGACTTCCAGGCTATGGTGACACTCCTAGGCAAGGAATTAGCCCTGGAAAGAACCAAAGGCTGGAATCCCCTGTCCCTCACCGTGAACCACTTCTGGGCGTAAGACAACAGCTTCCCAGACCTTCCAGACCCAATTCCAGAATGTCCTACCAGTCCCACAATCAGAACTCCAGGCATCCCAAGAATACCAACAGGAACAGAGCCTGGAGGAGTTCCCTATACAACAAAATGATAAGAATGGCCAGGTCTCTCCAAGTTACATCATACTAACACTTGGAGAAAGGCAAGATTGAAAGACAAGAGAGGATGCAAGTAGATCCTCCAGAGGACTTTTAAATAGTTGTAACAATTCTTTTGTTGTCAATTCTCCCCACTCAGATTCCATCTCCCTTCTTATAAATCTTATAGATCCTGAACAAGGAGATTTGCATAAATTATTTGATGTCTGTTTGCGCCAAATTGACAAGTATGCCAAAAGAATCTTGCACTTTAACAATAAAGAATTCAATCAGCTGAACAAAAATATTGTTGAGTTAAATGAAGAACAATTGAAGTCTGTTGAAGATCAAGAACAGATTATTAAGAATTGTACAGAACACGTCGTGGCAGTAACCACTAGTGTTGACGATATCTGTTTGTACTTACCCCAAATGGAAGAATCAATTTCTGCACAAATTTCCAAGTTTATG
The DNA here is from genome assembly GCA_001624995.1 of Puccinia horiana. Classification (NCBI taxonomy): domain Eukaryota; kingdom Fungi; phylum Basidiomycota; class Pucciniomycetes; order Pucciniales; family Pucciniaceae; genus Puccinia; species Puccinia horiana. The sequence continues at coordinate 2,841,314 of LWDY01000019.1, forward strand.
GGTACAGTGGAAAGAAATCTTGAAGAAGATACTTGCCAGATATATCAGATTCTTAATAAAATCAATAGTTTAGACACAAGATTCAAACATTTGCAAGATGACATGCTCAACAAAGTTCAATCACAATTTGCAACAGTTGAAGACTATTCCAACAGAGTAGATCAGAAAATGGAAAAATTGTTCAGATTAAATGAAATTAATTCTAGACAAATGAACATTATTCTAGAGAAATTTAGTCAACAACCTGCCAGTAAAAATTCATAAAATACAACAGATAGACATTTTCCTCCACATATGCCACAACCAGCTCCAACCCCGGCAAAGAGTACAATGTTTAGAAATCAGAACTTAAGAGAAACAAGTGACAGTAATACTTTACCTCCAAGAAATGCTGAAAGCAATGTACCACGACAAACCAGAGAGATGACCAATCAAAGCATAGAAGAATTAGATGAAAGACAGTTTAATAAATTAATCCAATTCTAATAAAATGCTTACTCAGCAAAACTCAGATGCGCGGTTTGGCCTGCCAATTACTGCTATGAGATCTGGGGGGTTAAAAATAACCCCCTCAGATGAGTTTTGGCCGGCCTCTATCCTCAGATAGGGGAAAAGGTCAACCCGGCCCCTGTTCTCAGAAAGGAGCAAAGGTCATCTAACAGGCTCAACACCTGGGTGCTACCCTAACCCAAAGGTCATAAGGGGCAAAGCGTGCCCAGATCATTCAACAATTTGTCTCTCTTATATAGACAACTCACCTCGACAATTTCACCATCAGTACCGTCAACCTACAACTCATCTCTATCAACCCTGGACTTTAAACTGTAAGTTCCGGCTACGTAATTACCCTTTTTCTAACCAACCCTTCTTTATGTCTCTTTTGGCACTCTACAGTTCTGTATGTTCAACATCTGACCGTTAACGAGGCAAACCCACCTTTGATTGCCTTCAAGTTTGCCCTCATGACCGTGCACCATATCCTGTAAATTTCCCTATCAAATCTCAGCCTATGCCTCCTAGATCTAACCGATGCATTCTCCCTGAATCTTCTCACAAGTTTTGTCTCATTGCAATCTACTCGGCTTGATAAACTAATCAAAAACTTTGATATTTTCAGATCACTTGCAAGAACTCATTGGTCCAGTCCTTTGCTATGTCACCTCTATCTTTGCCCAGCGTCATCCGAGATACCTGATCAAAGTTTTCAACCACCACCATGAAGTGTTTGCTCTGATAATGTATTTAATTGAAAGATACTATATGAAATACTGGAGTACATTCCATCCCTTTACCCAGCTCATCATCCAACATACTTCTAATTTGTCCATCTCATGTGATTCTTTAGGTTGATCTTTTGCGAAAAATTCTATGATTTCTTTCGGAAGGTGTTACATTCCCAAGCCAGTCATCTTTCCCGGCTCCTCCGCTGGCTCTGCTGGTAACTCTCGGGAGTGTTTGGCCCCATGCAACATGAGGTTGTCTCTTTCTGGTAAGTCCCTGTTTTTTTCTTCCGCTACCTGACCTGCAGTAATACTAGGTGTTTTGTGCATTGAACCAATTCTTCAATTACCTGTGGCTTAGGTTGCTATTCCCTAATTGTGTGTAAAAGAGACTGGGCTACATGAGACACTGAGAGGAGATCCAGCTAATAATTTACTATATGAGAAGCTTGAAATATTATCACGCCCATCAAGAGCTGATGATTTGCCAATAGGACGAATCCAATCAACCACCACATTACAGTGTTTCACAATGACCAATCCCTATTTTGTAGCACTCCCTGAAATCAGTCGTCTCATTTCCGCGCTGCATTAACTATTTGGAATGAGTCCTTATTGGAGATCATCTCAGGCGTATTTAGAAATCCAAATACAAAGACTAGGTCCCCACGGTCAGGTAGCTTTCCAAGTTTCAATTGGAATAACCCATTGCATCAGAGGTCTCTTGTTGCAAATTTCTCGAATGTTGATCGCTGGCGACTCAGGATGAAGTCATGACGCCCACCCCATTAGCTGAACATTGCCAAAACCAACACCGCTCGCTGCGGTCTTGGTTAATAAATATACTATTGCGGCCACCCGGCCTTTATCTCCACCAACTCCACCATCAACTCTTTTCGCCACTGCATTCTCTGTGAAGCCCATCATTTTTCTGATTTCACTAAACCAGAACTCAAGATTATGTAATCTTGATCAACTACTTCAACCCGGATTCTCCCCTCTTCCTAGCTTTGTAGAGATAACTGATTCTTTGCTGAGGCAGGTCAGTAAACTCACTTCTCAATAATTTCTTCCTCCCTTTCATTCCCTCTCTCAATTTTTTCATTCTTAATTCTTTTTCATTCTTAATTCCTTTTCATAACTCTTTTTATCTTTACCTTTCAATTATCATTGTGGTACAGAGATAACTGATTCTTCTTCAACTGAGGTAGCCAATTGAAATCCAGCCTGTGGTCCTAAGAATATCTCCCAGGCACATTGTCTGAGCTTCCACAGTCTCTTCTGAATTCAGTGAAGAGTATTCTGAGCTCTTACATTCTCCTGCTTGGCTGTAATCCAACTGCTGCTTCCTGAAAAACTACAAACAACTGTGATTTTCAGAACCTAAAATGTCCTGGAAAGGTGAGTCATCTCTGCCTTGTGCTGAATCTGAATTGGCAGTAGTCTTCTATTCCACTCATTTAAGCTGTCCTTGAAATTTTGAACCCGGTTCCGATTTCTAGCATATGTTAACAACAACTTATTGGGCACTGGGCTTTTTGAAAACACTGTTATTGTTGGTCAAGCCAGTAGCATATGGGCTTCATTGCATGGTTTCACTGTAAGTAAACCTGCAGTAACCTCTCTTGGTTGAGCAAGCTGAAGAATTGATCACACAAATTACATTTCCACCATCAAATTAGATTGCACCCGACAAACAGAGTCAACTTGTCCAGGGGTTCGTGGATAACCCACTGATCAAAGCTTTGGGAATTGTATTGACCGGTAAGAGATACTACACCATGCATTCAGATGACAAAAGTATCCATGGAAAGAAGGGGGTGAGTGGGTGAGTGATCATTAGACGCTGTCCCCCAAGCTCTCTGTTCAATGTTGTATTGATTATCTTTGTACTTGTTCCACTTTCTTCTTATCATACCCATTTTCCTTCACAGGGCGCTGGGTGTGTGTGTGTGAAGACCAGGCAAGCCGTTGTTGTGGGAGTGTACAAGGCTAGAGCCAACACATTGTGATCTCATAGACCAAAGACCAAGGATATCAGTCTTCTAACCTTAAACAATCCATCTTGTCTTCCCTGAACTATATATGCGAAGCCACGCAGTGCACCACCGCACTAGCCAATCACTTGAGAAACACAGGTTTCTATGCCCTTGTATCATCTGATAAGACTTCATCATTTCTGCCCTACTCTTGAATAAATAAATAAAATTAGTGGCCCTCCAATGATCTGAAGCTTAGTCAACTTGCTATCATCATTGTCTCAGAACCAATCATCTTGACTCATTCAACATCTTGAGAAAATCCTTTGCAATATCCTAACGCTGGTTCAATAGGTGGAAACAATTCCCTTGACTAGTTGCAGTACTTTTTCCTGTACTTCATCATGCTTTCCTCCCCTAATTTTGAGTTTAATCATGATTGCAATCATCAAACAATGCACAAAGTATTGTCAAAATGACCACCATGATGAGAGAGAAAGAGCTTCCTGAAGAAACACAGAGCCCCTGCTCCGCTCTAACCATTGTGACTGGAGTCCAATGTCGGTTTCAAATTTGGTGTATCTGGCAAGAAATTGGCATCATCTTTTCAAACTCCGCTGAACCTCCTACACATGAAAAGGTTTTAGGCATCTACAAGAGGCTCAAAGAGATCGGAGGCTGAGTGGCCTGCAGCTATCAAGACACAGTTCAATCCAGAAACTTGCTCATTGAACCCACCATTCACATTACTGCCAACCAGCTCGCCTGGTTGACATGGGCTGCTCATCAACATATTGGGCTGTTTTGCAGTATTTGCGGTGGCCATGGTGAGGCTCCACGAAGGGTTTTTGATGGAGGTTGACAAAGCCCCTACCAAAGACATCAAAATTTCTCACAATCAGGTTTAATACTATGGAAGGCAGTCCAGGTTTTTCCACATCCTTTCTCTCCTAATCAATCAAACCAACTGTGTTCTCTCATTTCCATGATCACAGGAGCCATGTTTGCTATCCATCATGCACAGTCATTCCCCCGCAACAATGGTAAGCAGCCTTATATAAGATCTGTTTTCATCATCTCCATCTGCGAAACAGGTGAACAATGTGCACAATAAAGGGACATTTTTTTGACATCTCCAACTGCTTCCAACCGGTCCCTTTTTTGGGTAGTGTAACCATCATTACCTATACAATTTTTTGTCCTGTCATCTACCATATCTGTCTGACAAACACACCCGGACGATGAAGAGGATAAATGTAACATTGTCGTGAAAGAACTTGAGAAGGTGAAGAATGTGCTTAGGCAATGTGTGAGTCTGGGTTGAGATTTATGATGCGCAAGCAAAGGAGGGTTCTTTATTACTTATGTAGCTGATTATTAACTATCTTGCGATGAATCACTTGCCAAAAAAAAGGCCATGAGCTCAATTCTGAGGAGGACTTATGCACTTCTAGATTTTGGTCTTGACAAATGGGCAAAGATCAAGAACCGTAATACTTCAGTTGAAAGTCGACCTGGAAAGTGCACTAGAATTGGTTCCAACAGCGCATTAAATCATCCAGATGGCACAAATTTTGTGCAGAACCAAAGTGACAGTCAAGTGGCAACCAACCTTGAGAGCACAAGTGAGGATCCTCAATTGTTGAAAAACCTTCTGAGGAATTTGATACAAGGTCATCCTTGGCCAGAGGACCACCTAATACCAGTGATGTTTTTTCAAGTGTGTACCTTTCAACAGTTGGTATGATAACAAACGTATAAGCAGAAGTCATGTAAAACATTTCAACTCCTCACTTGCAATGAAATTAGAGCTTGACAATCATGGAAAGTTGAGACATTTCCTAATGTTTGAAGTGAATGTTAGCTCAAATTATACAGGTTCATTGTTGAAGGTCTTCAGAGAGGTAGAATCACCCCTTCATGGATTTCAAGGGGTAACATAGAGCTGGAACACTCAAAATGTGGCAGTGCAGCCGCCCTGGCCTCTAGTTCTTTCTAATTTGCCCAAAAGCAATGAATGGCCAACCTTTTCAGGGGAGGGAGAATATGACCAATACACATTTTATTGATTGGATTGATAACTTGATACAAGATACAGATGCACCTGATGGATTAAAATGCTCAAAAATCTCTACAATGTCAACTGGTATAGCCAACATGTGGTATATTACCAGAAGAAAAGAATTAAGAAATCTTGGGAATTCTGGAAAGAAGAAATAATCAATAAATTTAGTATTCATAATTTGAAAAGGAAAATCAAAACTTCCTTCAGAAGAGACAGATTTGATGTGCAAGGAGATACTGAACCTGCTGTATGGGTAACTAGAAAGTTTAACAGATTAAAAGCTGTTTAAAGAGACATTGATAATTATAATATTAATGAGAAATTACTTTCACAACTTGATCAAAAGACTGAGTATATGATGACAATGGCAGTAGATGAAGATACTGAATTATCTGAATTTATCACGCAATAAGAACATATTGTTAATGTCAAAAAGAGTAAGAAGAATAAAGATAAACTCAAGACATTTAAGAAGGAACCTTATAAATATAAGAAACCTGAGAAATCTGATTACAATAAAGATAAAGAAATTACTTGTTATGATTGTGGTAAACCTGGACATAGATCTCACAAATGCCCTAATAAAGATAAACCAAAAGGCAAGAAAATTGGTTTAAAGCACCATGAAGATAATCAAGTTGATTTGTCACATTCAGACTCCTCCAGTGTTGAATCTTTGACATATTCTGATGACTCTGATTCTGAATCAGAAAGTCAAAGAACAACTGCTATTCTTTGTTCTGAAGAAAAATGTATCTCCAATATTGCTCCAATACCAGATAAAAGTAAAAGTAATCAGATAAAAATACTTCCTGTAAAGAACCCTGATTATGCGGGAAAAATGAATAAAAATGGTGGTACAACCATCAATAACATAACTTGTGATACATTTAAATTTAAATGTTTGATTGATGACGGTGCTTAGCAAGCCCCAAATTAGTAGATAAAATATATCCTGAATGGAAAGATAAGTTACAAGTAATGAAAGCTGAGAAGTTTTACAGCTGTAACAGTAGATTGAACCCTTTGGGAGTAATTAAATTGAACATTATCTTCCCTCACTCTACTACTAGTGTACAATTGCCTGTAGAATTAGTAGTGATGGAAGATTTTAAATTAAAATACATTATACTAGGAAATGATTATATCATTAATTACGGTATTGATGTAATAAATTCTAATGGAAGATACTTTACCACTAATGGAGATCTCCAAACTAAATTTGAGCTTGGATTAAGTGATAAATTAAATTTGGAACAATTAGAATGCAATACTATAAGAAATTCTAAATTTGAAGGTACCATTGATGAAGTAAAGTATAATGAATCTCTGCAACCTGAAGAGAAAGAGAAATTGCTTAAATTATCACACAAAAATCATTTGGCTTTTGCTACTGCGGATGAACCATTTGGATGTATTAAAGCACATGAAGTAAAAATTAATCTTAATACATCTAGACCTTACCCGCCTGCACTAAGGAAAGCTGCTTATCCTGCTTCCCCTAGAAGTAGAGTTGCTCTACAAGAACATGTTACAGATCTTGTAAAAATGGGTGTTCTTAGAAAAGTAGGTGCAAATGAAAATGTAGAAGTTACTACACCTGTAATAATTGCTTGGCATAACAATAAATCTAGGATGGTTGGAGATTTCAGAGCGCTGAATACTTACACTATCCCTGATATATATCCTATGCCAAAGATTAGTGAAGCTCTTACTCTATTACAAGATGCCAAATACATCACATGTATGGATGTATTAAAAGGTTTCCACCAAAATGTAATTCAACATGATAGTAAACATTTAATGAGGATAATATTACATATGGGTATTTATGAGTATCAAAGAATGCCCTTTGGTATAAAAAACGTGCCTTCTCATTTCCAAAGAATGATGGATGTTAAATTCCATAGAGAACTAAGAGAGGGCTGGTTAATAATTTATATTGATGACATCATTATATTCAGTAAAGATTGGGATGATCATCTGCAGAAAATAGACATAGTCTTACAAAGAGTTATTAAAATGAACATGAAAATTTCTATAAACAAATGCCAATTTGGTTTTCATGAATTAAAAGCTCTTGGTCACATAGTTTCTGGTTTAAGTATAGCTATTGATCAGAATAAAGTAGCTGCTGTAATGCAAAAACCCATGCCTTCTAATGTCAAAGAAATTCAATCTTTCTTAGGTTTTGCCGGATATTAGACAACACATCAAATATTTTGCAAAAATTGGAGGATGTTTGTATAAATTAACCAGTCCAGGCACCTCTTTTGAAATGACTGATGAAAGAGTACAAGCTTTTCATAAACTTAGAGAAATTTTGACAACTGCACCAATTTTATTTATTCCTGATTCTTCAAAACCCTTTAAGCTGTATGTTGACGCTGGTATGGAAGGACTAGGTGCTGCTTTACACCAGATACAAATTATTGATGATATGCCAAAGAAATGAGTAATTTGTTATATTTCTAGGACCTTGAAAGACAGTGAAAAGAAATATGGAACCAGCCAATTAGAGTGCTTATGTTTAATATGGGCTCTAGACAAATTATATTACTACCTTGATGGCTGTTACTTTGAAGTTATCACTGATTGTACCGCCCTTAAAAGTCTTCTCAATATGAAAACTCCCAATAGACATATGCTCAGATGGCAAATTGCAATTCAAGAATGGAGAGGAAGTATGACTATTGTTCATAGAGAAAGAAATAAACCTTGGTTTTCTTCTTTAAAAGAGAATAGATTTGCGCTTCTAGATGGATTACTGTACCACAGAACCAAACATACTAGTGTAGTTACTTTGTGTTCTTTAAAACAAATAAATTTATTCTTGAAGGAATGTCAGGACAATCCTACTGCTGGTCACTTTTATTTTGACAGAACAATTGAAATAATTAAGACCACAGCTTGGTGGCCCAATTATAGACAAGATACTAAAGAATACTGTGAATCTTGTGAAAGATGTCAAAAGGCTAACAAAGCTACTGGTAAAAGATTTGGTCTTTTGCAAGAAATTGAAGAACCCAAAGAATAATGGTCTGTAATCAATATGTATTTTGTTTCAGGACTACCACCTGGAGGTTCCAATAATTATAATGCTATTCTTGTTGTTGTAGACAGATTCTCCAAAAGAGCTATGTTTTTACCGTGTCATAAGGAAAATACAGCTCTAGATGTAGCATCATTGTTCTGGAACTCTATAATATATGATTTAGGATGTCCTAGATATATTATTGCAGACAGAGACCCAAAATTCACGTCTGAATTCTGGAAAAATATTTATGATTTGTGTGGAACTCAATTGAAATTCTCTACAGCTTATCACCCCTAAACAGATGGATTAGCTGAAAGAATGATACAAACTTTGGAAGATATGATCAGAAGATACTGTGCTTATGGCTTATTATTTAAAGATAAAGACAGCTATACTCATGACTGGGTAACTCTATTACCAGCTCTTGAATTTGCTTATAACTCAAGTAAACATAGTGTCACGGATGAAACTCCTTTTGAACTTGAAAAAGGATGGACTCCATGGTTTCCCAGAGATTTTTTAATGAGTAAAGCTGTAAATATCCACCCTAGCTCTTCTGACTTCCATTACATGATGACCAAGGCAGAAAAATATGTGGCAGAAGGTGTTAAACTAGCCATAGACTACAATAAAAATAGATGGGATAAAACACATAAAGCTCATACTTTTAAAGTTGGTGATCAAGTTTTAATTTTACAAATCTTAGTGGTCCAAAGAAACTAAGAGATTCATTTGTTGGACCTTTCACAATTAAACAATTACACAGAAAAAATGCTGTTGAAGTTATTTTGACAGGAGAATTAGAAAGAAAACATCCTACTTTTCCTGTCAGCTTAATTAAACCATACTGGAGGCCAGGGTGGCTGCGCCGCCACATGCTGTCTTGGCGTATGTCAGCTTTGCCTAACCTATTCCTTTACCAAGCCTTACTTGATGACACTCTTACCTTGACCAATTCCAAACCCTTTCTCCATTTGACATTTGATGCTTGTCCATGATGGCAAGCACCCCGCAAGAATTTCATAAGTTAATTGTTCATGACCTATCATGTTCTCCAAATAGCTCAATCATGTCTTTTCAATTCCTACTTTGCCTCTCCTTCCTCATCGACTGGGCCCCATGAGCATAGAGTTTCCAGCTCCGCACACACACAAGTTCAGCCAAACACAATTTACGATTCAACTTGACGTTAGATGTACCAGTATTGCCTAATCTGAGTCCACCTCTCAAAGTTGTGTTCTCACTCAGCAACAACTATGTTCCTTCACTGAAAACCTCATATAACCACCATGCTCAAAAACTTTGCTTGACATTGCCTGGTCAGACTTTGCACATGTAATCTTTCCAACAATAAAATCACAAACAAATTTCTTTGACACACTAGAATATGACCACCGTCTCTCCAATGCCTTGATTGGCGGCTAGCCCTTTGGCCTTTGAGCTTTAACATTCTTGGTTAGCAACCAAGATCATTTAAAAAATGAAGTTAAAAAGATTGGTCACAATAACTCACCTTTACTGTTAGACTATCCCCACTCAAGCCATGAGGCCTCACACTTATTGCTCATTGCCTTTTTCGCTTAAAAATTTGTTTATGGACAACATTCACCACCCCTGCCCATGACCTGGCTTAGCCACAACCAAATTTGACAAGTTCGATACTCGGGAACAGGCAACATAGAGCTGTCCATGCGCGAAGACATCTGTTTCAAGATAAACTCCCACTCGATTCAACGTTTGGCCCTGGCTTTTGTTGACCGACATTGCAAACGCTGGCGCCAATGGGAATTGATATCTAAAGAAGCTTAATCCCGTAGATTTTGACGACTTATTCTGAAGTTTTATCTTCGGAATCATAATTTCCTCGCCTTCAAACAAACCAGACATCAACTTGCCCAAGATGTAACCTTCGCCGACCGCTCTTATTAGCATCCACAAGCCATTGCAGACACCCCGCTTGTCATACAGGGTTCTCATGATTACGATCAAGATACCCACTTATAATAGGATTTGATGCTCCGGCAGCCCTGAAACACTTAGCTTATTGAGGCATTCCTCCGGCACGGAATCCGAGCAATCCGGGTTGGGAATATCTATTGACAACAAAACATAGCCGGGACCCGGCAGCATCTTAGTGACCATTTTTTTAAGTTCTTTCACATCTCTATTGAGAGGCGCGAGGATGCAATGTTCTTTCAAATACTTCATCTTCTTCCTATGTCAACATCTGAAGTTTTGTGTCAGCTCACTATAAACGAAGTTCATGAGTGCATTCTGACCCTCAGACACCAAGTGGAACTCGACTGTTGCAATTTTTCTTAGATTTATGATGTCATAATCGGTTTTCTGATGTCGGCCTTCTCTGAGTGATAGCAGCACTTCCGCAAAGACTTGGTTTGCTTCCGAGATTTTTCCCTCCTTCAACACCAACCTCATGTTTTCACCCAACCAAAAGTTTTGCGCCATCTTCCAAGTTTTTGACAATTTGATTGTCTCCAAGTATGAAGGCAGATACTCTTCATGTCGCACAACAGTAAAATTTGTTGAAAGTTGTCCAAGAAGAGTATGACTTTACCACCAAAGGGCAAATCACAGCCACAAAGGCGCCTTAGTGATTTGTCAACGGCATCAATTGCGTTGTGATGGATCTTCATGACTTCGTCCCAAAGAATCAGGTTTACTGCTTGTATTTCATCAGCGAGATGACCATCGTCATCTATTGGGCACTCGGCGCCCCTTTCAACTTCTATCCAAATTTTGAACCCAGAATGGGTGGTTTGTCCTCCACGCAGCAACAGCACCGCTACTCCCAAAGAGGCCACCACAATTCTCCAATAGCCATGTGTATCGGCAAAGTCGATGATAGAATTAAGCACAAAGGTCTTGCCGGTGCGGCCAGGACCGTCGAGATATAAAAGCGAGCCCTCTCAAGAGGCAAGGCTCCCCATGACGTAGTCAAACACATCTTTCTGATTGCCTTTTAACATTGCCATGCTCGCATCCAACCTTGCTGAAATTGTCTCAGGTGAATCCTTGGCTTCAGAGTTGTCCTCAAGCATCACCAATATTTTCTTTTCGGCTCCTGTCACCTTGATACCTGCGAGGCTTAAGCTTGAACCGAGATCAAGGAAAATTGAGGCAAGTCTTGCAAGCCCCAATATGCGCCTTTCCTTTAAGCTCAATTGAGGGCTGTTCCTTTTCTTCATATCGACCCTCGTGATGTCGTCTGTGAAGTCTTGAAAATGGCCTTCGAACAGCTTGCTAGGATCTGATGGAGGTGTGTGTACGCACATAAGAGCGAACATTCTTGCCAGCTGAAAGCCCAAACACACCATCGCTGCCTTGTGTAGCGCATTGTTGTATAAGCTGGCATTTACCAGCAAGCCTCTTGGTATGAATCTGCCACAACTCCGTTGATCATGTGAAAATCTTTGAATGACGTCACCCCTTTCCAATGTTGAAGTAATATTCTCAAGTAAAATTTCTTGCCTGCGAGGAACAAAACTGCAATAAGCCACCCCACCGTCTCAGACTTGCCTTTCCTTGCACGCCATTCTTTGGCGCTAGGGATAGACTTCTTGCTTGGCGGCCGTTGGCTCCACGGGCGTTAACTTTGTTGAGCTCAAAGTATTCTGTCAAGGTAGTTTTTGTTTCTTTCCACGACCCAATAAGACCAACAGCTGTATCTGTTGATTTGAAATAGACCATCTGCTTGCTCTCATCATGGAGATTCAACCTAGTAACTGCTGCAGATCGATTTTACAAAGCAAACTTGAACAATTTCCACAAAGCTGTGGTGGTTTAAGTGTTAGCCATGGCCTCAATCAAGACAGATAACGATGTACCCTCTGGCGGACTCACATACTGCACATCCACATAAGATCTTGTCTCGTCTCCCCCATCAAGCTTCATGTATGCCCTATCGTGGCTCTTTGTGATGTACTTATACAAATATTTGATGGCAGTTGTATTGACTGGGACCTCCACGTTAATATGGCATTTGAAAAGGAGCGTGACATATATATTATAAGGTACAACCAATCCTTTTCGAATGTTTTCAAGTGTTTCTTGATCACTTCCAAATTGTTGCGCCTTCGATAGACAGGATAAGCCCCATCAACAGTTACAATTCTTGGGCTGAACGGCCGAGGATAGCCCAACTTGCAACCATTCTGCTCCCAACAAGAGCGGCCCTAGCAAGGGCCGTGCAACATGAATTCCCCGACCAACTTGTGAAGCCTTGGAGATGTTGTCAGGTTTGGAATTTCTGTGGTAACTAAGAGGTCAATCGCTTCTGGACTCGATGGACGGTCCTTTGCCCGAAGAGTCACCATAAAATGAATGTGAGGGAGGCCCCTCTTTTGAAACTCAATAGTTGATACGTACACCACTACACTCCCTAATCTTCGCATCTCGATTAACTCGTTGATCAAGAATTTGACCTTCATGTTAAATACTCTTGCCACCACTGTTGGGTGGTCGAAAGCCTGAGCCCCAGGTGGAATCGCTTCGATGATTTCTTTCCACTTAGGATTCGCTGTCATCGTTATGAACAGCAATGGAGGTCCAAACTTACGGCAAATTGCCATCAAATCTTGGTAAAACTGTGCCAACGCCCAAGGGCGGCCAATGAATCTTGATGGTAATATGATTGTCCTCCCCATTGGCTTGCCTTCGTTCTCTAGCAACCTCACAAGCTTGTTGTACTGACTTGCCTTCATCTTTTCTTGATTCTTGCGAATGAATTCTAGCTGACCCCTCTTGACACAAGCGTAAAAGTCTACAATAAACTCTTGCAACAGTGTTTTGCCTTGGAGGATTGGCGAGAATTCACTGCGCCACTCGAACAGTAGATACACAAACCACTCGAGAGATCCGATTTTTCTGTTTAAGACTGCACATTACATGAGAAAAATTTTGGCTTTATGATAATAAAGAACTCACCCCGAGTAGTCAGGCCCTGTAAAGGTTATCCCACTGTTGTTGACTGAATGGAAACATCAATGGATACCTTAAGGGAAAGTAAGATGAATGGAGTCCTCCATCTTTCTTATGTAGTAAGATGAGCCTTGGTAAGATAACTTGACCATCGCCCTCGATGACGAGTGCAACATCAACAGTGGGTTTGTTGTGCCATTTAGGATTGCAGCCCTCTTTTGACACACTGACGAGCGCAAACGTCCTTGAGTCGCTTGATTCAAGAATTGACTTTGCATTTTGGTAAAGTTTTGCGTACAGATTGTTTGCATCGAAGATTTTCATCAATTCGTGAACAATGGAAGGCTCCATTTTCACTGCGCCTGCTTTCTGAGTGTGGTTGCCTTGAGCTTTGTTGACTGGAAGTGTTACTTTGCCAATGCCATGGTCGCCGACAACAAAAATTTGAGCAAATCTGGCACTGTAAATCAAATGTGGTTCAATACTCGAGATCCTATGAGTCATCGCCCCACTAATCCGAAAGACGTTGACTCCAAAAGGTCCTTGAGCTGTCCAGTCAATTTTTGCACCAAGTGAGGTGAAGCTGACACTATTGTTGTAGAGTCGAATGTATAACTGATAAATTTCCCCGTTACCAAGAATCACTTCTCCGGTTCAAGTAAATTATTGACAGCTGTGTTTGTTGCCAACATAATCTGGAAGGCGGTTGGATTGTTGCCTTTGAGCCCACCGCACTGCAGGAAGGATTTTGTGACGACAGATCCATACTGACTGGCTGCTGCAGCTTCGGACTGAGACTGTTTCATCGTCATTAACGCTGCAATTGAGGGCTTTATGAGCTGTTCAACTTACAATCTCGAGGGTATCAAATAAACCAATTAGGGTGGTTGGATGGTTTGGGGTTCTAGTGTTTGCCATATTTGAGTCGAGTGGTTAACTGAGGGATTCAATGAACTTTGACAAAGGTTCCCTCGTATGTGAATTGGTGAGAGATAATTGAGATTGAAAAGGGTTATTAAAAATGAAAAGACAATCCGACGAGTAAATGATGATCTGACAAGTGAACAATGAGGTTGAGTCAATAATAACTGCGGACTCACGCAATATATATAGGCCCCTTGAGATGTATGCCCGCCACGCAGTAGGTGCCACCATGGTCATGAGCACAACATGATGCTCAGGGCGACCGGTTAGTGCATGCAAATGAAAACTCGTTGCCTGTTGCCATGGTGCGCCATGCGTCCAACCACCTCGGTGGGAGGGATGAAGTTGAGGGTCAGCCGTACTGATGGATCCTGTTGACAAACGCTTTGACTACGTTACTGGTATCTCGAATGCGTCGGATGTGCTGTTTTTATCAAGAAGGCGGTGTTTGATGAGGATGTTATGCTAATTGGGAGAATACACATTAATATTGGACGAACTCACCACGTACTGTTACGGGCCCTAGAGATGGCATGTCATTGTTGAAGTACCGCGTCAGGACCTGATCAAAAGCAATGGTGAACACCTGGTGTGGAATATTACCTGATATGTGTCCTGACGATTTTTTTGCCATCCCAATCTGTTTGGGTGTTGTGGGGCCCTGAAGGTTTGAGGGTGCTGGTACCAAACGTTTTAGGAGGTGGTGGGCTGGGAATACAGTGGAGAAAATGACGCTGTCGGGGGTCATTTCAGCCGTCAAAATAGGTTTGTGTTTCAGGCATTGCGGAGAGTGACAAGGATGGGGCAAGCATCAAGTTCAGATGTTATAAGGTGGGACTTCGGTTCATAAATAAGGGCGTGCTTTGCACCTGATGACCTTTGGGTTAGGGTACTGCGTCCGGGCAAAAGCCTGTTTAACCACTTGCCGCTTTCCTAGAGCAGTTTCCGGGGCTCCTTTTGACCTTTGCTTATGATTGAATACATGAGCCGGATTGGGGCCAAATTCAAAAATCAAGAGGCCTAGGGCAACCCACGCACGCACCTGCATTTTGTCAAACAAGCAGTTTATTAGACTTGGATGTATCAGCAGATAAAGAAAAATGGTTTGAGTCCTGGGATGGTCGCCAATTGTCAGAGGTGGGTTACTCAAAGAGTTCAAGCCCAGCCAGTGATAAGTTTTGAGAGGTGCAGGCCTAGATTTCCGGACAGTGATTTGTTGATGTGAAGGGAAAAGGCTAGCTTGTAGTAGTGATTTGTAGATATATCTTGAAGCTAAAGAGGAATGAGGAAATAAAATGATGATTTATTATTGTCTCTTCTGAAAGTCTGGGGAGCATTAGAGTTCAGTATGTACAACTTTCAGTATCAGGCTTGTACAGTTGACTAGATACAAGCATAGTTAAAGTATGTTAATAATGAAATCAGGGAAATGAATGTGAAATATGAAAATAATGAGAAGAAAGATTTAGGTAAGATTGAGAAAAGCTGCAGATGTTGTAGTAAATTGATATGTTGGCCTGTCAAGGGGTGACTGAGATTTACTTTCCAGCTGACATCAAGTTTTTCAATGGTGTGAGAACTCCTTTTGGGATGGGATGGCAGTTCTGTGAGGGGGAAATAACAGAAGATAATATTTCATGTATGAACTATTACAACTGCTATGGGTGGTTTGAAAGACCTGCCCCTCTATGTACTACACAAGAGCTAACACAACAAATTTATTTATTTATTGTGGCAGACTATTGATAGAGAAAACTATGTGTAGTAGTCTCTAATCAGACCTAGATCAACGTTTATCTGTAAGGATGTTACAACAACACTGGTGGAAAGGATGAGCGGAAATGGGGTGAGTGGATGATAAAAGATAATGAAATAGATAATATGAAACTGATGGAATCCGGACAGAGGTAAGATGAAACTGAGTAAAAACTGAGTGGAGTGAGATTTCTTTATGAGAAGATATTTGAAGTAAGAGTAAAGATTTTGTTCCCCAAGGTATATGTATATGATATATACCTCAGGGAACAAAATATCCAAGATAATCTACTGTACTACTTAATTGATGATTGGATGGATGATGGATGACTGGGGGAAAGGTGGATCCTTGGATGAATGCCTCCATGTGTCATGGGGAAATGTTGAGAGGGGAAAGAGGCCCTCCTTTTGTAGTAAAATATGAGGCATTTTTGCTGGTGTGAATTGAACCATGAGTTCTGATTGGTCAGGCTATGATGGCTGAACCATGCATGCTGATTGGTCACGGCATTATGGCTGAATCCTGTGTCCTGATTGGTTGAAGCTACTCAAGTACTTATATCTACTATTTACTATGTACTTAGAATATGTATTATCTATTTGGACTATGATTTATGTACTTAAACTATTTAATATTATATAATAAATGTCATAAATCTAACTATATATGGATATATGAGTAGGATAATTGATTCTTTACCACATTTGATAATTGAACCAATTTGGACCACCACAACGGCGGCAAACTTGTACTGTTGAGCCGTGGTTGGCACCTGTCAACTGGTGCAACGGTGGTGTATGTGTCATCATGGATGACAGGCAGGATGACCGTGGGGTCAACACACCAGCACATTGACCGTCTGGGGCAGGTCAGTTTGACCCTGAGGTGTTGGGCTGCTGCACAGAGGGTGCTGAGAATGCACCCATGGTGTAGTTTCTCAAATCTCAGCAATAGATTATTATCATTTCTTTTGTTACTTTTTCATAAAGTTTCCACCCCATTTCAGCCCATTATCACACCTGATTAACTCCTGTGACTTAGTTGCAGGCAGTGTAGCTAGAATATTTTCAGACCTTGGCATCACTTTTTGTTACTTGATTATGCATTTATCTCACATCACATATTTCTTACACATATCACATATTTTGTCACTTTACATACATAGTTATTTCCATATTATCAATATGTACTTATTTTATATTTCTCACCAACCCAAATACATACTTGTAAATAGTATAAGTAGATCAAACATTCCGAAATACTATTTTCCCTTAGGGGAGTTTCCTACTTTCAACATTTACCAAAACCTCTGCACTCTACAAGTTATGAGCCCGCGCTGTCACCAGCGGGGTTTCAAGTCTTCTTTCATCATAGTTACCCTGAACCACTAGGATCTTTCAGATGTACCTGACATCCTATCTGTCTTTCACTCGGTGTTCTGACATTGCGCTAGCCCTGGATGCATCAGACTCTCCTGCTGCCAGCTATGAATCTATGAAGAGGAGCTGGATCAACTTAGAGAGGCGGATGGGGGGGGGGGGGGGGGGGGGTTAACAAAATATAAGTTGTTATCCTTACCTTTCCACACCAGCCTTAGGTGCTAACCAATTCCATCGATTCTTGGTTAGCCATCAAGCCCGATTTGGTCGTGGACTCCACCGAAGTCCTCAACATGGCTTTGCGGCTCCATCAAGTGAGTTTGTTATTGTCTCTTATGGGAATGACTTCCCAGAGAGGATTTCAACCATTGCATGGAGGTTGAGGACGTACAGGACCTGTCTCCAGGGGTTTCCGTGGGCATTTGTTTGGTCTGTCATCTCCCAGAGGTCACGAGCCCAACTCATGGGGTAAACATTATCTCACTTTGGCATTCTCTTGCAACGTATGCTGGGAATGGGGACACTTGGCGCAAGACTATCTAAGGGTCAAGAAGGGTCTTTCTCCCCTTGAAGATCCTCGTTGGAATAACCCTGGTTGGCAACCGAAAGAGTCATCCATTCTGTCTGGACGGCTCCTTGGCCTCCATCTCAGCTAATCCTGATAACTCCGGGGATGTTCTTTGTGACACAGGGGCAACAAACCATGTAATGTCTCACCCTGAGTTATTCATTTCCTTAAAACCAGCTAATGTCAACCTACAGGTCGCATCTGAAGAATGCATTCCCATAGACGGGATTGGAGATGCGCAGATTCCGACTGCACATGGCTCTCACACAGTGGTTTGTGACACTACAAATTCCTGATGTGAGCTGGCCTTTCAGCCAGTCTCATAGCCTTTTGGTTTAGGAGGACCGCTCGTCTGATCAGGAATGCGAGCGTGTTACAGTAGACTGGCTGACCCTGTTGCGGGTTTGATTTGCAATTGAGAAAAGTATTGAAGAAGGCTTGTCCCAATCAACAATCGTCAGGTTTTCCACCCACAGGCAACAAGATGCTTCAGTGTCTTGGTGGTTCCTTGTAGTGTTCAGAAGAGTTACTAAAATATGGCCCCATGATCGAAGCATGGGTGAGTACCATCATCCATAGCACACTTTGGGACAAAGTGCCTCTAAACCTGGGGTTACTGTCACACGGTGGTATGTGACACTACAAATTCCTGATGTGAGCTAGCCTTTTGGTTAAGGAGGAATGCGAGCATGTTACAACGGCACTCTTATCCTCAGCAAAGTTCTCTTGTGTAGACAAGTCCGTGGCACTGTCCTGTTGGTTGGTTTTTTCGATCAATGGGATGGACGGGTCAGTTTCGCCAATGGTCTTTTCACTTTTACTCAGAAATGTCAAACATTCTCCTCATATGTCAATAACTATCATTGGTACATCTCAAGCAAACCGACCAAATCTTTTGTTTCTTTGTCTGTCAAGTCTCCACCTCCTATGTTGTCTTCTCTCTCATCTCAAGTCTGGAATGCTTGCCTGGGCCATTAAGCAATGTGTACACTGAATAAGTCAATCATCACCAACACTGTTTTTGGTTTACCCAACAAACCCGAGTCAACCTTCCAGAAAATGCAATTCCTTCTCCCTGGCAAAAAGTGTCCACAAGCCGGTTAAGTCTCCTTCTTGAAAAATTTCTGATAAGCCTGGCGCAACTGTGTCGGACCATTTTCATCGGCTCTAGATGGCAGTTGCTATGGATTAGTCATTCGTGACATTTTTTTGAGGATGACTTCTGTTTTTGGTTTGAAGACCCAAGATTTGGCTGCAAAGGAAATTGCGTCCCAGATCGAGAATTTTGAAAAGCACTGTTCACATCAAGTTCAACTGTGGTGGAGAATTCACCTCAAACAAGTTCAACAATTTCCTCAAAAAGAAAAACATTCACCATGAAATGTCTGTTCTATATGAACACCATCAAAACAGCTGAGTTGAATGGACGAATTGATCACTACTGGATATGGCTTGTACGTTTCTTGTACATGCCAAACTCCCTGTGTCTTTCTGGTTCCTTGCTTTCAAACAAGCTGCTTTTGCTTTCAACTGAGTAGTCCATGATGGAGCCATGAAGACTCCGTACGAAAATTGTTTGGGCAAAGCACCTTTGCTCGACGTGGTCACACTGCAAAAAAATCTGCTTCAACTGCCAGCAGTTGACATGAAGCTTACTCTGATTTGACTCAACTCTTATTCAAACTTTACTCAAACTTTAATTGAGATGCACAGTGACTGTGAACCAAAGTAACTTTTGATTAAAGTTTGAGTAAAACCAGATTAAGACCAGAGTAAAATCAAAGCTACTGCATGTCAACTGCTGGCAGTTGAAGCAGATTTTTTTGCAGTGTCAGAGTTTTTGGTTGTCAGGCTTACCTCCACAATGTCAAGTACGCAAAACAGTTTGCCCCCAGGTCAACTCCTCTCATTCATGTCGGTGTTTCGGACATCTCCCCCAGCTGGATTTTCTGGAACTGGGTCTCTAAGAAGCTAGAAGTTGGAGCCTTGGTGATATTTAATGAGGATGAGTTACCTTCCCAATTGACAAGCTCTGGAACGTTGAATGCTGTTTTAAAGTCCATTCAGGCCTTAAACCTCAGTGATTTCTCTGTGATCAAACAAATGATAATACAGGAGGCCTCTCTGGCGTTGGCGGCAACGGTGGGCCAGCTACGCTACCCGTAGTGGTAGCGTAGCGCGGCATAAATGGGTTTCTGCTGGCGTTTAGCAGATTTAATGCTATCGCTAACCGCCCGGCCTCAAAAAATGAGGCCGCTACACTTTGTTACAGCTCTTTTTAGCGGAAAACCCCACTAAAAGCGGCGAAATGCAGCGTAGCGGCCCTACAAGGCTGCTAAAGCTATAGCTCTATCAGGATTCAAAAAAGGCAGCTATGCTGCTCTTTTTTTGAAAAAAGCGCAGTGTAGCATAGCCGCCCACCGTTTTTGGAGGCATTGTTGTCACCTTTCATGTCTGATGCGCCTAACTCCTACCACCAGGCTGTCAATTCAGATCTCAAGAAGGATTGGATGAAGGCTTGTGATGCATTCTCTGGAAGTCTGGGAGGAAGTTCCTGAGTCGTGTGGTCAAGAAATTCTCAACTGTCTCTGGGTTTTTGCTCTCAAACGCTATCAGGAAGGTGTCATCACAAAATTCAAAGCTTGAATAGTTGCACAAGGATTCCGTCAAATCCATGGTGTTAACATCGGTGAGACCTTTGCACCTACCCCTACATTCTTCTCTCTCCAGATGTTGCTAGCCATGGTGTCCAGGTTTCAATGGGCAGTAACCTCTTTTGATGTCAAGTCTGCATTCCTACACAGCAACATTGACTACGACGTCTACATACGCCCACCCCCTGTTGTCCATGTCTCGCCGGGTTGTGCACTCAAGCTCTGCAAGGCGCTGTGTGGCACCAAGCAGGTGAGCAGGTGCTGGTGGCTACATCTGAAGACCAGGCTGGAAGCAATAGGTTTCTGCCCCAACCTGGAAGATCAGTCCACCTACATCTATAAAGCTGAGGACGGCATGGCCTTTCTGTGGGTTCACGTGGATGATGGTCTTTTTACGGCGAGCTCCTTGACACTTCTGGCGTGTCTGAAGACTTCCCTCAACTCTGCTCTCGATCTGAAATGGGACGACCGGCTTTCCAGCATAGTGGGAGTGAGAGTCCATGAGGTTGATGGTGGCTTCACTCTAGATCAGCCCATGCTCGTTGACAAAATTCTCTCTTTCAATCCCTCAAACATCAAAAAACGCTCCCCACTGCCATTGTCAGATCTAGTTTCCAATCCTACCATTGAAATGGACCGTGAATATCTCTCAAGGATTGGGTGTATCCTATATCTAGCACAAGGGTAACATCCAGACCTGTCCTTTGCGGTAAATTACCTTGCAAGGTTCTCCATGGCACCAGATCAGACTCATTGGGACGCTCTCAACCACTTGATTTCATACATCTGCTTCACCGCTTGTCTCACTCTTCCAATCAAGGCCACCAGTGATGGATTAGACTGCATTACCACTTTTGTCAACGCTAACTGGGGCGTTCAGTACACAGCTTCATTGCAACTGTATGGGGTGCACCAGTTTCTTGGGCTTCCAAAAGTCATAACTGTGTAGCACGGTCAACATGTCAAGCCGAGTACATGGCATTGTCGTTTGCTTCATCCGGGTTCTTTCCAGTCTTACCTCCTCAAATTTGTTCTGACAACAAAGTGGCAGTCTACATTGCGAAGGAATGTGTCACAAGAAAGGAGCATTGTCACATCGACCGTGAATTTCACATCATCAATGAGCTTCTCTACACCAACAACATCCGGATTGACAGGATTTTGACCAATGATCAACTCGCCGACATCTTTACTAAGGCTCTTGGCTGGAAGAAAGTCTCCGAATTCCTGACGCAGAGGGGGTTTAGGCTGCCGTCTCACACCTTGGCGAGTATTGGGGGGAATGTATGCGCTGGCTGCGATGATCATATGCCCCCCATGATTGTTTGTCTCTCTCCAGGGCCTGACAATTATCCTGATTGTGTTTGATTGGTTAAACAGCTCTTGACAATCTTTGTTTTATTTTTTGTGAATTCGGCGGTTTACAGGACCCGATTTCAATCTCTGGAACAGTTCTATCAGCTCACTTAGTGGTCTTCTTCTCAATTGTGTTCCTTTTGTCCTTCATTTCACTGTTTTCCTGTCTCTTTTTCCTTTTAACTATCATGCTTTTCTTTCTACTTTCTTTTTATTCTTTTTCTCTTTATCCACTTTGGACTGTTATTTTTATCTCTTGGTTTCTGTTTTTCTTTGGATATTTCATTTCTTCTTATTTTATTGTTTTCTTTTCAGGGTTGTTGAGGGGGGGAGTGTTTTTACTTGATTATGCATTTATGTCACATCACATACTTCTTATACACATATCACATATTTTCTCACTTTACATACATAGTTATTTCCATATTATCAATTTGTTCTTATTTTATGTTTCTCACCAACCCAAATACATACTTGTAAGTAGATCAAACATTCCAAAATACTATTTTCCTTTGGGGGAGTTTCCTACTTTCAACATTTACCAAAACCTCTGCGCTCTACATCACTGACCCTGAAAATTGGGGGTCTGGCAGGGAAAAATTTATTTTTTCTAAAATGAATACATGGTTCTTTATTTTTCTTTTTGAAAAATTATCATCCACTTTTTCATGTATGAAAAACCAAACCAACACCACCAGAATAATAAGGTTGGTTGGGTGTAACCCAGGCAACTTGGGTTACACTCAACCAATTTAAAATTGGTTGAGTTTGACCCCATGCAATATGTACCCGAGTCAAACTCGGTTTGAACTCACGCAAGGGTTTTGCCCCCCAAGTTAAACTTGGTTTCAGAGCACCTGAGGCAAACTCAGGGGGCTGCCCAACCAATGAAATTTCATTCATCGGTTGGTAAACAGGCAAGATGAGCTCGCCTGGCGTCCACCGAGCAAAGAAGAATTGGTTAAAAAAAACAACTCTTATTCCACAACAATAATCAATCGATACATCAATTTCGTTGAAGTTAAGCCCGGCAAAAATCAAACCTGGACGTTGTAATGTTTGCTCTACTTGATAGAAATAAAACTAGATGATAATAAAGAAGACTTGGAAATTTGAGGTATACTGAGATCATGTGAGTTGAGGGGATTTTTTTTTCTTTTATCACTTTTATGACTTGACTAGAGGCCATGGAAGCTGCGCCGCCACACGCTTCAATCAAGTTTCAATATCACCATTACCCCGAATTTCAGGTTTTTGCTTGACGGTTGATTGCCTTACCTCGACAAACCCTTTCATCACCTCTTGGCCTTGGCACCTAACACATACAGATTATCAATCCCATAAGATCCTTCCTATCCTTAACTACTATCTCAGCCGGACACCCTCCTTCAATTGATATCTACTTAAACCAAGCCTGTTTCCACAACGCACCTCCATCTGCCTTTTCCTGGGCCCGCCTTGGCGTGAGGTTTTGTGTTTGCCTAGCACTCAGGACATGCCGAATTGTCTGGCAAAAGCTTAAGAAGAAGCTTTCACAATCCAACTTTCATTAGACGTTTCTCCTTTGCCTGATTGCCACCTCTTAAAATCCCACCCCCTCTCAATAAAATCTGATTGTATTGATGTTGTCACTCCCAGATTTCCTTGAATTTGCTGGTGTGTTAACAAAGACAAAAACTGTTAGCCTTTACTTTTCATCATCACTACCAATGTCAGATCCTGACCTTTCCCATTCAGCATTCACGTACAATTTCCACAATAGTCAAGCCGGTCAGATGGGTTGCACATGGTAGTTGTCAAGTTTATGGAAAATGGCCTGCCAATTCAACAACCATAAAGTTCAATATATTTCCCGCTTACAAAGTCCTTCACACCTTGAACAATGACGAATAATACTTAAAGAAATAGAAGAAATACTCTATGTACTTAAGGCTGTGCGCGGCGTATGCCCTACTGCGTTACTTAATTCTAAGGCGGCTCGCTGCTTCAACACTATAATCATGGACATATTCTCAGACAGATCCAGTAAGATTCAAAATGGGGCCCAGGCAGCATGTATCGGAGTTTATTGCCAAAGTCCAATTTTGCTACACATATCAGAGCCCATATTCTCTGCTAGCAACACCAACAACAAAGCAGAGTGGGTAGCTCTTTCTGTATCAGTTACTTGGGTAATAGATTCCAAGGCTGCTGACATATTGGCTGACTGTGGAAAGATCACATTTTGTGTGGACTCCCAGTACATATTTAATGCTATGACAAACTGGACAGAAGTTTGGAGACAAAACAATTGGAGGTCTAGCAAAAAGACTGCTATAAGTCACTTGGGATACGTAAAGTATGTGGATAGAGCTATGAGAAGACTCAGACATGAAATGCATGTTGACATTATGATACGGTGGGTTAAAGCTCATAGTTCTGAAATGTTGCAGCCTAGAGCTCTGGGTAATAGAGAGGGAAACCTTTTAGCAGAGAAAGGCAGAAATGCAAAAGTTGGTGCTAACCACAAAGAGATTGTCGTTAGGGTAATTGAAGGCACCAGTGCTTTAAGATGTAGTGGCTGAGCCGCAGAGATACACTCCACGCGCACTGTTATATAGTACCGACAAGTGCTATCACAATGAAAAGTACAAGATCTCTAAATGTTAACCCCACACCAAGAAGAGTTGTTTGTAGGGATCCACCACACCCTGCTTCTCCCCCAGTTGACAAGCCAGTCATTCTGTCAGACTCAGCGCGTAGTTGCACAGGTACAGATGCTTACAACACTTTAACTATAAATCCAGACACCCAGAGTAAAGGCCAAAGTCCAGTAAACCTTAATAGGGCAAGGTATACGCGTTTTACTCCCCTTGCCTCCACACTTGAAGCCCTAGATGAAAGGGGAGACACACCACAATTTCTGAGGCAAATTTCACAAACGCTGCCCTTTGATTTAACTATGCACAACCACTTGAGCCAACAATCTCAAAAGACAGGAGAATGAACCAACAATGCAAACAGGAGAGTGAAAGAGTGCCACCGGCCCTTTATCCAGAGGACTGCACTACAGCTTTCACTACCAATAATTCTCACTCCAACTGCCCACAAGGTACAGTCCCCAGGTTGCAGCAACAATCTCTAGAACGTAAGCCACCAAGTGAAGAGCTCAAAGTAGAACACTCCCTGCTAGTATACAGAATGGGGTCCAGAAAATACCTACGCAGGTGCCTTGAAGAGGGCCTAGATGTAGATTTTACGGTCATAGACTGCAATCCTTTGAGCTCAGACAATAGAGCTCCAGAGCAGGCTTACTCTCCGTTGTTCTTCAGAAAGCTTGATCCCATGTACCCTTGTGGACCCAGCTCAGTTCCTTTTCCATTGTTGGGAGTCAATGACGTAGAGCTAGTAAGACACAAAATGGGGGCCAATTGTGTGTTGGAATATAGACATATCACTGTACGAGGTTTCAGAGCTTATTATGTACTTGTGATTCTGGGATTGAACAATGGCAGCGTTCAGTACGTGTGCCACTACGCGGTTCCTATGTACCTCCTTGATCTTATGGAGCGCGGTAGTACTGGATACAATACATTCTACCATCCGGCTGAATGCCCGTGCTACACTAGTTTCTCTTCTATGGCAATACAAATGGGGGCATCATTGACTCTGTCCGGGTCTAAGGATACGGAAGAAGGAGACTACATGGCTATCTCCCTAGGTGCTACACATTTCACAGAAGTCACCATATCTTGCGTTCCTTACATGACTCCATATGTTTACTTGGAGGGTTCACTGTGTAAGGATGGGACATTTCTATTGAGGTTACAAGTTTCAGACTACAGGCCCAATGTTGACCCGTATCCCCCAATGGTGCCACACCTTAAGGTGTTATGTGTCTCTGATGATTAAAACCTTGTGTGTTGGTATTCTGACATCACACAGATGCAGCTGGATCCATGGTGTTGTGTGACAGCTGAGATGAGTGGATAAAGTCCTTGTTGATGTGTGCCAGGTGGAGTAGAGGTGTGCTTGATATGTGTTTTAGGATTGGCTTACCACATCCACCCCCAAATTAGATGATGTCCCCATCATCCAGAAAAAGAAAAAAAGGGAAGCCAATCTGAAGTGTACTGGTAAAGTGTGGAAAAACAAAAAAGAGAGAGGTGAAAGGAAGAAGAAGAAACTGAAAGAAAGACAGAGAAATAAGAACTTAGAAAGAAAGAGAAAGAAGCAGGAAAAGAAAAATAGTAGAGGGGCAAAAGAAGAAAAAACTATGAGGGGAAGAAGAGGAAGTTTTTTCTGAGGAGAGAGAAAGAAATGATGAAGAAAAATGGAAATTCTTATCTGAAGAGGCAAGAAAAAGAAAGAGAAAGAAAGGGAAATATGTATGTGAGAAAAGAAAAGCAAAGAAAAAAAGTAAAATCTGCGTGAAGAAGGAAATGGAGTTTGAGAGAAAAGTGAAGGAGAGATGAATTTTATTTTATTTTATTTTATTTTATTTTATTTTATTTTATTTTATTTTATTTTATTTTATTTTATTTTATTTTATTTTATTTTATTTTATTTTATTTTATTTTATTTTATTTTATTTTATTTTATTTTATTTATTTTATTTTATTTTATTTTATTTTATTTTATTTTATTTTATTTTATTTTATTTTATTTTATTTTATTTTATTTATTTTATTTTATTTTATTTTATTTTATTTTATTTTATTTTATTTTATTTTATTTTATTTTATTTTATTTTATTTTATTTTATTTTATTTTATTTTATTTTATTTTATTTTATTTTATTTTATTTTATTTTATTTTATTTTATTTTATTTTATTTTATTTTATTTTATTTTATTTTATTTTATTTTATTTTATTTTATTTTATTTTATTTTATTTTATTTTATTTTATTTTACTAGAGCTCAAGGTGGCTTTGAGGCCCCCTCCTCCTTCAATTGGCAAACCCCAGCTTTAACACTTTGAATGAATTTGTCCAAAACTCTAAATCTATGCTCAATTCTTATGCTAGTGCAACAAGCCACCTCACACGTTGAGACAGCCACACAAATCAACTATGACTAAAATTTTACGCAAAATGATGATGACGAACAATAATTTCCACCTAGCTGTCACTTGCGGTTATGTGTTCAACCCCGGAGCTTCCCCTTTGGACTTGTCCATCCCCTCGTCACCTGTTGTGTAAACTTCTGTCAGTGTTAAGAGCTTAATTGGATTTTCCGTCGACCATCAACTTACAATGTTAAAATGGAATGATGAACAACGTTCAAGACTTTTTGCCAAACAATCGGCTTCACCACTTACAAGTCATTGCAGTTCAAAACTCGAGATAATGCCACATAAAGTTGGCCATGGGCAAAAACATTGATTTCAAGCAACAGGCCGACTTGTGCTAGAGTTTGGCCTTGACTTTTATTGACTGACATTGCGTAAGCTGGACTCAAAGGAAATTGGTACCTGTAAAACAATAATCCGGCGCTTTTGTCCGACTTATGATGTAGTTTCATTTTTGGGATCATCAAGTCGTCGCCTTTGAACTTTCCTGAAAGCAGCTTTCCGATGATGAATCCTTCACCAATTTTTGTCAAGACCATCCTCAACCCGTTGCACACTCCTTTGTTTACGTATAAATTTATGCTTATCACAACCGGCATTCCCACCTTCAAAATGATTGCGTGTTCTGGAAGGTCAGATACTGAGATCTTGTTTAAACATTCTTCCAGCAAAATATTGCAGCCATCAGGATCTGGGATATCAATTGATTTTGATTCAAACGACTCTCCAGGAAGTCTTTTTGTTATGTTTAAGTTGAGTGACCTAACATCGTGGTTCAAGGGGGTGAGAATGCACCTGGAGAACAAGTATTCGCCATTTGAATCCGAATGCTCAATCAATTTCTCTTTCAGCCCTGTGTACACGAACTCAATGAGGGCTTCTTCCATCTCGGCCAAATTTGTGTAAGATTTCATTTTCACCCATTTCAACCTGGTTAACCCAAATTCCTCTTTCTGTGTCAAACCTTCACCGAGCTTCAAAAGAGCTGATGCAAACTTGAAATTCAATTTTTGTTCATTCAGGTCCGATCCCCTTGTGACCCTCATGTTTTCAACAAGCTTGAACTGTTTAATTTCCTTCCACAACAGCAAAGACTTCAGCGTCACTTCTACTGATGGCAGAAACTCATCGAATTTCACGACAGGAAGGATTTGCCGAAAGTCACTGGAAAAGATTACTCTCTTCCCCATGAACATGATACTCGAGTTGCAAACTTCACGTAGAGATTGTTCAACCACTTCAATTGCCTATTTGTGCGTGGTTACAACTTTGTCCCAGATTATCAGGTCCGTCTCTCTCAATTTTTTTCCTAGTTTAGAATCCAGCTCAAAGTTACAAGTGACCCCAGGCTTGCACAGTATCGGGATCTTAAATGTTGAATGTGCTGTTTGGCCATGGTTCAACAGTAGTGCTACAACTACCAATTTCTTCAGCTTCGTCGATGATCATGTTCAAGAGGTATGTTTTCCCTGTTTCCCCCGGCCCGTCCAAATAAAACGTGTTCACCGTCCCATTGTTGAAATTTTCGGTAACTGTGTTGAAAAAAATCTTTTGGTCGACGTTGAAAAGGGATATGTTTTCTTGGACTCACCTCGACACCACCTCGAGACTTTCCATTAACGGGTCCTGTTGGCACAGTCTGCTTAAAGTATGTCTTTCCTCTTCCCTAATTGTCAACCCCACCCCCGCAAGGCTGCTATTCATCTCTTCAAACATGCCCTCCAGCCTGAATAGCGTAACAGCTTGCCTCTCCAAATCATTCAACGCCCGGCT
This sequence comes from Puccinia horiana, assembly GCA_001624995.1. Taxonomy (NCBI): domain Eukaryota; kingdom Fungi; phylum Basidiomycota; class Pucciniomycetes; order Pucciniales; family Pucciniaceae; genus Puccinia; species Puccinia horiana. The sequence goes on from LWDY01000019.1 coordinate 2,870,014, forward strand.
GTTCTGGATGTTCATATCGTCACTCATAGCAAGGAAATGTGAGCTGAACAATGCCCAAGGGTTTGCAGGAGGTGTGTGGACGCATATCATTGTGAACATCTGGCATAGCTGAAATCCTGACTACACCACAGACACCTGGGCCATTGTTTGATAGTATAAGTAGTCATTGATGAGCAACCCCAACTTGTTGCACGCCTCTTTATAACTATTGAAGATCACTCCTTTTACAGTCCTCAACTCTTCAAAAGACATTACGTTCTTCCTGTGTAGGAGAAGAACTCTCAAATAAAACTTCTCCCCTGAGAGGTACGAAACCGCGAAAACTCTCCCGACCGTGTCTGCTTTACCCTCACACTTGTCCCAACACTTTGTCTTACAGTTCCACCAAAAGTATGTAGGAATGTCTTTGTAAAAAATATCTCCCGCTCTGACATTGTCTGCACCCCAATTGTCATGGGTGTTCAACTCAAAGAATCCATTCAGTGTAGACTTCGAGGCTTTGCCCGAGTTTATTTGGCCTTCCACCCCTTGTGCCGTGCTGAAGTACACGAGTTGCTTGTTATGGTCATGTAAGTTAAGTCGTGTTACCACTGGTCTCCTGCCTGACAATGGAAACTTGAATAGTCTCCAGGCACCTAACGACCACCATTTTATCAGTAAGTTCTCAAAAACTGTCAATTACGTACCTTCAGGGGGGCTGACTTATCTCGCGTCTAAGTACAATTGTGTTTCATCACATCCTTCAAGTTTCAAGTAAGATCGGTTGTGACCTTTTGTTATATACTTGAATAAGTACTTGATTGCTGTTGTACTCACAGGCATTTCTACGTTGATGTGACATTCGAACATCAACGTCAAGAATTAGTTAAATGGAACAACGTCACAGCTGCTGAAAGTCGAAGTGTGCTTTTTTACTCTTATACTCAACTGTCAACGGCAATACATCAGATATGCTCCATCAACAACAACCGTGCGTTCTGTCAAACTCTTAGGATAACCATATTTGCAAGATTTGCCATTGCACAAGGTCCGTGTAACATGAATTTTGCCACCAGAGTATGAAAGTCCGGCTTGAGCTCTTTGCCTGGAAGTTCCGCTGAAACTAGTAAGTCAATCTTTTCAGGTGTTGTCTGTCTATCATTCAGATCAAGGGTTACCATCAAGTGCAAATGAGGCAGGCCCCTTTTCTGGAACTCAATGGTATACATGTAAGACACAACGCTCCCCAAACACCTCATCTTGTCTATTTGGAAAATTAAGCTTTTGACTTTCATGTTGAATACTCTTGCTGTCGGCTTTGGGTGGTCATAAGCTTCATCCCCGGCAGGCAACTCATCCACGATTTCTTTCCATTGTGGATTGGCTGTCATTGTTATGAACAAAAATGGGGGGCCAAATTTTCAACATATTGCCATCAAATCCTGGTATAACTGTGCCATTGCTCGCGGACCTCCAATGAATGTCAAAGGTAAAACAACTTGGCGCGCGCCTGAGATTGTATTATTTTTGAGACTTTTGACCACTTTCATCTTTTCTCGATTTTTCTGCACAAATTGAAATGTATTCCTTTTGACCACGACCCACATGTTGACGAGGAATTCTTGGAAAAGCAGTCGTCCCAAGAGAATTGGTGAGAACTGACTCACCCTTGCAAATAACAAGAACAAGAACCATTCCAGCACACCGACTTCTCTGTGAGTAACTTTCTTTGCGTTCGCCCGATTCAATAGTTAGCTTGGCTTGTCTCCTGTCATACAAATGTGGCGGATCCCACCTCAAAAAGGTTGTCCCACTGGGAGCCATGAGGAAAGAAAAGCAGGTATCGTAATGGAAAGGACCCCGAATGGTTGTCGGAAATCAATTCGAGTTTTCTGTTTCGTCTGTAAAGAGAAATTTGCCTTTCCGTGATTATGTCCCAATCATCTTCCACAATGGCGGCAACCTCGTCCATCGTCGGCTGGTTGTAACGCTTTGGGTCACTTCCAGGTTTATTAACTCCCACGAGGGCAAGGGTTTTTGTGATGCTCAATTGAATGACGGTTTTAGCGAGCCGGTACATTTTTGCAAAAGGATTAACTTGATGCATCAACTTCATCAAGTCTAAAATTGTGCTCTCGAGTAAGACAACAAAAATTTGTGAGAATCCTGGATTGAATTTGTCCTCTGGCTTGATACTTGAAATCAAATGGGTCATTCCACCACTTATGCGGAAGATATTCATTCCTCGCTAGCCCCAAAATGAAGGATTAACTATAGCCCCAATCGACGTGAACAAAACTGTGTTGTTATACATCCTGGTGAGAAGTTGAAAGTTCACATCCTCTGTCAATCCACTCAGCGGGAGCTCTTATCTTTAGCCATTAGAAAAAACTTACTTTGTGTGGTTCCAGTGAATTGTTGCTTCAAACTTTCCCAAAAATTGGCTTGATCCTGGATCAACTGATGGCAGAGTGACCTTGTTTTTTTGGCAGAAGGTTGAAAAATAGGGCTTACCCTTAAGCATTTCTTCCCAGGTCATCTCTCCCTTCCAATGGAGGGCCTTGCAACCTTGACAAGCGATGGAAAAGCATCCAAGGTAGTCTGGAAATTTTTAGTTGACACTCTTTTTCAGTTTCATCTCCATCCGCCACAACTTTACACCAAATGTTCACTGACCAAATTGTGTTAGCTTGTATATTCCAATAATAACGGCTTACAACTCACCTGAGATCAAATTGGTCTGCTTGAACGTGGATTCAGTCACGTGTGGTTTTTCACTCCTGAACTAACATGTTCTCAACACCTTCCAACACAGTTTAGAAATTCGAATGTTAACCTGCTCGGTCCCAAGCAGTCAGACTTTTACACACTGGTCCACTTTGACTTCACTTTCATTCTGATTGCATTTTGATTCAACTTGACATTCATGTAGCACTCATGTTTATTTGTCGCTAAAAATTGCCAAACGTGTGTTAAGTAGTTTCAAAAGTCCTTCCGCTTTCTGCGTTTGGTCTTACATTAAGTGTTATTGTCAATTCATGACCTCATGTTTTTCTCACCTGTAGCACTCAAGGAAAACAATGAGACTCAGTATTTATGAGACCAAGTGGCTTAGGCACAACCACTCAACATGTGAAATTCATCCTACCAACTGCACAAGCCATCATGTTTGTCCTTAATCTCCCTATTACGTCTCAAACATGACATATTCCTTTCCTCATTCAAAATTAAGGCAAACAACGAGATTAAGTAATTACAGTAGGAATACCTTTGGCCAACCATCCAAATGTGACTTTTCTCGCACGAGCCCAAATACCATCCCAAGGCGTATACTATCCTTAAAAGGCAAGTGTTTTTTATCAACTATTAGAATCGGAGTAGATGTCGTTTGGCACAAAGTTTACTGTCGCCGTTTCCACCTTTACACACCAGAATGTTAGTCCTTTCTAGTCATGAATCAATCTTTGTCACACACCTCAACTAATAACATTTTCTGCCGGTTGCCAACCCGTAAATTTGATTTGAGATCCAGGGAAAAATTCAACATCGTCCATGAGTTTGCAGTACGTCCAACCACAAAGCCGCTCCTCGTTGACTTAATCAAATTTGGTTAGTGTCATCCTTCGAAATTCTCTTGAAATGACTTCTCACCTCCAGGTCGACTTGGACAATTACACTTCAAGGTCATCGTTCACATCGGAGTTCATCTTGATTCTACAAGCTTGGACCATTGTCCCTGTCCCTTTGATTTGTATATAAGGGCTTTTGTTTGAAGGCCCCGGTTCCAAGCCCAAGTCAACTTTTACGTGGTACTTAAAAAATCAGTACCCCTGAAAGACTCATGCTGGACACTTTGCCAGCCAAATACCACCGTGAGCCTTTGCTGAATTTTTCCTCTTCACTTGTGACATTCACAGTCAACTCTCCTTTTGACCACATACCATCAAACTTGACTTGCAGTTTTACAACTGCCTTACTTGGTCTAATTTGTGTGTGGGAAACCCTTTCCTGAAGAGGCTAAAGAAAAAACTGGTTATTAGATACAATTGATTTGAGGACGACAAAAAGCAAAACGTACTTGTCCGTGTGATGTGAACTTCCCAGCAAATGTTAAGCAGTCAATATGGATGTTTTCGGTGAAAGCATCAGTTCTTGTGACAGATCCAAAAGTGTGATGGGTGGAATTATTAATCATCTTGGATATATTTGCTTTATGTTCGAAGAAACCAATGGTGGAAGAAGATGATAATATCTGGGGGATTATGGTTGAGTTGAAGAGAAGGACAAGTAACCTCCTTCTGCAGGTGATTCTTGCTTTTATATTTTTTCTTTCTCAACTTGCTCATTATGCTAGCTTTTTGCCCAGTCTAGTTGTTCAGGTCATATTCACCATCCTGGTTGACCACGACGAGCCATGGCCCATAGGCACACGTTATCCTAGTTTGACCATCCTAATTAAATAAGGCACGCTCTGCAGCCTTAACATTGTGGTGGTGTCGCATTCTCTCCCTTCAAGTTTGAGTTGGATTTCAAAATTTTTATCCTACAAGTTGAGTTCTTTCGTTCAATGAGACAGCTTAGAATTGCTAAATGAACACAGATTGTCTGATTCACGACAATTTAAACTCAGATGTTTATAGACCTCCAAGGTTTGGTTTCTTGTCAAAGAAAATGGTTCATGAACATTATGCTGTCACTCGGAGTAACTTCAAAGCAGAGAGGTTGACAGCATAAGTTAGACTTCAAGGTTGAATTAATCAAGCTACTTTGACCTAACCCCTCCATAACATTTAAAATTCACTTCGATCTCATCGGGGAACATTAACTCAATGCATTTGTCCCACACCCCTCCGTGTTTGGCTCGGGCTACAAGTTAGGACGAGATTCATCCCTATGGTTACTACCTGTGAGTTTTGGGGTGTTGTGTAACAGAGGCTACTATTGAACCTAACGGTATTAAACCCGAATGCAAAATGTTTGAGTGTTTTACTGTGGTTCATTCGACCATAACCCTTTTGGACTTAACAACTGCACAACCATGGATGTCATGTCCCCAATCAAGTTCCTCGTGGCATTTAATTAAGATGTCTGATGTTGCGAGCTAATTGTCATGTCGTGTCTTTCTCATCTCAACTATTACATTATTTACAGTATAAATAGATGGAAAGTCTACAGATTTGAAACATGAGATTGCCACTAAAGAGTATTTGTGGCCATAAAAGAGTGTGCAAGCTTATGTGTATTCCGCTTTCTTTGTACTGTGAATATATGTGTTATCAGATTGGTTAATGGAATGGCTTGCAAGGCAAAATGAAGCGCATGTGCTATCCTTGCTTTGACTTCTTAGGACTGCCGGCGAGTTGATTTTTGCAAGGCCTACCTGGGCTTCTCTTTACAACTGAAGGTGCCTGGTCTTCATCACTTGTAGTGTCATGAGATGAGCCTGTGTGCGAAGCTTCTGATTGGTTTCCTGGGTCCGTGGCCTTTTGTTTACCTTTATCCAACTTGTTCAACAGAGATGAGGCGAGCTCGTTTGACCTTTTCAGGGTCTTACTGGATGGCCGTGACCGCAGAGGGAGGTTACTTTGTGCTCCCAAGCCGGCCGGGTATGGGTTGGGTGTGTAGCGTCATTCCCTTGTGCTGTGGTCCCCTGAGTCATTCCCTCTTGCTAAGAGCAAGGGGAGCAGGGGAAGTGGGGGGACGAGGGCAGTTGGACACATCATAGAAACAAGCAGGCCATGCCCCAAAGGGCAAGGCGTACAAACTCCAACCCACCTTAGGGGAATGAAAGCATCGCCTAAGAGTTTGCCTTTTTAAGATAATCAAATCTCTGATTTTTATTTCTATATACACCCATTCTTCCTCAGGATAATCTCTTGACAACGGGAGAGAGCTCTGTTTTTGACCAACATTTGTTCAGCTCGTCATTGATATCTAGCGCCTTTATCTTTTCTTCTTGTGAGTGTTCCCTTATGTATAGTTGGTAACAGTCGGTTACCCAACAGCCCAATCTACAAATTTCTTCCACGCTTATCCCCATTGCGAAACATAAGGAGGTACCTCCAACTCAAAAGGAGTGGCCAGAGATGCCAACAAATCCTCCTGCCACCCACGCGTTGTTGAGAGTCTTGATGGCGGCATCTTTTGTTAAGTGAACCCTGGAACCATTGGTATCGTAGTAGCCAAATAAGGAAGTTTGGTGACCCTTAGCCTCTCTGAGTCTTCTCTTTATCGCCTCAACTGGGCATAATAAGTTTTTTGTGGCCTTCAAATGAATTGTCTGGTACTCGCCGGGTTTACTAGTCTTGGAATCTTCTAGACGTAGGGTAGCCAACTTTGATCCTCCTCGGTTTTCCCATCCAACGTTGGTGGTGAATACTGTGGTCCTTGGATCTAGTTTTCCTATTGCCTCTGGCAAGGTTAGTTCCCCCAGCCTTGCCATCCCCCAGAATGCTGCGAGTGCCAAATCAAATATGGCCTTTTCCCAAGGATTGCCTTGCGATAATGACTCAGCTAGGTGGACCACTCCCTTCCTCTCTTTTGGGGGAATAATAGTGTCTGCTTTAGCCGAGGATCGTAATAGCACCTTAACTTGAGCTTCGGATATGACCGGGTAAGGCACTTTATGGAAAAGGTGCCACACCTTGATCCTGTGTAAGTGCTTCTCGAGAGTCTTTGTGGCGATCTCTTGTTTTTCTGATTTTTCCTTGTCTCATCCCGCCCAAAAACAGATCTGGTAAATCGACTCTGCTTTGAGGGGGAGGGGGGGGAATCTCGGAGTCGGAGCCGCTTGCGAATTTCATGAACTTCTTTACTGTGGAATTGTAACCTACAAGAGTGTTCCACTTATAGCTTCGAAGAAAATGGAAAGGGAACACTGCAGCCACTTGATCGTGTGATAATGGCCCATACATTCGTCCTGCTTCAAGCTCTTTCTTAAAATTTCCTTCTATCTGTTCCTTTGCCTGCATCGCCGACCAGTGGTTATCTGGAGTGAAGAATTTTCTGTCTGAAAGGGTGTGGGCTGGAATCCCTTGGTGGAAGCCTCTTTTGAGGCCTTCAACAACATCCTTAAAGCTTTCTATTAGTCCATGTGCTTGTAGCTCTTTTTCCCAGGCTTCGACATTCATCTCACAGATTACTCTTGTCGGCCATGGTGCCGATGCCTCCTCTCGGAGCTCAAGATCTTCTCTTTGTTTCATTTGATCTTCTTTTGGGCTCTCTTGTGGGGTCACACATTTGTCACTGTTAAACGCATGGGTTGCACAGACAAGGGATCTAACTTAGTACTTGATTACTTCTCATTATGCTAAATACAAATGGGTTGATGGAGGAAGGATCTTTGAAGCTACTGTTTTTTTTTTTTTGTGGGGCTGATTAATCATTAAACACCTACTATGGCTTTTTGGCCTTATCCCTGTCTAAGCCACCTCCACCTCAATCCATTGTCCTTGGTACATGGTTTGGGTTAAAGTTATTACCCCTGTAACCCGACAATCTAGGAGATTTTTCCGGCTGCCGAGGAATTGGCACTGGTGCGTGGTAACTCAAGGAAGCACTCAGTGCACTTGATTTCTGTTCTGTTGCTGGTCGACCTGTCATTGGGTCCCAGTTAGCTCTGGGACCTTTTAAGGTGTATGTATTGTCGGTAAATTTGAGTTCCTTGAATTTCCGGCAAACCACATACACTTTCTCTGCGGCTTTCTTCCAAAACACAGAGATTTCCGTCTGGAAAAGTCACTCATGTTGCAAAGCAATTTGTTTGAACTTGAATGTCGTACCGAAGCCCTAGCATGAATCCATCCTCTGCAATGATTTAGTCGCAGTGCGCCTTGTGGCACAGTAACCACCTAGTGAATTTTGTGAATCTGTATTTGGTCATCAAGGTCGAATAAAAACCTTGATGATTAGTTGTCCATTCATTAAAGGTTTGGGACCTTTTGCTAGGATAAGGAAAGCCCGTGTACCTATTCCTATCTTCGGAGATGCCTTCTCCTCTGGGCCTCTTTTTGCTGTGATAAAGTATTGCCGCATTTTTCCATTCCTTGTTGAAGATTGTCAAGGGGAGTGGTCCTTTCAGTTCTCAAATGTTCTTGCCAAAAAACGTTGTGTTTTGGGACTGCTCCAGAGGCAAAAACTAGTTCCCCTACTTGGGATTCCCCATTTTCCGATCTGGCGTCAGGGTTATCTTGGTTAATCGAGGGGGTGGTCAAAGCTTCAGCGCTCTTTTCCTCCCTACTTCTTTTGAGGACGCTTGCAAATCTTCATACATCTTGAAGAACATGGCAGCCCACATAGCATCCCCTCTCTTCTCCGCTTCCAACGCTTTAGTGATAACGTCTCGGACGGGGATGGAGTTGCGCTGGGTCTTGTTTTCTACTCCATTATCTGTGCCTATGAGAAGCAATATTTTTGTTAGCCTTAGGCTCATCAATCATAATTTAATTCTTTGAAGTCTCTTCAGAATTTTTTTTTTTTTTTCTTTCTCGGATTGAACTTACTGTTCTCCTGAGATTGTTTTTCTCCAATTATTTGGATTTCTGGATTATCATGAACAGCCTTTCTGAGGTGCCTCAAATGAGGGTTTTCCTCTTCTTCTGTTTCTGTTCCTTGATTATCTTGGTTCGGCAGTAATTCCTCTCTTTTGGCAGGCTGGTTGCCATCTTGGGATCCTTCCCCTGGAGATTCGCATTGCTGAACTGAGTTCTTGCATTCTCGCCGATAGCGTTCCTGTCAACATGTCAATTTTGGTTCTAGATTATTTCTTCGAAATTTTCCTTGGAAGGTATTATGGGAAAATAGAAGATGATTTAAAGAAAAAAGAGGGGGAGGAAGATTCAATGGGGGGTTTCTTTGGTTGTCCAGGGGAGAGGTTGATGTTGACGAGTCGGATGAATTCTTTTTGGGTGAGTAGTTACGGAGTCAAAAGGCAGTGTGGGAAGAGTAAGGTTCTAAACCTCGCCTATACTTAGGTCAGCTCTTCTGTGGTTCAATGTGGGGCTGCGCGGTCTTTTGCGCTCTGATCCTGTCTCTTTCCGGGCAGGAGGGCACCACGGACTTTGAAACCTCCCGCTGTGCTCCAGTACCAGGCAAAGAAATTACGTGGGCTTCAAAGAAGAATGATAAGTGAAAAGAGGAATGAATGGGTTTTTTCAAAGGAATAGTAGAAAGGGAAAAGGAATCTATCAAAATCTGGCTGACAAAGGAATGTGTAGCTCCAGAATCAATAAGAACAGAGTAAGGTGAACTATCTCAAAACAGAATTAATCTGAGTTGATTTGAGACAACTGTTCTCAAAGAACAGATTTGGGACTCAAAAGAAAGAGGAGACAGTGGGTCAATGGCACTTGGGGTTTCATAGTAGTTGTTATTACCATTATTGCAACAACTACTCAAGCTTTTCCCAACTGATGGGAACACTTAAGACAATCATCTTCCTTATGAGGACCACCACAACACATACACAAACCATTCTTTATCCTCCTTTCCTTCTCCCCAGCCTCAACATGTCCATCTGTCAAAATTTTGGTGAGTTCGGAAGGGAGCTTGCTCTTCAGGAGTGGAGTAGGGTTTCGAAGAAGATTGCCCGGGGTTATTGGAGGTCAAAGGTCAGTGAGAGCCGTCTTTCTTTGGTTGAGCGGGGTTAGAGTTTTCGCGCCGTCTTTCCTTCTGACATTTGTGGTAGTGCATGTCGATGCAAAGTATTGCATCAATGAGATCTCGTCGGCATTGTTCTGGGAGAGGAGGTAGAGGATGCGGGAAGGGAGGCCTTTGCGGAAATGGAGCATCAAAGGTCGGTCACCCCAACTTGGAAGACGAGATTGGAGGGCTCGGAAACTAGCAATGTAGTTCGAAGCATGATCCAACTCCTTCATTGACAGGTTGTCAAGTTGATGCTTGGTGGCTCAAAGCTCATTGGGGTTGCCAAACAAGGTGACAATTTGAGCTTCGAACACAGCCCAAGAGTTCATGAGGGAGTCTGGGGAAGAGTCTTCAAGAACCTTCAAATGGGGTTGAACCCAGTCAAATGCCTTGCCTGTAAGGTAAGAGGAGGCATAGATGGTGCGGGAACGGTCATTGGGGAAGGTACGAGGGTCATTCAAGAATATGAGTTTGCATTTCTGCAGGAAGATGCAAAGTTTGGTGGGGGAGGCGCCGTCAAAGGAGTCAGGTTTCTTCATCTCTGGAGTGCGAAGAGCGGGTTGAGGGGCAGGTTCTGCCGGAAGGGGAACTGTGGTTTGGCCCACAATGGTGGCCAGAAACTGGATGGCTTTGGCAAGGGATTCATTGGTAGTAGGGGCTGAAGTGTTAGCAGCAGGTTTGGGATTAGGGACATTCTGAGGACCCAGAGTGTCAAAGTCCTCATCATCTGGGAGATCTCTGTTGTCCTCCTCATCTTGGCTGGATTGACTGCAAGAGTCAGAGGAAGAGGGAGGGTTATGGCTGTCGGGGTGACGGCCACGGCCAGTGTTGACATTGGGAAGATCCAGAACAGGCGCGCCAGGATTGATGTTGGAGCTGGGAGTCTGGTCAATCCTTGATCGAGAGGAGAACTGTCCGTTTGGAGAGCAAGGAATGTTGGGCATCTTGAATGACGAGAAGTACAGGGAGAAAGAGGGTTTAACGACTTAAGTAAAGGAGTAAAGCCGGATCAAAATAAGATACTGTCACACCGCATCTTGTACAAGAGACGGGTGGGCACTATTTGAAGGAAAAGAAAGGAAAGAGATAGATTCAAAGAGAGGACTGACTGTTCAAAGGTCTTTTTTGAAGAAGAGGGACTTAGAGTAGAACACTGAAAGGGTTTGCAATGAGAAGGATGGAAGAAGGCTCAATCAAGTTATGCTGAAACTATAATCTTATTTTTATGAGGAAAGATGAAAAGAATGGAAGCAGACAGCTTATAGTAAATACAAGTAAGGCTACAAGGTATGACATAGGTTCAAACAAGATGTGAGGTCACAGGGTCAAAGCTGAAGAAATGAAAATGAAAGGAGGTCAAGCAACACCAAGGTGAGGAGTCCAGGATGGGAGGACCAAGAAGGGGTAAGTGTGATGGGTGCAAGAGTGAGTGAAGTGAAGTTCGAAGTTCTGGGACTGTGTGTCGAAGTTTGAAAGTTCAAAGAGGGAATGCGCGGATCAGGATAAGGAAGTTGAGTGCATAAAAGAGTAATGCCGAAAAGAAAGGAAAATCAGGAAGAGGGTTATTGGTCTTGCTTTTGTTCGCATAACTGAAAAGCAACATGCTATTGAATCTTTGAAGGTTTGGAAAGTAACTTCGAGAGAGCACTGAAGATTTCTGAGGGTGCATAGGTGATGTCATATGCGACCCGAGGATTAACCAAAAGCCTGAAAGTTGCTGATGGCGAAAATCATGGTAGAAAAGCATCCTTAGCAAAATGCAAGGAAGATCCAACTGCGAGATCCTGAGTGCTGAGTCTGTCGTATGACAGTTAGCTCTACACAAAAAATATACTACTGAGCTTGAATAGTGGATTGGATGAGAGAAAACATAGTAAAAACAGAGTTCTATTTTAGGTTTTGTTTGCATTCAGGGTTGGCACACTGTTACATTCACTTAAGCTGGGCCAAATTGCCTCAGAAAGATCATCCAATCTACAGCAAAAACATTCAACTTTTTTTTGTGGTTTGAAGAGGAAGAATTGGTGAGATCCAAGGGGCTTTTTTTGTGGGGTATGAGATACTAAAGTTAGACAACATGTTTGAATCGCCTGCTTGCGCCCCAGAAAACTCTTCTGGTGATATTTGTAGTAGCCTACCAACAACTTTTGTCAATCTATCGGATTCAAGTTCACTTCACCTAACTCTAAATTTTACCATATATTCAGTAATAACTCATCCTTCTTATTTTGAGAATGTAGACCTCTTGATCCAGACCATCAATTCAACCAATGACCCTAACTTCCCTACACCATCAGAGACAGCCTTGACACCGCTTGCCAACACCCTACGACTGCTCACTGGAATCTCTCAAAGATTGCTGGTTGACAGCTTAATCAACAAACGATTAATCGAGTTTTGTAAAAGCAAACCGCGAGACAAGCACGTCTGCCCAGATGGCCATCAATACTCTCCTCGGTGTCAGTCTGGGTAATGGATGGAGTCTTGACCAAAAGATCGGACCAAGTAGCTATGTTGATGGTTTGTATTTTCTCCAATTATATCTGCATCCTCAACCCTCAAAAAAAAACTAATCGTCTCAGTTTTCTTTCAGATGTCCCAATAAGTAGACCCATTTATCAAATCTAATAGATGCTGAATTAATTCAAGATTCTAAACTGATGGAGCTTGATCATCCGTACCCTTTAACACACCAACCACCGACAGAAAAAGCCAATAGAACTCCACTAATCACTCGCAAATCTTGAGACCCTTGAGACAGACCATTGACTCTGGCTGACAAGTTCCTCCATGGAAATTGTGGTTTGTATTTAGAATTTGTTGTCAAGTTGGAAGAAAACTATCCAATGACTAGTTCAGTCATCAACCAAACTGTCAACAAGACTGGAAAGAATAGATCTATCACTTCTGACACTAACTCATCATCAGCAACAACATCAAATGGGAGTGGCTGCTTACCTGTCACTTGTCCGATTTGTCAATTGTACTTTTTTCGCTTCCACCCCCAAATTTGCAGAGGTGATCTCTTTCAAACCAACTCTGACAGGGTGAGAATTGATATAATTTTTTTCTTCTTCAAAATCCTGAGGTATGCTGTCCTCATTTTCTGTGGTTAGTTTTGTCATGGGTGAATTAGGTAGTTTGGGTGAGTTGATGATTTCTGGTAGTCTTTCTGCATTAACCAGGGGTTCTAACTTGGACTTCTTGGCAGCAGAGTTGAATTCCTTTTCATTGATGGAACAGGCATCCTCCTTGCAATGGTTTGTGTCTGGAAGGTTGCACAAGGCTGAAAAATGACTAGAAGTTGAGGTTGTGTTGACTGGAAATGTGGTTACCCACTTCTGACTTGATGGATTCAGTATTGGTACCAGGTAAGTTCTTTCATTGTGCTGTAATGAGAGGGATTCTGCTCCATGATTGTGAAACTTGATGTTGGCTGAAGCTGATACTAAAAATGGTTTGCCCAGTATAGGTTGAACATCTCCAGATCAGATCCAGAAGTGTACTTCCTTGATGATTTGACCTACTTGAACAGGAACATTTTCTGCAATACCAATAATTTCATTGTTGTGACCACCAATACCTTTCAGATGCATTCTTTTTTCTGTAACCACAAGGCCTAATTTTACAGCTAGATTTCTGGAAAGAAAATTAACCATGGATCCATTATCCAGAAGAGCTTGAAAAGGTTTGTCACTGATCCTGATTGAGATGTATCCTAAGGGGCAAGCATAGTGAGTGGAATCTTTGGGTTTGTCTTCTTCCTCTTCTTCTTCTTCATCTGAATTGATACCTCCTGCATTGGCTGACTTGGTGTGTTCTAATGGGACCCTTTTTGGATTAGTTCTATTCTTGAAGGCTTCCATAGTTCCATTGGAGATGGCAAAGATTTCCCCATAGGTGAGCTCCATCTTACCATCCACTAGCATTCTGTTGACCACTCTTTCTTCTGCTTCAGGAAATTCTTTGGCCAAGGGTTTTCTACATAGGTCTTCCTGGGTGCTTTATCTTTGGGTACCTTTTCTTCTGAGTTTTTGAATATTACCTTCCTGGATGGATCCTTCTTTTCCTGGCTGGTGTAAGTAATCTTAACTTCTTTGCTGATGGGTTATCAACTACTTCCTTACCACTTCTAAGTCTCTTACCAATGTCACATTAATAGACAGATCCAACAGATGATTCTACCTCTTCAAGTTTTCCAAAGGAGGCTTGGACTACTGGTAAGTCTTTTTCTTTCTTCTGAGTATTGGTTCCTTGAGGGAGGTTGATTAATCCTGGTTGAATTGAGATTCTTCCTTGATACTGGTCCACAGCTGTCTTAATAGGCCTGGTTCTGTCATAGGGTATATCTTGTTTCCATTTGGGAGTAAAGATTATCTGCCTTCTTTCTTGATTAACCCTTTGATTTCATCTGAGTTGGCCAAGTTGCATCTGAAGCTGGAGTGACCCATCATATGGCAGTAGTGACACTGAAAGGAGGAAGGGGATTTATCAAACTGAGCTGGTTTATAGGGGACATGGCTGGAGGAAACAAATGAACTGGGCTTCTTCTGGACATTCCAATTGGCAAGATTTTTGGTGAGTTCTTCAATTGCTTTATCCTGTTGATGAGGAGGGGAAGGTCTGGCTGATGCTTTAGTGGTTACCTCTCCATCCAAGATAAACAAGGTTTTGAGTTCTAGGAATTGTCATTTTGACTTGTCAAAACGCTCAAGGAATCTAAATCAAAGTGGCTCTTATTTCGGCTGTTTGTGATCTACCCGCCATCCAAAAACTCATTGGTTATGGGTCTGATAGTGCCAAACAGTTCTGTTCCTTTTGCTATCTGCAAGCTCACTAAATCGACTCGCTTAATTATAGTTGCTGGACAAAACGAACGATCGAAGGACATCACATTGAATCTGAAGCCTGGAGAGCTGCAACAACACACACCGAACATGATTATTCTTTTCAAACAAACAGGCATACGCTATTCCATCCTCAACGAGCTACTGTATTGGAATCCCATCAAATTTGTTGTGGTTGAGCTGATGCATCTCTTGTCTGGAAAGCTTGAGTGGCATGCCCGACCAGTCTGGTGTATAGACAAAGCTGCCGTGGAACCCGGTGCTGTACAACTACCGGAATCTGAGGACAAATATGAGGCGCTGCGACATGCTGAATTAAATCCCAATGACAACAGCATCAATCTAGGACTCCTTCAAGATGCATTAATGGAAATTGAAGATGAGATGCAAGCGGAAGATCAAGTCAATGGCCCCTCAGTTTTCTCTTCCAAAGATCTCAAGATCATCCCTCAAGTGATTACACAGACAAAGGTTCCTTCTTGGCTCAATCAACCTTCACCTATCTTTGGTGATGCATCAGCTGGAAAGTCCGATCAGCTGATTGGATCACATTTTTTACGGTATTTATGCCATTCGCAATTGTAGAAATACAGATAACTGCCAAGAAGGAGCTTGTTGAATCATGGTACCACATTGCCATGGTTGCTGAGCTAGCCATGGAATACAAAGTAAACAAGTCGCTCATTCAACGCTACCTTTTCTATCTGACTTCGTACCGATCAAACCTGCAAGAGTATACCATCCTTACCTTTCTGCCACCGGACCATCATATCGCATACCACCTTCCGAGACCACTGCGTGATTTTGGACCGGCCAACTTTTTAGCCTCTTGGCATTTCAAGCAAATCAATGGCATCCTTCAAAAAGTTGCAACAAACAACAAAACCAGTATGTTCAAACACACACATTCATATTTTTTGTGGCTAGTAATGACTCCAATAAGTTAATTTTTGAAACAGACGAAATTGATTTGACCATGCTACGACATGCAGGCCGGGCATCAAACCTTGGGATCCTGATTGAGTCGCCAGACCTTCCCACTCTCATATCAAAAATGCCCCCCCGGTTCACTCAACAAAAGAAACTACGATCCCTGCTTGGGGACATGAACGAGGTCAAATATGAAAGCCAGGAAATCTTTGACAAAGAAAGGCTATCCCAATTCAAAACAAACTTATCCTTTCCTGCCCATCTACACCCTTGAGTCATCAACCTCTTGAATCAAAAGTATGCCCGATCAGGGTCACGGTTTGTGAGCGAGCACCACAGCAACATTGGAAGTGATGAGACCATTGTTCCAACTGTTGCCAAATTGATCCACAGTTTCAAACAGGCCGGATTAACGTACACAGACCAGAGTGATAAGGGCAGTAGCTCCATCACTTATAACTTAGATTTGAAGCAGTATTTTGGGAACATTGTTAACATGTTTCAAACGATCTTGTTTGAGACTTGTGGCCAAGGTAGGCACAGGTACATGCAACACACATTCATGTGTGTTCAACGACTCGAGAAACTTAGTCCATTTGATGAAATGAAGAACACGTACCCTCGAGTGTGTCCTGGATTAGATGTAAACCTTTTCTATCTTCCATCCAAAATGGATCATGCCAATCAGCTCCGATTTTGCGACTTAGTGACTCCAGATCAGATTTTTTATCATACTTCCTCATTTATCCATGACAAATCAGCCCTAGGTACCAAATATCATACCATCGCAGTGCAAAGCTTGAGCTGGCCAATTTAAATAGTCTTTTTTTATTCTACAATGGAGCTAGCCAATCTCAATAGTCTGACTCTCATTTATTCTACATCTTTGTCCTGTTCATTTTTCTGCTAGTATTTTTCTCTGGTAACTAGAACAGTTGACTACCGAGGTGACTGCAAGAAATAAAAACTTCGATTGCCAAATTTTTCCGGAATTTTGACTTCATGGGACCCAACTCAAATCACATCAAGTACCAGCTAGCTCAAGGCTTTCCCGACAAGCTGGTACAGTAACATCTTGCCAGGAGGCTCTCCCGACAAGCTGGTACAGTACCAGCTCTTCAAGAGGCTCTACCGACAAGCTGGTATAGTACCAGCTCGCCAAGAGGCTCTCCCGACGACCTGGTACAGTACCAGCTCGCCAAGAGGCTCTCCCAAAGAGCTAAACAGTACCATCTTGTCAGGAGGCTCTCACGACAAGCTGGTATAGTACCAGCTCTACAAGAGGCTCTCCCGACGAGCTGTTACAGTACCAGATCGCCAAGAGGCTCTCCTGACAAGCTGGTACAGTACCAGCTTGCGTAGAGGCTCTCCCGACAAGCTGGTCCAGTAACAGCTCTCCAGGAGGCTCGGTATCACTGCCCCTCAAAAGAGGGTTTTGGTTTGTTAACGGTAGTAAGTAGATAGTGGAGACAAACAAGACCATTATATCTTGGCTTGTGTTGGGGTAACTTGTTATTTTATTTTCAACCCATTCCTACGGAAAAAGAAGAACCAAGAGCAAGAAGATTGAAATAAGAAGAACATAAAGAACAAAGTAGAGCGAATTGCACAAGACTCAAGATGACAACCTCCTTCTGTTACCAGAATTGGAATACAACGGAGGGGAAGGAAATTTGAAAAGAGGACAAACAAGACCTGACAGAAGCACACTCGCACAAGAACAACATTTTTTTTATTGGAAGTTAAACAAGTAAGGAAGAGTCCTAAGGAGATCTTATAACATTTCCTTGTCTTCTTCAATTTTCACATGATTAGTGGTACCATGAGCCAAGAACTCGACTTCGCCTTCTTCATTGCTCTCTTTGGATTGAGCGACATAGTTTATGTGTGCCTCAGCTGGGTATTGGTGGAAGTTTTCCTCACAGGAAGGGAGAATGAAGTCAAAATCTTCAATCATGTCAAAGAGGTTTGGACCCATGGCGAGGGCTTTCTTCTCGGCAAAGCTTAGTGTTTGAATGAAGGTGTCTGCGTAGAAATCTCTTGGGAGGCCGGTTGGGATGGAACATTTGTCATCGATAATTTCAGGAGTGGGTCGTTGTCGAGGTCGTATTGCGGCTCGGCTGCCGTAACCACCAATCTTGTTGAATTTCGGTACAACCGAAACCTTGAGTTCAACGTTTCTTTTCAATTCATTTGATAAACTGTGAAGCTTTTTCTGAGCGCCAGAAAGATGTTTTGGCTAACAAGACTTGTACCTTGCCTTCAACAACAAATTCATTGTCGGAATTCACTGATTTTTTGTCAAATGGTTTGATGAAGTTGATGTGAATTCCTTGTTCTTGAAGGTAAAGCTGGCATGCCATTGATTTCTGAAATAGGATGTCTGGTTATTAAAAGAAAAAAAATGGAAAAGAGAAATAAACCTACTCGTTTTAACAATTGTCTAGTGGTGTTTTCCTGATCTTGGGCCAACACTGCCTCTCCTTTTTTCCCACGTTTATATTAGCGTGCCTCCAGTATATGGCCATGAGAGTGTGGTCGTCCATGTTGATTTGTGAAGCCTTGTGTTGAGCCAGCAATCCAAAGCGGTTACAAGCAAGACCCCACTTCCAGACCCGGACAAAAAACTGACACATGATTTGGTTAAAGAAATCTTCTCAGTGCTTTTCCCAATCCATTGTGAATCGTGGAATGCCCCATTGTTGCATAGTTTCATGAACATACTGCACATAGTTGTTATCGACCTTTGAATTGCCTTCAATAGGCACAACCTCACGCTGTTGGATCTGAGAGCCGGCATTATCACTGGGGGGAGAGTTGCACACATCAAGGAAGCCTTCAATACGGTTTTGTTCATGCACATTTGGGGGGTCTGGCACTGGTTCAGTGGCATTCTCCCGTCTCATTAAGCACCGGGCAAGATTGTAGCAGCTAGTCTGTTGAGAAAAAACAAATAATTTTCAGACATTGATCCCATGTTAGGTGCCCAAAACAGATTACTTGCCAGAAGCTTATTTCCAATATGGTCCAAGTCATGATCGGACTGTGACTTCTCCTTTTTTAACTTGGCAGGCGTGATCGATTTTCTTTTGGACTTTTTGGACTTGGGAGTACTGGAGCTGCTATTGTCATTGCTGGCACCGGCCAAGTTGGCAATGACCACACCCTGAAGAAGATGCTTAAGAGAATCAACATCATTTCTAAGAAGGCAATTTTCTTCTTCAAGAGATTGGAAGTTGTCGCAGGTGATGGGAGGTAGGTTGGTCTCATTGTTGGGGGCTTGAGCTGTGGCTGGGGGGGCAGTAGTACACGGAGTGCTCTTGCGCTTAATGTTGAAAGGGGTCATTTGGTTTCGGAAAGACATGTTGGGAAGTTTTGATGGAAGTTATGAGTCTGACTAGTAGTCTTAAGGGGAGCTTTCTACAACAGATTAGATTGACAGTTAAGGATGGTTGGTGATGGGTGTAGTGGACTAGCAGCAGAAGCTGGCTTTTACATTGCCAGTCTGTTACATCAAGAGCTGATGTTCGATCAGTGTTTTGCATTCATGCAGAGAATTGGGAGAGGAGGATACATATGTATGTAGCTGGAACAATTGTCCATACCGACTAGTCCGAGTGGGTAGGTGAGTAATGTTGAGTAACTGGTTGAGATGTGTGGTTTGTGGCTGAGAATAGCTCATACAGGATCATACCAACAAGTCAGAGTACTAGGTGAGTTGTAATCTTGAGTAGCTGGTTGAGATGTATGCACTATTAATTAGATGTGTGTACGTATTTGCTAGAGATGTTATGAGTATATGTGGCTGTGATGCTTTGAGTATTGCAGTGAGATGTTTTGATTTATGCTTATATGCTTAAAAATGAGAGACTGGTGCCAGTTATATGTGGTTGGAGCTTGACAGCACTGTGTGTATGATCTGGCATGATTTGGTGATGTCCGGTGTGAGATTGCAAGTGGTTATGTAACTGGCAGAGATGAGCAGTGTCATGTAGAGTAGCATGCATGACACTAGTGAGGTGCATGCGTGTTGTGTGCAAGAGATCGTGATCTGTTTTGTAACAGGTGCCCCAGGAACTGTAGCTGCTAAATGAATGCGCAACCTGAAGCACAGTCATGAAGCATTTCTGCATGTAGTGTGAGGTTAGTCTTTCTAAACTACCCCAGACCTGAACACTTGACCCTTAAAAACAACTTCTTTTTCAGGTAACATTCACACAATTCAATCCACCACTTTCTCATCAGACTTCATTTTAATGTCCCAAGTTGGCAATGATCATGAATCTAGCGCACCTATTCACTTCCACCATCTGCCTCATCTTGTCAGACTCTTAGTCCTTGCCAGCTAGAATCTGATCAGGCTTAATGAGCGAACTCTCCAACCTACTACCATGACTTGTGACACCTTCATCACACCTTTGTGTTCTGCTTATGACCCTCCCTAATTTGTGTTTTTTTGCTTGACAACAATAAACATGTCTTTCATTTAAAGTGGAATTTTTCCTTGTCTTTCAATTACTGTGGAATTTTCCTTGCTCTTAAAAAATAGGCCTTCATTTCTCCTTCAACTATTGATTTCAATGTTAGATTACTAAAAAAGAGATTAAATTCCCATGTTAGTTTCAATTAGTTTCAAAGATTCATAATTCACCTCTCTTCGCTCCAGCTCTCCTTTGTCTTAGCTTATCAATCCTTAGCCTTCTTGTGACATGAAAACCGCTTATTTCTTCGCTTGAAAATTGATGTGTACAACATTAACAACTCCAGACCACGAGGTTGGCTTTGCAACAATGAGATTCTTGACGTCCGAGACTCTTGAGCAGGCAACGTACAGGTGACGATAAGCAAACACATAGGTTTCGAGGAATACGCCGACTCAATTCAAAGTTTGCCCTTGACTTTTGTTGACAGACATCGCATAAACAGGGGCAAGCAGAAACTTAAGCCTGATCATTTTGCTGATTTGTTGTGCAGTGTTATCTTAGGCATCATAATTTCATCCCCCATGAATGTTCCCAAAATATAACTGACCCCAATTGCTGTGATTAACATCCGGGAGCTGTTACAACCCCCCCTTTGACGTACTGATTCCGCGTGATGACAATTGGCATTCCAACCTTCTGGAATAGTTGATGTTCTGGCAAACCCGCCATGCTAATCTTGTTCAAGCATTCCTCCGGCAGCGAGTCAGTGCAGTTGGGATCAAGTATATTGATTGAGAGAGATACGTGGCCGCACCCTGGTAACATTGATGTTACCATTTCCTTCAGATCCCTCACATTGCAGTTGATTGGTGCTAAGATGCACCGCTCTTTTAGGTATTTCATGTTCTTTCGGTGTGATTTTTTCAAAACCTCTTCAAGGTCCTTGTAGACAAACGAGACGAGTTTCGACTGCCCTTCATGAGCCGAATTAAACTCCACAGTGGAAATATTCCTCAATTTTACGATGTCAAAGTCGGACTTTTGATGGCGACCTTTGCCAAGCAACAGTAGAGCATCTGAGAATACTTGATTTTCGCTGGACACGTTTCCACCGCTCGCCAAGCGGATGTTTTGCCTCAATGAAAAAAAGGTTGTGACAGATTTCCAAATCTTGGATGATTTAATTGTTTCCAAGTAAGACGGCGGGTATTTGTCATGCTTCACCACAGGCAAGATCTGACGGAAATCACCTGAAAATAAAGATACCTTTCCTCCGAATGGTAAGTTGGTGCCCCATAGCCTTCTGAGGGACTTGTCAACCGCGTCAATAGCATTTCGATGGATTGTGACGGCTTCGTCCCAGAGGATGAGCCGCGCCCTTCTACATCCATGTGCAAGTTTGCCATCGTCATCAATAGCACATTCAGTTCCTTTTTCCACGTCAAGTGGAATTTTGAATGCTGAATGTGCCATTTGGCCACCATTTAATAGAAGTGCGGCTACTCCGGATGATGCCACTACAATTCACTCGAAGTTATTTGCCTCCGCCCAGTCGATGATTGTATTCAATACAAATCACCTGGCCCATCAAGATACAAAATTGAACCTCTTCCTGATGCTAGTGTGTTTGTTATATGGTTGAAGACAAGCCTTTGGTCAGCCATCAGCCATCTTGTATTGTCGTCTAGTCGGGCCTCAATTATGTCTGGTGACTCGAGCACCTCTTTCTTAGGTTCAACCAATTTAGGGAGATTTTTTTTTGGCCGTGGTTAATGAAATCCTGACAGTGGATAGTGTTGTACTCATGTCTATCAGCATTTTTTCAAGTCTGGAAAGGCAAAGGATACGCCTCTCCTTCAAAGTCAATTGTTCACTGTTTCTTTGCCACATGTCAACTCTCGTAATGTTGTCCAAAAATCCACGTAGTGATCCTCAAAGAGCTTTTTCGGATCTGAAGGGGGTGTATGAACGCACATTAATGCAAACATTCAGCTAAGCTGAAACCGGACCAAACGGTAGCGGCCTCGTATAGCGCATTGTTAACCAATAAACCAAGCAAATTACAAGCCTCTTGATAAGTCTCGGCCATTTTGCCATTGACAGTTCTGAGATCCTTGAAGGAAGTTATTGCCTTGCGATGTTGCAGAAGAATGCTAAGATAAAATCTCTCTCTAGCAAGGAAAGACACAGAAAAAAGCCTTCCAATTGTCTCAGCTTTGCCCTTTTGTGGGCACCATTCTTTCGTGCTTGGGCTCCAGGAAAAATATGTCAGAAGATCTTCATAGTAAAGCGTTTGTGCTCTCCTCCCGTTGGCTCCCCTTTTATTCAACTTGTTTAGCTCAAAAAATTTGGTCAATGTTGTTTTTGTGCCTTTACCCAAGCTAATTAGCCCAATGGCGGATTCAGTCGTGTCAAAGTATACCATTTGCTCATCTTCATCATGAATGTTGAGCCTAGTAACTGCTGGCAACCGAAGTGATAGTTTGAATTTAAAAAGTTGCCAAGATGCTAGATTAATGGTTGGATAGTATTTTTCACAATGGAATCAGTGGAATGTCATACCTTCAGGTGGACTTATGTAGCGTGCGTCAAGGTAAGCCGTTTTCAAGCTTTAGATAGGACCTATTATGGCCCTTGATGATGTATTTGCACAGATATTTGATGGCAGTTGTGTTCACTGGAACTTCGACGTTGATATGGCATTCAAAAAGTAACGTCAAATACTTGTTATATGGAACAACTGAGCCGTTGTCGAAGGTCTTCAAGTGCTTTTTGATGGTGTGGGATTGTTTGCGTCTTTGATAAATAGGATAAGCACCATCAACGGTGACTGTTCAAGGGCTAAATGACCATGGATAGCCAAGCTTGCAACACTTGTTGTCCCAACATGCTTGCCCCTTGCATGGGCCATGGAGAATAAATTCAACAACTAATTTACTAAGTCGTGGTAAAGCTTCCGGGTCTGGGATCTCTGCTGTCACCAGAAGTTCAATCATTTCCGGAGAGGTTGGTCGACCCTTCACGTCAAGGGTAACCATTAGATGGATGTGTGGTAGGCCCTTTTTTTGAAATTCAATTGTTGATACATAGGCTACGACCGTCCCAAGCCTTCACATTTTGGTGATTTCCTTGATGAGTTGCTTCACCTTCATTTGAAACACTCTCATAACTACTGTGGGAGGGTCGAAGGCCGCATCACCAGCTGGAATGGACTCCGTAATTTCTTTCCACTTTGGGTTTGCAGTCATCGTTATGAAAAGTGATGGAGGGCCAAATTTTTGACAGATCACTATGGAATCTTGATATAGCTGAGCCATTGCCCGAGGCCCCCCAATAAAACTGGACAGTCCTCCGGCCGGCTCAATTTTGTTTTCAAGCAATTGGATGAGTTTGCTGTATTGACTCGCCTTCATCTTATCCTGATTCTTTCGAATGAAATCAAGGCAACCCCGTTCGACGCAAGCGTAAAAATCTATGATGATTTCTTGTGATAAAGCTTTTGCTTGAAGAATTGAGGAAAACTTGCCAAGCCATTCGAATAGTAAAAATTCAAACCGACTTTCCTGCTGAGAACTGTAGTTGAATCAGCTTATATTTTCAATCAACTTGAAAGGGCTCACCTCTTGTTGTTGTCGCCCTGTAAAGATTGTCCCATTGCTGTTCAGAGGGGAACAACAACCAATACCTCAGTGGAAAATAAGACAAATGAAGGTCGTTGATCAATTGAACTTTCCTGTCGTTCTGGTGCAATATTGTGTGGTGTGGTAAGATCACGTCACCATCACCTTCAATGAAAAGTGCCACTTTATTCATTGTTGGCTGGTTGAAGCGCTTGGGGTCGCACCCACAAGAGCTAATGTGTGAGTTTTTGTACCTTGAAGGATAGACCTTGCGTTTTGATATAGCTGGGCGTAGGGGTTATTCAAGTCAAGGAATTCCACAAGGCTTTTGAGGATTTTTGGCGCCGTCTTAGCTTGAGGGTGGCCACCTAGAGCCTTTTCAATCCTAAGATTTGCCTCACCCATCCCATGATTGCCTATAACAAAAAGTTGAGCAAAACCTGCGCTTTCTGGATCCTTTGTTTTGATGCTAGAAATCCTGTGTGTCACAGCCCCACTGACCCGAAAGACATTTAAGCCGAATTGTCCTCGAACGCTTCGATCAATCTTGGCGCCAAGTGATGTGAAGCTTACACTGTTGTTATAGAGCCGGATGTGCGATTGGAAATCCCTTGAACCTGCGGTGGCTGTCAGTAAATGAGCTTCCTGATGTGAGCATGAGGCTCACGTTTGGAAGTTCCTGTGAAAAGTAATCGATGGCTGAAGGGAAATCCAGGGGCTTCCTCATTTGTCAAAGGAATGTTTACCTTATTTTTTTGGCAGCATGTGCTGAACTCAATTCTTTTTTTTCCTCTGTCAGCAAGTGTTGATTCTTTGTGCCAATACAATGCTCCCCATGTGATACACTCAAAAGTACATAATCCAAGGTAATGATGACCAAGTGGATAGTTTGGGGAGGAGGTAATTGATGCTTTGTTGTTCTCACGCTCTGAGGAGACCACCTTGCAAGCCGTTTTTCCAGTTCTATCAAGTCATTGTTCTATAAATGCTGAACAAATAGGCTGTCAAGAGTTGTAGTTTGATAGTGAAAGTTAACAAACCTTCAAGCTGAGTCTTTTTGGCTTTGGCATTACAATAGTGCATACCTAGCGCTGCATAAGGAGATGTTCCTGCACGATTCATACCTTAATGGATCTTCTTCTTGAGTGTCAGGTGTGCACGGATATCATCCAAGTTGTTATCTTTGCAATTGCTCAAGTTTGAATTCAATGTTGATGTACTCGCATCACAAAGCCTTGTTGTTTGAATCAAAGCTTAAATTGCATCTAACACTGCAAAAAAATCTGCTTCAACTGCCAGCAGTTGACATGCAGTAGCTTTGATTTTACTCTGGTTTTACTCAAACTTTTATCAAAAGTTACTTTGGTGCACAGTCACTGTGCATCTCAATTAAAGTTTGAATAAAGTTTAAATAAGAGTTGAGTAAAATCAGAGTAGGCCTCATGTCAACTGCTGGCAGTTAAAGTAGATTTTTTTGAAGTGTAATATGATTGTTTTCAGCTCGTGTTAACCTAACAACAACAAATGTTTGATTTCAATCTCAGAGAAGGCTGAGGCTTGTGTTCAAGAGGAAAGAAAAAAAACAACAAGGACATATGGCTATGTTGCGGCAAAAACAAAAAAACTCATGGAAGACTGGCCAACGTTACCATCAAGTCCTTTTCATCCACTTTGCAGCAGCTGCCTTGAGAATATCTTTTTGGGGCCTGCCTTGGGCAACCTTTGCAGTAGTGGTTGGTGCAGGGATGTTTTCGAGTTCCTTGGCGGAATTGGATGATGAGTCCTCTGAAGATTCTTCTTGATGACATGGAGCCGACTGCTTGAGGTGATCGACCAATCGTGTGTCCTGAAGTAATAGTGACATTATTGACCTGCATGCAGTTCAGTATGGGCCAATGTCAAACGAAAAGTTGACTATTCACTACGACCACGGCCATCAAAATCGACTAAATTCCCAGTGATTTGAGCCTCGCGTCCAGGCTGGTACAGCATGAAAGTGTTTACCAGATTCTTTGTGCCAGGTACAATGTAATTGACCTGAAACTTTTGATAACATTTTTCCTAAAGAGTATGTGTTAGAGCTCTGTATAAAATGTCAGTGTTTGTGGCAACTCACACGCGAGTCCCAATCATTGTGGCCAACAACAATCTCCAATCGTGTTGTGCCCTGTTGACCTTTGCTAAGCACCTACTCCCAACTCAAAACAACACCAAGTCCTATCACTGTCATGTTGTTTGTAAGTTCAAGTGATGCCTCACTCGCAGGACCCCTGGTAGTATGTGATCCATTGGTGAAGCTAATGAACTTTCCAGTGATGAGAAACCTCTTCTCAGGCTCGAGTAAGTTGTTTACAGCTGTGTTGGTTGCAAGTGTGACCTGGAAGTCGGTTGGCTTGAGGCCATCAATTCCACCGCACTGGAGGAAGGATTTTGTGATGTCAGAGCCATACTGGCTATTTTCTAAGGCTTCAGACTCTGACTTGAGTGGCTATCAGCAACTATCATGTTAAAGAAAGTTAATTTAACTTACCAATTCGAGTGTATCAAACAATCCAATAAATGTTGCAGGATGGTTGGGAGTTCGGGTGTTGGACATTACGATGGTCGGAGTAAGTTGCCCGATGGTTCAAATAAGGTGTTGATGGGAGAGAGTCATAAGATACTGACGATGTTCCAATGAAGGGAAGTAAAAGCTGAAATGTGATGGTGAGGATGAGAGAAGTTCGTTGGAGTAAAATGGCCGGTGGTTTAGATAGGCTGTTGATGAGGGGGCTTTGTGTGATGTTATCACTGGGGGTAAAGGTGAAGTTGGTAGTGAGGATGAGGAATGCAGAGAGAGAAACTCACTGAAGATTTATAGGCAAACTGACCTTGTCAATGGATTTTTTCTTGGACAAGCAAATTGCCACAGATACAGCTGTCATGCAGGTCATTGTCATCGAAAGCATAGGGTCCGGTCCCGTGGCGCCTTGTGTAACCAGTTACCAGGCCAATACACTTTGAGAGAGGTCAAAACATAGGTATTAGACAGAGTCAGGGTGTGTGGTCGGATGATGGTAAATGAACCCTCCTGAGCTTGGACGTTTTCTAAGCAAGCCAGGTACCTTGAATCTAAGGCTTTCCTTTTCAACATCATAGCGCTGATCCAGTCCAGGGCTGTCAGGGAGCGTTCTGAAGAGGACACAAACCAGCTGCGTGGGTGGTGTGGCTGTACGTAACCATATCTTGCTGAATATCCAAATAGGGGGAGCCTGCGGTAGTTGTTTTGGGAAGTCGACGTGGCGTGGTAAGTTGGTGCTTACCATAATTGATCATTGGTGGATGACTGATTGACTGGAATTTTTCTTTCTGGAATAGGTTTGTTAGAGTGAGTTGTGTTCTTCTGATGACTGATAGCTGTTTTCTCTGTATCCTCCATAGGGTGGGATTTCCAAGTTGGCCATGTTGACACGAGGCATAATAGCTCCAGAAATTGAGTTTCTTCTTTGGAAGGAAGTTGAGTAAGAGTTTTTATAGATGGGAATTGTGTTAAGGTAAGGGATTCTAAATTTGATGTAAGAGATTCTAAACTAATAAGGGTTTTGTTGATGAGAACTAAGATAACTAATAAAACTGTTATAATATTTTGACTGATAAATAAAGATCTTCAGGATACTGTTGGGACACCACTTGTGGAACTACTCTTTGGGGAGAATAGAGCTTGAGGGGAATGGGTGCTTGAAGGGCTTCCTCTCTGTTAATAGATGGGAGAATAAGGTAAAACAAGAATAAGAGTATTGGATTCTTAAAGAAAGATGTGGCTGATGGAGATTTCTAGATATAAGCACCACAAAACATTTGGGGGAACCCACATGAGGGGGACTCCTTATCTCAGCTTTATCTAAGGGTATATCCTTATTTTAACTTTGTTATATCTTGGGGTATATCCCAGACTCATCTCAGGGTATATCCCACGCTCATCTTAGGGTATATCCCAGACTCATCTTAAGGTATATCTCAGCCTTATCTGAGGGTCTATCTCACAACAAGGGTTATCTTTTGGTCCAGACAGGTGGTGAATTGGGTCAAAAGTTTGAACTGGTATTTTCAACTTCTTAAATTTCAAAATTATGAATTTGTCTTTAGGAAAATACCCCATTTTCATTTATATTTGTGTTTTCTTTTTGCTCTCTATCTCATAATAAATTCTTAATAAGTTTTTCATGTGATATTGTTTACATGTTTTTCTTTGTAGCCTGATCCACTGTCTAACCTTTCATCTGAGATTGTTCACTGTTGTAGTGTTTTGAATTCAGGTGACGTAAAACAACCCTATTAAAGCTCATTTATTGTGTATTGAATGTAGAGGTATAAAAAGATAGCAAGATTACATGTTTTTTGAAAATGAAGAAAATTTCCCTAGGGCTTAGGAACAAAAACTTTTTCAAATAAAACATACCCCTTGAGAAATTATGTAGATGATTTTCTGAAACACATGACCAGTGAAAGTTTATATCTTCCTCTGGTGAGAGAGCAATTGAATACTGAAACAAAACTTCCCAGAATCAATCTCTTGCTCTCAAGAAATGTTGGAAGTGTTTCAAAACCACTCACTAATGAAGCTGTTTGAGGGGAAGACCATTCCAATAAATCTTTATTCGGGTGTTTTTCGATTACTGTGTGACCAAAGCTACTGGAGGACAATTTCTTGCTTTGGAGTTCACATGCAAATGTGAAACACGTAACATCCAACATGTCTTCAACTTGCAAAATATTTCCCTATTTGAAATATCCAATTATTAACCATCAATTTTCTTTAATACCCCACAAGTCTCATTCAGAAGGACCCCAGGGTAATACTAACATTGGACTGAATGAAGATGGATTGGTCAATGGATGCCGTGTGAAACTGATGGCACATCAATTGAAGGCTGTTGAATTCCTATTGCACTGCGAATTAAACTTTCCATTGATAGCACAAATGATCTAGTATCATCCAAAAAACTAATGGATTCAAAAAGTCTATGTTGAGGTGGTAAACAATGGGAAAGTGGGTGCTCATATCAACTTTAACTGTAAAGGAGGTATCTTGGCAGACCACATGGGACTAGGAAAGATTCTTTCAAATCTATCACTCATCTGTTTAGCCAACTTAAGAAGAGCTCAATTGAATTTTCAACACCAACAGGTTTGCATCCCTTAGCTCACCCTTGTTGTAGCTCCCTTAACCACCACAGAGAGCTGGATCAAAAAAACAAAAAATCATTTCTATCCAGGCAGAATTCGATTTCTGTTGTTCCAATCAAGCAAGAAGTCTTCAATCAAATTAAGGCATTTGAAGAATAGTTCCATTGTTGTGGTCACTCACGAAACCCTAATGAACACTAGCAAGGGTACTACAGATCAAAAATGCTTGGATTTATCCCAATTTGAATGGTTTTGGATAGTTTTGGATGAAGCTCAGTCAGTAGTCAACACAATCTGTGTGAAAGGTCAAGCAATGAGGCTGATTCAACAACTATTTCAGCTATATGAAGGACCCAAAAAAATACGAAGTAGTGTACTCAATTTCTTGAAGGCAGACCGTTGAATATACCTGACAGGCACCCCATCACAAAATAATCTTGTTGATTTATGCAGCTTGATCTGATTCATAAAGTTGGAGCCTTGGAGTAACAAACTACTTTGGAAAAGCTGTATTGAAGGAAGGGTTGAATCAAGTGAACCAAAGGGAATGGATTCATTGCATAATTTGATGAATCATATCAACCTACACCAACTGAAGAAGGCAGTTTTGAATATGCCAGAAAAACAAGAAAGTGTGGTTGCCTTACCACTTATTGCCCCTTGGGATTCGGAATATGCTAGTTGACATGAAGATTTTGTGAATCGTGAAAAGGGAGTTCCATGGGAACATAATTTTTTCTTTGATGAGCTCATAGACCTATGACAAATGCGTAATCACCCTGCTCTTGTTGAGAAGGATGTCGGGACAAAGAATTTCTCATGGAAAGATAGCTCAAGGATTGCACATTTGGTGTGGGATTTGAATTTGGTTTTCAGTGGTAACAATATTGGGGGGGGGGGGGATCCACAGAAGGCTGTGATTTTTTTGGAGTATTCAATATTTCTGTCAATGTGAGTAATGTTTGGGTTTTTTTAGTGCCCTTTTTTTAAATAAGGGTGTGATGGATCAACTACTAATACTTATTGTGTGATGTAGAATTGAGGTGGTGTTGTATGGACAGGAAATTTCATGGGCTAAGCTTTTTGGGAGCTTAGACATGCAAACACAATGTGGAGACTTGCAACACTTCTGGGAAGACTGCAATTTTCAAGTACTGCTGGCAACTATAAGAAGTGGGGAGGGGAGGGGGTAGGGATTGATCTACAATGTTCCCAAAAGGTATATATAATGGTGAGAAAGCTTTAGTTATTTGTATGTCATATATATACAGACATAAGTAAAAAAGTATTTTAATGAAAACATATTTTTTTCCAAGAACCAATGTGGAATCCTTCATTGGAGAAGCAAGCTGTTAGTAATTCATACAGGTTGGGACAAAAAAATATGGTACAAGTGGTCTGGTATTGAATTTCTGATAGCATTGAGATGAATGTGAATTAGATAAAATGAAAAAAGGTGGAGTTTTCCATGTGAGTCAATTTCATTTCTTGATAGTGTTTTACTATTGAGTTCCTGACAAAAGCTTATGGCTGGGAACAGGGTGAGTATTCCTCTAAGTGGGAATGAGGAATTTAAAATAGCAAATATATTGATGAACTGAGTTGAGATAAAAGGTGAGGGATTCAAAGCTTAGCATTCATTGTACAACAAGCTTATTGAAGATAGAACTGAGATCAACCTCTTCTTTTAGATTGAGTGCATGGATTGTGGTTGGGTCAAGAGAAGAAAGCATATTGGGATGATATCAGTTCCAAGGAAGGGAAGCCAGTACCTTGAATGAGGATTCCCATGATGGTCCTTGCCTACAGAGGCCCCAAAAAGAGCAGCCATTTTTATTTCTGTTATGATTTTTATCCGTTTCTGCTTTCATTTGGATGTATGATCGATCAAGTTGGTGGGAAAGCCCAGAAAATAAAGGTGACCGCCAGTCGCATTTGGTGCTTTTGAGTTGACCATTAGGGCTCTGCTCAGTATCTGAAGAGAAGAGGCCAGCTTGTTTGGGAGAAAATGAACTCAGTTTGATTGTTGGAGAGCTGAGGGAAGAGATTTGTCAAATTCTTCTTCTGAGATTCTGAGTTGATAGGTATAATTGAAAAACAAACCCTTTTTCTCCACTTGGATTTTTGGACTTGGTGCTCTTTCTTGGCCCTTGATTTAGAATTAGTCTTCCCAAGTTTAATTTCTTCACATTTTCCACGAAACCATTGGTGGAGGACCAACATCTGATCAGAAGGAATATTGTGAGAGGTCAAGAAAGGAAATTGTGAGAATGCACCTTTGTCATGAGTATGATTCCAGTGTTTGAGAAGGATTTTGACAAGGAGTTGATTCCAATGGACATGCCATGGCTCAGACCATGAGAAGTGGGGTGATCAAAGTTTAGACAGGCAAGGTCCCTAAGAAATAACTATTGATAGCTCAAAGAAGTCCCCAAGTGTTTTTTTGAGCAGGAAT
This sequence comes from Puccinia horiana, assembly GCA_001624995.1. Taxonomy (NCBI): domain Eukaryota; kingdom Fungi; phylum Basidiomycota; class Pucciniomycetes; order Pucciniales; family Pucciniaceae; genus Puccinia; species Puccinia horiana. Next base: position 2,901,077 of record LWDY01000019.1, read on the forward strand.
GTTGGTATTTGGGAGAGGAAGAATAGGTTGCAGGGCTGATTCCTCACTCAAAAGATTGATGGATTGAATAAGGGAATTTGGGGGAGGTAATTGCCATGTGAATGGCTGGTGGGGATCATGATGAATACTAAGAAGAAGAAGACAAAATGAGTTAATACACCTGCTGAAATGAGTATTTGAGCCAGGTTTAATGGAAGAAAGAGTCTTATTCAAAATTTTGTTATTTGTGGAGTGCTTCCCATTTTTAAGCAGTGGATACATGAGTTGGTGTTTTTTGGTGGATTTATTTGACTGAGAGAGGGACAGGAGAGCAGCTGTATAAATATCATGAAACATGGGACTATTTAAATACTGAGCCATTCATTGATGAGAAAAAGATTGGTTGTAAAGGATGAGATAATTTAATAGTAAAAGAACAAAAAAGTACATTGGAATGGGCTAAAGTTTTTTGGTAAATTGATGGATAAAGGACAGACAAAAAAGATGGGGGTTAGAGTGAAAGAAATCAAGGGAGAATTTCCAGATAAAGGAGTCAAATTAAAGATGGCCTCGTTAATCATCATTAAGAAGACTTTCCTTAATCATGATTAAGGATGGTGTTCTTAATTTAAGTACACTGTACTTAGTCATGATTATGGAAGGCGTCCTTAATGATAATTAAGGACACCCTTCATGATTAAGGACAGTGTCCTTAATGATGATTAAGGAGGCCGCCCTTCATCGTGATTAAGGACACTGTCCTTTACAACCCAAACCTAGTTGGTGAGACCCAAATCCTCCCACCCAGTTAGGGCTTGCATGTACTATTTAGTCTGGACAATCCCGGGCCTCATCTCCAATCTTTTTCCTCACCAAGATTTGCCAGCACCAATAAGCTGACCGCGACAGGACTGTATTGTCCAGTTTAGTGGTTTTTAACTTTAATTCTTGTAATCAAACCGAGATTGGAGACCAGGATTTGCCAGTGCCGATAAGCTGACCGCAACAGGACTGTATCGTCCAGTGCCCATTTGCCTCCGTGTTTTTGAGGAATCCTATAGAATCATGATTACGCACTCTGTCCTTAATCCAAGTCTAGGTAAACAACAGTTTCACAAAAAGAAGATTTGAGGTTTCCCCTACTCAGTAGGGATTGTTTGAAAGATGCCAATGAACTATGACACTGGCCAATTCTGAACATGGGAGCCCATGGATGAACCCTCTAATTCAAAGGATATGTGGAGGAAGCATCAGGGCACATTGGTCACAAACAGCTATCCTTATATATTGTCAAGTCTCTCCCTGTTTCACTTTCCTTCACCCTGACCAACTAGGCCTTCTCATCAGTCGGGGTGAGGCTTGAACCTGACCAATGAGGAAACCTCATTGGTCTGGGTAAAGCGGTACCCTGACCGATGAGGAAGCCTCATTGGTCAGGGTGATGAGGCTTCTTCATTGGTCAGGGTAAGGCTATACCCAGACCATTGGCGTTTCCTCATTGGTCAGGGTAAGGCTGTTCCCCAACCGATGAGGAAGCTCGGTCAGGGTCCATCAGGGTAAGCCTTTACCCCAACTGATGAGGAAGTCTAATTGGTCAGGGTGATGCCTTACCCTGACCGATGAGGCTTCCGGATCGGGTTTGGGTACAGCCTTTACCCCAACCAATGAGAAAGCCTCATTGGTCAGGGTAAGGCATTACCCCAGCCAATGAAGTCTCATCAGTGAGGGTGATGCCTACCCTGACCGATGAAATTCTTCATCGGCTAGGGTAATGCCTTACCCTGACCAATGAGCAAGCCTCATTGGTCAGGTTAAAGGCTGAACCCAAACCAATGAGGAAGCCTCATTGGTCAGGGTAAGGCATCACCCTGACCAATGAGACTTCTTCATCTGCAAAGGTAATGCCTTACCCTCACCAATGAGACTTCCTCATCAGTTGGGGTAAGACTGTATCCAAACCCATGAGGAAGGCTCATCAGTGAGTCTAATGCATTACCCAGACCAATGAAGAAGCCTCATCGGTCAGGGTAAGGCATCACCCTGACCAATGAGGCTTCCTCATTGCTGAGGTGAAGTCTTTCCTGAATCATGATTAAGGAAGCCGTCCTTAATCATCATTAAGGACAGTGTCCTTAATCATCATTAAGGACACTGTCCTTAATGGCAGTTAAGGAGGCTGTCCTTAATCATGTTAAGGAAAATGTCCTTAATCATCATTAAGAAGACTGTGCTTAATCATGATTACGGACAGTGTCATTAATGATGATTAAGGACAGCTTCCTTAATCTTGATTAAGGGCAATTAAGGAGGCCTTCCTTAATCGTGATAAAGGACACTGTCCTAAATCATGATTAAGGACACCATCCTTAATCGTGATTAAGGACACCGTCCTTAATCTTGATTAAGGATGCCATCAGTGTCCTTAATCATGATTAAGAACACCGTCCTCAATCATCATTAAGGATGGTGTCCTTAATCATGATTGAGGATGTTGTCCTTCATCATGATCAATGACAGCGTCTTTCGTCAAGATTGAGGACGGCTTCCTTAACCTTGATTGAGGACTGTGTCCTTAATCGTGATGAAGGATGGCGTCCTTAATCACAATTAAGGACAGCCTCCTTGATAATCATTAAAGGCACCATCCTTAATCGTGATTAAGGACAGTCTCCTTAATGATGATTAAGGACATCATCCTTAATTATGATTAAGGACACCGTCCTAAATCATGATTAAGGATGTCCTCCTTAATTATGATTAAGGACACCGTCCTAAATCATGATTAAGGATGTCCTCCTTAATCATGATTAAGGATGCCACCCTCAATCATGGTTAAGGACGCCATCCTTAATCTTGATGAAGGACGCCGTCATTGATCATGATGAAGGACGACGTCCTCAGTCATGATCAAGGACACCGTCCTTAATCATGATTATGAATGCCGTCCTCAATCATGGTTAAGGACACCGTCCTTAATCTTGATCAAGGACAGTGTCCCACTGTCCTTTGTTAATCATCAGCAAGGACGCTGTCCTTAATCATCATTAAGGAAGCTGTCCTTAATCATCATTAAGGAAGCTATCCTTAATTATCATTGAGGATGCCATCCTTAGGCCGCAATTATAAACAGGTTTTTGGTTTTTTTTGAAACACTTTTAAGAGGATTTTGAAAAGGCTGCCCTACTGAATAGTTATTGAAAATCACTTTCAATTTAATTTTTGAAAGCGTTTCAAAAATAGCCCAAGTATAAAACCCGCCGCGCACATTGGTAACATTTTTTCTCAAGATGCGATTATGGATGTAGATTCTGGGCAGCAACTTTTCAAGAGATATGTACTCATGATTCCAGCAGCCATCATACCGCTTTGGAAGGAGCAGTACACAGTATTGTGAACTGTAGTGAGAATTTGGTAGGTTTCATCAGATACTAAACTATTTTTTATTTATTTTTGGTTTTCAAATCAACCCTTGGGGTCGATTTGAGGTGGATTTTGAAAAAAAAATAACAAATCAAAGTTTAATAAAGCCTCACTTTCACAAAAACTAGATCACAGGTTTCTTACTTACAATTTAATACAAAAAAATTAAAATAAATACACAAGATACTTGTCTGCAGTTGAAGGTTTCCCAACCAACACCTAAGACTTACACTTTCCCCCCCCCCCATTTGCTGAGACTTGGCAGGCTAACTATGAAACCTGTCACAAGCCCAAGGATCTGACATGCAACACAAGTGTGTCACATGTCTTTTTCTGTGAACCCCTCAGCAGCTCTCGCCCCGAGCCGTTAGGTCAAGGGGTACTCAGACTTTCCTGCTAGCCCAACCGCCTTATATAGGTGTTGCACCATCAGCTGGCTTTGAATCAACCTGTTCCCCCTACAGGCCTCGTCCTTGATGTATGCCACCGTTATTTCCTCGCAACCAGTTTGCCTAAACCTTCAACATCAGCATGATTTCAACATTGCCCAGCTCAGCACTCGATTTCCCTTGGCTATAGCAAACCCTTATCACGTTGTTATGTGTCACACATGTACTGACCGACCCTTTCTGCAACCGTCTCAACAGTTATTTCCATCTTTGATTACGCACTCGGGCTTGATTTGTGGTTATACAACGTTTCCAGTCCGCTCACACTTCAAGTTGCCTCCCTTGAGGCCTTTGCAATGCAACCATCTCACCTAAATGCTCAACATCAGGAGGATTTCAACGCCGCCTAGCCCAGCCCTCAATTTTGCCTGGGCACTACAACCGCACAGTTTCAAATTGTTTGCACCCACTCCTGCTGTCGTTCCTGCTATGAATTGAGCAAGCTCTGTCTTTCCGGTTCAAGCAGGAAAACGTTTTCCTTAAATGTTTGCCATGTCTTGCCCTCCATTCCCCCATCTCATTGCCTATGTCCTCTTTCCCCAATTTTTTCTCATATTTACCACATCTCTTTACTTACCAATGTCATCAACTAAAACCCTCAAACATCCTACCACTATTACTGGTATCTTCGAGGTGATTGCACCGGTAAGCTCCCACCATCGTTGTTTTCCAAAAACTTGCTCATTTAAATCTCAGTCAGAACCCGATTCTACCTTGACAAGCCAATATGGATATATTACGAGGGCGTCTTATTTACAATGCAGCGGCATTGACACCTCCAGCTCAGCAGACATTCAACTGACCCTATCTACCAATACTGCGGTGACAAACTTGCTTGAGGTTGGATCGTTTTACTACATATGCGGCAAAATGATCAACTCGAATGACGGGATTCCGCCAATTATGACTTACAATCAGAACACCCTCGTGCGCGTTCCCTGCACCGACATGACTAACAAGACGTCAATACCGACTAGAAACAGCTCAATTCCCCCCAAGCCCCAACATCAACTAGAGCCTGCAATGTCCAATATCCCTAGCCCAGCTGGGTGGAGTGAAAGGCAAAACTCGGGGACGGCCATCACCTCATCCCCCAACTTCAAAACAACTCACTTCCTGGGTTCTTGTGATGTTGTTTGTGCACGCTGTCGTGCAACTCACTGGTGACTAGAATCCACTATTGTGGATCGGAACAAGGCCAACATTCGATTTTCACCATGTTGTCAAAAGGAAAAGGTGACTCTCCCATTGTGCAGCCCTACCCTTGTGAACTGAGATCGCTACTGAAAGGCACTGATCTTTGTACGTATTACTAACCACTGTCCCCCGACTACACCGAAACCTTCTGACTGATGAATTTTTTCAGGGTCCACCCAGTTTCAAGCATTAATACGACTGTATAACAATTCCGTAAGCTTCACATCGAACGCTCGGCATCAACTTGTTTCAAATTAATGGGGCAATGACTCACCGGATCTTGAGTATCACTCCGCCTGACCCCACAAATCCTGGCTTTGCCCAGATCTTCGTGGTTGGCGACAAAGGCATGGGCAAAGCTAATTTACAGGTATCCAAGGCTCAGGGCAAGAAAGAAATGAATACAGGCACTCTCGCGATGGACCCATTCATCATCAAATTAATTATGGATCTCCTCTACCAAATCAATCTGTACGCGAAGGTCTATATGTCAGCCAAAACTCTCCTAGATTCAAACCCCTCTACAACTTTAGCCTTGATTGGAATCAACAAGCCAGGTTCAGATCCAAAACAATACAATGCCCAAACAATTGATGAGGTGGCCATGGTGGTTGAAGGGGACAGAGATGTGATCGAACCATTGTTCTTCACCGGAATGATGGACACTTGAAATTCATCAACGACTTACATTCATATTATTTTCCCTTAAGATACCCATTATTATTCCCGTTTGGAGAACAACAGTGGGATGACCTATATCAAGCCACTACGTCTCAAGGTAAGCAGTCTTTCAAGCTCTCTCCAACACCACCAACTTACATATCTATTTACCGCAGTTGTAAGCAGACCAGTTGGGTCGCTGGAATGGTTTGTGTATTTATTATTTGAAAGGAACAACATGTTCTCGCCAATCCTCCATGCAAAAGCACTCAGTCAAGAGGTTACCGTCGATTTTTACACTTGCGTTGAACAATCTCGCCTGAACTTAATCAAGAAAAATTGAAAGTGAAAAGTTATTGATCGCTGGTTGCCTCCCTCAAAAATGAATCTCCGCCAACAGGACGGACAGCCATCTTTCCATCAAGTTTTATAGGAGGACCTCAGGCAATGGCAAAATTGTACCAGGACTCCATGGCCATTTGCCAAAAGTTTGGCCCTCCCTCCTTATTCATCACTATGACCGCAAACCCAAAATGGCTCAAGATAGTTTCTGCAATACCAGCCGGCGCAAAAGCCTTTGATTACCTGACAATCGTTGCTCAAGTTTTCAATTTGAAAGTCAAAGTGCTCATCCAACAACTTGAAACTTTCAAACGCCTCTGGAAGGTGATCGCTTACGTCTCAGCGATAGAGTTTCAGAAGCAAGGATTGCATCACCTTCATTTAATGGTGACACTTGACAACACCCGAAAAAATAGATTTGTTGGTCAGCACTGAAATCACCTCAACTTCACAAACTCATCTCAGAATCTATGCTACACGGTCCGTGCAACAACAGAGCATGTTTTCAAAATGGGATGTGCAAGCTAGGCTACCCAAAACCATTCACCGAAAGAACCATCAAAATTGACGGAGCCTATCCTGTTTATAAATGGCTCGACCACAGAATTTCAATCACGAAACATACCTCAACCTTTACTAACCAGAATGCTGTCCCATATAACAAATTTTTGACTTTAATGTTTGAATGTCATATCAATGTGGAGATTCCTGTTAATATGACGGCCATCAAGTATTTGTACAAATACATCACCAAGGGTCACAATAGGACATTGCTAAGCTTGGACGGTGGTGATGAGACTGAAGTCTACGTCGACGCTCGATATATCAGTCCTCCTGAAGGTAAGAGTTTGACTTGTGCTAACATCCACTCAAGCTTTTTGGAGGCTTTTCAAGTTTCTGTTGTCGAATAGATCACCCGCCGTCACTCGCCTTCCAATCCATGACAAAGGCAAACAGATGGTATATTTTGATTCAGCCAAAAAGGTGGAAGGCCAGGTTGCCTCAGGAAAAGCAACACAAACCACGTTGACCAGATATTTCGAACTTAACACTCTCAATTCTTGTGGAGCATCCAACAGATCTGCACAATCACTGCTTTACAACAAAATTCCAAATTACTTCTCATGGCACAAACCATCAAAAAAATGGAAACCTCAAAATTCAGTAGCCAAAGCGGTTGGTCGAATGTTTTCTGTTTCTTACTTAGTTGGTTAAAATTTTTATTTGCAGGTGCTGCTGTTTCACAGGAAGGATTGCCAATCTTTTGAAGATCTTCGTCCGGTTCGAGGTAAGGTCAGGAGCTCCTACAGGAAAGCCTGCATTGTGTTGGGATTACTCATAGACGATACACTTTACGATGAGACGTTGAGGAAGCCTCAATAGTAAAACCAGGATTCAACTTAACCGAGATGTTCATGATTTTCTTGGTCCATACTCCGCCATCTAACCCAAACCGCTTATTCAATAATCACTACATGGCGTTTTCTGACGATGCTTCACAGGTTGACATGAAACAAAGGAATAGCACAATCCTCACAATGTCTGAAAGACAAATTTTAGCATTATTCAGGCTAAACGACATGACCAGCAATCAGGTCTCATCCTCAAGAAGTGGAAATTGAATGTGTTACAATCACTTTCAGCGAACGAAATAGATGTCAAAGACCCAGGAACAATAAGAAGGAGACTACATGAACAACAGGCATGCCTCAATCCTTCGCAATTGGAGTTTTTTCGAGCCGTATCTCAGCACATTTCAAGCATGAGAGGAGGGCTATATTATTTGGACAGGCCTAGCGGCATGGGTAAAACTTTTGTCTTGAACACGTTAATCAACTATTCTACAAGCTGTGGAATACTGATCATTGCAACAGCGTCCTCGGGAGTCAAAGTGTTGCTATTCAAGAACGGTCAAACTGCTCACTCTGTGTTTAAGATACCAATAGATGTAGCCAAGGGAGCTGAGTGTTCCTTTGACAAGGACTCACCTAATATTAACCATTTGAAAGAGGCAAAGCTGATCATCTGGGACAAAATTGTCCCCATTCACAAAAACGCAATTGAAGTGGTCGACAAGTCCTTACACCTGTTATGCAATAATGATCTGCCGTTTGGATCAAAGGTTGTAGTCTTCTCAGGTGATTTCCGCCAAATCCTCCCTGTCGTGCGTTTCAATGAATACCAGCAATCATATTTGGCATCAATCAAATCTTCTCACCTTTGGAATCACATAACACCATTCCAATTGAAGAAAAACATGTGATTGGCATCTTCCACAGGTCACAATCATGACTGACAAAATGATAAGTTTGTGAAGCTCCTCTTAGCAATTGGTGAGGGCAAAACTCAAAAAACAGACTTTGCTGTCATTCAACCTCAAGCTTTGCTGATTGTCAACTTCAAAACGACTGCCGAAGGCGAATCCAAATTAATTGAGTTTGTATACAAAGATTTGTCAACAAGAGTCATACCTCGACATCTTAAAATGCAGAGAATCTGAATGAACGGTGTGTCTTAGCTCCCATCAACCGAGACCTACAAAGCCTGAACAAAAATATCACGATGGTGTTGCCAGGCATTCTCTACATATCCTAATTGATCAACTTACCCAACCCGGATGGCATTGACTCTTTGCCTGAAGAATGTCTCAATCAACTTTCCCTTTCCGGGCTTCCTGAACACATCATAGAGCTCAAGGTTGGAACACCTGTAGTGATAATGTAAAACCTTTACATCAAACAGGGTGTGTGCAACAGATATTGCTTGTTAATAACTGAATTGGGATGGGTTTTTTGATGGGAGAGCTGATGTTGGGAACCCACTCAGGAAATGTTGTGATGATCCCAAAGATCAAGATTCACAATAAGGGTTTGACGAGGTCTTGACTCAGCTTCTACAAGTACCAATTTCCAGTTGCACCGGCTTACGCTATTGCATTGTTGATTGAGGATGCTTAGCAAGGAGATATTTGGATCACGAGGTTCTACTAGTCAGACGTTTGATCAAAGTCAATGGTTAAAGATGATGTCATCGCAAATCAGTCATTAAAACGGTCGCCTAATGGGCAGTTGACATAAAAGTTGAAAGAATCAGCCCAACAAGTGTTTGGAAGCTCAAATGCACAATGAGACACCTGGTAAAAAGCCGTCGTAAATGGTAATGTTGGCTGGGACTCATGATTATATAGGCAAGTACCAAGGACAATATGGGTACAGCCATTCTAAGGCAAACCTATTGCCATCAATATGCGGGAAAGACTTTTTGCACAAAGGGCACTGGAGATTGGTTGCACGGAGGCAAGAGAAAATTTGATAATTTAGATTACAATTTCAATGACAGGAAATGTAGTGTACAAGTGAGAGCAAGGAGAACTAAGTAATGTTGGATTGGCTATGGAGAGCAGTGAGGAGACGCAATATGTCTTGCAACCAAACAAATTCTCATCCGAGGTGGTGACATTTTTCTTGCAGAGCTGAAACAGACTCGCTTTCAGTCCCGCTGGACGAGTGCCCTTCAACAGGGGAGAGATCTTTTGGGCGGTTACTCTCAGATGCCGGTCCAACCAAAGTAAAACGGATGCTTTCAGGGGGTCAGTTAAGGGTCAAGAGAAAGGGGTGAATAGATAAAAGGCAAACCTAGGGACAACTCAAGAAATCCTATTCACGGAAGATGGGCTGGGTGATTTGATGGCCAGTCCGCAAGCTGTTGCGACAGCAATTGAGTGCACCTGAAAAAAGCATTTATAAATTTCAATTATAAATACAAGCTAAAGTCAGGAACTAAACTTACGACGATTTCAAATGTTTGGTAGGTTGTGCTAAAACCTGAGATCATACCATCCACATGAAGTTCTCTTTCAACTTGGACGAGCCCAAATGCTCGTGCAAGGGGACCATTGCCAAATGCTTGGTAATGAACGTCAAAATTTTTGACAGTTGAGGACTGCAGTGGCATTAGCCAAGATTTTGTGCCATGTAGGGGGAGAGCTTGCAAGGGAATTGTAATTGGAATGTGACAAGACGAAGTTGAGAACACGACACTCAAAGCCACTGGATATTTCAGCATGTTTGGCTCGGGACACCACCAAGCCAAAGGCAACACAAGGAGTTTTGGGCCTGCTGCCTCAGTTGTGCCCAAATGAAAAGCCTGAGTGCGGTCAAAATTGAGGCTCGGTGGCTTAGGATTGTTGGGATTCTGGTCAATGATCCACCTGCCGGGTACAAAATAGATGTTGTCCTTTGCTAACGCAGTATTGCGCGACAAGTGAGAGTGAAGACAAATCTGTACAGCCGCTGGATTCAAATTCAAAATGGCTAAACGAAGCTTTGGCACCAATTGGCAGTTGGACCTGTTGAGGATTCATCAGCATTTGGTCTGGCAAAGTTTAAGAATATGGCAAACCTGTTGGAAAACATCAAAGTTGGCTGAGGTCAATAACGGATAAGACGGGGTTCTAATGTTTAGTGGATGTTGCATTTTGGCAAAGAAGAACCAGGAGGACAAAAGTCATGCTTTATATAATTTTAAGAATAGGATATGAGCGGGGGGTAAAGCTTACAGTCAGGAACAAGTTGATGTTGGCCGAGGTAGGGCAAGTAATATTTGAGGTTATCGGTTGGGGTGCTGGTGAGGCGTGAGTATAAGCCAGGTATATAAAAAAAGGCAAATGGCCAGTCCCTGAAAAATGATATAAGGATATTGAGAGGTGATTTAGCAAAGTGGTGCGGGCATTGAGGTGAGGAAAGGATGGGTGGTGAAGAAAGTTAGAGAAAGATGTTAATATTCATCACTGATTTAAGGCAACACTACAAAAGGTCAGATGAGAGCGCGAAGCGACGTGCATTGGGTTCAGAAACAGGAAATAGAGATCAGCTCATGCGCAAGAGGTATTCGTGATTGGCCTAGGCAATGATAGATTGACGTCAGGAGAAACCATAATATGAACATTCAGATGTAATTCTAACTCTAATATTCACTGAGCAGTGAAGGTACGTCTGGTTTGGATATCCAACATTTATATGCTGGTGTGAGATTGACTCTGAATGTGGCTTCTGTGCCATTTGGGAAGCTTGTCAATGCATTGGGGCCAATGGACAACAAATAACATTGCGGAAATTTGAATGTTAACTGAATGACAAGCATGACAACAGAGTGAACCTTCAATTTACATGACGGGGAATTAGGGTGAAAAAAAGTTGCGGATGTCTGGCGATAGGATATTCACGAAAGATCACAAGGTCATCTTTGCGCTGAAATGCAAGTGTCTGTGACCTGTGCAAAGTGTCAGTATTGGAATGCAAAATGACAAAATGAGAGCTTACTTGAATGATGATTTGATGGGTTGAGGTGTTGATGCCCTTTACATGGCCATGATAGTGAATCCTAGATCCAACTCCTATTCAAACTAAACATGACATGGGAGTATGGTTCCACACTACTACACATTGCACCTGAATCATCCTGTCCGGGTTAGCAATTTGCCGCGATTGGATCACAAGCTCATGTTTAACAGTGAAAATGCTAAAATCTTCAAAATTATTGTTAGAGTAATCTAAACATTGGTGGCCAACACCTTACATGAATGGTGAGTGCTCAATCCCGAATGAGGTGGAAGCAAAATCTGTCTGAGGAACTGAAATCACTGTCATCGCAATGGAAAAAGACCTGGAGATGCCAGTGACAAGCCCCTGACATAGGTAGTGGCTTTCCCGTGGCAAGGAAAGTGGTCCAAAGATATTGATAGGAATGGAACAAACCTGAGAGGGGGGTCCGCTGGGACCAGTGGCAAGCATTTGGGTCATAGCTTTGATGGGCCGAATTTTACTGTTAGGGCGGACAGTCTGATTGAATGAAATTATTTTAGCTTGAGATGATTTATGCTTCACTTACAAGTTGAGGAAGAGCCAAAGTGACGGTAAGCTCCAATCTATCGGCAATTTGATATAGGTTTGAGGGTGACGTGAAAAAGTAGGGGCCAAATTGGAGTTGTGAGGCTAAATTCATCCTGGAAATGTGCGGGTGAGACATCACAGCTCATGGGTCGTTTTTAAGTCTTGAAAACACTTAAAAGGCAAGCAGGCCATGATAATGTGCGAGGGGTAGCTATGAGGCAATGGACTGGTCTGTGTTGGGCACAAAACAGAGGCGAGGTTGAAGCATCAATGATGGTCACCAAGAACTTTGACTTCTTAGGCTGGCCATTGTCGTAGCCATCAGGCTTTCCAATCATTGTTGTTCACCTGATAAGCATCAAAGGAATGTTGACTAATGATAATGCGAGGAAAGTTGGCTAAAGATCATGAAACTTGGTGATGGTGAAAGGATTGGTGTTGATTCAGGGGACATGTGAAGTTCCATGATGTCAAGAATGAGGGTGAAAAATTGAACTGGTGGTGAATGGACAGGTAAGCATTAATTTTTGGCAAGTAACATGGGGATGGCTGGTTGCGCGCAATTTGTCAGTTAGCAAAATGTCTTGTTGGTTGAGGGAAAGGAGAGTAATTACAATAGGTGAAAGTTGGTGGGATAACTTGAATGCAAGTCGAGGTGGGCGCTAACATAAGGTGGTGAACCATTCAAGCACAGACAACTCATTTTTTCCCAAGCCTAGGCTGGCAGTCATATTGTGGTGGCGAAGCCGCCCTGGCCTCTAGTTTTAGATAAATAAATCATAAGTTTCTAATAAATAAATAAGTGAAAATTTACTAAAAGTTGTGACTAAATATTTTTCAAAAGTTGTTTATAATTGCAGCCTTAATCATCATTAAGGACGCCGTCCTTAATTTACCCATTCCCAATGTTGTGTTAAGTCAGCCATGATTATCTTTGTTTCTTTCCCTGTGATCAAAATTTATTAAGGATACCATCCCTAGTTAACTGATGAACAATCTTAGATATCCACTTTAATGATTAGGATTTTCCCTTCATTATCTCTGAAGGAAAAATTTCAAATGTAGGAATACCATACTTAATAACTAGAGGCCAGGGCAGCTGCACTGCCACACTGTCAGGATCCATGTATTCATCAAGGGCCACAACATTTCAAAGAGATGAGCCTTTTTATTCTTGAGAAAAAGCAACAAATACAAGAAAAAACCAGACTCCTAATTTTTAATTATGATTTTTTTCTTCTTAAAGGAATGAAACAATATTAATATGGGTTTTTATTTCCAATTATTTTTTTTTAATTTTTAATTTTCCAGGTTTATTTTTTTTTTCTTTGAGATTATTGACTGAATGAGCTTCCTCATTGGTCCGGAACCAATGAGGAATTGGTTGGGGTTATCATGCCTTCAGACCAATGAAGTGTTCTCATTGGCTAGGGTAAGGCATTGCCCAGACCAATTGGGTGAGGCGTCCTCATTGGTCTGGGCAACACTTTACCCAGATCAATGAGGGTATGCCATCACCCAGACCGATGAGGAAGCCTCATTGGTCAGGAGAAAGTGTTGTCCAGACCGATGAGGAAGCCTCACCAAATTGGTCTGGGTAATGCCTTACCCTAGCCAATGAGGAAAGTTCATTGGTCTGGGTAACACCTTCCCCAGGCCGAAAACGCTTCCTCATTGGTTTTAAGTGGGTTGTGAGATGGTGAATGGACATTTATTTGCTGGATGATAACTTGACAATCAAATCAGTATCTGTAATCTGAGAGTACCATCCACAACTCCATTGACAAACTCGAGCTTGATCTGCTGATGAAAAACCATCTCAATCAATGAGCTGATGATCCCATGGAATAGGCAACAGCTTGGCTTGGAGTGTTCAATCATAACAGAGGAAACTCACAAAATCTTAAGTACCAAGATACCAATAGGAAACAATAATTTTGGGCAAAGTTGTGAATCAAACCATTACAATGTGACATGGGTTGGCTGATCAAGAGGTCACCCTAAACACTGACTCAAGCATTCTACCACCCAAGTTCACAACCAGATTGATCTGTTGCTGCCACCAGCCCCTCCATTTTGTTGAGCTGAGTAAGTGGGGTCAAAACATAGATGAGAAGTTTGGTGACTAAACCGCATAGCCTTAGAGCTTACCTTGATATATATCCTTCATACCGTCGCACCATCAGTAATCAGTTGAATCCAAATTTTTTTTTGAGAGGGTTGGTTCTAATCGCCAGGTTTCCAGCCATCCACTTTCTCTTAAGATGTGTACATAGCTCAGACTTACATGAGACACACCAAAAATTCTTCGACATAGCTCGGTGCATAGTTCCCTGAATTGGTCAGGGTAAGGCTGCACCCTGACCAATGAGCCTTCCCCATTGGTCAGGGTAAGTCTGTACCCAAACCGATGAGGAATCCTCATCGGTCAGGGTAAGTCTGTACCCAAACCAATGAGGAATCCTCATCATTTGGGGCACAGCCTTACCCTGACCAATGGGTAACACCAGTGATGAGGCTTCGTGATTGGTCATGGTAAAGGCTTGGGTACAGCCACCCTGACTGATGAGAAAACCCCATCGGTTGTGATACAGCCTTACGCTGGACCAAGGAGGAAGCCTCATTGTCAAGGGCAAGGCTGTACCAAGACCAATGAGGTTTTATCATCAGTCAGGGTTATAAGGCTGTACCCAGACCAGCCCAGACCAATGAGGTCTCTGCATTGATCAGGGTGAAACCTCACCCTGACAGTTGAGGAAACCTCACCCTGAAAGTTGAGGAAACCTCACCCTGGCAGTTGAGGAAACCTCACTGATCTAGGTGAAGGATGGTGAAACAAAAAAAGAGACTTGCCAAGATATAAGGATGAGCGTTTAGGCTGAAAACTCCTCATGCATCCCTCCCTACGACCTTTGTGTCAGAGGGTTCATCCATGGTCTGCCATGTACAGGATTTCCCGGTGACATAGATGACAGGCCCTGTGAAGGTTGCAAGTCTCATAGTTGACTCACCCCTTTTTTTGTTTAATAACCTTGTACCCTAGGGAAACCTTTGATCCAGTTTTTGTAAAAGTGTGAATTTACTAGACTTGCATATCCTTCCCTATGTCAGAGGACTGATCATGTTTTCATTCATCACCTCTGACAGACCTTCCATCATTAAGGACACCATCTTTACTTAGCCAATGATCTCAGTTGAGTCAGCCAGCATTTTCTATGTTTCATTCACTCTTTTTTAAAGCTGTTATTGTTAGAAATGCCATCCTTGATTACCTGGGGCTCAATCTTAGAGAACTAGTCAGTTGGATAGGATTATTCTTCTTCATTTTTTCAAAAGAAGAGCTTTCATCCTTAGCAAGCCTCCCAATTTCAGAGGACTCTTCAGTTTGCCCAGATTTAATTTTTATTCATCACCTCTGCTGAAACCAAGCTTTCATCATTATGGACGCCATCCTTAATTACACCACCAAAAATAAATGATCACTTGGCAACAAGTGACATATGAATTAGTTGGCCAGGGTTTATTTAATTCCCCCATACCTAATCTTAGGGAACTCTTTGGTTGGCCAGGGTTAGTTTTATCCATTACGTTACCTCTGAACAAAAGTGTTCATCCTTAGGGAAGCCACATTTTATCAGCCCAGCCCAATCTTACAACACTGTCAATTTTCTCCAGATTATAAATTTCATTCATCACCTCTTCTGACACAAAGCTTCCATCATTACAGTTGATGTCCTGAATTTACACACAGTTCCCCATCTGAGAGAACTGTTGTGTTTGCCAAAATTATTTTTGTTTTAGTACCTCTCATCAAAAAGCTGATTTCATCAAGGATGCCATCCTTAATTAGATCATTAACAATCTTAGAGAACTGTGTAGCCTTAGGTGGCCAGGTTTATTTTTATCCATTATCTCTGAAGAAAAGCTTTTATCATTCAGGGACACCATTTTAATTAGCCCCTCTACAAATTGAGAGGATTGTTCAGTTTTCCCACATTATAGTTTTTATTTATCACCTCTGAAACAAAGCTTCCAGCATTAATCCACAATCTCAATGTAATCTAATAGCAGGTCTTTCAAAAATATCATCCCTGATCACGTAGCCATCCCTGCTATTTCACTATATTTCATGTCCACTCATCTCAGCTTAGCTCTCTCTCTCTCCCGTCATTGCAGGCAAATCTTGTATTTCAAGAGGATGATCCCCTTTTTATGCCAGTTGTATTTATTTTTTTAGCCTTGTTCATGTTTTCTCTGAGTTTGGCGACTCACTATTTCAATTGACCCTCCCATAAGGCTATACCACCCATTGATTCTTTCCCATTCATTCATGCTGAATGCTTGATTTACATTTAATGCATAAATTGAGTGTGTGATTGACATGTGTACTTGTGTATTGATCCATCTGGCAACCCAAGTAAGCTTTTCCCAAGGCTTCACACACAAATCTATTACATATTGATACACATATCTCAAGTCCCTTGGTTTTTGGGCCACCCTCCTCCCCTTTTGTTTACTCTTGAATCTGCATTGTGAGACACACACTAGTGTTTTACTTGATTTTTGAATTCCTTTTTTCGGAAATTCTTTTTTTCTATCTTGCTTCCCTCTTTTATTTTTCTGAGAAATCAATCCAACCCAACCTCAAATAATTCCAGCCAAAACTTGAGACTGCTCTCAAGCCCTGATCATCATTACAAACTGTAAGTACATGCAATTCACCTTCATCCCAGATAATTTAAATCTTCTTCTTTATTTGCCTTCATCTTTCACAGTCATTGAGATGGAATTATAACCGTCTGACTGCTCTCAAACCAGTCAGATCAACATGTGAAAGCTGTAAGTTCCATTGATTCTCATTTGTTTCAACCCACAATACTGATTGCATAATCATTATATGGTTTTTTGTTTGCCTTCATTCCCTACTTCCACAGCAATGGAAGCAAAATCCTACATACTTACCTAGTCAGATCAACATTTTGATACTGTAAGCTCCAATCAAATGATTTCCTTTTTGCCTTTAACCCCTTCATCTTCACCTTCCACACTAATTGAAGCTGAATCATAACTGTCACTGCAAAAAAACCTGCTTCAACTGCCAGCAGCTTTGATTTTACTCTGGTCTTACTCTGGTTTTACTCAAACTTTAATCAAACTTTACTTGTGCATGATGCACAGTCACTGTGCATCTCAATTTATCTCATACCAGACAGATCATTACGCACTGTAGGTACACCCAATTCACATCATCCCACATTGTTTACCTTGTTCTTTTCTATCCACATACCCTAACACACCATTCTATTTCCCAATCAACTTTATTGATCTTGCAAAGCAGTCCCAACCAGATTAAAATGTCTTTATCCAAAACAAAACAAGTTTCTCCATCCCTCCATCCTCCGATCACAATTCACACCCTGTAAGTGGAATCAGTTGGCTTTCATTCCATCTTATCTGAATGATTTTTTCTATTCCAGCCAGTCTGATATAAACTCAAAGACTGTAAGTCAAGCCATTACTTGTCATTCTTCTCTCAGGTTTGCTATCCTTTGTTGCTCACGTAGCTAGACGTTATCTGTGGTCTAACTTTGCTGGTTGGAAATCATAAGGTTTGAAATGCAATACATCATCTGATTGTCATTTCTCATTTGGGTTGCTTTTCTCTCCTCTGTCTCACTCTAGGTTCCCTATTCTTTGTTGGTCACATTGTTAGACATTATCTGTGGTATAACATCATTGCTTGTAAATCATAAGATCTTAGGCTCAATTGGTCGGTGAGTACCTCAGCCTTTTTTTACCTTTTTTTACCTGCATACTAACACTGGCTGCTGCGGCCATTGATCAATCGCAGCAGAATGCTCATTGCCTTCCAAACCCTCATCTCTCTATCAATTGTCAACTAGGTACTCAGTGAGTCCTCTCTCTTTTTCTTTCCTATTTTTTGTCCTTTCATACTAACACTAGATGCTGCTGTCATTGTAAACAGTAGACTTGTTGCCTCCCAACACCCCCTCAGCTCTCCATTGTTTGGCTAAGTACTCCTTTTTTGGTTGGTGGGTATGTCTCATATTTTTTTCAGTATTAACCAACAAGTTAACAAGCCCTGCTGCTGCCATTGATTAATGGCAGCAGCATTGCCTATTGTTTTGTTTTTTGGTGATTGCCTTTCAAGCTACCCTATTTCTCTTCATGCTAACATTGGTCTGCTGCCATCATTCTATGGCAGAAGAACACTTGTTGCCTTTGCAACTCATACATTGATTGACAGCTCTTTGCAACCCATACATCAATTGACAGCTCTTTGCAACACAAACATGGATTGACAGCTAAGAACTTGCTTATTCTATTTTGGTTGGTGATTACTTCTCACAGTTCTCTCTCTGGAACTCCAATTCAGCAGAGTGGACCACAGTTGACCTCAGACAGCTATATTTTTCAATCTTGCTATACTACATGGGAGTGCAGCCACACCCATTCAGTGTGGCTAACCACTCAATGAAGAACTCTCAACAATCTGATCAACATTCCGAGCCCCTACATCATCTGGAGGGCACTGGGACGTCTGAGGAGCAGACGGCTCGTCAGATCTCCCAGTGTTCAAATGATGGTGGTTGGGGCAATCCAGTCAAACCAGTGGACCACCTGGGTATGGCACAAGGTCTCCCAGGTAAGTGTCCTTTATAAGGGTGGCACTACTGGTTTGACTTCCAATCCATCTCAACCAAAGAAGCACTATGTGTCACCTCTCCCATGGAATCCCAAATTGGAATCAAAAGGAATGGTGGCAATTTAAGGATGAACACAAATTTGCTGGTACTTTCATGGTCACTTTTAATGACTTTTTAAATCTTATCCATCAGGATTTATCCGACCTCAACCCTTGGACCTAGGGATTATTCACATACATTGACCCAAAAACTGGTAATCCAATCCCTTCTCTCTCACAAGCAAAAGGACATGGTCTCAAATTTATTCGTCTTGCTGTTCTGATTGACTTTGCTCATGCCAATGGGAGTTTTGAGCTTTTGTGGCAAACCACCATGTTTGTGCATTGTACTACTCCTCACCCTCCTTCTCTCAAAAGTTCTTCATCACATACTCATTTTGGATGTTCCTTTCAAATTAACAAAAAATTAGCTACAGTTTCTGATCATTTAAAAGATGCTACTGAGGAACATTTTAGTGATAGAACCCTTTGTAAAGACCATAGATATGCTTTGTAGTTATGTTATTGCTTTTTTTTAGTTGTTTTATTTCTATGTTTTCATGTCAAATAACAGAATGCTTCTCCACCTCATGGGCCATTTTTGGAGTATCTCCCATGTGATCTTAAATAAATTTGTGTATTTATGCAAGATAAGGGAGAGGATCCTTACCGAATACAATGATAATAATGAAGATAACAGAAATCATAACAATAATCATATTAATCAATGATAATAAGAAAAACAATAATAATATTAGGTTTGTAGTAATAATAATAATAATAATATGGACATACTTTGCACACACTCCCAAGTATTTTGTGCACTGCAAGTGAAAAAGCAATTATTTTGGTATTTTTCTTGATAAATCAATAGAAAGGCTAACTATTGGTCTCTGAATATTTTGGGTGTCTGCTGAAGCTCCCTTGTATGCTGAAAACATACATTAATAAACCAACACACTGTAATATTTCACGACTTACAATTCATGTTCCAAAAGTCTAAAAAACCCAAATCATTTATGGAAGCATAATTCATATTAGAAAAAGCTACTTCAGAGATTTTTACACACTTTGAGAAAGAACAAAGCTTTGAAAAATAAGAGTTTTTTCCACATACTGGCACACTTTGTAGGATTACAAATCAAATTTCCTGATTTTTCAAAGCTTTATTCTTGCACATGGTGGCTAACAAAGACCAAAATGGCTTTTCTTATATGAATCATGATTGAATAAATTATTTGGATATTTTGGACTGCTGAAACATGAATTGTAGGTCTTGAAATACTATAGCTTATTGAATTCATGATATATTTTTTAGCATACAAGGGAGCTTCACCAGACACTTAAAATATTCCCTGAGGACAATAATGAGCCTGTCTATTGATTTATCAACCAAAATCTCAAAATAATTTCTTCTTTCACTTTCAGTGTGCAAAGTGTTTGGAAGTGTGTGCACTGTGCAGTGTGAAAAGTGTGTCTTTAATCAAAATAATAATAACAATCATCATCATAGTCATAAAAATAAGGATAAGAATATTAATAATCAATAATATAAACTTGTGCACATTTTGTTTGCTCATTTCAAATTTATACAAATCTTGTTGATTTTGCTGTGAAGCTTAAAGGGTCTAATTTGTAAACAGCAGAAACTAAGTCTTGATTACTGTACCAGATGTTTATTATGGTTTACATTTTCTTGTTCCAGTGTTTCATTTCATAGTTTCTTTTCCATCTTAAAATTTGGCTGCCAGCATGGATTGCTTTCTGGGCAACTTCCATTTCTTTTTGAATAAATTTAATGAAATCCAAGTATTTATTTTGACTAGAGGAAAAGGCGGCTTCGCCGCCGCCACCTACAGCATGTGTTCATGAGGCGGGGATTTGATATGATGGGCAGGCCTCTTAAAGTTTGCTGATCCCTACAGTCCAGCACAGGTAGCAAGTGTACATGTAATGTCTATGCCAGCATTTGTTCAGCAACTTGGTTCTCCTTTAGTATTGATACTGTAAATATTCTATGGCACAATAAGCCGCGCTATGTGTGGCATGCCAATTCAACGCTAATAATACATAGTCATAGAATAGCTTATGTCAAGCACCAACCCTAGAAAACCGGTTGTATCTCCCCCCTACACGGCAGCATAACATAGAGTTGAAAGGTTTCTGGGTCTACAGTGACCCTAACCTATATAGTACATAGACTTCAGTATATCCGCATAGTAGTGTCTTTAAAACCTACTCCAGCTAGGTATGAACCCAGTCTGTTTTTTCCAATCATCATTGAGCTCAAGTGGATCTTCAGAGATAATATTAACTAAATTTTATGGTTCCACATTAATTGCAGCAACAATAATAGTGTCATATTCTTGATTGGGATTTGTGTGTAATTCTATCCTCCTCAGCTTATGGCCAACATGGGATCTTGTAAGTTTAACTTATCAATAGCGGACTAAAATCATTGCTGTTGGCTGGAAAACTTTTCCCTTTCTCATGAGCCACAAACAAGCGGTTTCAGGGTCTGGAAGGTATGTCACCTGTACAGATGTTGGAAATTTGTTGTGGGAATGCAACTTTGGTTGTGTGGAATTGTTTTTGAATTTGCATGCTGATACAGTCTCAGTGGGGATGGAGGCCCATTCAAATATATTGACAGCAAGCCTAAGAGCATCTCCAACACAGGAGCTCAACCCTGGTGCTATCCCAGATTCAGCTACTCAATCACCATTTTTCAAGGCCAACAGGAGCTATAACAATTTCCAAAATAGAAATTGACCTTGAGG